>JBANRG010000003.1:0-2400000 GCA_037954225.1 Stygiomarasmius scandens | reverse complement strand
AACCTTCTAATCCGCTCCGGCTGCTATTTTTTGTACCCGTGTCCGGCGTCCTCTTACACCCTCACGAAGACGGTTCAGGATCGGGACGGTAGTCTCCCAAGATATACAAGCATCCGTGACAGACTGGCCATATCTTAATCCTGCTGGCCCAGAGGCAGGGATGTCTTGTCGACCTTCAACCAGATTGGATTCGAGCATTACACCCATTATCACCGAAGACGTATCTTCTGACTCCAGTTGATGAGCCTAAAAAGCAAAGCGTTATTAAGCTCTGTTAAAAAGTAAGTACGCAACACTTACGATCGCCTCTGCGACTTCGGCCTGCTTTTGGAACTGTTTCTGGCTATTACCGTGACTGCAATCAACCTAGAGGATAAAACGTGTCAACAAATCAACTTCTAGACTTTAATAGTAGCAAGTTACCATGATCTTCTGTGCCAAACCAGCCTTATTCAACTTGGCGCCAGTTTCTCGGACAAATTCGGTGGAGTAATTGGGACCACTATTGCCACCTCGTAAGATTACATGTACGTCAGGATTTCCCTGTCCAATCATGAGCACCCTGCCAACAAAGTGCACCATGAATTCTGCATACCTCAGTTTCGATGATACTACTTAAACCCTCCTTCCCAACAGAAAGAAAGACATGGCCTGATCTCGCTGCTCGGCAGGCATCAATCGCGATCCCAACACTACCGTCAGTAGAGTTTTTGAACCCGGTCGGCATGGATAGGGCAGAGGTCAATTCGCGATGAACTTGTGACTCGGTAGTACGTGCACCAATAGCACCCCAGGACACGAGGTCGGCGGTATATTGTGGTGATATCGTATCAAGGAACTCGCACCCAGCAGGTAGTCCCAGTTTTGCGATTTCGAGGAGTAATGAACGTGCGATGCGCAGTCCTCTATTGATCTGGAATGTGCCGTTCAGGTCGGGGTCGTTAATGAGACCTTTCCATCCAACAGTCGTACGAGGCTTTTCAAAGTAGACTCGCATTACAATGAAAAGATCGTCTTTAGCTTCATCAGCATAGGCTTTTAGCAATCTCGCGTATTCCATCGCTGCGTCAACATTGTGAACGGAGCATGGGCTAAAGTTTGGATAAGGGAAAAGGATTGAAAGTAAGAGAGGTTTGTGGCTCACCCAACAACAACCATAAGCCGATCATCGTCACCTCGAAGAATTTTTTCGGTAGAGTAACGTCCTTGGAGCACAGTTTGTGCTGCGAGCAGGGTACTAGATCCAAAAATTTGATGAGAGCAGTTCGCGAAGCAGCCGTGAGATGACCAACAGAGGCAGATCTTCCTGCAGGATTTGAGGTGGGATCAAGGGTCTAGTTGCCTTGACGCGACTGTTTTCTAAACGAGCGAGAGCGTCTTTGAAAGAAAGGGCCATATTGAGATCAACTGACACTGCGAAGAGAAAGAAGGTTGGTGCAATCTTATGAGAAGTGTTTTTACTTGTAGCGCCTATGACTCACTTTTGAAGATTCAAAGTATTCAGTCTTTTGTCCGACTGAAGCGATGCTTTCGAAAGATGGTGATGGGAAGAATATAAACTTTTTGACAAAGAACCACGGGAATCTTGAGAATGAAGAACCTTATTGGAGAGCAGTGCAGAGTAGCTGTCTACCCAAATCCAAGCAAAGGAAAATTTGGCAAATTTTTGCCAGTTCAATTATTATGCATTACACGTGATTGGCACTTTCCTTCCAACCACCTCAACTCGTTCCTTCTAGTTCTACTCTCGTCGTCATGGACTTCTCTGGTTTCAACAGTGCCGAGCAGGCGCACATGAACAAGGTCATAGAGAAAAAACAGGTTTGTCTTAATCTAGACTTTCCACGGGCATACATTCATGCCACGCATCTAGATGCAGGACTTTTTGAGACTGTACGCGAACATTGTTGAGAGGTGTTTTAGTACATGCTGCAATGACTTTACGAGCAAAGCATTATCATCAAAAGAGGTTCTTTTGCTTTAGTGGAACTGTTTGCCGGTCAAACTAATCTGTCGTGCCCAGGACCAATGCGTCATGAACTGCACAGAAAAGTTCTTAAAACATTCGGAGAGGGTCGGCTCTAGATTTGCAGAGTTGAATGCAGGTGCGTAACGTGCATACCCGTCGCGTTTTGAGCTCATCCTGCTATTCTCAGAGGCCATGAACGCTGCACAGCAGAAGTAATTCTTAATACACCTTTAATGATATCCTTATGCACTGCTCTATTGGATCCGCTTTGCGCCTATCTGTATTTACCGGAAGAATTATAGACGAAGCACCACTCTTGACCTCCATTTCGATCCGTTACACCGTGTTGTTCTCGCAATCACTACGAAGTGTGACATTGTTCACCGTCCTTTTGTTAAATTCACCGGGCATGTTCCTTGACCAGGGCTCGGAAGGAGCTTCAACGAAACTTTCGCTTCAACGAAACTTTCATTTCACTCGACTTTTGGCGCTTTCGACTTGCTGATGCCAACCCCAAGGCTATAAACAGCCTTTCATCGCTTTGAAAGCATTGTGCTATCTTCCAATTGTCTTTCTGGTCCTCGGCTTTAATTTGTGATCGCGGAGAAACTTATCAATAGAAGATAACGAAGTAGAGGGTACCTTTTTAGCGATGATCTAAACACTTCGATCAGCCTCGACTTACATTAACGCTCACTCACCTTGTTATTTGCAGGGTCTTCCTCGCCTTACTTGTTTTGTCTCTTTGACACCCCAGAATGCATGAGCAGTCGTGCGACTACTTAAGAAGTTTGATCTGAAGATTATTCAAAACACGAGTTCCCCACACGGGTATCAATTGCCCCACATGTTTGCTGTATTTTTCACCTACGTAGAAGGGCCAGGCCATAGAATTTCCAGATTCACAAATAGAAGCTTAAGCTTCGGACTTTGGAAGCAGATTTGCTGCGATTTAAAGGGCATGGCTTGTCGGGTCGAAGGTCCAGAACTCCGGCTTCGCTAATCTTGACAGATTTTAAAGCAGGGGAACTTGAGCCTCCTTTTAAAACCCTGCCCTTACAACCACATTCTTCACGACTCCTTTCCTACAAAATATCTTCGATTCGATTCTTTAACAAGTCTTCAGTTTGCAATGTCCTGGCAATCTTTGAAAGACAAACTGGCTCCTTCTTTTACTCTACCTAACTACAATGGAGAGTCGTACACCGTCTCCCCAGGCAAGGACGGCATTCCACTAGTGCTCTTTTTCTACCCAAGATCGGGGTCCTTCGGATGTACGAAAGAGGCTTGTCAATTTAGGGACGCGCTAGCTGGTGAGCAATATAGTATCTTCAATGTAAAGAATTCGAGCTGAATGATGTTCAGAGAAAGAAACGTTTATGAACGACAAAGTACGAGTGGTCGGAATCAGTCAAGACGCTGTTGAGAAGCAGAAGCAGTTCGTAGAACAGCATAAACTCCCAGTACGTCTTACTTTTGACGGTGGTTGTCGTATAGTCCTGAGCCTTGTGCAGTACCCCGTCCTGAGTGATTCAAACGGCGAAGCCCGGAAGGCGTATCATGTAGGCAAAGGTCTACTTGGTCTAGTAGAAGGTCGGGTAACTTTCATCATTGACAAGAGCGGGATGTTACGGTGCGTGTTTTGTGCTTTTTGTAGGATAATTAATACCAACGGCGGTGTCAAACTTAGCGATGCATTCGAATCAACCATGAACTATAGGTGTGTCCCGTATTTGTGTTGACTTTTGGATTACCGAATCTCAGTCTTTCGGCTCTTTAGCGCGCACGTCAAGTTTGTCACAAGATGGTTGTCCAAACTCGAGAAAGGGAACGATACAACAGAATCTGCTCCCGCCCCTGAAGCTGCTGCAACCCCAGCAACTCCTGTTTGAGATTTAGTCATTGTAGCAATTATGAATTTTACTACAGACTTTTGCTTGTTGTACTCATACCATGAATGTACTCCGAACAATGCATGTGGATCCTTGTCTTGGTTTCTTTCAGGCGTGCGCTCAATGGACTCTAAGATGATTAATGGTCCCCGGGCGACGGTAGAAACGAAAAGCAACTTGAGCACAGGAGTAAGCGAGGTATGGTAAGCAGAGAAGAGTAATTTGTGGTTGGCTCGTGATTATGACGCCGGAATAGTATCTGGCCGTACTCATTTATTTAACTCATCTCAGTCTCTCCCCTTCTGCATCTTCTGTCTGCAATAACCCACTATGCCTATCCAAACTTCACTCACCAAATTGCTCGGGGTTAGATAGTGAGTATGGATTCCAGGATAGAGGAACCTTTTATCATTCATGCAATTCATTGATTAATATTCGCAACTCAGTCCAATAGTCCAAGGTGGAATGCAATGGTGAATTTAAGATGTTATTTCGCGCATTTCGTAAGTCTGAGCAAGCGTAGGGTGGGCGTACCACAACTAGCAGCGAGTGTGTCGGAAGCTGGGGGACTCGGTGAGTCGACTGTCCACGAGACATTTCACTGAACATCTAATGCCCGAATTTTAGGTATCCTTACTGCCCTCACTCAGCCCAGCCCGGATGCCCTCCGTGAAGCAATTCGGGAAACGCGTAAACTCACATCAAAACCTTTTGGAGTCAACATCACGCTCCTCCCGACCATCAATCCTCCGGATTACGAAGGTTACGCGCGTGCAGCCATCGAGGAGGGCGTCAAGATCTATGAGACGGCTGGAAATAATCGTAAGAAGCTCTGCTTGAGCACGCTTGCAACATTCATGTATTTCTGCATCTTTCTAGCCGGTCCCCTCATCAAATATTTCAAGTCCCAAGGATGTATTGTCATTCATAAATGTACGACTGTTAGACATGCAAAGGCAAGCCCTTCTCCTATCATACCTAACATCCTTTAGATCGCTAATTGGCTCTAGAGCGCCGAAAGGCTCGGTGTAGATGTCCTGAGTATTGATGGATTTGAATGTTGGCCTCTTCCTTGTTGCACATCGACTTTGTTTGTCTCATTTCCCAACAGGTGCCGGACATCCTGGTGAAGACGATATCGGTGGTCTGGTATTGGTACGTAGTATGGCCCCGTCTTGTCTGAGTGGGAAAACTGACTTGGCGACGAAGATGGCTAGAGCTGCTAAAGAATTAAAGATACCATTCATTGCATCTGGGGGAATAGCTGACGGAAGGGGCTTAGCCGCCGCCATGGCTTTGGGCGCAGTGGTAATACCATGCTCTCCCTAGATCACATCTCATATCTCACACTTTTCTAGGGCGTAAACATGGGCACAAGGTTCATGTGCACAGTCGAGTCTCCCATTCATGAAAACATCAAGAGGAAAATCGTCGAGTCCACAGAACGCGACACGGTCCACATTTTTCGCTCATTCCGCAACACTGCTCGTGTGTTCAAGAATAAGGTTGCCGTCGAAGTTGTCAACATTGAGCACAAACCCGGGGCCAAGTTCGAAGATGTCAAAGATCTTGTTTCTGGTCTTCGGGGAAAGAAAGTCTACGAGACTGGTGATCCGGACTATGGTATCTGGAGTGCCGGTATTACCATTGGACTCATCAATGATGTTCCGACGTGTAAGGATCTACTTGTTCGAATGGAGAAGGAAGCAGAAGAGATCATCGGTCAGGTCAGCTCGACAGTGGTAAAGGCAAAATTATAAGCCGGGGCAAGCTGTTTGTCTCCTCTATTATATTTCTCGACTGGTGTACAGTAATACTCAATGGAAGGAGAAAGAAAATATCGATAGCGCAGGATAACATTAAAATATACTGGATACACCAAATCATACAATCCATACACCTGTTATAATTCCCCAACTAACCGGTGTGCATGCCTTTCGAAGCAAGCCTGAGACCTTCTTGGACAGCAACAGCCTACAAGGCATTAATAAATGAAAAAGGAACAAACTGACATACTTTACCTCTTCCACCCACGGAAGACGGAAAAATTCTGAGCGCCTAAGTTCTTCTTGACGGAGTGTGAGTCCTTCTGTAGCACCACTACCAAGGATATTTTCTAGATCCCGGGATTGTGACTCGAGCCAGACCTGAATAAATTGAGAAGGATCTTTGGCAAATGATTGCAGGAATGTTCTCTTTAGATGCGAGTTGTGCAGTGATTGGGCGAGGAGAGCGATCTGAGAGTGTAGTCAATTGGTAAAGGTCGATAGCAACGAGCTCGAAAGATACACACCTCTTCATCCATTTTTTGAAGGGTGGTAGCTGTTTCTTTGTTTGTGTTTAGCATTACAGTCATTCGTCCCTTGAGTGCCGAATCCTCTGTTTTCACTTCGACATCATAGGCCTGTGGGCGGTCAGGTGGAGGTTGTGAGGGGTCTATCTCGTAATGTAAGACGACGGGTTCAGGAGGAGTTAGGTATCTGTTCACGATTTCTGGAAGTTTTTGAAAAGACATGTGATCTCCCCCGAAAATCTGGGTTTGAAGGCAACAATTTAGGGATTGCTTGGATCCAAAAAGCCGTGGTCCCAACGCACCATTCGAAGCCTGTCATCTGCACGAATCATTCTTCTGTCCACCTTGTCCTGAAGACCTTGGACCTTGATGTAATTCCAAAGAGCTTGAATGACGCCTATTCGACTCTCCTCCTTGATACCGAGAATGCTTCCTGACTAACTGTGAGTAAAATACACTGGTTGACTTGCAGTGATACATACCGAGTTCAGGAGCTACTCCGTACTGTTCAGGATAGTGATCCAAGTAAATGACAGCGCGAATCTTTGTGGGCGTGTCACCGGTCCTCCGAACAGTGAATCCGTCCAGAACAGGGTTTTGCGCACCATTTGCTTGTGGCCACTATAACGAGATCATAGGTCTAAGATAAAAAGCACCAAATCCATAGGATGCACCAACCTCGACAATGTTGTGCTCGGGATACAGGTTCGTGTCGCGGTCCAGTTCAATCATCATGCGTTTGATGAACGTTGAGAATTTTCGCTGGTTGGTCTTGTCTTTTCGTTGGTTTGGGAGCTGATAGGGATTGAGCCCCAAAGTCACGTAGCGAGAATAAGGGATATACCTCGAGCAGTCTACCCTCAATCTTGAACTCCCAAGCAGGTACACCTTCTCCCGTCTCAAAGTTCGGAGCATCAGTTCCCTCTGTTTGCCAGTTTTGCCCAGAGACGGTATGACTGAGGAAGAGCCGTAGTGTCCGTGTTGTCTAAACAGAAAAGTTGAACTAGAGGCTTGGCGACCAGAGCGCGAAAACGCACCGTAGGATTTCGCGACAATGCATCTTGTATCTCCACTCGTTTCCTGGTCATTGTCCAGTCTAGTTTACGTTCCATGTCGAGGAGACTTTGGTACATTTTGGAGTCTTCAGCAAAATCGGGATTTTGGAGGATCACATTGGGGAGAGCCTTGTCGGTCAACTTTCTTCGCCTGTACGATGGTTAAAAACGAGACAAATGTACAGAGTACACGAGTTTACTTTGCTTTCAAACCGTCCATGGTAGAATGCGGGGTGTATAAGACTTGTTGGTAGAAACGAAACAGGAAAAGTCACAAGTTGTGACGCCGCTCGCGTCCAAACACTTTGCCTTGCACTCTCACTTGATAATACTATGGATGTAGCTTTTCGAAAGATCGACATCGATGCCTTTGACGAGGAAATTCTTCAAGAGTCTGAACTATACGAGCAGGATCCTAGGGACCCCGCTCAGGCGCTGGACCAAATGAAGCAAATACAGGGCACTGTCAGGTCTTGTCTGGCCAAGTATGTCATGCACACCTCGTATCTCAGGTATTCTCAAAGCTGCCTTTAACTTACAGGAATGACACTGTTGGCGCACTCTCGATTGTGCTCGAAAACGCACCATACGGTCCAACGATGGAAGATGCCAAAGTAAGCTGTGTGTCTACCTCCCATTGATTCACATCTTCAACGATACGCATAAAGATTTTGTCTCTACAAACACTCATGACGATTCTCAATTCGACAAAGGCGACAGAGATACCCACAGCAGTCAAATCCTTGTCGCAGGATTCGCAAGACGCGCTGATGAAGTATCTATATAAAGGAATGGCTTTGACTGGTTCTGGAGATATGAATGCAAGTGTGCTATTGACCTGGCATGAGAAGGTGTGTAATCGCTGACTGCGGGACGATGGATTTCGGCGTTAACGACAGGATTACAGCTTACGGAGGTTGCTGGAACTGGATGTATAGTGCGGACCATGACAGACCGGAGGACTGTGTAACTGTATGAACTAGAGGTCCACTATATGTGCATAGGAAGGATCGAATAATGAATCGCTATAATCTCGTCTACCTGAATGAACGCTTTTAGTACTTTAAAAGAGGGCTAGTCGGAGTCACCTGACCCACCCAATTTTTTCTTCCACTTCCATCTGCTGTCAAAGTTTGAGTTGTAATGCTCGTCAACTCTTTACGCGCAGGTTTAAGGCATGCCCATGTCGCACTAAGACCTAGGACTGTTTCGAGCCGGATTGCTCGCCTGCCAGTCACAGCTGGAACTCCCTCTTCAGTACTTTGTAGGACGTTCTTCGTGTCACGTACTGTTCAAAAGCAACCAAATGACAAACGTGTCATTTACCTTGCCAATCTTCCGTGGAGTATTGAAGTGGATGATTTGAAAGAGTTGGCGGAGCGATTCGGAACTCTGGAACAAATAACATTGCGTACGCCCTTATCCTGTCGAGCTTGACTAGTAATATTAAGTTTTATTTTCTTCGCAGCAAATGATGAATCTGGTCGGTTTGCAGGCTTTGCCAACATTGTCTTCTCCCGCCACGAGGACGCTGTTGCATTGTTGGAACATGCTAAATCTTCTGGAGCTATCACTTTTAATGGACGACGCTCACGGGTATACCTGATGGACGAACCACAGCAAGTTCCTTTACCCAGAACAGGGTTGTTGACTCGATCTGGTCGTTTTGGTCTCGAACGCTTCAAAGGATCCTCTTCGCTCTACGTGGGCAATCTACCCTTTGAAGTTGATGCAGAACGCGTCCGTGATGCGCTGTCCTCTCTCGGAGAAGTGAAGCGCGTCCATATATGTAATTTTAACTTGTTTCTATTTGGTTAATATCTCCTGAAAAGTTTTTAAACGCAGCACATACTCGTGAAGGCACCAATCGTGGCTTTGCTCATGTGGACTTCGCTTCAGCAGAAGAAGCATCAAGAGTCATGCAAGAACACATGCAGAATCCGATAGACATTAATGGCCGGTCTTTAGTGATTGACCTAGCTCGCCCGTTCGCAGGGGCTTCGAAGACTCGAAAAGATCCTCATCATACATTATTCTTCAATAAATTCCAGGGGAATGCCGAAGAACTGAAGGAACTTTTACTACTGACACCAAAATCCATAAAATTCCGTAGGTTATCTGGGTTTTTATTGACGATCTTCTGCTCACCTCTTTTTTCTTCAGTACCACTTGAAGTTGGAGGGGGGGATGAGCGTAAAGGTTTCATCGAGTACGAGAACGTTGAGCAGGCCACCAACGTACTTAATGCTATTCGATCGGGCTTCCAGGACATGATCATGGTTGATTATGCGAAGAGTCCCGCTGTGAGAGAACGAGAGGCAGCGGCGAAAGCTCAACAGAGAGGTGGTGCTTCCAAGGCGTCCTATGGTGGAGATTGGGAGGGTGGAAGTAGATCTAGTGACTACCCCAGTTCAATGTCATAGTCAGTGGCATAGCTGTTGGATTATCCCTGACTGGATAAAAGTATCTAGAGTACGAGCTCCGTAATGCATGCATCCCCTCTCCTTCCTCAATCGCGTGAAATGCAGACGCGTCGTAACCTGTGATATCACACATCATGTGACTTGAGATTTTTTGGACATCGATTTCACAAAGAAAATTGTTGGCTTCTTCTCGATCTCCATTCTCATGTCGTACCAACACAAGAAACAGCTTGAAACGGACATCAAGCAGGGCGTCGAAAAGGCCATGCGAGAAAACGTAGAAATGAGTGCTTTCGAGGCCATGCAGCAAGTCACAAAAGAAATGCTCTTGAACAATCCTTTCGTCCCTCCCAAAGGATGCCCGATCAATGATCTTCCCAACGAACTTTTAGCTCATATATTCTACGTCGGAATGGTCATGGAAGAAGAGAGTTATGACTCGGACGAAGAAGATGAGGACGAATTGGGCTTGGACGATGAGTGGGAGGATGAGGAAGATGAGGAAGACGGGATTGGCCCTAGTTCAAAGGGGAAGAAGGATACAGGAAAGATTAAGAAAGCAGATGAAAAGGAAGTAGATGAGAAAGAGGTTAAAAGCCAGGAAGAGAATGAGGAAGACGAGGAGGAAAAGAGACTGCCTTTCCAGGTACTGGTCTCTCATGTTTGCAGGCATTGGCGTGAGGTTGCTATCAACACTCCCAACCTATGGACAACCGTTGCATTTGCTATCGGTATTCCTCTTGACCAGCCTCGAGTTTGGATAGAACGGTCCAAAGGACATCCTCTTGATATCATAATTGACTGCACCTCACCGGATGAAGAAGACGCAGACGATATTGACGACGCGTTATTTTTGGTCAATTCCGATGGAGATGTTGCTCCAGGTTCTTCTATCACTGCTGCAGCTACAGCCGTCACCGAAAACGCTTCCAGAAACCACGAACAGTCGCAAGCAAAACACATGACAAACGAAGATATTACCAGAATCCTCGACGTCATCGTGCCAGACGTTGACCGCTGGAGAACTTTAGAAGTCACTGCTAATGTCTACGAAGGCATATACACCATACTTGAGCGTTTGTCCCAGTGTCCTGCAGCACCTCTGCTCGAAATGCTGCAGATGTATCATTACGAAGAATGCGAAGAGTATGAAACATTCTCTCCCCCCGAGCTCGGTACACGATTCCTGCTGTTCAATGGCAATGCACCCAGGCTTAAAGATCTTGCTCTCTGGGGTGTCCACATTGACTGGGATAATTCCCTATCTTACCTATGCGGGCTTCGCGATCTCGAGCTCGCATATCATGCTCATGATGTCCGCCCCTCATTCGAGACGTTTGCTTCCATGATACATGCCTCTCCAGAGCTACACACCCTGTCCCTCTGTCTCTCCGGTCCCGCAGGGACAAAAGAGGATTGGGGTACTTCTCAAATCGAGATTCCCTCCCTCAAAGAACTCGTTCTCTGCCATCACGAACCACAGTATATCGAATCCCTCTTACCCCACTTTGTCATTCCCAACCTCGTCAATCTCGCATTGGAATTCGACTCGGCAGATTACACCGACTTTGCCAGAATGCTCTCCACCCCATTGCCTGGTCGTACCAAATCAATCCTAGCCGGTCTTGAAGCGTTGAAGATTGCAGGCTTACCGTCTACTAGGAAGGCTCGTGAGCAGATGATGGACCAGCTTGTGAATTTACACTCTATAAATCTCAATTGCAGTGGGGACGAGGAAGAGTTTTTCGACAAGTTGATGGAGGTAAAACCGACACCTTCTGGAACAGGTCAGATGGTGGTTTACTGTCCCAACTTGAAGAATATTGCGACGACAGGGATTGATGGAAAGCAGATGAAGAGGTTTGTAGACGTGCGAAAGACGGCAGGTGCTCCAATTACTAGAGTGTCTATGAGTGAGGAGGATGATGTAGACCAAAGAGAGCTGAAATGGTTAAGGGAGCATTTGGAGGAACTGGAGTTCTTTGAGCCTTCCGACTCTGAAGAAGAGATTGTGGATGTCGATTTTTCTGATGTGGAAATGGATGATGACGATGATTGATTGTACATAGAACATTTCAAAAAGTAGAGTAGATGCCGATCCCACTGTAAACTGTAATGATCTTGGGCTTTACTTAGAAGTTATAATCCATCCAATATTATGCAAGAAGACCAATTTTTTGTCTATTAAGTGGATCGTAAAAACTTCTATCTCTAAACGTATCAATAACCATACATCAAACGTTGCAAAAGGACTCCAAAATCTAATGCCCAAGAATGATCAATTTACTTTTCAATTTCAATACCAGAATCACTGGGAGAGTCAGAGTTGAACACGGGGCGAGCCTGAGCGAGACCATGCGCATTCTTGAAAAAGACAACGTCGCCTTCGTCTTCAACAAACTACAATTATGTTTGTTAGCAATGGCAAAGTTGAAACCAGCAATCGACGTACTTTGCATTCCTTATAGACGCGGTAAACCTCGGCCCATCCACCGGGGTTACCTTCAGTGCGGTGACCAGCGGCATGGAGCTTCTTCTTGAGTGCAGCACTAGCTTCCCAACTGAATGCATAAACGTTCTTTAATAACGGAGACTCGACGGATCAAAAGGAGAACCATTCCACTTACGCGTGATAGTGTGGGATCTTGCTGGACACATGGTGGAGAATGTGAGTTTCCGAGATACCATGAGTGGCTACAGCTCCAATCCAACCCATGAAGCTACCCAGGTCTCCAAGGAGACTTCGGTCCAAGGTGGCGAGAGCACCACGGGGGAAAGTGAATTCAGGAGCGCGGTAGTGGGGCAACAAAGGGTCAGTGTGTTGAAGGAACGTGATCAATACAAGCCAGTGGTTGACCCTGTACAAACGTGTCAAATTTAGAAATTTCACGTGAAAGAAAACGAAACGAACCAGAGGTAAGGAACAAGATAGAGACGGAGAACTTCAACAAAACCCTTGGAGTAGATCCAAGCGCCAACACCAGCAAGCCAAACGAGAATTCCGATGTCGGACAAGATGATCTGACCAAAGTGGTGTGGTGAGAACATGACAGCTGAAGGGTTGAAGTCTGAAATGAATAGAGGTAAGCATGTCAAAATGAAGCGAAGAGAACACTATCAACGTACGATTGGTGTTTTTGGGGTACCTTATTTGACCGGAAGCATTGACGAGGATATAAGCAGGCCAGCCAGCAAGCTAGCATAGAACAAAAAGATTAGGGGCATCCGATTCATACGGCGACGGTAACTTACCAAGTAAGTTGCCGCTCCAATGGTAGCACCGATGGGAGAGTCACCGAGGGCATCCCACATCTCCTTTTTGATTTCCTCGGACACCCTAGCTCCAAGACGGTCCTCCCGAGAGGGATCGAGGGGCTTTAAGCCAGCTTTAGAGCGCGTATGAGGCACCCAGACCTGATCCTGGGTCATATGACCGGTAGAAGCATGATGTTTCGCGTGAGTGATACGCCATGAATGGTAGGGAACGCCAAGGCTGTAAAAGGGAATGAAAGAAATCAGACGCGTCTTGAAAAAATGGCGAATTGCGAATGATAACTTACGCGGAGTGGAGAATCCATCCGACGGTGTTGTTGATGGTTTTAGACTCGGAGAATGCTTGATGGCCGCATTCATGCGCGATAACCCAGAGACCGGTCGCAAAGAGACCGACAAAGAAGCTGTACACAGCCCACACAGAAAAGCGAGCGACGGGGTAGAGAAGGGGATGGGGCAAAGAAATGGCGTTGGGATTGATGAAGGAGTCCGCAAACGTTGCAGTTTTGTAGCAGGCATAGATAACGACTAGGTCCATCACACTAGTAGGGGTCAATAGACATTTAAAAGAAACTGGAATAGCGACATACATATAAAGAGATGACCGAAAGGCAGACCGCTTGAGACAGTGAGGCCTAGAAGAGAAAAAAGGGTGAGCTGGCTAGCAAGGACAACGACGAGGACGTACGGGACGCTGCCTAGGAGCTCCTTGACCGTAAAGTCGGGGACAACATAGGTCTCTTGGTCGACGACGGTATCGGTAGGGGACTCTTGCATCTTTGTGATAGACGTGGTCAACAGTCCAATGAAAGTCTAGAGACAAGGGTCTTGTTTATAGGACCACCCAAATTTTTTCATAAATACTATGGGGTTTATATTTCGGCATTTTCCGCTTCGCTTGACGCGCTTTCTGCATTCGGACACGTTTCCTCCTTTGATCACTACAGCACAGGCTCAGGCTGTATAGCCTAGACTAAGACAAGAGATATATTATCGGTGTATGCTACATGCCACAACTCGGATCAGTCTAGTTCTTCCAACCGTCGAGCTAGCCCCTCCAAAAATCCAAACCCGTCCTGATACCCCAAAGAAATGATGACTGTCAATTCCCACGTGCACAGTCAATGAAAACCCCGTCTTACCTTGGTGATGGTTCGACCACTGCTCCTATTCGTAACATTACCAAAGTCTTGGACCATCTGGGCCAACCTTCCATTTGTACGAGCACTTCCAACCTCGCGTCGAAGACGAGCAACTACTCCCAGCTTGGCATTGGCTGGTTCTGCACTCCTCTGGTCGTCTTTAGAGCGTGTTCTGACAGCAGTCATGAATGTTAATATCTTGTCTATCACTGCCCAGCTTTTTACATACCGCATCGGAATGACAAACACCGAAGGATCAGCGAGTTGCTTGACCAACGCGTCAAGGAACCCAAACCCATCTTTTGTCAGCGTCCTCGACGTGTTTGACTTCAGAACGGTGACAAACTCTGCTATCAGGTTCGAAAGAGCGCTGTTATCGGTCGCGTGAGGGACTTTTGATGCTAGCTTCGAGATTCTGTATGCCTTCTTCGTCATAAAAGGGGGTGGTATTGTGTCATCGTCCGAGGCATCTGAACCACTGCTGATTGTTATAGCCTGTCGATCCGAGTCCGGTTCTTGAGCTTTTCGTTTTGCATTTCTGACAGCTTCCTCAATATTGGTGCGATCTCCCAAAACTGGTTGAGCTCCTAGTTGGAGATTCGTCAGATCGTGTAATATCCTATTCAATTCGTCTGGAGGCGGCGCAGTGCTTCTACGAGGAGCACGGCTGCGATGCTGCAAATGTCATGAGCAAAATTGTTCAGACTATCGGCCCCAACTTACACGTTCCACGGGAGGGGGCCAAACAAAGTCGTCACTATCTGGATATCCGTTTTCTATAGCCAGTTCTTGAAACTCGTCTATCCATTGAGCATAGTCAGGTGTTTCTTGGAACTGTAGCCTCCGGCAATACCGTAGAAAATCTTCAAATTCTACAGGCAATCCTTGGCACAGATCTTCTGGTCGTGCGGATTGTTTTTCCCTTTTTAATATGTCGTGAGCGGCGTCAGTTTTGGGGACCCCATTTCGTGTCCAAGAAAGACCCCTGGGTGTTAACAGGTGAATGAGCATGAGAGCTAATGCTTCCAAATCGTCACGTCTAGACGGTACTGCAGTTTTAAAGGTTCAGCCTGGCAAGTCAGTGAAAAGAGTGAGCTTACCTTTGCCTCGACAATGAACACCGACAGAACTATATGAGCATCAGAAGGTACTGCGATGGACCAAGGATGGTCTGACCTAAACCAATAGTTTCCTATAAAATCTCTCTTCGCCTTGCTGTCCGGAATATGTCTCCCTTGGCTAATATATTTCTTTGAGAATCCAAAATCAATCATGTAGATCTTTTTTTCATTTGGTGGCAAGCCAATCACACAATTCCCCAACTGTATGTCTCTGTGAAGAATGCCTCGTGCGTGCATGAGTTCTAGTCGTGCGATCTAAACGTAGCACCAAACATCATCTCCGAGAGGAAAGGGACAGCATAACACAACTCACCACTTGCATAGCAATACAACATACACTCCTCAGATCCATCGTTTCCTTCCCGCTCTTCTTAAATAGACTATCCAGACTCGGCCCAAGTAGATCGATTGCGAGGTAATTCCACTTTCCTTCAACACCCGCAGCGTACAACGTAGGCATCCCTTCGCCTCCTTGCAGACATGGATAGAAATTTTGTTCGTACAGATTTGTAGGACATTCGTGGTTGACATGTTGCACCTTGAGCGCAACGACCTGTCGTGTGTAGATGTGCCTTGCTCGGTATATGGAGCCTGCAAGCGATGTTAGTCTTTGAAGATGGCTGGGATGTACATGAAGTACCAGAGTACCCAGAGCCGAGCAACTCTTCCAACCACCAGTTTCCAATCACTTGAGGGGTGGCATCACCGCTATGGGACATGGCAGGTAGAAATCAAGAAATTTTCGTGTATGAGACGAGTTAAATTTCAAGAAGAAACTCTATGGGTCCCTATATTCCGATAAGATGCAGAGATTATGTGAGGGATAATGCGTCGTGTACAGTATAGGGGAGGAACACGTTCAGTGCGAAGATGCTAGATGATGAACATCGAACGCGTTTTGCCGTCATGTGAGAAACGCGTCAACACGTGTTCATGAACATGCGGTTAACGCGCTTTTTGAACTTGTATACAGACTGAGAGTTGAACAAGATTCAGAATGAGCTATCGACATACGTAGTGTACAACAAGCAAAAAAATTATATTTATCGAGGCAGCACACTACTTATTGAGGTTTAGAAACGTCAGGTGTGCTGTAAATTCTCATCCAAGATCTCTGTCATCAGAGGAGCTGTATTTTTGAGCATTTGACAGACGCGTAGCTGGAGCCTACAGAGTAGACGATTTTATTGAAAGAAAGTAGGAACAGGTAGGAACTCGTTGGATTTACTACTTGCCGGTTCGGCACTGTCTCTAGGTTTGACTCCGACAGCCAACTGCATAACTTCAAACTTTTTCCCCCTACAGTCTCAACTTCTACCATCTCCTCCGTACATGGAAAAGGTATCGGTGAGTATTCGTTCCGTACCAGACTTTTTTTGGATATGATGAGACTTTCCTTCATTCGCGATATCGAAAGACTTCTAGACGCCCTTACATCGTCCAGACCATGGTTTTACCTTTACAACCCCATCTGATACCCCTTCTTCCTGTGTTCTTCTATCAATCATTTGCAAGCGCACTCATTCCAGTTTCTCATTTTAGGTGTATAGGTCTTGAAGAAGATAGTGCGGATGGTCTAGACCTGAACTGGAATAGTGATGGGCCGATGTTCCGTGTTCGAGAGTTGTCGATTTTATCCGTTGCTGACCGGGCCAATCATGTTCCATAGGCCTCAGCTAGAACTATGAAGTAATTGTGTAAATCGTTATATCATACACTTCTCGATACAGTTATAAAAAGCTCGATTCATCCACAACCTTTCCTCAGTTTTCTGAACCCTTCTAATCCCTCTCATGTCTGAAGTATCAACGACAGTAGACAATCAGGCCCTCCAGGCAGAGGTCAATCGCCTCAAGCTTGAAGTCAAGGCTCTCCAAGTCGAAGACCGTTCTGAAGATATCTATCTTGGAAACTATCTGTTAACAAGACTGGAACAGCTTGGTGTCAAGGCGAGTCTTAACGTCCACTGCGGTTTGATGTGTTTCTGAATAACCTCTAGTCAATGTTTGGTGTGCCTGGCGACTTTAATCTCGGATTCCTTGTACGTTGGTCTCAGCTGTATTTGAGAAATGCTTTTTCACTGATGACTATAATGTACTCAGGATTTGGTCGAAGACCACCCTACGATTGACTGGATTGGCAACTGGTACGCATCTTCACCTTTGTCCAGAAAACGAGTCTTAGTTCAGTCTAGTAATGAATTGAACGCATCTTACGCGGCGGATGGTTATGCTCGGGTCAAAGAGCAAGGTCTTGGTGTCCTATTGACAACGTATGTTTCCACATAATGACTTCCCTATGATTGTTTGTTCAATGCCTTTCAGTTTCGGTGTTGGAGAACTGTCAGCTATAAATGGAATTGCCGGAGGTATGCACTTGCTTTCTACAAAGTTGGCTGGATGCTGAATAGTTCCTGCTTCAGCATTCTCTGAAATGGTTCCCGTTCTTCACATTGCCGTCAGTATATCCCCTACAACAACGAGCTCATACTGAAATCATATACAGGGCGTCCCTAGTACGGCTCAACAAAAAAGCAAACCTATGTTACATCACACACTCGGCGATGGACGGTCAGTTTGCGTCTTTGTCGTCTATTTCTGTTACTTACGAAATCTTTCCGCAGATTTGATGCCTATCTCAAGGCAGCTGCTCAATTCACCATTTCCCAAGCTGACTTGACCAGCGCAGCATCTGCACCTTCGGAGATTGACCGTGTCTTGGTGGATTGTATCGTTCACGTATGACTTCTTCGAACTTTTATTGGAGATGGTTTCTAATTTAAATCAATCAATTATAGGCGCGTCCTACCTACCTCACCCTCCCTACTGACTTGGTGTACACAAAAGTCTCTTCGGAACGTCTCAAGATTTCGCTCTCCCATCTTCCTCCACCGAATGACGCAGACGAAGAGGAATTCATCATATCCGAAATAGAGAAGCTAGTCGAAGAAGCGGACAACGATGTCATTGTCCTCGTCGATGCCTGTGCTATTCGTCATGACGCGCGAAAAGAGGTCAGGGAGCTGATAGAGAAGACTCAGTTCCCGGTCTATAGTGCACCTATGGGTAAAACTGCTGTTGACGAGACGTATGAGCGATATGGCGGTGTATGTGTTCACTGATATCTTCTGCTTCTTTGACAAACTGATGCGCACTTGTTAGATCTACGTTGGCTCTATCAGTCACCCCGAAATCAAGGAAAAAGTTGAATCGGCGAAGCTCATCCTCTCTATTGGCTGCCTCAAGAGCGATTTCAATAGCGGTAACTTTACCTACAGCATTCCTACCCTACGAACGGTCGAGGTATGTTGAAAGGATAACCTTCTTCACTTTCTAATCACCATTCTCTTCAGTTGCACTCGAGCTGGACAAAGATTAAATATGCTGAGTTCCCCGGCGTCGGCATGAAACAGCTCCTGCCAAAACTTACCCAGCGACTTCACCCATACAACTCTCTTGCTCGTAAAATCGAAGTCCCGAAATTCGTTGCAAACATTCCAGAAGAAGACAACGATGTCATTTCACATGATTGGTTCTGGCCGAGGTTGAGTGGCTTCTTCAAACCCAAGGACATCATTATTGCGGAGACGGGTACCTCGAGCTTTGGTATACTCGATGTGCCTTTGCCGAAAGATGCAGTATTTCTCGCGCAAATACTTTGGGGCTCGATTGGATGGACTGTCGGTGAGTTACTTCTCGCCGAAACGAAGAAGCGCCGTTGACAAAAAATGATGACTCTAGGTAGCACACTGGGTGCGGCTCTGGCTGCTCGCGAGCTCGGATTGGGCAGAACGATATTATTCATTGGGGACGGTAGTCTGTGAGTATTATCTCGTAAACTTTCGGAGTTGATCTCTGATGTTTTCCGCAAGTCAATTGACCGTCCAGGAATTGTCAAGCATGCTTAAAAAGGACCTCAAACCAATCATATTCGTTTTGAATAACAGTGGGTATACTATTGAACGATACCTCCATGGCAAAACAAGGTCAGTAGCGTACTTCTGCTTCGTTATCAAGGTCACCCATTTTGTGCCGCAGGCATTACAACGATATTGTCAACTGGAAATGGACTTCGTTGCTGAACGTCCTCGGTGATGCAGAGGGTACCAAGTCCAAATCGTACACCGTGAACAATAAGGCTGAGTTGTCCGAACTATTGGACAATTCTTCCTTCGCCAACGCCGACATTATGCAGCTTGTCGAAGTGATGATGCCTATGCACGATGCTCCCAGAGCGTTGCAGGTCCAGGCTGATCTTAGTGGCAAGACTAACAAATACGTTGCATGAAGCGTTCTGTATAAAGCACAATTTTCGTATCCGGAACTGTTTGTATCATCATTTTGTATTTTTCGTTTCCCCCATTCTGTCAGCTTTATATGCATGAATAGTAGATAATCTGTCTAGCACATAATTGGTGTACCCCACTCTACAATGTCAGTCCGTCTTTTTGACTCTACTTGCGGGAGGATAAAGCCAACATCTCAGAGCCTTTGCGGCAAGCACCCAAGCTGCCTTGCAGAACCCAACAGGCGGAACGATCCAGCACAACAGCCACCAACTCCAGCCATAACACCATCGTAAACTTTCCTTCCATGACATCCCTACATCAATTGTGTCCAGTCTCTTACCGCCTACTCGCAGTTCTACCTTACGAACCCATTCCTCCACCCTCTGCTCAAGTTCTTCCCTGGTCCCAGAGTTGTCGATGACCGTATCAGCGTATGGGACTTTGGCATCAATATCCATCTGTGCATTCAACCTCGAAGAAGCCTCTTCAGCGGAGGAAGAGTCTCGAGACATTAGTCGTGATAACTGGATTTCCTTGGGACTACCAATGCAGATAAGTGAACTTTCGGAAATAAATGACAGACAATGCGAAACCCACCATGACACCAACGCAACCTCTGCGACAAATCTCCAGACTCCGCCCTCTATCAACAATGGGACGTCAAGCACACACCATCGTTCCCCCCGCATCCAGTATTTGACAACCTCTGTAAACATCTTCCATCTTACAGCGGGGTGGACAATCTTGTTGAGTTTTGCGCGTTTGGCTGGGTCCGGAAAGATAATTGCACCGAGAGCTTTACGGTTCAAGGGATGTGTTTTGTATGATTTGGGAGGCTTGGAAGTAGATGTAGACATGTCCCCGAGAGGTTCATCGAGTAGGACGTCCAAACCAAACTCGTCTACAATCTTCTTGAGACCTGTCGTCCCGGGTTCGACAACTTCGCGCGCTATGACATCTGCGTCGATGACCGGTACATTGTAGCGTGTTCTGAGGAGATTTGAGACGGTGGATTTGCCAGTTGCTATTGAACCTGTTAAGCCGATGACTAGAAAGATTTGTTAGAAAATAGAGGACGAGAATTGACATGAAGGAAATTAACCCAACATGACTGGCGTTGGTAACCCGATTCGTATACGGTTTTGTAGTGATTCGAAGCAAGTCTGGTATTCTACTGGGTTTTGAACTCGAGGTTGGCAGACCAGAGTGCAAGAAGCTAGAAGTTCAAACAGAGCATGCTTGTTTATCGCTAACCACCATGAAAGTCTACATTTGTGACCCGTCGGAACCGCGCATGCATACTGCATACATTCGCTGAGGCGCGTTCATCATGACGCCCGTTTATGAATTCAAGCCTACCGACGTTGTCGTATTCTGCGTGGCCGTTTACCTCGCCAGACTCATCTTTCGCTCTAGTCGCTCAAGGAATTCAACCTCCCTTCAAGGTCCACCCAGGAAGAATCTTATTTGGGGTCAAAACCAGTATATTCGTCTTGTAGACGACGTTGGTCAGGTCTACGAGGACTGGGCGGCCAAATATGGTTCTGTATTCAAGGTGCCGGTAGTCTTGGGAGGAAGCAGGGTGGTTGTATGTGATCCTCGGGCAATAAGCAGTTTCTATTCCAAAGAGACGTTTGCGTATGTTGGAACACCACTCGCAAAAAGATTTATTGGGAACATTGTACGTTCAATATTTATTGGTTTCGGCCAGTTGCTTATGACGCGTTAGTTTGGGAAAGGTCTACTTTGGGCAGAAGGAGAGAGCCATCGACGACAGCGGAAAGCACTCGCTCCAGCATTCAGTAACGTGGCCATCCGAAGACTTACTTCTGTGTTTTTCGATTCAACATACAAGGTTAGCCTTTCACCTCCGCATCGCCACATTTTATTCCAAAGCTCAAATGCTTACAGCTGAAAGGCCATTGGGATACTTTAATAGAAAGCCAAGCAAATGGATGCGTTGTTATTGATGTTCAGACTTGGATGAACCGCCTGGCGTAATGTTCTTCTCCATTTTTCGAATGTCCCCACTGACAACTATTTCCAACGCAGCTTAGACAGCATCGGAATTGCAGGATTCTCGCACAATTTTGGATCTCTTGACAGTAAACCCTGCGCCGTTGCCGACGCCTTTGAATCTCTCAGTACCGGCAAGCCTTCTATATTGGAAACAATCATGTTTCTGTTATCGGTCATTTTTCCTTTCCTTCGAAAGCTGCCTACCGAGAGAAGGAAGAGGTTGTCAGAGCTCACACGAAGCCTGCGGGAAATTGCTGATATTCTGCTTGAGAGGAACAAGAAAGGAGGTGCAAATGATGAAAAGTCTATCATTGGGTTATTAAGTGAGAGCCAACTCCATCTCTCTAACCATTGTTTTTGACCTCAAATGCGTATAGTCAAGGCCGAAGGTTCTGATGGAGATGTACATCTGACAGAAGAGGAGGTTTTAGCTCAAGTATGTTTTTTTGTCACTTTCCACTCACAAACATCACTGACCCTTTCATATTGCAGATGGTACGCTACTTAGGGAGCACTTGACTTCTCGATTCTCATACTTGATCTCGCTTAGAACGTGCTACTTCTGGCTGGATATGAAACTACATCGAGTTAGTATTACCCAAATCCGTTTCTCCTCGTGCAAATTCATCGGTCATTTTTGTAGTCAGTCTTACTTGGGCTCTCATCGAACTATCCAAACATTCAGCTGTGCAAGACAAACTTCGGAAAGAACTTCAAGCTTGCGGTGGTACAGATCCAACGTGGGACCAATTTATGGGAGCGGACTTTCCTTACCTCGACGCAGTCGCGCACGAGACCCTTAGATTACATCCACCTTTAGCAGAGACAACTCGCATAGTATGTCCTATTTTCTCAATGCTTTTTGTTTCTCACATAGAGTATATACAGGCATCCGAAGACGACGTTCTTCCCCTCTCCACGCCACTTCCAACTGGAGAAACCAGTGTAGTCATTGCAAAGGGGACGACGATTAGTGCACCTATTATTTGCATTAACCGTGCCGAGGCTGTCTGGGGACCTAATGCCAAAACATTTTACCCTGAGAGATGGCTTGTATTAGATGAAGAAGGAAAGCAATCGACTCCAGTTCAATGGGGCAAACCGGGGTCGGAAAAGACAATCAAGGAAATTCAAGGACATCGGCATTTATTGACTTTTTCAGATGGACCAAGAACGTGTCTCGGAAAGAATTTTGCTCTGACAGAGTTTAAGGTATACAAATCTGCCCGTGCTAATTTTGCAAGAATTCTGACAAGTCGATTTGTTTTTCAGGCTGCTTTGTCGGTTCTCATCAGGAATTACACCTTTGAGTTTCCGAACGGTCCAGAGACGAAGATTAGGTTGCAGAGGGGAATATTGCCAAGACCAAAGGTGGTGGGTTGTGAGGGTGCTCAGGTACCCTTAAGAGTGAGGAAAGTCGAATAAGCATTAAACGTGTTTTACTCTACGGTTTATGACGAGTCAATTTGAAATAAATATCGAACTAGTTCTCCACTTCTTATTGTACAACAAACATCAACCCAAAAGGAATGCACTCCTGAAGGAAGGCGCTTTTTTAAACAGCGATTGCAATGTGCTCATGAGATATAGAAACTTCTGAGGATAAGCAGTCAATCTTGATCAGATGCTCAAGGGTAAGCAAGCGTACCATTTCTGACTGCAACCTATCACAATAGCATCAGAAGATAGAACAAGGCGCACAGGAAGATATGGCAACGTACCAGGTCTGGATGTGAACCAAGAAGACTATCGGGTTTGAAAGCCGTACTCGATTCACTATTAGTGATGTTGATTGTATTGTTCGAATCCGGTAGTTCCTCCTCGATTTCAGACCTCGGGGCAAAGTTTATCCTGCTCATTTTAACGGAGGTCACTTCTGCGTCCTTTTCTCGAGGATGTGGGCGGTTATTGAGTCTGTACGCCCGTATCATTATTGATACTGTGTCTCAGTTGGGGTCTTTGACTCACATAGCAACTACAAAGATCACCGCCCGTTAGATCTTTTGAAGCAACGCGACAGTTCGGAACTCACGTGTAGTTATAACATAGAGTTTGCCCTGGCAGAAGTGGAAAGGTAACCTACAATAGAAATTAGAATCATAAATAACGGAGCAAGAAGTGAGGCGAGTCCGTCTTACCAATAAAGTTTCTCGATTTCAACGAATATAAATACCAGGATACAAATCTGAACAAGGGTCACTAGCAAGCCTCGAGTGATACTGTATTGGAAGAGTCGCTGTAGTAGGATATGCGTGCTAAAAAAAATCCTGTCTATAACCTGTATTTCATGGTACCGTTAAAACGAAGCTTACTTGGCACTAACGTTTATCCTAGATCCTCTAAAGCACCACAATAATGCGATTGTAGCACTAGCATCGGATATCGTTGAAAGCGCACCGTTTGATGCAAACGCCGCCTGCTCAACGCAAAGTTCATCCTGGTCATGAAACAAAGGCAGAACACATACCTTGAACATGCCTGTCCCAAAGCTGGCAGTTTGGAACACGGCACTCACTGTCAACGCGGTAAGGAGAGAGCTGGAACAAAATTCTCCAGATAAAGGCAAGATATTGACTCACATATACCTGCAACTGGTAGCGACAAAGTCAGTTCATTTCGGAGGACGATGAAAGGTCAGGAACTTGCCAAAAGATCCAACTGAAGTCAAGGCCTGTAACTGAATTAGTATGAAGGATATGCCAGAACAAACTATCGAGATTCACAATAAACAAAGGAACAGCCCAATGTGTGCGTCTAACTAGAATGTACGGAGTGAGCAGAGATCTGGGAGGCAGGATATGATCCTCACGCATGTAAACGCGACTTGCAAAAAACATCTGCACCCTATAAAGATTGATCAGGGCCTCAAGAAAGAGTGCGGGAGGTTAGGCATGCATACACGAATGTGGTGACCAACATGAGGAATCCCTCTAGTATCGTGAATCTAGAAAAACGAATTGATTCGTTTGATGCAACCGATAGTATTGTAAAGCTGTGGCTTACGCGGAAATCTCAGCCGTCAATTTAGCCCCAGTGGCAAAGTTGTCAACGATCTGAACTAAAAATAAGATACAATAATTCAACGGTGGAGACTGTACTTACCACGTAGGAATGGACTAGTTCCATGACGGCGACTGTATGAAGTAAATCCATGGCGCTAGTGAACGTCAAAAATCATGGAACGTTCAAACTCTGTAGCGATATAATAGACTATACGGGCTCACATCAGGACACCGAGCTGAGCGCGGGAAGTCACAGCGTTAAGATGGCAGAGATTCATTCATTGCACGCAACAACTCACAAATATCCTAAGAAACCGCCCGTCCTTGTGATTGGAGTTGACGTAGATCCAAGTTTGAAGAATTGTGATCCCAAACAAACTGTCGAAATGTAGTATTATTAGTTACAGTTAACGCCAGAGATTAGTCGGCCGAGTTCGGTGGTCGAATCTCTGATTTCGACTTTGGAGAGCATTGAACTAAAGGAAAAGTGCAATTAGCACTTACAGGGCTGATACCATGGCACCTTTTGGTCTGATTTTAATTTGAAATTTCAGATAACACGTTATCTTGTTCTTACCATAATAGAGCCCGTTCAGCGCGGAAACTGAATCTGCGTTGTTGGTAGTAGAGGTACCGGATGATGCTGTTCCGTTAGAAGTAGACATGAGGGGCTACGAGGTACCACCAGAAGAGCGTGAGTGGCCGGTATCCTACTACAGACTATCATATATCAATCATCGATTTATTAGGGTAGTCAACCCAATGACTTACCAGAAGGAATAAGGAATAGCTGGTCCGTGACCGTTGTAATTGAGAAGCCAGAAAAATGGGAGCGAAACACTCTTACCTTGAAGTGCTCTATGTTGATACTTAAATAAAATGGCGTACGGTCTACTTCCAAAAAAGAGCGAGGATTAACCCGAAACCCGAGCGGACCGAGCTTGTGAGCTAAGCGGATAGTAATATCGCCAGAGAGCAAGTCGCTCAGTCAATAAAACGAGGTAGGGACTGGTCAGGTTAAGTCAGGTTTCACTCCTCTCTTTTATGCCGAAAAAAAATTTAAGTTCCTATCAAGGTTATTCTTAATCTTGATGCAGTTTTATGATATCGCGGAATAGGGTGGGAACTGGTCATTCGTCCCTGGGCGCAAAAGAAAACGTTGACACAAATGTCCGGTCGCCCGGTCGTTGAAATTAAACTGGGAATAAATCTATGGTATCGCCACCAAGTGATTCAGGTCTATTTGAACTGTTGCAGTTGCGATTGGGGTTGTTTCCAAAACACCTTTGCGGTTCGGGATTGAAGAACTCGAGGCCGAGAGACATGGATCGTCGATAATATGCTGGATATTGGATGGATACATCGGTTGCTGTGAAAATGGGTGGCTATAATCCAAGTGGCGCTACGAGGTGGGTTACAAGATGATGAACAAGATGGAATACCTGGATAATTTTAGAATGATACAATCAATCAACTAGTGTCTGTCCATTACGCTATCAAAGGGAATCCCGAATAAACAAGACTCATTCCGAAATTACTAGCAGTGGATTGGACTCGCCTACATACTCAAGTCCTCTCCCTCTCCCTTTCATCCCACCAAATCCTCCTAACCCATCTCCTCCGTCTCGTCACGGCACCAGGATATGGATAAGCTGCAGGATGTTGCCACGAGTCCGTGGTATATACCCAGCCGTCTAGAACAGAGAAACGATGAGTGCGTTATTATTCAATTCGTCAAGGCAATGCAGAGCGGAAGACGATTTCACTCACCATCATCACCACCATTCACATGCGCATTTGTACCACCATTTGCTTCCGGATCCCAAACCCAACGAGCAACTAAATCCTTCCTCCAATCCTCCGTTTCTACAAATTTCCATCCCGGGGCTAGAGAGAAAGTCAAGTTGCTGCTGTTTAGTTCCGTTTGTTGGTTTTATGAGGTGTTGTTGAGTGAGCCAGTCATCGAGATGGTTAGTCGGAAGATAGACATAAAGGAAAATCATCAAAACTAGTGAGCATCATCTGATCGATATTCATAGACAAAAACACCCACCTAACCATGCCCTCTGCTCCTCCTTCACCGCTCCGTCCTTCCATCCCTGCGTCTACCTTATCTCTGTCCCGTTCTCCGCTTCTTGACCTGCCAGAAGAAGGATATACAGGCCCAGTCCCGTCCCTCCCTCTCGTCCACGCCGTTCGATCAGTTGTTGGTTTAAGGAAAGATTTGGACCATGACTTGGAGTTGGGAGCGTTTAATGGTGGTGCAGCGCTATAAACGAGAGGTAAGAATGAAGAGAAATAAAGGGAAACGACAGAAAAAAATTATACTCACGAAGAAGTTGCACCAACAGTAGTATTTGACGAGGAAGAGAGGGTCCGAGTTAGGAAGAAGGACGAACGAGTTCTCGCATGGGTCGGAGGTGTAGGTTTGTCTTTCTCCGCATGATCTTCTTTCTCGCTTCCTCGATCTGACACTGGTGTCTCGGAGTATGGAGGAGGAGGACCACCATGGCTAGTCGTCATGGTTGTGGGTGACGGAGGTGAAGCAGAAACTGTGAATGAAGATGTGAATGAGGATAACGATGATATGGACCCAGAAGTTTTTCGACCAGTAGCGACGAATGGAAGCCTTGAAGTAGGGGAAGTTGGCGAAGACGTAGGAGATGAGACGAGCGTTGAAGAACCGATGTAAGAGGTACTGTTGAATTTGATGAGTTATGAAAAAGAGAAGGCGAACGGAGCAGATATACCTCGTCGCTAAATTCGCAGCTACCGCCGGATCCAGCCTTTCATTCTCCCACAACTCGACTTCTCTCATCTCTGCGTTCCATGTTCTGTCGGTGAGATTGTTGTTGTCCAGAAGTCTTTGTAATGTTTGCCTTATATATTTAAAAAGCAGCGACGGCGAAAGTGTAAGGTGAAATTCTCTGCACTCTATGGAAGGGTTGCGCCTGAATACACGAGAAGCTAAACGTAAAATGCGTCCGATAACTGGTGGCAAAACGAGCTGTAAATGAAACTCGGTATCCCATAGTAAAATTATCTGAGCCCAAGCTACACTTGCGAGCATTTGAACACGAGGGTGTAGACAAAGAATCGGGAGTTCGCCAGCTAGGAACGTCACGAGTTGAATTGGGAAGAGCGGTGACGAAATGAGGAAGGCGAGTGGAGGGAATGAGAGGATTAGGACCGTCAACAGAGGAAGAGTGTACGGGGATCCGGGACGGGCGATGAGAGTTGGACCGGATTCGTTGTTGGAGACAGGTTGGGGAGGAGCAAGTGAGAGATGAGTGAGATATGGTGTTATCTGGGCGTGAGCATCGGCACTGCAAAACAAAGTCAGTAGACAACAGGACAGTGAAGCAAGGGACGCACTATAAACCCATAAGATTCTGAATAGCCTGGATATTGGCTTGCCAATCCACACTATCCTCTGCAATGGTCTCAGGCTTTTCATCTTTTCCGTCGTTCTCCGCTTTGAACACCACTGCAGGCGGGATTGGCTTCGCCTTGCTCACGACCGCGGTCGAAAGAATGACACCGACCAAAATGACGTGTGGTAGCAGGAAGACAAGACGGGGAAAGCAGCATAGAAATGCATATACTGCCAGACACATTGCAGTACGTTTCCATCCCGTCTTCCACAAGACTATTTCCTCGATACGGTCTTGGAGCCAAAAGACAGGACCGACGCGCTCGACAAAACGTTTAAAGTTGACAGTGGTTATTTGGATAGAAAGCGGGTCTTTGTTGGATACGAGGACAATGGGTTGTTTCTGCTTCTTCCTTCGTGGATTGTAGCCGTCTTCATTTGTTGGATTCGGATTAGAAGGCAAGGAAGAAGAGAGCAAGATTTGGGGAAGAAGATTGAACGCCGAGGACGTGGCGCCCGCTGTAGATTGCTTTGCATGAGATTGAGTTTCGTGGGGAAGAGCAGTCTTGAGTTTGGGAGGCTTTTTGATATCTTTCGAGGCCAGTCGAGTTGCACATCCCGGCACTGAGACGTACGACAGGGTAGACATTAGAGTCGGTCTTCTCACGCCCCTAACGCTTTGTTCTAAACATCCATTCGATGATTTGGTTCATGAATACGCATTGCCGTGCCATCTTCGTTGACGTCGTGCGGTCAGTTTGTGTACACTCTATCTTTGTCCTAGGTGCCATGCAACTGGGCCGCCGACGCCTCTTGTCCTTATAATCTTCCTTTTTTGTGTTCCCTGGCAGATCGGGCTTACGAGGCATTCCAGGTGCATCCTTTTAGTTTCTTTCTTACTGACTTCAGCTGAGCACTAGATAGTCAGACGACACTAGACCCCGCGAAGACATGACCAGGTCCGGTCAGTCCGCAGACGAGTCTGCCTATGTTTTCGAATCTGCCTATACCGAGAAGTGAAACACCTAGATGCGAAACATTTTCTGAAGAACTCTTAATCGGCTCAAGTATCAAGGTCAGGGTTAAGTCAAACAAGCAATATCGCATACATTCTTGCCGGAGTATGAAAGTATACGCAAAATCAAAACTAGTCCGAAACTATTCAAACGAAAGTAGAAGCTAAGTGTACTATGAACTTATGAACGCGTAACTCCCAACTGCTACTTTCGAGTAGTGTTCCACTTAGAGGTTGAGGTTGACGGGAGTGCATCCGATGGCGAGGACACCGTTCTGTTCAGAATGCATTTAGATATAGTGCATCCAAGAAAACAAATTCACTTACGAAGTTGTTGCTCTGGCAGCAAACGGGCTGGGCAGAACAACTGTTTCCCCCAATACCGATGACACTGATGGGGTTGCAGGTGACCCCAATAGGAATGTTGACGCCTTGAAGGGCAATGCCCAAGAGGCCGGCAAGCCCGGCGACAGAGGAACTACTGGACTGAGATGTCCGTGTAGATATCATTACTGTGTTCTAGGAGGCTAAACCAAACGAGACTTACGCTCTGGACAGAGTTGCAGCACTGAAGTTTACCAGTGTTGCATTGGCTAGCAGGGGCCGCCCCCGTGTCGGTTGACTGTGGGACTTATCGTCAGCAATACTCTATTCGACAGAATGGCAGAAGTTTGCTTACGACAGCAAGAGAAGCAGCAGCGATAGCAACGATGAGAGTAGAAAGGCGGCTGAACATGGTGTTTCTTGGAGAAGTGAGGGTTTGATAGTCAGGAAACTGAGTGTGTTCGACTGGGAAAAAATGAGTGTTGGAGACCCATGTTTTATATGCGGCATAGGTGGTCTTTGCAGAGCTCAGAAGTAATTTAGTACGGAAAAAAGGTAATGGTCGTTGTGAGCTGAAGGCGGACGCGAATATAACTTGACAGCGATTGGACAGAGGTCAATTGCGATGGATGGAAAATGTATTGAGGCTTTTGCAATATCATGGCTACACACTGGGAGTGTCGTTACCTGTCAATTTTCCAGTGTATACAGGACTCGACTGTCAATCATTTGTACTGAAAGAATTATCAGCCATATTCAAGAATGAAATTTTTGAAAAACAGACGATGTCCTCAGATTATTGATGCCTAAATGTCATTCGATTCGTACGCTGGCACACATCCTATCTTATATAGTAGGTAAGTAGAGTTTGAACGTTGAACACTCACGGATGCATTTTGCTAGTCTTCATCAGAAAGGATTCAAAATATCAAATACTGAGACTCGACACAACGCCACGATGACTCGACAGGACGAGATTTCGCTCTATACGGACCCGCATAAAGACAAGTGATGGTTTTGACAAGTACAGATCGTATTCGCTACCGCTTCGCTCGAGCCAGGCCTATACGCAGTTGAGATACTGGATTGGGTGGGGTACGTATACGTATCGATTTCTTGCACAGTGTTGATATTCGGATGGCGGAGACAGCTGATTTTACTTAAAGCCAAATTGGTCGAAATGACAGTACTCAATGTCTGTTACGTGCCGCGGGTATTGATCCCAATTTTGAGACGCACGGAGATCGTGTTTTGAGTCTGTCCTTGTCCCATCATAATAAAATCCAAAGACCAGGTTACGGCCCGTTGAAAATTCACCTTGATCAATGGGCTCGAGACTTGCAAACAATTGTAATGGAGGATCGCTACACAAGTCAGCACGGAGTTTGAAGTGTTCTGGCGAGAGACGACGGTACCCGAGTCCACTAGCTGTCCCAACTGCTTCTTGGGACCCTCGACTTTAACATGGATTTCCAAATAAATCAGGTTGGTGCAAGATGCTTAAACAGCACAGACGCCGATATATCATTCTGAGGCACCCATAGAGTATCGAAGAGGGTTTCTGTAACAATTTCACCGCGTTCGCCTGCGAGTAGTGTGAGCTTTGACAAACGAGGCATGAGAAGTAACAGTTCGCAGAGATCTTGATCTTTCATCACAAAGCCGTCCATCGTCAATTCGCGAAAAGAGTCAGATTTTTCAATCATGACCTCCAGAAGTTTCCGAGATTCGTCGCTCCTAGCTCGGTAAGTAGGACCCACAGAGACAGTGATAGGAGATCGTGGGGTTTGAAAGTAATGGAGAGGGACTCGATACCGATCGGACAACCTCAGAACTTTCAAATCTGGACAGCGATCGATGAACTTTGAAACTGCTATACTTGACACTCAACTTCGGGTTCAGTCACTTCGGGATATAAAGAAAAGTGGCCCAGGATTTCGTTCGGTAGAGGATTGCCACCGTCAAGTGCTAAACGGATATATTGGCAATCCGTTTCGCAGCAGAGAAAGGGATCTTCCAGGATGAAACCATACAGATACTTGTTGAATAAATTCTCGAATTTCCCGTCCCTAAATAACAGATCGACCACAGAATAGAGTAGGACAGCGCAATGTTTCTCCAATGACTGCATGTTGCTTGCAATCACCAAGGTGGGTAGGGAGACTCCATTGGCCCCACCGACCATGTTAACAGACATTCCAGGACTGTCAATGCAAAGCAAAGAGAAGATACCCAGCAGGATCTCAGTTTACGATACAATGAGTGCCCGATGGTTGTCCCTGACCGACACCAGCTGTTCCTTTCGGTTCTCCAACTCATCCAAGATACTGGTCAATGAGGAGATCGTCAAAATGGTTCAAGTCGTTGTCGATGCTATCAATGACGCTTCTAATTCGTGTGTTTCTAAGCCTGAGGGCTGGTGCAGTGAGGACAGTTGGATATGAACAGTAGGAGGGCGGACTCGTCCGATGAAGTCAAGAAATGTGTTGCACCTGGGACACAAATGCAAATTCTGAGTTTGCAAAGTGGTTGAGGTTATGATGGAAGTTGTACGCATGTCAAGCCGCGTCGTTTTGAAAGAATTGAAGAGTCGCAGTGCTAAACTGAGCTTATGGCAACGGTAAGGAAGACAGTTTGTATTCTGACTCTGTTGGCTGACGTAAACGATGCTCTTGACAGTCAGGTTCGACATTTTCTTAGACCCTGCCAACATGTACATAAAGAGTTCTCCGATCATCCTTATTCTCAATGGCCCTCGCGCGACATATACGCTTACTGGTGTGCTGTGCATACTCTGAATGACGCCCGCAGTTATCCTCCTTCCGACACACCCTTCATTGCTGGTCCCCTCGACTAACAGGCCCCAGACAGCTGCGCCCTCTTTCTTTCTCCTCCTATAGCGAGGCAGGACTCAACGCGACATTATTGGGTCCCCCGGATGTCGAGCAAGTCGAGTCTAATCAAGTACTTTTGTCCTCCAAATCCTTTCATCCTTCTCGTTCCCCTACGCCATTTATGCTCTCGGTTCTTTCGTAACGTCAAAAGGAGGATACGAATTTTTCTGTGCAATAATGCCATCTCTGATCTATTTCCCTCTCATCGGTTTGTCTACACGATAAGAGGCAAGACGAAAGCTGTCGAGAATCCGTTATCCCCCGACCATATGGTACCCATAAACATCTGCCCACGTCGGCTTATTGACACGCACTCTCTTAAACTTGTCGAATTCGACGAGAATACCACCATCCCTAGATACGCTATCCTTTCGCATAGATGGTTCCTGGCGGAGGAAGTCGTTTATGAAGAGTTTATTCAGCCTCGGGAGGAGACGTTTGCAAAGTCGGGGTATCAAAAGATAGAGGCTGGCTGCCTACAGGCTCGTAAGAGCAATATCCGCTATCTTTGGGTCGATACCTGTTGTATTGATCAAGGGAACCCCGCTGATGTTGCAGCGAATATCATGTCAATGTTTGCTTTCTACCAAAATGCAGAGATCTGCTATGTATACCTGCCAGATGTCGAGGAAGAAAAGGGTATGTTTGGAGACTGGTCCAAATCTTTTGCAGGGACCGACTGGTTTTTTCGCGGGTGGACATTACAAGAATTCATCGCACCTCGAACTGTGATATTTTTCAACAGAGATTGGCAGCGTATTGGGGACAAGTATGAGCTACAAAGTTCTTTGCAGTGGCGAACTACCGTTCCTCCAGCTATCCTGACTGGTGAACAGTCCATTCTGGATATTGATGTGCTCACTTGAATGTCCTGGGCTATATACAGAGCAACAACCAAACCACAAGACGGAGCTTACTGTCTTCAAGGACTTTTGGGTGTCGAGGTTGAACCGGATTACGATGAGTCACCGGGAAATTCATTCAACCGGTTGGGCAAGGCATTGTTTGCTGCTCATCCAGGGCTTCAGGAAAGAATGGAAGTCAATGATGACTTGCTCAACAATCCCAACTCCTTTGCCTTTTACCAAACAGTCGTGGACAGGTTTACTAACGTTCAACGCGGAATACAGGTCGTTGGTGAAGCCTGAATTTCGATATCACGTTCTGACATTACTACTATCGAAATATATGATATATTTCACGTTGCCGTATAATCCGGAGGCACCTCTTCAACATCCTCCGGACGAGAAAATCGCCCTCCTTCCCTCATCCTTAACCCACTATCCGTATGAAGAATCCTCGATGGCCCAGGTGCACGGTCAGTTTCTGCCTGAGCCAGAGCTGGGTCTTCACGACCCTGCATAATAGCAAGCCGCTGCTGGAGCTTCAAATACGCCATCCTCATCCGACCAAGCTCTTCATTCTGGCCTTGGGGAGCATTAATACCGCCGTTGTCGCCATACCCCGCAAAGCCACCTCCTGCGCGCGATACAGGAGATTTGGACATGTCAGATTTTGATTTTGGTGACATTGTCATTTCGAGTCCAGCTGGGGATTCGGGACTATATGGATCGTATGCAGCAGAAGTGTATTGCCATCCAGTGAATGGATCTGCGACCGCCGCTTTTGCGCCTTCTTTATCTCGTCGTCTTTTACGCCATAGCAAGAGGCCTAGTATTAGGAGGGCTAGGAAAGCTACGCCTCCGATGACACCACCGACTATGGCACCTGTTTTGTTACTAGAACTTGCTATGGGTTCTGGAGATGGAGATGGAGACGGAGTTGGTGTAGGTGTAGGTAAAAGAGCGGCTTGTTCTTCAGCTGTGAGGGAGGTTATTAGAAAGTAGTCGAAAGATAATGGGACTCCTTCAGTGTTTCCATTATGAGTGACCACTAGCGTATGTTCACGGGGTTGTAATGACGAGAGATTGAAGAGGACCTGATTTGGAGTGTTATTATGGCCTCGTGCTGGAGGGTCAAGTGTAAAAGATTGTGGGGACTGGTCATCCAACTGGTATATCGCAGAATTGGATTGGGATGATCCAAACAAGTCACCGTACATTGCGATACTAGTACCTGCGTAGATGAAAAATTAAATTTCTGCAGCTGAGCAAGTTCATGCACGGACCATTGAATTTCGCAGTCACAGAAGACCCAGAAGTGTTGGTATATTTTCCACCCAGTCGAGCCCCACTCCCAGTATCAGAAATCTCCGTGTCCACCCAGCCAGAACCAAACTCGAGATTGGGATCACTGTCGATAGCAGCCTGCCTTAATTGCCCATTGCCCATCTGCACCACATCCCCGTCTAGAGACGCATTCGCAACTGTCTCATACACAATATAATCCAAAACCAATCCCGAAGAAGTAGTGTTCACGAATAGCTGATGCTCTCCAGAGGCAGCATTTGGGAAATTCCGACTGTTCACGCCACAGAGCAGTTGGTTGTTCATGGGACTCCCGTCGTTTACTGTTGATCCTATCGTGGTGACCGGGAACCCGTCGAGATTTACCGTTGGACCGAGTAGTTGCCCGTCTAATAAACATGCCATGATTGTTGGTTCTGATGGGCTGAGTCTGGTTCCGTAGACTCCGAGAAACGAGGTTCCTGCACAGAAATCGAATCAGGAATTTTTTCTCTTTGAAGGGTCAGGGATTGTACCATTGAAATTAAACGTGAAACTAGGCGTTTCCTCTTGATCTGATGCAGGATTGTGAACCGTGTTGTTGAACACGTCTCCTGCGATACTGATACTGTTCAATGTATCTCGACCGTTGACGAGCGTGTCTCCCGGTGTTAAAGACCAGCTACCAGTGTAATTGATACGAGGGTCCGTGTCGTCTACTACGACCCAGAATGTGGACATGGTTTATGAGACTGCAGGGCGAGCTCGAGTGCTAGAGGTTTTGAAAAGGGCAGGGTGAGAAGCCAAGGAAGGACTACATATCATGTACATAGCCGTCAAAAGAGTAAAGTGACATGTTTGCAAATGACGCTGGCAGCAACCGAAATTGAGTGATACCAATCTTCCAAGGAAAATTAGTGAGCAAACAAGGAATTGGTATTGGTTAGGAAGGGGACGCGTGACTTCGCGTCTCGAGTCTGTGTAGTGACAACGATTCATATTCACAAAAGAATCAAATAGCCAAAGCACTCTGTATATACAAGAGGATGTATGCCTCTGCCAAAAGCATTCAAAATGACTTTGGAAATCAATTCAAGGTCACAACATCGTAACCAAGACGCGTCCCTTACAGCTTCCCGGATCATAGAGGCATAAAGGAAATGTTTTAGTATAGCATGCATACATGAAGAATTATTTGAGACATGCAGGCATAGTAGGCGTGCAGCGGGACGCGTGAATTCGAGAGGACCCAATATACAGAGTAGATTCGACAGACCGCGATACCCGACCACAAAGAAAAAGCGTCCCAACATCATCGACATTTACTCTTCTTCCTCCTCCATCTCCTCTTCCTCTTCCTCCTCTTCCTCCTCCTTTGCAGCCTCAACAACAGCAGTAGCAATCCGGTCGAGATCCCGCTGACCATCCTGGCTGATTCTACGACCACCATTGTCCGTCTGTTCGAGGACACCGATCTTTTCTAGGGATTGGCAGATTTTACGTTGGACGGCGGCGGAAGAGTCGGCGTGGTGAGAAGGGCGGTTGCCGCGTCTCTTGCGACCACCGTGGAGTTTTGTGAGGGCACCGACACCAACGTCTTTGCGGAGGTATATGTGTCTTGCGACGGCAGCTACAGAAAGAAGTTGAATAAAATAGAAGCGAGTTTTTTTTCCTTCGAGAGTACGCACCTGCGCGGACGTAGTACCAGTCGGGATCATAAGGAGCAAGTTCCTTGAAAGCACCAGTCTTGACAATATCTGCCCATGTTGGGACTTCGAGTTTGCCAGCACGTTTCAAGTGGGAAGCGTATGCTGCGATGAATGCGTCTGCGCTAGAAACACGGAGATGCTAAGTGGGTTTTTGGAATTGGGGGAGAGACTAACCTGACGTCTCTTACTCCCGGCATGTTGGATTTTGAGTTTTTGAGGAGGGGAGGGCGTGTCTTCTTGAACCGGACGACGAATACGGCGTTTTTGGATATCAACAAGGGTGGGAGTGAGGCTTGCGGGATTGGCCGAGACGAGTAAACTTTATTCTGCCGAAACTGTACAGTTGGCTGCATAATACGATTACGTCAGCAAGCTTCAAAAAATTTCTCTCAATGGCGGTGAGCGAGCGACGAAGCTAGTGTCGTTGGGATTCTGGGTATCCAAGTAGGAATATGCCAAGTTTGCGATAAACTAGTACTGCCCCTCTATAGTAGAGTGACGACCAGCCATGCCCACGATGCTCCCACGGAGCCTATTACCCTTATAATTGCCCTTTACAGCCCTCAACGTGGAGACAATCATGTCTGTTGCAGACTTGCCCTGCGAGCTCCTCATCGAAGCCTTTGCATTTTGTGCACTGTCTGACCATTTCGCTCCTTTGACCTTGTCATCTGTATGCACCCTCTGGAGGCGAGTCGTCCACTCTTCGCCACGTGTATGGCAGTACTGTCTGTTGGATGACACGAGGTCGACTACCGCCCTACATGCACAGTCTCAGCTCTGGATAACTCGGTCTGCACCTCTTCCTTTTGATGTTCGACTTCAACTCGAGTCTTCTGATAACATCCTACCCTTGCTCTCTCCGTTTCTTCCCGTCTTGCATCGCTGGAGAGAGCTTGTCATCTCTGGACAACATGAAGAAACGGTCTACTTTCCGGATGTAGTCTCGCGTCTGGACACGCTAAGTGACCTGTCCATCTTTGTTGGGGGTAGAGATTTGGGTCTGTCGACATTTATGCCATATTCTCCTGCATGGCCCAACCGAATAAACATGCACATCCAGCTGTCAAAGCTACCGACTTTTTTACATCCCCTGAGGTTTACCTCTATCAGTATAACCGAGCACATGCACACTCATACGAAATCATCTGCGGTGCTTTCCTTTCTCCAAGCTTGCCCTCATGTTCAACACTTTTGTCTGGTGGGGGTGATCCTTGAAGATGATCATTCTACTGAACAGCTCCCCGTTGTACATCTTGCGAATCTCAAAACGCTCCAGTTGCGGAGTACATGTCTGACTCGATCCATCTTGTCCTCGGTCGATGCGCCCAACCTAAACGCACTCTACCTCTCGCATCTAAATGTTGATTTTCGACTGCCAGGCACGTATTACGACAATGGAGACAGCGATGACGAAGCAAACGACTTTTCTCAGAGTCCGTGGAGTGACCATGCTACTGGGATGGGTCTGCGAGCCTTGATCAGCCGGTGTAACCCTCCGATAAAAACACTCGAGATGGATTTCAGTGATATGAGGACAAAGGATTTCATCTGGGTGTTTGATAGGCTGACGCAATTGGAGGATTTTTCGATTGTGGCGTCGGACATGTCCAACACGGTGATCAAGCTGCTGCGTCCTTTCAAGTCGGGTGAAGAAGAAGAGATACGGCTTCCGAAGCTGCGCACGCTAGAGTTGTACAATTGCCATAGACTGAGCGGGGAAGTGGTTGTGGATACGCTGATTTCGAGGGTCAAGTATACGGATAGGTATACACCCGAGGACACGATGAAGGAGATTGCGATAGTAGAGTGTGACCGATTTATGGAGGAGCATGGACAGGTGCTGCGAAAGGAGATTGGGACTCGTGTACGGATTGGGTACTAGATATGCTTATGTAACATGCGCGACCTTGAAAGCACGTGAGCGTGTTGTTGGTTTGAACCTCGTGTTTGACTACGACGAAGAGAATGATGAGCTCGACGCCTAAAACGTCGGTGGACTCGCCGTCGTCGTTTGACATTGATTCCGTCATTGAAGACGTGTCATTTGAATACAACCTCGACGACTACGGCAACATTATCCGAACTTCAAAGGGTTCCTCCAAGTCCAACCACTCGACTCCCCCTACTCCCGTTGAACCAGACGACAAACGCACCCTCTTTCTCGACTCTCCTACTCCTCGTCGCGCTTCTCTGTCTAGATCAGAAAGCGCGTATCCAGTCATGAACGGTCCTCCCACTGCTACTTCAGAACGCGATCGCAACCCAGCTCGTTCATTCCACAGGGTCGCTTCTGGGCCCATCCCTACCACTGCCACCACTGCCCCCGCCGATGCCCCTCCCATCCGTTTCCCATCCTATCCTCGTCGTCTCGTTACAGACCAGGCACGTCGTAAAAGAACCACTGACGAGCTATCCGCCAAACTCCAGCCTTTGTCTGATTACGAGGAAAAGGAAAACATTGCCAGCAGCGGCGAAGATGTACCTACCAGCATCTCACCCGGCGCTGGTCCATCACGGGCTTTGCGCGCCGTGTATGGTTCGCGTCCGCTTGGAGAGGTCCAGCGTAATGCTACTCGTGCAAAGGCAACCAAAGCGATGCACCAGTTTGGGAGAATCAGCGAGGCAGAGACGGAAGAAGAAAGCGACGCTGGGCATGATCTTTACAGTTCTGCCCATCCACCCAGTTCGACTGCGGACGATACTGACACTGGTGAGCTGTAGACCATCTTTCACAACCCTTTCTAATCCTCTTTCAGACGACCCAGATGTATTGCCAGTACGTCCTCGACTTCAAGCTACCGCCAGTGTAGGCGCATTACCTCTCAGCTCTTCACAAAACAATCGTCCCCGACGGTCCGCAAGCTTAAGCGATGCCTTGTGTGAGTAGCCGTCGCATCCATGTTTTCAGCTTGTCACTTAGAATGTGCTAGATTTCGAGGAAGAGAATGCCCGTCCAGCACCTCCACCTCCCCGTACCACTACCTCGAAGCCCGGTACCAGTCTTGGACTCCGTCGCGAGGTACCAGTCATTCCTCCTAGAAGGTCATCTCCGGAAGAGGAAGACGACTCGGAGGTCCCACCTACAGAACATGGTACGTTATACTCTCTCAAGCTACTTTCGCGTCGGCTGATGACGTTTCCCAGTTCGCCGTAGATCAAGCTCACCCCAAGACAGCCTTAATCCAAGTCACAAACGCAGAGACTCTGACACGCTTCGTAGCGCTCTACCCTACCCATCAAGCTCAAACCTGGCCAACGCTGTCGTTGATCCTCCACGTAGGTCACCTACTATGGCTGAGAGAGCCGTTCCGAGACGTCTTTCGCCTTCGACGAAAAACTTGGTTTCTTCTTCAAGTCGAACGACAACTCAAGATCAGCCTGAACCTTTGAAACACCGGCGAAGCCCAACTGCGCCAGAGCCGGGGACAGGGAGTGACGCGTTGAGAGGAGAGCAAGGAGGACTCGGAAAGACTTGGGCTGCAGGTGATAGAGATAGTGGGTCGGCGCATGATGTCTCTGTTGCAGGACAAATGTCCCGAGGAGACGTTCGTCATCCTAGTAGAGAGTACAAGGAACGCAGAGACAGTGGCGGACTTGATCCTTCTGTAGCTGCTGGACAAGTTGCCCCTCAACAACAACAGCCGGTCAACAGGGAACGTAGCTCTCGTTCTCAACAACAAGCTGCTCAGAGACATCCCTCGATGGCGCTTTCCTTGGGAATGCAACGAAATCTTTTGGTGAGTGCAAGACTCTTGTCACCTCTAAAGCGTCGCTTATAATGTGATTTCACAGGTCAATAAAAAGGCCTATGCCAAACTCGATCTCCTCGGTAAAGGTGGCTCCTCAAAGGTGTACCGCGTCATGACCGGTAACAATGAGATTTACGCCTGTAAACGCGTCCAACTCGAAAAGGTCGATTCGGACACGATGAATGGATACATGAATGAGATTTCGTTGCTCAAGAGACTCGATGGGAATAAGAATATCATTCGGTTGATTGATAGTGAAGTGAGGTCGGGACAGGGTGGAGGCAAAGGGTCGCTAGCGTTGGTTATGGAGTGTGGAGAGATTGATTTGGCGAGGTTGATGGCAGAGAGGGCGTGTCAGCCGTTGGATATGGTTTGGGTTGCGTATTATTGGCAGCAGGTAACTATACTACTTTTTTTTCTTTAAGAAGAGATGCTTACTATTCTTGTAGATGCTACAAGCAGTCCAAGTCATCCACGACGAAAAGATTGTCCACTCTGACCTCAAGCCTGCCAACTTTGTTTTAGTCAAGGGACAACTCAAGCTCATCGATTTCGGCATCGCAAACGCCATTGCCAACGACACGACCAACATCCAAAGAGACCACCAAATCGGCACACTCAACTACATGTCCCCCGAAGCCATCGAACTCCCTGACGGCATGCGTCGTCTCAAAGTCGGACGCGCAAGCGATGTTTGGTCTCTCGGTTGTATCCTCTACCAAATGATCTATGGCCGTCCTCCATTCTTCCACTTTCAACCACTTCAAAAGATGAAGGCCATCCCAGACCCGAGCTACGTGATCGAGTATCCCGAGTATGCTATTCCTCTTTCGCCAAAGTCGTCGTCTTCTTCGCCTTTGCAAACTACACCGCCGCAAAAGATGGATCATTTGAAAGTAAAAGTGAGAGAGGATGTGATTGATACGATGAAGGCGTGTCTTTCGAGGCATCCGAAAGAGAGGATTACGATTCCGGATTTGTTGAAGGAAGGGTGGTTGAATATGAAGGAGAAACCTAAAGGTGAGCTGATAGAGTGAATTTGTGAGTGGTTATTGACTCGTGTGTGTATGTTGCAGGGGCCCCGCAGGAAGATGTTGATATCCTCAGCCTGATGGGATCCGATGAGACGATGATCAACCCATACTATATGCGTCAGTTGTTGCAGTACGGTATCATGCTGGGACAAAAGTCTGTAAGAGAGCCGGATACTTGCATGTCCCTGGATCCAGACTCGTTGATGAAGGAAGGGGAAGTGAGTTGCCTTTGCTTTCATATACATTCAGTTTTATTTACGCAATGTTTACAGCGGCTCGTCAAGGAGCTCAAGAAACTTCAACTAGAAGAACGAAAGAAGGAAAGGAGCTAGGCTGCATTGCATATGGACGCTCATTTTGGACTCGTGTGTGTGTATGTGTGTGTAACTTGGATCTGCACCTGCATTTACAATGGACATCATTAATCATCCTCATACACCTAATTTTCTTCTTCCCGTTTTTGCGTTCTGGAACGCTTCTCCTTCTCTCGCTGTGCATGCGCTTCCTTCTTAAAGAATCGATGTAATTCTAGTTTGGTCTTGGTCATGATTATGTCTGCTGCTGCTCATGTACACCATCCTTCATTGTTATGCCTCCACCTCGTACCTCTTCTCCTTAATTCCTTGATTACCGACTCGCCCCCTCCCTCCTCCCTCCTCTTCCTCTGGCATGATTCTCATTTCTCTTCATCTCTCGCATCGCATGTTGCAATCTCCCCAGCTCCCCTCCCATCATCATGTCCATCCAACCCATTCATTCCCGGTCTCGGTCCCAGTCTCAGTCTCAATCTGTCGTCGCTTTGCTATCTCAACTTGTTATCTTATATGTTTTCGCATTCTCTCTCCTAGGATTTCCTACGTACAAGTATACGTACACGTCTAAAAGTATATATTTTTCTTTCTCTCTCTCTGATGCTCAAATCTCTTTTCGTTATTCGTAACAATTCAAACAAGCTCCAGTTTGGCCTCGGGATCAGTGTCACACTCGAGCGAGCAGCGAGCTTTGTACAACTATTTATATGCATAACACGCGTATAATTATAATCTGGTAGAAATAGTTCTTTTTGCGTTAGTTGTATCGCAATAGAGGTTTTCTTGTCACGCCAACGGAGAGAATACAAGTCGATACTGCACATTCACCGATATTCTACGTTGACTCTTCCTTCATACTTTCCTTGATCTGCTTCTCCCACAAATCTGCAAACTCGTCAATATCTCTTCCACTACTCATACTGAGCGCTTCGAATGGCACCATATTGTGTTGGTTTGCAGGTGTGTTGGTATTAGCTGCTGGATGAGAACGGGAGTCGATTACTCTTAGTTCTGGCGATGAAGACGGCATGGAATCTGGTGCATCGGGAGAAGTATTTCTGTGCTTGAGGATATCGTGTAATTCTTCATATGTGAAAAGTAGAGTGTCTGTTCTCGGCGCGTAAGGATTAAAGTCGATGATGTGCGCGCGCGAGAGGTCTCGCGTGAGTAGAATGTCGAAAACGTCTACAAGGGTTTTGTGAAACAAGATAAGGAAGAGATAATGAGACTAGTTTACAGTCTTTGTTGTGCTTCCACACTGGTCGGATATTAGTCGTCCAAAAGCTCTGGACAGTCTCGATGATTTTGGAGCGCGTATCGGGATTATTCAAGAAATCATAGTAATTGGTGTCTCTTTGGGAGATGCCTGGGATTTATTGAGTTTTCCTTCGAGAAAGGTGTAACAGAACAAACCGATCAACATATTATTCCTCACAAAACATCGCAGTTCTCGGCTCCGATCCACAGGGTACCACTTTCTCAGTACCAGTTCGAGCTCGTACCCAGATGAATCTGATGATTGTTCACATCCTTCAAAAACGAAATCGGGAGATAAATCGTGTGTGATAAAATCGGAAGATTTGAGGAGCATGTAAATGTCTGCGGGTGAAGTACATTTTAGAGGTGCGGAAGCTGGTAGAATCCAAGATGCATCCTAGGCTACATTTCAGTAAGGACACAGGCGTAAGATGGCTTGAGGGACCTTGGGAGAAGAAAAATTGAGTTTTGGAAAAACAGCTCCATACTCCTTGACACATTCCCTAATTTTCTGGTCCAATTCTGGAAACGCAAACTTTCTGAGCTCCTCCCCTTCATCATCCGACTCGTATCCATCGTCATCATCAGAAAGAGTACTTTCCGCAGGTCTAAGAAGACGAGAGCCTTAACCAAGTTGAATCAGGAAGCTGTAAAGATGTTGACCAACACGTCTTCGGAGCCTTCTGGCACGAAAACGCCATCCGCGTTCATATAATCACGAAATTCTTGAGAAAGGGGACGGATGACATTTGATTTGATGCTGATATGGCGAAATTCAGGATACCAGGAAGAGAATTGGAAGGAGAGGATGTAGGACGCGGATTGAGGAGGAAACAAGCTGGAAGTCATGACAGAAGCGGTTTTTGACTGTTTTCGGAAACTCGAATGTTGACTCTCGCCACCACTATACTCTTGGAAGTCCTCACCCAAATTCGTACGCGTATCTGCGATACCCTAGAATATGATTCTCTGTGCAAGTAAGAAGCTGCCGCCGTTGGATCAAGCAAGCCGGAGCGTCAAAATACTCCTTCAATGGCATGGAGACCCGTTATTCTTATAGGATCAGTTCCAGCGCATCTCCGCAATTATATGTGATCGATGGCCAATCTTCGGCTTGCAGAAAAATGGCGCATTGCAGGCTGTGTCCCATCTGGTGCATTGAAGTCTTGAAGACTCGAAGATTGCGCGGCTCGGGAGGCCCGGGGATGGCTATCATAGCCCACCGATTGAACCTGGCTGCTACACTTTATTTCTAATAACCTTGCGCGGACAAACCTTTTCTCCAAAATTTGTACGCTCTCTACAAGCTTCGTTCTACATTGCAGCTCTCGTATCACGCTACCCCGCTGTACCATCATCATATCACTTAGTACTTCTTCATCTTTGATGAAACACGGCGTCATCGCAAGTGTAATGCGATAAAAATCTCGATGCAGCTTCCCGAAATTGAACACGGACCCATGTACTTATATCTGCTTAAAAGAGATGAGTGACAGTTTGGAGCTTCAGCCCCAGCATGGCCTTGGCTCGGTCGCTCATTCTCGTTTTCTGGACTTTCTCTTTTGCTGCTGCAGTGCAGTTGGACATGGTCGCTGTGCGAGGCAGATATCCTTTCGGCAAGCAACTCGAAACTGGTATCTCTGGAAACGAAAGCCTTACATTGGAAAACCAGGGCGACCTTCTTTACTTTTGTAATATTAACTTGGGTGGGAATAGCTTTCAAGTCCTTGTTGACACGGGAAGGTACCTTTCAAAGTTTTGCTCTTCAGAATAACCACTCACACAGACTGTGTAAAGCTGGGACCTCTGGGTTTTTGGTGATGTACCTGGCACCAAAGATCTCGGCATTTCCACAAATTTGACCTACGGGATGGGTACAGTGCAAGGTATGCGCAAAATACCTTTTATGAGTGTTGCTGATAATCAGTGTCTAGGATCCATTAATACCGCACAGTTAGAGTTGGATGGGTTCCCTGTTCAAGATCAAGCATATCGTGAGACTCTTGTTCTGAGCGCCAGCCATGTCCCGAAGTAACTCCTCACTTTTCAGTCAACGTTGACCAGAAATATTTTGGATGGGATGGTATGATCGGCTTGGGCCCTAGTACCACATCACACATTCGAAATTCGATTTTTCAATCGAATCAAAGCTCGAATGGACTCCCTGTCCTAGATCGAATTTTCCGTGAAAACTCGACCGTCCCGAATCACTTGACTTTCTTGCTTTCTCGGGACAAATCTACGGAAGGTGTTCGAACGCTAGATCAATTTCCTGCTCAACTCACCATTGGGACGGTAATTCCTGGCCTGGAAGCTGTTCTAGATGCCCCCAAACTACCTGTCATTCGCGATGAATTCGGCGTTCAGCACTGGCAGTCACTTTTGGATCCAAATGGAATTATTGGCCCTGACGGCCAAAGAATTTCCACAACCACTTCTGTGCCGAATCCGAGTGCGGGGTCGACTGATCAGTTACACGTTATGTTCGATACAGGATTTACGGTTCCTCAGCTCCCTGGCGATGTTGTCGACGCAATCTATGGTCGAATTCCTGGTGCGGAGTTTATAGAAGATGGCACTACGCTTCATCCAAGCATAACATATGTGAATTTTTGGCGCATTCCGTGCAGCTACGAAGTCAATGTTTCCTTCGTGTTTGCTAGTCAGGAATTTCCTATTGCGCCTCTTGATCTCAGCCGTGATACAGAGCAAATAGATAGCAACGGCCAAAAAATCTGTATTGCATTCGTTAGTAGATATTTTTACTCTCATCACTGCACACATGGCTAATCATTGAAGTCATCTTTAGTTCCAGCAAACGGCTGATGGTATTGCCGGGAACAAAGCTTTCGGAGCCCTTGACATGTTCCTAGGAATGGCATTTTGTATGGAAATCTCTCCTATCATATTTTCAACCCGAATCTAATCCATTCAGTACGAAACGTATACACCCTCATCAACTTTGGCAACTTTGTTGATGGATCTGCCGACAGTGTTGCGGACCCCTACATACAGCTGTTATCTTTATCTGACAAAAGCAAGATTCACAACGAATTTGTCAACGCTCGACTGGGCGGACAGGATACTACAGGCAGTCAAGCACCACTTCTTGATAACATCCCAGCCCACCCCCATACTATGGGAAGCCGTGGAAATAGCAGCAACCAAGGAAGCGGTACTGGGTCCAACGAAAACGACGGCGACGGTGACGACTCGAGCAATGGTTCCCCAATGCACAAACCGGCGCTATTCGCTTCGGAAATGTTTGTCTTTGGATTTCTGACATTGAGTGTCTGGCTGGACTTCAGCTAGCGTGATAGGTGTTGACAGTCTCTAGTGTAGTGTTAAGTAGTAATGCATATGTACAGAACTGTGTAAATGATACTATCGATTCTTTGTGTGTGAGATTTGAATACGTTCTTTTAGAACTAGCCAAGATTGTATAGATAAGATAAGATAAGATAATTGCCCTTTCCGCGACAAAGTCAAGTTGGACCGAAATAATCCAGCGTTCGTCTGTCGCTTTATCCATATATTCTACAATCGCCAATATCGGACTTCGGCACCCTACTTTTGTTTGCTTTCTTAGAGTGTTAGGGACTCTAGGCTTCTAAGTCTCTCAATATCGTTGGGCTCAGGATAGAAGCTTGTCGGTGCTTTTCTGCTACATATCAACTTCCGTTTTGTGGGGCACACTAGGCTTAGAATCTCAAACTCAGTGACGACCGTCTATTCTGCGTATTTAAAGCTCGAGGGTTAGATGGAATCATGACACCGTCCTTAAAATTGGACGGCAAGAATGTGCTGGCAAGGGAACGCTCAAGCTGTATGTATAACGTTGCATCGCGGCTACAAAACATGTGCGATTTCCGAGCTTATTATTACACATTGTGGCTAGCTGGAATGCTGTTGTGCTGTTGTTTGGATGGATACCTCGCCTTCAAGCCGCTGGAACATTGGAAGGCAATGTCGCTATTGAATTTTCAAAATCAAAGAATGCTAGCTTCTCCCTCCCGTATGCAATTGCAATGCATACATATGATCTATGGAACTTTCTCTTGGGGTATTTATACAGGTGTTGGGAAACCAGAGCACGAGTCTTGGGATTTGGGTAGAAAGTGGCCGAACAGAATCATGATGCGTGACGGAGAGATCAAGGACGAATATGTGAATGCATGCCTGGTGATACGTACTGAAGAATTCAGATGACTGATTCGGACACAATGCCTGGAGTTTTGTACTCGTTGTAGAATAAGGAAGCCGCTTTCAACTCCACGCTATCGTTATACTTGACCAAATTGAGCGCAAAGCGGGACCTTCGGAAAGTGGTAATGGATCTAGTACACAGCTGCCGGTCAACTCGGCACGGACACAACAGGTGCTGTGGTCAAAACGTTTGTCGTTACGAAAGTACCTCAATTCAGGTCACCTTTAGGACGGCACTGGTGTTCAAAAAGGTTGATGATCTCTGAACCATCAAAGCGAAGGTGTTTCCAGCCCTGATTCCGGTATTGTTTGTCCCTGATACAAATGTAGATGGCAGGCATGTTATTGATCTATCATGCATCACGTCTGTCAATGTGAGTTAGAGACTCAGATATGTGCCGGTGACCGAAATGGAGGTAACAATCTCCAAATGAAAATTTCGAGGTACATTCATAGACATGTAATAGGTGGGGCATTTCGCGCGTTGCAGGTCTGGCAAAATAGGTATGTCGTGGTACAGTGGTATGCGTGAGCGTCGTGGAAAGCAACCAAGAACGTCGGACAGAAATCGTTCAATGGTAATAATGTACAAAGTAAGTTACAACTTCAAGCAGGCAGATCATCCACCTATCCATCCATATCCACCCCTGAAGGTTACCAGTGACCGAGCTGCCGGTAGGAGGGGTTGAAAGTGACTAGAGCAATTAGTTACCGTCCAATCCGAGTAATATTAAGCCATATAAGCAGGTGCTAAGTACCCTGCTCGATCATATTCGGAATTTTACACGGTAATCTCGTCACTCCAAAGCAAACATCAGGGATCTCCTCGGTCGGCGGTGATGAAGTATATCGTCTAGGTGAGGGCATGGCGACGAGTACAGCGACTTGAAGTAGGCTTGTAGTAGTCGCACCTACTGCCAAGGCCTCTGATTTTTCATCCGAAGGAGTCAGGGGAATGTTGGGTGTTATGGGTGTAGAAGGAGATGAAGGCTCCGATTCCGCGATATTTAGACGAGATGCAGAAGCCGAATGGCTGAGGTTGAACAGACCGCGTGTAAAAGAAGTGAGACGTTGTCTACTGGACTGTAATTGAGATTGATTGGGCTGGGATTGCGGAGAGTTTGGATCAGCGTTGGCATTTGAGCGCCGTTTGGGTTTTATAGCGGATGCGGAGACAGGCTTTCAAGTACAAGCCCTAATGAGCGCAAATCAAACTTGAGGAATAAGAATATGTACCATAATCTCTTCCCATACTTCGCCACCTTCTGAAAGCCATACGTCGAAAAATTTGGGACGGGTACGAAAGCGTTTTCGATGAGAACCCTGTGTACGTGGAGCGAGCACGCCTCCCGAGGCGAGGGCTTCCTGCAGACGACGCTGATAGCGTCTGCGAAGAACAAAGGATCTAAAGACGATGGAACATGATATCAAGAGCAAAACTAGCAGAGTGGCCAAGAAGGTGAAGCTAGAAGAGAATAAGCGAGAGCATCGGAGGATAGCGCTGGTATACACACAGATAAAGATTGCCTTGGTTGGGACTGGGAGAAGATGGACTAGGACTGGAGGTGCTGGACGGGGTGGGCGAGGTGGACGACTCTGAGTTTGAAGAGGACATTGTAGTTCAGAATCAAGCCAAATAGAAGCGTGACGAGGGTCACATATGGAGAAGTACTATTTCGTTACAGGATTCTCTCACTCTTTGACCATCACCATGTCTGGGAACTCGTCCTCGAACCCCCTTCAGCTTCCCAACTCGCTAGATCTCCCGCCCCATCTCAGCGCACACAAGTATTTCCTCGTCTGCACCCTCACTGTCGCGGCATGGGACACCCTTGTACTCTCCCCTAGAACTTGGAGGCTCTTCAAAACCCAGGGCTGGCCAGTCCTCAAGATTCTCTTCCATTTCATGCGTCTTTTCATGCCAATCGAATTCACCATCGTTGGTTAGTATTTCAACTGGTCCTCCGTGCTCCTGTTCACCGTCCCCCAGCTGTTGCCTTCTTCGATACCAAATGGTCCCAGGCTGTACGTCCTCTTTGGCGCTTATTCGCTTCGGTCTCGAGTAACTTGTCTTCTACAGTCCTGCCAAAAATTCTATCTTTTCGAACCCATCTGTACTGCAATCTTGCTCGCTTGCGCCTCCGGTTAGATCTACTCTCCTTACTTCCCTAAATCTCTTTCTTACACTGCTTTGGCAGTCGTTCATGTCATTCGTATTCACGCCATTTACGAGAAGAGCAGGCCCGTCCTCTTCGGCATGGGTGGACTCCTCGCTCTTCAAATTGTCGTTACCGCCGTCTGCTGTGGCTTTTACCGATGTACGTGCTAACCTTCGTACACCATCAAAACATTACTCATTCCCGTCCAGCTGTCCCCCTGTTGGAAGAGCAAGGCTGTATCGCCGGTCCCAAGGCCAACTGGGTTGGCATCTACTGGCTCGCTCCTACTCTCCTTTATACCGCTTCTGTATGTTCTTTACCAAGTCTAGCCTTACTCCTACTTGACTCTGCACTCCTAGTTCGCTTTGGCCCTCAACCGTTCTTTCGACTCTCTCAAGTCTAAGCCTATGGGGCTGTGGAAACTTATGCTCCGTGATGGTCTCAACCTCTATGGCGTAGGTTTTGATTTCTTGATTCCATCTCTTCATCCATTGATGTGAATGAATGCATTGGCTGTGTCCACGAATAACAGGCAATCTGGATCGTCAATATGGTCAACATGCTATTCTGGTTCATCATGAAACCCACTGACGACAGAGACCCCGTCAAAACCATCGTGACCAGGTATCGTGTCCATTTCTCACCCTCGTCACCTATCTTTTTGAACGTTCCTGTTTGTTTCCAAATCTAGTATGGCCGCTGTTTTGACCACTTCCATGACACTTCGCATCATCCTTTCTATCCGCGGCGGACTTGCCCAAGGCGGAACCTTTGCTACCTCCAATAACTCTTCCTCCGTTCCTTCCTCCCGCACGGCCCATGTCATCTCCACCCGCTCTGGTATGAACACCAACCTTACCAACATTTCCACCCATCCTCCTCATGCTACGTACAACCTTGAAGATATTAGGAGCAAGGGTGAAGGAGACTGGAACTCTTCCGATGTCGTTTCGGACAACAAGAATAGTTCATTGGGAGGGGACAGTGAGATTAGGGATCCTGCCAATGGTGTCAAAATTACGATGGACAGAGAAGTCGTATACGATCAATATAGGAGATGAACGTAAACGGGCTTTTGGTGATTGGCTGAAGGAATTGACTTATTCATTCGTATATCTTCCATCCATTTCTCATCTACTTTCTCATCTAACTGATATCTTGGTTTACTTCCTTGACTGATCTCGTAATTATCTATTCTTTGTGCTGTATGTATATTGTTGTTAGTGTTACTTGGATGCTGTCAAAATAATGTGAACTCCATAGTCGCGTCCTGTCCCGTTCTTACTGATTTCAGCCCTAGCTACCTATTTATTTGCTGTTGAATGTATTCTGTAGCAGAATAATTCGGTAAACATGAATCCTTCTTAGGCTTTTCGCGGACGATCATGGGGATTTTTTTCACGTTTGCACTATACAAAACCCCTAGTCACAATATGTGAGGCCAAGTACTAGCACCGCCGATGATAGCTTCCCCTCCTGCTTGTACGGCAGGCAGCGTTGAACAATGCACCGACATTTGCCGGATCCGTGCTGTCAGTAGCCGCAGTCGTATTGGTCCCGGCTGGTGCCGTTTGCGAAGTGGTAGCAGGTTTCTGTATATCAGGCAAAAGAGCCGGCTGACTGCCTGTAGTATCCTGTCCTCCAAGTCGCGCAATAACGAACTCATGATGCGCCTTTTCCTTGTCGAGGACAGATAATAGCTGAATATATGGATCTGCAACGTTGTCTGCGGATCCGTCGACAAAGTCACCAAAGTTGAAAAGACTGTAGGTGTTGCGGACTGCGACGGGGTCAGTATTAGAGTAAAGAGAGAAGAAAAGGACGACGTACGGAAACCCATCCCGAGAATCGCGTCGAGGGCGCCAAAGTCTGGATTGCCTGCAATGTTCTCTGCGATTTGCTGGAACTATAAGTAACTAGTATCAGAAAAACACGCAAGTTGACGATCCGAGAGTAGACTAACGAATGCAACGCAAATTCTCTTCGCATCGGCATCTGGAAGTTGCGTGTCCACGTTGAGATCAAGAGGCGAAATCGGATATTCTTGTCCAGCAAACACAAAGGAAACGTTGACTTCGTACTCGCACGGAATACGCCAGAAATTGACAAAGCTTGCCAACTCTGGATGAAGCGTCGAACCATCCGCAATAAACTCTGCACCGGGAATACGTCCATAAATTGCATCTACAATGTCCCCGGGCAACTGGGGGATAGAGAAACCCGAATCAAGAACAACGTGTAGTTGATCTTGTGCACCATCAGTAGGATTTGGGATGGCGGTGGTGGTACTAATCTGTTGACCATCAGGACCAATTATTCCATTCGAATCCAACAGTGTAGTCCAGTGTTGCGTCAAAGGACCAAACTGATCGACAAGAGCTGGGAGCTTGGGGGCATCTTGAATGGCTTCAAATCCAGGAACCACCGTGCCGACAGTAAGTTGAGCAAAGAACTGGTCTACGAGCGGCCCTTCAAAGGAAGCGTCCCGGGATAGCATGAAAGTCAAGACATTCGGAGTGGACATGTTTTGGCGGAAAATCCTGTCCAAAAGAGGATCTCCGTCCGACCCTCCAAGCATTGGTCGAATTGAAGAGGCGCTACTGGGACCAAGGCCCAGAATTCCAGGGGCACCTGTATCCGAAGTGATAGCGTTCACTGAAGAATAGACGAGTTAGTCTCGGTTAGTTGGCAAGGATGATCATCTTACTATAAGCTTGGTCTGGGATCGAGAACCCGTCGAACGATATATCCACGGTGTTGATGAATCCCTCAGCTGAGCCTTTACCAAAAGTGATGTTCAAAGGCAAGTCGGAAAAGTTTTTCGTTCCCGGTACATCACCCAACACCCAGAGATCGACACTACACAGAAAGCGATTAGAGCTATAACGCGACAGACGGCTTCAGGGGATGTGATTCACCTGCCAGTGTCGATGATGACAGGAAAGTCCTTTCCACCGAGAGTGACATTGCACGTGTAGCTCACGTCGAGGAGGTTTTGCAAAGCGAGACTCCCGTTCCCATAAACGCCAGATTCGTCCCGTTTGTAGAAAGATCGGAGTCCTGGCTCCCGTTTACCAATAAGATCAAACTGCACAGCAGTGGAGAAGGAAAGAAAGAGCGAAAAGAGAACGAACGACCTAGCGAGGACCCTCATGGCGCTTGGGTGGTGACCATCTTCTTGAGATGCTACTTTTAAGAGGACCCGGTGACGACTCCCGGTGTTAAAAGTTCTCACCGCATCTCAACGCCTGCAATTCGAAAGCGGGAAAGGGTGTTTTGATGATGATACTGCGCGACGATGTGGTTTGTGCGTGCAATGATAACTCAAAAGGTATGTACAACAAGCCCCAATCACTGAGCGCTAATATCTGAACAGGCATGATCCACAATCAGACATGTCGAGCGCCGCATTAGAATGAGAGTTGCATCCGCCTGGGATACAGAAGCTAGCTAGGATCTACCTGAACATTGTGGCTGGTTGAGCGGTAATATCGAAAATGACATCGGATAGGCAGGATCAATCACGGCGCCCAATTTGTGTATCTATCAATAACATTAAACATAGGCCTGAAGAGAAGGAGATACTTTGCATTGGGTTCAGAAAGTAACCGGTTCCTGGATTTTTGAAGTTGTATTCAAAAAATCAAGAATGGAGTCAGTTCCAAAAACAATCTGGAGCCTGGAGATGACTCGGTTGCTCAAACATTGGGTAATTTTACCCAACGGTCGTTGCAGATCCGTATGTGTGGTGCAGTCTCGACGCTGGGAGAAGCTGGAGAGTGGCATCGACAAGTTGTCAACGTTTAAGGTTTAGCAATGGCACTGCGGCGCCGAGCCTGAGGAAATGAGACAAATCTTGTTCAACTTCATACCAAAAATCCAAGAAAACCTGTATGTACAAGAAACAATACCCTCTGAATCCTTTCCACACAGCTGGTATCGCTATGTTCGTTTTAACCTTTAGAAAGGGAAGCTACACATTTGAGCGTTTCACTGACGAACCAGTTTTTCTCAACGGTCTTGATGAAAACTTGTTGCAATCGAGGATCATACTGTTCGTGCCAACGAGGTACACAAGTCTTTTGTATTTGTTCACTCTTTTTTCAAAAATTTCGAAGCTCGCATAACTAAACATACGTAAATCGCTTTCAGAAAAGCGGCCTCGAAAACATCCAAGGGCCAAGACGACTCACAATCTAGCTTCTCTTGGTAGAGCTGCTTCTCCAAATCCTCTTTGGTATCCAATAGCTGCTGCGCTGTTCGCTCCCTTTGAACCGCGATACCCTCTCCTACTAGCACGTTCCCTGACAGTATCCAACTTGAGGATGAGCTCGGCACAGCTGCTGTCGTTGGTATACGCAAAACCAGTGCGATGGAAGAACCTTTTCACATCAAGGAACCTCACTTCGTAACCCGGCTCAAAGCATATCGTCTTGAATTGAGAATGGATAGGTCGCAGAGACGGGTGGACCGGGGCAGGGGAGACTTGGAGAGTAATGGTACGACGGTGGATAATGTATGCTTGCGTCTGTCGCTTCAAGTCGCGAGTGGTTGGGTATTGGGTCTGACGGGGGAAAAAGTTGGTAAAATGAGGTGGCAAGGAGAGAGTGATTGAGCTACCAATTGCTTGATAACATCTTGCGATTCAGTCCAGGGTCTTTTCTCTGCTTTGGAGAACGTTTGATTCTGACTTTTAATTTGGGTATTTCGAATCTTCTGTGCCGCTGTCGAGACCGAAAGCGCATTTATTGAGTTGAGATGAGAGGTAAGACGCTTGAGCTTACTTACTGGATCCCTACATGTCCTGATGCTGGTGCAGAATCTGCGTGAGATGTTTTATGTAGTGAGAATCTTACAAGCCGATAAAATGGGAACACGCGAGATCATTCTGAAGCCTTTTCATAGTTGACAATGATCTCGAACATACCGGTATGTATAGGATTCAAAACCAACTGACTCATGTTCACTCACCTGGTTGAACAACCCCTCCAGCTCATCCAATATACATTTTTCGCCGTAGATGTTGGCCAAAAATATAATAACTTTGTTCATGCAATGGACCGTGTCCTGTCTTTTTTTTTGGTAATACTCTTCAACGCGATATACCTTCCCGTCGATGTTTGATCGTATAAACATAGATTAAATCCAGGAAAGGAGATGGACCCGGCTGTGAAGGTGTTTGAGGAGAAGACGCGTGGGTGTTTACCATTGGAGATTGTGCCGTGCTCGAGGGAGACGAGGCGGTAAGTTCGGGTCGAGCAAGGGGAGATGCGTCACTGTGCGAGGGAGCATGGAGCTGATAAGGTGTATTGGAGGATTCGTCCGTCGTGCTAGTTTTTGTGGTCGCGCTGGATGGTGTCACTGCTTGGCTTTACGGTTTCACTTTATAGGGGCTTTGACCAAACTTCAACTCGACACTCTCAACATGCGTAGCGTGTGGTTCTCTATTCTCCCAGATCTTCATGCCTCTTTAATTCTCGAAACTTCACTTCCCCGCAATTACCACCAAATCGATCTGGAGGAAGGAGTTTCGATGCAAAAAGTCGTCAAGACCGTCTACAATACGATTCGCGAGAAACACGCCGGTACTGCAGAACGCTTTGCGGTATGGCATGAAGATCTTTACTTTGATGTTTATAATGTATGTCTTTATAATTCGCCGCCGAACCACTATGCCATTCATCTCAACGAACTCTAGATCTGCCCCCCGCTCTTCGTGATGAGAAAAGACATAGTACAATGGCCACCTGCACAATCTGTTATGGACGCCTTCAAAGAAAATTTACGCACCATAGCTCAAACTCTAGACCACCAAAAAGAGGATTGTATCCTTCGTGCGGAGAATTCCGCTGGCACTTGCAACGAACTTCGTTCTTTCAAACTCATCACCATCCCCGATCGGGCGTCCTTCGTTTTCGATGGTTTTGATGCCGGCTTTGGGGACTTATCCCTTGTCGTACACATGCGTCCAAGACCGGTCACTGTAAATCTATCCAAGCTTCTGCGAGAGGAAGAAGATCACTCTGAGAAAAAGAAAGTGCGACAAATGGGTAAACTCAGTTCATCTCATGATGGGAGTTTGGTATTGATTTTCATTCTCATATAGACACTCATACAGATAGAGATTTGCCACCTAGTGCTAGCAATCCTTCAGTAGTAGTAAATTTGCCATCAACATCCTCCCACGACAGCATACGTTCATTGTATGCAGAGCCTTGTAAATTTCTCCACATATCAAAGACAAGCCCTTCTGATTGTTGACATAGCTTCACAGGAAATACTTCTAGAGGAGATTAGAGCTCTGGGAAAGCAGGTTGATGAACTTGTCAAGGGTGACATCGACCGGTTTTCCGATCCTTCATTCAACAGAAAAATTCCACTTTTACAAACAAAACCATGCTCAGACATCCAGTTCCGCGGAAGAGAAGTAATCAAGGAGATCATCGACTGCCTCTCCACCGAAAAACCTAAACGCCTTTTTCTGGGTCAATGCATTGGGGCAGGGGGTTCATTTATTCTCGGTGCTCTTGCTAGCATTTTGCATGCAAACACTCAGCATTTCGTTTTATACTTTTCTGGATTCACTCTGGGTAAACTTATGGGCGATGATGGTGCCTGGTACGAGACAGTGACTCGGGCACTGTTGATTGCCTTGTCTAAACATCCCGATTTTGACTCGGGCTTGGCCTCTGAGATTTTCAACCGGAATTCAGTCAAACGTCTGGAAAATTACGTGAAGGGCCTGCCATCAGGACCGAGAAAGTTGACGTTGACCTTTTTGGTTGACGACTTCGACTTGGTCTGTCTAGTCCAAGATTGTAGTCGAAGAACACGCTTTCTGGATCTGATACAAGGGCATAATGTCGTTCTTGTAGACAAGGGCTGCTCTCCTCTTGCAGAAGAACTTTTGTTGGCGAGAGTGGAAGCTCTGCGCATGTTAGATCAAATAGGTGAATCTATCCACCAGCTCCAAATTCCAGCTTCCTATACAGAAGTGAGTCCCTAATATGACTGGAAGTAAGCTTGGCTGATGATCTATCACTTAGCGCGAATACGAAAGCTTCCGGATAGCCAAAAAGTCGAAAAGTGACCCTCAAAACATTTTACCACTTTTCAAGTTTGCTATGCTTGAGGCCGAGTTTCGGCGGATTACAGGCTGTGTTCCCGGCTTTGTTGATTCTCTTTATCAATCCTTCAAGGAGAGACTTGAAAGTGTTCCCGATGATTTAGAGAACGATGGCACTATATTGGACGTACTGAAGGAATCTGTCGAATTCTCAGCTCGGATGAAGGAGGCAAAAACACAGTTCATTACTTACATTCAAGGCATGTATAGTGCTCAATCCAGTGATCATCGAAGGTAGAGTCTATCCCAATCTTTGCAAGATAGTAAATTAATGCACCTGCATCCAAAGCGACCTCACCAAGTTCTTTCTGGCATCTCTTGCCGGTACATGTTACCAGTTAAGTCCTTGTTTATATCACCCTGCATTCTTTTCCGAGGTCATGCAAAGAACCTCACACCGATATATTCTGGCTGCTGGATTCCTAAGAGACTTTTTGGGAGATTATATTGCCCGCCAGAATGAATCCAATTATCACCACCTCCTATCTCAGGATTTCCTCAGCTCCACAGGACCCTTGTACCGAAACCCTGCTGTTCTTGGTGCTGTAGCAGAGCTTAGAATTATAGCCAAGATACAGAGCTCAGGATTCCTTCTTCCTGGCTGGAATGGGCCAACATTATCGAGACCGGTTACGAGGCGTGCATTAAATTTGGAAACCATTTTGATCGCTCTAACTGATGGTGACCCGGTGTTTTTCAGTTCTTTTGGACACAGTACACCAGCAATCGATGGCCTTTATGTCTTGAGAAAAGATGACAAGGTTTATGTCTTTGGCATCCTAGTCACTATTGCCAGCCGACACAAGGCATCCGAGCACCTCTTCTTTTTGACTTGGGAGTCCTGGATTCGTCGACTTGCTGCTCCCGGTTGTGGTATATTGTGGAACGTCGTATGGGTCGTCAACGAGTCAACGATTGCGGAAGGCAGGACTCTCGTTTCCAAAGGTCCACCAGAAGTGTTTTCTGAGCTTCCGCCGCGTAACACCCGACAAAAAGTTTACACTTCAAACCCGGAATATACACGGTGGCTTTGTAGCATCAAAGACTGGGACAGAGATATGGCACAAGTTCTCGAAGCTCGGACGGCCTGGCTTTGATTACTCTAGCAGTTTCGCTGCCCTAGGTTTGCCTTGGGTATATGTACATTGAATTTGCGTATGTAACAGATATAATGGTTCAGACATGAATACAACAAAGTATACGTGTGTACAATGAAGCTATAACCCTTCATCCCACAGCTTTCTCGACAACGCAACATAAAACCTCTCCAGATCTGCCTTGGTGGCGAGATCATGCCGCTCGTGAGGTTTCCGGGGAGGTTCATTCTGTTGTGAGCGAATCTCCTGCTCAATAGCATTGTTCTTCAGTTCGCCGGGGAACGAAGGTGACGGTGAAGACGAAGAATTATTGGATGATGATGAAGAATGATGCAGCAGTGGTATAAAGCTCGGGTCTCTCTCCCGGGAAGCCTTCTCCTCTGTAGATGTAGAAGAAGTAACTGTAGACGGAGAGCCTGAACCAAACCAATCAAACACTCTCGAAAGCTTCTCTGTCGACGCCCTAATAACATCGTCATCCCTTTCCCTTTCGAGTTCACGACGTGCTCGGGAAGCAGATTTCGTTTCGGGCGTCGTAGATTTGGAGATCGAGTTGGAAGTTGCATCCGTCCTCTTGTTGGGTAAACTCTCCGGTTCCTCACCTCTCATCATCTCGTCAGCTTCTGCCTGAGCCTGGGCCTTTACCTCTCTTTCTTGACTCCACCAAGCCCTCAAGAAGCCTCCCAAGTCCCTGTTCTCCGAGAAATTCGTCCCAAAACTCCATTCGCCAAAGCTACTTCCAAAACCTATGCCCAAGCCTCCCCTCCCTCCTCGTTCTCTTTCATTCCCAGCCCGAGAAACTTTCGATCTCTCGTCAAACGACGTCAATGAACCCAGGTTCAAGTTGGGTATAGATATAGACGGGATGGAAGGCATCGAAGGTATCCCGGGAAGATCCACACCAAACTCTATCCCTCTAGAGCCTCGCAATTCCCAATGATCACAACCCTCTAAAACTCCCAAAAACTCTCCCCATTTCGCAGATTGGATAGGAACAATTCCGTCGTTGCCCCATTCAGAGTCCAGAGAGAATAGCTGCGTGGAGTCGTCTCTCGAGTTGTACGGGTCAGCTTCCCATTGCTTGCGTAGCCTCTGTCTCTCCTCCTTCTCCCACTCATCTATAATCATCTTGGGAAACCAGAATGGGTGCCAGATGCTGACGCTCTTGACGCGACTTGTTACGCTAAAGTATTTCACTTTAGGATCGTCCGGCGTGGAAGGGTTAAATGTATGCTGGAGGTAGTCTGTCGTGAGATTGGAGTATGCAGGAGAGTCGAGCATGGAAAGAAGTAGAGTGGTGAACGAGGAGGGAAGTGAAGAGAGCGCAGACAAGTTGAGTCTAGACTCGGGATTGGATCCGGGAGGAACTTCGGATATACGTGTAGTGGTGCCATCCTCCCCTTTCTTCCCCAGCCCCAGATTCTCAGCACACCAGTCCATGAAAGGACTCCCTCTGTGGGGTGTACTGATTGTTGTTAATGACAGCGGCGCGTATTCTGTCGGGCGCACGTTTGAAATAAGATGTCGGCAGTCTAGGCCACCCATAGAATGTGCCATAAAGTTGATACCTCTGCCCAAGGCTTTGTGTGAGAGCTGTGTATGAAGAGCTTCTGCTCTTGAAGAAACAGAGCCTGTGGGAGGGACAGCAGTGACGATGACTTCTACGCCCAATTTGTCACGGAGAATGGAAAGAACGTTTGCCCAATAGTGCATTCGCAGACTGGGGAATGACTGTGGTCCACGGGAATCAAAGCCATAAAGACCATGACACAAGACAATTGGATAACGAGGTCTGCGGACAGGGTCGAATAGAGTAGGATTTCGAATGAGACGGTGGATGGTGTCGTCGCGTTCCGGTTCTTCTGGTGCTGGTGTGGTAGATGAAGTAGATGAAGTTCTGAGATATTGGGTAGAGATGGAAATGGTCGAGATGACGTTGAAAATTCTGCCAAAAAGCAGAGCTACCTGGGCTGGGAGGTACAAGCTCGACATTGGAGACAAAGATGCATACGACCACGTGCCATGACATCAACCCCAACTTTGGGGCGCGCTTCAACCTGCTTCAACTCCTGACGCGTCAATAAAAATGATCTTTTCTGAAGTCGTATTCCAAGATCGAAAATGCAAAATAAATGGTGCCTATAAAAGAGTGTATTATAATCCTGAAGTAACAAAAGTTTCCAAATCTGGACTATATACACCGTTCGGGAATCGAACCCGAGCCGCTTGCTTGGAAGGCAAGCATGATAACCACTTCACCAACGGTGTCACAATGATGAACCCATGAGGCAATAGCAAACCTGATAAACCCTATGGAAGGAAGCGTGCGACCTTCATTTTCGTCCGTTCTCGTTCTCGTTTTTGTTTTGGCTGGTACTTCACCGGAATGAAAGCGAAAACTTGAAATGTTTTCACAGCTCCTGCGGCATTCCAAACGATCGGGTTAGACGACGCCGAGCAGCTTGCAACACACAGCTTCACCGTGTTCCAACACGGTACTATGAAAGTAAATGCCCCAGTATCTCTCGCGGTGTAACAATTCCCATGACTGCATAGCTTTTCCTGTCATGATCACTCCGCAAATTGAAACAGAATCTTCAAGATGAATTCGGAACGTCACTGCCAGCGTAGCGCTCAAAACATTCAAACATCTAGCAGCTTGAACCACACTTCACACAATATTGTTCTTCAGTTCATCAGAGCGGATCTTGTGAATGGTAGCGTTTTTTCGCAGTTGAGCAACAGCAAATTTATGGAGTGAAGTAAGGCTCAACTCAGACATGATTCGTATAGGATACGACGGCCGTCGGCGAACATGTAATCCCCGAACAAATATTCACGTTTTCTTCCCTCTTTCTTATTGCCTTTTTTGTCTGATACATATCCTCAGATTCAAACGCCCTTGGCTTGGCACCCGCATTTCTATGTGTACAACATGGGTGGGCGCCGTAGAAACTTGAAAAGTTGATGTTCTTCTGAGCTGCAGCTCATCCGGATCAGATGTGCGACATTTAATGGCAGCGCTCAACGCCAGGAAATGACGATCATATTAGAGTTGCGAATGATTGATCGTCGAACAACCGGATCCGTTCAAGTACTGCAAGTATACCATCTGCTTTCGAACTTTTTCCTATTATTATTCCCATATTCATGTGAAGTCCTGTCACCCCTGAAGCTCTTATAAGACTGCCTTTCAAAGACTTCCACAATCCAACCCAAACCCACTCATGAGTTTCTTCGTTCTTTCTCTTCTTTCTTCTATTTTTCTTTCTTCCGTGGTGGCTGCGCCGCTCTCTTCTTCTTCTGCTGTGCAGCTGGATCTTGTTGGTAAACGAAGACCCCTCCACAAAAGAGACGAGTTTGGCGTATTTGGGAACGGAAGTCTCGGGCTGCGAAACAACCGAGACATTGATTACCGTTGCAATGTTACGCTCGGTGGGCGTGCATATCAGGTAGAGATCGATTCTGGCAGGTTAGCATCATAAATTCTATCCTGGAGGACTCCTTTTTGATACTTTGTACATAGCACCGATCTCTGGGTAGACACACAAGGACTCGACCCACCGGGGACGGTCGACACGGATATTCTTATGGATATCTTCTTCGGCGGTGGTGATGTTCACGGTATGCATAATTTAACTTGGTATTAGCGCCACCCTGATCACTTCACAGGATCCATCCATACAGTGCAGATGGATTTTAACGGGTTCACTATTGACGATCAAGCATATTGTAAGCTCACCATTGCAAATGTCTGGATTTCTGATTCTGACCCCATAATCCAGTGAACGTCTTTGAGAACAATGAAGGCATTTCTGGGATCATAGGTTTAGGCCCCAGCCTTGGTGAAGCATCTGAAATTAGAGAGAAATCCCAAGGAGAGGGTTTTAAGGGCGATCCTCCCCTAGATCGAATTTTCCAGCAAAACCCCACTATGGATCGCATTCTCACCTTGTACCTCTCACGAGATGCTACCGTTGAGAACATACAAGCGGATCAATTTCCTGCTCAGCTCACTATCGGAAAGGTGATCCCTGGACTAGAAGCTATCCAGAATGCACCCAAACTTCCTGTCGTGGTGAATCAATTCGGGCTTCAACACTGGGAAACTTTATTAGATGCGAATGGAATCATCGGACCTAATGGCCAAAGAATTAATACCAAGACGGTTGTTCAGGATTCCAGCGACGGAGGATCACCTGAACAGTTGCGCATTATATTCGACTCTGGGTTCACGGTTCCTCAATTGCCCAGGGACGTGTTTGACGCGATTTATAAAGACATTCCCGGTGCTCAGTTCATCGAAGACGGTACAACACTCAATGAGAACCTCACCTCCCAAAACTTCTATCGTATCCCGTGTGATCAGGAAGTCACTGTATCCTTTGTATTCTCTGGTCAGGAATTCCCAATTTCAGCCATAGACCTCAACAGGGATAAGCAATTCAAAGACTCGAACGGTACCGAAATTTGTATTTCAGGAGTGAGTGGTTTGCGTAGCATTCTGGAGCCATGAGCATATTCTGATTTCGATGATCTACACAGTTTGGACAGTCAGAGCCTAGCGAAGGCATCGATGCAATCCTTGGAGAAGGCTTCTGTAAATACTTCAGCTTATGCAGCTAAAGCTACTCTTTGACTGATACTGTAAAATCCCTTCTAGTGCGGAACACCTACATTCTTTTCAACTTTGGAAACTTTGTTGGAGGTTCGTCTTCCAATGTCGCCAACCCGTACATCCAATTATTGTCCATCAACGACAAGACCAAAATCCACACCGACTTTGTCAATGCTCGACTTGGTGGCAATGACCCCAACAACAACAGTAATCCCACCGGCAATACGGACTCAACTGACAACCACAACGACGATAACAGTTCACTCTCGCATGGGCCAAGAGCCCTTGCTGTAGGCATGTCTGCGATTGCCGCACTTGTGACCCTTTTAGGCTCTTGAACTTTTTATGCTTGCATACGCCTTCTAAAAATCACCCGTGTCCTCTCATTCTCACATACCGGCTCTTGCAGTGGGTAACGACTATTAGATATTATTATTATTAGTTTTTGTGCAGGTCATGTATTACTAAAACAGCTCATGTAGTGTGTATCATTATACATTTGGTTTTTTGGGTTCCTGACGTCGCTGCCTGGAGAAGTTGAGCATATTATAACCTTTCTTCCACTTCGATGTTAGACCTAAGGTCGATCCATCAAAGTCGCATACAATAGGACTACACCACGCACATTTTGCTAAGCTCTGCATTAATTTTTGCTTCGGTCTTATCCGATCCCAAAGTATGAGAATCATCCCTTTCGTCCTGGAGTTTCAACTATATTCGGTGTAGTCGTCGCCGCAATAGGAAAACCAGTCTCCGTCCATAGCGAGCGTCATGTGTTAGCTTTCTGAGAGTAAGTACTAGCTCGTCAAACCATGCATGAGTCCAGGTAGCGTGTTGAGAACCGCTTACAATTTCTGGGCACAGAGGAAGGTCATCAACGTAGACGCTCGAAAACGGGTTCATCTTTTCCACCGATTGTCGGTCCGATCTTGAGATGGTGGTAAGATCTAGTTTTGCACGCAACATTTCCAGGCTATTCCAGCTGACAGACCAATGAACCGGGATCGAAAAACATAGGAAAACGACAAACAGCTTAGACTCGAACCCAACCGGCTTTGATCGGCCCGGCGTCGATCGACGCGAAAGCAGCTAGTGACTGCCAACAACACGGCCGCTTTTTCGATAGTAGGATCTTTCGTGAATAAAAAAGCACGTCCACCTGGATTATTTACAAAAGTGCCAATACCCAAACGCACCAAGAATAACAATAATATCGGCAGGGCGTGAAAGGGTGGAATTGTGCGCCGAATGCTATTCGGTTTTTCATCCTCAAAGTGGTGCATTTTTGTTGTACAACTTGCTTCGAGTTTTGTTACGGACTTGAGCAGTACTCATAATTCGAACTTGCAAATTTAACACAAAGGTCCAGGAACATGGAAACGCGCTCGGGGGAGTGTGGGAACAGGCCTACCATATCATGATCTACGACAATGACATTGCCAACGACGCGACTGTTTCGCTTTGCATGGCAACGTCAAGTACTGGTATGCTCACCCAGAGCAGGCACAGCCTCATATTAGGCTCTATTGGGAATGCTATTGTATTCAGTGACATTGTTGCCAACTCGATCAGTACCACGGAAGATGCATAGGCGCATGTGTAACTATTCAAACAGAGCGCTAATCTGCCATCAGGCCTTATATACCTCAGCGCGATGAGGATGCGTACCCAAAACTATGGCCACGAAGGTCCTCCCCTTGTCACTCATTTTCTCGGCGTTTCTTTCTTTTTCTTCTGTTACTGCTGTGCAGTTGGACCTTCTGGGTAAAAGAAGACACCCATTGTTTCGAAAAAGAGACGAGTCTGGCACATTTGGGAACGGAAGTCTCGCATTACGGAATGAAGGAGATTTGAGCTATTTCTGCAATGTCACGCTTGGGGGAAGGGATTTTGAAGTCATTATCGACACCGGCAGGTGAGTGTTGCACAATCCTCAATTCTTGGGAGTTGTTGAGAGTACGTAGTGTTGATCTCTGGGTGTCTGGCTCGGTTCCTGGAACAAAAGACACCGGCGTTCCTATGAGCATTAGCTTTGCCAAAGGCGAAGTTGCAGGTGCGTATATACCATATAATTTTTCGTGAACCCCCTCACAATGCATTCAGGAAATATCAACACCGCTCAGTTGGAATTCGATGGGTTCACCATTGAAGACCAAGCATACCGTGAGGTTCTCTTCAAGTGCCATTCCAATGTCTAACCTCCTCTTCAGTCAGGGCCGATACCGCGCAAGATGTCGGTGACACAGATGGTGTCCTTGGACTCGGTCCTAGCAGTGCGTCAGACGTCGTGAGACTACTCAACTCAAGTGCTGGTGATCCTCCTCTGGATCGAATCTTCAAACAAAACATGAACACACCCAACTTTATGACCTTTTTATTATCACGGGATGGTGGTGCGGAGGGTTCTGATTCAGTGGAGGGATATCCCGCTCAACTCACCATTGGAACCGTCACATCCGGGTTGGAAGCCATCTTAGATGCTCCAAAACTTCCCGCTCTCCATGACCAATTCAGTCCGCTCGCTCAACACTGGTTAACACTCTTGGATGCAAACGGTATCATTGGACCTGATGGACAAAGGATACAAACGCAGACCTCCATTCCCAACCCTACCGCAGGAACACCTGATCAATTGCATGTCATGTTTGATTCTGGATTCTCTATTCCTCAATTGCCTGGTTATATCGTCGATGCAATATATGGAAAAATTCCCGGAGCCAAGTTCTTCGCGGATGGATCAGATCTTGATCCTGGTTTGGATGGTTTGGAAAACATCTATCGTATTCCTTGTGATTATGAAGTCAATGTATCGTTTGTATTCGCTGGACAAGAGTTTCCGATTTCGCCTTTGGATCTCAGTATAGACTTGGAAGGACAAGATCGGTCTGGTGAAGAGATTTGTATCGGTTTTGTGAGTTGCCTTCAAGTTTCGTTCCTGCTTAGTTTGTTCTGATTCAAAGACGCGATACAGTTCCAGCAGATAGACTCGAATATTGAGGGTAATTCGAATTTTGGGGCTTTAGATATGATATTAGGAATGGGATTCCGTGAGTTCTTCCTAGTTCATCATAGCGCCTTTTCTCATTCGCGATCCCTAGTTCGAAACACCTACATTCTCTTCAACTTTGGTGACTTTGTTGATGGATCAGCAGACAACGTTGCAGATCCTTATATTCAACTGTTGTCTATAAACGACAAGGCCAAGAACCATGCAGACTTTGTCCAAGCACGGCTAAACGGAAAGGACAACAGTGGGAGTGTGTCGGTACATGGCTGCAGGCCTATAAACTTCGCGTTGGGGATTTCTGTTGTTGCGGCACTTGGAATGCTTTTTGGATACTAGGTTATACATACACAATGAATATTATAGAATAATTTATAGGATAATTATCTGTGAATGCTATCTGCTTCATGAGCTTTGCTTCTGCATTGTTAACACTAGGCACGCTCAAAGTTGTAGGTCGTGAAGTACTAGAGTAGCGCAAGATTTGGGCTTCCGTAAAGTTTCACCTGATACTAGCTCGGAGGGGAGTGTAGATCATCTACCCAACTAACACCCTGATACGTGTCATGGAATGTTATCGACTTCGTGGGGTGCCATGGTCCCGGACGGGGCTCTGCATCGGACTTGGGCTGACTTCGCGATGTTGGACAATTTGTTTGACTCTGATCCTGAGCAACCCAGAACCTATCCCAAAGCAGATTTTGAAAGGAATCAGAGTTGGGGTCATTAAACAAATCATCACTAATTTCCATCCTTTCCTTGAGCTCGACGTGGGCATCAAATAAGGCCTTGCCCAATCGGTTGAAAGACGAAGAAAGGGATTCGTCATAATCTGGCTCGACGGAGACACCCAAGAGACCTTGAAGGCAATAAGCTCGATCTTGGTCTTTGGTCGTTTCTCTGTATACAGACCAGGACATTCGGTCAAGTACATCAGTATCCGGAATGGACACCTCGCCTGAAAGAACAGATGGAGGAATGGCAGCTAAACGATATATATCATTTTGCAATTCGCGCTTGTCTCCAACGCGCCGCCAGTCCTTGTCGAAAAATACCACACTTCGAGGTGCAACGAGTTCTTGTAGGGTCCATCCGCGGTCAAAGTAGTCGCCATACACATAATTTGGGTAGTTCAAATATGCGTAACAGACTTCTGCATTTTGGTAGTATCCGTACATCGACATGATATTCGCTGCAACATCCTCAGGATCTCCTTGTTTAATGCAGCACGTATCGACCCAAACATAGTGAATACCGTCCAGAAGAGCTTGTCGACAGCTCGATCTTCTGGTACCCTGACTTGGAGAGAGTCTCTTCTTGAGGTTGGATATACTCTTCGTAAACGACTTCCTCTCCCGAAAACCACCGATGGGAAAGGATAGCATATGGAGGTATCGCGTTGTTCTCGCCAAATTCTACGAGCTGAAGTGTGGAAGCCTCAATAAAGCGATGGGGGCAAACCTCTAAAGGATCCATGAGAGTAGGTGAAGTGGGATTTTTGATGGATATTGTCTTGCCCTCTTTCTCGAGGACTAATCTATGGGAGGAATAGTACGACTTGGTAAAGAAAAGGCTTAGCTCCTGATCGGAAAGAGTAGAACAAGGGAAACGAGTGTCAGTCCTAACGGTAGAAGAACATGATAATTGTCGTCGAGAGAGAGAATAATCATCTGACGACGGAAAAGTGATTTGAAGCTTTCGCGGCTCTTCGTCAGTCGCGACGCAGCGAGTGCTTGTCTTGTGCACGTGGGAGCTTTGAAAGATATCCGAAGCTGACATGCCAATCATCCGGTCTAAGAGGACCAAGCTGGGGAATTTCACGTGCGATTACACTTCCTTCTTCCTATGCCATTACTGGGTAAACGCTCTCGAACTCGGCGTCAATCCGAGCCTCTACCTCCAGGCCCACCGACATCTTCTCCAGTTCGCTCTTCCTCTATACCTCCATCTAGCCCGCCCAGAACGCCTGTACGCACAAACAAGAATCTCAGCCAAAATCTTGAAAATCAACCATCAACTCAGAACCAGGCTCTCGCCCTTCTCCAAAACTACGACGAGTCCCCATCTATTGATGCCATAGTCATCACTTCTCTTGATGTTCTCCCGTTTTGCTGTCACGGAGACCTATGCTCAATGTCGAAAAGCGAACTTGTGCGTGTTGCAAGAGCGCTTAACAACAAGCTGCCGGGGGCATTGAAGATAAATTTGGGTGATGACGGGGGTGGAGGAGGGAAAGAGAGAAGATGGATTCGCAAAGAAATTGAGAAGGTCGTCGATATCAAGGCGCCAGACACTGCAAGTGAAGAACAAAGATCACAGAAACTAGCATCCGCTCTGAACATCGGAATCTCTGCATCAGTCTCGGAACCGCCCCCTGCTCCGAAACCGAACAGGATGGGTGGTCATAATCCTAGCTTGGCACACACTACTAAAATCTCCGAGGCTGCATCTACGACTCGTCCTCCTGCACTTGATTTGAACACCGTCCTTGCATCTACCTCCCCGACTTCCAGTCTACTAGCCGCCGTGAATACACATACTCCACGTACACCTCGCCGTAGCCTTGGCCCTTTTGGTGGTTCAGGAACTTCCTTTTACCTCGGAACGCCCATACCCTCCGTCTCTTTCCAGGTGGGAACGCCCGTCACACCATCTTTTCTCGGGACGCCTACTCTTGAGCGTTTAGATGAGGTCGAAGAAGACGAAGGCGGCGATGATGAGGACGGCAGACCGACGAAGAAGAGGAGAAAGGTTTCGGCGGCTACGACCTACGGGGAAAGACCATTCCGAGAACGAACTGGACATCGAACGCATCCTCATCCTCTTTCTGAGGCTTTATCAGCAAGTCTTTCTCAATCAAGTTTGGGCTCTCTGTCTACTTTGCAAAGCCTCAACCAGTTTGACGAATCGGGATCTGAATCCGAACAAGACGGTAGCATCAATGTTCTCGCTACGCCTACACCCGCTGCATCTACCTCGGTCTCTAGCCGCTCCAAACACAAATTCAAGTCGATGTCATTGTCGATGCCGGTGCCTCTGTCCGCGAGGAACGATACCCCGTCCCCGTCCAACTTGTCTCGAGGCCATAGATGGCGAAGCAAGTCTCTTTCCCTATATACCGACGAGCAGTTGCAGTCAAAATCTAATGATGACTGATGAAGAGGATGGATCAAATGCACGAAACTGGGAAGCAGTTGGGATATTTATGTTGATAATAGTTTTGTACACAGATTTTCGTTGATATAAACAGGTAATAGTTGTTGGGAATCTCTATCGAAGCGGCCTCATCCTCTTTCAGAAGCTGCATTATAGGACAGTTTCATGTTTCAGGTTTCTCACAATCTGTCCGCCAAACTATCTTCCTTGAACTTTACGACATGACCCTCGTTGGACTCCCAGTCCCACCCACGCCGCCGGATTCATAAAAACCTTGAGACCATCATCACTCAACCGCCGAATCATAAGAGCCACATTCATGCTGTGCATGACTAGCGAATTTGAACATTTCGCCTGTTTTGGAGTCTGGAATCCACTCCAAAAAGTCATCGTCGGTCAGTATATCATGGCCAAGGATACTGGTGACCCTGTTGAGTGTGTGTGCACTGAGCATTCGATAGTGAAACAGACCAGAAAACATCACTAGATGGCGACAGCGGAAACGCGCATATGCACGCGTTGGTGAAATTTTTTGATAAGATAACTTGTAGCCGGGCTTAAAATCACTTACAGATTAAGAGAACGAAAAGGAACATCTTTACCTAAAATTACGCATGGACCAGTATCATGCACGTAGAACTATACATAGCCACTACCTTGAGAATACCAGACCTCAGCTACCAATACTTGACCGGGGAAGACCACGCACCTTGTCTTGATTTGGTATACATGAACTCCTCAAGAGATCTCATGTGCTTGTACTTCGGCAGCGTTGAAAAATGCGTGTCCACGAGCAATTCGTAAATGGGGCTGGAATAGAGATCAATGAACCCGTGGTTTAACTTGTCTTCGTCCATACCCCATTCTTTCTTAAGCCCAGGATGAGCATCAAACAGTGCCTTTCCCAATCGGTTGAATGAAGTTTGCCAAGTTTCGTTGTAATCTGGCTCAACTGAAATACCCAAGAGTCCTTGAAGGCAGTAAGCTTTATCTTGTTCTTTTGTTGTTCTCCTCTGTGTGGCCCAAGACATCCGGACCAGCATGTCAATGTCCTGAATAGTGCGTTCTCCCGAGAGGACATCCAGAGGAATACCAGTTTTCTGATGTATTTGATTCCTGGATTCATGCTTGTCACCAATGTACTGCCAGTACTTGTTGAAAAAGATCACGGTTTGAGGAGCGAGGAGTTCCTGTAGTGTCCATCCACGGCCGAACCAATCGCTAGAGGTAAGCTCAGCATAACCCCTAGGAGAGATATAGCCAGAGCTGGCATCTTTCGAAAGATCGCCTAGATACGCATAACAGACCTCCGAGTTCTGGTAGTACGCATACATGGATGTGATGTTCACTGCAACATCAGCATGATTGCCTTGCTGGATGCAGCACGTATCAATCCAGATATAATGAATGCCGTCCAGACGAGCTTGTTTACAGGCTGACCGTATCTTGTGGTACCCCAATTTTGAGAATGTTTTTTCGCGGTTGTGGGGGTGTAAAAACTCATCGTAATTGACTTCTTTCCCCTTCATCCACCTGTGAGAGAGAATAGCATATGGGGGGACGACGTCACACTCGGCAAATTCGACGAGCCGAAGAGTGTGCGTATGAATAAGACGACGTGGACAAGTGTATATCGGCACCATGAGAGCTGGAGATTTTTTGGAAGTCACAGCCATCATCTCACCCCCCTTCTCAATGACCAGTCGATGGGAACGATAAGACGGGACAGAGAGAAGCATCACTTCCTTGTCAGAAATGGTAGAAAAGGGAAATACTGCAGAGGTAGAACGACATGATTGTTGAATCGAACGAGATGAAAGCTTGGCGGAATTGTCAATCGCCTTATTAGACAAAGTGCCAGTATTCTTAGGGTGGGCCCTGCCTGACCCTTTGATGCTGCGTGATGAAAGCAATTGAATGCAGAAACCACAGCAGAGACAGAAACGATTTACCTAGAGTGTCTCGGACCCTTCATCTGGTTGCAGAAGCAAACTGCGGAAGAAAAGAAGATTCAGCTTGAAGTTGATATACAACCGGGCTATGCAAAAACATCAAGTTTCCTCACTGGAACCTGGGTGGAAGCGTTTCGTACGTCTTCTGATATTGATGGTCAATTGGTGTACGCCGCACACGACCGTATGTGTTCATTACATGTTTCATGTATACGTTCTCACCCCAACCGAAAATAAAACTCCGAATGATCCTTCTAGCCTAATGATCAAGTGCTGTAGGATGAAGGGGCAGCACTTATTTGAGAAATTGTTGGGAAACTTACCATGCTTAGTTGACTAAGTTTCTGAAAATACTGCGAGACTTAGATTCGAAACTATTTTAGCTGATTTTTCACGACTCCATTTCCGAATTCGGACGTGCTGAACGGTATGTCTTTAGCTGTGTCCAACAGCGCTTGGCGCTTTTCTTCAAATAGCTCTTCTTGATGTATACCTGGATAGATGCACAGCCCCTGACAGTATATAACCACTGAGACAAGATTGCAACGACTCATCTTCAAATCCGACTTGTCTGCGTCCTCCGCAAAGAAAGCCAACAGTACAATGTACACATTGAAATTCTTTTACTGGCCCGATGTTGTGTGGGTTTTTCTCGCTTAATCACGTTTTATTTCCTGTCTAATACTCACACCTCCAAGTGCTTCGCCGACGGACACCCGGTCAGGAACTTGCTCTAAACAACATACTTTACCACGTTGTACAACGTTGAACAAGGTCAGAAATGACATCTCGGTATCGGGTTTGCGCCCGGCGAGTGCGAGCTGCGCTTTATTGTAGCAAAGTGAACTCCGAGACACTCATGTGAGCCTTCTGAACGTTGTTTCCTAATTTGCTTCTGATAAGTAACCTAGGTTCAGACATTCGAAAGCGCAGATCTAGACATTACTTATCATCTGTCATACTGAAACCAGAGTTCCGAAAAACTCGAATGTTTGTCTGCCAAGTACGATTCCATGACGGTCCTGAGCTATTTGCTAGCTTTAGCACCTCTCGGTGAATCCAAGTTGAATGCTTGTGCGGGCAAACAAATCGTAGTTGGTCCGAGGACACTTGTTTTAGATCTCCGACTCTTTCAAATGATGAAATGAATCCTCTTCCTTCTTTCGAGTGGCCTTTGAGCTAAGGGCGTATATCGTCCATCATCTACGTCGTGGAGAGGCTTGCTTCACATACCATCCTAGCTTAGTCGCGGATCGGTGAATAGGTCGGGCTTTCCCCCAGCCTTTGTGAAGAAGTATACGTCGTATAAATTTTGGATTCCGTTTTCGAACTATTTACATATCTATTGGATTTGCATACAATTCTCGGGAACACCTATCTATCCATGTGCTGTGCTACGTAAATTAATTCTGTTCGCTGCAATCACAATTTCTTTTTCGTTTTACAAAGCTGGGCATCGCACAATGCTTTTAGTGTTATCAAAGAGTGGTAGAGATCGGATGCACGCTCTCTTGGGGCGGAGTAGATGCAAGGCTGGTCAGTGTAAGTCTACACCCTGTTTAAATAAAGGCAGCGCTATTTGCGACGGGCGTTCCTGGTGTTGGCGTTGAAGGCTGCATGTGGCAATCAAGTGAGCAGACTGGATCTTATATAGATGGAAGGACAAAGAGGCACCTTTGAAGGACCGGCAGTGGCATTTCCATTAGTCTGTCTTTGCTGGGTTCTTGTGCTTGTCCGCAAATTGTTTGAGCTACATCCAAGTGACGTACGTCAACTTACATTCAACATCAGTGTCTGGTACAAATACCTCTTGGATCTGAGTCTGAGTGAGCTTGCCCTGCTGTTCCAACGTATCCATGTTTATAATGAGCAAATGAGCAATCTGTTCGTTGGACATTTGTTCTCCGGTATGAGTTTTGATAAGGTTGCTCAGAATATCGATAATATTTGGCGGAGGCGTTCCATTAGATCCACTTGCAGAGGCAGAAGGGCCGGCTGCAGCGGTCTGGTTCTGGGTGTTGGCTTGCATGTCCAAACCCTGTAGCGATTAGTCAGCTAAATTTCTGGTTTTCTTTCCAGTCATGGATATTTCTGGCATTTTGGCCTCACACAACGCAAAACTGTATGTATTTTTTCTCTTTCCTGTTATTTCGTTCTAAACACCTACAGTGATTCAATAAAAGTCGAAAAAGAAACGCCTCTAGATGTTGATGCCGGTTTCCTGACCGTAGCCGATCCAAATCCAAGACGAAGATTCCTACAAGTATTCCTACTTCTTACACCGGAACTAGTAGGTCCTAAAGTTCAAATTACAGCTCAAACCTCCTACAAAGCCTTGCGAGAGACGGCGTACAGACACTCTTAGCATCTCTTCAGTTTACCTACTCTTCCATCCCCCCCGATGGCCCACTCGCGCAACTACATACCTAAAACCCAATTACCTCGAGCAAAACCTCTACCGAAACCAAAGCCTTTAACCAAGTGGGAGCAATTTGCCAAGGCCAAAGGCATACAAAAGAAGAAACGCGACAAGAAGGTCTGGGACAAGGAAAGACAGGAGTGGGTTAACAGATGGGGCAGGGACGGCAAGAACAAACAAATGGAAGAGCAATGGATACACGAAGTTCCTGCTAATGCTGGTCGTGCTTTTGCTGTTTTTGCTTTTTTCACCTCTCCATCTTTTATCGGACGTGGACTTTGGTCCTCGCAAAGCTGCTCGTGACGAGCGAAAAGCCCGTGTGGCCAAAAACGAAAAGCAACAGTTGGCAAATGCTGTGCGCGCACAAACATCTGGTTCCAACTCCCGAGGAGAGCGTAAACAAGAAATAGATCGTACGCTCGCTTCTTCACGAATCAGTACAGCAAGTATGGGTAAATTCGACAAAAAATTAGACGGAGAAAAGAAGCTGCGTGGGGTCAAGAGGAAAGTAAGTTGTTTTTCGCAAATACAAAAGCCGATGCTGAACCAAGGTCAAAAGTTCCAGCCGAACGAAGCTTCTGTTGACGCAGAAACGAAAGGATCGCTTGTTCTACTCTCCAAAAAGACGCGCAGAGACGGCCCTGTCCCTGATGAGAGTGCACTGAATGTACGGAAAGCAGTTCGCTTCGCTAGTAAGGGACAAGGTGGCGTAGCTCTAGGACGACAGGCTGCAGGAGGGAGAAAAAGGCTGGAAAGAAGAGGGGTTGAAGATCTTGTTGTACTCTTCCTTCGTTGAGCCTGCTACTGTATTCACGAGTCTTCGTGGATGTCTTTCTGCGTACTACTATTTGATCATACCTGACCTTCAACCAAAATGCCTTACTACCTGAAAGATACTGTCACGAAAAAGATTTATTGACCCAGTATGAACTAATGCGATGAGTATGGCTAGAAGTAAGCAAGTGTGCATGTGTTGTAAGTATGTTCAATAAATACGAAAGAATGCAAAGTTTACATGGAACGACAGGACATTCGTCTTGTCCAGACAGAAAAGACAGAACGGCATTGACATCGTCCACAAAAAGACCAGCAAGTATCATACATACCTAGACTCGAAGGTCCCACATTCTCACGAATCGAGAAGAATCGACAGGAGCAGGCAAGTTGCCCTTGTTTGCCATTCCATTCCTTCTTGACCAACTTTTCCTAATACAACCGATAAACCAGCTTGATCGTGCCCTCGCCAGTGACTCCATCACCAACGGGCCCGGGTGTCATATCTACATTAATTCACAACTGTACATCACGGACCCGACCGCTCATGCACTGGCACATGTAAAAGCAACCCAATATCTTACTAGCTCGGTAAACCAGTCGTTGTGAAAATCACCATTTGAGAACGTATCAGCGTGAGTCGTATACTGTCTGTCTTTGTCGTTGTCAAAGCGAGTGAAAAATGTAGAATAAGGTATGTAATGCATTGTATGTACAGCTTGCGTAGGTGTAGTACTCTAATAAATAGATGCAGATGCTCAAAAAAGTACACAAACAGTCCATCTCTACCCAATCTTCCACTTCTCCATCGCAGCTCTGACCAGCTTCCCCATCTCCTCCTTTGCCTGCTTCTTTGCCTCGTCCGAAATGCCCTCTAGCTTATCCAGTTCTCCGGGAGATGTAAGAAGAGGATCAAACTCGAGTAAATGGCCGTCGTGTGTAGATAATGTAACGGTATACGTCGATTTCGATTTCCCGAGCATTCTACTTTTCGGAAGAGGAGTTTCATTCTCTGAAGATTCGACGTCCTTGTCTTTAGGAGGGAACTGAAACTGATGATCTGTAGGTGAAGCCAGAGTCGCCTCTGAATTTGAGCGAGAGTGATGGACGTGGGTATGATTACTGTTGGTAGACTGTGAACGCGAAGACCCCCCTCCGAATAAACTCGTCTGAGATGTAGACCGAGAATGGTTGAAGGAAGGATCTCTTCGGATGGAAATGCTGCTATTTGTGCGTTTGAGCGGGCGTCCACCTCCCGGATTAGGATTTGGATCATCCCAGAAGGGATTAGCAAGAGGCGAGCCATTGACGGACATGACCACATTCTCGTCTTTACGCGGAAGACGGTAGGTAGATGTCGCTGGCTGAGCACGGGGGTATCCGGGTGTTTTGGGTGGTAGAACGGGGTTGAAAGTTGATGTAGAGGGGACGCGTGAGCGCGAGGGGTTGGTAGCAGTAGACGGTTTAGCGGGAGACGTGGTCGGCCTTCTGAACGGTAGCTTTCCCGGCGTAGCACCCGCTTTAGGTCTCTGAGGTTTCTTCACGGGCGATACGAGTCTCGCATTCTTGGAAGACGAAGCAGCCTGTTCCTCAACCCACTTTCTCTTCCTCGCCGTCCTGTCCATCTCTCCACCCACATCCTCACCCAACGCAGCAAGACGTTCCTTCTGCACGCCTCTAAGAGCCTGCTGCACGTTACCATTGTATTTTGTACAAAACTCGCGCATAGTAAGAGAGCGGACTTGTTTAGGAATACGAGAAACATGGCCCTCTTGGTGGATCTTGAAATTCTGGAGACAATCGTTGAGCCATTCTCTAAACTGACTAGACCTATGGCGAACTTCGATGTCGAGGTTGTAGAGGAGCTGTTTCTTGTCGTCGTCGGAATAGGACATGGTTGAATGTCACGTGGTACGCGTATTTCAGAAAATCAGCATTTCGAAATCTTACGACTTGCCATGAAGGACATGTACTTGGTCATTGGGGGAAGTGGTTTCCTGGGCAGACACATTGTCGAGCAGCTTGTCCAGAGAAAAGACAATGTCGCCGTCTTTGATATTGTCCAGCGCAACGACGACGTTCCCTTCTACTCGGGCGACATTTCAGACCAGAGCCAGGTTGCCAGTGCTATACGCAAGGTACGTCTGCTTTTTTTTTCTTTTCTTCTTTTCTGACGTTCGTAGTCTGGTGCAACATGCATAATACACACAGCTTCACCACCAGCGGCACTCAATGACCCCGCTCTCTACTGGAAAGTCAACGTGGATGGTACAAAAGCCGTCATTGCCGCTGCCGTCGAGTGTGGTGTACGCAAACTCGTGTATACCTCTTCTGCTGGTGTCGTGTTCAACGGTGCAGACTTGACGGATGTAGACGAACGTCTACCTCCACCTGAACGGCCTATGGATGCATACAACGAGTCCAAGGCTAAAGCTGAAGAGGCAGTCATAGAGGCTAATGGCAGGGGTGGTCTATTGACTGTCGCTCTCAGGCCAGCCGGTATTTTTGGGTGAGTTGCTTTCTCAAAAAGTATATTCGTTTCCTCTGACGCGCCTTTAGCCCTGGTGACCGTCAAGTCATGGCAGGCCTTTATCGCGTCTTTGAAGACAACAAAACCCACTTCCAAATCGGCGACAACACAAACTTATTTGACTGGACTTATGTAGGCAATGTAGCCTACGCCCACCTCCTCGCCGCCGACAAACTCGAAACTCCACCGCCTGCTCCCCCTCTCTCCACTCTCATCTCTGACGAGAAAAAATCGGAAGACGAACTTCTACTCGATCCGCCTCCCTTTACAGCCGAGGAACTCGCTCTCATCACCACCGCTCTCCCTCCTCTCAACCTAACTCTCGGTCAACATCGGATTCCTACCTCTGAAGCACGTCCTCTAGGCCCGTACGTCGAGCCTCCACCAAACGCAGAAACCCTCCTAGCCAACTTCAACAAACCAGACGACTCGTACCTCTCCCGTCCCGTCGTCCGTACTCGATTCGATCCCTTCTCCGAAAACACCATCAACCGTGAAAAACTCGCTCACATGGATAGACACCCTCTCCAAGTAGCTGGAAGCGTGTTCTACATCACCAACGGCGAACCTTGTTACTTCTGGGATATGCCTAGACTCGTTTGGAAAGAGCTCGATTCTGTGTTTCCTGGACACAGGAAACCGAGAGGGTACCTCGCCCTTCCGAGATCTGTAGGTCTTGCGGTGGCATACTTCTCCGAGTTGTTTGGTTGGGTTGTTGGTAAAGAACCAATCTTGACAAAATTCAGGGTGACGTATTCCTGTGTGGATAGGTGGCATAATATCGAAAAGGCAAGGAGGGTGCTTGGTTATGAACCTCAAGTGGGATTGGAGGAGGGTGTGAGGAGAATGGTCGAGTGGTGGAAGGGCGAATTTGTAGAGGGCAGACATACGATTAAGCATTAGATGTAGTGCATGATACCAGATTTCGTTTTTACTCTACGATATTCACGTTTTATTCATGGATTTATTACTAAGTACAACTTGCTAGACGAGTCATGACAAACCTGGACCTGCTGAACGACGGCAAGGACGGTTTCGCACAGACAGCAGGACCTTTGACCTGGATGCTCATTTGCATACTATGCTCAGAACCCCGTGGCTTATTACGCTATCGTGCTAGGACTCAGAGTCGGACGCGGGTCTCGCGCACGTGTCTTGTCGCGACCAGACTGTGTCGACATTTTCCATCTCTCTACTGCAGCTATTATTGCTCGATATCCGACGGGCGACTTTGAGTTGGTCTAAAATGAAATGAAGAATCATGAAGCTGAACAGCTCGTTCCCCGCAGTCGTCTTCTCTCCTTCCATTTGGGTGCTCGCAAATGTATATCTTCATGTCAACCAAGGTGATAGCTTGGTCTTCGGCCTTGTGAGGAGCTATGATTGGATCTTGGAACAAGCGCTAACGTCTAGACTTCTGCCTCCGTTTCAACTTGGTCAGGTTCAGCTTCTCCTTCGTGAAGCCTCCGAGTCGAGCTACAGACCACGGATCCTGAGTTCAAATTGAACACCAAAAAAACTCAAGGAAAGAGTCCAGAATATTCTGACACTCAAACGCAAGCTCGGCCCCAAGTCAGCCTATTCAAGCCCGCAGGACGGAAGCCGCAGGCGATGTATGATGGACTACAAATCAATCAGTGGTCAATGTTCGAGATGCTCGTTCGTCAAGCGGTCTTGTTGTATCCTAACGTTGACGGAATTTCTGGATTTGAATATCAGGGCCCTTCGATAAACACAGCTGGGGTTTTAGTGAATATAGAGACCGATCATCGACGCCGAACGGGCACTAGAGAAAGGTAAGTACCCGATAGCTCGCCCAGAATTGAGTCCCACACTCAGTGCGTAATAGCAGTTCCCCAGGGAGAACATGACTGAACAGGAAATATATGATTACGGATGAATATGGATTATGACTATGCTAACACCTGCACGAAGCCAATGGCCCTCGCACCAACCGCGCGGTTCAGGAAGACGAACCTTGTCGGCTGTCCTGAACCAATGAAACGCTCCTCCAAAAAAAATTCAGGACCCTACTTGTAACTATAACTGACAAACTGATCCTACGCTTTCGGGCAGCTTTTCGTACATTCAATGCACAGGTTCCTTCTATCCGCCCTGACCTTGTAGTTGGAACCCACAGAAAGCAGGGGTGAGGTCCAATTTTGCATATCTGACAAGTGAATCTTATGCTACTTCTACACACCCACAGGCATGACCCCGCTTGAAAACGGAGTTGCTTTGGTACAAAGCTTACTTCAAACGTCCGGAAGTACTGCGGTTCACATAGCAAGTGACATTCGCAGTACCAATTGGTCGTGGTTCTCGATTCAAAACTCGTTCGAGACACCTTTATAGAAAGACCAGGTTTGCTACGAAATAGAAAGGGTATGTGTCAATATTCAGACGCACAAGGTACCCGCACCAGTATTATGTTTTGCTGCTTTTTCTTGAAAACTGTGGGAGCTTGCCGGGATAATAGCGTATTCTTGTCTTTATCCTGGAAATATGGAATGGTTAGAACAAGTATTCAAATCACTGGGGGTTATAAAATGCCTACTGTTTGTGAGTTTAAGCAAGAAAAGGTTTGCTCTCTTTTCCTTCTCGTGTATCCTGGTACGTCTACGACCAATGTGCTATTTCCATACTATTCACTCGACGGTCTCCTAAACGTTACTAGATCAATCATCATCACTCGACAAACGTCAAGATGTTCTCTCCAAAGGCTATCGCTATTGCACTCGTCTATTTCTGTGTCTCTTCCTTGTCGGCACCTGCTAATCTTGCTAACGAAACAAGTACGTAGGCTCCGATGTTCACTGCTCGCTCACTATTAAAATTTCCTTGAACTGGCCGACTGTTTTAGGCACTGCAGTTATCACTTCGATCACTGGGGGGACCGGAATCGTTACTATTGACCGCCGTGCGGCTCAGGCTAACAGTGAGTCTTCATGCTTCAGTTCAGATTCCCTTCAACCAACTATTATTTTTAGCCATAGATGTAACTACGGACATAGGGGATGTAACTTCCATCATAGGAGGTGTAACTTCTATCATAGGTGTAACTACCGTCATTGGACGACGTGAAGCTGAAGCGACTAGTTAGCGATATGACCTCTTGACTCCGGTTTCTTTGAAACTAAGCTTCTTCTTCAGCCACTGGAGCTGTCACTTCTGTCACAGCGGGAGGTGGAACCACCACAATTCAACCCCGAGACGCTGAAGCTACCAGTCAGTCTTCACCATTTAATCCCGGATTCACCTGAACAGAACTGTCTTAGCCACTCAAGTCGTAGGAGGTGTAACTACAATCGTAGGGGGTGGAACTACGACGATCATAGGGGGTGGAACTACGACGATCATAAATGGTGGAACTACGACGATCATAGGTGGAATTGCTCGACGTGAAGCTGAAGCGACTAGTTAGCGATATAACCTTTATACTCGGATCTCTTTGGAACTAACACTATTTTTAGCCACTGGAGTTGTCACTTCTGTCACGGCGGGAGGCGGAACGACCACGATTCAGCCTCGAGATGCTGAAGCTACCAGTTGGTCTTCACCATTTGATCCCAGATTCACTTGAACTCACATCGTTTTTAGCTACTCAAGTTGTAGGAGGTACGACTACGGTCATAGGGGGCGTAACCACTGTTATTGGACGACGTGAAGCTGAAGCAACTAGTTAGCAATAAGCTTCAGTCCCGCCTTCTTTGGAACTAACACTATCTTCCAGCCACTGGGATTGTCACTTCTGTTACTGCAGGGGGTGGGACTACTACTGCCAATGCTGGCTTGCAGACCTTCGTTGGTACGTATTCTATAATATCGAGTTTCTTTCTCATACGCCTGACAACTTCGTCAACTTGTGCTGCGACCCTTGCAGCCAGAGGGTTTGTGATTGGCAACTAGAGTGGTGAAGTTGTGCATTGGTTTCAGCCCTGGAGCGTTTGACTGAGGAGGGACCTTTCGAAAATTGTGTTCAAAGCTAGTATTCAGATTTTCAACTTGGGTTTTTCATGGATCTCATCTTATGTAACAATTGCGAGTCAATAAATTTTAGTATTCAGAAAACCGCGGTTCTACGAACAAGCAAGCACGTAGAGCAAGGGTCTACGAGTTTAATGGATCAGTTTCATCATCGCCAACCGACAAACTTGACCTTGTCTATTTCTCACTTTAACCAGCAAGTCTTTTCCCTGCTTAACAACATCCAAATACTGTACCAACGACACGGCGCCAATACCAAATCCTTCCCCTCGAGATAGGCTAAAGTTGCCAGAAGTGATGTAACCCATAATCGATGAGGGCAATGGGGTGATTTTCGAGAGCTGTGAAAGCATCAAGCCGAGTCAAGTGCAAGCTAAATTAAAACAACAGACCTCTTCAATATTCTTCATCCCGTCGTCGTTGACAGCATCGGGGTTCCGACTGATCGCCCCCCTCCACTCCCCCAGCTCTTCGTCAGGAATCTTGTAAATCATTGCTAGATCTCCAGGCGCGCCTTTTGAGCGCATGTATATCTTGACATTGACTAGGGCGCTCTTCAGTAAAGTTTCGGTTTTGTTTCTGGCTCCAGCTAGAGAAAGCTCGCCCAAAGATCTCTTGGCACGCCTCTCGTTGACATGTGCTAAAAGAGCTTCCGCTTGTTTTTCGTTGGGTCTGGAGGAGAGGGAAGAGACCAGAGACGAGACATCGGACCCTGTAAGGAGCCATGGTTGGATTTTGGGGGAGGCATCGACGTTCATTTCTTTGTCTTCGTTTTCGTCTCGAGCACCCGCTTCATCTCCTCCATCCCTACCACCTCCGCCTTCTTGAATCTCTGGCCTCTGCGTGGTCACAAGTTCCTCTTCCTCATCTCCCTCCTTTGATGTTTCCAACCCAAGTACAACTTCCCAATCAGCCCTCCACGGGCTCCGCGTCCCCAACTTCTTATAATTAACCCTCTTTGCAGGTGGCGTTTGCTCCCATTTCTCTTTCTCCTCACTTGACATCTTTTCCTCTTCCTCTTCATACGCCTCTGTACACGGATAATCCCTCGGAAAGTTGCATGTCCCCGCTTCAAATGCTTGCACGTGTCTCTCTCTCTGTCCACCCACTCGAGTACCAGTGAAAATGAGAGAAAGAAGAAAGGCCATGGACCAGGATGATGGTATAAGGAGGGTCCAGCCGTGCAAACCGGCTCCTTCATTATTAGCAATGCTGTTTGAGAAAGACTCGAGTGATCGTTGAATCAAGATTACAGGCACTTTATCATCCTGCCTCAATGGTGTTAGTTTCGTCCCGGGGACCAGATTCTTTGAGCGGCGTTCGTCGAGTTCTTTCTTTGTATAACGAGGTTTTCGACGAGCAGAGGTGTCCCATAATGTGCTTTGGGCGAGAAGAGAGGATTGAAGAATTGGCGTGCTTGACGGGCCAAGGTCGGGATTTGGGTGGGCGTTTTTAGGGGGGAAACTAAGTCGAGGGTCATTGACCGTAAAACCGATAATCATACCGCGGGGTAGGGAGCTGGTGCATTGGATGTTGGTTAGGGAGGACCAGAACTAGACATGAGATATGTTTTTTCAGTGACGTCATAACGCTTGTAAGAACATGTCCGTATACCTTTTTGAAATCCTCACTCTGATCCTTCATAACAGGCGATAGTGCACCCTTGATAACCTGACTCGATTTTGGGCCCATAATCTCAAACATATTGACTTGTCCCTGCAGAGGTGCGAGTTCGACCCTAACTTCAGGTAACCCATCTTCTCTAACCGAGTCCAGTACCAGCGATGCGGATGCTTGTAAAGTAATATAGACTTCTTGCATTATTGAAGGATGTGCGCGGATCCAAATGATTCTGGTAGCTTCTACGGGATTGGGGAGAGGCGGGGCTTCATTGGCTTTTCCCTTTCCCTTGTCCTTCGCCTTGGGGTCTGGAGGGGGAGCAGGAGGCAAAGCTCTCCACATAACTGTCGCCGGGCCGATGAGATCAAGTGGGTAGGCTTGTGGTTCATAGATATGCGTGTTGAGGACTCGAGCGCCGTTCGTATACCTAGTGAGGATGTGATGAGTTTCATACTAGAAAAAGCAAGAGAAAGAGTACCTCTGAGATCCTGGACCTGGACCTTCAGCATCACAACACATGTTGAGAATAGATATAAGCACGTTCATGGGCCCTTTGAGTTCAATGAAGGTGTGGTAGGAAGCATCATGCAAGATGGAGCCGTGAACCGAAGCTCGGTGCGAGGGACGATATGCTTTCTCAGTAGGTGTAATGGCCTGCAACGGAGTAGACTGAGTCGTGGCGAGACATTGAAACAGAAAGGTAGTACCAGTCGATAGCCCCACAAATTGTCCATGTGCATGCGTTTGGCATGCCAAAGATGTGTTTCGAGCCAGGTTTTGTCGCCTAGATACATATTGAGATGATTTCTAGTGAGAACGAAAAGAACCAACGTTGTCGGTTGAGAAACTTATATGGTGCTTCCGCCATCACTCGTTTCTTGCCCATCTTGGGTTTGTGGAATTTCTTGGGTTTTTTGACAGGATCCATCTAATAAGATGAGATTCTAGTACGAGATTTACCTCTTTAATGCTAGTCCTCACCTCAGCTCGGGCCTTGTCACGTAATCGTAAAGGAACCCGACGAGGATCATGACTCGCAGCTCGTCGTCGAAGGTGACGGGGTAAGAGTTGCCATGATCTCGAGGTTGAACTTTCACTATACAGCTGTGAGATTTCATCGCAAGTCCCTTATTCGTACTACGCACACTGATGCTTTCATCGCCTTTTGCATACTGCTGATTTCAAAGGCACGAGACTGAGGTAGGTTTAAGTGACATGGCGCAGGCAAGAGCAATGATCAGTACCTCTGCGAACCTCTCTACATCTATCGCACTAGGCAAGCCTTTCAGACCTAGTCTTTTTCAGACGTGTCTAGTCCACCATATATAAATACGCACTGTCACTAGTAGAAGGTCCTGCCACAGCATTCTGGCTGACTTGGGGAATCTGAACTGGAATTGTCCTGGCATCGGCTTGTTTCTGTTTCTTGCGCGCTTTGAAGTTTGCGTTTTCAGGGAGTTTGCGTTTTGTAGACTGGGGCTCGGAGGACATTATGAAGAAGTCACGCTTAGGTTAGGGTTAGAGCAGTTGGTCGGGTAGTATCGTGACCGCCTTCATCATGGCTTCAACCTCGCTTCGTTGTCTCTCCGTTTCTCGAAATGCTTTTAGGTCCTCTGGCGGTCGCTTTTTGTCAACGACGCGTGTCGTGAAACAAGAAGTACAAGCCACTACTCCCAATCTCGGCGCTGCCCCAATTCAGAAGAAACCCGTCGGTGGATTCCGTGGCGGGTGAGAGTGCAGATTTAGTTTGTACTTTTGAAAAGGTCGTTGAGCGGAAATCTTTGTTGTAGAATTGTTGGGTTCTTATTTGGGTTTTCATTGGCCTCTTCATATGCCGCGTACCAACTCTTGGACGAGTACAAGATGGCTTCGGCAGCTTTGCAAGCTAGTGTCGAAGAACTCAAGTTGAGTACTGAAAAGGTACGTGTCTGGCAGGGCCCCCTTATTTCTTGAACTTTTGCTCATGCTCAAATCGTCAAGGTCACAACTCAAGTTCGTAGAATAGAAGCCGTAGAAAAGGATCTCAAGGCACTTTCGGAATCATCTGCGCTAAAGGAGGATATTTCGCGTCTGAGGGCAGAAATGAAAAAGCTGTATGATGGACTACATGTTGGTCAGTGTTCAAGATAACTCGTAAAGCCACCGCGTTGTAGACTAACGTTCCCTACCAGAATTCCTCGACTTAAGAACACACGTCTGGGGTCTTCGTGAGTATCTATCTGTCTATTAGGATTACTTCCGTGATTGATCAACTCTGTCCAGAACAAGACGTCCACGCGTTATCGAAAAAAGAGGCAACTTCTGTCCGGGTAGTGTAAACGGATAGACTTCCATCTTTGATCACCTTACTAATAGATTTCTTCCATCTGCCTCGGGCCTCGTTCGCACCTTTTTTGAGATTATGTCTTTTTGTTGATCAAGTACATTGCATTACTCCTCCCGTTGATGAAAAGGCTTTGACCGTCTCACCTTGTGTTGGTCGTCTAGACGATTCCTACAAGAAGTGATAGAGGATAGTTGCGTTGCTTTGAGCCACAGACCCTGCACAGAGGCGTTTTGTCCATCTTGTTCATCTACGGTCAGCTCGGCGCCCAAGACAGATCATTCTTCCCACATGATAGTTATCAAGCTGGAAGCGTCATTGACGACTATCTCAAGTCCAAAGGAAGGTAAGAATGACGGAGCACAACCCGTCACTACCTATCTCTGGACTTTTGAAGGATTGTGCTAGCAACAGTTAATCCTGACAGGGACGTTTACCAGCCGTTCGCTTTATAAGTGACGTGTGTATACCAACGGGCGCCAGGAGAATATTCGGCGACATAGATCCATATATAGTATGTAATTTGCCCTAGTGACGATCACTTACCTCCGCCAGCGAGCTCAAAACTCTCACATATCCAACACATACCCTTGTTGACTGCATCAAAAACCACTCGGTACCTTTTCTGTTTCCTTGGTCACCACTTATTCTACAGCTAATGCCCAGTGATCCACTTTGGTCTTCATTTGCCGGACCTGAGGCCAGATCACCCTCACGCTCCCGTAAACTTGGGACCTGGAAACTTGGAATCGGTTTGTGGAAGTTTTATGAGCCGGTGGGAAGGGGTATAAAAGGCATACCCTTTGTGAGGTCATGACAAGAAAAGTCCTTCCTTTGCTTTTTCTTTCCCTTCACTCTTTGTTTGCCGGTCAAGACAGGTTCTTGTTAGATTCTTTTCCAACTTCTAGTTCATTTTGGTACGTTGGACATCCTCTCCTTAGTATGGTCAACTCATTCATTTCCTTGTCCAATGCAGGTCGCGGGCGTTTTTAGTTCAGCTCTTTTCATACGAGGATCCTTAACTTGTGTCACTTGACAAACTTCAAAATGTTCTCTTCGAAGACAATTGCTATTGCACTCATTTACTTCTCTGCCTCTTCTTTGTCGGCACCGGTCCGTTTCATGCGCCGAGAGGTCCCTCAAGGTACGTGGGATAATTGCCCACACGTTAGAGTGAACCTGACCGCACGTTTTATAGAACACTCTCATGAACCTTTCCTTCAATCCATCCGCGACAGTATCGCTGCCAGCAACCCTTTGAACCTTGGTGATCCCGTCTTTGCATTGCTCGGAAATGCCGCGGCTGCAAAAGGGCTAGGTCAACTCCAGGACCCCGACTGTCTTCAACAAGCACTTGCTGATCAGGCCTTTACAAATGCCAAGCAAGCTGGTGATGTTGATGGTCAAGTCGGCGCTCTCATCTTCCGCGCTCTTGAGCGTAATTCGGGAGCGGTTGGTCAGACTACCAACGCTTGTACGAGCGTACAGGCTGTGAACCCTGAAATTGCTGCCATCCAGCAACACCAGGTATTTTATGTTCTTCAGAGTTCCAAGTTTCCTTGACTGATCATTTGGTGACTAGGACCCTGCTTCCGACAATGCAGCCACCGTCAACAAGAACATTGTTCTTGAACTTGCAAAGCAGATTGCTGCCGTCGGTGGTGACCCTGTTGATGCTCTCAAATCCGGTACTTTTGCCCCTGGACAAATCGGTGACCCGACTGCTGCTGGTAACACTTGTGATGACGCCAACGACCCTAACGGCTGTATCTTTACCCAAAACCTTCTCGTTCCTGATGCGACTGAGGATGAGATTAATGCCGCTGTTGCCGGTGTCTCAGCAGGCGCAGGTGCAAGTTCAGGTGCGAACAATGCTGGAAATGGTGCTGCTGCCGGATCCGCTGATGAGGCTTGCTCTACAGGTCGGTTAAGTCTTTTTGTATTAACGACCACAGACTGACAATGATCTTTTAGTGACTGTAACTGTTTCTGCTGCACAAGCCACTGCTACTGCTGCTGCCAGTGACAACAATGCCGCTGCTGGTAACAATAATGCTGCTGCTGGTGGCGCTGCCGCCGGTGCCAACTTGCAGACTTTCACTGGTGCTCGTATGTATCCTTGAATGAATTCTCTCAAAATAATATCTGACCTTCATTGATTAGTTGGTGGTGCTACTCCCCCTGCCGTCACTGCTGGTGGTCGCGGATTCGTTGTCGAGGGTTCGGATGACTTCCTCAACGTCGGTGCTGCTCTAGGCCGCTCTTGCGATATTCAGCACAACGCTTGTGCAAACCTCGCCAACTCTGGTGCAGGGTTCTCCGTTGGTGACTGTGACCAGCAAAACAACCAATGTCGTGCTGCTATCAACTAGAGTGTAAGTGCGAGACGTTGTCGCTGATTAGAAGTGTTTTCGTTCTGTCACTTTGATGGCACTTGTTACAATGTATCTGAGTATACCTATCCTAACATACCCTGGCAATACAATATAGTGGAGGCTTCTCCTTTCAATTCTATCCTGAGTCATGGTGATTGTGCGAGGATGAACGTGCGTCGAGAACGGTTATACCTTTCAATGTTTAAGTATTAAAGCCCCAGACGCTGATTGACAACCGAGTCCATCAGAATATTATCAGGGGACACTCGGCATGTGCAACTCAACTTGGCGTTAACAATTATCTGGTGGCACGTTCGATAAGCAGATGAGGGTGAGAATTACTATTCAAGCTATTTCAACACAAAACCTTTTCGGATGGTTAGTTGGGAAACACCTCTTTTGTTAAGACCTAAGCTACTAGCCTGAATACTTTTTCTCCTGCACCTCCAAGACCAGACTGAGATATTGAGCGAATCGCTCCACGAGTATTTCCGTGATACGAAGATGATTGACTGGGTTGCATGTGCTTTCATGACAGTACGTCTTACAGCTCGCGTGCCTTTCTCATCCTTCCAGTATAAATGTTGCCAATATTGTCTCTGTTCTATTTCCAAGCTCGTTGCTTCCCTCGTTCCCCGCTTTCAAGTCGCCTGGGAAGTGACCATGAACTCGTTCCGCTCACTACTTCTATGGTCAACTCTCATTTCGGCCACGACCTCTGTAAAGGTAACCGATATTCAAGGCCCTGCATGGCTATCTCCCTTTGCAGGACAGACGGTTTCAAATGTTACGGGTATTGTAACTGCCAAGGTCATGATCCCCCGTCCTAATTACCGCGTTGGACTATAACTGAACCTGTTTGTACAGGGTGACAGTGGCTTCTACATCTCGGGCGAACCTGTGAATGACGAACGCGTTTCCAATGGTTTATTCATCTTCTCCTCCTCTTCAACTGTCCTGAACAAGGTCAACACTGGAGACTTGGTCTCTATCACCGGACGAGTCGCCGAATTTCGTTCTAGCAGTTCTCCCGACGATCTTTCCCAAACCGAAATATCTTCTCCTTCCGCAGACAATATCGTCGTGCTTTCCTCCGGCAGCACCGTATCGCCTATCATTCTTGGACGCGACAGGTCACCTCCAACGGAATTCCTGTCAGCACTCGACGTGGGCCCGGATGGTTGGTTGTCAGCTCCAAATAACCAAAGCCGCGTGGACACAGTAAACGCCACTCTACAGCCTGAATTGTATGGAATGGACTTTTGGTCGAGTCTGGAGGGACAGCTCGTGACCGTGCCCAGCCCTGTAGCCCTCGACTTCCAGAATCGGTTTGGAGAATTTTGGGTTCATGGAGACTGGCCTGTCACTGGTAAAAACGGCCGAGGAGGTCTGACCATCACCATCAGTGCGTCCCGATTTTTCGCCTACTGTGTCTATTTATCGACAGCCAATAGGTCCAGATGGTACACCTGATGCCAATCCAGAGACTGTGATCATTGGAGAACCTCTGGATGGATCCCGAAACCCGGAAGTTGCTGTTGGAACTACATTGACCGATATTACGGGTGTAGTACAATATCAGTGAGTATTTCTCAAGTGTATTTCCCATTATCACTCACAAGTCCCAAAACAGATTTGGGTTTTACTATATTCTACCCTTGACGGCACCCACTGTGCTCACTAGCCCTGATTCCACCGTCCCTCCCAGCAGTATCGTTGCTAGTAACGACTACTGCGCGATAACATTCGGTGACTATAATGCAAGTACCTTCCTGTCTTCTCGCCATATTCATCACTTAATGAGGTCACCAGGTGGAAAATATGGCGCCAACCTCCGCCCACCTTCCTACTGTTGCTGACCACATTGCAAATTTCCTTCTTGCCCCCGACATCCTCTTCCTCCAAGAGATACAAGACAACTCTGGGCCGACTGACGATGGTGTCGTGATCGCAAATGTAACGCTCGGTACACTTGTGAAGGCCATCGCCGATATTAGCAATGTTACATACGACTTTGTCGAAATCGCACCAGTTGACGGTCAAGATGGCGGACAACCGGGAGGGAATATACGGCAAGCGTACTTGTATCGTCCAGAGAAACTCTCTTTGGTCCCCGGTTCCCCCGCTGGAGAGGCACTCGACAGTGTCGAAGTTGCCAGTGATTACTCCGGAAAAGTTTCGCTCAGGTGGGTCTCGGAGCTCTCTCATTTTCTGCGCATACTGATGTCGTCGTCAGTTTCAACCCTGGTCGCATTGATCCCACCAATTCTGCATGGGCAAACTCAAGAAAACCCTTGGTTGCACAATGGCAAACTGCCTCTGGCAGTATTCTGTTTACAATCAATGTACATTTCACTTCGAAAGGTGGTAGTTCTTCTACGCAAGGAAACGCTCGTCCCCCAGTCAACTTGCCCGTGGATACCCGTACCATGCAAGTGGCATTGGTTGCTGTATGTCTTGATTTCATGGGATTGCATCGGCGTCGAATTGACCGATTTATTGCAGGACTTTGTCAAGTCAGTCCTTAGTGCAGATAGTGAAGCTAATGTCATCATCGGTGGTGACTTCAACGAGTTCTCGCAAACGCGCTCCGTCTTTGCGTCCCTTAACGGAATCATGACTGAGATTGACGAAGTTGCAGGCATTCCGCCTGTTGAGAGATACACATATGTGTTTGACCAAAACACCGAACAGCTCGACCACATCTTCATATCTCCTGCCATTGCAAACAGAACATTGGCTTTTGAGCATATACATGTGAGTATTCCCTTCACAAACTGATTTCTTGTACTGACTGTTCACTCATGTTTCAGGTAAATAATTGGTCACCTTCACTGTCAGCCCGCATATCGGATCACGACCCCTCCACTGGTGAATTTCGTGTATGCTAGACTAGCCTAGCATGTGAATTATGTACAGATATACCCAGTCAGACTCATTGGTTGTACTTTCAGTTTCAAACACGGGGCAAATTTGTGAAAAAGCGTTAGTCCCGAGGCGAGAATTACGCTAGTAATCGCGTTCGACTCAAAAGATACCAAAGAGGTTTCGCCTTTCCTCCTGTCCTAGTCCGCAACGGAACTGGTGAAGCATTGACAAGGAGAGGCTGCCCTCCAAAATGCCGTTGTACGCGAATAACCCTAGTGTAAAACTGATCGGTGTTGAAATCGTAATGAAGGGTAGCATGAGCATAACCTGAATACCGCAAGAGGTCAATAGAACGCATAAAAGTGAAAGAAACACCCTAAACTTTCCTGGGTGACCATCTCCTTCCCGTTGATACTCTCCCAAAATTCTAGAAGCTGACACCGTAGCAACTTCGATTCTGTCATCGAGCACAACAAAAATACTGCAACTTTTTGCGTCTCTTTTCACCGCAATAACTTGATCGAGCGAGAATAACACATTGGAATTCCACCGCATTGGAGAGTAACCAGCGAATAGTTGCTTGCACTTGTCAACCGTTCCACGGTCTACCATACGTGTCATGACCAATCGTGAAACCAATTCTGCGTGCTGCTTTTGACGAGTCAGGGTGCAAAGAGGAATGCTCCATGGCAAGCCTCTTGGGGAGAGAAGATCTTGGCCGTCTAGGAAGAGGCTGATAGGGCTAGGTTTGGCGGTGAGGGAAGTTAAACGGAATCGAATTCCTCCATCAAGAGGAGAATGAGGGGAAGTGTAATAATAGAAGAATCCTGTAGTATTCGGGGGGAACGGAAGACGCTTGGTACCTCCTTCACGAATGCAGATATAATCAACGATTGCTCGGGTGTCTTCGAGCTGAAGAGTCAGCCTTTTAAGGCCAGATACGTCGAGGTAATCGGTTCTCTTGAGTCTTGCTGGATTGAAGGTTGAGACGAGTCTGTGACGATTACGGATATGCTGCCACGGAATAAGGAGGAGCGCTGGAAAACAAAGATCAACTCACCAAATCTACAGATGCCTCTTCAGAATAATGCCTTAGTTGTCGTACATGCCTGAACTCAAGTAATGGTTGCCGGCGTATAGGACGCAACCAAAGGTTCATAAATTACACAGCCACCGTATTTTCTACAACTATGTACCTTACTGTGGAGAATACAAGATCATCACTAAACAACATCTCCCTCAATCATCAACATCGAACAGGGATATAAATTCCTCAAACATCTCCATGCGCTCACTCAGCATAGGCTTGGAATGCGACTCGCCAATCGTGTGTCTACAGAACACTGAGCATTCGTTGATTAAGAACATTTGGACTACTCACCTCGGAACCAACACATGTCCGTTCTCCATGAGTTCAACCCACTCCTCATCGACATCGACGTCCAAGACTTTCCCGTCCAGGAACATGAGTTTGTACCTCCCACCTTGCGAGATCTTGGACGCATGTCTGACACACCAGCCCACGCCAGTAATAAACTTGGTCTGCAAGGTCTGTACAGGATCTTCGTTTGACGTGAAGCTAATCGTTTCCGATCTAGGGGCGCAAGGAGTATAGCCGTTGGTTTCTTGAGAGGGCCAGGTACTATGATCTGCAGTCGCACCTCGAGACGCTGATGTGCCACGGGTCAGATCCTTTCCCGTAATTTCTTCATCATCTGCATTGTCCGATTTCCTGGATATTCGTGAGCGATTAAACTTGACTGGTCGAGGAGGTAGCTTAATCGCAGAAAGCGAATGCATTATAGCACTGGCGTATGGCCTAGAATCCTTTACGGGGAGCATCGAACCAAGAGAAGGCTTGAACTGGAGAAGTGATATCGACGGATCAAAGACTTGGGCACCTCTTGCTCTCTGGCTATCTGATCCTTCTTCAGCAACATCACAGATCCCCAAGAACCATATCAATTTTCCAAAGGCCAGTCGTTCTTCATCGGAAAAGGTATCGGCGTATCTAGCTGTCGACGAGAACTCGTTCAGATTCGCAATATGTATATTCCTCTTCATCCATTCCCTTCCCCTTGGACCATCTATACGCTGGGCAATTTCCAGTAGGCATGCTTGTCTCGAGTACCGGAAACGCATCTTGCAAGAGTGTTTCGTCTTGTCGGTTTCGGGTGAATCGTTCAGGTCTTCCTCCTTGGTTTCTTTTGACGCAGCTAGTGGATTAGAGCCCGATGATATTGAATTCGCGTTTGAATTTGATGACGGAGGATCAAAGAATAGTAGTTCGACATCAGCTTGAGGACCGTTTGCCATAAGAGTGCATTTCAAGACCTGCTCATAAAGTACCATCTGAAAGACGTCGGCTTTCATAACGAGGATGATAAAATCAGCCATACCCTAGGAGTACGTTGTTTAATCCTTGAAATGAGAGTTGACGCATCGTTGTATTGTCTCCAGTAAGCTTTTGGTAAAACATCGATAGTACAAGTCCGAACAGGTTCAACAAGACAGCAGGGAACGCTGAGGTGGGGAGCGAGGTATATATGAATCTGGAAAATTGGTCAGACAAGTATCGAAGATGGCTGCAACAACTTACTTGGTTCCCATCTCTGCTGACGACTAGAACCTCATGCCCTTTCATTCCTCTCCTTCGTTCCGCTTCTCGAAAATCGACCAATAGAGACAAAGAAGGTAATACCGTAACTTGGCCTTGCACTGTCTTGTGTGTACGTGGGCTGAGAAGGTCCGTGTTGAAAGGCAGAGGACGGAGCGTACCCACAGGAAGATCATCGTGAAGATCAGGACCTGCAGAATCACCGGTTACTGAGCTCAGAGTTTGAACGTCATCTTCATTAGCTAGACCGTGTAAGCTCTTCTTGTCGATCTGTACCCGAGTGGCCGAAGCCGACAGCCCCTGCGAAGAAAACGATGGCACTCTCGTTTGTCCAGCTAAACCCTGAGCTCGAGGATGATGGAGTAGAGCACTAGGCCTAGCATCGCCGGGGACTTGACTGCTGGAATCACTGACGACTCGTCTTTCCTTGGCTATTCCCTTCTGCGCTTCATTCGAACCGGCTGTAGTGTGCTTCGAGTCCTGAAGCGTCCCAGATTTTTCATCTATTCCCATAATCGTCCTCTTGTATGAAATTTCATCACTCAAAATCCTCCTCAAATCAGCATTCTTGTACTCTTTCAGAGGTCCTCTCGTAGATCCAGAACCGGGAAATTTACGTTCGTTGGTGCTGTTGGTGAAATTCTCCTTGAAAGATGTCGGAGCTCTAAAAGGCAACTGCTGAGGTTTTGCAGGTTTGATGTCGGTGTTGATAGTGAATGTCTTGGTTTGGAAAGGTGTCCGGTCGGGTTTTGTGGTCGTCAGCTTGTTCGTCTTGTCAATGTCAAGGGATTCTTCTGGAAGTCTCGGATCTAAAAAGGGATGATGGTGTAGGGCGGACAAGTCTGTTCGGCGGGTTGGTTCCTAAGGTTTACTGGTTTATGCAAGTATGAGGCTTTTATGAATAACACCTACAGTTTGTATCAGTCCATCAACAAAGTTCTCCAAAAGAGCAGACATATACTCGGGGACGGAATATTTTGCACGAAGGATATTCTCAAATACCTGATCGATGACTTCGACCTTGAGAGTCGATTCAGAAACCAGAAAAAGTCTGTACGGAACAAGTCTCACCTGGAACGGTGACTGTCCAGAGACACAAGCAAAAGCAACACATCCCAGAGACCATAAATCCGCGCTACAGTCATAACTACGTCTGGAAAGTATTTCACTACACGAGTTTCAGAACAACCAACCCATAATGATAAATCATCTACTCACGGCGCGACGTACAGATACTCTGCATCTGATATTTTATGAATGGTGGAGAATGCGGTAAAGTCCTGTTCAGTATCTCGAGTCGCCTTTTCAAAATTTGATAGTTTCTGACAAAGTACATGTCAGGAATAGCCAAGTTCCAAGTTTGCGGTATACGCACCACTCTGCCTTCCTCTGTCAATAGTATACTCTGCAGACTCATATCCCTGTGTACAATGCGCTCTTTCTTTAGATATACCAATGCATCGAGAAGAGGTTTGATTATCGTTCGCGTCATTCCATCAGACAGACACTGGGCGTCTTTACGAAATGTACGAGATTGAATAAGATCAGCTAGCGACCCGCCAGAGCAAAGCTCAAGAACATGGAATTGATGTGTTTGGTTCGAAAAAATGGAGAAGAGCGAGTTGACGCTGGGATGGTAGAGAGAAAGCTGAAGTACCGCAGGAGGAGTGTTTTGGGTTTTGGGAGTCTGTCAGTTCTACTTGGTTAGTATACTGAGACAGGAAGTGTAGTGTAGGAGCTAGACCTTCTTGATAGCAACTAGTCTATTCTTCATCCTTCCACGCTTACATCTGGCGCGCAGAGTTTGGGAGGAGTTATTTATCGCGAGTTCGTCTAGAATGTCATAGTTCTGATTCTTCATTAGACGAGAAAACGGGGAAAGGCGTGCGCCCACATCTATTCCATCTTGAAAGATAGTATTGTTGTCGTTGATTGCCAGTCGGGCCATGGATCGGTGGTGGTAGAAGGAAAGTCGCGGTCACGAGCCACTTTCTAGGCGAATGTATCAAAACAATTTTACAACTCAGATTTCATAGTTGTCTTCAAATGAGATGAGCATTCTACACGAAAAAATCGTAGCAAATAATTAGTGGGGATATATGAGAAAAAACCGTAGCCAAAACGCGAAGAAACCCATGATAGATTCTATAACACCAATAATAAAAAGCATTTAGCTGCCAGGAACTTTGACGCCAGCCTCTGCAGATTCTGCCTTGTCTTCATCCCCTTCATTGCTACCCTCTTCCTCATCCTGATCTTCTTCGCCTTCATCCAAAGGATCACCTCCGGGACCGACACCGACACTTCCACTTAATCCCTTGGCACCACCACCAATACCTCCCATTCCAGATCCGCCAATGTTTTTACCGAGATTTCCACCCATCTTACTGCCCACTCCACCTCCCTGTCCGTGTCCGTGGTGTCCCTCTCCGCCACGCTCTTCATCATCTCTCCTTACAGCATCTCTCATCACCTTGACGTCCTCATCCACTTTAGCCGCAACTCTATCAATACCAGCTTCTGCAAGGGATACATGTGTCGTCCTTGTAGTCAAGTGTGCTTGTTTCTTTGGCGGCCTCTTCAGTCTTCTTCGTGCCACCATCACTGGTACTGAACATTTCTGAATGAGATAGTGCGACGTAGATCCGAGCAGTATACCCTTTAGCTGCCCAAGACCACGGGATCCAACGATCATCATTGTAGGCTCGAGGTGATCGATGATATCGAGGAGCATATGCCGAGCATTCTTGGCGTGCCATGCTTGACACGAGATGGATACATGGAGTCTAGTGCGCTGCAAAAGGGCGGTCGCTTGTCGGACGAGGATATAGGCCAGTCCTTGGCGTTCTTGCTGGGAGCGGAGTTTGTTCGTGCGATCAGCAGGTTTGGGAGGATCAACTGAAAGGAACGGGATTAGAGAATAGGCTTTTAAGCTAAGAACGAGAGCGCACCTCTTGATTCGTTCTCGACTACGTTGATAATAAGCATTTCATCCCCATCTCGAAGAACAGTTCCGATTCCCCATTCAACAGCATATCTCGACTCTTCTGATAAATCGCTAGCAACAACGTATTTCTTTCTCTTCCTCCCACTATCCGTCAATTTGCTTTGTGGATCACCTTGGGTGACATGAATTGTACACCGATCCCGTTCAAAGACGGGTCGACTCGTGTGTAAAGGTAAAGGTTCGTGATGTTTCGTGCTCTTCCTCCTCCTCGGATTTCGCTTACCTCGGATGGTGGTAGAGTGATTTAGCGTGGATGGAAAATACGGTTCTGGGGGTACAACAACGTTTACGCCCTCTCCAAGTGGATCAGGATCAACGTCAATGTCTGGATCATTGGTACGGGGATTGACGACGGCATTCTGCTCAGTATTGCGTTCCGTTACATCATCAAAAATGTCGACTTCGTCGTTGGACCAATCCGAATCTTCAGGATCAGTCTCATAGTCGGTCGTCAGATCACCTTGGGTTTCGGTCTCGTCTCCAGAATCGCCATAATCAGTGAACGCATTTCGAGGCCGTATTGCGGGAGATGCCGGTAGTGAAGAGTTCAAGTCGGCTTCCGAGTTGGATAATGGGAGCGGCTGCTCTGGAGAGGGTTCGCGCTCGCGGTCTGCTTTCCTGAACCTCCGGAAAGCAGAGAAAGGAGACTGAGACCGTGCTCTGGAAGCACTGCGCTCGTTTGTGCGGTCCGTAACGACGGAAGAGGACCGTGAAAGTATGGGACGCTTGATAATTGAGCGACCTCGCTGTTCGTCCGTACTGGCGATGCTGTTTGTCCTTGCAAGAGCCAACGAGTTCATCATGGAGCTCAGGGACTTGCCAATTGAGCTGCCTTTGGACAGAGACTCTGAATGGGAAGAATTGGGGCGATCATCATGGGTAAGTGAACGCGTTAGCTCGAGACCTGTGCCGTTGGTGGTGGAGGGACGACCGCTGCTGCTTCCTGGCCTGGAGAACTGGGGAATCCATGAGTGACGCCTGTTGTGGTCCATAGCAGAAGGGAATACTGACCGGTGCTTGCTTGGCACGACTCATTTCATCTAGGTAGCGGTCACAACCAATGCACAGCCACGTGTTATTCAATTCTCGCGACTCCCGACAGACGCGATCGCTCTTCGGCATTCCCCCCGCCCCTTCTACCTCATCATTCTTCCTCTCTTTGGCAGCATGCATGCTAATCTCTTCTTTTCTGTACCTTTTCTCGCTCATTCTTCTACTGACCGCTTTGCCTTTTACAGCGCTTGGAGCTTTGATGACATCCGATTACATAGTCTTGTTCTTGGCAGTCTGTAGGCTGTCTCAGCAATTCACAGCGATCGGCGCAGGAACGGGCAAGACTCTCAGGTCTAGAACGAAGGAGGATAAGGTTGCCTTTAGTCTACCCATTCCAGGCTTAGTCTCTTAGAGTTGAGATGAAATTGTTTGTATTGTACAGATGCTACCAACTTCGACCAGTTCACAAGCCAAGAAATCATCACCGATCATAAGTTTGCAGGAACCTTTCCAAATATCTCCTTAATAAAGGCATCGCTATCCGGTTCGCGTCCAAGGAAGTCCTTCAAAGTGGAATGGTGTGAGCAAACATATTTGGCTCGTTTAAAGTACTCGTACCTTCAAACTATCGAGTTCCTCCCGGCTTCCTCCAGGCCCTAATATCTTCTCCCTGTATCGTTGTCCACGAGCGGGATCCAATGGATCAGCCTTGAAGACCGTCGCGTACATGTCCGCCGCAAAGACTAGGGAATAAGTGTATCTGGAAAGTTTAATGTAAATTTTGGTGTCTTCGTCGAAAGAAACAACAAACCCGTAATATCCAGCATCGTATCCTCCAGTAATGTGACCGAAAGTGCCTTGACCAGGGCAGAGTTTGCCAGACTTGACGAGAGAAACCTTTTCACGCAAATCATTCCAAAGTTTCGTATAGTCAGTTGCCTCTGTGCACCTCGTTAGCATGCGGAATGAACAAGAGTGCTAAAGGTACTGACCCTGGTCAGTATGAACTTTGATATCGTATTTGGCAAAGAAAATTTGACGCAAGTAGAACAAGCCAACATTCACATATCGACTGCCGAAAAAGTGCATTAGACTCGCATATCTTCAAGAGCAATCAGAAACTCACCTCTTGATCAGTTTGTCAATCATATTGTCGCTCATGCTCTCACCCTTCTCCCAATGTTTACCTAAAACCTTGAGGACCGATTGTTCCCAGCACCAGTTCTCCAACATCTGACTGGGCGCTTCCACGAAGTCCCTAGCGACACTTGTTCCATGGAATCTCGCGAATTGCGTCTTGGAAAGTAAACCGTGGAAGACATGGCCCATTTCATGGAAGAATGTCACGACATCATCGTGGCGCATTAAAGCAGGTTTGGACTTGACATTCGGGTCAGATGAGGGAGTAGGTGGTTTAGCCAGGTTCGCGACCATGGCCGCAATAGGGTAGGAACGTTTTCCAGGACCGGCAGGAGAGAAGGCAGTGGTTGTGTATCCAGGAAGAAGAGGCCATACAGCTGCATGCGAATACTTGTTTGCGCGAGGATACAAATCGAGGTAGCAATATCCTACAAATCCACTTTCATCTTTTGCATCCTTCTCCCAAACAGAGAATCGTTGAACATCGGGATGCCAAGTAGCACCCTCGTCGTCCTTCATCCCGACAAATTTGACACCGAGCAAGTCTTGGTAGATATTGAGAATGGTTGGAACGACATGATCGACTGGGAAGTATTCCTTGACAGCGCTATCATCCAGGTCGAGGGTCTCCTCGATGTACTTGCGGTCATAGTAGCGGTAATCCCAAATGTAGAATTTGTCATCGAAAGGAAGACCGAGAGACTTGTGTTCAGTCTTTTTAAGCCCCATAAGGTTCTCCAAGTCTTGTTTACCGACAGGAGCAAGCTTGCTTTCAAGGTCATCCAAAAACTATAACGGAAACGTTGTCTAAGCATAGACAAAGCAAAAAAGAATAAAAGATACGAACGTCAATAACTCCTTGCGCACTCTTGATCATCTTCTCCTCCGTGATATAGTCTGCCCAAGTCTTGTATCCCAATATCGAAGCAATCTCTCTTCTGAGGTCGAGCGCTCTGCTCAAGATCGGGACATTGATTTCCAACCGAGATTCATAGGCCTCGAAAGCACGCCTACGAGTCTCGGGGTTTTTGGCGTATTTGAAGAGGGGGAAGATATCAGGAGTCTTGAAGGTGACATCGTAGACGTCTTTGCCAGATTCAGTACGTTTAGTATAGCCATTGACAACATCGGCAGGTACGCCGTCCAGTTCTTCGAGAGTGAAAGTTATTCTTCCCTAGACAAGATTGAGGAGGAGAAAGCGAGAGGTAGTTTAGGAAACGTACGTCTTCTTCGTTGAAGTTTTTCTAAGGATGACAGTTATTACAAGCATTACAAGCCTAGCACAAAACTTACGCTAAATTCAAGGCAGACTTTTGAGAGTTCCGTCTTCAGAGTTGTGAGCTTTTGACGCTTGTCATCATCGAGAGCAAGACCAGCCCGTTTACCATCCAGGATCTGCAAACGATCAGTCAAAGCATGACTCTGAACTACAAATATACGCACCATCTTTTCAACCAAACGTTTCTCCTCGGAATTAAGCTTGTCCCATTCACCAGATGCCTTCATATTCTTCTCAGCCGCAACCTTGGCCGCAAACACATCCCGACGCATACTAGATTCGACTCCAAACGCCCTTACTTCCGATTCCGACTCATTAGACGCATCTCGCAGCTCTTTATCCGGAGAAGTATTCTGGTAAAACGCAAGAGGTTCAGACATGGCATCAAACTGAGTATCAGCATCTGCAAGTGTCAAAAACACAGTTTTGAAATCGCAACTAGGTTCAGGGAGGGCAGCGACAGCATCCTGAAGTTTACGATTGGTGGTGATGAGTTCTTGAGTGAGCTGTTTAATTTGGGATGGGGTGTGGTTCCACTTTGGGGCAGGTTGGGGAGGTACGAGAGAAGCCATGATTCCAGAGGGTGGTGGTACAAGAGATGCAAGGTTTCTTCTGCCTGACGGCAGGCTCCGGCTGACCCTACGAAAAAGAGCCAGCATGGCTGCTCAGACAGACGCGCGCGTGATCACGACGCGGTTTGTAGTCGAGTATAAGTATCAAAAGTTTTTCAGAACAGGGTCGCTGTCGCGTACGTGTGCGAATAAAGTGTATTCGTAAAATTACATACTTGAAAAAAATCATCCCGAATACATTACTACGAACAAGACATCCCAGGCTATCATAAATCATTAACTGGCTAGCATTTTTAGAGTGGTTCTTTAACGTCTTCGTCATTATCCAATTCAGGTGTTGTTGTTCCAGAGCTCATCTCAGAGTCGAGAGGTTTGGGTTTATCAAAGAGTGCAGAGACTTGTTCCATGGTACGTCCCCTAATAGAATGTCAATCCAATTGATTCAAGGAAATGGGCTTCAAGGCACATACTTGGTCTCAATAAACAACCAGCAGACAAGGAAGATCAAGACGATGTCAACACAGTCTGAAACTAAGAAGTATTTCCACTGAAATAGAGAACGAGCCTTGAGTATTCAATCCCGATGCATACTCAAACTACTCACGCCGATATTCTCCAAAGCAATAGGGTTGACAAAAAGCTGCATTGAGAGGAAGACGTATTGCACCATTTCAAAAAAGGCCAGAGCCTTTGCTCTTATCGAAAAGGGCAGAATTTCGGCAGGGTACGAGTGCATAAGCAGATTCCAGGCAATACCAGCAGCCCCGTGCTCGAGGAAGAGCATGGCTATAAAGGCATACCCTAGCGACTGAGAAGTGTTGATTCCGTTGCTGTATACTGCAGCCAAAGCAGTAATGATGATCATGGTAGCCGTTACCAAAATTGTCGAGGTGATCCAGAGAGGCCTTCGACCAATTCTGTTGACGTAGAGGGAGGCACTGACAGAACACAATAGACTCCATACAGCCATAATACCATTCACCAATGCTGGAAGAAAAGTTAGAACAGGGAAGCGGCGCTGTAGGACATTGCTTTCACGTACAAACTTGGTTGGAGTTGGTAACACCGACCAACGCAAGCATGGGTCGTAAATACGATCCAATGGACACGGATCCGTTGAGCATAGTTCCAGCAGCGATGATCATAATTACAGCCATGCGCTTGCGATTCCCGGGAGTTTTGAATAGGCTGGACCACTCATTATTTCTTGCTTCCTTCTCCTTCTGAACGTAACAGCGGATCTCTAATAGTTCATTCCGAACCAATTCATCGTCTTTGTCACCATTAGCATGTAGTGTAGCGAGAACGTTGAGCGCATCTTCGTGTCTACCCTGGCTGACCAACCATCTAGGAGACTCGGGGCACCAAATGGACGCAACGAGAAGGGTAACCGGAAACAGTAGCTGGAAGAAATTCGGTAGTCTCCATTGCCATTCCGAGTTCCAATGAAGCGTTCCGTACGAAATCCAAGCGGAAAGTGATGTGCCTATGTAGTAGGTGGACCCGTTAAGAGTAGAGATAATTCTGGGGGAAAGGTCAATCACAAGATGCAGCCTTTCTACAAATTTGCTTACCCTCTAATCCGGGGATGTGCCAGCTCTCCAATCAGGCAGATACAAGGTACATACACAAGTTCCGTAGATGCACCGGTCAACACTCGACCAACGATGAACATGGCTTCACTACGAGCAAATGTCCCAATGAAAGTACCGATGACCTAGATTGGAATGAAAATCTGTAAGTATTTAACTGAAGTAGATTTGTTCCACTGACCAATATCACGCTTCCGAGCACGATTGTACGAATGCGTCCCAGCCAGTCAGTGAGTATGGAAATGATCGGTGCAATACTAGTTGAAAAATACATAGTTTGCACGAGAAGATCTTCAAGAATATGCTTTTACAAACTCACATGATAACTGGGAATGCAGAACTGGCAAAAATCAGACCTAGGTGATTACCAGTAGGGCTTCCGAAATAGGCGTTCCAAAGGGGTAGAGCTTGTAGAGCGTTCATCAAATTAGTTGCGAACCCTAGCTGAAAGCTTTGTATAGTATGATTAATGCGAGCCTGGGCGGCGAATGACAGAAGAATGCTTACAGTCCACAGTATAACACTATACACCATGCTACATTCGCTCTAAGACCTGGATCCTTCCACCAAACCTCATGAGTGTTGTTCTTCCAGTCCTTGTAGTTCCCGACAGGCCCAGGTGCCATTTTTCGTCCGTAATCTTGCAGTGACTCGAGGAGTGGGGTCTGTGATTGCTTGACGAGAGCAATTTAAGTCTGTCAGATTTGCCTTTTCCAACCTGCACACGCGTTGAGTCAGGCCGAGCTCGTAGTTATGTTCTATTCCCGAACAAAGGCTACGACGGGGTTCTCTAGCACTTTGCATTTTAAAATCATACGGCCGAAGTTTCTGTGTGTTCCGAGGAGGGCCACCAGCGTAGGTGCCCGCTTGAATACCAACATTGAACGTAACATCCTGGCTTGCATGTCGATCAGGAGGCTTTCGGTAGTTTCCGACATCCAAAAAGTTTAGGCTATCCGTCAACTTTTGCAGGGAATAATAGTCTCGAACTGAATATGAGAGCAAGTAAAAAGTGAAAAGTCTTCAGGAACAGATTAAGTGACTGGTGACGCACGACGGATGCGGCCGCAGATTTGTAAACCGACCCGAATCGATTTGCAGAAATACTCACGAGCCATTGAGAAATATGAAGCTAGTTTACAAAAGGCGAAAGTTAGCCACTTGCAAAATTACTCACAAATACTTAATAAGATCCGGACAAGGTAAGATTTGAGGCTTGAGGTTATCGTTTTTGCTGAGGGGATTTTGATGGGCTGAAAGTGACAAAAGGATGCATGCCGACTGAACACAAGCACTAACATTGATTTGTATGTCTACATATTAAGCAGTTCCAGTTTACTGTATCGCGAAAGTAAGGTATATGACTACGAGTGGGGAGTGCTTTTGGCATCGTTTTGGGAGGGTTGTGGGGATGACGATTCAGAGGCATCGTTTGCAGTTGAAGGAGGTTTTGAAGCCGGTGGTACATCTTGCTGTATCGAAGTAGCATTCTGCAAGACTTCGGATGCAGGACCAGAGGCCACAGTCTCTTCTATTTCTACGAGAGGTTCGTGGGCTTGTTCCGATAACCGTACTCGTTGCTCCGCAAAGCCTTGAGAGTCTCCGTCTGTCAGTTCTTCCTCTGTTGGTTTGAACAGCGAGTCGTCAGGCCGAGAGGGGATATCCATCCCTGTTTGCCCTCTCTCGACCGCTGGCGGAGTAGGTTCGGCAGACCGTTCACTCGAAGCGGAAGTAGTAAAAGTGGATGAGGATTGCAACGCTTCAACTGTCGAGTCCAAGGACTCAAGATCCTGGACCATATTTTCATTTGCTTGTTCTGCAAACATGTCCCCTTTGTCCTCCCTGAACAGCTCCTTCGCTTTTGCATTCTCCTCCTCAGCTACTTTATGCAATAGATCCACTTCTGTTTCAACCCATGGTATTTCTCCTACCCCTAGTTGAACTTTGGGCTTGCCTCGTTCCTCTTTTGACCTTTGAATGGACAATTTCCTGCCTTTTCTAGCCAGTTGCCGTAGCTCGTTAATGCGACGGTCCGGTAACTGGAAGTTATCCTCAAAGAAAGAATCGGGTTTACGGGGTACTGCTGAGCTGATATCAACTTCGACTTCCATTCCATCCTCTGTTACCGTGTTGACTTTTTCGCCATCGATCGGAGGGATTCCAGGCTGAAGGCCAAGTTCCTTGATAGCTCTACGTTGATTTTCGTCTATCCCACGCGCAAAGTCAACACCCTCCCACCATTTGCGAATAGACTCATGATCAGTGCCAGAAGGGAGACTGTACGCCCGGAATTGACGTTCCTTGGCTCCACGTAAACCATCGCGCATAGCACGTTCCCTATCAGGACCCCCAGCGAGATGAGAAATTGACCAGTGTAATGTCCCTAGATTCCTTGTAAGTTGTGGAATTGTGGTAGTCGAATGACGACTCACAAGGTTGTTTCGTGTCTGCCACGGCAACGAATGGTTTTGCAGACTCTCCACCGAGGAAACTGCTAGCTGACACGACAATTTGTTTGATAGGGCGCGATCCTTCGGGGTTGGCGGTATCAGGGGTCCATTCTGTAGGTTCAATCCATATGTTTAACGTTCCCGAATTTTCCAGTGTCTCGAATGTGCATTGGACAGACTTGAGGGGGAAATTATGAGCACGGGTTGGCCAAAAAATTGATCGGGATAACGTACCTGTTGGGGGAAACAAGAGACTACCTCTTCTGCTACAACTTCCAAAAGTTCGACACACTTTTGGAAAACTCTGTCGCCCGCTCCTGGTTCCGGTCCAAACAAACGCTTGTCCATCTCTTCCAGTGGTACATATTGGAATCCAAACATTCGCTCGGTGTTGTGGTATGCGACCAGCACCCCATCCATATTCCCTATACGGACCTGGAAACTTAACGGAGTCTGTGAGAGACCAGAAGATTTGTCGACATAGACCGTACCTGTACTTCAAGAAAGCCGAGCGGATCAAGTCATAGTACTCTCTCTCAAAGCTTTCTACTAATCCATGTTGGGAGTGGATCAGATAACCAGAGTTCTCGTTATAATTAAGGAGATCCATGCGGATAGGAAGGCAAGCACGAGTCTTGATGTCGAATACTCCCGTACCAGGCAATCGCGTATCGTGACAGTCGAGTTGAGAACGCATTACAAATTTCTCTGACTGCAGCAAGTGATCAAAGGCTGTTTCAACAAAAATGTAGACAAGACATACCTTGGAATACCTATACGCTTCTCTCGTAGGATCATCTTCAAGAGCCTCTGCTAATGTGGGATGCGAACGCATGTATGTAAGGAACTCTTTCGAAGGCGTCGTCAGATATTTCTCCAATAATGTGCCCTGATAAAGACGTCAAGAAGTGCTTGAGGATGGAACGGAAAGCCTCACCATCCATGTCAAAATGTTCTTATCCACATCGTCATTCTTCGACGGGTCTGAATCGATTGCATACACCCCATCTTTGTAATTAAACACTACGGAGGCGGCCATACGTTGTCCAGGAGTGAAGGTAACCGGCTAAGGCACCATAAGCTCGGTCAGTAAATACCAGTGTTGACACAGAAAACCCACCTCTTTCTTAAATGCTAGGCTGAGAGTAGAGATGTCCACCCTCCTGTCACCCGAAACCAGGAAATATATCTGACTGAGCATACCAGAGAGGGATGATGTTGAACCAGAGAATTTTTTGCCTTCTTTCTTAACTAATGTCCACAAATCCTAAACGCAACAAGTTAGAAGATGCCATCGTTGCACTTTGGAGAAGTACCTCATCGCGAGAGCTTTTGATGAATCCTGTAAGCCTTTCAAAAGCAAAATCAATTACTTTAGGTATTATTTCAAGTGCCGGAGGAAAGTTATATACACGAGACCGAGGGTCTCGCAACCAATGAACACCAGGGCTAGAGACGGATTAGGAGTAGATAGTAAGACAGAAGATTCAAATCGCACTTGAACAAGACACGTTCTAGCCCATGAGAAAGTGTAGCAACGGGATTTTGTTTTGTCGGAGACGGCAGGTCTGCAAAGAATTGAAGATTAGATCGACGAGCGCGCAAACGTTCAACTGACCTTGCAGAACAACCTTTTTGCCTTCCTCCAGTAGACCCTCAGTCTTTCGGCTATAAGGAGGGACCAGAGTTGGTCGGTCAGGAGCTTTCTGTTTCGAATCTTGAAGTGGTTTGAGCTCTATAGTCCCAGTTAGGACATTACACAACTACGAAATCGAAAACTCACCGTCTTCACCCCAATCATTTTGCCATTTTTCCGGAGGCCACTGACTCGAACCTTGTTTCTTCTTGAGTGCAGCCTTGGCTTTCTTTTCCTTCGCCCTTTGTTTCTTTTCTTCTTTTGGATCAACTTGGTTGGACTCCAACGCGTCTGTGAGCTTTTTCAAGACGCCGTTGCTCTCTTTTTCCGCTTTTCCAGTTGCTCTTTCTGCCGCATCGACGGTATTAGTCTTGCCACGTCTTTTAAAGCGGGAGCCTTTCGTTGGAAGCGAAGCGGTCACAGTACTATACAGAGCAGTCGTGTCGGGTTCAGCAGGTTTAGTAAATGCGCGGATTAGACGGGTAGTCGAATGAGGGAATCTTGAACAAGTCCTTGCATGGTTCCACAGGCTCATCAGCTTGACAAGTCACTGTTAGACGAGTGGAAATGTTCGCGACAAATTTTTCGGGACGACATGTGATCAAAACGGGTGACGTCGATTCAATTGGCCGTTTATCTTCAGACTTGACCTCCTTTCAACTGCAAATATGGCAGGATTGTTCGCATCTTTCTTTCAATGGATCGCCGCGTATGTCTTTATTCTGCAAAAAGAAACTATCTCTGAAGATTTCACAGTCTCTTCTTCTCTAAAGCAGCCGAAATAGCAGTCATTGGGTTGCAGGTTCATAGCCTTCTGCACTATCCGCAACCTGCTAGCAATCTAACCTAACCTGCTTTACCCAGGCTTCCGGAAAGACGTCTTTTGTCAATGTTATTGGGTCTGGACAGGTGTGTTGAGCTCGCACCCCGTTCAATTGACTTTGGTATACGATACGTTTCTGTCTCTAGTGGAGCGAGGAAGTGGTACCAACTGTCGCATTCAATTTCCGCAAGGTCAGAAAGGGAAATGTCACTTTGAAGATATGGGATGTTGCTGGTGCGCGGTCAATGTCATCGTTATTGTTTCCAAGTTCTTTAACAATGTCAAAGGTCAACCTAAATTCAGGTCTATGTGGGAGCGATACTGTAACGGCGTAGATGCCATTGTGTAAGTATGTCTCCTCCATATGATTGATCCCTTCTGAATAGGAAAACACTAGATTTGTGGTTGACTCTTCAGATGTATGCGTACATATTTTCTGCAATTCTTCACCTGAACGTCACTCCCATAGCAAGAGAAATTCAACACCGCTCGTTTCGAGTTACATCAGTTACTCGGTCAACCTAGCCTCGTTGGCGTGCCTTTACTAGTGGTGCGAAGATGTATTTTTATCGCCGATTAAATGGTTCTCTGATTTCGCTCGAAGCTCGGAAATAAGAATGACATTGAGGGGCACGCACCTGTAAAAGAACTCATCCCAGCTCTGTGAGTCTCCCGGTATTCTCGTAAGTCAGGCCAGTAGCTGACCTTCCCGCAGGCAACTGGACAAAATCAACGATCGACCAGTATCAGTGAGCGCTATTTTCTCTTGAGCCGCATTCCGAAATTGACTGCTTATTTTTAACGACAGTGCTATTCTGTGCGTTTCTTCGTGATCTCAATGTGCTGAACACTAACCGCGGCCCCCAGTGTTCGATGAAATCTCAACACAATCTGTACGTCGTCCGACCCACTTTTTCCGAACTGTATTGCTGACTTGAAAATCAGTGATATCGTTCTCAAGTGGCTTTCGGAAAGAAGTCATTAATTGCACAGCGTAGGCTTGCAAAGTAAGGGGGATAGCTCATAGGCTATTTCTGGATATACTGTATCATACTTTAGTATTGTAGCGAGCGTTGTTATTTTTAAGTATTTCATTGCACATAGGAATTAAGTATTATCTATCTATGAGCTATTCTTACATGACTATTGCCCTCGTCGTTTCGCCATTTGAACGGTCAAATTATCAATATACATTTGCAGTGTTTCATTTCCAGAAGTCAGCTTTTCGACTTCCTTTTGAACGGCTTGTACGCGGCTGAACATGGCTAGGTAGCGCATTTCAAGATAAGTTGATAGCCGGAATTACATGAACATACCTCTCAAGTCCTCCTGGGCTGCCGCTATATCCCTATATCGCGCAGGTGAGCTGTGAAAGAAGAGTAAGAAAGTGCAATAAACATACTTGAGAACCTTGTCTTTCTTCAACGCCTCTGTGACGATATCGCCAGTCCGTGGTTCAGAGGGTATCGCCCATGCAGATGGTTCGTCAAATCCAGCGAATGACATGAAGAGTGATTCAGAGTCGAATGATTGTAGACTCTTGAGTAGGAGAAGCCTTGCATCAAAGGCGGACTTTGAAATCACAGGCTGACGCGTCCAGTCGCGTCCACGCTGCTACTTTGTATCTTTCATACATCTCGCTTCAAACGCATCCTACAGAATGGCCGATACAGAAACACTGCTGGGCTTCAAAGCTGGAAGGGCCTTTAGGAGAGGGACTACCAATTTCGTCGACCCGAATCCTACTAAAGGAGCGGTCATATTGACAATGGGGGAGGATGGGCTGTTGCATTTTACATGGAAAAATCGGACGACTGGTGATGTTGAAGAAGTGCGCTAATTCGAGGTTCTTGCAGATCAATAGACTCACGAATATCTAGGACCTTATCCTTTTCCCTTCGGATGCTGCCTTTTCGAAAGTGACGCAATCTACTGGACGAGTTTATGTCTTGAAGTTTTCTTCCTCAGACCAAAGACACTTTGTGAGTTGTTTCATTTTTGCATACGGCCAGAAACTGAAATTCTGTTTAGTTCTGGATGCAGGTATCTCAATGTCAATCATTTGGTAGCAGCATCCAGCTTAATGACATTTGTAGGATGCATCTTCTGCCAGAGATGATGAATTCGTGAACAACCTTAATGGATATCTGCAAGACTCCGACTATACGCCCGTTTGGGGATCAAGCTCTTCTTCTGCTACGGCTGGCTCCTCGTATGTCTTTTGCGCCTACTTCTGTTCCTGTCTCATTGACATTTTGCTCTCCTTACAGCACTCAGGGTACCTCTGGCTTCAATCCTACCCCGGAGCAGCTAGCTGAACTCCAGGCGATCCTCATGGGTCAAAGAGGAGCCACATCGCAGGCACCTGGTCAGTCTAATTTACTCGTTCCGAGTCTAGACTAACAAATTCCCCATAGAACTTTCCTTAACGGATATTCTTACACCTGCCAATGTAGCGCCTTTGTTTACCTCGCATCCAGAACTCATTCCCACTCTATTCCCTCATTTACCACCCGATTTGCCAGTTCCTCCTTCTGCCGATGCGTTGCAGCGTATTATCAAGTATGGTTTATCGTTTTCGTCGCTTTTAATTGCTTGACCGGTTTTTTGTTCATAGCTCACCACAATTCCGGGCAGCGGTCTCAAACTTTGATCAGGCATTGAGGACAGGACTATTGGGTGGGCTGGTCAGCAGTCTTGGTCTACCTGAAGAAGCTGGAACTGGTATTGAACCCTTTTTGAGGGCGATACAGGAACAGGCGGATAGGGAACGCAGGGAAGACAGCATGGATACAGATTGAGCTTTGGGAGTCGCGAAAATTGTATCGGATCGATAGATGTATGGTATTCCGAAATTTTACACTTCAACCAGAAAGAACTCGACGTACTCTACAATTAATAGGCCGTGAAAAGCCGTATACGGTGGATTATACATGAAAGACGATAAAATGCAGAAAACAACGCGTGAATGCATCTCACTCGATCACCTCCTCGGCATCTTGCTCTTCCTCCTTCCTCTTCTGGCGCCTTTCGAATAATTTGATCTTCTTCTCGAGAGCTTTATTGGGTTTGCAGTTTGTGATAGTGAATGCCTTGTTACAACCTGCAGCAGGACACTTTTTGGCTCCTCGGTCGTTCCTAAACATTTCCTTGATAGCATCGTGCGAGAAGGAATGCCCGCAAATTTCGCTGTAGATATCGCGTGAGTTCAATGTCGAGAGACAGGAAGAGAAAACTTCATACGATGTAACTGGATTTTTGAGAGGCATCAAGGTGAGAGGGCATTTGTAGTCTTGAGTAACTCCCCCTATTTCCAGATCGTCATCTTCGTCACTATCATCTCCATCCTCTATTGAGCAAGTTGTGAGTAGCAACTCGTGTGAAGACAAAAGCATCGCCACCTTTAGGAATGAAATCTGTAACCGGTGGCATGGCTGCTCCGGGATGGTCGACTTCCTGAAAGAGAGCGCGTTAGAATAGGACCCCAAGGATGATACGAGATAGACATGCATAGATATCAGCCTTGAAGTTCTTGTAAGTCTCGTCTTTTGCGTATTTCTGACGTGATGTTTTGTTTGCGTAGTCTTGCTTCCTTTTGGAGACACCCTCTTCGTAACGTTCGATTGCATTATCCTTATAAGAGTGAAATAAGGGACAAGAAGATATTCCAGTACAAAGGCACTTACAACATGAGTACCTTGAGCAATCTCCTGATTAATATCCTCAAGAACGTCTTTGTGAAGACGCATCTCGGCTTGTGTATCTATGAAGCCTTTGAGCAAGTTTTCTAGCTGTACAAGGCTCTAAAGTTAACGGTCAGCATCATATAGCGGATACTTAATATGGAATAAATACCTTCCTGGTTGTTTCTTCGTTGGACGCGTCCGCGAGGGAGACACCGACATTCCCAAACACGGCGCCAAACTTGGCGACTGACTCTACAACCTGTTGCCAGTCTCTGGCCAAGCCACCAATCTTGAGTATATCCTCTTTCTTCAAGGGTTGATCTCCAAAATTTGTCACATCAATTCGCTCAGTCTCATCCTCATCTGCAGCTGGAGCCTGGGCGACGGCGCGACCTTTGCCCTTCTTCGAGGACGCGGTGCGGGCAGGTGGGCGAGGCTGTTCTTCTTCATCCTCGTCAACATCGTCGCGAGCAGATACTTGAGAAGGTTGGCCATCTTCAATATCTGAAGAGGCTTGACGGCGATGAGTTCGGCGACGCGATGAAGCAGGCATGGCAGTTTACGAGAAAGAGAGCGAGACGCGTATTTTCGCGTTACTTGCTCACGTGTATCGTGAGACAAGACCAAACGAAATTCCTGCTTCCGGCAAATTTGCTGGAGAGACATGGCCACTATTTTCCGTGCTCTCACCCGTTTACCTTCAATATCGGCCACTAATGCTCTCTCTAGAAATGCCCTGATTCAATCTCGGTATCCAGTTGCTGGTAGCTCCAGCTTGCTTCAGCAGTTCCAACAACTACGGGCATTCCATCCTACACCTTCTACATCTGCCACGATGAACCAGGCTATGAAGCGCAAGAAGCGACCCATGCGTAGGACGGCATTAACTCAGTCTCCCCTTCTCCAACAATGTCCCCAGCGCAAGGGAGTGTGCACTCAGATTATGATTCGGACACCCAAAAAGCCCAACTCTGCCAAGCGTAAAGTTGCCAGGGTGAAATTGACCAACGGAGAATCGGTCATGGCTTATATTCAGGGAGAGGGACATAATCTTCAGGAGCACAGTGTTGTTTTGGTTCGTGGTGGTCGTGTCAAGGATCTTCCCGGTGTAAAGTGAGTATTACATTCTATCCTGTCGCTGAAGTGTATTAAATGTATGTGCATAGGTACCACCTCGTTCGTGGTGCTCTAGACTTTGGCGGCGTCCCTGGTAGGATGACTGCGAGGAGTCGTTATGGGTTAGTTGTTGTTGCATCATCACTTTCACGCTCTAACGATTACTTTTGTAGTGCAAAGAAGCCCAAAAAGTAGACATACTTTAACCACCTATATTGTTCTGATTTAATATACAAAGCTTGTGAAACTCAGGTCGCCAGTCAGGTCAAAGTTCTGTTCGGTGCTACTCGCTGAGAAATAAACGAAACGCGGTCATATGTCACCATTTTGTTTCCAGTACTGAAGTAGAGAGATACTTGTAGTACTTGCTAGAACTTACCACGAGTACTTGGAACGGCGCTTGCGCACCGATTTGTTACGTACATGGGACGTTTGTTTGACAAAACTTACTAGGACAAACACAAGATACGTCGTTGTCGTCGTTGTCGGCCATTTGCAGCGAGCGCTCTTCCTCTTGGATTTTTGTGCTGGAATTTTTGCGACTTGGTTTTTGTAAAGGATCGAGGTAGGAGATGACTTCAGAAAGTGCGCCGCCCCGTCAGAAACTCATTTCGCTTTCAGATTACCTTGCCACTTCCACCGTCGGTCACCACCCACTACAGCTTCCAACCCATCCTTGAATGCCCTTCAATCACATCCTGTCACAGAGCTGCTGAACCCTGAGGAACAACTCATCTTAATTTGCTCAATCATTCAATTGTCATGACCGTGACCCAGCGGAAACCGCAGAACAAGACAGATGAAATCCCCAGTGCGTCTCCCGCATTTCTTACGTTCTACGTATACTAAAAGTCGCCTTTTCTTCGCGGCAGTCAACGAGCCAGGGGACTTGTACCAATGCGATTCTTGTGCATGTGACCTCACACATACTATCCGTATCAAGTGTGCCGATCCTGCTTGCGAAGCGGGAGACGGAGTAGATATATGCCCCCAGTGTTTTTGTGCGGGGAAAGAATTTGGGAAGCATAAGCGAGGACATGCATACCGGGTCATTGTAAGAGCTTCACTTTCTACACGTTTTTCGATGGGTTCTGATTATACTCTCCCAGGAAATTAACTCTTACCCCATATTTACAGAAGACTGGGGTGCAGATGAGTGCGTATACCTACTCTACTTTGAAACAGCACCCTAACGCCGTCACAGGGAATTACTTCTCATCAAAGGCATTGCGACGCAAGGCTTCGGAAATTGGAAAAAGATCGCAGAAGTTGTTGGAACGCGTACCAAGGAAGAGGTCGAAGAGCACTACAACTCGGTCTACATTCAATCAAAAGACTGGCCCGTCCCTGTGAGTCCGCTGAACCAACTACCCCAACAACCACTGAACTAGCTGCGGTATTCAATAACAGCCTATGGACCGCACATTTGATGTCGATCCAGCCGAATTCCAGGAGCGAAAACGTCGGCGAATAACCGTCATGAACGCAGCTCCAATCCCTCCCGTAAAACCCTCCCCCGTTTCCTTACCTGGCATCCATGAAATTACGGGTTTCTTCCCTGGTCGCCTAGAGTTTGAACACGAGCTGGATAACGAAGCCGAAGATTTGGTCAAAGACTTAGAATTTGGAGCTGTCTTAGATATGGGCGGAGATGAGATACCTGAAGACGAGAATGACCTCGATGTTAAAGCCAGGTTAAAATGGGAGGAGGAAAAACAGAATGGTATCCCAGGAAAGAAAGCAGTCTATGGCGGAAAGGGTATGGTAAATGGAATGAACGGGATGACCAATGGATTTCATCCATACCTCCCAACACCAACACCTCCACCACCTCCACAGCCCAAGTCGGAGGATGTCGTTATGGCCAACGGAGAGAAAAATGAAGATGAAGATGATAGTGAAGAAGTTACTCAGCCGCCACCCATAGAAACCGAGGATTCAGTCAAGTTCAAGCTCACCTTGCTCGAAATGTACTTTCAGCGAGTAGACAAGAGAATGGAAGCCAAGTCGATTATGTATGACCGTGGTCTGTTGGAGTATAAAAAGGCACGTCTCTTATTTCTTTCGCCTCGTTCCCAGCCCTGACTCGTCATCCAGATCCAGGCTGCCGATAAAAAACGACCCAGGGATGAAAGAGAAATAGTTCATCGATTACGACCGTTTGCACGCCTTCAGACTGCCTCTGATTACGAAGCGTTCGCATCCGATATTCTATACGAGGCATTGCTGCGGAAGAGAATCAAAGACTTGCAAGATTATCGACGGTTGGGTTTAGTAACAGCGGCAGATATCGAAAAGTATGAAGTAGATATCTCAAAACGAGTAGGTCGTTCCTTTTTGTTGAGGACTTCTTTGAGATCGATGGTTTCTTATAGCAACAGGCCAAGAGCGCTCACCGGGATTTCTATGCTTCGGAACGATTGCAGTACCGGGCTGGTGGACGACAATCTTCTGGGCCTGACCAACGACGTTTGGCATCTTATGACTCTGAAAGCAGGAGAAGCCACGAGCGTGAGAGCACGCCAAAGCTACCGGGCTCTTCGTCAGCTGGGCTTGGTGTGCGGAAACAACGTAGGCGTTTTTAGTTACTTGAGCAAGCTCCGAAAAATACTAACCTATTTCGGGATTTAGCTGGGCCTCTCAATCTTGCCAATAGTCCTTCACTGCACTTGTTAACTCCAGGAGAGCAAACGTTGTGTTCCACTCTCCGTATACTTCCCAAACCGTACCTTGTCATTAAGGAAACCCTTGTGCGAGAATATGCTCGTCGCGGAGGAAAACTGCGTCGCCGAGAAGCTCGGGATTTGGTCAAGGTTGACGTGAACAAGACGAGCAGAGTCTGGGACTTTCTTGTACAAGCGGGGTTCCTCAAGATTACTCAAGATGCAGAACCAGCCACAGCTGTCTCCGTTGCTCGTACTACCAGCCAAGACCCCAGGTATGTACGGTCACTGTTTTGGTTGCACTATTTCTCATTTCCACTGCAGCGCTCCAATGACGAATGGAATATGAGTTCTGTCGATGCTGCCGTCGATGCTGCCTCCATCTTGACAAGTCTTTCTGCATTGTATTTTTACGACGAACATACCTTATCACTGTATCCTTATTTTGCTATCATATATGTATCACCTGTAATACATCTTGAATGTTGTGTTTGCATCTGACTAGTTCTCGGACGCACTCGGACGGGTTGTGCTGTTGTTTGTATTACTCGACTTTTGCCGAGTTTACACACGGCCATTCATCAGACCAATATGAGCTTTGGAATGCTTTAAATCTTCCATCGCAGCGACCACCACCCAAAACCCAGTGGTCATCGTTCCTAGAGTCTATCCTGTCCGGCTCTTTCCTGCTGATGACAGCAAAGGATGATCTTTCTCTCCGAGTCCCGGCAGAAATCTGGCTCGAGCTCACCAGTCACCTTTCTTTCAACACTCTTTGCAATCTCTCATTGACTTGCAAATCCATCAAAAATCTCGTTCAACCATTGTTGTTTCGCCATGTCTACTTTTCCCCCACTTTTGACGAGAACAAGTCTTCATCTGCCTTCATAGAAGAGATAATCAACTACCTCGATTTTCTTTCTTCCCCCCGTTTCGTTGCTTCAGTCCAATCATGTACCATCGATCCTCCAACTCTGACAACTCCCATGACTGAGGAAGTTCTTCTTGTCGTCCTCGAAGGCCTTAGATATTTCCCAAACCTCCGCACTCTCCATCTTCGAAAAGTCACGCTCACTCTCAACGTGATAACGGCTCTACGAAAGCTCGACATGTCTATGTTGAATCTCCAATCAAGTATCGAAAGCTGCATGGAACAATCCGTCTTTGAAAACCGTCTACCCCTTCTCGAGTTTGTTTTCGATCGCAACATACCGTTTAGCTCCAACCAACTCTCTACATCAGCGCTTGCCCTCTTTCTAAATCCAACGACTCTTAAGATGTTTTTCGGTGCTCAATTCCGTGCCGAAAACATCCTAGTCGCGTTGGCTAGTTCTCCTCGTCCTTTCATGTCGTTGAAGACGGTGCATTTTGGGGTGGATGTTATGTCACAAGAAGGACTGATTCCTGCTCTGGCGCAATGTCCGACAATAGAAAAAGTGTGTTTGCATCAACAGCCTTGGGATTTGACGGTATGCGACGCACCTGAAGAGACATTGCCTTCTGATATCCTACCCAATTTGCGTGTTTACGAGGGATCACATACATTTGCAACGTTTTTCTGCAAATACCACTCGTTGAAACGCGTCGCATTAAAGCCTTCTCATTCTCGTTCTCCTAAATTCACAGATCCGGAGACAATCTGTGCATCATTGGGGAACTTGGGTCCGCTTGTAGAGTCACTGGATATACCTGGTGGTACACTGATGACGGAACACATTCTGTCTACCATTTCAACTTCATTTCCGCTAATGAAGTCAATGAGCCTGAACGCCTATCCCTTCTATTCGGAACCTTTCAGTAGAATTACACAAGTCCGACATGCATTGTCTACGGCTGTTCTGCCGATTGGATTGGAGAGTATTAGCTTGGGAGTAAAAGTAGAAGACGATTTCCCGAAGCAAGAGGTGTTGGATCATGTGCAGTTGTGTTGGCAGGCTTGTCCAGGGTTGCAGATTGTGCGGATCCGGTATGGGAGGTACCCGTTGTCAAAATCTATTGTGTGGCGGAGGTCAACAATGTTGGCGGAGTATCAGAAGACTGGAGTGATGCAGCCAAGTATTGCACAACTTCGGGTGGAACCGATTTGCATGGCTGGTACTCCAACGCCGTGTTCCGACAACTTGTAGAGAGTGTGGTTCGAATTGTCTGTCTTTATTTTGGGATTTGGGCTTTTGCAAAACATGCCGCTGGGTATTTCATTGGGTTTTGGTGTTTTAGACAACGGTCTATTGCTGTGCGGATCTCACGGACATTTCTGTATGGACTAAGGACATTCGAGCTGTACAGGACTACTCGTGTGTGTATTCCTATATCATACTATATTCTTGGTGGACAATTTATAATATTTAAGTGGTACGATACTTTCTTGCTTCTTGCGGGATAGGCTAAATGCTGAAACCGTCTACAGGAATAAGACATGACAGGATTGAGAAGAAAATCGACAATCTGTGTAGAGTCAGAGGGTCATCGGGTTTCTCGGGGAGCGATCATCTTGGTCAGTTTTGATTTTCGATGAACCGAAGAAGTAAAGGAGCACCCGGAATGCCCGAGCAAGTGGCTTTCATCGCGTGACGTCACGCGCATTTGGAAGACTTTAAGAACTGTGTCTGACCTCTTTGCAAAGTATCGTTTACTTTCGACTCTTCGAGTGAACATCGCTAGCCTTGTACCCAATTTACTAACCGCCGCTGTCATGAAATACTCGCCGCTCTTCGCTTTTATTCTCCCCCTTCTCTCCCAAGTCGCCGCCGAGGCTCACGTTGAACGCGACGATGGCCAGCCTGAGGACACTGGTCAGCCACCATGCCCGCCTTTCGCAGTTTTCATTATTGACGCACCCACAGATCCCGCCGTTCTCAACTTTGCTTTGACTCTTGAGCACCTCGAATGCACCTTTTACCACCAAGGGCTCGACAACTTTACTCAGGAGGACTTCGAAAGTGCAGGTTTTGAGCCTTGGGTCCGCGGCCGTTTTCAACAGATCTCGGAACACGAGAAGAGTCACGTAGACTTTTTGACCACAGCTCTAAAGGCTGCAGGGGCGACACCTGTGGAACCATGCACATACAACTTGTGAGTTTGGTTTCTACCATTTGTCATTCTCGAGCTGATTTTTCCTTCAGCCCATACACCGACCCAAAATCGTTTGTGGAGCTCAGTGCGGCTTTTGAAACTGTCGGTTCCTCTGCTTATACTGGGGCAGCGGCGTTGATCAACAATAAAGTATACTTTCGTTCTGATCAATGTCAAAGGGACGCTAATATTTTCATAGGATTATCTGACTGCGGCGGGAACGATTTTGGTGGTGGAAGCTCGTCATTCTTCATGGGTTGATTCCTCTGTCGAGCGGCAAAATGCATGGAGTGGTCCATACGAGGTAATTTGTCTCCCGAACGTTGCGAGAACCAGATTTAACAAGAGTTTGCAGGTTCCTCTCAGCCCCAATGACGTCTTCACTATTGCCTCAAACTTTATTACTTCTTGCCCGGAATCAAACCCGCCTCTTCCAGCCAAAGCCAACCCCTCTCTTACCGTCTCAGCTGACGCTCGTCCGGGAGGGCAGGCATCGTTGACTTTTGACTATAGTGGCTCAATGCCCGCGTACCTTTCCTTCCTCACTTCCAACGGTCCAGCTTCGTCACCCATTACTGTCGATGGCGATGAAAAAACTGCCATCATTCCCGATTCAGTCAAAGGCACAGTCTTTGCGTTCGTAACTAGCACGAATGAGACAGTGTCTGCCAATAATACTCTGGCTGGACCTGCTCTACTCATGTACCCATTCAACGCGAATGGGGACTTGATCAACTAGGTTGCGATTTTGGGATGCAAGGACTCGCTTCTTTCTTTCTTTCCTTTCCTCATTTGGTAAACACGAATTTGAATGGTTTACTAGTACGGTACTAGCCTTCTTGATGTAATCTTCTGTGGCTACATGTATGTAAAATGCCGGCTCTAGCCAAAGTTGTTCTGCTTATGATCGATGATCGACGTATGGGTCATGCACACGTAGAATCACAGACGCCCTTGACCTTATGACCCCTCCATCTTGACATGTCTTTCCTTCCAGCAGTCATCTCCGACTTATAACAGCTCTGCTCCCAACCCTTGCCCAATGACGTCCGAATCTGCTGAGATTTGTGTCCGCTTCATCCTCATTGCCCTGTGTATCACCATATTGCACAAAATCTCTCGGAGATGGGAACAGCAGGACAACTTTTATGCTCATGATAGCATCAGTGCCCATACTCAAAGACTAAAGAGGGAGATCCAAGAACGATATACGACGGCTTATAACCTGCAGCTCGGTGGGGCTGACGTCAATGCAAAGACGGATGATGGAAAGGATTGTCGGAACGAGGATGGCAAGTCAAGGACGGAGCATAGTAATTGCGAGAAGACTAACGCTTGTGTTGATGATTGTGCGAGTGGGAGGACCATTAACAAGGGGAAAACAAAGCATATACAAGATGAGGTCGACATGAAACAGAACCAATTAATTGAAGGTGCAGGTGACCCAGGGAGGATGCGTAGAGGCCTGAAGCCGAGGATAAATGACCTGAAAATCGATACTGAGAAAAAGGGAGATGAACGAATGGAACGAGAGCAGTCGGATCCGGAAAATACGCCGGTGCAGCGGAAACGACCACTCGAACAATTGCCGAGTCTAACTCCACACTCTGAACATGAGCTGGAACGATGGGAAAGGATACAATTACAGTCGGTATGTTTACTTCTCTTTACTTTCACAATGACCGTACACACTTGTTTTTGTCAGACGATACCCTCGGATTCAATATTATAGCATCTTATATGATAGTATCTACTATGGCTTGTATGTACAATAACAAGACAGTTCCGTGGTGAGCAGTGCCAAAAATAATGATAAAAAACAATCGACTGATCCACCCTCAAATGCCCAGAGAAAAAGCGGCGAAGACAAAAGTTTGCAAACTTCAATGTTTAAATATCCATTAATTCACCTTCGTTTCGGATCCTTCCTTCCCATTGCTTCCTCTTCCTCACAATCCTCTCAATTTCAGAATTGAGAGCAAACATCCAGGCATCTCTTTCGAGTCGGCTTCTCGTCCTGAAAATTGCAAGCTTTCGCTTTGCATCCAGCGAAGGCGGTTTAGGGAGGGCAGAACTTGGGCTTTTCTTTGGATTGGGAATTTCGGTACCATTTTCCTCAGCCAAAGGTTCTCCGGTCTGATGCTCTTGTACTTGTCTCTTTAATTCAGATGCAGCAGGCGTCCGATAGCAGATGACAAATAGTCTGTCCTCTTCGGAATCATCTACTTCCAAACCATCTTGGTATCTGCGAGGAAGGTTTTCGGCATTGACGTCAAACTGCCGGGACGGAAGACACTGGGCAGCAAAGTAACCTGAAAAGATATAGGCATCTACGAGCGGAATTCGGCTTTTTCGCATGTGGGTCTGTAGAGATGATTTAGGGCCAACACGAAATTGCAGGAGATATTCAGAGACTAGAAAGAGATGTGTTAACCTGTAAGTGTAATTTCACGTCAGTAAATTTCTGTGAGTAGTGTGAGGAGAACATACTTGTATCCGCCGCTCAAACCCTTTCTCATAAATGCCTTGCCGTTCCGAGTAATTGACCGACAACCGTCGAGCACACACCAATTGTACAAATTTCCTAAGGATGGCAGTGGCGAATTGTCATCAGGTAGAGGCTTGGTGTACATTATGTGGTCGTCGTCGACATGCATCAATGGTGTCACCCGTGGTCGACGAGTTTGAGCAAGGTTCATTTCATCTTGAGTATCTTGTCGAAGTCTCGCTTTCCAGAATGTAATCAATTCTCGCAGCCTCTCTACCCATTCGGAAGCCACGCGACGGGAATGCGTCTAGATATATGCGGTATATCAACCACCAAACTTTGGAGAGTGAACAAGACCAACCTCGAATCTGACAACACGTCCACTTTTGAGGAGCAATTCAAAAGACCTCTTCATTTTCATATGATTCTGATCATCGGCTTTGTTCAAAGCCTCATGTCCACCTTCGTCTCCATCATCTTCTGGTTCCCTGTCAGGCGGTGAGCCATCGGAATGCACTTCATCATCGTGTTTGAAAATGTGTGTAGGCTTGACAGCTACTTGAAAAGCTCTCCGAACAGCTAGTATAGAGGTTAACTCCCCAACGCCCATGGCCTTCATGATCTGGGTTACGCCTCTCTGGACTTCAGACTTTCGCAGTTGCTCAGCATATTCCTGGGGGTCGTCGGTGTTGCCTTGATCAAGTTGCATTTCTAGAGGTGTAGGAGGGTTGGCATCCGAAGGACGTAGAGAGAACAAGTATGCTCCATGGGTACAGAGATACACTTGTTCTTTTTGGCGAGTGGAGGGTTTGATACGCGAAAGGTAGCCTTCAATTGCTGGAGGTTCGAGAAGCTTTTCGCCGCTTTTCAGATGCACAAAGGAGGGATAATGGTCCCCGAGCCGTATCTCGAGTTGAAGCGGTATCTTGGACTATGATGCATTTAGATAGAAAATATCGTATAGTTTGGACTCACATACCTGTTTGATGGCCAACCCACATAGCACGTTAGATCTTCTGGGCTGTCCATCAACGTCTTCATCTAGCCATATCCAGTCCAAGAAAGTTCCATTTCTCCAGGCAAGCTGAAGAGCTTTACCCTCGGCAACTTCCCTTTCAATGACATATTTCCAATCGCTAACCTTGCTTAGAGAGTGTATGCAAAGGCCAATAATATTGTCACGAGAAAAGACCTTGAGAGCTTCCGCCGTATCCACGCCAGGGGTATTGATTTTGACTTTGGATTCGAGACGTGGGTTTCGAACTTCGACCGAAGGAGGCAAGTCGTTTCCCTTGGCGCGCCTGGGGAGAGGTTATATGACAAGGGACTTAATAGCAAATGAGTCACGCACCATAACTTCCATACCCAGTCATAACTGCGCGAACGGCTTTTGAGCTTAAATATAAAAATGCTGGTACCTTCTTTTGACGGTTTGATGTCCCACCGGTTCTTCAAAGGATTATAAAACCGGTGTGTGGGGAGTGCAGTTATACAAAATGAAAGATCGACAAATGAATAGAGTGACAGATGAGTGTTATCGTTATCCAGCAGAATTGTATAGGACAGGTGTTTATGACCGGTTATCCATTCTTTCCCAGGCACAGTCTGAGATCTAGCTTGTTAGTTGGCATAAACACCAAAAGATCAGAACACGTACGTGATTATGATACAACTCAATGCGCCCTTTACGCCAAGCAACCAAAAACTCGGCCCAATCCTCATAATGCAATTCTTTCGTGGTTCGGTGTATCTCTTCAGTAAAATTTGCAAGTGTATTACTGTTGGAATATATCCGTACAAACATCCTGTCTGGGTGAAGCGAGTAAGGATTGAGAAATAGACAATCCTATGTGGATTCATACCTCGCAGAATCACTTTCTCTCCGTCGGTATAATCATCTACAAATGCAGAATCGCTCATGGCCCCTGCACTAGTGTCTGCGACCTCACTGTGCGTCCGCACCAGCACGTCAGCTGGTGAAGCCGGTGTTGGCGATGTTGGAAGGGGTGAAGGGGAAATTGGTGAAAGGTCGTAGTGAACTACCTTTTTCCCTTTGTCTTTTGCAATCCCAGCGTCACTCTTTGCAAAAGAAGGAAGCCGGATGATAGGCCTTCTCGTCGGATTAGGAGGTTCTGACCGGGCTTCGCTAGGAGAGGAATCCAAACGAGGCGACGGGGGTGGTCGAGGGGGCAGTAGAGCGGTACTTGAGGATGGACTGCTGCTGGAAGGACCAGCTTCTCCCTCATCAGCACTTAATAGGCGTTGATCAATCGTAGAAGTAGCCACATCCACGGACTCTGCACTACTTCCAGGAAGTTCGGAAGGAGCGGTGACGAAAGTTTCTGTCGGACCTGCCGTCACATTGGTGCTCATGACCTGATCCGCAGCAAGGTCTAGCGGAAGATATGGGTTAGACTGAGCTGACGTCCGTGAGGAGATACGACTAAGAGCCTCTGCCTCCAGAAAAATGTTGACGCCGACAATGTTGCCAACTTCAAAAGAATTACCAACCCAGCGAGTTGTTGTACGCTTCGAATCCTTCTGGCCCTTTCTTCGCAACGAAATAATCTGTCCCCATTCACCCTCCTGCCATCTCCTGAGCATTTCTTCTCTGGTGCTCCGCTCCTCTTGTTCACCCCATTCCTCTTCCCTTCCTCCCTCGTTCAGGAAAAACCTCAACGCATAATTCTTCATCATATGGGAAGCCTCATCGCTTTCACGAGAGCCATTTGAGAGATGAAAGAATCGTTTTCTTTTGGCAATTTGATGTGCGTCTTGTTGCAAAAGGACGTTCTCAGGCATGGGTCCAAGGAAATAACGTTTGAGGATGTGGGCGGCATCTTCCTCAGCTATCTGGGAGGATGTAGTTGGGACAGAGGATGACGACGGCCGGGAGAAAATGGGTGGTGGCATAAGAGGCGCACTAGGGGAACGGTAGCTTCATGATGATCCACAGAATCGAAATGGTCCCAATGACATCAAGCATCCACGTGCATGGGCGCCTATCTACTTGAATAGGAGGTTTCTCCGTCCGTACTGAACAGACGCAAAATATACCCCTTGAATAAAGTGCTTTGTATTCTAGTGCACAGGTACAGAGTGGGGTAAGGTTCTAATTAAAAGATAATAGAGTATTATAATTATCTGCGGTAAAGTAGCAATTAGTGCTTCTGGACTTTTTTCTCTGTCTTTGCCTCTGCCTGGAGCAGTTGACGCGTTTCATTTAGATACGATTCGGCTTCCTCCCTTTCAAAACTGGAAGAAACGGTGAGCCTTTGTACAAGCATCGAGAGACCGATACTCACGCAATCTTCTTTCCTTTAACATGCATATCGGGTTCACGGAGTGCAAACGGGTTGACATCGTTCTTCACGTCCAAGTTCGCCAAACTATGGTTCACGAAACGATGTGTAGTTTCGTCAGAGCGGACGGCATAGATGACATCGAGAAGCTTTGCATCTGGTTCCAAACGCCAGTAATCGATAGCGATTTGAGGTGCGGGTAAATCGGACCTACCAAACTGTTTAGAACAGAATAGACGGAAATAGTAGAACGCAGCTCACCATTCTGGGATGCGACCGATCTCGATCTCTTTGATGCATCTAGTGCTGAAAAATATTTGAGCAAGAAATTATGTGCAACTTGGAGGGATGCATACTATGTTATAACTGCTTCCTCTTCAAGGTAACCGACAAAGCGATGACAAGCGCGAGGAGAGATGAGGTAGCAAAGGACTTTAAAAACGAAAATATGTTAATGGCTTCAAACATGATACAAAAGTAACTCACAAAACATATTGTAGAAAACGCCTTGAGCACCAAGAATCATCGCACGGAAAAAGGGAGAAGGGTTTCGAAGTGTCATAAACGTCCTTGGGAAAGATTCAGCAAAGGGTAGATGAACATTAGTCAGAGCTTACATCAAATGCATTCGTTCATTCTCTGCTTCCTCCAAGCACGTATGAATCCTATCAGCATCGATCAGCTTTAGAACGAAATAAAGAAAGTATGCGCTAGTTTAGCTTACCATCCATTGTCTCGGCGCTGTGATTTAAAATGAGTACTGGTAGAGGAATAAAGTGCTCATACTCACCATCAAACGTAGACTCTGTAGGTGCCTCAGCGTCCCCGCGACCATGCCCGGAACACCAGCAATAGACTCGAGGAAAAGGATACGCTATGAAAGAAATGAAGTCGAAGGACGCTCATGTGGTTCCAGAATACTCACGCTTAACCACTGTTTGTCGTCGAGGACGTATCCTTCTTTCCTCAGTTCAGTAAGAGACATTTCCTTTCCTGGTGGTATTTCTTTGTGCTTGTAGCCTGTTACGAGATCGTAGCCCCAACTAGCCACCAAAAAGTTTGAGTCGAATGAAGTGAAATATCATAGAATGAATAATCACCGGGATAGCTTGACCAGACTAGCTGCGAGTTTGTCAGAAAAGCCGTTCGCTTCACGGTGCAAAACCTATAAAATGTGTAATATAAGATGTCAGTCCATATGCGGTAAATATATTCAACTCACCTCGACCGCATTCAATTCTTCTGGAGTGTATACAGGGTGGAAAAGAACCCAATCACCGTGAACTTTAGAATTGACACCACTAGTTTGGATGTTGACCGTGCTTGCTGCGTCAGACTGTGTAAGAGTAGAAGGTACTTTAGGGATCGAGGGAGAGGATTTCGGGTTTGTGGCCGTGACAAGGGTGCGACGCCCAGCTTGAACGTAAGCTGGAGAGCGCCGACCTGCATGAACATAAATATTGAAAGTGCCTACACGTCCAACAGTAGGTCGGATGGTTTTGAGCATGATGAATGAAAAGGTAAAGTGTTTGGATACCAGCGCCCCCAATCTAATCGCTTTTATACACTCAAGTTCACCGCATCTTCCGAGTCGCTCCGATTAACTTTTCCGAGGTAATCCGTTATATTTGTTTCGAGTATTCGGAATTCGTGCCACTATTTTCGATTCGAGAGTTGAGCATTATAAAGCTCTTCGACGACTATGGGATAGAAGGAGTACTAGACCATGAATTCGACATCTCGCCAAAAGCTCGAGAACTTCTCAAAATAACTTGATTAATAAGTAGGCAGCCTCACGTGATATGGGTTTCTCGTTCAAACGGTTCAACTGCAAATCATTAGGTGGACCATTCCAAGCTCGAAACCAGGTCAACGAGAGACTCGGTATTCAAAAACTGGGAGAGAATGCAAGTACAGCCTCTAAATCAACATATTTCATCAGTGGCGCGTCGACGCGATGACTTGATGAACATCCATCGCAGCGGTAAAACGTGTCTTCTACCTGTATAGTACTTGCTGACAGTGTTTAGTCTATCCAATAGGATGGTAACCAGCACGGGCTCCATGCCTCGGTCGACCACGCTCTTTGGAAATCCTGGCAAAACGGTTATGCCGTTAATATGCGCTGAGTGGCATCGGCATTAGTGCTTGGATTAAGGGGCATATTCGACCTGTACCACTCGGACCCTAAACCGCCCGTCCAGCTGAAGTTCCAACCCTCCAAACGAATACCTATCAATGCAGGCACAGAAGAGACAGGTACATCTTACCATTGTCGACCCTTGAAGGAACCATCGAAAGATCCATCCCGTGGAAAATCTAAGACCAGAAACTACGACAAGTTGAAATCGGGGCTTGGAGCATGTGCTTGTTGACGATCAGGTCTTCTCAAGAGGTTTCTTTGGGCTCGGAATCTGTGGATGACTCGGATATGTTGGATTTCGCTCCAAACTCTAGCTCCTCGATAAGCCTCGGGTTGACGTACACTAATGCCAGCGATTTTGTAGTACTCCCAGTCTGGTGTAGCCCCAGAAGCGATCAACTGAGCCCGAAACAAATTCAAAACTACAGAACTCACTTGCAATGGTTCTACCTTTGTGTAAGGGAGAAGCATCCCAAGCGCCCGAAGCCTGAACCTTGCATGTCTTAAACGATGGATAGCAAGGCGTTAAACCACGACTTCATAACGGTATTATGCTCTGCCAGGTCAGAAGACAGCTTTTCATTTCGTATCGGAGATACTAATGGCTCCGGTTTGTTTCTGAACAGAACAAGGATTATATTCGAGGTGCCAGCATGATTTTCTCTTGATGACCGAGCCCCTCAGAATCTGCTAAGTAGGTTCTGAACAATTGCTTTCATTTCCGTGGACAGGATACAACGTACTTTACGAGTTTGGTTTCTGGTCAACACGAAGAACCAAGTCAACTTCTTTCGGATTGTTTTGTGCCGAAATTTACTTATTTCCACCGCTCTATGTTCGCGATTCAGATTTATATGAAGGTTGGCTTCATTTTGAAAATATAATTTTATCCACATTTATAGCTGATGATGGTCACGTATATTTCATGAAGATATTTTTGTATAGTTTACTTATATATCTCAAACTGTCCCAGGTCTCTCTGGCTGGCAAACGGTATACTCATGGAAGTGACCCCTAGCTCCTTCATTTCAGGATTTCTAACTGCGTTTGAGAGACGTTGAAACTCAGATTTCCAATCGCCACCCACCTGCTTCCCAAGTCCTTATTGACGCCGCACCTCGCGTTCTGCCGCTCCACGGCGACTAGAGCCCTCAATAAGCTGTATATCTATACCAACTCGCCAAACTCGCTCGCCAGGCAAAGGTTCGACTAAACAGACTGCGCTTCGTAAAGTCCGTACGCCACCGAAGAGGAAGGTATCATTGCATCAACTCTAAATCCCAACTTGAAGTCGGTCTGTCAAAGGCCATAATCAAGTACCATTGCACCGGTATCACAAAGATTGAAGAACACTTCTTTCTATTTTTTCAAACTTTCCCGAGAACAACTTCTTGCGCCCGAAGTAAGGCCAAACACTGAGTAACCTAAGCTGAAAGGGCCCTGGTATCGACGAATCTAAACATAGCGCGAAGATAGCTGTCTTCTGAAGCATCCTAGTTCTTTAGAAGTTTGCAGTATCCAACCACAATCCCAGAAAAAAAAAGGGTCGGACCGCTAGAGATACGAAAAAAACCACCGGAGAGCTTCACGTTCGTGATTGGCACAATCTTCTCAATTGAAGCTATCTCATTCCGGTTTGTCTTTTTCCCAGAGATATTGCTAGCCAGGGCCAGTCGCAAAAGTTCATAAACGGGCACGAGCCTGCTTTGCTCGTCGGTTGTCCCCATCGTAGTTCATCGATGGGATATATCCATACCCAACTAGTCCTTTGCAGAGAGGCCATACAGTAAACGTACACTATGCCCTGTCATTCGACCTGATCCTTCTAGATCGATGATCGCGACCAAATAATGTATACACATTGAATCATTCGCGGGAGGGTATACACGCTCTGCAGCATGCTAGTATCGTGACCACCAACCAACCAAATGCATCATGCTCAATGTCAAAACACTGTAATGATTTACCCAGACAAGCTTTGCATCCTTGTACGGAAGCCGGTATGAAGCTGTAAACAAGCGCTGGCTAGTAGCTTGCCACCAAGCACCCCATTCCTGCAGTCAAAGATACGAAATCTATCTCATCGATAACGCACGAGTACACACTGTCAACCTTTCGCAAACTTGGAAGTTGAAAACGCTATCCTGAACATCGATACAAGAAGCTGCCATTTGAGTGCCTTCTGCGACATTAAGCACGAGGGTCTGTCCAGCTGTTCAAACATTTGCAAATGCCTGGGGCGTTAGTTCGCACAAACTTCGAGTGTCCTCATTCGAAGATATTGAACCCCGCTTTGTGGAGAATGAGGTAGGGTAAATCATAGTACATGGAGAAGAATTCGAACTCTCGCCTAGAACGACAATTGCTTCTTTGTATTGGGTCTAGTGACTCTTTGCCAATCGATGCGTCCCAAGACCGCTACGGTGCAAGGTCCGCGGCTTTCAGCCAGGTGTTGGGATTCCAAAGGTCTCGCATAGGCAACTCCTTTGATGAGTACTTCCGAAGTTGAGCCGGATCGCTGCAGACGATTTTCTGGAATGATCACTGTGATCTGCGCCGCATAGAATCAGCCAACGTCGACTCGGGAACGGTGGAAACGGGGCTTTAATATCTTGAGTAGAGTTGACCTTGCGGCTGCATAAGGTTGTCCGGCATTACCGAGCATGAGCGGCGAGAACGATAACATCTGGACTTTCGACAAAATCCACCCTAAATTGTCTAGCGTGTGTATTTCACGAATTCAGAGAAGTATACGCGCACTACCTGAAACATACTAGGACGTGCCTTATTGAATGATGAGATCCGTTCGACACAATCTAATCTCAGGGAGAAGATTTGAGTTTGGAAGGGACATTGACATTGTAATTTTCTCTGAGAATTGAGAATTTAATCAGCATACAGATTCTTTACTCCGTGAGAGTTACATATCTATACCTTGGAGTATGTCCATTGGCATTGTGGGAGGAAAAAGCCTTCTTGAGCTCAGTTTCTTACGTCACCGACACGGTCCCGTGACCCAGCTGCTCAATTTGATTCCGCCGCCGAGCCCCTATGTAAAAGACATACAGATCTCCAGCCTGAATCTTCTCCCGTGGCCCTGAATTCATGAAGAAAGAATATTGTTTTTATCCGTTCGAGGATCGGACTGTAGGTCCAGTCTTATATTCATTTATATGAATATTCCTGCCACATATCACCGCCTTTGTCCTCAATTAAGCTTCTTGATGGAAAAGCTATGACTCCAAGCTTATCCTATCCAAGGCAGCTTTCGTTATATTGATCCAAGCGCCCGGTCGTCCGATGCTTGTCAGGTATTTCGACAGAGCCACGGAGCGCTGGAACTGAGCGTCTATTGGAAGAACTGCTCGAAATAGGTAAAAGACTTGATAGTGAGCAACGTGTAGTAGATCTCATCAGTGGCTAGAAGTAGGAAAACCGGCAAGTCCAACTTGAGCGCAACAGCCTTTGTCTAAGAGTAGTGCGTCGGTGTCGGCATTTGATGGCGACATTAGGTCCAGAGTCTCAACAGGAAAAAGGAGAAGCTGTAGGTACAGCAGCAATCGGCGGATGAAAGGACGCCACGGTTTCCATCAAGTCGTTTATGAAAACGAACCATCTGGGTGGCTTGATGACCAGCTGTTGATTTATCTCTTTCCCTTGTACTCTAGAAGATGGACCCTAGCAGCGTCCATATGTATGATGGTGAATTATGTTGAACTGTGGAGACGAGGATCACTGGCAACAAAGTTTGGCCGACTTGTAATTGGCTTCTACCGGTCATGAAATGAAACTTCTGTTCGCGTCAATTCTTCTTGAGAAATTGAAAAACATAAACAGTCGAGAGGGCCATCTTGAAGATTCAGAGGCAGGAGTTGCCGCTCAGGATCGATCAGTCGGCGCAAATTTTAAAGGGACGAAACTGCTATTGTTTTCCAGTTATAGAAATGGTACAGAGGCACAGAAGTCGGCCGATATACATAGACCATCCCCATTGGTATCCAGGATGACATGACGCGATGAACACGAGTTTTGCAGATGGAACGACGGCACTACTAGTGGGAACGGATTGGGATCGAGTGGAACAGGAACTACTTTGCGCACGAGAGATGGCTGATTGGACGGACAAGCAGCGCCTGCATTGCCGGGATGGCCAGGAGACGCACGCAGTGCGCAGAAACTCGCTTTCACGGCTGATCGCAGTGATAGTTAAGGTTCTTTGGGTCAATAATTATTTCATCAGAAGACTGTATCCTGAGCTTGGGATGACTAGACGTGAGAACCAGCAGGCGAGTAAAGACAGCGATATTCTATGCCACAACACGATCGACGCAAGAAGCATTCGTACGAACGCGTCAAAGATGAAGGAATTTCCAGACAGAATGTCAGCGATAGGCATTGCAGAGCAGCATGAACCTTGCGCGTTAAAAGTGCACGCTGGCATGGAAGCAAAGATATTGATTGAACAATGCAGATACGGGTCAGGCCGTCTGAAATCCAAGTCAAGAAGATTGATAGACTTGCATGGGCACGGGCGGTATAAGGCAGACGGAGGCATGGATGGGTGGTTGATCGACGAGCGTTCTAGGGATACGTATGCTTCTGGGGATACGTACACGAGGACTCAGTATTCAGAGATCGGATCTGTGGGTATGCAATTGCAGGGTGTTGAACTTTAGTAGAAAACCCGAGATGGATCACGAGAGAAAGGGTGTTTGGCGGTGTTTTGAATTGCCGGGTTAAGTACTTGAAGAGCGATACAGACTCTTTGCTGCTCAGTCTTATCCAGAGACTGGCATGTCCTATTCCACTCCTAATTCTCCTGCCTGGTTGGACTACTTCCACAACGACTACCCATCCCCTGCTCCTTCCACCGTCTCGCCATCCTACTCGTCAATGAATCAGGTCGAGTCTAGTATTGGTCCTTGTCGCGTCATGACCCGCGGTCAGCGTAGAGCCAGAGACTCTGTATTATCAAGAAACGTCTGTAATCGTCTTCTTTATCGTGCTAGCTCGTTTCTGACCCTTCACTCCAGCGGAATGGACCGGTATCGCGGGCGGGCACCCCGGCAATGGGGATACCGAGTAATCTGATGGGTCCTTACCCGTTGACTCCAGATTCGACATCATACTCGCCCTACTATCTACCTAGTCACTCAAGATCACACTCATCCTCACATGAATTTGTTCGAGATCCATCGCCGGCCCTCAGCACAAATACATCCATTTCGTCGGGTTCTGCTCCCAATTCTCAGAGTCTTCACCTTTCTCCCTCTCTTATGAGTCCATTTCCAAGACCCTCATACTCTCCAGCATCACCGGTTGCGCCTGTTCTCAGTCCAGCCTCAGCTATGCAGGATCCTACCTTGGAGTCTATCTACCCTTCACGTCCAAAGCAACGCAAGCAGCGTTTATTCAACGTCGACCGACAAGCCATTTGCCAGTATCATTTGGAGCATCCTACTGCTCGTCAGGAAGACATTGCTGCCCTCTACGGCGTAGAACGCAGTACCATCTCGAAAATTCTCAAGAACAAGGCCAAATGGCTTAATGTTTCTCCCGATGAAAGTCTACGTGTTGCAAAGCACAGGCGCGTCATCTCTTTTTTCTTTCACGCGTCTTTCTCATCGCTTTGATTTACAGACCGTCAAAGTTCCCTCAACTAGAGGCAAGGATGGTAGATTGGCTACACGATCCTGCCACCACGCGCAAGCCTCTCACTGACACGCGCTTGAGGGAAAAGGCTCGTTCGATAGCCAGAGACCTTGAAATTTCCGAGGAAAAGTTCAAAGCCAGCTCTGGCTGGGTTGACAACTTCAAACACCGTCACGGTATACGCAACGGTGACTGGATTGGTGATGGCAGGAATACCAAAATAGCTCGTGCACTCGGTCTAGGCAATCCTGTGACGCCTTTGGCTAAGCAGGTTGCTGAGCAAGAAGCAGCCAAGAAAGCAGCTTCTAGTACCTCTAACAGGTGCGAAGAACCTTCGACATCTCCTTCATATTCGACGCAACTGGTGCCCTCGCAATCGCAACAACAATGGTCTGAACCCCAGCCGGTACTCCCAACACCTGATCATTCCCCTGTAGAGCAACATTCCCTTTCACGGATCTCGCATTCGCCCGTGACCGAAGAGTCGGGGCTTCACATTCGGGATCAACACCCATATTCGTCTTCGCACTCAGACCCATCACCTTCTGTAGATGTCCAACCGCACAATGACATTATCCAGTCAACGTCTGCTTTATCCGATTCGTACTCTACAGAAATTTATCGCCACTCTCGCACGGAATCGCTGATAGCTCCCGGTATGAGCATGCAGACATCAAGTTCAGTTCCTCCTCATAATACACCTATTGGAGAGATCGAGCCGCCCATGCCTCCTATGGCCCACATACCGGATAACTCCATTCCAACGATACATGATGCTGATGAGGCGATCAATAGAGTTATCACTTTCTTTGAGCTGGAACGAAGAAAAGGAACCTCGTTCATCACTCCAGAGCAGGCAGGTCATCTTCAAAAGATTAAACTTGCGATATTCTGTGCTATTGGTGGATTTCCGGTTCCCAATAATCCCTGATTCTGAAACATGGTCCAGCGTGCTGCCACTTTGGTCGATCCTCTCCAGTATTCTTCTTGCAGCATGCTGCTCGAAAAACGCACTCGCCTCCTTTTCGTGCTTTGTGGATGTGCTTCCATCTTCTGTACTTCACCCTATGCTGTCCAACTATCTTTTCTTCTCGGTTGTCTCTTGGTTCTCCCTGGTTGCTCTCACGCATTATTCATTGTCTCATGCATTCACCTTTTGCATTCAGTCATTTTCAATTTTTCCATTTGTCCATGCACTCATCCTCATCTCATGCGAATCTACACCATGTTATGCGATTCTTTCTCTGCGTGCTTGTTGGAGTCACCAACGTTCTCCACCTCGTCTAATGTCTTTACATTTCTTGCAGACATTTTTTCGCAGCATTTCGATGTCCATAATGTCTTATCACGCTCAAGGACTTTTCACGAACCTACCTATGTCATGTCTTGCTGTGTCAAGACCTCTTAAAATTTTTGACTACGCGTACAATTAATCAGTACAATACAGACTTTATATCGTATGAGTACAGATTGTTACATTCACATCCCTTTACTCCTGCAATCTTGGCTTTTTTGGCTTAGTGCCACTGCACATTACTACCTCACTTGTCATTTAGTTATACATTTTTTCGCAACTTAAACTATCTAGTGGCCTGTAGCTGATCGAATATCATTTTAATGTCTTTGTGTGTATACATACCATTGATTACCATGCGTAAAAGGGGGACGTCGTTGCAGATATTTTAGTTTCTACCACGGCCAACTTATGGCTATTAGCTCCAGCATGCAAACTATTGTGGCTGATAAGCCGATCTCAGATGAAGCCGAACACGCTGCAGCCTGGAGATTTTTGCCTCTCTGCTTTCCACTCTGGGCATCAAGACCACTGTCTCCAGTCTCGGGGCTTTTGGGCTGACATCGAGTCCTTTGCTGATACCATCCGGGTGTAGTTATTATGGGAAGGATTCAACTGATCGATAGGACGATACTGTGCGTGCTTCCTGTCATGTTCTAATACAGGGGCGAAATCACAATTGTACCGTCTTGAAGCAGGAAACGCTGAAGATGCATTGTTGGTAGAATAGTTCTAATTCTCGGCCGTGCCTTAGAATAGGTCAACGGGATAACAACAGACAATTGGAGGCATGTATGACACGTTCAATATTTGTTGACTAGTACTGGCACGCCGCATCTTGACCGTATCCTACAAGTATCCGTCCGGTTTTTTAATGGAATTTCGAAGCTGCGTATGGAACATATATCGCTTCAACAATATTCCCTTCTGGTTAGCCGTACAAAAGACATGGCCCTTGCTCGTAATTCTTGGACTCGGAAATCAGACCGAATACTTAGAAGTACTTGGAACACATTCAACTCGAAGGTCATAAATACCCGCGATACAGGTGGACCGATGAAGCTCGAAGGAAATACGCCTAACTCCTCCTGGAGTTCCATGAATCCCGGATCAGACCCAAGAATGTCCAACGTACCCCACTGGATACCCAACGATGATAGTTCGCGGATAAGTGACTGCGAGTCTCAACTAAAACCGTCATGCTCCATCAACCTTGGTCAGTCCTTTGATTCTTCTCTGCGACCTGATCGTTCGAAAATCTGATCATCGATGAGGGCTCCAGCTTTGCAATTGTAGAAGGTCAGTACATAGTTCGTCTATAGATTGTATCGATGTCTAGGAGCCAAGGTATTCATTCGGTGTACAGAAAGTGGTCCGGTGGTGTTTCATTGTAGGGTGGGATTGATTGTCCCAGCGATTTCCATTTGGTTTACGATAACTTTGGAATGATGGACTCGATATGTCTTCAGTGCATTGGGTTCTTTTTCAACCTTCTAGACCACCAGTAACATTGGCTGAATTGGTAACGAGTAAACTTTATGTTGCCCGAAGCCGCTTGACAGGCGAGATAGATTCTGGACAGGAATCTGGAGACGCGGTTAATTGAATGGAATCTTTTAGATTCAGAGTTCTGGTAAAATGAACGCCAGTAAATGGACCTTTCAGAGTTAGGAGGGACTTCTACAAGCTCAAAGTTCAATTATCAAGTTTCTAGTCTTCTTTTCCGTTCCTGACATGCAAGCTGCGTGCAAAGCGAATTCTTAAATTCCAAGAGCGTCCCGAATCATCGGACCGCCTGGACATCGAGAGAAATTCAACTAGATGCATCGTTGGGCCCACCTATGAGCAGCTGAGCAAAGAACTATCATCCCTGAAATTCCACGAGAAGCGATTAGTAGTTCCTGGCCTGGGGAAAGGATGTCCGGAGAAGACAATCTCTATTCAGTGGCAGAATTCACGGCAGAGTACAAGGACTTCCCAAGACGCTTCTTTCGAGAGGCGCATGGCTCGAGCTCTTTGATCTTCCTATAAGGAGAGGAAAGAGTTGGATCGGCCCGATCACTCAAGCCAATTACGCGCCAAAAATACGCGACGGTCTATGACGCAACGGGTTCGAATCGCGCTCCGTCGTTTGAAGAGACGAATATGGACTGGACAAATTCCTTCACTGTTACTGATGTTCCCAGAATCCGCGGATGTTTAGAGCGAAATGTTCCTCAGCCACTTACTCAAGAGCTTAAATGATCCATCCAGTCATGGACAGTAACATGCAGCCACCAAATTAACGAACCTGATGGATATCAATATTGCCACCGAAGAGATATCAATATTAGTCCGAGGTCTTTGGCGTTTGCGCTCGTCTAAAATCGAACGTATATGTCTAGCCTTGGCTTCCGACCCTCTTGACGGAAATTTCTGCCTGGGAGATTCTGGGCGCGACGCTAAGTAATGAAATGAAGGTTTTAGGCTCATGACAGAAATCCACCTTGAATGTCCAATGGTATTAATTAATGTATGCAGGACCACCCTGGCGCCTAGCGTCGACCGAGATCCTAGGTATAAGAACTAGGATGAATAGATCTCATCTCGGCGCTTGGTTCTATCGCTCCAATCTCAAAACGCAAGGATGCTATGCACAAAAATACTCTCTACTCTGTTCTTTATTCCTAGATACAGCAAAAGTACAAAACGACAAAACAGCTTGTTTAGCAGGCAGACAGCTACACGTAGGTACGTATATACATACAGATATACAACATCCAAGCGATGACAATGGCAACGATTTCCGACTTGAGCGACAGCAAATGACCCCAAAATAGGAAACGGGAAGCACACGACAAAAGACAAAAGATGGAACACAAGTACAGACTAGACACACAGTGACAGACAACTATTGCGATTTCGACAAACAGGGGGATATGGTACGGGGGACAAGCATTTCAAATCGTCCTTTGAGCGAGTTATAGGATGAAAAAAAGGCAAAGGCAAGGCATAGGGGTAGTAACGGGATGTCCCAATTTATATAAACCCAGCATGAGACGGTGATGAAGGCTAACGCGTAAGCTTTTTAACACTAATGATGTTTGTCGAAAGCAGATGGACACTTTACCTCGCTCTTTCCCATAACTTGGTCACCATCAACGTCCATCCTGAGATGTTCGGGAGCAACAGGGTCAGGCGTCACTGTCGGCATAGAGGGTATATGCTTTGCATATTGAGCCATATGATTGAGCTCAGAGTTCCCATTCCGCACGGCCTCGTATGTCTTGCGAATATCCTGTGCAGCTTCGCCTGCTTCTTCGTAAGAATGACTGTATTGTTCAAGACCAGATACACAAGTCATGACTTCAGGACGGCCCATCTTCGCAAGAAGTTGACCAGCTGCGATGCAACTGAATTCCATAACGGCAGGGTCAAGTTTCTGTTGGAAAGGGGGAGAAGATATGTGTTGTTAGACGTCGTAAGTTTCGATGCAAGAATCAGAACCACGGACCAAGTATTCATTCGACGTCAGCACGGAGACCAAAGCTGCAATGCGTAATGCACCATTCACTGCCTCTTCCCCGATTTTACGAACAACTTCGTCGATGTATGATTTGTTTGCAACTACAGGCAACCCACCGCTGTTACCGCCCGGTGGCGTGCCCATGCGATAAGCTTCATTGAGTTCCTTGACACCAAAGTCATCCATCGCGGTGAAAAGCACGATCCACATGACATGATATTGTGCATCACTCGCAAAACAAGAAACAGTCTATGATCATCAGGTGGAACAAGGAGCATAGAATAAGGAAAAAGAGTTTAGCGTTCATGTTCGGAAATGAAAGTTGATGGGGACATGAGGAATTGAACTCACAGTTACAAAATCCCACCCTTCATAGGTCTTTGGTACTCCGACTCGGGCAAGATAGTTATCGCGCCATGTCCGTAAAGCTGTACCAAACTGGCACAAGTAATGCAAGGGTATTCCATCGGAATCTGTTATCGGCCGCCATAGCTGCCTTGACATTTGTCGAGCAGTCCTAGCAAGAGAATGAGCAGCTCGGTAGTATCCCTTGATCCATATTAGTATTTTTAGAGCCGTATCAGAAATTAAAGGCAATTACCAGGAACTAGAGTGGAGAAACGAATATCGAGATGGGACGATTATCGGTGAGCACAATTATAATCCTGTATCGAGAGTGGGAACTTCGTACCTCTAATTGTTCTCGAGGAGAGGGAGCTCCGGCGGCATTCACAGGGTCCACCGCTGTGTAAAAGTCAATGTCATAGTCATCGTCGTCGAGAATAGGTTTTCGTCGGTAGTACAGTGCACTAAAAGCATCGCAAATGCACGTCATCCACCAAGCAAAAATCATTGTTCCTTGAGCTTCAGGATCGGGAATTCTGGAGGTAACTGATTTGTGGTTGATCTGGATTTCCAGAAAGTGTCAATGAATAGAAGTTCATAACGAACGAACGTGACACAACCTGCAGGTCAAGTAGATGCCGGGTCGCCGCAGTGAGCCAGAAACCGTGGAAAGCTATGGGCAAGAGTGTAAGCATCGAGATGTAAACGGGGCGGTCGGAGTTGAATGCCCACCACTAGGATCGTTTGGAACCTCTGCAAAATGACTCTCAGTACCTCTAAACCCGAAGGAGCTATGTGCTTACGGCTTTGAAGCGTCTCAATGAGCAATCCAATGACAACGTGGTCGGGAGTAGGTAGTCGATGGACCTTCAATGCCTCTGCGAGGTCTCGCGTCCGATCTATGATCATCTTGGATAGAAGACTTTGACCCTTGTGGCAATTACGATCCGCCGTCAACAAGGGGTGTTCGCTGAATTTGGTCCCCCATGCGATTACAGTTGCGACAAGCGCTGGGTGCAAGGGCTCTTCGGATGGGGGCGTTGAAGATAAGTGAAGACGAAGACGATTACGAAATTGAGCGGGATTAAGCAGGGGCAAACGCGAGTGTACAATCTGAAAATATATCTCCACAAGGTCGAGGGCGAAACTGTCAGAGAGGAGCAGAGGGTCAATACACCATTGGCCAGATAAAGAATAGGTGAGAAGAAAAAAATCTAAGTCAGATTATGTTGTCAGTAATTTGGTTTATGAAGCGCGTGAGATGAGACGCACCGGAAATGAAAAGTAATCTTCACATGACAAGAAAAAGTACTTTGAGGATACGCACTCTGATCTGAAAGCGTCGTGTTCGAGTTTTGTTGCCAAGTCGCCCCAGACGGCGTAGGGTGATTTCATTCTTTGAGAGAAGGGATTCGGATCACTAAGGATCAGAATTAGACGCTCCTAATGCACATCAGTAGAAAAACAACACCAACGCTGTCGAAGGATCGGGAGGCGAGAACAGATAAGACAAAACTTCACGAGTTGGTGTCGAAAGGGTTATGTGCGGATAAAACCCGTACTTCACTGGCAGGGGTATGTTTGGAGCCAGGTAGGGGGAAAGTTGGTTGCCATTCTCCGCCAGAGGTGAGCTAGCGTTTGGTATAAGCGACGCTTGATCAAGGCGAGGGGTTTCCAACTTACACGGGCGCGCCGTTGCTAGGAGCACTACGGAGGAAAGATTCAGTCAGGAAATGACGATAGGAGGCGATAGAGAGGTAGTTCACGACGTGTCTGAAATGAATGTGAGCATAGAAAATGAAAGATACCTTGGACTACTCGTCGAAATATTCCGTGGTCGACGTGAAGTTGCAGTACTACGTTTTTTCTCGCTCGTTGCTTGCTGCACAAAATGCGTGCAGGGATAGTTCTTGGATGTGCAGTGCTAGAATGCTATATGAAATCAAAATTCATAAACGGTAACGGGTGCATAGTACCTGACACTGTTTGACTTGTTAAGTAAAGGTTCGAACAATAGAAAAGGGGTACACACTTTCTCCTGACCTGGCATTCTCTGGCACTTGACCTTTTCACCTTGTCAGCCGTTGTCCGTGATTCTCGTAAGAAGAAAAAAGACCTTTCTTGCTCTGCAAGCGTCTGGGTTCGAAAATGAGCGAAGCGAAAGTGCTCGAAGAACTGTAGTATGCATACCACAAGCGGTATTTTGCTTCCTTGGTGGAGGCAAGGTCTTTGCAAGCTCATGCATCTGATTTTGCATGGAGGGTGTCGGGAGAACGAGGCCTAGAAGGGTGATGGTAAGACTTGTGGAATGACCACGAGCTGAAGAAGGAGGCAGCACCTTGCTGGGACATGGCAGGCAATGTGACGCGGTAGTAATGAAAGAAGAAGGCAAGGTAGATGGGAGAAGTGACCACTGCCTTACAGTCAATATTTATTTGAATACTGAATTATAAGCCCAAATGACGTAAACTTTCCCGGCTCCGAAATCTGAGAAAATTTGCAACGCGTCCAGTCTGTCTAGCGTCTTTCAACCATGGTCAAGGTAGAAATCGTCGACGAAAAAGAGGCAAACTCTCCCTATGCCTCCCCCTCCCCCTCCCGCACAAACTCATCAGAGTCTCTCTCCTCCGTAGAATCGGACCTCTCTGCAGAAGAGTCCCTCTTTGACCGTCTCTCCGCCCTCGTAGACATCGTTCCCCCAACCACCCGCCACAGCATCGTTTCAAAATTCTCCTCGACTGCTAGTTTCCTAAAGTCATCAGGAAAGCTGGTTGGAAATATTGTCTGGGTGGTCACCACGTCAGCGCTGTTGGTCGGTCTACCGCTGGCAGTCAGTCTCGAAGACGAAGCAAAAATGGTACAGCAGGAGAAGGAAATGCAAGAGCAACAAGCAGGTGCTCAACAGGTCAGGTTTCATTCTACTCGATCATTCATTCCATGCTCAATTTTGTGCGCAGATGATGGCTCCGTCCATGTACCCGGCACCCTCGGGCTCACAGCCTAAACCTCTGGTGCCACCCGGGTTCTAGGACCACAAATGGCCGAGAGTCTACACCCGTATAGTGGTCTTGCGATTTTACTTATCATACCCACGTCTTCGGTCAGCCTCGATGATTCAGCGGGCTCGACGTATCGCTGCTGCGCATTGACAATAGACACTCTCCCCACTCCATTGTGTGTAAGATAATGACTAGATTACATGTGGCCTCTTGACTTCTCATGAACGAATGCACGTTCAAATTCGGTGCCGATTCGAGTCTCACGAATTAGTCTATTGAGCATGTACTTATCGTACTACTATACTACTTTAAAAGCCCAATTCCACGTCATTCGCCTGTCAGATGGAAGCCGTCGGGTCAACTGATACAATTCATACAACATCAACTCAGGAACTCACAGCAGGTCTAGGAGGGAACACGTTGGGTCTGTTGAAGTTCTCTGCAGAACGGTACCGCCTAACGTAGGTGATGGCATGTTGTTCAATTTCACTAGGTGTCACCCCAACAAGGTTCCAATCTCCGGGAGTATCAGCATCATCAATGTAACGCCTCTCAATTTCATCAGGGCTGAGAAGCGGCCACCACGGGAGTTGGGCTACTTTTGCTACCGCCGTCGCTACTGCTTTAGGCACGACGGGTGCACGCGAAGGAGGTTGGAACGTAAGCGACTGAACAAGGTCCAAAAGATACTCATGGGTGAGAGTTGATGGTCCTGGAAGTGCAAGGGTACGTCCTAGCTGCGGACTGTGCATTAGATTAGCAAGTGCTTGAGCAACATCCATGACCTGTCGAGGTCCAATAAGTATTTTCATTGATATTGCAGGGTGGAAAGTGTACATACATGCACGGGGCGGGTCTTTGTCTTGGCATCGTTCAGTTTCCACCAAATTGGCCAAACTAGAAAGGGGAACTCGGTCATTAAACAAATCTCTCGAGTTGTATTGGACACGGTGTAACGTACTAGCCATGTTGTTGAGAAGTTTGTCTTCATAGCCATACAAAGGACCAGGTCTAATAATAGTTGCACCGTCGAATGCTGCCTTGACGCGTTCCTCTCCTTCGGCCTTGGTCTGGTAGAATTTGGACTTGGAAGAGGCCGAAGCATTCAGATGTGACACATGGACCAGGCGAGGAACACCAGATTGTGCAGCAATTCTGGCAATTCTCTCAGCACCATCTGCATGCACCGAGTGGAAACCAAAGTTTCTAGAGGAAAGGGAACATCAACTACATATTTACACACCCGGAAGCATTACCCGGCACATGGCTGAGAGACTTACTTGGTTTCATAGTCCCTGCCGACAAGGTTGAAAACGATATCAGAGTGCCTAACACATTCTGCAATTTGGTTCTCATTCCTGATATCCCACTCCTAAGATGATTGTGGACTAGAGTGAGATTTTCTCCAATACTGAAGTAATATTACTTGGAACGACTGCGCACCATTGCAACGATCTGACCGAGGTCACCCATTGGCTTCAGATGACGTTTCTCATCCTCGTCACGATATGGGATAATGACCTGCGTACCCTGACGCGCTATGGAAATCCAAGTACCAAGTCAGACGCCTGACCAGCAGCAGTTCACACTACACACCGAGTTTCGAAACCAAGTATCGTCCAAGAAATCCAGTACATCCAAAGACTGTCACTACATGACCAGTGACTGCACTGTATCCAGGGGGGCCGCTGGACAAGACAGGTTTTCGGTTGGGGAGAATGACATGGTCGTGGTAAGCCCGCTACAAAGCCAAAATTTTCAGCGTGAATTTTCAGAAATTACTTGCAAAACATACCTTTCCATGTAATTGTATAGCTCGCTGCAAACGCAGCAAGTTGGATGCGTGAGGCATGTTCCTCACTCTACGTCGTGTAGAATCGGTTCAAAACGAGTGTGACGTTGTCTGTTACTTTGTCACACTTTCCCGCCAATCGCCTCGCCTCCATCTCTCAAAACGTTTTCTAGACATGGTACAGGGCAAGACCAAAGGGCTGCAGAGCAAGGCACCTTCTCAAAGGCATGCGGCAAAAGTAGCTGCTAATACGAAAAAGGGAAAACGGTATATTCCACCAAAGAAAGCATCTTTGGTAAAACAAGCGTCTATGCACAAGGTGCAAAGGGTTTTTCTTAATTCTTCTCAGAATTTCTGATTGTTTGTAAACTTGATTCAGGATCTTTCTGCAAAAATTAATAAATCCATTGAACAACAAATGGTATCTGCTGCAGGATCGAGCGGTAAATTAACGATCATGAAGCCGTCTGCTGATGAAGGGTAAGTTTGTCTTATTCTATGCTATATCCCTATGTCTACAATTTTTATCTAGCTCATCGTCGACCTCGAAGTCAAAGTCAAAGTCTGGGAAATGATGGCTTTGAAGGAAAGCAGATCCTTTATGCAAAGTTATTACCAACGAAATGGAGACTATCAAAGTGCTGATCCACCTCTGTGCGATTATGGTCCACTATTTAGCGAGTTTATGACTCGAACACCGAGTTAATCGCGTAGTTCCTCCCCAGGATTGGATGGGTGTCATGGATGATGGATATCGAGTCACCTTTTCTCTATCTTGACTCGTTCGTGGCTTCCTGCTGGATGACTTGATTTAGATACATATTGTGTTCATGTAAAATATGTACTGTCGCGTCAAAAACGGAGGTAAAGCTGGAAAGCACAAATTTTTTTGAATTCAAAAAAAATTTGGGATCACATGTAAAGAAACTTGACCAAAAACCTTCACTCGAGTTTGTCGAGGCACTTTCCCATTCACTCATCTTCCTGCGTTTCTAATGCCTCGCAGGCCTTCCAAAAAGTCAAAGAACAACAACAAGCCGCGTGGAATTAACCGTGCAGATGCTAAAGTAGTAAGATGGAACGACAGGTCGGATATACCTCTCGACGAAGAGGATCAATGTGCGTGCTCGGCTCTCTGCTCAGGTTTCAGGTGATGTATGTATTCTGGCATGCCATAATTCAGTCCATGCTTCTAGAGACGAAATTCTACTCGATGGAGACCAAGAAGAGGATGAAGACATGGAGGATGAAGAAGTTTTTGGATTAAAAGGAATGTCTGACTCCGACGAGGAAGAAGAAGAGGAGGAGGAGAAGGAAGATAATATTGGTTTCGAAGCTGAGGAACAGACGCAAAAATCTTCTCAAAAGAAAAAGAAAACAGCTGCGAAGAAAGGCAAAGACAAGGCGACTGGGTCAGACGAATCCGAGTCTGAGGAAGAGTCTTGGGGTCGTAATAAGTCTGCCTATTATTCCTCAAATGCTGCTCAACTGGACTCGGAAGATGAAGAAGGAAACCAATTGGAGGAACAGGAAGCAAAGCGGCTGCAAGCTAAAGCTAGGGATGATATGGTGGAAGATGACTTTGGTCTGGAAGACCCTGTGGATGTACAACCGGGTACGCTTGAGGCAGAGTGAGTTTTTTGTCCTGCATTCACCGTCCCATTTTTACGAGCTTCTGGATAGTCCTTTGCAGGAAGTAGCGCCTACAATACCCTCCTCTTCATTGCCTCAAGACAAAGAGTCTCTGCTCCGTCACCTTGAAAAGACAGACCCGGAAAGCTTAGCCCTTGCTCGGGACTGGACAGACACAGCTGAAAGTCTCGTCAAAACGCGAGAAAAGGTTCAAAGGTGCCTTTCACCTTTACTTCCGATGTTTTCTTTTTCTAAAATATCTCAAGCATACAAAATGATCCGGATGTAATGGGCCTTGGTTTGATACACGTCCATTATCGTAAGTGCTGGCAAAATGCAATGTACTACACGCTTATTTTTTGTTTTCAGAAACTTTATTGACATACTCTACAACTCTTGCATTTTACTTGCATCTCCGAGCCCAAGAAAAGTATGCTGCAAAGCCGGAACTACTCAAGTCTCATCCTATCATTAAACGCTTACTTACACTAAAGCATGCTCTTCTACAGCTAGAAGATCTCAACTTTGCCGCTGATCTCGAGAGTGACGAGCTCGGTGACGAGGACGAGGATGAGGAACTCGAGTTGGATGACGAAGACTTTATGATGTTGGATACACAAGACTTGTGGAGAAATCGTGGTGGTTTGGATGAAGATGAGGACGAAGAAGATGGTATGGATTCGGAGGATTCTGATGCTATGGACGCTCTTGCACCGGCCATAAAACCCGCTAAACCCAAAGCACCAGCTCTGGTCGCGCCTCCCAAGAAGAAAAGGAAAACATCCAACTCTGCGAAGAGCGTTGTTCCAATTTTCGACCTCGAGGAACCAGAATATGCCCCTTCAGTCAAATCGGCCTCCCGTACGCAATCCGATACTATGGATGCATTTGGCGAAGCCACAATTTTGCAGCATGCCGATGCCGCTGACAAGAGTGCTAGGAAGAAGAGCCTTCGTTTCCATACCTCCCGGATTGAAAGCACCAGCGCTAGACGACAAGGGGCGAGAAACAATGCACTGGGTGGTGATGACGATATTCCATATCGCGAAAGGAAGAAGGACAGGGAGGATCGTCTCGTTCAGGAAGCGAAATCTCGCGACAAAAACCAGGAAGGGGCAGATTTGGATGATACTGAACCTGAACCGAGAAACCCTGAGGAAGAAGATACGGAGGGCGCAGATGGATATTACGAATTGGTCAAGAAAAAGTCCAAAGAGAAGAAGGAACAAAAGAAGGCAGAGTATGAGGCTGCTAGGGCTGCAGAACGGTATGCTACCTCGTATCAACCTGAGGTTTGATTGCTCACGCTTTTCATTAGTGTCTTTGACGAAGATGAATCTTCGGGGCCACGGTCTCTTACTCGTGCCATTTTGGCTAATAAAGGCCTTACACCTCACAGATCCAAATCCGTGCGCAATCCTCGAGTCAAGAAACGGCAAAAGTTCGAGAAGGCGAAAAAGAAGGTTGCCTCGCAGAAAGCTGTCTACAAAGGTGGCCTTGCAGACACAAGAGGAAGATACGAAGGAGAAAAGTCTGGTATTTCGAAGGTGGTCAAGAGTGTGCGGCTTGGATAGAAACCAGTTATCGATACATGCTCAATGTTGGTTTTCATTACTGGAAAAACATAGTATGTACCTGGTACAAAGATGTTAATTAACCTACGGCGGGACTTTAGAAAGGTTGTAGTCATTTCGTAGGTTATCAACGCAACCACCGACAAAATTCTTCAAATGGCGCAGGTCGCCACAGACGTAGACATACAGACCGGCCTACTTATGTTCTTACCACTTTGGCTTGCGTGTAGCTTTTTTAACCTGCAAGGTATTTCTACCTTTTGCACCTCGGACACTCTGAAGATCATCGAATTTCTTTTTGGCATATCTCTTGGCTTCTGCATCATCCACCAACTCATCCACCAACGTTCTCTTCCTTTCAGCACGAGTAAGATTTTCGCTGCTGGCTCCTCCAAATGGTGTGTTCGTTGCGACAATGGTTCCAATCTGCAAGTTCAGTCAGTATAATACAATAGTCGATGACCTGAACTGGCCGCACGGCAAAATGTTTGGGTAACCCTTTGATCCCTTTCCCTTCACCCTCTTGTTTGCGATAGAAACGCTTGGGATCCAGTTGGTTTCGGAGTCGCAGAGCTTCTACCTCTCGGTGTAGCCGAGGTAGGTCTGCCTCTGATGGAGCAGGAAGGTCAAACCAATCTGGACCAGCCGTTTTAGTTTGGAGCTAGGAAAGTACATCGAATAAGACATTGCAAGCAAGCGATGAGAAAACATACCTGCTTCCTCTCCTTCTTTGTTAATGGTTTCCCGGATTTTGTCAACTCTGGAGGAGGGATGGGTGGTGCAGGGGTAGCATATGCCTTTTCAGCCAATTCGGCGTCAGGGTCTCGAAGGGAAGGAATTCCATTTTTTCCGATACTATTTGAAGAGAAATAGGAAGGGGGAAGAGTGCCAGGGTTTAGACGCGGTATTGGTCTGAAAAAAGTGTCAGATATGAGTAGGGCTGAATGGTAAAATTTTTGATTACGGTTTCGAATCAGCTTGAAGGACCAAGACGTCTTCTTCGTTTTCTTCTTCCCCTGTTTCGTTTCGTTCAGCATCGGCAGACGTGTTCAGCGGCGCATTCTCTCGGGCCTTTTCCAAGAGTGATCTAAAATACTCCGGAGTGATATCTTCGTCCTCTGAGTGGTCTGAAGCATCCGAAGAAGTACTAGAATCCGAATCAGGGTCAGATTCCGACTCGGAGCTTGAATCAGAGACCTCTGGGTCTGTCAAGTCTGGGCAGACGACGTCAGAAAGACAACATTAATGAAAGAGCAAAAGCTACCTATAGCTTTTTCTTTGCCTTTGCCGTCAAGAATTTTGTCGGACATTGTCGCGGTCGAAATTCAGAAAAATCACGTTCACGTGCATCCAATTTTCCGTCCTTTACTACCTCGACAACGCCAGTGCAGGATGCAGTCGCTCTCTAGCTCACTTAAACGCTCCCTTGTACGAGCGCGTGTATCAAATGCTACTTTACGATATGCTAGCTCACAGACGTCTTCCAGCAGCTCTGACCAACAAAAAACCACGTCGTTTGGCTTTCAGACGATTCCCGAAGAAGCAAAGGAAAGTCTCGTCAAAAATGTCTTTGACTCTGTCGCCTCTAAATACGACTTGATGAACGATGCTTCTTCATTGGGTGTTCATCGCCTGTGGAAGGACCAATTTGTGACCGACCTTAAACCCGGCCGAAATGGTCCCCTTAAATGTCTGGACGTTGCTGGTGGGACGGGAGACATAGCTCTACGCATCCTCGACTATGCCCGTGAAAAATATGCGGACAGAGAGACCACTGTCGAAGTTGTCGATATCAACGCGCAAATGCTGAAAGAAGGGTATCGGCGTTTCAAGCAGACCATGTATCATAACAGTCAGTTATCTAATCTACTCTAGTCTTTCTTCTCTCAGATTTTGTAGCCCCTCAGGTATCGTTCCATGAAGCCAATGCACAAGAGTTGCCAACTGAAAAGTTTGCTGACAATTCATACGACTTGTATACAATCGCGTTTGGTATCCGGAACTGCACGTCTATCCCTGCAGTCCTCAGTGAGGCTTACCGAGTACTCAAACCTGGAGGTACTTTTGCTTGCCTTGAGTTCAGCAGAGTGAACAACCCAGTGTTAAGCACGTAAGTTACAGAACGGAAATTCCAAAGTTCAAATTCACTAACATTCTTTCAGGCTGTACGATCAATATTCCTTTTCTGTTATCCCTCTGCTCGGAACCATTCTTGCTGGTGATCGTACATCATATCAATATTTGGTGGAATCTATTCGCAAATTCCCTCCTCAACCCGAATTTGCTCAAATGATTAGGGATGCTGGTTTCAGGACAGGAACAGATGTCGACGGTGGTGCTTGGACGGATTTGTGGGGAGGTGTTGCATGCATACATACTGGTGTTAAGATATGATTCGTATAATCCTTGCGCGGTTAGAGTACAATGCGCTTATTGTGAAAGATGTCGTGCTAAGATGTAATAGCGACGCATGGCTGGGCCGTGCTTCACGCCTTCTGCAAGGACGATGGTCGTCACGCGACAGCAGACTCCTTCCTCCTTAGACGCTGAACGAGGTGTATGACTTTCTCTTTCAACGATGTCAATATCAAATGATTCCACGATGCCACCAGCAACTGCAGACCTTGCTACAACCTGGGCGTTCCTGGAGGACGGAGTTGACCACATAATGACCAAACTCCAGACTGGAGTATCTTATTCCAAGGTTCATCTATATTCTACTTTCTTTCACCTTTCTAAGCTGCTTTTAAAGTATATGTCTTTGTACACAGTTGCGTATAACTATTGCACTTCCTCGAAAATCAATACCAATAATGAGATGGGCATGGGCAATCGAAGTGTGTCGCCTTTACTTTCCTTGATATGAAGCAACAGGAACTAATCTTCTGCGATGCAGCTGGGGCTAATCTTATGGGATCGGATCTGTACAATCATCTCATTCGCTATTTTGTCGTCCATCTAAAATCGTTGCGCGACGTCAGTGACCACAATTGCATCTATTCGCAATTTGAAAACTAATACCATTTCCAGCGAACCGAAAATCTACAAGACGAGGAATTGTTACGATATTACGCTGCCGAATGGGATCGCTACACCACAGGTGCTAACTACATCAATCGACTATTTACCTACCTCAACCGCCATTGGGTAAAACGTGAGCGTGATGAAGGTCGAAAGAATGTCTATCCAGTCTATACGGTGCGTCCTCATCAGAATACTCCGTTTCTATTTGCTTACTCTGGGGCAGCTTTCACTAGTTCAGTGGAAGACAAATCTTTTTGTTCCCATTCAACAAAAGCATGTAAAGCTCGCCGGCGCCATATTAAGACTGATACAACAGCAGCGTAACGGGGAAACCATCGATCAGGGTCTCGTGAAGAAGGTTGTAGAGTCCTTTGTATCGTTAGGTTTGGACGACACAGATACGAACAAGGCTTGTCTCGACGTTTACAAAGAGCACTTCGAGGCGCCTTTCATTGAAGCGACCGAGAAATACTACAAGAAGGAATCGGAGTCATTCCTAGCAGAGTACACTGTCTCCGAGTACCTGAAGAAAGCGGAAGAGCGGCTGAAAGAAGAGGAGGACCGAGTCGATCGGTATCTTAACCAGCAAACGCGAAAAACCCTGATCTCAAAATGCGAGCATGTCTTGATACGAGAGCACGCCGAGCTGATGTGGGAGAACTTTCAACACCTACTCGACTACGACAAGGATGAAGACCTGCAACGAATGTATGCTCTTTTGTCACGGATACCAGAAGGCCTGGAGCCCTTGCGAAAGAGGTTTGAGGAGCATGTAAAGAAGTCAGGCTTGGCAGCTGTAGCAAAACTGGTAGGCGAGGGAGGATCAGCAGCCGATTCTCTGGATCCTAAAACCTATGTCGACGCTTTGTTAGATGTGCACCAGAAGAATTCAGAGACTGTTGCTCGTAGTTTCAGGGGTGAAGCTGGATTTGTTGCGAGCCTCGATAAAGCTTGCAGGGACTTTGTCAACCGTAATGCTGCGACGGGCCCCTCCAATGCCAAGTCTCCAGAGCTGCTTGCAAAACATGCCGACCTTTTGTTACGGAAGAACAACAAGATGACTGAAGATAATGACCTAGAGAACGCTCTCAATCGTGTGGTTAGTCTCGAGTTGATCACTTCCGTCTTTCATACCAAAATGCTTCCTACCCACAGATGGTCCTGTTCAAATATCTTGAGGATAAAGATGTTTTCCAGTCTTTCTACAGTACACGCCTGTCGAAACGACTCATTCATGGCGTTTCAGCCTCAGACGAAAGCGAGTCAAGTATGATCTCAAAACTGAAGGAAGCTTGTGGTTTCGAATACACTAACAAACTGCAGCGCATGTTTACAGGTAATTAGTGCGTCAATTTTTAGTTCTAGCTCTAATACTTTAGAACAGATATGAGTCTGAGCAAGGACCTTAGCGAAGCCTTCAAGGAGAAACACCCTGACCTGGATATCAGTTTCACAATTATGGTTCTCGGGACGAATTTCTGGCCCATCACTGCGCCTCCACACGACTTCACTATCCCGTCTGAAATCACACCCACGTACAATCGGTTTGTGGCCTACTATGGCGTCAAACATTCAGGCCGCAAACTTACCTGGTTATGGAATTACTCGAAAAACGAACTGCGTACAAACTATTTGAACCAAAAGTACATCTTGATGACGAGTGCATATCAAATGGCGGTCTTGGTACAATATAATAGGCACGATACCATGTCTTTACAGGAACTGATTACGGCGACTTCAATACCTCAGCAATTGCTAACTCAAGTACTGGAGTTACTGGTCAAGGCAAAAGTACTTGTTAATGAGGAGACCGAACAGTATGATTTGAATCCTGGTGAGTAGGTCGAGAAAGGTTCCGTGCGCCTACCTGACTGGTCGCTACAGGCTTCAAGTCAAAAAAGATCCGTGTCAACCTCAATCAGCCTATCAAAGCTGAGGTCAAATCAGAAGCCACGGAAGTATTGAAGACCGTAGATGAGGATCGCAAATACGCTATTCAGGCCACAATTGTTCGGTACGTGTAGACGTTCTTCCCTCTGTAAACATCGCTGAATTCCCTCTGTTCAGTATCATGAAAGCGCGGAAAACAATGAAGAACCAAGCTCTTATCCAGGAGGTCATTGCCCAAATTTCTCATCGTTTTACGCCAAAGATACCGGATATCAAGAAGGCTAGTGGCAGTATTCAATCCCGGCGGTACACTGAACTAACATATTCAACAGGCTATCGAAACTCTTCTCGAGAAAGAGTACATTGAACGAGTGGATGGAGAGCGTGACACCTTTGCGTATGTGGCGTGATATTTTTTAGCTGTATTTTCCCCCATCATTTTGTAAGATACACATGCTATTTTTTTTAATAACCCACGTCCAGTCACTAGTGCGAATGACCTCAGCCTTCTTCCCGATATTCAAGATTTGGTGTTTCGTTCTCAGCTGTACAAAGGCTAAAAGTCTGTCGCAATATTGAAGTTGATTCAAACGGAACTTTGCTGGTTGCAACGATACGTTGTCCATCCGCAATTTGCATTTTCAGATTTCTCTGATTGGTGCACTTGTCCTCCAAGGCCCACCGACAGACTATTCTTCGTTTCCCAAGTCTTTCTCACTACCTGATAACGTAACTCGGCATCGTCCCAAGCAAGTCCCAAGTCCATATTGTTGGCCGGCTTCTCTTCCCACTATGTATAACCGGTAGCTTTTGCCTTGCATTTAAGTAGTATCAAACTTGGTGTTACGAGGTCGTGTTTCCTTCTTTCCAGCCTTCCGTCGAGTCTGTTCCGCTCGCCAGAAGATCCATGGCGGACCTTTCTTTGGATGACACATATGGCAGCGTGTTGATAGGACTCGTTATTAGCGCTGTGTGAGTACGTTGTTATTTATTGGTCGGATCGTATTCTAAATACGTTGGACGTCTTCAGGCTGTACGGTGTTACAGTCCTACAGACGTGAGTCAGAGCTGCCTTGGGTCTGCGGTATTTGCTGTCGGCTGATTAACTGCACACTGTACTAGTTTCCTATATTTCCGGCAAGTAATTCATACCATTGGCTCGTGCTTGCTTTAACATACTGTGAAGAAAATATCCTAGGGACCGTTTGACCATTAAATTCATGGTACGTGCGCAGTAAACTATACAGCTAAATTCTTCTGAATGCCATGACACATCCTCTCAGGTTGTAGCCGTATGGTAATCTAACATTGTATATTTGACAGTCCTACAGCCTGCCTCACGATGTCGATTTAGGTTGCTGGATACCTGTCATTTGATCCTATGCACAATTGCCGTTTATTGGTACGTGGAAAACACGCTCTTATGCAGCAGACATCCAAATGTTTTCATTTCAGGTACCTGGTCACAAACTTCTTCAATCAAGATGCACTAATGCAACTGACCTGGTGAGTTGTAAACTCGTGATTCTGGGCAAGAATAACCCGCTGTCTCCAGGAGTATGGAAGTAAGCCTCATCGTCTCCGTTCTACGCTAATATACTGACACTTGGGTCAAGCTCCAAACCGACTGCAATGTAAGTTCGCTCGGAGGAAATACCCCGTGTTGAAGCTCAAAATTCGCAGGGTCTCATTGGTTTAATCGTTGAATGGTGAGGCTTCTCAAATTCTGGTGAATCCTTGGCTCATTCTTCTCATCAGCTTCTTTGCGCACCGGGTGTGGATATGTGAGTGATTTTATATATAACAGGCAACCATCTTACTAACTCGAGAGTCTAACGATAGTGTCGAGAAATCCCTACCTGACAGTCGTTATCGTGAGTTGTTTTTTTTTTTGCTCTACACTCGTGTCGACCTGACCTGCTCAGGCGATTCTGGCATGTGTCCACTTTGGTGAGTTGCTTTGAATCTGTGATTCTTTCCTATTTCCTGATAGAAATGAGTGTAGGTCTAGGCATCGGTAAGTTGGTCATTCTCACCGGATCGCTTCTGTAACTGAACTTGATCAAGTCTTTACTGTGGAGAGGTATTCTGAAGTTCCCACCGAGTTGTGCTTACTATACTGACAAGAGCTTGTCATAAAGTTTTCGTTTAGCATCCATAGAAGGCTTTCAGGATTTGATTGTGGGTCCTATTTTTGTCCTCGATTTGAATCAAGTCCAAAGTTGTATCTAGTGGGTGACGAGTGCTGGAATTGGAAGTGCTGCTACTGCCGACATCCTCATCGCCGGATCTCTTGTTTACTATCTTTCTCGGACAAGGTGTTATATCACTTGCAATGGAATCGTTCAAATCCGTTGACTGTTCAATTTCCATCAACAGGACAGGCTTCCAAAGGTACCGGTTGAGTTTTAGTAAGATAGCGTTGAAACAAACTCTTTCACAGAACGGATTCTCTTATAACGACTCTCATCATTTATAGTGTAACAACCGGTGTAGTTACTAGCATCTTGGATTTGATCATCATCGCAACTGTGCGTCCAAGTTTCTTCTGTTCTAACATCAATCAATGTATTTACCTTCGCAGTTTTCCTCGATGCCGGACAAATACGTATGGCTCGCCGTATTCTGGGTTGCGGGAAAATGTACGTATTCGAAGAACTCGCTCGCAGTTTTATTGAACTTCCTGGGTTAGGTTATGTGAATTCCTTGCTCGCTGCGTGAGCCTCTACCTTCTGTCAGTGAATGCTAACACCACAGGCATTCAATAGACTAAACAGCAGGGAGTCTCTTCGCGAGAAGGTGGCACCTATACATGGAAGCTTTATGCAGTTTTCACCCTTCGGAAACGTGTCTCATCGTTCTGGGGTATGCATTGTTCACAGTTGGCGATCGATACTTCTCACTAGCTTAAACGCTGTCTATAGCAGGATCTCTTACCCATGCCTTTGGCAGTGTCGATTCACAGGGACACTGTTTATACAAGTGATTATCCAGAATCTGTAAAGTACCCTTTTTCTATATGTCGACTAAAACTGACTCTAGACTCCCAGCCTGCCACAAGCCCTGTAAACAAACAAATCAAAAATGACTTTCTCCGCACCGTGTAATTAGTGTATAAATTTAAAACCAGGGCTTTATGGTGATGGTTTTTTCTGGATGCTATACCCTTTACTTGTATACTTAGTAAATGTACCGTTATAATGTGAATCTATGGACTTTTTGGACGCGACTAGGAGGCAAGTTTGAAAGTCGGCTAGATGGTTTGTATTCCCACGATTCGCAATGTCTCTTCACCTTCGAGACGCCTTGTTGGATGGCCTCAAAACCTTGCCAGGGACCCGCGAATTTCACGTCCACGTCCTCGTATCTGCACCCAGGAAGCATTCTGCACTTTATCAGTATGCTCAGCCGCGTTGTAGGACCTATCTTCAAGACATCCTAGTCCTTCTCTCCGAACAGTCTACTCCCGACTCGCCTCGTATTCTGGTGACAGCCATTGAAGCATGTGTGTATAACATCCCTGCGACTTCTTGTGCTATATTATATGTTTCAAAGGTCGATTCCACAGGACAAGCTTCATCGCCGTCACCGACTACCACCCTTGTTAAATCTTTCCTGTCGTTCCACGCCAACCCTGCCACGCGACCAGTTGCTGCAGACCATTTTTGGATCCACATCTTTGCCCGTGCACAGAACCAGTACCTCTTTCCCAACTCTGCAGACTACCCTGGTAAACGTCCATTGAGTGACGTCAAGCTTTGCGGTTGGTGGAAACGAGTCCTCAATGACACGGCAGTCAAGCTGAACGAGGAGATTGGTTCTGGCAAAGCCCTCATCAAACTATTCTATGTTTTACCAGGGTACAGCCAACTGGATGCAGAATACTCCTTGAAACACATATCAACGTCAACTTCATCCCTTCCCATGAGTCACGCTCATCAATTGACCTGGACCTATGGCCATCCCTATTCCGAGACTGAAATACCTTTGGCCTGTCCTCGAGACCCGTCTGACCCGGACTCTCTGCACAACTTGGGGAACTATATTCCTTCTTTCGATGATGATCCCAAGTCTCGATTTTTAGACGAGATTGCTTATACGACGGAGGGAGAGGGGATCAAGTCTCCGGCTCGGAAGCGTCCACGAACTGTTTCTACGGCATCGAATGGAGAAGCTTCCGAAAGTGTATTAGTCTCAACTTTGGGTCCAGGCGGTTCTGAAGGCGCTGACGAGAAGGGTGACAGCACGAATGGGAAGAATGACCGTCCGCAGGGAGAGCTTGGAAAAGTTACCCCTGATGAATTTTGGGAGAGAATGTCTTTCCGACAAGAGTGTGTTGCGGGGGCCGTGACCGGCTTTTTTACTCTGGGTATGACTATGCTCAGAAAAAATACAGAGGATGGCAGTACAGAAAAGTCTACGGTTTCACCCCTTGCGCCTCAACCTGGACAGGTATCCTCCAAGATAAACAAGCGTGTCATCACATCATTGATGACCGGCGTAGAATTTTCGACAAAAGAACGCGCTGTGCGTTCTACAGAATCCGTGGAAGGGACAATTAGAGGTTTATGTGAAGGCATATCGACCATTCCCACTCCCATAATACAAGCCCCGCAACCCAGAAGAGCGTCTGGTGCCTCTGAAGGCCGCAGAACTCCTGAAAGAGAGAGCTCTTCTGCACTTCTTGCACCTCCCCGGACACCTCCGCCTCGGATGACCAACGGGAAACGTATTATTCCTGACGTCTCTCCGAACCCATTCCCAGAGCCTGAGACATCGCTGGAGACATACAATTCATATATTTATGGATCTGTATGTGTTAGCAATCCCATCACGACTGCACCAGAGAAAGGGAGATCGGAAGGGGAGAAAGGAGAGGGAACGACACCGCATGTGACGGTTCTGACTGTCCGGAAAAAAAAGAAAAGAACCGATGGCAATTGAGATGGGATGACAGAGCCATCTGATGGACGGATGTCGACACTCGTATTCATACGTAGGTGCAGCAAGGTTTTCTAGTGTCATTGTATTGATTCTTATATTTTTTGGACTGCGAAAGTTATGTACAGAGTGCATTTATATCGATTTGTTCTCTTGTATGCCGTGTGTTTGTACTATCTTGGTCGCAGCCCCATGATTCGAGAAGGATAGGGCTATAGATTGGATTTGATGGCACTTGTATTCTAATCTTTGACTGTTCTATCAACTGTTGCCAGAGTATCTCCGAAAGCGTAACAAGGCGGGAACACGAGGCAGCGGTTGCTGAGCGACAAGGGCGAGTATAGAAAGCAGCAGGCTAGCAAGGCGGGGAAAGTGGGAAAGAGGAAACATGACTGCTGTCTTTTCTGTTGCGTAAGAGTGTCAGAGGTGGCAGATGACCGGTTTGGGCTGGATGGGATCACAGAAGAGGGTGATGGGACGGGATGAATGGCACTGCAATGCACAGAGAGAGAGTTGCTATGTTGTGGATAGAAAATGGGATAGGCTTGTTTCAAGGGTTGCCGGTTGATGATGATGCTGATCGGTCCATCGGATTACTTACGCGACAGTTCTATGGAAGGTTCTGTTTTAATTAACTATTGTTGAATTCATTCTTCACCACTCTTTGTTGTTGTTCACCTTGAACCAACTTCACAACCACAGTCCAGCGTCATCCCAGACAGCGAGCTCCCCTCCTGCTCGTCGTCCTCTTCCCCAAGATACCCACTACAATGTCCGTCAAACAAGGCAATCTCGCTGTTCCGCCCTCCCTTCCCTCCTTTGCTTCCACTTTCAGCTCAAAGTCTCTCAGCACCTTTTCCTCCGACGACAACTCTCTTCCTCCGATTCAGTCTCGATCCTCTATCCAAGACCTTCGTCGCGTCAAATCTCCCTCCACACACCACTTGTCCCGTACTCCATCCCACGAAGACTCTCTTCCTCGCACTGCTGGCAGAAAACGCCCTCGTGCAGAATCCTCTGCCAAAGACGACAATGACCATTCCGATTCAGAGTCAGTCCATTTCATCCGTCTTATTCGCTTTGCTGAACAGACCCTTTGTATTGTCTTTCTCACAGTGGCGGTTCTCCTCGAGTCAAGGAAGAACCAGAACAAGACATGCTGGAGCCTTCTCCTCCACCTCCTTCATTCAAAGCAAACGAATCCAGAATCATCGATAACGCTGCTGCACCACCGCCTTCCACCATTCTTCCCTCTCCTTTGAAAAAACGCCGTGTCACCATTAGCGGCACCGGCACTCCAGCTCTAGATACAGACGTGAGGCCTCCTGAAACGGCCAATTCCACCCCTATCTCTCCTGCTGTCCTTGGCTTTACTATTCCCCGCGAAAATATGGAACAAGTTCGTTCTATGATCTCTGTGAAACAGAAACAACAAGCCTTGATCGAACAGCGCAGAGGTAGCATAACTACTCCTGCTCCCGCCCCTGAAGAACGCTCAGGAGCTCCTGCGAAATCGTCGGCTTCCAGTTCACGTCCTTTACGTCGCAGTCCGAATGCCGGAGGCTCCAGTAGCCGTCGCCACACTGTAGTCTCTACGTCACTCCAAGTCCCTACAAGTCCTAAACCTCCTCTCATTCCTGGCCAGCAATCCTCTGCTTCGAGTCAGCCACCCACTAGCTCTGTTCCGGCACAGTCACTTCCACCTCCACCTATCAGTTTTGCTCGTCGTCGTGCCAATCAACTCGGTGCCGCTGGCAAGAAAAAGCCAGCTGATATTCTTATCAGCCCCCGTGAAGCCCAGACTGCAGAACAATTCGCGCCATCTATCCAAAGTGCTCCACCGGTTCCCCAGGCTGGACAAGGCAACAATTTCATTGGCAGATTCCCAATGGCGTTGCCTCGGTTACCATCTGTTATGGCTGCAGGTGACAATGTCCGGCGAACAACGAGTGGAAACGTTCCACCAACACCCACTAGATTCTCGGCGCAAAGAAATACGACATCTACACAGGTCTCCCATCCTATACCTGGGATCTCCGGTCGATCACCACCGAATGCATCTGTTCCCATCTCGTCAACCCTTGTCCCACCTACACCGAGTTCCTTACATCATCCTGGTTACACCGGAGAAAAATCTGCCTTTCTTGCTCCATTTGAGATGTTTTATGATGCACTCAATGACTCGAAACAACTCAAGAATTGGCTGTCGGAACAAATGCAGAGGTCGAATAGTTTGATTCAGAATTTGACACAGCAACAGGAAAAGATGCATGAAATTGTGGATACCATGGTGGAAAAACGGGTTAGTGGTATGAGGTCCGAGATGTCTAGTCTTCAAAGGCGAGTAGAGGAGCTGGAGGATGCGTTGAGAGTCGCTACTTCTAGCCGACGCGGTAGCATCGAAAACGGGCTGAATATTAAAGGTAAAGGAAAACAACCTCTCCGAAACGGCCTGCCTGCTCCAGGTCCCGTTCCCGTAGAGTCGTACACCTTTCCTCCAGTCTCAAGCGCGGAACGTGAGCGACGACGTGTAGATTCGGAACGAGTTGGCAGAACTTTGTCTCCGGGTTGGAACCACGACCGCGAGTTCCCGGACAATGAAGGTTCACCTGCACCGTTTGATTCGCGCAGGCTGTCTGTCTCTGCGGATCGCTCAACTCAACCTCGGACATCGTTTTTTGCACCATCGCCGCCGAGGGAGTCACCGCACGGCAAGTTGTCTAGACCGGGCTCCAACATGAGTCGACAGCATTCAAGTCCAAGGATACCCCATATATCAGAGAGGGATAAAGATAGGTCGCCGCCTCGACGGTTGGACGATAATCGAAGAAACTCGATTCCTGGACATATCTCGGATGATAAGGATCGTTGACAGTGATGAAAGATATGGGTTGGGGAGCTATCTTGACTGAGATACCTCGTTTGTTTTTCTTGTTTTACCACGATTTGATTTTCTCTTTTTTTCTTTGTGTACACGACTCGGCCGTTCCTTTGGACATTCCGAGCGTTGATCTGTTCCTGTATGATTCTTTTTTTTTCGTTTTTCTGTCTTTTTACGCTCTACTGTCATTAATTTTATTTGGTTGTTTCCTTTTCACCTTGCTCAGTTGTCGACGCCGTCCCGTGCCATTTCTTTGCATCCGTCATTCCTTTGATTTTCGCTTTGTCTTCGCCTCTGTTCAAATGGGTATTTCATTGTTTGCATTTGGGGATCGCGGAGCCCGCCTAGTCTGTCATTACATTTCATCTTACCCTACTGTTGTTCTTTTTTGATCCATGAAAAATTTTTCTTGTTTACTCTGCCAAATGGACACACTCCTTTACGTTCATCCGTCGTCTTTACATAGCACCATCAACAATTCCATCATCTATACGTGTACACTATATACTATACAGCCATGTACAATCAGATTCACAGTTTTTTTGGTTTACCACTACTTACGTATCGCAGTCATGTTTCTTTTGTTTCTCTCTTTTTCTTTAATCGTTTTTTCTTGTCCATACATCATAGCTTTCGTATGCATGTCTTTTTCGTACCAGTCTGAACATTGCTATTACCAGGAGTTTCTCGAGTTCGCGGTCACGTGGGATTTCTCGTTAAAGTGGATCCACTGCGAGCGCTAGCCAGCCATTGACAGAGGGAATGCTGCCCAAATTTGCAGGTCGGATCTCCTTGCCCACAACCACGAGCTGAGCTGACAGTAATGACGGATCCGCTGCACATGGAGCACGGAGAATGCCTGTGTGGCCTGTGGCGTCTCCAGTCTAAAGGCATTTGACTCGGTTCCGATGTAGGTATTGGAGCTTTCAAGTCTGTGGATTCATTGACGGATTGACGAAGAATGTCCCTATGTGATGATGAGAAGTGGGTCCACGGAGTTTGGGGTCATTCAACGTTCCCAAGTCAAAAATTTTATTTCGGGTCCTAGGTCTTGATGCATACGTTCGAACGTGCTTCAAGAGATACTGTCCATTTGTAGCTAGAATACAAAGGCACTAGCATGTATATATATAACAAGGAGGCCGTGATATACTTTAGGAGACGGCATTTAGCGTTTGCCCTGAAGGTTGGCGTGAGTTACAATTACTTTTTGTTGTGTATTCTGACGGCGTTCAAGCAAGGGCAAGGGGTCTCTTTGGAGGCGAGTTCTCCGTTTACAGAAGACAAGGGCTTCAGGACAGGGCCGCAGTTGCATGTCCCGAGCTGACGCGTTGTTTTCACTAGAATCCAAAGAGATAATATTGCGAAAGAAGAATCGTGCTATTCAGACCTAAATTTAGAGAGGTACGACTACGTTTTTAACGTTGTCGACTATGGCATGGTAGAGGTACTGCATCAGTTGCAGATAGATGTTTGCGTACGAAGTAGGAGTTTGAGATTACCAGAATTAGCAACGTGAGAACTTGAACTCGTCAAACTTTTGGCGTCGACGACGATGCTGGGCCGTCAACTACAAAGCTCACTCCCCTCTCTGGCACGAAGCTACGCTCAGAAATGGCCAAGACCGAAGCCTGGCACCTCAGAAAGACCTCCAATGCGCCATGCAGATCCTCTCTTGAACAGTGACAATGCTGTCGTGACCGCGTTGCCCAAGGAAAACCTCACTTTCATCCATCGTCCTCCTCCAACTGCCCCTTCTCCTCTTTCATACACCACAAATCCAGTTTCTCCTCTTCTTAGACCTGCGACAACACCAACTGAGAGCTCTCTACCTCCGCTCGTCCGACCCGAAAAATCTCAGCCAAAGCGAGCATCCCAAAAGACTATAGCAGAGATACAGCGTCTTCGGGAATTGGATCCTGTCAAACATACTCGTGGTGCTCTCGCAAAGAGGTTTGGAGTCACTCAGCAATTTGTGGGTATGATTGCAGGTACCAAAAAATCTACGAGGAAAGCTCTCATTCGGACGAGGGACACGGAACATCAGGCAAATAGAGACAAGTGGAGCGACAAGAGGTCGTTGGTTGTTGCCATTAGAAAGAAACGGCGGGAACACTGGTGATTTCTCTGCACTCGGGAAGATTCGTGAGTCCATTCACTACTCATAGGATGTCACCCTTACAATTCCTTGACAGATTTAGCAACTCCTTGGCACTTTTCCCGGTTTATCTTAGATCTAGACGATTTTTAATGATCTGGAACATCAAAATGGGCTCTGGAAGCTGGCAATGATAGTGGGGGAACTCGTGATTAGTCTACGGAATGCCGATCTTGGAAGCAGTACTCTACATTCCTCATCCTTCCGATATCCTCCTCGTCTTTCCATGTCTTAAAATTTCCAATCGCATTTCACATGTTTCCTAGTTGGTAGGAGGAACTTTATTCACGCGGAAGCCATAATTGCAGTTTGTTATTTCCCCAGATTCTTTCTTTGAGTAAAGCCTCAAAGTCGGCCAAATGTGACAATCTGACTCTCAAGCCCCCACTATTTAAGTGGAATGAGACACAGAGCCTTTAGTGATAATCTCTTTCCTCATACCATGTCTGTTGCTGTCCAGAACGCTTCTCATATCCCTTTTGGCTTCCCAGCACAAGTGCCTCCTCGTTTCGCTGAAACTGACCATGTACAAAGATGCCTTGTCCAGCTTCGCAGCAAGTCTCAAGGTCTCGAAAAGTATATATTTCTCAACGGTCTGAAAGAGCGCGACCCCGAACTCTTCTACAATATTCTGCTCACTAACATGATGGAAATCATCCCAATTCTTTACACACCGACCGTAAGTTCGCAGTTCTTGCCGACCATGATTCTTTCTGACTCGTCTTCAGGTTGGCGACGCCTGCACCAACTACTCTCATATCTGGCGTCGACCTGAAGGGTTGTATATCTCTATCGAACACAAAGGACGTATCCGTGAAGTTTTGCGTAACTGGCCTGCAAGTACGGCTGCTCGCATCGCTGTTGTGACTGATGGTATGTTTCACTTTCCCAACTTGACTCTTTATCTTGACTCTGTATTTTACAGGTTCCCGCATTCTTGGTCTCGGTGATCTTGGAGCTAACGGGCTTCCTGTAGGTAGCAACCATTTCTCACCTAGACTAGCGATGACGTTCACTCGATACAGATTAGCATTGGGAAATTGTATTTGTTTCCTTTGCTTCGCGTCATATACCTACTTCTAATATTTTTTATTCACATTGACGCATGTAGAGACCTCTACATTGCAGGTGCAGGTATTAAACCTTCCTCCACTGTCCCTATTTGCCTCGATGTCGGAACGGACACTCGGAAATACTTGGAAGATCCCCTTTACATTGGTGTACGTCAAAGTCGTCCCAAGCCTTCTGAGGTGAGTATTTCTCGAAGCTCGTCCTCTCGCGTGGAGCAGTATTTTTGGAGCTTGAATTAAGCTTGATTCTGTTCCTTGTCTATCGGGACACACTTCACGCGAGCATCTTTTTTTACTGCACTTTATTCTGTGCCCAAGGATCCCACTAATAATCTTTGACTTGTAGATGGATGCGTTCATGGAAGAATTCATGTCGGCTATGGCTGAGGTCTTTCCTCAACTCTTAGTTCAGTTTGAAGACTTTTCGACCGATAATGCTTTCAAGTATCTCGATCTTTTCAGAAATAGATATTGTTGCTTCAATGACGACGTGAGTGGATAACCTTGTTGCTTTTCCGTTTCCTTACTTCTTTTCTCACTTGTTTTCACGATCGCAGATTCAAGGAACAGGTGCTGACTTCTATTTCTCGAGTTGGAGCCGTCTGACTATTAGACTCGATTTGTTTTGTTTTGCTCATCCCACACTGGCTTCCCGTGTTCGTCATAGGTGCTGTTGTTCTTTCCGGTTTCATCAATGCTGCGAGGCTGGCTTCCGCAGCCAGTGGGCTTCCACTCACGGAACACAGGATCTTGTTCCTTGGTGCGGGGTCTTCTGGCATTGGAGTAGCGAAGCAGCTATTGTCATTCTTCACGTCCATGGGGATGACTGTGGAAGAGGCGAAAAATAGAATCTACGTCAGTTGGTCTCGGTGTTACTTTGACTCTTATCTAACCACTTTTATTGAACAGACTGTGGATTCGAAAGGCTTGGTCACGGCTGATCGAGAAGGGTTGCAAGAGCACAAGAAGTGTGAGTCGTCTACCTTATCTAACTGAAAAAGGCCGTTATTGAATCCTGATTTCTAGTCTTTGCTCGCACGGATTATCAAGGACCTCCGTTGAAGAAATTAGCCGACATCGTTGAATATGTCAGACCCACGGCGTTATTAGGTCTCAGCACCCTAAGGGTGAGTTGATGTGAAAATCGTCTTTTAGTCTTAACGTCGTCCAATGTGAAACTCGCGGTTTCAGAACGCGTTCACAGAAGATGTTGTCAAACTCATGGCTTCAATTAATAAACGACCTATCATCTTCCCTCTCTCCAACCCTGTGTCATTGTCCGAGGTCGACTTTGAGGATGCTATCAAATGGTGAGACCTTTGACCTGCATTCTCCGTCTAATAACGATACCAACTATCAAATCAGGACCGATGGTTCTGTCATCTTTGCGTCCGGGAGCCCTTACAAGCCCGTCGAATACAAAGGCAAAGTCTATGAAGCTGGGCAAGGCAACAATATGTATCAGTTCCCCGGCATTGGCCTGGGCGCCATTCTTTCCAGGGCCAAACACGTCTCCGACGCCATGGTAGACAAAGCAGCTATAGCGCTGGCCTCGTCATTGGACCACGAGGAGAGGGCAAATGATTTGGTGTACCCTAGACTTCACAGAATCAGAGAGATCAGCGGCCAGGTCGCATTGGCCGTCATCAGGCAAGCTCAAGCCGAGGTTAGTGGGCTAGAACGACTATCATGCCTTGCATTTGGCTTATATCTGTGTTATAGGGCTTGGATCAGACTATCGTCTACAGGAGTCTTTGCGACTCGGACTTGCTTGATCATATCCGAGCCAAAATGTGGAAACCCAGCAATGTTATTGGTCGTGTTCGTCTCTAAAGTAATCTGAGACTACTTTGATTTAAAAAAAGTGTTGTATTACTATTTGTATGTACTTGTAGCTTTCTACTAGTCAATTCAAATGTTCTGAGAACTGGAGAGATTCCGATATTCGGCGAAGGTCTTCGGGAGCAGACAGACTCTTATTTCCTTATTTCCCATTGGGTTTTCAACTCTTGATCGAGACCAATGTCCAGTTGAGCCTCTCCCTCCCGAGCTTTCCTTACTCAAGTCAACATCCTAATTCCGATCATAGATTCTGACGATATCAGGGCAAAGGTGCGATCCATCGTCACGGAAGATCCCAATAGTTGGGAAAACGTCTGGAATCAGGTTATCGTCCTAAACATCGCTCATAGCTCGAGTAGGTTTTGATATATCAGATAGAACCTCAAACCTTGGGACGCTGGTGCCGTTCAGCCACCATTGAAAGAAATCATTGAATCTGGTCAGCTGGATTTACCCGATAAAGGTCGAACTTTGGTACCCGGTTGCGGTACAGTGAGCGTGAATCGTATCCGCGAATCTGGATAATGACTGAAGAAAGCTTAGGGATATGATATCGTATATCTTGCATCTACGCTCAAAGGCTTTGATGTTCTAGGACTCGATGTATCGCCTACAGCTGTGGATGCAGCCAGACGGTATGTACTTGGTTTGTTCAGCATCGATCAGCCAACATGAACGCGCGCATGTACTAGGCACTTGGAATCTCAAGATGTGCCCACTAGTCCTGATAGAGAGATAAAATTTGAAGCTGGTGATTTCTTCAAGTATACTATTTCCGACGACAAGAAATTCAACTTGATTTACGATCACACGTAGGTCCTATGGTTCTGACCCACTTTTACTGATCAGCGAACTTCCGATGTTATGCCTAGGTTCTTTGTCGCCATACCCCCTTCTTTTCGACTGTCCTGGGGAAGCCAGATGCGCAATCTCATTAAGCCAAATGGGTATCTCATTACTATCGTTTACCCTATCCAAGAAAGATCGGAGGAAGATAAGTTGAAAGGCCCTCCGTTTTATGTCGAACCAGATCACTACATTGAGCCCCTCGGAGATGGATGGCAAAAGATAGTCGACAAGGTACCTAACATCAGCTCTCCTAGCCACGAAGGCAAGGAACGTCTCATTGTCTGGAAGAGGCTGTAATGTTTCAAGCTAAAATCTACTGAATACAATCTATTTTATTACTTCTCTATCACGCGTTCTCCGATGCTGGAGCCTCTGAAGGTTGTGCCGAGGCCACCTCAGAAGTTTCAGCGGACTGTTGAGGTTTGGCACTCTTGCCTTTGCCGGGAGGTGGTGGATGGTAAACCTTCTCCTATAGATTTGAACATCAGAGCACGTCCATCGGGTCCCATAAAAAGCACTTACTTTCTTTTTCTTCTTCTCCGGTTTTGCATTAGGATCCGGGTAAGCTAGTTTCTCCACGGTCTTCCACTCTTCGTTCTCCTGGAATGCCTTTTGTATTGGATCTAGTAACCGTTGAAGAACAGCAGTGACTGTCTTCTTTAGGTCTCCTGGATGTATCGCTTTACTTTTGAAATCATTCTTCATATCCTCGAATTTGGTGTAGTGCAGGGGTCCGCCGTACTTCTCGTCTCGGTCAATAGTAAAAAGTGTCCCTTCCGGAGCGTTGTCGTTGGCAAAAGGTTTGGGATCAGCGCTCAGTCCTAGACCATCGACACCTTTCAATTGATCCAGTTTGAGCTGACTTATCGGGAACAAGACAGCTTCAGCGAATGAGAGAAGGCCATTTTCTTCGACGTTTCCTTCTTCGCAGAATGCGGCTTTGACTTTGCGTTTGATGACATCGGGACCGTCCAAAAAGTCAATTTTGGAATTAGGGTCGGACGAAGACATTTTCCCTCCTGCAAGTCCTGGAACCATTGCGTTCATGAGATGTGCTCGTTTTTTGTACCCAAGTCGCGGAAGGTAGAGTTCAGCAAAAGTAAAGATTTTACGCTAGAATAACAAGGTCAATGCATATTACGTGCGTATAATGAGTGGGGTGTCGTACCTGGTCAACACCACCGAACTGAAAATCAACGCCAAGGTACTGCTCATCCAATGCCTGCAACCCGGGGTACAACAGACCACTAAGTAGGGGACTTTCTACTTGTTTCACCACCTCCGCGCCTGCTTTTTTCGCATCATGCTCGGTGACTGTTGCACAAAGCTTATAATTATCCATGTTGTATTCTCTAGACAGTTGGTAAGAAGATCCTTGAACGAAATGAAGTTTGTCGATAGGAATCCCGAGAGAGGTGAAGACGGCAATTAGGATATGTTTGTAGTATTCTGTTCTGTGCGCAACCAGCTCGAGGGGTGCTTTTAGGTTGTCGAGGAATGCATGAACATCTACATCAAAAATTTTGAGCATGTGTTCCGCCAATAGGTAGCAATAGTTGCTCACCAGCAAGTAGTACGGTAACCTTTATTCAAAAGTTAATACCCGATACATATTCTCGATCAGGAGGAAAGACGTACTTCCACTCCAGCTCGTAAGAAATCAGCAATTTTGACCAGCGGTACGAAGTACCCAATATGGGCTAGGTCCTACAAATCAGTCCTGTTTTCGTAAAAATCGCACTTCATACTTACGTCGTCCAGTGGGCGCAGTGCCTACATAAAGAGTAGGATTCTGGTCACAACGAATTGAAGATCCGAAATTCAGGATGCGCACCCCAGTAACATTTTGGTGACCTTCCTTCTGCCAGAATTGCCTTGATCGAGTCACCTCCAAGAACCTCTTGCAGATTTCTGGTGATAATTTCAAACTTTTCGTCTGGAGACGCCATAACGCAGGTGGGGAATAGGTGTCAAGATGGATTTATGACTCGAAAGACGATAATATCGGATATGTGTGTTTACCAAATCCGGAAATCTTATCTCGCGAGTACTTTTCGACGCGTTCGTGCCACGCGTCCTGCTCTAATTCACTTCCCCGCATCAATGGCTGCTAACCCTTGCATAAAATGTCAACAAAACCATACTAATCCTCAGCACTTTTTGCTAACGTGTTTTCGCTGCAAAAGATGCTGGCATAACGGTAAATCCCTCTGTGATTACATCGATGATTTATTGATTTCTCAGAGTTTAGACTGTTATGAACCCAAAATAACCACAAAGGAAGTCGTAGGTCGTATAGAGGGGACTGTCAGAAATGATCCCAACTACAATATATCAAATTGGGTCTGTGCTCGTTGCAGAAAGAGGCCAGCTGTGTCCACGAAATCTGCATCATCTGCATCGAGTCGTCCCTCGAGTGTCAAACGTGAATCAACGATTGCGCCAAAGGAAGGGAGACCTATCATTGATGTTCAACGTTCCTCCTATCCGCAGAATGAAGATCCCGGAGACACCTCGTCGGGTTCAGAAAGTGAACTCGTTGAGTCTAGGAAGTCTGTTCCTGTTCGAGTTGATAAACAGGAACAGAGACGACAAGATGCACCCTCTCTCCCTACAGATACAGGCCCGGGAGACACATCGTCCGAGTCTGAGAGCGAAAGTATCAAACGCGAGAGTGCTGGACCCAGTAGAAAAGGTAAGGTCTCTGGAGATGACTGGTTTCTATTTACTTAACATTTGTTGCCAGAATCCAGAAATGTGAAAGTAGAACAGCCCGACTTTCAGAACAGAAAGGTTCGTCCTCATCTAACGAAGCTTTTGATGTCTTGGTGAAACTTCCAACAGAGCGCACGCAAAATCCCCAATACAAAACCGCTAGAAATAGTTACAGTGGACGATGATTCTGATTCTGACATTCAGATACTACCCGGTCCACCTGCATCTGTACCTCCAGAAACTCCAGCACCTTCACGCTCGGTATCAACTGCTCTGACCGAGCCTACGGTGGTGGATGATGATCAAACAGACCAACTTATCAACGATGGATTGGGAGAGGACGAACCTCAAATGTCACCTGGCACTGGTATTGTGTCAGTTGATTCTGGTAGAGTTGGGCCTGAAATGCGGCATGCCTCTATGCCTACTGAACCGAGCGCCGTTTGCGATCAACAAAGTCATGTCTTACCCGAACCTTCAACTCGCGATCTGACCCCCATGGATACGCAAATACCAGAATCAATTCCCTGTAATTCGTATCCGTTCGCCCCTACCTGGATGCATAAATATCTTGAGCATGAGACCGACACTCTGCCTTGGCAGCACATCCTTCATGCACAGACCAATTCTCGCCGATCCAGCAGGCGGAAACCCACCGCAAAGAGACTGGATAGGAATGCATTCAATCTTGACCTGGTGAATACTTCAATTGGAGAGGTGCTGAGACCTTGAAAAGGTGTTCCGATGTCTTTTACACGTAAAGATGAACAATGCATTCCAAAAACAATACACTTTATTTTGCTTCGCTTTTCTACCAATGAAACTCGAGAACCCTTATGTGCTAAAGGTACCTTTACTGGAAGATAGTTCTGCTCCCAGTTTGTAGCCAAGGACCTAGATTGAAGGATCATGAATACCCAATATCTACTTGAATAAACATAATCCGTACCTTGTCCCAATCTAATTTCTGCCTCGTCATTGGAAGTGCACGTCTAAGTCCTTTGAACGTCTTCTCTGACATCTCGTGGTAGGTATCATTCAGTGACGTCTGATATTTGCCCTCCTCCGTCTCGATCAAAGCAAGAATCTTGGAAGCGGCATTACTTGGAGGAGAGGTGACAACAGCTGAAGGTAGGGTTATTGAGATCTTATGCTTGGTGGACAGTTGCACCTGAGGGTGGCGCGGTGAGGGCTAGTTATACAAGGAGTTTGCTAGATGACTAACATTTCCTTGCTCGTAATAATGAATGTTGACAAGTATTTTGCCTTCAACGGTGTTTTCGTTCAGATCTATGATGTACTCTGATCGCCAGCGCCCAGACCTGAATCAGGCAAGAATTGGGAAGACACAAGGGAACGACGTGACAGAGGACACACCAATAATTGGAGGGATTGTATTTATTAGCGACAATTTGTAGGATGTACTGATTCTGGGTTCCTTGCTTCGAGAACACCGAAGCGGCGCCGTCATGGAAATGTGCAAGGAGGTATGTTAGTGCTGCCTTCTCAAGTGCAGATCTGGCAGACGTCTGGTCATATCACGGCCAACTGGAACCACCAAACACGTACCGAAACTCCTCTGCGTCTGCATCAGGCTCAAAAGGTTGAGGGTCGGAAGCATCCTAATTGAATATATGGGCCTCGAATAACAAGGGAAAGTAATGCAGGACTCACCAAGGTTAGATGATTGAACACAAAGCTTGTCTTTGATCTAGGATCTATCCATCTCTCTTGCCCATCTTCTGAAGCTGGCAACCGGGCGGCTTCACTTATGATTGACTGTGATATTCATCCCAGCAGTAAACGCGTCTCGGTCAGGGATTATCTAGAAGTCTCCTAGACGAACAATGTGCAAACCTGGTGTTCTGTTCCGGGGACATCGACGGTAATGAATTGTTCGAGATTGTATTCCTTGAGCGCAGGTAATAGGCCCTCCTCTAGAGTTTCGTCGTCCGAAATTATGTTCCGAACATCTGTTTGGACAAATTCGATGAAAGGATGGATCATAAATCGGATTGTATATACCATTCAGGACATCGTTTATCTCTCCGGGTGGTGATTGCAGAATAAAGCTGCAAGCTGCCTCAATGCGGGAATCCATGACTCGGAGTTGAGGACGAGTATAGTTACCTGTGGCTGTGCAAGCGCAACCCTTCTTGTTCTCTGCGCTCGACATGAATATCATAGTAAACTTTTTCAATGTTTTCAAGGTCTCTATTGCTAAAGAATACTACAGGAAAGTCTCTTTGGCCGAACAGTAACTCCTGCGGAGCGGCTCAGGCAGCATCAACGTTCTCTCGCGAAAGCGCAGCGCGAATTGGACCGAGAGCGTACCAAACTTGAACAGAGCGAAAAGAAACTTATAATGGACATTAAGAAGAGTGCGAAGTCTGGCCAAATGGTATCTTGCCCGGTCCCATTATTCTGCAGACAATGAATTTATCTCTTAGAATGCGTGTAAAGTGATGGCCAAGGACCTCGTACGAACAAGACGCTACGTTCAAAAGTTTTATCAGATGCGGACGCAACTTCAGGCCGTCGGGCTCCGAATACAAACTCTGCGAAGTAATCAGCAGATGGCCGACGCTATGCGGGGAGCTACTAGAGTATGTTCGTCCTGAAGACATCAGCTTGTTACTGAATTCCTTAACAGGCAATGGCTTCCATGAATCGAGGAATGAACTTACCAGCAATCTCAAAGATCATGACCGAGTTCGAGAAGGAGAGTTCTATGATGGATATGAAAGAGGAAATGATGTCCGATGCTGTGGACGACGTGATGGACGATGAAGAAGACGAAGAGGAAGAAGGAGATAAGATTTTGAAAGAAGTGTTGGATGAAATCGGAGTCAATTTGTCTCAACAGGTGTGTGTTTAATTATTCTTCTACCACCCTTTTACCTGACTCTTCCTATAGCTCACAGATGCCCCAACCGGTTTGGCAGTATCATCCGCAGCCGCTGTACGACAGCCTGTCGCTTTGGGTGAGACCGCTGGCGGTTCATCTCGAGGAGACAATTCCGGCGGTGGCGATGGATCTTCAGGTGGCGGCGGAGCAGCATTATCAGATGAAGATGCTCTTCAGGCGCGTTTGGATGCTTTACGGCGAGGTTGATGTCGAGGAATATTATTTTTGCTTGCATACATGTCGAGCTCTGTCGTTTATATCCGCTGATTTTTGTATTTTTCTCCAACATTTTCAATCTGGTTTACGAGGACTTATAGATGAATGAAATTCAGATACATGAAAGCATCACAGTCTAGATATTCTCATTGCGCCTCCGTGTTCATCCCACCATTTTTCTACCGCCGCATCTGCGTCATAGTCAAAAGTCTCCGCGCTTTTTGCCCTGTCTGACCACGCGTTGGGATTGTCTTTATTTTCGCTGGCCATCTCCTCTAGTTCTTTCATCATTGCCTTCTTCATCAATAAGTCTCTCGCTTCTTGCTCAGGACCGTCTTCCAAGTGATAGTTTTCACGGTTGGTATTTGAAGCTGCTTGGGCCGAGGCAGTGCGACCTAATCGAATGTCTTGATACGCTTGAAGTAAATCTGGAATCTCGGAGTAGCTTGAAAGCCGAGAGAAGAGGTTTCCGAGAACTGCTGCATCCTCAATCTAGAATCACACTAGAAGCTTTAACAACCATGTATCGAATTCCGGAAATCCTTGCTCACCGCCATCGCAGATCCTTGTGCCCTGTAAGGCTATCATGATTATCAACGGCTAGCTCAAAACATACTCATGAATCCTTACTAGCATTGGGTGACAAGCGTCACCAAGCAAGCATACACGTCCGCTCCCGTGAATCCAGGTATTCAAGGGGTTGCATATGACCAGTTTGCTCTTTAGCACAGTGGTAACTTTGGACAGGAGCTTTTGCACACTAAAATATCGTTATAAGCCTTGTTCTCATGTGGTGGGACCTTGTACGAACCGTGGCTCCCAACCAACGTATCCCGCCTGCATTTCCGCGGGATCTCCCTCGGCAGTCCAGGAATATGTTGAACCGTTATCTCTTTTGATACCTACCATGTTGTACTCCTTGCCGTCACTCTGCATCTGCTCAACTGTCTGTCTAGTACCATTCCAAAAAAACCACTCACGACACGATATCCGATTAAATGTTTGCCGGGCCCCATCCAACAAGTAATTTCTGGGTTTTCAATGAAAGACTGTAACTCAGGATCGCCCATCATGCCTTCGGTGGGCAAAATAGCCCTATATGCTACATCACCAGTTGGTACAGCCAAGGGAATGTTTTTGTGACCCAGAACATAACCACGGACGACAGATTTGATACCATCGCAGCCGATGACCAAATCTGCTGAGATGCTCAACCCAGACTGTAATGTGACGGACGGTCCATGAGGATCCACTGACGCCACTTTACTGTTGAGACGCAGATTCATGTAGGGTTTAGCTAGGCTAAAGAGCATATCATAGAGGTCCCTACGCTGTCAAGATGTCATTATCTCACTGTCTAATCAAAGAAAGAAGCGACGATACTTACGTGGACCACGTACCATGGCGCACCATGTCTTTGCTCGATCTTCGTTCCTAATCGCGACATACCCACCTTCTCTCCCGAACTATCTGCCGGCGTTTTGTCAGGTCCTGACCGAAAGTTGCATACGGAACACGAGCTTACATCTGCAAAAAGTAAACGTCTCTGGTTTATCCCTCCCCGAAATGGTTTTCAGTCGTTCTCCCAGTCCCCAACGTATGAGAAGACGTGTCAAATCTGAAAATGACTTCAAGTTAAATCAAGTCCTCGCTCTATCTCGGTGTCCATAACTCACTAGGACAAACTTGTATGCCAGCTCCTATTTCACCAGCCCGGGACTCGCTTTCCAGGACGGTTATTTTGTGGCCTGCCTGTCCTAGACAGAATGCAGCAGCTAACCCCCCAATGCCGCAACCCACCTGGACAGATTGTCAGTTCGAAATGCATAACCCAGAAAGCATGCCCTCATACAATAACGATGTGTAACTTTTGGAATGCTTTCCTTCCTCCATAGAGGATAGTTGACTGCTGCTGCTACAAAACATAAGAACGGCGAACACGAGGCGACATCTAGGAAACAACTCACGTTGACTACGTACGAGAAACTGTTCTGCATGAAGGAAAACGAGGCTCTAGGAAATGATTATAGCTGCTTTTCTAGCTAGCTAGCTTTAATATGTGCTAAAGGGTACCCCTTACTCAAGTTTAGCTTCGGTCTATTCTCTTATGCTTAGGCGACATAGCGTGTTCTATTCGCGGAACGGAGGGGTATTTCGGTGGCCAATGTCAACCCAAACCAGCAAGATGTCTTCAAAGTTGTACTAGTCGGACGGGGAAGTAGAATCCTTGATGTGATCATATGTAGGAGCAAGTATCTGTCATTGCTCGTCAGTATGCCTGGAGCCGATCAAAACCTAGTTCAAGAATGCAGCCTACTTTGACTCACCCATGTAAGCCAACCGCTGCCTAAACGATATATGCTAAGCCCTGTTCGGTTTACCAAAAGGGTTCCGCTGACTGACGAGAAATGTAATCATCACATTTGCATAAAACAACATCCGGCGACAAGGTCTACCAAAGAAATACCCATCTAGAAATGAGCCCAACTAAAAAGCCTTGTCCATATCTCTTTCCCCGCTCTCCGTCGCTCCTCTTGTGCGGTCCCATTTCCGAGGACAGACTTATTCTCAATGGCTCTGCGGCTCAAATAAGGCATGACTTCGGACAAGGCACCGTATGGAACGTATCTAGAAGTAACGTAAGCAACTCGTCAGCTATGCCCGGAAGAATAACCTACTTGATAACCATGGGGGCATTAGATCGTGTCCTGTGTACTATGTAATCCGAAAGTGCATCGTTCATCCCTAGGAGAATCGTCAATGATCTTTTTGCAAGGAGATGGTACAGTCTACCAACCGTATAATTGACCCATAGTCAATCTCTCCGTTACTTCATCTGGAATTATGACAATGCCATCTTCTATGTTTCCTTCTACTGACGCAAGTCCCGAGTTTACCAACTGATTGAGAATCAACCTAGTGCTCGTCCAGTTGTGGGTGCCGAACAAGACTCCAATATGTTGTCGTCTTCCTGCGGAAGAACTCTTGCCAAAGACTTTGGAAATGCCTATCCGATGAGAATTTTCGATGTCCTGTTTGATTTTTGTGACAAGAACTTTGGCACACTCATTGTAGCATTCATCTGTCTCTTCCTTGTTTAACCATACCGGTGGTTGAGCTTCCGAGGATATTGAAGTTGACAGTTTCCCGGCCATATGTTCCTCATGTGCAGCCACTTCATGAGGGTGATAGGCACCACGGACCAACTTGACACCTAAAACGTAATTATTCCGGTCTGCATCTTTAAAGGACTCTGCAAGGTAAGATGGGGTTCTGCACCATTGTCAGATTAGGGATTGTTGCCAGGAATGATTTTGGTACCTGCGAAGATATGCTTGAAATGTCCCATAGACTAGGGGTTGTATGGTCTTGTCATCGTGTTCGTACTTGTTAAACTCTTGCATAAGAGACAACTGAAGTGCATCGATAGCAGGTTGATACCAACTGAAAAGACTATAAATTCCAATGTCGTTGATTTGCTTCAGCATGCGCACCTGTATTCGGCATCCAGGATAATCTTGACACCACGTTCCTTGGCCCTAGTGCAGATCCGTCGCAGGTTTGCATGCAGTTCGCGTAACGAAACGACGTCTTCATTAGTAAGAGGGCGAGGCGCAGACGAAGTGTTCTGATACAAAACATCGAGGTCACTTAACCGCGGACAGCCCGGAAACGGTACCGGTAGCGGTTTGCGAACGGTAAGGATATAGGATGACAGATTGACGAGAGACTGCGCGTCAGGGAGAAGGGCAGTCTAGAGAGTGGTGAGTAACATCGTCCATCGTCGCAAGCAGAGTCCACACGTACCATCTTGACAGCTACCCACGTCCGCCGCCCAATCGGTGAATTTCCAACAACTTTGTCCTCAAAATCCGCGGCGACGTCTATGCAGTGAATCATCTCGTTTACAATTCGCTTGTGCGTCGGTTCTGCATCCTTCTTCTTGGTGGTCGAGGAAGTCGCCTCTCTTTCATCCACTTCTATAGAGTATGCGAAGAGTGCTCCTTTGTTATTCGAACGGAGATCACGAAGAAGAGGAACAACTTGATGTGCTGTATCACCTCCAACAAACTGTGATATCTAGCCTTAGTAGGGACATGAGACAATTATGCAAGACATACTTGGTCAAAGAAAGTAATCCGCACGAAAGCCTGAGTAATTTCTCTAACTAGGGGCACACTTGTCAACATATCCAGCATCCGTGGAGCGAAGTCTATCAGCCCAGGTATCGAGCACATCGAATAGACCACATATGTCCTTGTCAGTCTCCCTATAGAATCCCTCGAGGTTGGTCCATCGAATTTGCTCTTGTCATCGTCCAGAGTCTGGCTGTCTGCGTAAATGCGGTTTAAACCAAAGATCCCTGTACCAACAAGAGCTATCAGACTCCCTGATAACCCTACTCGGAGACCGCGCCGGAGAGATAAAGTGCTAGTCTGACTACTAGCATGTCGTATTCCGTACTGTCGAAGCAAAGCTCCTCTGGAGGTAACACTGGCTAGGAAAGTCGACTTTCGGGCAAAGCAGGCCAACATGAAATGCAACTCGGAGAAAGGATGGTCAGAAGATTGTTGGCCATGAGGACGGAACCTTTGCTATCTATTAACGGTTTAGATAGTCGATAGCCCCGGGTCTCTGTCAACAAGGTAGAAACTTCTAATTTGCATCCTATGACTGCACGGATATCAAGCTCAGGGGTTTGGCGGCAGGCAGCTTGACGGAGTTGCGAGTCTGAAGAATCTGGAAATAAAATAAAACTTGAGTTCAAGTGTCGAGGGGACGTCACACGGCTACACGGTCACACGTTTCGACTCCAGGTATATATGCTTCATTGTTCTTTGAGAATCCGGGATTACATTTGACTATTGTATAGATACACATCTAGGACCGCATAGACCATAAACCTTTTAAAGCTTGGAGGTAAACTGTGATTCGGTGACACCAGCACCCATGGCTGCAGTCGAGGAGATACCTCCAGTAACCGTCTTGATCAAGTTGTCTGCGTAGTCTGCACCACTCCACTGCAGCACAACGTTAGAAAGAAGATACGAGGATGGTGATGAGAATAATACCTTTTGGTGAGTGAGCACATCAGTACCCAGTTCCCGTTCTTTGCGTTGAATAAGTTCAACATAGGCCTTCATACCCGTCTTTGCATAATTCTGGGCAAAGAGGTCGGAGATGTATGCGTTCGAGTGTAAACCACCCAACTAGATGATCGCGTCAATGGATGATCCTGTATTAGACAAAGCAGAAAGACGCACCGTGATGAATTGCCATACAAAGCCCAATTTTCCCAATTCCCATACAAACGACTCCATGTCCTTGGGTCCTAGACCTGCAGCATCCCAGTTGAAGGATGGACTAAGGTTATAAGCCAACCAATGACCAGGTCGAGCGGCATGAACACCCTCTGCAAACTCCTTCGCTTGCGACAGTATTGGCTTCTTTGTCTCCATCCAAAGCAGATCTGCATACGGAGCAAAAGCAATTGCACGAGCGATCGCACATTGCGTACCACCTTCGTAGCGGTAGAAACCTTCTCGCGTTCTGGGGCTATCCCAGTTCCAGTATGGGACAGTGCGCAAACCAAATTCTCTTTGTGCGATCGCGACAGCTTCCGGATAGGATGCATGAGCAGCGCGGGCCATGAACTGTTTGACTTTGTCGGGACTAGCACCTTCTTTTGTTAATGCATTGGCGAGCGTTGTGGAGAAAAGTTGAAGGTTGGCTGCTGCCAACCACTGGTCTTCTACGGCTTGAAGCTGTTCGTTGACCTTGCCAGCTTTCTCGGCTTCTACCATGACACTGTTGAGAGGAGCCAGGGATGGGTTGGTGCATCCGAGAATGAAAGGATGATCGCGGTCGTCAATGTTAGAGGTGATGAGAGTAGCAGCTTCGGAATCAGTTCTGGCAATGGCAAGGTTATCGACACCCATAATATCATATTGGAGACGAATGGCGATGAGCCTATTGATGTGTTCTTGTATCGGAACGAGTACTTTGCCGGCCATATGACCACACTTCTTGGTACCGGGGGCTTGATCTTCAATATGTATGCCGGCTGCGCCTTTCTCAACGAACATCTTCGTGAGCTTCATGATAGCAGTGAGACCACCATGACCGGTATCGGCGTCTGCGACGAGGGGTCGAAGGTAGTCGACCACGGGAGTTTTGGCACGCTCTGCGTCAGTCATATTGGTTCTTGCTTCGCGTTGCTTGCGGTCGTGGAAGAGCTGAGCCATGAACAAGTGTTCAACCTTGTTGGGTACAGTATTGGAAGGGTAGTCTGCATATACGTCAGCCTTAATGGATGTTGCTCGGACGGTCAGTCATCCGTACCTGCAAGATCCGGCCCTGGTTCGTTGGTGCTAGACGCGGTACTCGACGATTGCCAGCCAGAAACGTAGATAGTCTCGAGGTATTTTGCCATCTGTGTTACCTGAACGGGATCGAGTCTATAATAGAATATTGTTAGTACTTATCACAGGTGGTCAATGAAGGCGGCTCACGCTCCATATGTGTGCGATGGTGTGCCGCGTTTGGCGTGCTCGCTGAGAAGTGCCCACAATTTCTTGCCCATAAGATTAGAGGGATATTGGATGGGAATCGTGCCCCGCTTGGCGACGACCTCGGCGGCGGTGTATGATCGTTTGACTCGTGCAAAACGAGGGCTCTGTACGAGGATGTCAGTGCATTAGGTCGTAGACAGCCAAGAAAGCCTTGCCTTCCACCATTCCTCTACTTGTTTTACTTCAGCTGCAAAGGCGGCGCGTTCGTTGGACATGGTGGTATGTGGTTGAAATGAAAGAGAGCTGAAATGGAGCAAGCCAGTTTTCTATGAGCACTATAGCCCCTGACTTGACCGGATATTGGTCCGCATGTGATTTTCCCGCTCATTTATGGAAAGGCTTCTTCGGGGTTCCTATTCTCTCCGGCTGCACTCAACACCATCAGAACGACTCGGGAATGATAGACGTCTCTCTTTCACTTAAATGTACTTCAGAATATACGCATTATTTCCACCAAAAATCGGAGCTACATCCATAATACCGACCCCAAGTGCGGACGAATGCGGGGTTACCAACTACTCGACTTGGCTTTTTGATTCAAGCATGGTCTCAGCTTGTCTCAGCACCACTCCGCGAAAGCCACATATTTCAAGCTCCCTCGGCACCCCGCAATTCGGGCCTCCGTATATTTGCTCCTCATCGATCACCCGCTCTGCTCGTCGGCTTGCACTCGTGCCCCAAAAAGTAAACAATCAATTGCGTTCTAGAAGGTCTGGCTGGACCCCATTATATTCATCGTCTGTCGCCGTCGTATACCAATCCTGCCAGACCATATCTGACGACAAATGCCAAAACACTTCCAGCAACCTAAACAGCAATTTAATGGATAAAGGATGACCCAATGCTTTCAAGACGTCACCTGGGAACACATAAGGACTTGAACAAGCCGTTTTTCTCGCATGGGCCCCAATCGAACAAGGAAGAAATTCAGGATCGTCAAGTTGGTCGACTCTAGGATCAAACCGGTCTTGGGGTGGGTCGTAAGATCTACGATTCCGAGAGTATACAAGACTCGAAGGATCAATGTAGTAAGTTGTGAAGGCGGCTTCAAGAATTGAGTCTTCGAGGCATGAAGTAAACCTGTGTCTGCTTCAAATCTGTAGAACATCAGACTGGAGGCCCATTTTCTAGATTCGCAACGCACCTTGGTACCCGGTGTCGTGGACATGGCACGAGGCCGAACAATTGAGGACACGACAATAGGAAATTGAATATCTGGGGTATAAAGAAGAGCAACAAGGTTTTGGAAAAGTGTGCTTGTATTCCGACAACTGAAAATGCCATTCCCGCCATATAGCAAAGAGTGTCTCCCGGAAAAACGCGCGCCGGATACCTGGATTTTATAATCAATATCTCGTCCAATGGCATTAAAATAAGAACCGTACCAGTTGTGGTACATGAACCCGACACAAACAGCAAGTAGCGGGAGCATAAAGTACAAACTGAACAAATGCCTCTCCACTAGCTCCTTGCTTCCATATGCCATTCCTGCACTCCATACACCACCGAATTCTACTTCTGCCTTGCTCCCGAGAAGGTGGACAGGAACCCGAAAGTCAATAGGCCATGGAAGGTACAGCAGGTCATTTAGAATAACAGAGACCGCAATGATGAGCGCCTGGCTAACTTCCGAGCCATTGATACCGGCGAGGATGTTGATGCTATTGGTAGCAAATGTTGACAGTAATGACATGTAGATGTAATACAGTGGACCTTTAAGTTGAGTTATTTCGACGGGTACAATACTTGGCAACTAACGTCAGACTTACCCAGATTTACTAACGAACCCAGTAGGAAACGGAGAGGTATAGGAACAACAACGTTTGTATTTCCGCGTTCAGCAAAGTAAACTATGAGCAGAGGGATAGATGCGATAATTGGAATAGGCAGCTTGTGTCGCCACCGAATGTCAAAGACGTCGTCCAGGAATCCAAGCATAGCTGAAATTAAGAGTGACAAGAGAGAAGACAGATAAACCGACAGCTGGAAACATTATGAACAGCATCTCGAGCGATGGAGAAGAGAAGTACCTGTTGATGAGGAAATTCAGTGACTGTTATGCCCTCTCGGGTTGCGTCCGTTTTGAGTGTCAGTGCATCGGAGAATGCAAATGGGATGAAAAGAATCAAGGTGAGGATGTAGATAGAGGCGCATACGAGCCCCAAGCTTTCGGGTCTACCCAAAATTTTAGACCTGAACGAGGATTGGTGGCAAGCAGAACGCACATGGGATCTGCATATGTCTTCAATAAATCTCTGCCAAAGAGGCGCGCTTTAATAAATGTAGGACCAAGAGCTGGGACAAGATATAATGTTGCAATTAGAGCGAATATAGAGAAGCCAAATGAAGTGTATAAAGCCGGTAGAGGCGGAACGGGGTCTAGAAAAGGTCGTACGATGAACCAGGCAGCGACCGGCACCAGCCCAAAGAAAAGAACAGGAGGTAAGGGCCTTGGCCTGATAGCGTTAGTCATTTGCTTCACGTTGCTCCAGCCCGAACGCGTCCAACTATAAAGGATACGGTAATGTTGCCTAATCTGCGAGAGGGTAGTGGAAGAGCGTGTCTGTGTGTCTGGCAGACGTGTCAGGATCACACGCGAAATCCGTGACTCTCGCGTCCAAGTAAATGGGCTCGAATTCCGCTTCTACCACTGCCCCTGAGCATTTCAACAGTACTGGCTGCCATATCCAATGTACAGAAGGAAAGGGGAGAGGCGTATACGGTTAGATTGAAGTAATCGTTTTACTGAATGGCCACTGATTTTTTTTCTAGCTTCACGATATATTCCCAGAAAAACTATCGTTGAAATCAGCCCAGTCCTTTTCTTTACTAAACAAGAGTACGAAGAACATGGGAAGCACACTGTACTAGATCATTATACTTTTAATTGGAAAGATGGTCGGATGGCGCTGGCTTTGGGTCTTGGTTGAGTGATTGAAGTTCTATACCAAATGAAAAAAAATATCTAAGCTAACATTCTTTCAGGCTCCCTGTTCAACCACTCAAATACTCCAAACGTATCCTTTACTCTTGATCCTCAAACAGACTCAATAAAATATGAGACTGTACGGGAAATTGATCCAGGCGAAGAACTCTGCATTTTCTATGGCCATAAACTTTGGTTTGATCCCGTGGATGTATGCTCAGTACAAGACGGCTCTGATCCTGAAATTGACGACGGATGGGGCGGTCTCTCGGTGGTGAACGAGGAACACAGGGAGTCTACCATTGAAAATGAAGCTTTATTGGCCTTGATGGATGGCGACGAGAATGAAATAATAGATGAAGAATCTCTTCCGTTCACGAGGTATAAACCCCCTCCGGACGAAGAAGAGCTGGATACTATTAGAACAAGTACGTACATCGACGTTCTGAAACGTGTTTACGAGCAACTCACTTGTGATTCTAGTGTTAGCTTGGGTAGTGGATGTCCCGGATCCCCGCCACATAACCGCGTTATTAAAGTATGATCCCATCGTCGCTATTTTATCACTTCCTTATGATTTCGCAAGGTGGCTCAAACAAGCCGGTCTTGATAATCCCGATTTAGGCCATCTCAAGAGAATTCGCAAACAGGACGGGAAAACAACATTATTACTGTCTACTTTCCCGACGGCACCGACTCTTCCAGAGGGTATTGACCTTCCAGATCCTATACAAGTCCCTGTGCCTACTTCAGCCGCACTTACACTTACATCTTTGTCGCTCAAAACAACGTTCTGGCCTACTTTCTATGCCCCGCGACGAAAAGGGGAATCAGAGGAATGGTCCCGGGGAAAGCTTCGATGGGCAGTGGAAGCAATGAAAGCCGTCGCTTCGGAATGTAAAAGGGCAAAAGCTGTAGGAGAAGTGAGCATCCGTTGCATCATTGCATTAGCATGTCCTGATACTATTCTCATACAGCTCCCGATTGCAGCGTATGTTCCACCTCCTTACGGTGCTGAAGACGGAAAGAGAGCTATAGCTCACGACACACGGGTCTCCGCTGGGCATCCTCTACGACACGCCGTACTCAATCTGGTCCGAACAATAGCTGCTGCGGATTCTCAAGAGAAGCAAGATGATGATACTGTCCAATCGATGGAAGGTGGTATCGACGCTCCACGCAATGGCTCCAATTATCTGTTGACGTCGTTAACGGTATTTCTAAGTCATGAACCGTGTATCATGTGTAGCATGGCTCTTTTGCATTCCCGTGTGAAGGAGGTGATTTACCTGCATCCAATGAAGACAGGTGGATGTGGAGGATCGGCGTGTCTTCCTACTTTGCAGGGGGTGAATCACCGCTTTGATATTTGTAGTTGGAATAATACACTTGACGTACAAGATTTAGTTATAAACAGTAATTTAGATGCATAAACAATTCTGTGTGCTCAATTCTATCTAATATGCAAGCTTCAGTATCCAAGGGTTCAGCGCGATCTAGAAATGTGTTGAATAGTTAACCCGGAACTATCAATGCAAAAACAATATACTCACCGGCATTAGAATCGAACAACCTGCAACTACAGCTACAGGCACAACACCTGCCCAGTCCGTGACCGAGATCCTCCATTCAACCGGAACAGCGTTACTGTTCAACACAACAATCACAGCAATGAACAACCCGCTTATAAGCAACGAGTACCAGAAGCATTTGATGGTGCGCACAACTAGACAGTTCAGTAAATATTTCGGTGCCTCTCGAGATAAAATAGAACTTGCCTTCACGCATGAACGTGGATTCCCTGAATTCCTTGATTGTCGAATCCCAAGTCATTCTGAAAGAAAACAAATGCGCAAGTATAGCTGCTGAGATTTGAAAAGTGATGCCGCCAAAGAACAACAAGCTATGGAGAATCTCAGTTGTAGCGCGCACAAAACGGAGGCATTACCCACAAAAACACTATCCATTTAAGTTGGTCATAAGCACACACCAACAGTTTTTTGCGCCCGAGACGCCACTCCAACACCATCAGAGAGACGTTACCCAAAGCGGGAAACACAATGAGGCAGGCAAGTAAGACTTCGAAACTCTTGTGATAAAAACCGTCGACATAAGGTGAGAACCCGAGAAATAGGTAGTTGAAGATACTGATCAAGCCACTTGCAGCTATTCCATCTGAAGAATTCAATTCAATTAGCTGGACCCTTGTAAGATGTCAAAGAGCTGCTTACAATATGAAAACATGTATGCCAGGACATTAAGCTTATGATGCACTGGGGCATTGGACCATACAAAATTTCGCACTTGCTTGCTGATAGGACCATTGGTAGGCCAACGAACCAAGGGGTTAAAAAGAAGCTCGTTGCAACCTGAATTGCCTCAGTCTACCGGCCTACCGCGACACAGGAAGTGACTGACCATAAGCATACTTTTGCCATCTTGCGATCTCATCGGTCAGAGTGAGACTGACACCCTCTTTGAAACCGCCTTCAGCGTAAGTTGCCCAGCGCACTACGTATCCTTTGTTTAGTAGCCGTAATGTCATGTCGAAATCCTCTGAAACATGGCTCTCGGACCAATATTTTCTTGTGTCAGTTTGTCCATCGATAAAGGATACTTCTTGAATAGCAGACCAACGAAGGAAAGCATTATGTCCTACAAAAGGACCCACTTCGCCATTTGCACAACCAAGAGAGATGGATCGGTTGATACGACGTGTGAAATGAGCAATACCGTTCTCGAAATAATGGTGGGCAATTTGGAAGACATCTAGAACGACATTAAATGGGCACTGTCAACATCTGGAGAGATTATACCCGATTCGTGTTGAATGATGGCCACCTCGGGCGATTCAGCCATTTCCCTTGCAGCATCTCGGAAACAGTCCTGAGAAAATTCAACAACCTGTAGAAACGCAAATAGTCAGGGACGTACCTCAGGAATGACCGTATCCGAGTCGACCATCAATATGACCTCCCCTATTCTCAGTTTCTTCGCATTCTCAGCCCAGGGAGCGTGCTGGTTCCCACTCTCATTGTACATTCCCTCGACTGTCAATTTCAAGGCTCGCTCTTCCAGGGGCTCGCCGGTAGTAGAATCTGTCTCTCCATATCTATGCAATTCGCTAAGGTGTTTTTCAAGCTTCATGGAAAGGGCTACGAAAAAACAAAATGAATGTATGCCCGTTAAACATGCGTAGTGGTTTACCTAGGCCGTAGTTAAGGCTGTAGACATAAGTCAGGCGGGAAATTTCCGGGAGAAACTATTGAGCTCACTTGCTCGCTTTTTTAAACTGTCCAAGTCGTTCGAAAGACGCAGAGTGTGGGGGCCGCGCGACCCATCCAATGTCATGCGTCGCATAAAATGCAATTCTCTTGTCTGCTTCCTCCTTCCCTAGTACCCGAAGTCCATCGTCACAGATAAATATCGATGATGTGCCACCTTGAAGAGCATATGTCCTCATAGCTTTTTTGATAGACAAGACTGAAGGTTGACTGGATGAAACAGTTTGAGAAAGTAAGCTTTGGGGTATTCAATCTACGTACATTGTTTTCTCCAAGCTTTCCTTATATACCGGAAGCTGGATAGTGATATGTGGGAGATTGCTGTCTGTATTCGGATTAGGCGCAGGTTTGGTGGCAGAGTAATAAAGCGAATTCTTTTTATACTGAGACGTTGGACCAAGTCTGTTTTGGGGCGATTAGAACAACGAAACGAAACAAACTGTTTGAGAATTACAGCATTGCCAGGCCAAGAACCGCTTGCATGCAAAAGAACTGATCTCATTTAGGACTAACCAACCGCAATTGAGATCTTGGACTTACAAGGCCGATGCAAACAGTAAATGGTATGGTAGAACACAACGCAAAACGGAGTTTTCCCCCATCTCGAGCGTATTCTTGAAGGAGAATTTTTACGCCTGTAGAAACAAAGTCTGTTTGCCTTGAGTCACCAATGATGTAAATAAGAATCGATGACATACATATTGCCAACCCAGCAGCAAGTCCATTATATACTGGAGCTAAAAGTACGACAGGTCTACGATCTTTCGTGTGGCCTTCCTCGAAGACGAGGTCGTGAACCTTCAGTTTCTCATCGTGCAAGCTTCCAGGATTCCTAGGTTCGTCTTCCAGGGTAGCACGTTTACGGAGACGCAAGAGATATTGAAGGAGTCTAGCTTCGAGGTCTTTGCACGAGTTGATTATAACGTCAACCTCGTCTTCCCAAATGACGAGGCAATCATCTTGACGCTAGTATGTCCATCGCGAAATGAAAAACAAAGGCTCAGATGAACTGAAGAGCCACTTACAACAAATGCAGCGAACTGGTCCTTCTGTGCTGATGGAAGTTCATCTAAAAATTGTAGAACTTGTATATTGGTGTTATCATCAATGTTCACTTTGGATTCGTATACCGGTCTGAATGTCAAACATGAGAAGTAAATCTCTCAGTGAAAAAAGGCCAAATACATTTCGGAAATCACAGCTTGGATGACAGGGCTAGAAAGTTTGACCGCGACCGCAGAATTCAGGAGTCGGACGTTATCTGTAAAGTTGTTCAAATCAGGATCATCATAAGGAAAAGTCCTGAAATGGCTGTCTTCTCCCCGAAGGCATATGCCGGTAGATGCAGTAATGGTGGTATCTGTTTTGATTATCAGCACACAACTGACAGAAACTAGTTGGCAACGTACAGATGAGACGCAGAATGGCATCGTCGACATCGCAAACCATAATGGTTGAGAAAGGAGAGAGATAGTCTACATCTCCTCTTCTCTGGAGTTCTCAAACTGAGACCATCCCTATACACTAATAAAGTTAGGGGAAACCGTCGGTCCGTGATCTGCACTGACCTCTATGTGGCTTTACGTCTGGTGGCGGGTCTTTCCGTGATCGAGCATGGTTCTGAGAATTTGAGGAGTCAGGTTACAGTTTTGAGTCACGCGCGCGCTTCCATAACTCCGACCTCGACTGTGAGCACAAGCTCACCGCTACCGCAAGTCTCTCTTGCACGAATAGCAGATATCCATGAAATGTCTAGAAGAAACTCCAGAAACTGTAACAAGGCTGATGTTCAACATGTCAAGCCATTAGCTTCAAACGGTTCTGTTTTCCGACTTGAATCCTATGGAACGAATCAAACTCATTTGAGTTTACAGACCTACCACCTCTAAACCATCAGCAAGCTAGCAAACAAGAAGCTCAATTGGACTCTTTGCTAGATAAACTTCGAGAGGAGCTCGGCATTCCTGCAGGGAAAAAGTCCTTGAAGGTGAGTCTCAGACCTTATTCCGAGCGTGGTTATTGCTCAAGTTAGCAGGCTCTCGGAAAACTCCCCGAAAACCCCTCCACCTATGGACGAATTGATTGCGACATCATCTCAGAATCAACTGAACTGGTAGGCACGATTCCCTCTCCCTCTACCAACTCTATGGCCGTCGTCGGAAGTTGCTCAGGGCCCGGAATCTACTTCAACCGTTTTGGGACACCGCACGCCGTACCGTGGAGCCCTTCTTCCATTGTTTGTGAACAATACTGGCCGACAATTTTGATTGCTTATCATGTCTCTCGCTAGCCTTCTTCAACTTCCTCAATTCCCCAATCGCGTCCGCAACGGAATCCCCAGCAAAATGCGGTCCGCCCCAAAACTGTGACTCAAGGTAAACGTCGCACCCTGAGAGATATTAGCGGAGCCGGCTCAGTATGTCCTCACTGCCTTGCTTCGTAATCATTGCTCAAGCGGACTCCAGGTTGCCTCATCTTCGTCTTGTAGTGTTCGCGACGATCTACCCAAAGCAGTTGTCAGTGAATATGTATCTTTTTGTTGCCCGTGTCCTTACATGTTCCAGGAAACGGTCACAGTCACTGATGTCAGCAACCCTCGTCCTGGGTCGGAAACACCAGTTCGAAATTCGCCTCGGCCGTCAAACGAGAAGCACAACATCTGCCGTAAGACGTCGGTCGGCACTGGAATGCAATCACCCAGCGGTGTCTCGATCTCACAGGCAAGTGTGACTATACAGGAGATCTGAGCCCTTGATGATTTTTCTCCACAGAGTGAAAAATCTGCTATTGCTCCAGAAACTCGCTTGAAGAGCCCTCTCCAGTCTAGCGGGAATATCCCCTCAGTAAATCTAAATCGTCCCTCAATCCTGAGTAACAAGCACTCAGATCTTTCTTACGACTTGAATACAAACCAATGGGAGAAAGCTTGGGGTTGTCGTACAGATGCCCAGCAATGGTTTGAAGATTCAAGCAGTTCTGAATCATCTGTGAGTAATGTTCATTCTGTTGTTTTCATCTATTTACGGTGATAGATGTTCTCTACACGTTCGAGTCGCTCCTCGAAAACCTCCGTCGCTAGTGATGAGCCTGGTCCACTACCCACCGTGACCAAATACCCGCCTCCTCCTCGTTATCCTGAAGTTTGTATCAGGTGGCTTCAAGATAGGTGTGACCGCGGACATACTTGTCTGTATGTGCATAATGACCTCGAGTATGAAAAACCGGTTCGTGCTTTTATTATTTTGTCACTTCATGACTCATTCCTCTGATGCAGCCGGCGAGTATGAGCACGACGAAGCCCCCTGCAATATCCTACATGTTCACTATTCGTGACCACATCAAGATTCGGTGTGGCCCTGGATTTGACATCCAAGAAGTCGTTACTGGTTTCGAGTCACCTTGGCTTCATATCTCTAAACTTCCTCATGAACTTAAATGGGATCAAGTGTCCCAATATTTGGTTCAGCGTGGATGCCCAGCGCAGGAAGTCATAATGGTCGGTCATACAGCTAAAGTCCGTTTCGCGAGCCACATTGATGCCCGAAACGCGAACGCTTCTCTGAACGGTTCTGTTCACTGGGGTGTCACTTTGACAACCAGAATTGCACTCAACAACTCTTCTGGTCGGGACATCGCCCTCCAAGATACTGATGTTCGGTTAAGGTGGCAAGCTCCAGGTCTGGTCGCGTATGCTGGATACCGTGACTTTCAGCAGGCTTCTAAGGCGATGGAAATCGCCAACACAGAGTACAGGACTAATTTTGTGTCTGCCCACTTACATCGTGGTCTTCCTGCTGTCGATCGCTTTACGGTTCGATTCCAAAATCTTCCCATCGACACCAAGAAAGAGGACATGGAAAAATACGCCACTCCATCAGATGTGGTCTGGGACGACGCCAAGTATCTCAGCGTGGACAGCGCTGTCTCTGGTATCAAACGGTTGCTAGGGTATAGCGGAATACCTTTCTTGACGTTCGAGGTGTTACCTCCGCCATATCGCGAAGGACTTGTGTCAGCATGGGTACAGTTTGCTACACCCGCCCTCGCCAGGGATGCAGTAGTTAACTTGCATAACCGGAAACCCAAGTGTACCGGGCGCGCGCTTTTGGTCGCACAGCATTTACAGTCTTTGGAATATGCTGTTCCATTAGACGAGTTCGAAAAAATAGCCTCAGATGTATTCAACCTTCGTCACTCCCTTGTGGATAAACCGCTTTTAACTATCACTACGGTCAAAACACCGAATTCAATGCGTGTCCGCTTGTCTGCTACTGACATCAAGGAATTGGGTCAACTAAAGGCTGACTTCGAGAGGATACGTGGTGGTGAGCCCTTGCAGAAGGATCGCGAGATTATCTGGGATCCGTTCTTCGGAAGTGAAAATGGTCGGAGGTATCTTCGGGAAGTGGAACTCAAGTATCCTGGGGTCATCATCAAGGAAGATATCAGGAGAAGACGTCTCGTGCTCTTCGGCCCCCTCGGAAGGCGTTTTGCCGTCAGAATGCTTCTCCTAAGAAGATACGACCAACTTTGTGACATGGAGCAGAGAATTTCTCTTCCCAAGAACATTCTCGGCGTTTTCATAAACTTTGAGCTACCTTCGTTGCGGAGGACTATTGGGGAGGGCATTGTCAGACTTGATCTGCGGCAGAGTGAGGTCATTGTGCGGGGGACGAAGAAGGACCTCATGGTTGTAAGACAGGCCGTATCCAGGGCGAGCCGGAGGCAATCTGGCTACAGGGTTGGAAGCATTGCTTCTTGTCCTGTGTGCTTTAGTAATGCCGATGCACCCGTTTCTCTCAAATGTGGTCATACATATTGCAGGGCTTGCTTGATTAACTATTTGACCTCAGCGACCGAGAATCGGTTCTTCCCACTCACCTGTTTGGGTAAGGATGCCACTTGCGGAGAACGCATCCCGTTGTCGGTTCCTCGAGAGATATTACCTATCAGCGACTTCGACAATCTTGTCGACGCCGCATTCCAAGCATACATTCACACAAAACTCAAAGAATTCCACTACTGTCCAACACCCGATTGTATGCAGGTTTATCGCTCGGCACCCAAGGGAACTGTCATCCAATGCCCATCCTGCTTGCTTCGGATCTGTCCAGAATGCCATGTTGAATATCATGACGGTTTCGATTGTCCTGAACGCAACGTTGATCAGGGCTTCAAGCAATGGGTAGACACGCACGATGTGAAAAATTGTCCAGGCTGTAATATACCCATCGAACGTGCAGAAGGATGTAATCACGTCACTTGTACACAGTGCCAATCTCATATCTGTTGGGTCTGTATGCAGCTGTTCCCGAAGGGTGAAGGTATATATACACATATGCGGGTCGCACATGGTGGAATTGGGCTGGGTCCCGAAGATTTTATCTGGGAGCCGTTTATGCAGTGAGTATATGTGACTTAAACCTCTTTTCTATTCTCTACGTTCCGTTATCTTTCTGTATGTATTATGAACTAGACTGTACATTGTTCCTTACGGACTGTAATATGTTCTTATTCTACTTCTGGCTTCTGGAAGATATGCATTCTGTTGACCAGGGCACGTTTCAGCCCTGGTCACTTGGTACACTCGTCCTGGTCCATCGAAAAGCTTTGATCACGCGAGCGCGTCTTGACTCTGACCTTCTCTGACCAGTCTCTACAACTCACCTTTTCCCGTCATGTCTGACGCGTCTGAGCCTCTATCGGAACAGTAGGTGTTTGAAAATATCTAGATCGTTTCTCTAATCTAAACCATCCTCGTCCCTGCTTCAAGAGCAGAAGTCAGGAAGAAGGAACTCACCGATGATCCATCTGCTACGGACGTCAAGCCATATTCTGTGACATGTAAGAAATGTGGAACGACTGTCAAGCTCTCGAAGAAAAGTTTGTACGATGTTCACCATTGGAGGAAACACAAGGCCCGCTGCGCCAATGAGGATTCGACTGACAAGTCTGAGGGAACCGGAAAGGCAAAGGCCAAATCTAATTGGGTTGTACCGGACGGCGTTCTGACAGAGGCTGAATTGAACGGGCTGAATGTCGCTCAACTCAAGGCTACATGCAAGGAAAAAAGGCTCTCCGGATATTCCAAACTAACGAAACCTCTTCTCATCCGGAGGCTTGTAGAACATTATTCTGCAGTCAGCCAGCCAGAGAAGTCTACAATAAACAGTGCATCTCTAGGTCATCCATCTACGGAACTCCTTACACCACCGACTAGTCAATCCCCCCATCACGATGTGGTACGCGAAAAAACTACGTCTCGAAACTTGACAACGGCGACCGCGGGTGTCGACGAGCTTTTACACACGAAGGATAGGACTCCCTCTCAACACACGCGTCATTCGGTTCCATCCAGTCTTGATAAACCTCCCATTAGCAGCAGCGCGAAACGACCCCTCCCTCCGACCTCCGCCGATTCTACTGATCCAGCAAGCAGTTATGGACCATCCCGTCGGGAAAATGTGTCACAGAGTGCGCATATAACCATGGATATCGACCAGCCTCCTCAACGAATCCAATCTTCTCCTGCCGATCGCGCAGGGCCATCGGGCCAGCAGTCTTCCAACCCTGCGGCTACGTCTTCTAAAGGCATCAAGAGACCTCTTCCTTCCGGTGCATCCAAAGAACCTTTACTACCGTCTGCGAAAAAATTGAAAGCTAAAGATGGTTTTGCCGTTCCATCGTCTAAAGACTCTTCACCACGAACCAAGATTCCTCTCACAAGTTCATTTGCAAAGAATAGTTCCACATCGGGTCCATCTCAATTCACGCAATATCCAGCGAGCAGGGATTTACCCATGCCCTTTGTTTCCGCGCATACCCAGTACGACACCTCTAACATTCGTGGCACTTTCAAAGTCCCTCTGCACCCAGCTGCATCTCCCGTAACAGCTACCTTTCACAAACCTTCTGCTACAACCGCTATCAAGCGTTTTATGCCCCTGGCTCCCAAAAAGCCCGTTCCTCTTCCTCCCATACCTTCTGCCGTGAGCAAAGTGCCGGAATCTACAGCTGATTCTTCCACTACCATTGGTGATACCGACTCAGGCCTTAATGCGCATGCCGTAGCTCCCTTTTATCTCGATTTTCCCAGTACTCCGTCGATGGGTTCATTCAACAGGCTTACTATCCCGCCACCATTGTCCAGAAGCAGATACGTTACACCGTTTTCCATATTCCTTAGTCAGGTCCGTGAAGAAGACATCAAACAATGTATGCTGGTTTCTCGCATGTTCAGACGTGCTGGTATGTGCATTATCTTATCCTATATTGACTATCATTCTGACTACTACCATTTGGCAGTCCACGTTTCTGCTGGACTCCGACTAACTCGCGATTTTGCAGGAAAGAGGCTTGACGAGGTTATTTCCAAATTCCTCCCCAATACGTTCAATCTATGGCCCTATCTTCATCAAAGACAAGCTGAAGTTACGAGTAGACGTGAGCACTATGAACGTTCTTTTTTGGGCAAGTTTTTCAGTCGAGAGAACCCCGGTATCATCTCTTCGCGTTTGTGGACTAGTCCGGATGATGAGCGACAGATTGTCGTTGCTCTCAGGTTGGTCGTCCTTTAATTGTCTTGAAATTGGGTTCATGACGTATCTAGGTTCTTGTTGACTCGTCTGTTTTTCTCAATTTCTATCGGTTACGGTGATGGTTTTTCATGGATGGAAAGTTCTGTCCTTGATGCACAAGAAGTCGTAAAGGGAGAAATATGGCGTATCGTGGTCCAGCAACCTCCTTCCAGGGCCTTCTCTCGTGGTTCATCGCAGCGGTCTTTCTATGTTCTAGAATCTACTTGTGAAGTCGTTGGACACCCTCCAGGATCTCTAACGGGAGACGCATCATCAATGTCAGGTCCTCTTCGAGCGGATTGGTCGGCATATATCGCAAAGAAGACGAATAGTTCTGTTTCTGAATCGTTGCCGGATCCTGGGTTGATTTCGCAGCTGAGTTGGACTAACCACGAAGAGTACGAACTAGGAATGAGCAAGATTTGGTTGAAGAATATACAGAGAGAAGGACAGCTAGGGAGGCTCAAGAGGGAAATGGCGGAGAGATACATTTTGGCGTGCGTTGTTGGTAATAGGTGAGTTTCATAACACGTCCCCACGAGTTGCAAAAACTAATCATTTGTAGTATTAGCGGCAAGTGGATGTCTTCAATGGAAATGGCACAAGATTTCGCTGGAATGGGGTCCACGATGAATGCAGGACCTGGGAACACGTTGGCGAATAAGAGGATGTCGAGGATCCATTTGTTCCTTCCCGAGTGAGTTTTTCTTTGACTTTGATGTTGGTCTGAAACTCGAGTTTCTTTGACAGGATTCACCTCGTAGAGAGCGTCCATTTCACTACTGCAAAAGGTGTCCCATTGCACCCTGCGTTGGCCATTGTGCAGACGCCGAGAAGAGAGTATTTTGTACTTCGAGATAATGGGATGCAAGTAGGATGTGAGGAAGAGGGTGTTGCGGAAGTTTGGATGGATTTGATTGGGTGTGATAGGTTTGGGCGAGTAAGTAAGACTAATGAAGGTGGAAAGCTGAATATGGGGATGGAGTAATACCCAGTTGCTATTAGACGAGTGGCGGATTTCTTGATATTTTCTTGGGCCTTTTGTGCAATGCTTTGTTCTTCTTGGTCGTGTAGATGTAGATGTAGACATACCTTGTACTAATTGTTGATGCGTTTGTAGACTCAATGTATAGAAGCAACGTGTTTTGATGTCGCGACGAAAATAATAGTATTGACTGAATCGCTTGCACGCGTTTTACCACCACCATCCATACTCGACGTGGACGCTGTTCGCTCGGATTTGGTCGCTACTCGTCGCTGTATATCGACTTTGGTGCCACGACAACTCCAACGCTCTACCCACTACAATTCCATTTCCGAGTCTTCCGGGTATTTAGGAGGAGTCTGCTTTATCTGGGACGCTGAACTTTGAAACGGTTCAATCACACCTGGCCCTTTGCTAGCGAGTTTCGTGGAGATACATTTATTCCCGGTGCTCGCAGCTTTATCCGATTCGACTCTTTACCCCACACCTTTATTCCAAAACGACTCGAAGCAGGATGACCGTTTTTGAAGGCGCAGACGACCTTGGCCAGCTATGGGGTCTGATTACTGAGCTCAGCGATCAGTTGAATCAGAATAGGAATATATCGGTGTCGTTGTATACGCAAGCTGGGGACATCAAGGTATGTGTTTGTGCTCTTTATCAAAATAACAAGACACGATGCTCTTGTTCTTAGAGTCAAGCTATACACTCTCAGACAGGGTTCGTGTTGAGGAGGTAAGTAATAGTTTTTGCCTCTTGTCGCAAGGAACATTTTAACCGTGTGTGTATAGGTTCAACTTGGATAAAAGTAAAGGTTGGTGGGATAGCTAGATTACTGCCGCACTAAACTGACTTTGTTCTATTTCATTGCATGTCACTCTTTATTCGCTCCCGTTGGTTAAATTCCGACCTCCTCTTTCGGCATGAAACACGCTCTTGTTCACGGGTTCATCCAATTACATCTATCCATCTACGTCTGGCACCTGGCACTACACCATGCAACGCATTCACACATACATGCATCCACTCAACCCCGGACTTGTACTAAAACCAAAAAGAGGAATATGAAGCAGAATTGGAGCGTATGAATAATGCCATGTCGGCAGAGAACCAAGGACTGCAGCATGATAATAAGCAGCTCAATTCGCTGATTAAAGAATATGAGCAGACTTTGGATACATTGATGAGTGAGTCTATGTTCTTGGTTACAGGTTGTCCTGCTGCGGGGACCCCGAAGGAAACGAATGAATGAATGAATGATGTATGATGACTTGTTACTGACGGCATTTTTTACTGGGGTCTGTTTTTCGGTGTCTGCCCGCGTCTAGAATCGTTCCGGAACCGCGCTGTAAGTCCCAAACTCTCCTGTTCAGGGGTGGACCATTGTCATTAACACGTTCCCTGCAGAAAGATGTCCAAGAGCGGGAACTATCGTTGGTGAAAGAGTACGAGACCAAGTTGTTGGAAATGGAGGAAGAAAACGCAAAGAGAGAGTTGGCAGCTAGTACGGCGATATCGGAAAGTTTGTCAAAGATGTCGCATTTGCTAAGGCAGTGTCTACGTGGACAAGGAGGGGAAGAGCTTAGAGAGTTTAATGGAGGGAGAAGGAAGAAACGCAAGGTTGAAGGTTCAGCGGAACAGGGGGAAGCAGAGGATGAAGAGAGTATTTTGGAGGAGTTGGAGGAGTTGGAAGAGTTTGTTCACGAGAGAGAACCATGGACCACGTCCGAGGCGACACAGTCAGAATGGGCACTGGAGAGGGAGATTGAGCTTGCGAGACTGGAGAAGGAGAATGAGGAGCTGAGAAGGATGCTGGGACTGTTGCCGGCAACGATGGCTAGGAGGGAGGAAGCTTAATAACGATATCTAGATTACTTTTTAATTTTGACGTGAGGTTCCTGAGCGGTGGCCGGTGAAAAAGTGAGCGATCGGGACTTGACTCTTTCCTGAACTTGAATGTTGGACAAGTGGGCAGAGCTTTCTCTGCTTGCCACAGACATTGATCCAATCCAGTCCAACTGTTGATGATCCCTTCCCGCCGGCAACAATGAGACCCACTTCTCCCACAAACCTTGCTTTCCACCGTAAGACTGACTCGGCCTTTTCCGTTTCTTCCTCTCAAATGCGGATTTCGTCCAAGGGCAAGGAACGGGCCCACGACGATGATCTCTCTTGTAGGCCTAATTTTTCTTTTTTCTGTCTTGAATTCTCATTTCGTGGACAGCTTCACAACATAGTATACTCCAGTCCTCGCCCCGTTCTCCAGCTTCGCGTCCTCTTAGCATGACAGGCTTTTCTGTCCCGTCATCACCCGTCTCGAGTTCTCCCAGTAGCAAACGCTCGTCGTCTCGCGGCAGCATGCTTTTTCAGGCCTCTGCCGACGTCCTCGGGGGCTTCAAGTTTGGTCGTCGTCGCAAGTCTCTGCGCTCGCCTGGACCACCTCCTAGAATGCCCATCATTCTTCCGGAAGTCATCGAGATCAGCGCACCTCCTCCAGATGTCGAACTGGAAGAACGTGATCGTTTGCGAGAGGAGGCCGCTCAGGCACTTGGCCTAGGAGCACCTACCACTGTTGACAGTCTTCACAATGAAACCGCGTCTCACACACGCGAACAAGACCAGGATGAACACGACGACGGACGCGAACAAGCCGAATTTCACGACGAGGCAGACGTGAGCATGGACAAGGAAATTGAATCTCTTTCGAGGACTTCCGAGTCGGCCCCTGCTCCTAATATCATCCCTCACCCCTTCACTTCCACTCTGTCCGTGTCAATACCGCCCTCACCCAAAAGCCCAACAAATACCATCGTGATACACGGCCGTCATCGCTCTGGTTCGATGCCTGCAGCTCCTCATTCACATCACAACCGATCCTCATCCATCATTCCGACCCCTGTACCACCCTTTCCTTCTTCTCATTCTTCTTTGAAGCAGTTTATCCAAATCTCCTCTACATTTCCGAAATACTATCCGAGCTCCTCACTTCGTATATTTGCTCTTACCAAGCAATGGAAAAACCGGTTCATGGTCTTGTCGACGCCCATTGCACTGCCAACACTTTCGCGTAATCACTCGCCGTCGGTTTCTTATCTCCACTTGTTCAAATCCTCAGCGGCCGAGGACAAGGAACTTGAACGGCTAGAAATCAATGAAGATTCCGTTGTATTCGTCGCTGAAGAGGACGTTGGCGGCAGAAGACACGTAATTAAGGTTGGTGGTAAAGACGTGGGCGCTTTCAAGAAGGAGCTCAACACCGAGGAAGGCGGGAGAACCATGTGGTTTCTACAAATCACTGACACTGCGGAATCGCAGAAATGGATTACTGCCATAAAAAATGCGATTTTCGGGCAAAGGTACGTCTCGGACCTTTTAATTTTGTCATCAACATCTAATTTTATTCAATTATAATTAAAAATTCAATTCCTATAGAACTATGCGTGCCGGCTTGGGTCACTCGAGTCCTCTAGCTTCTGGTGTCGTCGAGCCCAAAGGTGACATGGACGTTATGCTATCCATGCGCACACAAGGCATAATTAGCTCGCCCACTCGTACCAAGTTTGACATTCCAGATCAACCCAACGGTACAATGACCGGGACATCACCACCACAACGTTCTCCCACCTTTCAAGACACGACCCATAGTTACGCTCCATCAGTCGCATCTGTTCGGTCTCAATCTACCGTACCCAAGTCTAGCAACAGCAATGCTGTTTCTGCTCTCAAGGGTTTATTCAGTGGAAATAATACCGTGGGTCGGCCCAGGTCCAGTTCTCGCGCGACAAGTATAGTCGAGAGTGAGAATGGCGGAGAAGAAAGTGGCAACAATCTGATGAGTATATTGAGGTCGCCTACTTCGGATAGTATTGCAGACAGCCCTGGAGTACCTAGTAGGGTCAGCGTCGCATCCAATCCTACGCATCTTGCCAGAGCACTGTCGGTCGGGAGCATTTCTCCTGCACCTTCGTCCATGATGCGTCAAACTAGTCAACGAGGCTCTATCATGTCGACAATATCCGGTCTGCCGCATACCAACGACTCTGGGATGGGTGTTCACGCTCCTACCGTCGACTTTAGAATTGATCGCAAAATTTTAGCGAATCCAATTTCTGTCGAAGGGGAACATTTCCCTATACCTCGGAGTAGGGATGGTCTTACCTCCATTCCAGATCGGGCGTCAAGAACCATGTCTGTTGGTTCTATATCTCTACTGCCTCCGCCCAGGAAACGATGGACATCGACTGGCTCACCTTCGGTCGCTATTACGGATTCTCCAGCCACTGCTTCACAACAATTGCCACCAGATACGCATTCAGAGATGGGTGTGATGGGATTCCACGTCCAAAATGCTTCTACTGCTAGTATCGTGGAAACGGATGAACCCAGTCAAAGTCCTCCCCCTCATAGCACGACGTTTTCGTTTGGAACACCACCACAGAGACCTAGATCACCTTCGTCCAGGTCTGTGAGGTCAGTGTCGACCTTGGCTTCGGCGCAGTCTGTCACGAATTCTCCGCAGCCCAGTGCAGGCGGAAGTAGTCCTGGCATGGACAGGTCGAGCAAGAGAAGCTCGGGCAGGAGATGGTCAAGACAGTTGCCTCAGAGACTGACACCGCCAAGTATTCCTCCTCCTGCTATCCCTGGATCTCAAGTGACACAAAATGGGAATGCCAGCGCTACTGCTTTGAATGTTCAGCCGTTGAGACATCCTTATCTGACTGAACGAAGGTCATCTTCTCAGTCGAGTGTTATATCCAACCTTCCTTCCAAGTTTTCGAAACGTGCTTCTGCGTCGTCTGCGTTTAGTGTCAAGACGACAAGTACTTCTCAGTCTTCAGTGCACATGAACTCGAGCGCGCTAAATACAGTTTCTCACTCTCGTGCTGGGTCATCCAACCGGAACTCGATTTCCCCTCCTCCGAGACCTGCACCTACGTTTGCTTTACCTCCTGCTCCGGTATCGGCACCAGTAAACTCGACCAAGGAACCCGTCTCCAACTCTATTCCTCCTGCTCCTCCTTCTGCCCCGCCTTCCTCGAAACGATCTTCCTTGCGAGAATCGGTGACCAATCGAGCTCTTCGGTTGTCCTTGACAGCACCGAAACCCCCGCCTTCAACTGTCCTCCCTCCACGTCCAGATGAACCCGTGGAACACACTCGTAGCAAGAGTCGCGGTCACAGCAGGTCATATAGCGCGAGTTCCCAAAATCAGAATCAGAATGGAAGTACATTATACTCTATTCCTGGATCTCCATCTCCACCTTCCCCTCTTTTAGCATCTCCATTCCCTCCTCCCCGAGGTCCCTTGCCGCCTACTCCCCCAACGGCAGTAGCCTCCAGCTCAAGTGAACCACCACCCGTGATTCCTCCTTCGAGTCGTTCTTCCATAAAACAACGTCTGCGAATCCTCAGCGCTCCTTCAACAACAAGCCCTTCTTCCCCTTCTTCCCCCTTTATAAATGGCATTCCCGGCTCCTCTACACGATCCTCATCAACTCACGTCTCACGCCCATCAACGTCAACCGTCATGTCCAACAACACTTCTCCACCTTCCACTCCTGGAATTGGAAGCGAGAATAGACTAGGATATATTCAGATTCCATATCAGGGCCAGAACAACAATAGTGGTAATCTCGAATCGAGTTTTCTCAGTCTGGCAACACCAGCGACACCTTCTTTACCCATGCCAAAGGTACATACCCTCCCGGAACCAGAACCGGAACCAGTGTCATTGTCGCCTCCGCCGAGGCGTGGATCGAAAAGGATTTCGATACCAGAGGCTCAGTTTGAGTTTAATGGTAATCCTGATGAGCCTGCGCCTCCTCTACCTGATCCCATGCCGGATCCTCTTCCGTCTTCTGTGACAACGACTATGGTGGCACCACCTTTGACTACGACTACGGATTCTACAGATAATAGTAGTAACAAGTTGCTTTCTCTTTCTCGTCATGGATCGGTTATTTCACTTGGAATTGTTAGCATGTAGATTGTTTCAAAGTTTGTTGTTTTTGGATCGTTTTTCGTGTTTTGTGTGTACTCTCGTTTTCTTGCGCCCGCAACTTTTTTATCTTTGTTTCCCTTGTGGTTCTTGCTCAACCTTTTTCTCTCCCTCTACATTATCGTCAGCGGATCTGGATGCTCTTCATCATTGTTTTCTAAACTTCCGGCCATTTGTAGGTTTTATACTGAAATATTCCCCAAGTACCCGTATCGTTGATATGCTTGAAAGCTGTAATTTACACTAGAAAAAATACAAGACATAGAATACGACAATATGTAAGAGCTATATATCCTAAGCAAAGCTATTTTCAACATCAGCACTGTCCTCCCCTTGTTCCAAGTTTGCAAACTATAAAATGACGTCAGCAACGGTGTCGAAGGAAACAGACAATATTGAGACTTACAGTTAAGAAAGCAGCAGGGCGGTGTTCTTCAGCCCAGAATATCAAAGGAGTATCCAAAGTCATGGCGTAGGGCATGTTTGGCGACCAGAGCTGCGTCAACCCGATACCGTAGTTCCAAACTCTTCCCTCGGGTACTAGCGTCATACCGAGAATACGATCAGAAAGCAAAAGCTGTACTCGTTCCGACATGTTGGGATTGAAGCCTGGAGGGTTGGCAGAGTTGTCATTGTTCTTCCTTCCCCAGTCGAAGCCGGCAACCGTCAAAGAGTGTGCCGAGAGTGACACGGAACCAGGAGTGAACGAGGCGGTGATACAGATGGAAGACGGTCCCCATTCTGGATGATCAGCCATAACTTTGGCCTGAGTGGTTACATCAGTTGGTGACAGATGAGGAATCTCCAAAGCCTGTGTTTTGATCCATCCGAGGGGTTCAAGATCCTTGAGAAGGAAGTCATCCTTGGGCAACTGAGCAGGGAGCTCAACACTATTGTTGCTTCCTCGTTGAGGTACCCAGACAACGGCCTATAAACATTTATTAAAATAGTCACTGCGTAACAGACGATGAACATACCTTGATCTCCTTCACCTGTTTGTTGTCAGGAGGCGAGGCGCCATACAGGTATGCAGCGACTTGTGTACGCAAATCAGCTGCAGTGATAAAGGCTCGAAGAATGTTCTTTGGAAGAACAAAAGTATATGACGCTGCATCGTCCTTGACGTCGTCATTGGACACGTAGATGTGTTGAAGACGAAGAGGTAGGTGAGTGGCGGAGATGGCTCGAACACGCCAATCGGATTTGCTGCTAAAGACTTGCTGCTCGTAGTTGGTAGCTAGTTAATCCGATTAGTTTCCGGTGATAATGTCAATGAATAAATGGAAACATACTGGTGACAGTTTGGATGGTATCTCCGTGGACGTTAGTGGTTTGACTGTTCTAAAATCAGCACCTATATTCACAAATGACGTAGAAAACTCACGTTTGGATAGCAGTGACTTGACTCTGGGCTTCTGAACTCTTCTCAAGCTCGGCCATTTGTTGACGTTGGACTGATGGTGCTGCAATTTCCTGACCCAAAATGATGTCTCGAATTTCGCTGACCGTTAATGAAGCAATGTTCACGCTGTTACGTTTACCAAAGTCCTGTGACAATAGATAAGTCAAATGGAAATTTTGAAGGTGGATAAAGTACTCACAGCGAGAATGAGGTCTTTCATTGCAACTTCGACCTTGATCCATTCTTCGTCAGACAGAGTTGGCCAAACAAAATGAGGTTCGGTGATAGTGTTTTTATCTGGTCGGAGGATGATCTTTGCCTTCTCGTTGTTGACGTGCAGACCACGCAATAGCAAGATTAACCGAGAGAAAGCGGTGTAGCTTGAAATGGACTTCAACCAGTCATCTGAAATATTGTTAGTACGCAAAAGATAAAATAATGAAACGCAAGCTTACCGTAAAGACTAAACAGCACCATTTGAGGTTGGGTAGCACGCTGAATAAAGGACTGTTAGGTCCTAGATTTGCTAGAACAAACGAATTTCCTTACCAAGATCAGGTCACCAAACTTCTCCATCTTCATACAGGCTTGGAAGGGCAATTGTAGCTCGCTACCCTTGATGACAATGTTGGGGAAATCAAGCAAATGAACTTCTAGAGGGTCTAACATGCCCTTGCGGGTGACGATGACTTGTTTGGGCTGTTCTTCGACGGGAAGTGATCGAACCAAGGCTGCAACTTCTTCGGCGGTCTTCCATTTCGCCAATTGACCAAGACGTTTCTGACCCGCCCAGACACTCGTGTGGATAATCTTTAAGAACAGCTGCCCTGACCTTGGGTTGAAGATGAAGATAGCACCGTCTAAAGTGCATTGTTAACTTCAGCACAATTTCAATTAGAACGCAAACTCACTGATGGGCTTCGTCGTCAAGTTTCCTTCGAACGTCTTGTGGCTATTAAAGGAATGAGTGTTATCAATCTAAGAAGTAAGGAATAGACATACATAGTGACACGATAGACATTGGTATCATCCACAAACCCTGTCGCACTCAGATTAGTAAAGAAAATAAGGTAAAAGAGAAGTCCTTACAAATGATCTGGTTCGAGAACAGCTCAGAGTAGTTTTGACTGTTAAGGTATGGTTCTGTAGGCTCGGAAGAGTATAGTTGGAGACCTTTACGAATACGTTCACGCAGAACGTGGCAAGCAGGATTCGCCTTCATAATCTTCGCCATTGCCTGTTGTATGAGAGGCTTCAAGCCGGGGAACCAGTTACCATAAGCAGACCACAAGTTGTATGCCAAATCCATGCCGATCATGACACCAGTAGGTGAGGGATAGATACTCATGGAATCAGAGACCTACGACAAATCAGTTTGAGCCGATAGTTATGACATAGGAAGAATAACTCACGTAGTCCAGGAACTTAGCACGGGTGTAACGCTCAATGTCGTGAGTGTCGAAATCACCCCACCTCAGCTGCACGTCAATCCAGAACTTGTTGCTAGTAGTACCATCTAGAACGTCTTTGACGTCAGTAACGAGCGATGGTCGTGCAATGTTCCACTGGAAGAGACAAAAAGATCAGTCTCCGAAACAACACAGAGCACTCAGAATGGATTACCTTGTAGGCGGAGAACAACAGGATATCGGCACAAGACGAGTTCATCTTGTAACTTTTACGAGGGTGAATGGTTTCTTTCTGCACTGTTTCAATTTGGAGAGGTTCAAGCTCTTGATCAAATACTTGACACTATTTCACGAAAAAAAGGATCAATAAAATTCCAGTGAACAGCTAGAAGACCTACCAAGTCCATGACCACACTCTCGTGAATCTTCTGCCACAAGTGAGCACGGAAGATCTGAATCAAACTGATCTTGAGGGTCGGGATTTTACCGTGCCTATACAGTGTCCGTATGAGTGCATTGAAGTAGAAATTTGAGACAGATACACTTACATGAAAATTCCAGTAAGATCCAATTGCACCTGGAAACCGACATAGACGTTGGCACGATTGATTGTTGGACTCCACCAAAGAGTGAATCGACGGTTTGGAATTTGGTTCAAACCTGAACGTTGAGCATTGGTGAGCTTCTTGTATCTCATCGACTCTTCGAAACCGGATGCTTTTTCCCAGAAAAGACCTTCCCAAGTAGGGAAGTACGTTCCCTTGAACAACGTATGCTCCAAAATACCCTCGACACCACCAAGAGCTGCGATGACGTCGACACGATAATTGTTGAGTTGCCAGAGTTTACCGTCGTGCCTTTGTGATGTCCACCAAAATGGATTGCTAGAAAAGATAATTAGAGCATTGCTAGAACGAAAAAAAATGTACTACTCACTGTTTCAACAATTGGTACTGCTTCCAGTCTGTACGGACACGCCAACCACGGTCATAAGCCAACGTGTGTCGGTCTTTCTGGAACAAGGTGTTAATCCTAGGAATACCACGGTCCCAACTGTCCTCGAGATCTTCCAGCGTCAATCGTCGGTTTTGGGCATTAGCTTCTTTTCGTTTCAGAGAGTACTCGGACCATACACGAGCAGAGTCGAGGAACTCAGCTTCCCAAGGTTGCAGGTATCGATACAAGTTGGGGATGAGTTGATCCTCTTCGTGACTCATACCAGCACGGAAGTGAGTAACTGCAACATCGGTTTGTTTAGACCAACGTAAATCACTCTGAGGGATAAGCACATGTCCCATAGACAACATTCCCAAACCACCCAATTCCTATCACTTATTGTAAGCAACATTACAAGCAACGGATAGAATCGATTGACTGACCTTGGGAGTGTAGAAGACAACAGGGGGGAAACGAGAAGGCATTTTACTGTTGAGACCGATCTTGACACGCGTTTGAATCTTGTTCTCGGCCTTGACCAGTGCATCGAGCAACTCGTTGGTGTGGATGACGGCCTCACGGTAGTAGGTCATCAACCCAATCAGAGCAGTATTCCACTTGTTAACGATCTTGGAGAACGTAGTCGAACCGGAGCTCATCAAAACCTGACGAATCCTGTTGTTGAATTGTTGGACACCTTAAGACAGACATGAGTGCAAGGACAAAAAATTCTACTCGTTTACTCACCCTCATCAGACACTCGCAAGAAGGCCTGCGCAGTACGCTCTTTGGTTTGCTCATTCGTCAAATTCCAGACAGCATCTTTCAACGAAAATTGCTCTCCACTCGTGGTCCTAATCTTGGGCAAGATACGGACCTCGAAACCACACATGGAGAAGAGGAGCTGAGGGTTGTCTTTGGAGTATACGCTCACAAAAGTATCTTCCCACTCAATGGTGGTCAACGACCTCGGCAGACTCTGCTTCACATTCCAGAAGACCGCGCGACCAAGGTTGACATCGTGCTTGATCAACCTCATTCGGCAATCCCTAGGCCAGCAACGCTTGTTGTTGTAGCCAATTACATTGTTGTTAGTGGGGTCGGGGTTGGCTGAAAGGTACCTCTGTATGAGATCTCTGGATTCGTCTGCAGTGAAGCGGAAGAGAATATGCAGGCGATCGACGTAACGAGAGTAGAGTCGAATAGGGTGACGTGTTTCGGTAGCAGAGTCACGGTACTGCAGGAAATTGTTGGGCATCTGCGGCGGGCCAGCCATTTCACTCGCTCGTTGCAGACCCAAGATGAGCAGATCCAACACGAGACCATAGTATTGGAAAACAAAAGCAGAGAACTGCAGACCACGGATGAGACCAAAAGCGTTTGTGTGCGCCATGTCCTTGTATGTCAACACTGGTGACATCCAAGTTAGCTTCCTCTAAAAGAGCTGTAAATAAACTTTTACGTACCGGTGTTGTTCTTCGCCGTAATATAATCGGCCAAGTTGTGGTCCAGGATGAGACGCAAGAGACGGTTCAACAGCGTCAAATCAATCTTCTCGTACACCTTTGAAAGGACAGTCTCCATCATAACATTGCACTCGCCCTCACTCGTCTCCCAGATATCTGTAAGATTGTTGATGCCTTGGCACCACTTGTAGACAAGCAGTGGAGGGGGCTCCGTGTCCTAGAAAAAATTTAGTCGGTTGTATCATTCCCTCTAACTCTACACTCACCGCTGGTTTGATCCAGGCAGGGAAGAGACCTCGTTTGTCAGCCCTGTCGAAACCATTAGTGAGAAGTTCAGCTGGTAGTGCGAAGAAACTTACTCAAAGAACAAGAATTGATCAAGGTACTGAGTATGAAAGTTTGTCAGCAAAACTCTTTGAACGGTAAACTCTTGACTCACGGCGTCAGTGATCTTCTCAATGGGTTCAATGTCGTAGCAAGGAATAAGCTTGTCATAGGTATCGAAGAACTCGATACCTGACTCCTTGAACGCCCGCTGTGTCAAAAGCAAACGCTTGATACGGGACAGACCTGAACAATCAAGGTAAGTCACAGAAGACTGAAAGCTGTATTCAAGAACATACATTCGTGAGGGTTGTCGTATGCCTGCTCGATTAAGGCCAGTTCTTCACGTTGCGACTGATTCAGACGACCTTTGACGGAGTAAGCCTCCTTGAGCTTCTCAAGAGCCAGCACCAATAGTTTGGTATCATGTTTGTACGACAAAGGCCTAAAAGAACGCATCAGTCGTCCATACAAAATCTCCAGGGTCAAAGAACACACGGGAAAGGAATAGGAGCAAATTTACGACTCTCAAGCCAGTGCACGGTAGCTGTATAGATGGCGACGGCCTCTTCGGCACTGATATAAGGTCCATCCTTGAGGTAGCCGTGTTGACGCTCCTGCTCTGCCTTGAGATAGAGACGGGTTAAACGACCCAAGTTCTTCTTGACAACGGCCTTGTCGACAGTGGCGCCACGTCGGATACGCTCTCGGTTGTAGTGTGCAACTCTGGCGCAAAGTCAAAACGAGGAGAAAGGTCAAGAATACGTGGACTTACGAGCACCACCAGTCGGCCTTGTTCTTGATGTATCGCAAAATGATGTTTTCAATGGCCGTCGGCATACCAGGAACCTTCCAAGGAACTAGAAAAAAACTGTGAGCTGACGCACAATAGTCATAATATAATTGAGAACGCACTGTTAGCCTTCCAGCATCGCCAAGCTTCCGACAGATGCTGCAGAATCGTCTTCGCCTTATTCTGCTTGATGGACTCCGGCATCATGTCGAGAATGTCGTGCATGACAGCTGCTCGCAACTCAAGATCATAGTGTGATTCTACACGCTGTTTTGTCACCGTCTTTGCAACACCTTTACTGTTTCTTCCCTCGAACTGACGCGCAAGCAAATTGCCAAGCCTGAAAAATAAGAGGATTAGAAAACAAAAGAATCTTTGAAGAAACCGGCCTACCATCGCTCCAGCAGAGGTACAATACCCCGCATGAAGAATAACCAGACACGCCAACCAGGAGCCCAGAACCCACATCCTGGTCCTTTACCGACAGGCCCCGTGTTGAAGCGATAGTAGATCAAGTGCTTCAAATCCTTCGTCATACGAACTTGCCTCATCAACTATAAAAAGACTTTGAGTCAACGTCCTAGAAAAAAAGACAGAAGACTAACCTTGTACTTGTAACGGTACATACCCGTCAATGCACCGATATGTGCAAAGATATATTGTAGAGCATCGGCAAGCTGGAAAGCATCGACGTTCCCAAGACGGAACTGGACGTGAGCGTCCACGACGAGCTTAGTGAGACGAAGAATTTCACGACAGAGATGGAATGCGTTTCCAAATCGGGACTTTTTACGTTCCTTGGTCGTCAACGTCCTGTTCAGAAAAAAATAAATTTTAGGCTATTTATCTATATGGCGCGACGTACTTGACGGGCTTCAAGTTCATGTTGTAATCCAAGTGAAGGTAGTTCAAGTTCTGGTGCATTTGGTTAGTATGGAGCTAACTGCGTGCTATAGACAATCTTACCTTTCGATGGATGAGCAAGTTGAGCATGTTATAGCCCTGACGGCAAACTTGCAATCCAGCCTCAACCCAATCCAACTTCGTGGTCTGGAAGAACTTGGTCGCCTTCAACTGTCTGAACAAGTTTTTCTTGGTCATAGCTTTCTCAGGCCGTGTTTTCAGTTCATTGAGAACGTAGCACTTGAGAAGCTTTTGGTAGGACACTCGAACCTTGACAGGTTGATTAGGCGGACAATGTTCGAGATACCAGTTCTTGACAAGAGGAATGTCTTGTGCCCTCCTCATACGACCAGAACGACGGTTGTAGGGCTCTGGTGCCCACCACAGGGCAATACCGTCGGCGGTAAGATCGTTCTCGAGGTCTTTGTCTTCGAGGAAGGGGCTGATGTCTTCAGGTAGTTCAAAGTCATCGTCATCTGCATCGTTTGGGCCAAAAATACTATCCTCGTGAGAGACAAGAGGCATGTTTTTGGGCGTCATTCCACGGAGTGATATCGGGTTAATGAGAGGGTCAAAGTAAAAAGCGGGAAGGTCAGGGTCGTCTGTACGGATGTAGACATTTTTCGGAAAGTGATAAGGCGAAATGTGGACTGAACGAGGAAGAGAGTTGTACAGATGAGGGAATGCGACCTTGTACTCGGTCCTAATTTGTTGGCGGATAATGATCTTGTTTATGTCGTTGAACTCGTTCCAATCCTCGTCAAAAGTGTCCATATCACGATACAACGGCTCAAACTTGGGACCACCCGGAATGGCCATGTTGAGTGCCTTGGCAGTAAAGAAGGACTTTTTGTCGAAGAGGTAGCTGCCATTCCTATCGGCTTGGTCGGAAAGAAGGGTTCGTCCAAGTCGATAGAGGTTGGCCATGACTGGTAGCGATAACGACCAGTATCTGTATGAAAGCCCATTGACCGAAGGAGTATCTACCAGAGGCTTGGGATCATAGAACCAGTCAATGATAGCGGCGTCTTCGTCGGGGTCAAGCTCCAGCTGAATGGCCTCCAAGGGTTCAACATCCAGCACGTTATCGCCATAGTCCAACGGGGGCTCCTCATCATCAAACGGTGGAAAGCGCATACGCTTAAAGTGACGACGGTCGCGCTTTTCCCTTCGCATAGCCAGCCACATTGTACTCCATTGAGCGTGATAGACAGGCTCGATAACACGCGGTATCTCATTCACAAAAGTGATGGCGCCAGTTATGTGGTAGAGAACTGGGACTTCGCGTACTTGCTCCCAAGGATAAGGAATGTTTTCGAGCAGTTTCATGACAGCGTGTGGGACGTATTTCAAGGCGCCGAGGTGAACACGTTTGTCATTCCGGAACTTGCGGTTGCTCATGTCTCCATGGTCCTTGATGATTTTACGAACATGCTCGGGAGGGAGGTCCTGCAGTCGAGAGTTAGATACTTACTGGGCAAACCCCAAGAGCGCTCAACACGCACCTGCTTTCCCATATCCACATAACCACCTCTTCTCTTCTCTCCATACCGCTTCCTTTGCATCTGCACCCACTTCGCCGACTTTTGCGCAAGGACTGGAGAAAACAGAAATTTTCGTGAATCAGACTGGCAAAGAGAACTCTATCGAATGATGCACCTTCGGGCGGCATTTTTGAGCCAGAGGATCCATTTGAGGGTGGACCCATCCCTGGAGGAGGAGGCACAAAGCCTGGAGGAGGGGGAGGGAAACTCATACTGAGTGTTGCGAATGAAGTTGGTGACCGTCAACTTCACGGTCAGCCGCGAATTGTGCTTACTCAGCAGCGGGAGCGAATGTTTGTCGTTTGTTTACTCCAGAGTCATTTTCTCCATTATTGTTCACGAAAATTCAACCACATTCCATTACTAAAACGTATCGTACAAGCAAGTAAGGTAGTAGTGTCCGCAGAGTAAGAGTCCAAAGAGAGTAATTAGTTGGAATGTAATAAGAAAAAAAAATCCAAAAAGAAAGTCTGAGTCTGTAAATCAGTCATAGATAGGTAGAGGCAGTAACCTATCAACAGGCGGTCAGGCAAGAAAAAAAGAGTACCTGCACTACGCTCACCTATCGGCATTAAAGAGGAAGTTGTTCGCAGCATCCTCACCTTCCAAGAATCGGGTGGGGTACAAAACTAGCCGGAACGAGTCAACCAACTGATCGGAGCAGGAGCTCGAAAGACTTACCAAGATGTCCATTCAATTCACCCAAAAGCTTTTCCATCTCATCTCTCTCCCACTTCTCGAAAGGCTCAACACCTTTTGCCGGTTTCCTGGTCTTGGGATCCTTCTCCGAGGTTGAATTGCCCAAGTGTTGTTCGCTATCTTCTGCACCTTCTTTACTTGCCGTCTGCTGTTCATCTGCTTGAGCCTCTTTCCCCTCGAGAGGAACGGACTCATCCCCAGTCTCGGACGGCACCCTACCCACTGCTTCTGGCATTGAACTGTCTCTGGGCTAAATAATGATTAGCTCCCTCAAGTTTGGATATTATCAAAGCACATACCGGTTTATTCAGACGCTCATGATGCAGCACAAATTCTTTGTACTGCTTCCATGTCGTCACCAGGTCGTCGGGTACGGCGTGGAAAACTTTGCGATATATCTCAGTCTAAAAGTAAAGTCAGCAAGAAGACCATATCGGGGGCGAAACACGTACATTATGAACAGCAGAAGCTACCCAAACATTCTTCCAGAATGCATCAGAGACAGGATCATCGAATCCTTCGGGATCGACTTTAGGTCTGGGTGTTGGCAAAGTCCATGTCTTACTACCCAGCTTACTACCCAAATGTTTCCTCAACAAGGAACGGGCACCAGGAGCAGCACGTTCATCTTCATCAGCATCGTCGACTGCCCCAGCTTGAGAATGGGGAGGTTGATTATCCGTCTTTTCAGAGGTCGAGGCACCTGCTGGTGCTCCGTATAATTCTCCATCTTCGACACGAGCTTGGGGATGCGCATTTCCGTTCCCCTTGACTTCAGAGTTATTGATGTTGGCGTTACCATTTTCCTTCCCCTTGATGCTGTTATGCTCTGCAACGACTTGTTCTTCAAGAGTAGGAACCATAGAGCTGGTGAACCCAGGTTCTTGTTTACCGTCTCGCGTAAACGTCGTTCTTTCTTTATTCAGAGTATCGTCGGCTACGACACCTGCAGCGTCCTTCACCAAACCCATCTTGCTAAGTGTTTTCTGTGTCGACCCAGAAGTGGCATCGGTAGTTGCATGAACAGCTAAAGAAAATAAATCAAACACAATGAAGCACAAGAAAGCATCGACAGATACCTTGAGTTATTCCATCCCCAAAGGTATGCACCATCCTACGCGTTGCCGTTCGATCTCCAGGTTTCTTCACCTTTGTTACACCCGGTCTTCCATATTGTTGCTCAGTGTCGGGATCCCAAGGCTCTTGGTCATGTTCGGCTTTGGCAGGCTCTTTGGTCATCAAATCTTCCTCATACATCGTGTCAACATCTACACCCAGATGCTCTCGCATAAGACGGATTCGAAGGGTATGTGCGAAACGGCCGACTTTGAAAGGCTTGCCTGCCATTGTCCTGTTATACGACATCAGCAAAACTCTCTGACACGGTAGATTCAAGCACTACCCGTCAATCATGTCGGTATCCCGAATGATAGCTGCTAATTCCGAGTCTCGGTCTCCGCGCTGCGAACGTTCATTGATATTGGCGCTACCAATGATAGCAAGGCGGTCATCAACAATGCACACTTTTCCGTGGATGTAGACCTGCTCAGTGGTCAGAATGTCTCCTCTGAGCTTGCCCCAGTTTCTCAATGAGAAGACGGTTATATAATCATTCGGCTAAAAGTTTGTTAGTCGGTGAGTTGAGAAAAAAATCGAATCTTACATCAATACCCTCTTTTCTTAACCTAGCAAAGATAGAGTTGGGTCCTCGAGCAAATGTGCGGTTTTGGCACTCGAGAATAATACGGACCTTGAATGACGTCAATAGAGCAATAATAAGCGGAAAATAGCAGACTCACGGCACTAGCATCGCTATGGTCGACAGGGAAAGCAAAGCCCGGAAGAACAGGAATAATGATACAGCATTTCCAAGGCACCTCGTCACGATGGGCACGGAGGATACGATGTACGATAGCATCCCCGATCCTATTCTCGATCTTTATGTCGTTGACAGTAGTCCTGAGGCGCGATTGGCCAATGTCCATGATTACAACCACACTGATGACTCACGATGAAATGAAGAACTGGTTCTCGATATAAACAAAGTGTTCCGACATTTGGATAGCTAGAAGCGTAATTTCGGTATAAGGAAAGACGACACCGGCTCGAAGCTCACCTTTGAGATACGCATTTTGAATCGAATGCTCTATCCTGTTCGGTGTGCCGAGTGACCACGGTCCTGCTGAGCGACATACTTGCATCTCGCATGTGCCCGTAAGGCCCATCTGAGTAAGTTCTCCAGGCTTGAATTCTGGAGGAGGAAGCAAGAATGGCATGGTGCGTTTGTGATTCTGGAGATGAATTCTGGTCAGTCAATGAGTTCGCCATGAAAAATAGGACCTTGCCTTGATTCTTAACAAATAGTTCCATCTCTCTACAAAGTGTCTAGCTAAGTCCCGAGCTGGCTGACCTACGACTTGCATTGCGACATCGTGCCTGTTAGGACAATCCTCAGTTTAGAGCAAAGGCAGGCCGACTATGAATCCGTACCAAGGCATCCTCCCAACCTTTGTACGATCATACATATCTTCCTCGGGCTTACTCAGGTTGTAGAAGTCGGAGACTCGTGCGTTACTGTAGTCTTTCCCTTTTTCATCCAATATCATCAGCATCGTCAATCGAGGTTACGACAAGAACGTACCAGGCCATATTTGCGGTTGCCCTGATTCAGCGTCAACATCGTCAATCAAAACATGTTGAGGGGTATCCCATCTGTACACCGAAAAGATTCAGTACGAAACCACTTGACCAGACTCATCCATACCGGCCAAAGCACAAATCAAGGCCACCCATGAAAGCAATCGCTTGGTCAATGACACAGAGCTTTTCGTGCTGTTACAGATGTATTTATGAGAGGTGGAATCAGACGGGAGAAGATATTACCCACATGAGCCCAATAGAAGGTCCCTGTCTGGAAATGGGAAGGAGACCGTTGAACCATGATGTTCGGATGCAAGCTCGTCATGCGTTGCTTCGTGTAGCTAGAGTGGATGAGTATAGACCATAGCACTAGGGGCGAATTGCTTACTTGCTGTCAGTAGGAGTGGTTCGGCTGGAGACTTCTTGGCTGGCAAACTTTGGTATAAGTCTGCTCATCTTTAATAGATCGTAGGCACTTACTATAGAATGATGAATACCTTGACACCCTCCTTTGCTTTACGTTCAAGAAGTCGATCTAAGCGATAATGCTCCTTGTTGGGGCGACGCAGATATAGTTCTAACAACTCCAAGTAAGCTGCTGTCGACCAATGAAAGTATATATACATACCAGGTGATAACCACCAATCGTGAATGTAGATTGTTTCTTTGGCCATGAGAATCGCGCGAGAAAGATTCCAGAAATAGTCCCTCTTTCAATAAGCCGTTAGCTAACCAATTATCGACGAGGGGAGAGCAATACCCCATCAACGAGCCACTGTGCAGCGACATTCAGACGAATAGGCGCAAAACTGTCGAACCGATTCCTCCCTGTGTAATGAGAAGTGGCTGCTACGCGTTCAAGTGCAGTAATCCACTGTAACATTTGCCTCTGAAAAGCAAGTTTAGGAATATATCAAACATCAACAAGCAGCTCACTTGGTTCTTAGCGTAGAGTTTCAGTCTCATCTGCGAGTTGGAGATAAAGAACGTGTGTTTTGAGACCTCGTTGGCATTCGCTTTCTTCTTTTTCTTGGCTTCTGTCCAAGGATGATCCTGGTCATCCTGATTTTCATCGGCTTCTGCCAATGGATTGACATTTGTAGAAGGATCGAGCATTGGAGCATTTTGATGGAAAGAAACAGAACTCTCCGAGCTGGAATCCGAGTCGTCACCATCATGTGGAGCCCCTCCAGGCGATGTTTTTGCACGACCGTGCCCAAAGATTCTGGAGAAATTGCCTTTGATTGTACCTACTATTGACGAACGCCCGGGCTCAGAATGGACCCGTTGAAGTCGATTTTCTTTAGGTTTGTCTTGTTCGCCTTCATCGTCAGAGTCTGGGTGCAAGAGGTGGAGCCCTTGTCGATAGTAGCGTTTAGGCCGCTCGATGGAAAAGTCTGAATCCAAAAGGAAAACATCCCATACCGTTAGCTGTGCAAAATGTTCAGTTCACGTTCAATCCATGAGTGTACGCTACAGACCTCGCCAGGTTCTTCCATGACTACTAGGTAGCTCTCTCTGACAGCACACCACCGTGATTCTCTCCTTGACTTCCAACTGGTACCCTTGCGTCCAAATCCACCTCCTCTGTTGTCAGAAGCCTCGATCTGTAAATATCCGGCCTTGTACTGAGTTCCACCGGTCTGCGCGTGGGCTATTGACAGGGCACTGATCTCGAGAAATCCACAAAGCCTGTTGGAGGCTGGATGAAACATCTGTCATGGACATATTGAGAGAGTATAAACATCGGGAGCCAGAATACACACCACTGCCCGTATGAGGTCAAGAAGATAGTTCTCCAAGGTTTGCCTTTGAAGACGAGCAAATTCAGCTTGTCCAACCTCCCGCCCTCTCTCCTTCAGGAGGAATTTGAAGTAAGGTAGACCTGTAGAAGAATATGAGCACTGATAAACAAAACACATGATAGTCCAGACTTACTTGTCCTTGGAAACTCGGGTAAGTTGTCTACGTTGCGGTTGTACGCATTAGACACTGCATAATGCGTATGCAAAGAGAGAAAGTCGCGCAGCTGGCGGTAGATTACCCAGCGGACAGCACCATTCGCGTATTCGCATTCGATTCTAAAGACCGACTTGTGTCCGTGCAACGGGTGTATGCTATCACTGACGCGTATACGGAGTCGATGGAGGAGTACAGGTACCCGACGTTGGCCCTTCTCGTCACGTTCAAACCAGAGTCGCAGCATTAATGTAGAGAGCCCTCCAGTAATAAGTTCGTCGGTAATGTTGACAGTGTGCGACGTGACAGCAGACGCGCCATGAGGACTTGCGGGGGTGTTCTGCCCTTGCTGAGCCATCTGCGGAAGAAGCGACCGCAGACGTCCCCATTTTGCGCGCGAAGTCCGATCCAGAGATGAGTGATGAGGATCTGACCGTGTTCTTCGCAAACTCGGACCTTTGATTTTGTCCTCTTCAACGTCCGCTCCTCCGTCCTCTTTATTCTTTTCACCAAATTCAAAACCGTCCTTCTCCTCTCTTGGAGACTCGTGAAACCATTTCATTGGATTCCAAGCGTCGTCCAAGAACCGACTTTCCCTCTTCTTGCCTTTTTTGTCATTGCTCGACATGGAGCCGCCGACTTCTAGAGCGCCACGAAACTCGGATGTGGGCGCAGAGAAAGGAAACTCCTCTCCCTCCTCGTTAGTCTCGGGGGGAATGTCGCCGTTCTCGTACCGACTGTTGGTTCTGGAATTGGATGGGGAGTTGGGTAGAGAATACACGTAGGAGAGCGAACGTGGAGGTCCGGTCCTCATTGAGGGGGTTGAAGGCTGACTCTTGTGATAGCTGATGCGATTACTCTGACCCGCACTATTAGCAGTGTCAAGCCGGGGTACTCTAGGTGTAGTAGTAGCTGATGACACAGAGTGCTCGTTCTCATCCGACTGCCGAGGCCGCTGATTTGAATTTCCAGCCGTGGCCTGAGATACAATGTCTGCAATCTTGGGAGCCATTGCAGGCAGCGATGGTGGTGAGATGACCGACGCAGGAGTCAAGTTGGGTGATGAATGGGTGTAGCTTGGTACTAACGTTATAGCAACATGAATTCCATGACGTCAACTACACAGGCACACAACTCAGAATCTGAACTGCTTGAAAAAAATACTGAACAGCTATAAGCTGTTCCAAGCAAAGTACACTTTTGATCTCTGGTTGGGTTTCAGAGTCCACAGATGTAAAAATATGCATTTTCGTTTCCCTGGATTTAGGACAATCTACAGTGCTAGTCATGAAGTAATTATCTTGGGTAAAGCTTGGCTTGCGTATCCACCAGCCAGCTATGAGCGCATTTTACTCCAGAGGCCAGACATCAAAAAGGATACGTCAAGACGACAGCCGCGGCGGCATCGTTAGGATGCACTCGCTGTTCAGTAGCGTTAAATGGAAGAAATTTCCCAAGAATAAACCCGCAATACGGGAAGGCGATAAGACTAGACACAGAGGTTGAGCGCTCCCAGGCTGTAGAGCTGGGACTGAAAAGAGTTTGTGTGAAGCATGTAAAGTGCTTGAAGGGGGAAAGGCTGAAAGGTATCTCATTTCGAATAAAGAGCTTGTAAACGTTGTGTGAAACTATATAGCGGTTCTCAGTGCCTCCTGGGCGGAAGCCTCCAGAGCGGTAGAGAACAGATTATTTCAAGAAATGGACGCTTAAGCCGACGAAGAAAAGACTTAGAAAGAATACTTACAGCCTTGACCCCGAAACCAGTGCTCTAGACATAGATGCTAGCAGAATGGTTTGAGAAAATGAATGTTTAGTTTGAAGAAGACGAAGAGACTAGGAAGGGTACTTTCAACATTAAATAGCAGCCTGAGTATTCAAAGCCAGCCTTGTCTGGATGAAATGCTTGGTACACAATTGTTGTCTGAGGTGATGAATGTTAAAAGAGACTCCCTCGAAAAGTCAGGGGTGCTATTGGAGTCCCAAATATGTTGCTCAGGTAAAACGCCACTATATCTGACCCAAATTCTTGCACATTGTTGTTGAACGACGGAGGCAAAGGAACTCTTGGCTGTAAATTGACCAAAACCTGGAGTTCGGTGAGCCAGGCAAAGCTCGCTGTCTTTTTACTCCGCACCCAAGACGAAGTGTCAAGATCTTGGCTAGAAAGACTCTAGCCTTGGTGGCTCTACCGGGGAGAATCGGGACTCAAAAAAAGAACGGACCTTGACTGTCCCCATTTTCTGACAGTACCTTTACCCATCTTCCCCAACGTACATGTCCCTGAATCCGACTGACGGTAGTAGACAAAAGACAATGTTTGTATTCTTACGCGACTGACACCGCAAAAGCCATTCAAGCCGTTTTTCTGATTGGAGCACGCCAGGACCAATAGTATCTTCCACATGCTCCAGCGATCACCGTCGGAGGCACTTGCCTGTACCCAAATGTTGTCCAGAACATTCTCTGATCTCGAACAATGCTCAATATTCGATCTCTTCAAGCGAAAGAGGAGCGGTGTGAGCCAGAGAATTCCACCTCGAAAATCCTCAGATCAGCCTAACCATTTGTTACATCGCGCCGGAATAATACCATCACCATCTCAGCCGAAGGAATGAGAGGAAGTGGTCGTGTGGTCTCTAGTGAATGAATTCGCCTTTGATTTACCTTGGATCACGGAAGGGGACAACAATTCGATCTACAGGCTCGGTGGACCGCAACCATGTACTTGCAAAAAGCACCGTGTTCTATTATGAGTGTGCCATTAATGCCCGACGCAAAAATTGCTGGGCAATGGTGATGAGGATCAGGCCAGGTCACGAAGGAGGTTTGAGCGGCTAAACGTGCGCTGCGGGGCCCCACAGATTTTCGAAGAATACCTCCGCTCATTCTTGATAGAGTTTGGTCAGACTCGTTGGACACGTCCGATAGAGACCGAAACAAGGCGCCCTCGGCGATATCTTTCCAGAAACCTCGGACAAACGAGTTGTATAGTCAACAGTGATGGTACAGAGCTTCTCGACTAGGGCATATTCATTCGACAGACGGTTCCGCTCCCAGTATTTCCATCAAAGGCGAAGAAGTTGGCAATCGGAGGTTCACGAGCGGCTAGCGTTTTTAGAATATCTTGTCCTAACATCCCACCAACAATTGCACAGACCGGGGAAAACTCGTGGGCTGCTGTTGTCGATATTGATCTATGTACATACAAAGAGAAATCAGTCAAGGAAGAGAATCAAGTCCCCAAAAATATCAACGAACTCGATAAGATCAGAGGGTATTGCTGTCAACACTTGCTTGTTCACGCCAGCATCAGAGAGCAGCGAGTCAGCGATTGATTGAAGAGTAACGGTATCTGTTGGCTGTTTCGGAAGAGTTCCATGCACAAACTGATACTGCCATAACGCTGTAAAGACAAACTTAGACTTGGAACCCCCTTGAGCATGAGATCGTCTCACCCAGGAGAGTAAACACACAAGAGGGATTGAGTTCCTTGGTCTGCCTCCTCGTCAGGGCATTCCATCGGTGACGTAGAGCATCTTTCAAAGAAGGATATGTAGCAGTGACTTTGACGGCTTTTTGGTTGTCCTTGGATGCGGACCGGTCCCTGTGTGAAAGTCCCGGAGGGTGTTATTAGTCTTCAGCGGGCCGGAGACGACGAATCTGTGCAAAACAGATCTCACGGGGAAATGTAATCATGGTCAAGAAGGTCGCAAAAAATGTATCCCAAAAGGCCATAGGTTCCTCCAGAATAGAACGGCTTGTGTGCCCGGCGGCACACATCATTCATACGGATCTATACCGTCGGAAATAAGACGAGAACGACGAAAACGGGGGTCGGAGGTAGGGGTGGGGATTAGTAGTTGGTTGCGAAGACTCACCAGATCGTCTCGGACCCAGTCAGTAACACAAACTAAATCTACATCCTTAATTGTCGATTCGAAAGACTGTTCCCCCAACACATCGAAGGTCGGAACCGTCTCCACCATCACGAGAGGGTTCAGGCTTTCTATTCGTGCCTTCGCAGCCTCCACTCTCTGGATAGAACAAATAGCATGAAATGAACATAGCTCCAGTCCACATGACGTTTCGGACCCCGTACAATTCAAAGCTTACCTTTTTCCCCACATCTTCGTCTCTGAAAAAAAATCCGGCCCCCAAATCTTCTTCGGTTACTTCCTCTCCGTCCACAATGATAAGTTTTCCTATGCCTGCCAACACAATATTTTTGATGGCTTCCGTGGCAGTGCCCCTTAATTGAACCACGAGGATTGTAGCGTTCCTCATCCTATTGTAGATATCAGTATGTGGAAATATGTTCAAAGATGCCGGAAAAGAAAGCCAGCAAGCGGATTCGCATGCACTTGGGGCGCAATACCAAGGTAGTAAGTTCACCTTTGCTGCGCCTCGATACCCCATAGTCTGATTTGTCTGTCATAACGTCCTTGCTCTTCCTCTGTAAAATCGACCGACATCTTTAGACTGATTTTGAATTCAAGCGAGCGACGTTCAAAGTCGAAAACAAAGTGGTGTTACAACAAAAGTTGAAGAAATTTCAGTGTGCGGAACTTGAGTCCAACGAAATTTGGTCGGAACGCGAGGTAGAAAAGGCTGCTAGAAACGCGTCACGATCGTGGCCAACAGCACGTTAACCCTAACCCCAGTCAGCTCAAACACAAATCATGTTGTATCTCCGGTGTTTAACCAACCTCTACTTTTACCTCTTCAAGCCAGATCTTGGTGAATTGATAGCCATACAATTTTTTATTATTACAGACACCTTGCAGATAAGTTTACATTTTATTGGTACACAATCTTGTACGTGGTAGAAATATAACATGAATAATTTTAGTTGTTAGAATCGCAACAAAGCAATAGTCTTACAAAGCTAGTTAGTGATGCTAGTGTGGGCGGGTATAGCAGGGTATAGAAGAAAAAGAATAATAGAAAGTCGTAGAGCAAGCAAATCCCGGAGTGGTTACGATCGTTTCTTAATATCGTAAAACAAGGTCGTGTCAGAACAAGTCCTGAAAGGCCAGCCTTCTGTTTTTATGAGCGGAGGGGCTCTACCCCATCATGGCCATGCCATCACCACTCGAAGTTCCATCACGATCATCGTCAAGTCTAGAAGAACCCAAAGAGTTGGTAAAGCAGCCGCCGGAAATACGAGGAAACACTCACAAATAATTCCTCTCAATTTCTGATAAAATGCTCAGGAAGTCCCCTAATAGGACGAGTTAGTTGCGAATTGCTGACTGATGGGATGGACGTACAAAGGAAATTGTGAGCGATCCGTGCTCTCTCAGGTGCAACTTCGGCCCTTCTTACAGTTTCCAATAACGTCGAGGCAACGAAACGGACTTTGTGAACCTAAAAGACAAACCACATGTTAGCCTCTGAGGAATCCTTTTCCAGAGACAATTTAAGGAATGTACTAACCAAACTAGGTCCGTTGGTCGCAATCGATTGAATGGGAATACTGGAAAATGAATGAAAGATCAGTCACACGCCGTCAGGCACCAAGAAACAACATGCCTATGGAGAATATTCAACAAATCGCTGGCAACTGCCTCCCGTTCTTCTGCTACTCGTTGTTCATCAAGGTTACCCTGTAAGGACAAGAGAAGCTCGTCTCGGTATTGTTCAATCACAAAGCGGACGAGTTGCTGAAAATTTTTTAGAAGGCTTCCACGCAGTCAAATGGTCACAAACTCACCTGAGTAACATAAAGATTTGCTTGCATCACCAAGAACGGATTCAGAGCGTTGGCTCTGGACGCATTTGGGTTGTCGAAGAAATCTTTCACTTCATCGAAAGTTGCCTTTCTGAAACCAGCACCACCAAACTCTGGAGGGAAATTGTGACCATGTGGACTGAACGGATGGGCCGGCTTCAACCGTAGAGGTTCCGGTGCGAGACTGAGTGCTCCCATGATCCTTTGATGCAACGATTGGACTTCCTCCAATCGAGCAGTTGCGAATTGCCCTTGAGGCGGTGACCTCTTATCCACCCGAATCCGCACGAGAATCTCTCCCAGAAGTGCGAAAATGCGAGAGATGTAATTAAGACCCGAGACAACGGCGGTTTTGCCATGTGGCTGAGGTAAATACGCACTGGGCGTTATACTGTAAAGTAGCGGATAAAACCCGGCGATGAGAATTTTCCGTCAAATAACACAAGTGACATGCGTACTATTCGTCATCTAATTCTTTGGGAAAATGAACAGAGCAATCTTCGTCTCGTAGACAGATAGGTCGACCGAGGAGGATTGACATCGATTTATCCGCTAATTGAAAAAGTCAAATGAAGTCAAAACCTCTCAGAAAATGACGTAGGGCAAAAGCTCACCTCCGAAAAGAAGCCAGAAAATCCGTCGCCTCACCTCGCATTCGATTGGGTCAAGTCCATCGTATGAGCCTTCCTCGTGCATACGGAGGGTAACAGCGATATGTGCCGCTTCTCCGAAAGCTGCATGCTGGGTGGCGTCATGTCCTTCACAAAAGTGATATACGCAATCACTACGCAAAAGTTCAGAATAGCATCGAACAGAAGCGTGAAAAAGGACGTACAAGTATCTTATCACTACGTGCATTGATGTAGGAGGATCATAAGATGCGACAGAGATGTGTCTACTAGCTTCGTGACAAGTCTGTTGAACTGTTGGTAAAAATATCGTGCCAAGGGAAGGTTCTCAACGTACCTGAGCTAACTTTCGGACCACCGGGCGCTCCATTGGGAGATAAGATCGAGGAACTTGGACCAAAGTAGAAGCTACAGTTGACATGACAAGTGCAAAGAATAGCGGGTCTCGTTCCTCTCTCCTGGCATGCAGATCTGCCATAAAGGAGGGCTTGTGGACACATGGTGTGAGTGGGTAGACAAAATCAAAGAACAGTGCGATGATCAGTGAGATGGTATCTCTTGGAGCAACGTCTTCTAATCGATGAGGGCGGTAATAATAGGACAAGGGAGGTATTGGGGAAGGTTGGGGCTGGTGCTGTTTATACGACCAGTTGTACAAGGGATAAGTGTTGAACGATTCTGATGCAGGCGTGTACGAAAGCGAGTCATCAGCCTTGGGAGACTGAGAAATCATACCATGGCTGCTGGAGGAATCTGTAAATGGAGGAGAAGGGAGTGAATTTGCAGAAGACGAGTAATGGGGATGGTACGAGTCTGCTGCAATGGGATAGCGTGAAGGAGGTATCGGAATGGACGGAATAGACGGTATGGAGGGCAGTGAAGGTACATCCATGTACTGGGATGGGCTTTTCGGTCCGAGGGTAGGAGACACCATGTTGCCCTGACTCGGACTCGCAATAGTAGACACGGGCGATATAGACAGGTCGCCATCTGCTGAGATATCAGGTTGAGCTGAAGCTGCGGCCGCTGCGGCCTCCTGCAGACGACGCAGGTACCTGGAGTTGACAGTGAGATCAAACCGTACAAATCGACGCGCAACAAAACCCTTACAAGTTGGGGGGACCGCGTTTTTTGGGCTGGTACTCGTAAGTACACGGTATACCGAGCGTTACACAATGTTTGCAAGACTGCTTTGGGTCGTCTGGGTTTTCCCTAGCACACCGTACCTGAACTGGAATGAGCTTTGCGGCATGGATCAAACAAACAACACACTTTTCGTGCGCGGCATGCATCGCAGGACTGAGACTGACGCCTGGAAGCAGAAGGACGCATCAGTGTTGGTCTGTGTATGAAGCAAAAAGAAAAACAACATTAGAAGATGAAGGTGGGGAAGGAAGAGGAGGAAATGCGGGGGTGGGGATGACGAGGACGCGGTATGTAGTGCACGGAGAAAGATCGGGCATTCTGTACATACTTTCTCTTGCTCTTGCTGTTTTGGTCGAAGTGTTCCTTATCCGATGGAGGGGTGGACGAACCCGACTCTTTCTTTGGACGAGCTGCGGGCATAGTGGTAACCGGTTGACTTTGATTTTCTGGTGGCCTTGCAGCCGCTAGCCGTTCTCTTCTTATATAGTTCAATCCGTTTTCACTCTCGTTTCCCTTTCCCAACTCGGATAGCGATCACGGGTACTATCGAAGTATGAGCACGGCCAATCTCCGGTGCAATTGACTGCTTCAGAGCCTCCAGATTCCAGTTATGATTTTCTCATTCATACATCTCGGACGTTTTCATACATCCCCACGTGAACTAAGCTTCCACATGCATCGACCCCCCCAGCAAAGTAACATTGTGACTACCTTTAACCTTACGTAGACTAAACATACAACCCCCGGAATGTCAACGCTTATTCAAGATCTTTGACCGCTGGCCGGGACTTGAGCCTAAGCAGCATCTGTTCCGCCAGCAGCCGGTGCCTTCCACTCCTGCGCGATTGTGGCAGAGATTGCAGTCGCTGTCGAATGAGCCGTCGAATAAACACCTGTTCTCGATCCATCCAATCGGCTGACTGCCTTAGCAGCAAGTCCCAAAATCGATACGCCATAACAGGCTCCTTCTGTCGCAGAGACGCAAAGACCAGATACTTGCCAATATGGGGCGAGGAGACAATCCCAACCTTTCGCAATGACTTGACCATCTGCATGGCATCGTGCAACCTTGTGCGTGACGAAGACTGTAGGACTCGTGCATCATCCGTTACACTGGCCCGAATCAGAGAAACAAAGGTCTTGGGACTAAGTTCGTTCACTCCAAGTTCCCTCGCCCTAGAAATAAGATCTCCAACAAGCTCCATGTCGTCCGCTAGCAGGGCTTGATGCACCACGGTTCCAAACGTGACCTGGTCCGGCTTCAGTCCCTTTTCAACCATGCGCTCAATCAGTCGCGCGACAGTGCGTGGACTGTACTCTGATAGAGCGGAAAGCGCCGCATTAACGTCGTAAAGATCGGGGATCTCTCTGCGACCCAAAAGGACCCGAAAAATCTGGAATCCTTTTTCAAACTCTCCCAGAACAAAGTAAGCTCGGGCGAGGGAGGTCAAGTTTTGATGTTTCATTTTCTCCAGTGGCTCGTGATATTTTAAGTAAGAGGACAGCACATGGTTAACAAATGCAACCAAATCATCGTGACGCTCCTTGAGGCTTTGGTCGTCAAGCAACTCTGTTTCCTGTCGTGCAGAGAGTTGCGCACCCAGGCGCCTCCCAAGATGGTAAAAAAGTTTCACCATCTTCAGCATCACTTTCGAGGATCCGACTACGGCGTGCCGGTCTTTGCCAAGTGAATACCTTTGCCACAAAGTTCTTGCGGACATCGCAAATCCATGACTAGCTGTGATGGCGATAAAATCGGCACGATCGTGTACGGGCAGAGAGATACCTGAGGCAGCGACCTCTTCCGTTATCATGCGAGCCAGTTCCGTGCTCCCTCTGGCATTCGTCAACAGCCTGAGGAACCACAACAACACTGGACTGTGCGGAGCAGGATAGTCATGTGTTTCAAGAACTTCAAGGGAACGAGTGAAAGCATAGAGCTTTCTCGCTGAAGTGCCATAGTTGGACTGAAGGGCGCAAGTATAGGCGAGACGTATGATACCATTTTGAACTGGTGACACTGAGTGGGCCTGGCATATCAGATCGACGCAGCCATCGAAATCTTTGCGAGTGGGTTCATTCAGGAAAGCGTATGCCATGTCGGAAACAAGGTCTCGTAGCTCTATTGCAGTATCAGAAGACAAGGAACCCCTGGCTGAATGGGATGAAAGGAGATCTGACACAATAAAGAGCCCAAGGCCTCGCCTCTGCCAGTGAATACATGCTCTGGCTACTGTTACGGATACAATCCATGTCAAATCCTGAGAAGACGTGGGAGCTCTTTGCACGGCTTCAGGAGGAATGTACAATTTATCCACCAAAAGTCGAAATAATGGCCATGCTCCTCTCCTATTTCCCAGCTTTACGAGTTTGTACAGCAATTCAAATGCAGCGTAAACCTCAACTGGAACAGGATGTGTGACAGAACGGGCACCGGATGGAACTGCATCGATTTTCTGTATGTGTTGAAGCATTGGTGGGGTAATAATGTTTGTCAACTCGTCGTCGACGTCGCTCGACTTTAAGCGACAAACACGGTTCGTGATATACGCTAATTGATGTCCGGGAAGATTGAGCGGGGTTTTGAGGCAGCGTAAGAGTTCAAGAACGCGTGGACCATTCAGAAAGTAGTAGTCACCGCTAGTCAAGATCTTCTGAATGAGTGCTGTTTTCTGGGGGAAAAACTCCAGCAAATCTTTGGAGAGATCATCCAAGACGTCTGGCATTCTATTTCCATACGCCTGTTCGATAAGTCTCTCGAACAAGTCGGTAGGTATGTGTTTGACGCGGTCAGGAAAGTCGCGTTTCATTCTGACGTATTCACCCAAGATTCCGGTTGGCTCTTTGGATCGAGTTGGACTATTTGGGAGGTGATGGCGAAACCATGGGTGTTCTGAAAGGGACGAAGGTGAGGTCGTATGCGAATAGGGTGAGGAGAGAGAAGGTAAATTAAGTGTTGTTCTGGCTTTAAGGTAGGCATTGTCTAAAGATTTTGCAACTTGAGAGAAAGAGAATCTAGGAGACTTTTGGGTGACGCTGATGTGCTTCGCAATGCAAACTTTTTGACGAGGCAAACGGCGACACAGAAACATAAGTTAGCTGTTCATGACGCGTGTTATTGTAGGAAGCAAGAAACAGAATATTCACAATGCTCACCACATGCCGAGACCCTCTGTGGCTCGTGAACGGTTGAAAGAGCTCAACTGGCGTTCGTTTCGTTGGCACTGTCAGCTTCGTGGACAGTGTCGACGCGCAAGGCTGAAATTTTGGGTATTCTCACGAGTGGTGTAACACTTGTGACACATTCATCTGCTCGCCACTTCGTCTCAATACGCCGAACCGCCTCAAGTACTTTTGCAACTACCTCAAAAGCTAGAGACTACCTTTCTCCCGCTGTACATGCGATATCTCTGTTGTCAAACCGGGCCTGACGCGCCGAGCTTCCCTCACTTTCCAAATACAAAGTTCCGACTTGACCCTCACTTTGGTTCTTACGCATGTAACACTCCTGTTGGATAAATCTGGAGGTTTTCGCCGTTTTTTGATTACTTAGAGAAAGTTGCCTGAACTAGCAGGTGTGACACTAAATTCTGTCTCCGCAACTAACTGGCATCCAGCATTACATACAAGTTCCAAATGACTGGGCTCAGATCCATTGTTTGTCCAATCAAAACTTCTTTGAAATTCGAGTTCCACCATCGATGAACTTTGTCTTCAGTGTTTTCTACTTTGAAGCTTCTTCCATGTTTGTTTTCGTCCGCGGGATCTCACACCATCATTTCTTGGATTTCTCGATTAATTGGAACCGACCGTTCTGGAACTTGTCATCGAAATGCCAACGAGGAGTGTCCTTGGACCTTGCTCTCATTCAAGCCGCTCACAGAATGAACTGACTTGAAAGCACCTTCAAATGCCATGCCTGTACCTGATTTTTCTTCGTTTTAGAGTGCTTCATAGCCCTGAAACAATTCAAAGAGGTTACTTTGTTGAAGACTTTGCTCCTGTCCTAGCACCGCCAGAATGATGGTGTTCGGAACTTAACAATCGATATACGTCGACGTTTACCCTGACCTCACAGGGACATTTGACGGCCTTCCCAGAGGCTTCGCGGAATTGCTAATAACGCATCTAAACCAAACATTAACGGTCGTTTTTCGGCGTTACACCGGGAACTATGCTGGAACATGATCCCCTACAGTCACACCTTGATGAGTGTAGAGATCTATCATTTCAAAAATCTCCATCAGCGTCGGACGTTGCACGTCCACCAAGTTCCGCGAAAACTCTCCCTCGTCAATAACCTTGTCGTCCCGATGACCCGACCCAGAGTCATTTTCTAGTCTTTCACTCCACTGCCAGCGAAATTTGATTCTGATCCTCCCCGTGCTTTTCCCGCTCCACTACGACATGACCTCGAGACCTGTACCCAGAGAATCAAATGTTTTTTCAACGATGTCGGTGCCTGGGACTCGAAGTTCCAAGCGCTTCTTTAATTTTGCCCGAATTAGAGACACCTCCACGGTTGCGAGATCTATTTTGGAATCGTTTCTCGCCTTCATTTCGACATACAAAATACTTACGAACGCTGTTTTTCGCGTCACATCGGCCGACTGAGTCAACGGTCCTATAGTTCTACAATCTTTGTAACGATGCATTCCTGTAAAATCGGATTGGGCAAACATCGAGACCTCGTGAGCTAAAACTCGAAGGATCCGTACATCGGTAGGATGTGAATGGTTGAACGGCTGCATTGGTTACTATACAAGCAAGCGTTTGGCTTTTTCTTCTAAAGACGTCATGGGGCCTTGAGCTTAGTTTTCTTATATGCATTTGAAATATTTTGAGTTGGGATAGGTGTATGTACGGCTAACATACGTTATGAATGTTCCGAGGAAAGGTCGAAGGTTAGAACTATGATATAACTGGTAATTTATCTTCACCTGTACGAATACGACACCCAGGAGCCTGATGTTCGGAATTTTAATTTAGATATGCAAGTTTTGATAGGTCACAGCAGACCACCTTGAACGGACATAAAAGTACTCGAATACTTCACGCCTCAGGACTTCGAAATGATGCTCATTGCCGGAAGAAGTTGGCCACGTGGTTCTACCAGCGAAGCATGAACTTAGCAGTCGTTGAACTTGAACTTCAAATTTGAACACAGACTTCTTGTCTTAACGACTCACAGCAAAACATCCTCTCAAGCTAGTATTGACGCGGTAACTCGGACCAAAAGCTCATCTTATGGGTGCAAGTCAATCAACTTCGCAAGCACATCCCCCCTCTCATGCTTTACATGTTCTCCGAGTTACTCCCGGTTCTCCAGCCTCACAGACATCTATAGAACCGTTCTTCGACTTCATTGTGGGATTTGAAGGCGACTCGTTATCCCATAGTAACATTGATGCTTCTGAGCTGGAGAGGATAGTAGAGAGTCATGAGGGTCGAAACTTAAATCTACTAGTTTGGAACAGCAAGAGTCAGGCGACGAGAGGCATGTGGAATTCTTTATAGAGTTCAATGAATATACTAACCGCTGCTGTTCAGTTGTGTCCGTTATTCCATCTCGTACATGGTCAGAAACATCTCCGTCTCAAGATCATCAAACAAACTCTCAGCCATCTTTGCTCGGCTTGAGTATGCGAATGTGTACCCCAGAATTTGCATTGGATAACGTATGGCATGTTTTGGATGTGCTAGAAGGCAGTCCAGCAGAAAGCGCTGGCCTGGTTCCTTATGGTGACTACATTACGGGATGGAATGGCGGGGTCCTGAGTTCTGAAAATGATTTCTACGATCTGGTAGAAGCGGTATGTGGCGTTTCTCTCTATTGCCATTCGTACTGACATTTGAACTTTCCTAAAGCACGTTGATAAACCTCTCCGCGTTTATGTATACTCTCATGATTTCGAGTAAGTTTGCGATACGTGCGGACCTAGATCTTTTATTCATTGCTCTTTTTTAGTACTCTTCGTGAGGTCGTGTTGGTTCCTAATCGTCATTGGGGTGGGGATGGGCTATTGGGTTGCGTTTTTGGGTATGATCCACTCATTTTGTGTTTCATTTTCAACGATCATTAATATTGTATCTCAGGTATGGACTACTTCATCGAATTCCTCCACCGGGAGATCATGCGCCTGGAGCGATTCCTCCCGAACTTGCGGAAGCAGAGGATGAATATGAAGAACAACAGTTTTACGTTCCTGCCGACGCACATCCAGATAGCTATTATAGCACAGCTCGATTGGCAGAATGGCAAAGACAGGAAGAAGAAGCGCGAGATCATGAACAGTTTGACACCCCAACACTCCACTTTGAACACGGATCTGTATCTCCCATTCCCGAAGAAGAATCTCAGCCACCTACTTCAGACGAAGGTGAAGATATTAACGTCACGCCACATGATACTCCTCGAAGGCCTTCCACTATGGTATCGTCATCTAGTTTCAAGGGATCTACACTTGGTGTGCTAAATGGTGATTTTTTATTGTAGTCGTGAGTTTTTGTGTCGCTCAACCGTATACGACCTCCCAAGGTTCTTTCGACCATGATCGTTTGACGACGGCTCTTTCACGCAAGACTTCTATTGCTTCATCGAGCCCTCAGGCTATGTGGAAGGTCCAAGACGATAGCGAGGAGGAAAATGACGATGAAAATAGCGTTGAAGCAACTTCTACTCATGGGAGTCTTACCAGTGTTGATTGAGAAATGATAACTCTTCAAGACAGAGTAAGAAAGTAGGATTAGATATCGTAGTAGATTGGGACTCTAGTAGTCGTGGTACTGAATGAGAATTTCTGCTTCAGTTATTTATGTAAGCGATCACAATTTTTTTGAACTGGTGTAACGATCTCTACTGTCAACGCTGCCAATAACTGCTGTTGGTCTGTTCAGCAATGGCACCTACTAAAAAGGATGGCACCTCATCTTCCAAAACTCGTTCATCCTCTTCATCCAAAATATCATTGAAGAAAGTCAAGGGCGAAAACTTTTACCGCAATGCAAAACAGGTCGCTCGAATCAAGATGCTGAACGGCGGCAAGCCAGTCAGGGATAAAGATGGAAAGATCATCCAAGCCGCTGCTTTTCAAAAGGGCGAGGACGAAACGAAGCCTGGACGAGTGCAGCCGGATCGTAGATGGTTTGGTGCGTGTGCATGCCTTACAATCTTCTGTTCCCAGCTAATCGTAGTTTTACTTCCAGGCAACACAAGGGTGATCTCACAACAAGCTCTTGACCATTTCCGGACAAGTCTTGCGACGAAAAAAGATGACCCATACTCTGTACTTCTTCGGAGAAACAAGCTGCCCATGGCATTGCTGGATGACGCCGCAAATCCCAACATACGGAAGGTCCGTCAACAAATATTAATGAAGTTTGGGATTTTTTTAAACTAGAGAATATAGAGAGCTCATATAGTCGAGACTGAACCATTCAGCGAAACATTTGGTCCAAAAGCACAACGCAAGAGACCGCGGATCGATGCAAGCGATTTCGCAGAGCTGAGTAAAATGGGTGCGGCTGCAGCTGAAGAGGCTGAAGCTGAGGAAGTGCAAGAAACGGGTAAAAACCGGTTAAATTACTATCATATACATTCTGATTCTCTCTTACAGATGCTGCCGGGAGCTCTGTTTCTGAAGTCAAGACGCACGCAGATTGGAACGAGCCTATCTACGCCAAAGGTACATCTCGGCGGATATATGGTGAACTATACAAGGTCATCGATTCATCGGACGTTATTCTTCATATTCTGGATGCGCGAGACCCTATGGGCACACTTTGCGAATCAGTGCTGGAATATATCAAAAAAGAGAAAGCTCACAAGCAGGTGGTCCTAGTAATTAATAAATGTGACCTTGTACCTAACTGGGTGACTGTGCGTTTATTTTTTCCTCTTCGAAGCACAAGATCTGAAAGTAAAACAGGCTAGATACATTCAACACCTGACGCCCCGCTACCCTACCATTGCATTTCACGCTTCCCCCAATCATTCATTCGGGAAAGGATCGTTAATTCAGTTGCTCAGGCAATTTTCTCAACTACATTCGGACAAGAAGCAGATATCGGTCGGCTTTATGGGGTACCCGAACGTTGGTAAAAGTAGCGTTATCAACACCCTGAAAAGTGGCAAGGTTTGCCGAGTCGCCCCAGTACCTGGTGAAACCAAGGTACGCAATTTTTCTTCCTTCTAGCTCAAGATGGCAATCTCAAAGTTTGAATTAGGTCTGGCAATATATCACTCTTACACGTCGAATTTATCTTATCGACTGTCCTGGAATTGTTCCGACGTCTGCTCATGACTCGCAAACTTCCACCGTTCTCAAGGGTGTGGTACGAGTAGAAGCTCTTCCTACCCCTTCCGAACATATCCCTGCTCTGATGCAACGCGTCAAGCCTCTTTATCTTTCACGGACTTATGGTATTCCATTACCCAACCCCAACGATCCGAAACAGGGATGGGACCCAGAAGAATTCCTAGATAGACTCGCTCGCATGAAAGGCCGATTGCTGAAGCACGGCGAGCCAGACCTAGATTCAGTTGCAAAGATTGTTCTCAGCGACTGGGTGCGAGGACGAATCCCCTTTTTTGTGCCTCCCCCGGAACGTCCAGAAGCGCTGAACAAGGCAGAAGAGAAGGCTAGGAAGATAAAAGCCAAGAATGATCCCAAGGGTAAAGGAAAAGCAACCGAAGGGCCTGAGGAAGGTTCGGATCTGCCAAGTGTTAAACAAAACCTAGGATCAATCATGCAAAAGAATAACTTCCTAGCGGAAGATGTTCAGCCGTTGGACGAAGAGTTTGCCGAAAGCGACGTCCCTGAAGACGAAGACGAGGAAGATGAATCAGAAGAAAACGAAGAGCAGGAGAAGGATGAAGAGGAAGAAGAGCTGACCTGGAACGAAGCTTGGGAGGGGATCAAAGAAGATTACACTCCGGAGCTCGCAGTCGAAGAGGAACGGACTGCGAATGAAAGGCCAGGTGAGCTTTCTTATCTCGAATGTATTCAGATGGGCTAATTCTTGCGCAGCGCCTTCAGATGATGAGGAAACTCCGGCGAAGAAAGAGCCTCGTATGAAGACCAATAAGGTACGCTGTTTTCCACTAGAATTGCTGTTCTGTTGATTTAACGGTACCTCAGCGCAAGGCCGCCAACTTCTATTCGACAGCGAATGTGAAAAACAAGAACCGGACCAAGGCAGCGTTGATGAAGTCTTTACCGACCGGAAAGAGAGGTGGTGAAAAGGACCGAAAACGGAAAATGTGATTCCGATCAGATGTAGAAGATCAATAGAAGACTTTCTGCGTTGTTATATACGAGTGAAAGCGATGGACTTGACTCCAAAATGCAGCGTCTGTTATTCTGTTATAACGCGCTTTTGACGCGCTTATACGCTCGGCATTAAAGACGTGATTTGTTAATTTATTTCGATCGTGTTGGTCGTGGGAACTTGACCAAGGTATTTCATCGATGAGGACGCGACTTGGATATCTTTACACCTTGAATTCAAACCACTACCTCTACTTTTATCATGTCCATCACCAAAGTATGCATCTTGTCTTTGACTCTAGTCTGATTTCTTATGCTCATTCACCCTTGATCATCCATTAATCGCAACACCTTGTACCGTGTTCATTCTTTTTTGGGACTTGCCTTCCACTGGACTCTTTAGATCGTTGCAAGGCAAATATTTGACAGTCGAGGAAATCCAACAGTCGAGGTCGACGTCTACACCGCAAAGGGTGAGCTTCGGAAGAATGCATAAAATCGATTTATCTTATACCATGTAGGTCGTTTCCGTGCTGCTGTTCCCTCTGGCGCCTCCACTGGTATTCATGAGGCCGTTGAGCTTCGTGATGGTGACAAAAATGCCTACGTTGGAAAGGGTGCGTGTTTTTACCTCTGGCTTTACCTGGTCCTCTTACCTGGTCCTCAGGTGTTACCAAGGCTGTGGCCAATGTCAACGACGTGATCGCTCCCGAATTGATCCAAGCAGGGATTCCAGTCACTTCCCAGAAGGAGATTGACGACTTCCTCATCAAGCTCGACGGTACCCCCAACAAGGGCAAGCTCGGAGCCAACGCCATTCTCGGTGTCTCTATTGCCGTTGCTGAGGCTGCCGCCGCCGAAAAGGGTGTTCCTCTCTATCAACACCTTGCTGACCTCGCTGGTGTCAAGCCTCCGTTTGTCTTGCCTTGCCCTGCATTCAACGTTATCAACGGTGGATCGCACGCTGGAAACAAGCTCGCCTTCCAAGAGTTCATGCTTTTGCCTACCGGTGCTACTTCTTTCACCGAGGCCATGAAAATTGGTACCGAGACTTACCACACTTTGAAGAAGGTCATCAGTGCTAAATACGGTATTGACGGTACGCTGCTAGTCTCTATACGCATTCATTCACCTGATTTCGCGCCTATTTAGCTGTTAACGTCGGTGACGAAGGTGGTTTCGCTCCCAACGTCTCTGGTGCCGACGAGTCGCTCGAGTTGCTCACTGAGGCCATCAAGAAGGCTGGTTACGAGGGCAAAATCAAGATTGCTCTCGATGTCGCGTCCTCCGAATTCTACAAGGAGGGCAAGTACGACTTGGACTTCAAGAACCCCAACTCCGACCCTACTAAATGGATCACCGGTGTCGAGCTCGCCGACCTCTACCTGAGCTATGTCAAGAAGTACCCTATCGTTTCCATTGAAGACCCCTTCGACCAAGACGACTGGGAGGCCTGGACCCACTTCACCAAGAACAGCGGTATCCAAATTGTCGGTGACGACCTGACTGTTACCAACCCTCTTCGTATCAAGACTGCCATCGAAAAGAAAGCCTGCAATGGTCTCCTTCTCAAGGTGACTCTCGACGCGTCTAGATTCCCAGTTAGAACTGACGTCATTCCCATGATAGGTCAACCAAATTGGCACCATTTCCGAATCTATTCAGGCGTATGCATCTTTCTCATCAGTTTGATTCAAAACGCTGAATCTTGTTTAGTGCTCAGCTTTCTCAGTCCGACGGCTGGGGTGTCATGATTTCTCACCGTAGCGGTGAAACTGAAAACACCATTATCGCCGACCTCGTGGTTGCACTTGGCACAGGTCAAATCAAGACTGGTGCTCCCGCCAGAAGCGAGCGTGTTGCCAAGTACAACGCCCTGCTTCGCATTGAGTATGTCCAATCTTTCATTCATAGCACAGTAGTTGATGCATTTGATTTGCTTTAGGGAGGAACTCGTTGGTTCTGGTGCTACTTACGCTGGCGACAAGGGATTGTCGGCCGGCCTTACCCCCCCTGCTTTGCTCAGCAAATAAAAAAGTACTACGACATGGTGACAGAAGGACACTAATTGATGTAAAATACTAACCTATAGAATGTTTGTACCGCTACCATGAATGTGACATTTTGTAACTCTGAAAGCAACGAGATAGATTTTTAAATAACATACAAGGCAGTGCGTATTTTTAATAGTCTACTTTCCATCCAACATTTTGCGGAAATCGTCCTGGCCTTTCTTGCTAGCAGGTGGTGCAGAGGAGGAAGATGCATCGGCATTCGATTTTGATTCGGAAGGTGCACTATGAATTGGCTGGACTACCTTTCGTTTGTGACCAATCCCAGCTTTTGGCCTAGAAGCGGCTGTTCGAGGAACAAACAACCCGCTTGTGTCAGGACCATTAGCATTGGTCTTGGCCTGGCTCTCTTCCAAGAGTTGTAACGTTGCACCATTGAAAACGATGGGTTCTGTTTGAAGCAGTAATTTACCTGCCTCCTGTGAAATAGTCAGACATGCCCTTCACAACAGAAAGACGAAATTCACCGCAGCATTCTCGAGTTCAACGACAGCCTCATTTTTGTCTGTGAAAACCTCGACTCTCTTGACCAAAGCAAGCTTCTCCATCGCTTGCTGTAAAAGACCTTCTTGTGTTCCCGGCGGTAAGTTTTTAACTCTGACGGAACGATTTGTGATTTCAGCTTTCCGGCCAAAGCCAGTGTCGGGATTGGCATTTCTGTGAAGGTGTTAGAGAGAGAGGGAAAGATATACCCATCAAATACGCACCGATTCTTTGCTTTGACGCGAGGATCAGAGATAGTCACTGATATGTGTCTGTTCCGCAGCTCATGGTTATTAGCAGACAAAGCTTTTTGAGCCGTACTCTGCATCATATTTTAGCATTTCCCTCTGGAAACAAATACAAACTTTACCTCGTCCTCGAATTCAATGAAAGCAAATCCTTTAGATTTTCCATCCTTATCCAGGCCCATCCGTATGTCTTTGACATGACCAAACTGCGAATCGACATCAAATTAGTAAACGGCCTAGTCAAGTATTGCTTTGTTACCGTAGAGAACAATTTTTCTAGGTCCGCTTTGGTGGTGAATTTGCTCAAACCTGCGACATACAGTTCGCGGTTGTCGGCGTCTTGATCGGTTCGTTCCTTCTTTCTCTCGGGGTTGGATATGAACACGTTGATAGCACGTTCGGGCTCCAACTCACGGCCATGCAATTCGAGAGCTTGTTGAGCTGCCGCCTACAAGGATCAGCCATGACACTCAGGAAAGACAAGGAAACAGCCATACGGGAGATGTGTATTGGATGTAACAAAAACGTCTCGTTGTTTTGAATTTCTTGCTCGGCCATCGAACGTCGAAGATGGTGCCATACTAAAAGCAAAATATCTGAATAAAGAGTAAAAATAGTCAAGGTATGAATAAATCCATACTTTGCCAAAGATATCTCGGATATAGGCATCATCAGTACTTTCTGGGAAATTTGTGACGTAGAGAGTGGACTGCCATGCAAGGTGAACTGCAATCTCCTGCTCGTGTATTCGTTTTTTATCCTTGGTCAAAGCTGCAGGAACGGCATCCCGGTCGAGGAATTCAACTGTAGCAACCACCGTGCCAACTAGCTGAGTAATCTTGACCTCCCTAATTACTCCACACTATGATGTGGTCAGTAACTCAAGCCTGGTTCGGAGGGAATGGTCTGCTCACGTCCTTGAAGAGTTCCGTGAGATCCTGGTCGGTTGCGTTCGCCGGAAGTTCCGCAACAAAAACAGTGCAATTTTCCCGGTCCCTGGTTGAGCGGTATGAGCGCACAATCTACATGTAGTGACATCTAGCACTCCAAACCTTTTAAGCGGTTCCGGTTTATTTTCTGCAACGAAGCGATCAGAATTCACAAGTAAGGACGCTGTCAAAACTCGTACTTACCCAACTTTGGTTTTTTCTGGGCTTCATGCTCTCCGGCATTCGGTTCCTCGAAAGCGGGACGTTTTGTGCCTCTTCCGGTGGCGGCGGATTCTACACTGTCGATCTCCATTGGGACTTCTGACGTGAAAGCAGAAACAGCTGGAGCAAGCTGAGATTCAGACTGTTGTGCTGTATATGCGGCCATAGCTTGGTATGACTCTTTTGCTTCCTAAAGCCGATATCTTTGTAGCGTTGTTTTCGGAGAAAGAGGTAACACTGACTTTGGCACGACGAGCATTCACAACCTGGCGAGCTTGTTCTATCCGATCAATACAGATATCAACTTGTTCGACTTGGCCATGTAGGTGTTCAAACGAAATCCAAGCCTCCCAAACTGCTTCTGGCCAATCTAGTTTCCTGAAGGAAACGTCGCTGAAGACCTTGCGGGCTTCTTCAAGCTGATCACGTTTGCTATGGCAAATGGTGAGCCCGCCGCTCTCCAAAGCGTGGAAAAACTCACATCAGGGCATCAGTGTAATGCGTCCAGGCAAGATAACTATTCTTGTAATGCTTTGTTGCTGACTGCCAAACGCCAACAACTGCTTCATGGAAGTCAGCTATTCGGTACTGTTAGGAAGGTTATATCAGTTCTGAATTTGGCAATCAAAGCTGGACATACAATCTCGGCAAGATACTTCTCTAAACGCAACCTCGAATCCCCTTCTTTCGAGGCTAACACGGTCATATCTCAGTACAATTGATCAAGACGAATGAATCCCCCTGACCTTTGCGTGTAGCCTCGATCCCACTCTCAAGTACACCGATAAGAGTTGGCAATGTATCGTCATCTGTATAATAATGAATTAATACTTAAGAGATGAAAGTATAATCTCTCACCTGACATCCCTGTATCAATGAGACGTTTCTCGAAGCCTACTCTTGCCAACACGATGGGAATTATTTGCTCTACATCAGAGAGAAGTAACGGATTGCCGAAAGCCTGATTATAGAGATCTATACATGAGGGAATTTGAGGCCCAGTTATGCTCAAGTATGGCTACAAACTCACTCGAAATGATGTCTCTACCCTCGGCCGCGTGTTCTGGGTCGGTGTATCGTTCCTAATTTTAAAATGAAAAGACGGACGATGGACATCGTGGAAGCAGCTTCACATACCAAGCACCGTATATATCGCGCCCAGACTTCTCCACAGGCTGGAACACTCCGGATTGCTCTCTGAAATACTTTGAGTTCGGATTCTTTTCCTACGTTGTTCAATCTCTGTGAATGTATGACGTAGGAGACTTGGTATTTGCACTGCGGAAAGATACAAAAGAGGACTCACCAATGCATCGCAGTATCCCGTCCAAAAAGTTCTCAAAGCCTCCTCCGCACCGGGTTCATCATTAAACCTTCTCTTGGCTGCTTCTGCAATGGCCCTCTCATAAACAGCAGTCATGACCATCATATCGGGGTATTTTGCTTTGCGTTCATAACTGATGTATTGAACGAAGGCATCGAGGGTATTTCCGGGTTGCGACTGTCTTGGAGTTAAGAATAAGTTGAAATAGAGATAGGATATAGACCGACCACTGCTGTCTCGTGCGCAGCTCGGCGGTCAAAAGCTTTTGCGACTTTGGATCTTTTAGTAGAGGCCGCGACGAGAAGATCTTCATATTCGCTCGCAGATCTGTATTGGGTGGTAAATGAAGAGTATGCTTGCAAAGTTTCATCGGAATCTAATTCGAGTTAGGAACATGAAATTGTAAGTGGTAATAGGGCATACTTGAATGGGGTGTGCCCAAACGATCGAGGAGAAGTGCTTGAACGTGCTCGACTAGTATGGTCCTAGTGGAAAATGATCGGCATCGGGCAAGGAGGGAAGCAGCTGCGGCGCACCTTTCCGGCTCTTGGGCCGATTCCAGTATTTCCAGTTCCCAGTCGCGCACTCGGTCCCACAAGATACAGCTCTGGGGGTTGAAAGTTTAGAATAGACATAGTTTACACGGATAGCGATACTTACCTGTGACAAATGACCCACTGCCTTCTTTGCAATATCACCGATGGTTAACCTCGTCCAGTCGGTCGAGAATAATTCACCAAGCTCGTCCGGCTTTAGTTCCCCATTCACGTAGAGTGAGTGTCTATTTAAGACAAAGTCCATATGTTGTTTGAGAATGGGAATAGCTACAAGCAAAAATAATTAGATCTTCCAAAGCACACCTGAATACGCTCTCCTACATAGGTGATCTTCCTCTGCACGTTCATACAAAGCCAACACCTCTTGTGCCCCGTTTACTGTACTCAAGTCTACACTCCGCTCTTTCGCATCCAAAAGATCGAGCCAGACCTCATCCCCAGCAGCAAAGTAGTTTGTAAACATTTCCAGGGCTGATACAGCTTCTGCCTCCATGTCTTTGAAAGCCTCGGATTTGGTGAGACGAACATGTTTGGCATGCAAAGAGAAATCAAAGGGTTTCTCGGACAGTTCATTGAGGATATTGGCGAGGGCCTCGAGGGACTGTTGTTCATCCATTTTTCATGAGTTAGCTCTTGTGGTATTCAAGCGGAAGTTGGGAGTTACGTCACACAGGCATCAGAACGCGTGACCGTTTTCCATTTCGAATGACAACCACTATCCGAAGTGTAGAATCCCACTGAGCTACTATTGTCCGAGTCAGGCAGACTCTGATGAATTACTTTGTTGTCTCGAATGTGGAAATTCTATCCCATATCCCCGGTTTTTCTTTTGTCTACAGGTATTTTGAATCGGCGGCGCTCGCATATGGAAGCTAGCTATATCCTCTTCATTCTTGCTCTGTCGTTGCGTTTTGTCTTCTGAACCCCGCACTTATGGAGATGTCCTCCTAGGCCGGAGCACGTTATATAACAAGCGGGATGTTCTTGTCTCTCTTTTACTTTGCGTGTAATGCCCTCTACTTTGAAACGGAGGCACCGCCAGGACCTCACACTCCGAAAATCATTTCTGGAGACCCTCAAATCTAAATTCTCCTCTGTTGTGTGGGTACTCCCTCCACCGTAATCGATATCCGACGTGCTTACCTCGGCCGGTCAGAACCCACCATCGTCGTCCGCGTAAAACCTCCAGAGATCACGTATATGCACACGAACCTATTAGAGCAATACCTGCAGAGGAGATCACCCGCCAGAACGATCGCCCGCCTTATCATCGTCGTCCAATCCCTTGTTTTTACACGACGCACAGCATCCGGATATTACCTCCCGAATTACTCGCCTACGCATTCATCCTGGGTTCTGAAGAAGACAGTATGCTTCCAATAAACGTGTCACATGTTTGCAGTCTCTGGAGGGAACTGGCCCTAAGGACACCCGCGCTGTGGAGGCGTATATCTCTTGGTTCTCACTATCACCAGTGGAGGGAACGGATATATCGAGCCAGATCCTGTTCTTTGGATATCGTTCTCTGGTCACCGGATCCTACGCAGCGTTCATTGCATCCTAATTCCACCGTGAACTTCTTCCAAGTTCAAAGCTATATGCACATCGTATCTCCTTATATCCGTCGTTGGAGGACCCTGGACATCAGACTTATGAATTATTCTCCGTATTTATGGAACGGAGCTCTTTCAGAATGTTGCTCGTGGAGTGGCCAGGCTCAAGCACCCTGTCGGTGATTTTTCGCTTTAGATGATCATCTTCCTCGCTGACGTGTTCCGGTATCAGTACTGGAGGACCTTACCTTGGTATATCGCCAGAATGACGATACAAAAGAGTTTTGTCTCTTCTCTGGACATGCGCCTCGACTTCGAAGTGCAACTATCGATGGGATACGATTAACGTGGCTGCCATCTCTATTCCAGAACTTAACATTTCTAGATTATACACATCACGGGTTCAATTCGGGATACCAAGCCATACAAGAAATTGTCACTCTTCTACAAGTCTCTTCGCGATTAGTGCATTTGAGACTAATGTTTCCCAATAAAATGTTTCAAGGTAGACGAAGCTCCAGAGGGTCTCCAATCATACCACAGGTTCATCTTCCTTTCCTGAGGACTCTGCATCTTCGAGTGGAAACTAGGGACATTCCATACGAATTCATATTCCTCGCATCCCTTTTGGTGACTCCTGCCTTGACATCCTTGCATCTCGTTGATATCACCCCTCAACGATCCGCTTTTACAAGCATCCGAACATTTATATCGCTATACATATTTCCCCCCTCCCTTCAATCGATATCCATCCACTATGGTTGGTATACAAAGGAGTTTGTGACATGGTTGATGAACAAGTTGCCTAGTCTGCGACAGCTGTCGCTGAAACGCAGGGACGGTCATATTCAGGAATTGGACCTGAGACGACGCAGAGTTTGACATTTGTATTAATACTTTTCAACGACTTTTTACGATGTTTTATGATAAACGACGACTTTTACATATACTTATTACTGTACTGTTATTTTATAGAAGTCTTCTGTATTGCTGTACATATGTAGCTACCCACAGATACACTGATGCGCCGTTCCGAATCGGTCCCCGGACCGTCAAGCCGGTCTCTCTTCTCATTATCGGGGCCATCTGAGCTGCTCTTTCGTTCTTGTTTTATCATGGCGAACGCACCACTATCTGCACAATCCATGTTTGACCTCACCGACATGGTGGCTGTAGTAACCGGCGGAGGGACGGGGTGAGCAAAAAACTCAATGCTCCGACTAAATAATCTTATTGCCCCGCATCTTTAGAATTGGACTAATGATCGCCAAGGGCCTGGCTTCGAATGGTGCAAAAACGTATATTACTGGGCGCAGAGCAGAAGTACTACAGAAACTGGCAGATGAGTTTGCAAGCGAGAATCCTGGAGCGACAGGATCCATCGTACCGTAAGTCGAAGACCTTTATCAAATGTCTGAAAAGGTGAACCGAATACTACGTCTAGGCTTCCAATGGATGTAACAAACAAGGAAAGTATAATGGAAGGAAGAAAGACGATAGAAGAGAAGGAGGGCAAGCTTCATATTCTAGTGAACAAGTGTGTATGTTTGCAGATTTTTTGATGTGGTTTCTTAAACTACCCTAGTGCGGGTCAAGTCGGACCTACCTCTCCATGGCTGAACGAACCCGACTCCCCCGAGCTCAAAGATGGGGATTCGATGGGCAAAGCTATGTTCAATGAAGATTTTACTGCCTGGGGAGAGCTGTACAATATCAACGTGTTTTCCGTCTTCTTTGTTACTTCTGCCTTCTTGGGTTTGCTGGAACGGGGTTCGAAAGATTTTGGACCTGTGTTTACATCAAGCGTCATCAACACGACAAGTATCAGTGGAGTCATCAAGCTGGCGCAAGATCACGTATGTTTTTTTTTTTGTTTTTAGCTGACAAGAATCTGGGCCACATACTGATTGTTTTTGATGGTAGTTTTGTTACAATAGTGCCAAAGCTGCTGCTTCACATCTGACAAAAATGCTCTCTAGCGAGTTTGCATTGAAAAAAGTTCCTGTCCGTGTCAACGCTGTCGCGCCCGGTGTATATGCCTCGGAGATGACATTTGACGAAATTACGCCAGAAAAAGTGGACAAGGTTGGAAAAGGGGTGCAGCCCGTTCCAGCTGCACGAGCCGGAACGTAAGTCTTTTCAACGTTAACACGACTCGGCCGGCCTGACCAACTTGTTTTTAGTGACGTGGAAATGGCTGGAACAGTTGTCTATCTCGCTTCTCGCGCTGGATGCTATGCTAATGGGCAGGAAATCGTCATTGATGGTGGTTACTGTGCGGTGAACCCTGCGACGAAGTAGATGAGAAGAGCCAGTGCGAGAAAAGAACAATCCAGCTGTAAGATTATACGTATTACCTAGAGGGGGTCATAGGGAGAAGAATAAGCGATATACATTGATTTGATTCAGGTGAAATTTTCTGACGTTTGACTTTGAGCGGCGAGGCTTGCCCGAAGTGAGATTACATAACTGGCCAGAAAGGCTTGCTTGTCAACTCCCACAATGTCCAACCATCCTTCTCGTCGGGGTGTACCTCAGCAGGGCCCTTCCCAATATGCTGCTGTTCCCCAGAGTCCAAGAAATGCGTCTATGAATGCTCAAGGTTCCCAGTATGCCTCAAGACCCGCAGGGCGATCATCCTCGAATGGAAGTCACGTTCACCAAGGGAGGAGTGCGGTTGCGCAGGGCGTAGCGAGTGGGGCGATTGGAGGAGGTTATGGACCATATTCTTATAATCCAGTTCCTTCAAGAGATGGTGGAGTCTACAACAACCCTCGGTTCAGTGCTGCACCGTCAGAACACTCTTCGCTATCTGGAGGGGAGAAAGGTGCTGCAGCAGTAGCCACAACAGCATCTGTGCCAGCATATCATTGGGACAGAGACCCTGATGTTGACGATGCGTTGCACAATCCAGTGAGTAATTCAAATTGGGCAGACTCGAGAACCGAGCTAAGTGTGGGGTTAATTACAGGATCCCGCTCAAGACGCCAAGCTCGACCGTTCCTTTACATTATTCTCGGCTCGTGGATGGGCCAATGCTGGCGCACTCTTTATTCTCGTTGTCGGGCTTCTCACATTGTTTGCGGGCTACCCGATCATTATCCATTATGCTCAACAGCGACCGCAGACAAGCGGATTCAACCTTGGTGGCATAAATGGTTCCGGACAGATTCCCGACCTTCCAGGTCTCCCTTCATTGATAGACGCGGACACGCCTACAAATGTTTACACACGGACGGGTGACGACGGCCAAAAGTACAATCTGGTCTTCAGCGACGAGTTTGAGGCTGATGGGCGGTCATTCTACCCGGGAGATGACCCATTCTGGGAAGCGGTTGACTTTCACTATTGGCCTACCGGCGATGTCGAGTGGTACGACCCTAGTGTGAGTCCGGTCTATAAATATACCAAGAGTACTTATCAACTGTCTCGCAGGCCGTCACAACCAAAGATGGAAAGCTCGTTCTTACCATGACCGAAGAAAACATACACGACCTCAACTTCAAAAGTGGTGCGTATAGTTATTGTCTCTGGCTGACATTCTACTCAACTGTCTCAAAGGGATGGTGCAGAGCTGGAACAAACTTTGCTTCACAACCGGCTACATTGAAGTATCAGTAAGTATGCCTGGATCGCCGAAGGTCCCCGGATTTTGGCCTGGTATGTGGCTCGCTTCTACGTTCCTTCGAAACCTAACCAGGGTCATCTTTTAGGTGCATGGACTATGGGTAATTTGGTATGTTTTTAATAGTCGCGCAATGACCATGTCCTCACCTTTGTCCAAGGGACGAGCTGGCTATGGTGCAACGACGGAAGGAATGTGGCCATACAGCTATGATACTTGCGATCTTGGAACTTTCCCGAACCAAACCAACCCTGACGGAGAGACACCTGCAAATGCTCTGAAAGGTGGCAATGGTGGCGGTCCCGTCAGTTTCCTTCCTGGACAGAGATTATCTGCCTGCACTTGTGAAGGGTCAGATCATCCTGGCCCAAATACGGGTACCGGCCGCGGGGTTCCTGAAATTGATATTATCGAGACCCAGGTCGATGTCAATGTGTTTAAAGGCGAAGTTTCACAAAGTTATCAAATTGCGCCTTTCAATTACAAGTACAACATCAACAAGGACGGTGCTACCATTTTCGACGATTCGATCACAGATTACAACACTTATAAGGGTGCTGAGTTCCAGCAAGCCGTGTCTGCTGTCACATATATTGACGATAATGCCTACAACAATACGGCCTATGGAACTTATGGGTTTGAATATTGGTCGGATCCAAGTCATAGAGACCAAGGATTCATTACCTGGTATTCCGGAGGCCAGAAGTCATGGAAAATTACCTCAGACGTAATTGGGCCGGACTCGAATGTTGAGATTGATTCACGGTTGATTTCAGAAGAACCGATGGTGAGTTGCACCTATTATTATAGACTTCAGTAAATTTGATAACATGTTCCAGTACATCATTCTCAACTTTGGCATGGCGCCAGGCTTCCAGAAGCAGGACTATCAAAATTTGCAGTTCCCTGCGAGTATGTATATTGACTATGTTCGCGTTTATCAGAGGGAGGGTGTAAAGAATGGGTTAACGTGCGATCCTCCAAATAGACCTACAGCAGACTATATCCAGAAGTGAGTCATGCTATGACCTACGTACCCAAATTTTACTGACCTTTATCAGACATATTGCAGCCTATACCGATGCTAACCTTACGACATGGGCGCAGGCCGGAAACACATTCCCAAGAAATCGACTATATGATGGCTGCTAAACGTGTTTCAATTCTGACATTACCCTATACTTGTCTTTTCCTCGTCTTCATACCGCATCTTACGACCTTCTCCCGAAAATCTTCCCTCGACCCAGTGCATGCTGCTCTGCCGCTCGTTTTCTACACATGGCTACTGCTTCTCCGACATATCATACCATATACTCATCTAGCATTCGCTCGTATTGTGTTGTATCATGATCACCATACCATCTTGTGGACTTTCCTTAATCTTCCTTTTTCACTATCACAGACTCTACTACCCCGTTCTAGTTACGTGTTTACGTTTGCGATTTATGAGCATTTTCGTTCATACCATATCTTTCGTGTGTATACTTAAGGGTTGGGAAGGAATGAAGGGCATGTTATTATAACTATACCAAAAATATTATTATTACAACTGGAAAACTAGCCTGAAACTGAAGAGATCGCGTATTGAACTCGGAACTGGGGATATTTGGAAAGTATTTGTTTTTTCTGCTGACCTGAGCACTGTTTGAACGATCTCTTCTCTAGAGCACCAGGGTATCCGGCTTTAATATGTCAATTGATCTTTCACTGGATCGAATCCAAACATTGTCTACCCTCCTTCCTCGATATACACGTTCAACCGTGCATATAGCCGGTACCAACGGCAAAGGAAGCGTTTCTGCCTTCGTTTCATCGATCTTGAAATCTACCAATCCTCCGCTCTCAGTCGGACGCTTCAACAGCCCACACTTGGTCACAATTTGCGATTGCATTACTTTGAACGATCACCATGTCACTCCCGGAGTATACGAAAAAACTCGATCTTCTATAGAGGATATCGCAAAGAAGAATGCTTTGGAAATAAGCAATTTCGAGTTACTCACATTGACTGCTCTTCAAATATTTGAAAGCGCGCAAGTTGACATTGTTGTTATGGAAGTAGGAATGGGTGGACGATTGGACGCTACCAATGTCATTCCAGACAGATGCATCGCGGTGTCTGCTCTCACTGCGGTCGATCTCGACCATCAAGCGTTTCTCGGGAATACCATTGCTGCTATTACTAGAGAAAAGGCCGCTATTGCGCGAAAAGGGAAACCGTTTTTACTCGGGAAACAGAAACATCCAGAGGTTATGGAAGTTTGCAGGGAAGTAGTCAACCAAGCCGGAGGGGTGTTTCTAGAAGCAGTTCGAGTTGACAAGAGAGAATGGGATACGCATATTGACGGTCCATCTCCTGGTCCATGTTCTTTTTCATCTTCCAACTTTGTTGCACCTGCTCCCCAACCTGTGAGCATAGACTTGCCATGTTTTACTGACACAGTCTATACGCGACTGCCCCTTTATGGAGATCATCAGCTCGATAACCTGGGGTTGGCTGCGTCTATCATATCTGCCCTTGTCTCTCATCCTACCTGTTCATATCTGAACATGAAAGGTAGGGTCACTCAGGAGTCAGTGATCCAGGGCATCGAACAGACTAAATGGCCAGGACGACTATCTTTTCATACCGTCGACTCTAGCGGACCCGAAAAGTTAATTGTATTGGCCGATGGAGCTCATAACCCGGCGTCGTCCATGACATTAGGACGATACATCAGGGATTTGTTACGTGGCTCTCATTCTAAAGCCATAACTCTCACATATATACTGGGGTTGTCTCATTCACCTCCAAAGACACCGTTGCAGACGTTGTCGCCCCTTTTACCCCCTGATGCAGGAGATGAGGATGTTCGAGTAAAGGTTCGCATAGCGGCCCTCAACTTTTCTCCTCCAGAAGGAATGCCGTGGGTCAAATCAGTGCCTCCTTCGGAGATAAAGGATGCGGTGGGTAGTCTTTGTCCAGATGCTGATTTGTGGATTGGTCAGGATAACAGCAGACAAGATTTGCCCGCAGCGTTGAAATGGGCTGCAGGCGTGAACGGTGAGCATCTAGTGATTCTGGCTGGTAGCTTGTATCTAGTAGCGGATTTCTATCGTCTGTTAAGTCATTAGTAGTATAGAGAATAGACTTTTTGTGTAGGCACTGGCAGGCACTGGCTCGCGGTCGGATTATGAATTGCCTTTTTGGGTCAAAGTCCTAACCACCAGCATCCAGGTGCATGTCGCCTCTCCCTTGCTTCTGTCGCTGTCATTATGAACTTCAATCAAAACGACAAGGATGATTTACAAGTTTTGCATGCGGTGCCCAGGAACCACAGAGACGCGAGTAATAATTCGGGGAAAAGCAATCTAAAGTGCGCACTGGACAACTTTTTTCTGCTTTGCTCGTAAAATTCAATGGCTTTTAGATGGAGCAACCCACCTACACCTATACCTGCACCTTCGGTGAATCTGCATTTTGTCTCTCGCGCTCAATTCGTATCTGACGAGGCACCAGAATTCGACATCATCCAGCCGGCTCCTGAACGGACCTTTTCAGGCATCGCGCACGAGGGATACGCTCCACAGAAACAATAACATTGGTAACCCAACAAGTCGAAGCACAGTTACTCGCGCACATCGTTCTCCTCCCAACAAGAAGAGGAAGACGGGACATGAACAGACTTTTGGCATCTCTGGACGCGGTAGTGCGTGTATCTTACAAGTGCTCTACCTGGATCGTACTGACATGTCGCTCATACGTAGTGCGAAAGCCTCAAACGAGAAGTTTGCGGAACACGCCTCCCCTAGCACCTGATAAAGAAGTCGTGATTCTTAGCTCCGACGACAACGATGACGACTGGTCTCAACCAATTGCCTCAGATGAACTAAATCTTCGCGAAGCTGGTCCGAGTACTGTCAGAAATACCAACGGTCCCCTTCATCCATTTGAGATGTCTGACGAAGACACGGCGTCCTCATACCCTCGAACGAGAAATCCATCGGATGAGAGTAAAATGAAGCGGCCACGGGACGAGTACGATGAAGGAGGCTTGTCATCGCCTATTGAAGATTTTGACGAAGACGAACTTGCAGCACGAGAACCTCCAGGGAAAGTGAAAGTAAAGGAAATGGTCCAAAATTTTGAACGTCTGTCCAGAGTCGAGCAGCTGGAGATGAGGAGGCACGCTCCAAGCAGGATACCAGAGTCCTCTTCAGTTCCCCATATCGATCTCGCTACGTTGAAACCCACACCGAACACCGTCAACTCTGTGAAGAACAGAATGAAGCCTAAAGAACCCTCGAAACAGATTCAGGTGTGTTGTTTTTGGGTAAATGTTGTATAATATATGTCGAGATATTTTATCACAGCTACCCCAGCGTGATTCTGTGGCCACCTCTTCATCGGGTTTTATAAGCAGTACTCGAAAAGCTTTCAAGTCTGGGAACTCAGAAATCGAATTGCCCGTCAAACGGTGGTACCTTGGTTGCAATTACTTCGATGTGCCGTATACTCTGAAGTTCAGGAGAAAAGCCTCAGAATTTACTATACGCACCACTGGGAACTCTGAAACAATCAGGCTTGAAAAAGATGTGTCGGACACACAGGTATGTTCTATTCATCTGGATTTTTTACCCCAACGTCTTAACGGTGGTCCAAGTATTCCGTGAAAAAGGAACCACCCTATGTGGTACAAATCGACACCAACTCTGATCCCCAGATGGAATCTACTCTAGGACCCAATTTCCGACATCACTTCGAGCCCGGTAAGTTATTTTGCGTGGTTTTGGTGACCGCAAGTGAACTAGGTATACCAGGTCATCGCCTTAAGGGTATCATACTGATCTCATTCGACGAGAAGCACCCTTCCTGGTCAGAAGATAAATACAAGGCATTCTGTGATTGCCTGAAGAGTCACACGAATTCTTCAGAAACTCGGAATGCGTACGTCCTACAAGGCAAGACTCTTTGCATTTTTATGTACATTCAATAGGAACGGTCCCTGGGACACGCACTTCCGTCGCTGCGAGCTCGCAGCCTCGCGACCGAGATCCACTAGCGTTGTGGTCGATTCGGAAGTTGAAGAAACAGGACAAGACTCGGTCAATGACCTTGGTGAAAAGCCAAAAACGACAGTCGTTTATGGATCAAGTTCCAAACGGGAGTCTGAAAGGTGAGCGTATATTCATGCTAATCTTCTCCTCGATGTTTACAGAAACACCAGGAGCGCTCCCCAGACCAGGCGATCTTCTCGTCAGAAAGAGGCAAGTGCCAGGACGACCCCGCAAGTTGACCCTGATGAAGTGTGAGTGTCTTAAATATTCAAAACAACGGTTACTGACTTAACCGTATACAGTATCTTATCCTACCCTCCCGCAACCGCTGGCTCTGTTAATATAACCAATGGTGACTTGAATAGATTGGAACCCGACGAGTATCTCAACGACACATTGATTGAATTTGGCCTACGGTGGGTCCCTTGACTTTTTCCTTATTGCTGTTTCGTTGAAACAAATTTGAATAGGCTCTGGCACCGTGAGCTTGGAGAGACGGATCCTGATCTTGCGAGCCAAATCCACATCTTCAATTCTTTCTTCTATAAGAAACTTTTGGCTAAAAAGAGGTAAGGAGCTTACAGTATCATATCATTCTCTGAGTCTCACTTCCCGTAGCGTGGATGAATCTTATTCAAGTGTTCAACGTTGGACATCAAAGCTTGATCTCTTCAGTAAAAAGTTCATTATCGTTCCCATAAACGAGGCGTTAGTGTTATTCTGCAGCGTGGAAGATTTGTCTTTGGCTGATAAATCAATTAGCGTACACTGGTACCTCGCCATCATTTATCGACCAGGGCAGATTTTACGACCACCTCCGGAAAAACCTCCGGCAAGAGTCACGCGAAAGTCCAACGCAAACGAGATCCTTCCTATCAAGGACGACGACGAACAAGAAGTACAAGACGTTCAAGATGTCCAAGCAGCCCTCGAAGTTGATGATTCTTCTACAGTAGAGAGAGAGAAATCCGAGTCTTCCAAGTCTGTCGACGACGAGTGTCATCCTACAGGAGAGGACGACTTGCTAAAGTTTCAAAGTAGTGTCTCCACCATCTACTTCGGCAATGGTATCTCGAGGTCCAATTCTCCTTCCTCTGTGCATATGGACCTCACAGAAGAAGCCCCTTCCCATCCAGATGCGATGGATGTAGATCAAGATCCTATTCTTTTCTACTCGAGAGCCCGTTCAGTTACGGTTTCTGACGACGACAAGCCCACGTCTTCAACCGCCGCTACGATTGGAAGAAGTCCATCTTCTGCGGCACACGAGCTTTCGATGGAGGTAGATGAGCTACTTAACATCAAGGATTCCGACCATAAACCGGACAACCTGTCCGAGGCCAACATGTCCATGAATGTCGATGCTCTACAGACACCTGCATTGGATAAAGGAAAAGGGAAAGTAACCGAAATCCCTGATGATGATGATGCCATTGAGGTCATTGAGGAACAAGGTGTCGCTCAAGAGACCATGCCGTGGGTTTCTCTAGTTCGTCGTCCTGACACATTAATCATTTTTGGTATTCAGAGCCTACATTTGTACACTTGATTCCTTAGGGTCAAAACATCCCAAAGCCATTAAAACTTTGACCAGATATCTCGAGTTGGAAGCTAAACATAGGAAGGAAACGCCTAATACTAGTAACCCTACAGGGAAATTAGTTCAAGTTCCTGTGCAACCCAATTTCACTGACTGTGGGATTTATTTGTTACACTTTGCCCGGACTTTCGTCAGAAAAGCTGATTACTTTTGTCAATTGCCTCCTCGAGTATGTGTCCACTTTTGGTTTTTGGTTTTTTCTGTATTAATTTCCTCGTCTCGTAGGCTCGGCCGCAGGACGAGAGAATAGCTGACTGGGAGGGAGATCAGCTAGTAAACTCGAGAGAGAACTTGCGCAAGCGCATCCTAGAGCTTTCAAAGGAATGGAAACGAGAACGTGCGGTCAGGGACGAGGAGAAGAAGCAGCAAGCCGAGAAGCAAGGTCAAACGGAAATTCATGAAATAGACGACTCTGATGACGAGCCTGTGTTTATCGAGGCTGTCACCCATGCTTCGACAAGTAACAAGAAAGGCGGGAGGGGCGGGAAGGCAAACCAGGAAAGACATAAACCGGCTCGTGTACGCTAATTGTAGCAGTCTGGACATATTTGATGCTTCAACTTCACTTTTTTCCCCATTACATGTTGTTATTGCTCATATTGCACGCCGATATCCTATTCGTACTCTATCGCATATTGTAGTTTAGCCAGTAGCTATAGTGCTTACATTATTTTGGTATGATTTGCAAAGTAGTGCATCTTTCGGATCGATCTGCACACCTCCAAAGATGTGCAGTGGAAGCTTCAACAATCCCAGCGCCCTTTAGAATTCTATTCCCCTCCGATGACAATAACGGTTACCTCGAGTCCGCCTTGTGGGCGCATTCCGACCTCGCAATGCTAGGCAACTTAAATCCTTGAGAATTGGTCAACTAAAATTACATGATACAATGAACGCAAGCAGCACGATATCTGACTTGTCTATCTACCCAACTAGGGAACGGAATACGAAAGCCAAACCTAGTGCGATCCTATGGCATCTCCACCGTGGTATCCTAGCCACATAAGATGTTATTTCGCGCTTTCCATAACATGCACCCCAAATAAGAGTGATATCCAAAGAGTGAGACTTCAATATCATCGTCCCTCAACATTACCCCAACTCTCCATGCTGACACTGCTCTCCCTCCTCAAGGCCCTCGCTAACGGCGACGGGCTATAATGAGTCGGCTGCTGAGGGAATCGAAAAGGACTATCCGAACCAAGCTCCCCATGTCCATCTTCAGCGCCAATCGACGAGTTATTCGTACTCGACCCAGAAGCAGACACTGGTGGTCTCTGAAGATGAACCTGAACAATCTGCCCGACTGAATCATCCGTAGCAGTAGTAATAGCCGAAAATCTACTTCCCAACCTGCCTGGATTCTCCAACTGAAGAGAAGCTTGTGAAGAACGGAGACGAGAGCCCATGGATGCAGGTGATTCGTAAAAGATGGGTAAGCCTTGATCATCCGTGGCTGTCTCACCGAGGAAGGAAACATTCTGCGGAATATCCTGTATAGGGTTCATCGTTGGGAACAAGACCGAGTTGGTTCCACTCCGGGTTCGTGCATGAATCGCAGAGGGGATCTCGATGTTTCCAGCTGAACCCCAAGGACGAGAGTTCCTAGAGATACGTGAAACATGAGAGTTGTTTCTGCTTATTGAAGATAGCTCCCCAGAGTCGTTCCCTGCGACGTCAAGCATGGCTTCCAAATCTTTTGACGAAGGGAGGATGGTCTTGGTGTTGCGTTGGGAGCGTCGAGAGTCTGTGCTTCTTTGCCTGTGAAGACCATCCTCTCCGGCTGTGATCATCTCCCAGGAGATGCTCGACCTCGGGTAATCAGAAAAGGTAGGAGAGTATGAGCCCGATACGTATGCTGGATCCCTAACAAAGCCATCGTCCCAACTGCGAGTCCTTGGCTGCGTTTCAAACGAGTTGTTGTAAAGGAAGGGCGGAGGAGCTGGAGGACGGGCAGGTTTAGGAGGAAGAGCAGGGAGATTTGGAATAGAATGGACTTCGTACGAGGCGTCTGTAGAGTAACCTCTCTTCTCCTCAGAGTCGTATGAAGACGCGGATTTTTCGAAATAGGCAGGTTCATTGTTGCGCATGGCTTTGCGGTTTCTACGACGTTCGCGTATGACGTACCAAATCATTGGTATAGCGAGTAGAAGCAATATTCCGAACCCGACGCCTAATCCTATAGCAACACTCCTGAAGTGTAAGGATGGGTATCAGTTGGTCTGGACCAAGGACTAGATAATCAACACGTACTTGGACACTCCGGACTTAGATGACTGCGACTGCTGAGAATTACCTGGCTGCATATTGTTTTGTCGAGGGAAGCAGGATTTGCTGCTGGAAGTATCACCTTGAACTAGACACCACGTTAGAATGAGATAAACAGGCGCGGGCTCAGCGTTCGCACCAGAAAGTAGAGCACTTGTCTCGACAGACACAGTATCGTTGAACATCAGTAGCATCTGACTCTGCCGAGGTGCTACCATTAGATATGTCGCCGTCGAAGTACTGGGGTCATCTTCGATTCTGTTCAGCTCGTAGGAGGGTCCTCTAGGAAAGAAGATTCGGACAGTGGGAGCAATTCCATTGTCATAACGAACAGTAAAGTTCTCGCATTGCGAAAGTGTGTCCTGAACTGCGAAAGACGGAACAAAATCCTCCTTGGATTGTAGAGAACACGATGTAGTATCGGAAGGGAGTACCCTGACAATGTCAGACACTTGACCAACGTTATCTCCTGTTGTATCGTCGAGTGACGCGATGAAGTTGCTGTCCTCGGGAAGGGGAAGAAATGACACATTGAGACTGGTCGAATTCAACGCGCGTTCGGGAATAGGAATAGATACGACGGAGCCATTGAAAGGAAGGACAGTGAGTGTGACCGGTGTGGGATCCTCTGGGTCAAGAGTCCCTTTGAAGGAAATGGACAATGGCTCGCATTGCTGGACTTCCGAAAAGCTGAACTTGAAGCTGTCGGAAAGGACGACCTGCGGTCCCAAGACCAAGACGAACGCCAGAAACAAAAGCAACATTGACCGAAAGTTGAAGAAAAAAACAGCTAGATCATAAAGAGACCAGCTGTTTTGCGGGCTTGCCGCCAGAAAAGAGCGAAAGATGAAAGAAAGGAAGGAAGAAGGAAGGAAGAGGGTATTCTCAAAGGAGCAAGTTGAGAATTTCCGTACCTCGCGACCGCTACATACAAACATTTCTCACAGGGCCGAGAATCAATTCCAGAATGTCAATGACGGGTCAAGGCTCCATAATCCTAAAAGTCGGCGCATCTGATGAATCAATCCTCTGCAGTTCTGACAGTTTCAGCCACCAGAATTCGCGCTGAAGATCTACGGAGGAGATGTGAAGGGTCGGGATAGGGGCCAATAACGCCACACGTGGCGGTTCCCCCGCATACGTCAAGGTCCGAGCTCTTCACAGGTTTGTTTTCTGCCTCCATGTTCCTTCGACCAGTCTGTCCAAGGTCTTTACGCGCTCTCAGTCAGTCTAGAGCTTTTGCTACCGCTCCCCAACTTCCTTCCAGCTCACCAAATGGTCGTCTCCCCAATTCTCAATCACATATTGTTTCCAAGCTACAATTCTTCAACTCGGTCACTGGCGGAGACCAGCAAATACCTACTTATCGCGTATTAGATGGTGTCGGTAAACCACTAGAAGATGCACAAGTGCCTGATGTGCGACAATTCTTTCTTCTCAAAGTTGTTTACGTGTTGACAATAATGTACAGATAGACGAGCCGTTTGCTAGAAAACTGTACGTCGGTAAACAAAGCTACAAGCTAGTGTTGATCCTGTTTTAGCTATGAAACCATGCAGCTTTTACCCAATCTAGACAATATTCTCTACAACGTCCAGAGACAAGGTAAAATTTCTTTCTATGTAAGTCTATTGCTTCTCGCTCGGTGACCTCGGAACTTAACCATCCTCAGATGACAGCAGTAAGTCCAACCAATACATATGTCACCAACACCATTTATTCATCAGTATTCAGTATGGTGAAGAAGCAACAATAGTAGGATCGGCTGCTGCTCTAGCTGATGATGACGAGTGAGTTCAACGGTTCCTATCATCAATATGTAGCCCCTATTCACCTTATCGTCATCAGAGTATTGGGTCGGTGTCAATAAACTATCCACAGATTCCAACTCATCAAACTTTTGAACAGGCCAATATCGGGAAATGGGTGTTTTGTTATGGCGAGGCTTCACCATTGACAACGCCATGGCGCAATGCTTTGGCAACATGGAAGATACGTCTGGAAAAGGTAGACAGATGCCTGTCGTAAGTATACATATTCGCACTCTTTTCAACCCGCGGAACCGATACGTTTCAATGTAGCACTTTGGATCACCAAAACATCACTTCCACACCATCTCCTCAACACTTGCGACCCAAATTCCACAAGCCGCGGGTGTCGGCTTTGCGCTGCGTCGTACCCCGGAACGTAGTGGGAAATCAATAGCAGCATGTTACTTCGGAGAGGGTGCTGCATCTGAAGGAGGTCGGTCTGTCTAGCCTTTTCAATTGATTTGCATCTGACGGATGTGGTAACGGTCCACTCTAGATTTTCACGCCGGTCTGTTGATGGCTTCTACCATCCCTTCTCCCACCTTATTCATTGCTCGGAATAACGGTTTCGCAATCTCGACTCCTAGCACAGAGCAATATTACGGTGATGGTATCGCAGCCCGTGGCCCTGGGTATGGTATAGACACGGTCAGGGTAGACGGCAACGATGTTCTCGCTGTGCTTTCTGCTGTCAAGGAGGCGAGAAGAAGATGTCTAGAGCAGGGAAGGGCTGTTTTGGTCGAGGCTATGAGCTATCGAGTTGGTCATCATTCTACTTCGGATGATTCGTTTGCGTATCGTGCTCGTTCCGAGGTTGAGGATCGTAAGAAGATTGATAATCCTATCGTGCGGTTCAGGCTCTTTTTAGAGTCCAAAGGATGGTGGGATTCTACTGCGGAAGAAGAGTTGAAGGGAAGATTGAAGCAGGATGTTATGAAGGCTTTTAAACGTGCAGAAGGACTCACTCGATGCGAGTTGAAGGAACTGTTCACGGATGTGTATGGTGGTGAGGAGCCTTGGCATTTGGTGAGTTTTTCCAGTCATCTTTTATGAAGGATCTTAAACTATTGTGACAGAAAGAGCAAAGGGAAGAATTGTCAGGACTGCTAAGGAAATATGGCAACTCCTGGGAGCCATGGAAACAGGAGCTGGCCAAGTTCAAGGGCAAGGGAGAGGAACTCATCAAGGGATAATTTAACATGTAAAAATTGCATACACTGTACTTATAAGCTAGATCTATGACTCAGTTGCTTGATATACCTTATACACAGTTCATCAAGCATACATTTATAACCGTCCTAAAGTCCACATAAAAAGAGAAGGGTGGAAGTTGAAACTAAAAGAATCAATGCCCATGGCCAAAGAAGGCACTCAACGTGATGGGAATGAACATGCCGATAACCACAAGGAGTATACGACTACGGGGAGTGATATCACCTGTGCCATGGGATTCCGAGTGTGAGGAAACCATGGTGGCTACGTTGAGGAAGGTGCCGCCCTGTAATATAACCCGTAAGTATCAGCCAGATGTATAGAAGACAAAGGAACGCACGGAAAAGAGAAGAGCAATCCCAGTCCAATCTGGATGAGTTGAAGAACCAAAAAATGAGAGAAAAGCATATGTTGCGATAGCGGATATGGGCGTTGACGCGCTAAATAGTGCAAGGTGCTGTTTACACTCGGGACGTGGTAGTGAGGTGGAAATGAGGGAGGTAGTCAGGGCAAGGGATGTAGGCACTGCATGTGAATAGGTAAACTTATTTTGGTACTGCAACGAAGAAAACATACATTTGTGAATGATAATAGCCAAAAACACAATCGCAGAAAGACTCGAGTCTGTACTTTCTGAAGTCGGGAAGAAAGAAACACCCAATGCAAGGCCGTCTGCCAAACTATGTATCGCCAATCCCAGCGTTAGAGGAATAGCTTGAGCTCTCGCGTCCGCGTTTGACACGTCGCTATGGCTTCCGTCGACTTGAGAGTATCCTCCTGAGCGTGTCGGTCTAGGCGTTATTTCACTTTCGCTCGCACCGTTTTGTTCACGTTCAATATCACCCAACTCTGCGTCGAATTCGACTGCGGAATTGTTTTTATTTGGGACGTTGTGAAGAGCCACATTGTCAGAGTGAGAATGGGAGTGTGCGTGTGGAGAGATAAGTTCTTCGATGACAAGCATCAGGATGAAACCGCACAGAAGGGATAGGGATATTTTGGATGTTGGGAGCTCTGAGGAGGGATTGGCATTTTGGAGGGCTTCGATTCCTCTAGAAGTAAATTAAGATTCAGGTTTTGCGCGATGGAGGGGACTTTTGCAAGAGACGTACTCTGGAATGATTACACCTAGAGCAGTGCCCAATAGCAAACCCGTTCCAAGGATAGTTAGACGGTTTAAGTGATTGTCTAGCCTCTCGGTAAGTAAGTGGTACTGGGTTTGTATTTGAATTGGACGTACTTGAAAACACGAATGATAATGGGAGCATTCCGCATCCAAAAGATGCTGCACCCATTAACACAGACATTGTGACGAGAGCGAGCATCTTAAAGGGCTCGGGGGTAGGAGTAAGAGTTGAAGAGACTTTGACAAGGATTCCGCAGCGGCAGAACGCGAAACGCGCACAACCTGTGGGAATATGTTATCATTTATGTGTCGCCCGCCTAGCTCAATCGGATAGAGCGTCAGACTCTTATAAGCGGGTGATCTGAAGGCTGCGAGTTCGACCCTCGCGGTGGGCTATAATTAATATCAGTATCACACTTTTTTGTGTTTCAGAACGTTTATTTCCTAAGTAGCATAAAAGCAAGTGGTTGCGAACCCAATTTGTTTATCTTTTCGCCTTCCGTATCCTCCATCCTACGGGGAAGCGGATAGACAACAGCTTTTGTTAGCTTTCTGAGCTCGATGCCGAGTCTCTCAACAGAATGGTGGCGCACACCCTCACCGTAGCTAACAAGTTGATCGAAGGTTGGCATCGACTTTCAAGGATCCACTGCTGGAAACTCAGATGAATGACATGCCGGGATTGTTAGACCTCCCAATTCGAATCGTCCCTGAGTCGCAAGTAGTGTTGATGTACTCTACTCATGCTCGCCACGCTTGGACCTGCTTCGAGCATCGTAGATGTCAAAACTCGTTACTTGTATATTGGTTGCTAATACTAGTTCTCCTTAATCGTTGTTTGTAGGGTGTACTGCAATTCAGTTTTGCAATCCGTACGAATCGTTTCGTCGAAAACCTGAACCTTCGATGCAGATGCAAAAATGCATGTAGTGTGAGATCAGACATGTCATCCCATGGGGATGTCAAGGATCCCGGTTGGGGGCATCATGATACCTAGGACTATCCGTAGACTTTGGGACGTTGTCGAGGAAGATGCAAGCATAAAACCTGTCCAATTAAGGAGAAAACTTTGGGACTTATTTCCAAGTCACTGAAGAATAAAACGCACGCCAAAGGTGTCCTTCACTCAAGCCCTTCTTGAGATTGTACCATCAGCTTTTCAGCTTCTTGCTTAGCTTTCCGCCTTCCACCCATCATCAATGAGACGTAGTCAACATCCCCAAGAACATGATCGCCTTCTTTTCGAGTAGAGGAGGCCTGCTTTGCCTTTTCCTTGAGATTAGCCTTCTTTTTTGCCGTTTGCAGCTGCTGAACTTGAGCAGGTGGAACCGACGATGTAGTGTTCGATGTAAATGATACGGTCTTCTTTTTCGACTACAAGCCTTTGAAGTTAGTCTTGATCCAACTTCGTCAAAGAATGCACTTACAACGCGTTTGTGAACTTTTGCACTGCGACCCATCGAAAAGAATTGCCTTCTGTAACGCTCGTGACCTGTGTCAACAACGCGTCGTGACTCGTGACCAAACAATAAACGCTCCTTTTTTCCTACAACTACGAGTCATGGCGAAAAGATGTGTGCAAGCAGGCAGCGACGACGAAGATCACGTCGAGGACGTGTCTCCCTCTTCCAAACGTGCCCGTACCGCAGAAAATAGTGACGACGAAGAGTTTGCTACTCAACGCGGTGGTAAGCGCTCTCGTAATGCCACCCAGAAGAAGGGCAAAGGCAAGGCGCGTCGAGAAGACGCATCGGACGATGAGGTGGTAGAACCTGAGCAGGAATACCCTGACGAGGACGATGAAGCACAACTAGCAGCGCACGAGAAGCTCTTCCACGCAGCTTTGGAAGCTAGGAAGAAACACCTTGGGGTATGTTACTTTTTTCGACGCGGATTTTGTTTTGTGGTGACACTATACCCTTTTGCGTGTAGGGCATCGCGGAACATGGTATCATCGAGTCGATTGAGATGCATCAGTTTATGTGTCACCGATTTCTGAGCTTTTCCTTTGGGCCGCAGATCAATTTCATCATTGGTGAGTGACTCACTTTTGGTGTAACATGTCACTGATAACTACTCTTAAGGACATAACGGAAGTACGTGTATGTCCACAAACCAAAGAAGTTGTCTGACGAGTCTTTAGGTGGTAAAAGTGCAGTTCTTTCTGCTATCACCATTGCTCTTGGTGGTAAAAGTAATTTCACTGGTCGAGGGAACGGACTCAAATCTTTCATTCGCGAAGGGCAAAGGTCAGTGCTGTCTGTCCCCTCTGATCTTTATTTTATTTCGAGTTGGTATAGTGTCTCTGAAGTCACGATCTCGCTAAAGAACCAAGGCGAAGAGGCCTACAAGCCCAAGGAATACGGTAAATCAATCTTTATTACCCGTCGCTTCACCAGGGAAGGTTCGTCGACTTGGAAGATCAAGAGTGCCAGTGGCAGGGTCATCAGCACGAAAAAGGACGAGCTTGCTGCCATCTGTGACCACATGAATATCCAAGTCGACAATCCTATGAACGTCTTGACTCAAGGTGGGTCCTTCACATTGTCTTTATCTTTACTTGTCACTGACCTTTCCTAGATGCCGCTAGACAATTCTTGAGCGCTTCACAGCCCGGCGAAAAGTACCAAGTACGTCCGTTAAGCTTGCTTTACAGTCTAAGACCTAATTCGTCTTCACCTAGTTCTTCCTTCGGGGTACTCAATTGTCTCAACTTTCTAGTGAATACGAGATCTGCTTGGAAAATATCCACAGTACGGAGAAGATTTTAGAACAAAAGAAAACTCTTCTCCCTGAGCTGAAGCAGGCCCAGCAAGAAGCTGTTGACAGATTCAATGAAGCTAAGAAAGCTCGCGACCAAAAGACTCGTATCGAACAGCTCAAGAAAGAAAAGGCCTGGGCCTTCGTATATGGAAAGGAAGCGGAGCTAGGGGCTCTGGTTGAAGAGGCCGCAAAACAAGGCAGGCGAATTCCGAAGATTGAAGAACAACTGAAGGGGATGAAAGTAGGCATATTATCTCGTGGATCTCTCCACCTCATCTAATCCATTCGCGCGCAGGATCAAATGGAGGCGGCAAATGAAAAAATCGCAGAAAACGAGGCTCTGATTGCTGCTATGGGCTCTGTGGATGAGCTCCAGGAAAAGTACGCCAAACTCAGGGAATCAGGGCGTGGGTTCAAAGCCAAAATCATGAACACCGGTGTACTGTGATTTGACTTCTCGGAATTCTCTCATCTGATGTATTTTTTGTAGAGCGATATTAACCGCGCGCAGACTTCCATTCGTGAAGTCAAAGAAACGATCGCGGGAATCGAGCAGCAGATCAAGCATGAAACCCAACGTCTGGCCTCTGATACCCAAGCGAAGCGAGACGAACACCAGCGCAAGATCGATAAAATCAATCAGGAAATCACAGAAACGCAAGCGAATAAACACGACGTCGAACAACGCCTCGGAACGATCAAGGAACAATACAGTGATCTTGAAAAGCGGGGTATGACCAGAGACGCTGATTTGAAGAATCTCAAGGAGAAGGCCGCCGACCTCCGTCACCAGCTCGAGCAGGTCGAGCAAGCTGAGAAAAATCGTTATGCCGTCTATGGTCCCAATATGGTCCATGTTTTGAGGGAGATCCAGCAGGCTCGCTGGTTTGGGGAGACTCCTGTGGGACCGCTCGGCGTTCATATCAAGGTCCGAGATGCTCAAAAGTGGGGAGAGCTCTTGTCGGTCCAGCTTGGGAACCTGTTGACTGCCTTTGCCGTGACCCACCCCCGAGATCGACCTGCGTTGAAACAATTGCTCGACAAGTATAAATAGTGGGTTTTATTTTCATTACGTCGTTTGACGATGCTCATATGTGCCGTTTCTTTTCACAGTGGCAATGCGAACATCATCATCTCCGAAAAGGATTTATTTGACTACAGCCGCGGAGAACCGGCACCTGAATTACCCACCGTCTTGCGTGCTCTCGATGTGGGTATTGTGTCCAACTTGTTTACGCTCTTTATGGACATATTGTCAGATTTCGGATCCATACGTGTTGCGTATACTGATCAATCAAAGGCAAATTGAGCGAATGTTCCTTAGTGCCACTCGCCGCGAAGCTGAAGAAGTCCTTTTACGGGCCGGTCAAGGAACTGCTTGGACTGCAGATTGGTTCAACGTTCGTCGATTCTCGTGAGTCACCAGCCTTTAACTCCGGAACCCGAGATGTTAATTTTTTTCATGTAGCGAAGGAGGTGGTTCTTCCGCTCCCATCGATAATCGCAGAGGAAGGGATGGTGGCCGAGTTTTCCTTTCCAGCGGTGATACCTCTGCTCGCAAACAGTGCGCTACATTACTTAAATCCTCATATTTCTCCAAGCTGATCTTGATTTGACTAGGGCTCTCAAAACGCAATTGGCGGACCTTGATCCTCAGATTCAAGCTGCACAGAATGAGGTCCAATCCATGAGGCATCAATACGACGGTCTCAGAACTCAAGAGAGGGTGCTTTCGGTACAAATTTCGATTTTTCTATTTTGACACTTTGTTCTTGTTCTGATTGAATGCTTTCACCAGAATGAAGCCAAGACCATCCACAATGCTTTGAGGCAAGCAGAGAAGCATCTTCGTCAGCTGCAGAGTGAAGTCAACGAAGAAATGCCCGTCAATATTGCAGCTTTGGAAGATCACAAACGAGTACGTAGTTTGCTCAAATTGGTGTCCACAGCATTGAGCCATGCGTCATACAGGAACAAGAAAGCGAGATGACAAATTATCTCAACCAAGTCACCGATATGATCAATACGAAGACAGAACTGGAAAGGCAGTTCCATGAACTAGGCGAGGAGTCGAGAGTTGTCAAGAAGAAGATTGACGAGTTCAACGAGATCAAAAATGGCTACAGTGTTAGTCCTTTTAGTGTTCTCACAGTGACACAATGGCTGAAAACCCTTTCATAGACGAAGATCGAAGAAGGGGCTGAAGAAAGGATCAAGGCACAGAACGGTGTTAAGCACATCGAGGAGAAGCTGAAAAAGGAACAAGCTGAATACGATAAGGCTAACGAGGCCGTCGAACTGCGCACAACAGAATTCCAGGTATTATTACGAAAACAATGTCGTCCCGATGCACCTTTGTTCAACGAATCCTTGACCATCCAGGAATGGACCGCGAAAGCACAAGAATATTGCGACCGTGTGGAAACCAACAGAAAGCCGGAGGAAATATCCAGACAGATCGATTCTTTGACCAATGCGCTCAGAGAACGAGAAAGGAGGTCTGTACATGGTTGACCCTCGATTTGACTATGTGTTAATTATTATTCAGGCAAGGCGCTACCGTCGACGAGCTGGAGGATGAGGTCAACAAAGCGACAAGCCGGTACACTGAAGCTCAACAGGATTGGAAGCAGATGAACAAACTTAACAAGGTATGTATCAATCATATATCGCTCGTTGTAGCTTACTGATGTTGTCTTCTGCAGATGTTGAGGGACTCGTTGAGTAAACGTACTGCTCGGTGGCAACTTTTCCGTCGTCACATCGCTCTACGCTGCAAAATGGTTTTCAAGTACAACCTTTCCCAACGTGGATACTATGGCAACATCTTGTTCAGCCATAGCGATGGGAAACTGGAGCTTAAGGTGCAAACCGACGACCAGATGGCGACTCAAGGCGCTCGTGACAAGGATCCTAAAGCTCTCAGTGGTGGTGAAAAGTCGTTTTCGACCATTTGCCTGCTCCTGGCGCTCTGGGAGTCTATTGGATGTCCGCTAAGGTGCCTCGGTATGCTTTATTCGATTCTTGTTCGTAAATTTGCGCTCAAATATGATATAGATGAGTTCGACGTTTTCATGGATGCTGTTAATCGTCGTATTGCGATGAGGATGATGGTTTGTGCCAACTTCATCTAACCCTTTCCTTTCCCGGACCTTACTCTTGCTCCTACAGATCGACACCGCCAACCAATCCGACAAGAAACAATACATTCTGATTACTCCTCAGGACATGAACAACATTCATATTGGCCCAACAGTTAGAGTACACAGGATGACTGATCCCGAACGAGGACAAGGTATTTTGGCCATGAATTAAGAGGATCTACTTCAAGAATACCCACCAATTGCTCTTTATCCTAATTGCTCTTTGCTTTACTTTACACAGTTCTGCGTAGTTTACTTGTAACTACTTCTGTTTTATTCTACCTCCTCATCATTTGTTAATGAACGATTGCGTGTTTCAAATGCATAAATTACTAACAGGGTAACAAGGACTATCCTAGAAGACGTGCACCTTTAATGGTGCCAAACTGCAGGTTTCGAGTTGATGAAATCCATCTGTTCCTTCCTATAGTCATCTGCGACCATCGTCGTGTTGTTGATTTGGAATTGCATCACTACCTGCAAACAAAAACTTGAGCGATCGCACGCGAGACTTTTTCAGCAACACATACCTCTTCGCTAGAGGTATGAGGGAGCCAGTTAGGACGAGCCATTCCTAATCCGTCATTCGGGTCCAAACTAGTTGCGAAAGACACCCAGTAGTCAATCATCATACGTGTGAGATTTTGTGAATCTTCTGAGGTGTCTTCTTGTTCATCGTAGATGAAGGTGACAGAGGATCCATGGGGTACTGCATGAGAAATTACGGTCAATCCCTGGGACATTGATCTAAGGTAAAATAAGCACCTCCGAGAGCAGGACTTATGTCAGCTTGTTTTTGGACAAACTGGTATCCCCAAACGTTGACGCCTGCATTGCTGAAAGCGTTGGTCGTGTACCTTCGTTGGGATTGCCAGTTCATATCACCGACTTGTAAAGTTGATTAGCAAAGTTCATCAGTACGAAAGGTATTCAACTCACTAATTGAAGCAGCTTTCTTATACGCAGGCGGTTTACCAAAAGTATCTTGTCCCGTACCGTAAGGGGAACCGGCCGCAGGATTATCGGGATACATAGCAAGAAGCTTGGTGACAGAAGTACTGAGTTCTAATGAGCTGACGTCGTCGGATGTTGGCAAATTGACGGAAATAAATGCGACTTCGAGTACGGGCCAACCCAGAGCAAGTAGGGAAGTGTTGGGCGTGAATCTGGTGCCTAGCAACGAAGTTGGGTCAAGTTACTGTACAAGAGTTACTATCAGAGACGCACCCTGATCCAAGTCATCTCCAAAGATTATTGGTATGTGAACAAACTTTCTTTGCTCAATGAGTTCGGACGGGAGATCAGGAAGTAATCCCTCCGGTCCGTCAATTACTGGTTTGAACGGACTAGACCCGAGGCCAGAGTCCGCTATAGCTTGGGTCATGGCTTCAAGAAGGAGAGAACTGTTAGTGACAGATCGTACACATTCGAATGTTTGCCCAGTCCCCGCCAGAGATGCACACTCAGGTATGTTTGAAACGAAATTAGTCCAGTCTTTTTGATGGTCTTGAGCATGGAAGACACCTGCTGATCCAGCACCTCCCGATTGAAAAATCTGTTCCAAGAGGACCTGAATTACCTGCCTTCAACGGGAGATAAGATAATCTTACACCAGCGCGAGCGAGACCAGTAATGTTGCCGAGGAATAAGATAGAAGTCATGATTGAACCTGACAAAGTAACTGGTTAGGTGCAAATGGAGTGATGAGTGAAGCGATTATAACCTGCACTTCCGGCCATTGTTGTGACCTGCCAGTTTGGTAAGCTTCCTAGAATCAGATGTTGTCGCCCTGGGCTACCGACCTTCTTCTTATCTCCTCCAAAAGCACCGATGTTCTGCTGTATCCATTGAAGTGCAGTTAGCTGATCCTTCAAGCCTAGATTCAGTGCACCGATGTCCTCTGCTTCTCGTCCTTGGGGATACCCGAGCGCGCCGAGGCGATAGTTGAAAGATACATAGAGCACTGGTGTTCCCTAATGATAACATGTGAAGCTTGCACCCTATAAGTACGATCCAGAGCTTACCCGAGCGAGACTTTGAGCAACAATCTGTTCACCTCTTTGGCCCCGTGCTGAGCCTGTCATAAATCCGCCACCATAAGTCCTGTTCACCATCTCAGATTCCATGAGGTTTCATAAGATGTTCTCCTCACCAGAAAATGACGGGCAAGGAAGCGTTCTCAGAGACTCCGGCGGGTCGGAGAATGTTTATGGTCAGGCAATCTTCTGACATGGAAGATGAATCCATATTCTGTTCCTTACCATGAGACAGTACAATTTAAGAGCGGAAGGCTACGAACGGGCTGCAGACAAGCAGAGCCGAACTGTGTGGCGTCAAAAGGCGATCCATCAAGCGTAAACTGGGGAACTGGAGGACGCAAGCGCAAACTTCCGACTGGTGGTTCAGCGTAAGGTATTCCTATACGTAGATGTCAGTGAATCAGCATCAATGTATGCCGGAATAAGAAGCAAACCTCCGAAAAATTCTACGTTGGAAGAAACCTGACTCCCGGTGAGTATCGAGTTACCAAGTTTCACTTCCGGTGCAGCAAAACTTGAAGAGACGAACAAAAAGAAGACAAGTGAGTGTGAAATTGACATGCTCGATGGTTGAGACGTAAAACTTGTTAACGAGCCCTTTTAACCATGTTGCGCATGAATAGAGGCCGTTGGGACATATTTTTGACGATGGATGGACAACTCCGAAAAAGGAAGGACCCGTAAATCCGAGTCGTCGTTATCCGTCGGCTCATACCAAAAACAACTCACCCGTTGTGACGTGTGCGTCAACTCCAACTACTTTCTAGCGAAGACCAGGATTGTTACACGTATGTGTTGAGTTCTATCTTCAGCCCAAATTGGCTAAAATAGATGTTTGTGTAGTCTTCCTTCAAGTGAAGTGCTCCGGACGCACATTACTCGCGCCTTTTCTTCTCCCATAGGTGAAGTTCGGCAACTGAACAGTCTTTTTATGATCTGATGGTTGTACAGACTCTTGCACGTACTCTGCACCTCAGCGACGTGTCGGAACGCGTCAAGACCAATCGCATATATTTTCTCATCTTGGACCGAAATCAGAACCATGGAACCAACGGTCTCACAAACTCAAAGCATTATACTTTGTTCCAAGTGCAATTCAGCCCTTGAAATGGCCGAGAAGACCTGCCCCCCGTCAGTATATACTCAACTCCGTTCGATGCATCTTCCGTCCGACCCAGAAGCGGCTCTAATCAAAGATGTTATTAAAGGAGTCGATACTGACCTGGAATATTGTGACGCGGAAATTTCATCTCTGACTAGTGCCTTGGAGGGATTGAAAAAACGCAAAGCGCATCTTCAGTCAGTCAAAGACAACTACCGAACCCTTCTCGCCCCTGTACGCAAACTTCCAGTAGAAATCCTCCTCGAGATATTCTCTTTGCTTTGTACCAAGAGCTCAGGCCTATCTGTTACTTCCGCTTGCCGAAGGAGCCTAGTCTGTACGCCAACTCTCGACATTGCAAGTACATGTAATCACTGGCGGAAAATTGCTCTTTCTAATCCTTCTCTATGGTCAAACATATCAGTTGATCTGGCATACAGAGGACTGAGCACTCCGGACCTAGTGAAATTGTACCTCCAGCGATCCAAGTCAGCTTTGCTGACTTTGGCGATCACAGCGTTCAGATTGGACCACAACACAATGGATGATGATGACCGACATCTGAAAGAATTATCGCAAGAGTCGTGGGAGATATTGCGATCAATTCTGGATGAGATGCCCCGGTGGTCCCGAGCGTCGTTTGATTTGTCGACGAGCATATATAGATCAGTGGATGAGTGGGCATACCACGATTGGGAGGAAGACATTCCAGATCACCCATTACCGAACCTCACTCACCTCAGGTTGGCCTGGGAGGATGAATCAGGATCTGGTGACGAAGGCTTGAATGACTTCTTCCACAAGTTTCGCTCAGCGTCTGAGCTACGCGTCCTTCAAGTCCCATGTTTTCAGTCCTCGTTTCCTCTACCTTTTGAAAAAATTGTCGAGGCAAAGCTTCTTTATCACAGTGGACACCAAATGCGAGCATTTCTACGGCGCTGTTCGCGTTTGAAAGTGCTGAGCATCTCCCAGGCATTCTGGGCCCAAAGACTTAGTTCTGACCGACCGATAGTCTCTCATACTCTTGAATCCATTACAATCAACTTAGGCCGGCTCGACTCCAAGTTGGGGAAAGCACTCTCATCGCTAGATCTACCTAATCTCACTTCACTATCTCTCAGTCGAGATCGATTTTCCAACGACGACGCTGAATCGCAAAGGAATTTTTCTCAGTCCCTGAAACAAATGCTAGACAAGTCACAGCGAATCCTTTCGCTCACATTGGATGGGTTCTTGCTCTCTGACCAGGATCTCATCACAATTCTCCCTCAAATGAAATGCTTGCGGGAGCTAGTACTCATGATGGGAAGAGAATATAATCGCATTTTAACGAATGCATTTGTCCGTGCCCTGTACACACCCGATTGTGACACCGAATCTCCCTCAGGCCTTGTAGATGGCTTGAACCACCTGGAATTTCACTTCACAGAATGCTACGTCTATAATCAAAGAAGACAACAGCCCCCCGATTTGCAGCTGGTAGAACCAGAGCTTCTCATCACGATGCTTGAGTCTCGGCGAAGTTCACTGCGACATTTCGAGCTTCATGGTGAAATCGGCTCTCCATACTCAGCTGAATGGCTGGAGAATTTCGCGCCGGAGGGTCGTTATCGGGATAGGCTTTTTGCTCTTCACACAAACGGTTTGAGGATCACAACATCATCGACTGAAGGAGACCGGCCGTTGATTTTTCCACAAGATGAATCGGACGACGATTGCTCACTATAATTTAAGGGGACGTGTACATCTCAGTAGTACAGAGTAAAATAAAAACTCGGTATTAGTGGACATATCTGAAAGAAGGGTGCAGACTACCCAATCTACATATGTAAATTGTGTCAGTCAATTGAAAAATGAGTGAAATTTGCCAGCTCACAGCTCAACACCTCCTTTTTCAAGGCGGTAATCCCGATGCCCACTGTCTCTCCTCTTATTTTCGTGCCGCTGATAAGCAAGCAGTCCGAGGATGACAACGATAAGAGATGCAGACATTGAAAGGTTAAAGGCATTGCCGCTGTGGTAACCGGTGTGAGCATCAGTTTGGACGTATGCCCTAGTAAGGAGGTCGTCAGCATCAAAAGGGGTCCAAGCGTGATGAATAGCTCTTACCAGACACCGGCGATAGAGCCTTCGAAAGCAAATGAATACAATATTCAAATTTTCACTATGGTCCGTAACTTACCAATACTCCCAATTCCAGTCACGACGGCCCCAACCATAGCTCTGACTGTATCCGGTGACGCATTGGAAGCAGCCCAACCTAAAACTACAGGACCGGTTGCCTGGACTTTCTGGTAAGAAATCGAAATTAAAGAAGAAATGAGTTGCTCACAAAACCACCGGTCATGTTCAAAAAACACGCTGCATATCGCGCTTTGGCAGCCGAAGAATCTGTCGCTATCCAAATGCTATCTGTGTCCATCATATAAATAAGTATTCGACCCCGAAACTAATTTGCAGAGGCCAAACTCACATCCAGTGATTGTACATGCACCGGCGAACAATGCAAAGGGGAAATGCTTTCCTGTCTTGATACATCCAACCGTCGCTGCAAGAGCTATAATACCGGCGGTACTGATTTCGAGCTCGTATCAATTCGAGATACGGACCAAGGATAGAAAGGACAAACATGTAAATAGGAACCACGAGGATCTGAATGCGAACGGGCGAGGCACCTGGGTAGTTCACTTGCAGAATGGAAGGTCTAGAATGATATATCAGCCACAAGTGTTGCAGAAATTGCGGATAGGCTTACAAGAATATACCGAGCCCTTGGACAGAGCAATTGCCAACCTAAAATGGAGCCATTATAAAAAATAAAAAGGCAACTCGCAGTGGACGTACAATGAATAGCCTAGGAATGAGTTAGCGAGCTGCCCTTGAAAAGACGGATAATACTTATTTACCATGAACAGGCTAATGTAGTGACGTTCAAGACTCCCCTCTTAAGCAACTTCTTGTTCATAGCTTCTTTAGTGTCCTTGATCTGCACAAAAAATGATGAAAAGGCATGCTGCTTCCTGCTGCGGTTTTGACTTACTTCAGGTTGATCCGCATAGATTCTAGCAATAGCAAGCTGTCTTTCCTCCTCATTCAACATTTTCGTGTTCAAGGGATCAGTTGGGAAAAAGGGGAAAGACAGTATACCAAAGCCCGTTGTAATGATGCCCTCTGTCGGTTCGTTTAGCCATTGTCTGAACAAGAGTCGATAGATACTTACCAACGAGGAATATATTCTGCCAGGATGACCGACTCCCGATTCTTCCCAACCTAAGCAAACCGGCAGCGAGCAGCCCACCAACTATTCACATTGGTGTCAGAAATGAGTTGCAGCCACGGCTATACACTTACAAGCACCCGAAGCGCCAGCTGCTACAAGCATGAAACAACCCACTCGACTGGTCAATTCGTTGCGACGATAATACCTCGTGAGGAGATAGCTGAAGACTTCTTTAATCCCAACGAACGGAAAAAACTTGGAAAGAAACTAACCTGATGCCTGGCAGTGCAAAAGATTCCGTTGCTCCCAATATGATTCTGGTTGCATAGAATCCAGCTCGGTCTGCGATTGGGAGTGCAATCAGCGCAAGTCAAAGGTGGCAAACGAATTTGACAGCGCTTACTGTGAACGAAAGCCGTAGACATTGTAATGATACCAAATGAAATGACCCTGCAAAAATTCGTATTCCATTGCAAGAAGGCAAAGCAGACAACTCACGAAGCGGGTATAAGCCAGAATCCAAACCTCTTAACCAATAATGCACAAGGCACTTCGAATAGAATGAATATCAAGTAGAACTTGATCCCAGGATCAGCATCGTACTGGTCAAGACAGAGACACCTCTAGCCCACCAGGCATGTCCCAATATTAACTGCAGTTACATGAGTATTTTCCTTCGTAACAAGAGAGCATTCGCTTACAATCAAAGGTGTGCAGTCCTATGTCTTTCTCAAGTCCTGCAGCCCTGCGATGCGCATCACATCATTCTGGATTTTTCAATGGAAAGAAAACAGATGTGTACCTGGCATTACCGATATTCTGTTACAACAATCAGCTACTTCTTCGCTCTAGAGTATTCGAATTTTGTGCTCACGCTGCGCTATCATGTCCATTACATAAATTCGAATAGTTTTGATGATATTGGTGGGATTCGCGGGAAGGAGATTCAATTGCATTAGGAGAGTTGTAGGTGTCGGTATGTCGATGTTGGTATGTTGATGACAGTTGCGATTTCAAGAGAAGTTGTAGGGGATTCATTCATCTGATGAGGAACTTGATGGACAACGACACTATTCCAACTCACATCCAAGAACAAGAAGGTATAGGTAACTGCAACCATGGGGAGCAGCCTGCGAGGACATTCGACTCGTAAGTTTCACAACAAGGTGATAGGATACATACAAGATATCCAACTTTTTCCTCAGTTTCGCCTCTTCTTGGGGGTCAATGGCTACTTCCGTAGGCGAGGATAAAGAAGATTGAGAGATTCCCTTTTCCGACATTGCGATTGATAGAGATGGACAAGCTTCAGCCTTTTTGATAAGTGCGAACAGGTTGATCCGGAATCAAACTGAATCCGAGACTTGAGGTAAGGTGGAGCTTACGGGGTGCAGTTCGAATGGAAGAAGAGAACCTCGACGACAATTCGGCATGTTCAAGGTTTATATACTGAACACGATAGAATGTCTGAATACGTATTTGAATTGCTGAAGGTGCCATCAAAGGCAATACAGAAAAAGAACACTAGATAGTCTTTATTTAACGTTCCTTGGTACCTGGAGATATGGTCTTGCTGGCTAGCAAAAATTTCAATAAAGAGAAATACAAGGAGTGCTGCTCTTCACGGATTTTCTAATCGTTGCGATAGTTTAAAATCAGCACGAGAAGGAGAGAAAACCAAGGGATGATCCTTCTTTTCGCTATTAAACAGTGTGAGAGTTATATGCTCTTTTGGAGTCTTGGCGCTGGATTGAGAACGCACCATTCATTCTGCTTGCATGTGTCCTTGATCACGCGTGCTGGTGAAGATGGTTTTGTTAATGGGTGTGAGGGTATCGATGCGAAGGAGGCACCGGAAGAAGGAAGGTGTGCTTTCATTTAATTCTACAGTAAATGATGGTCGACCTGAATCACGGATGGTACCTTTTGAGAAGTCCATCACTCTTCCTGCGACTTCAAATACTGAATGATGCCAACCGCTTGCAATTGACGACAGAGAAGAGGACGTCTACAAATCACTGGTTTAAACTCCGCCAAGTTGACGATGCCTTTGAAAGTTGGCGCGCGCAAACCCAGTCCCATTTTATGCTCAGGGGAGATCGTCGAAAAAATCTGACCTCCGACCATCCTCGCTAAATTGCACTCAGTACATCAGCCTTCGGAGACGGAAGCAGCACGGATTAGAAATGTCATTGACAGTGACAGTGATTTTGACCGGTACTTTGGATGGGCTGAAGAAGCGAAGGAACAGCTAGGCTGGTGTCTATCAGAGCAACTATCATGTTCTCATTGCGCCTGTGCGTAAGCTTCCGAACGAGAGCCTCTTGAAGACTTTTCTTTGGTTTGCCTCGACAGCCTCTCTGCTATCCCCAAGGCTCGCGGTATGAATATAGTCTCCTTACCCACCCCGGAAATCTTGTAGATATGCAGTCATTGGATGAATATCGTACTGTGCCACCCCATTCTTTGGTCTGACATCGCTATTTACGAAAGGATGTCCAGAGTTTGCCGGCCTGCAGAACTTTTGTTTCCACTGTTCATCCCCGTTTTTTGTTCAATCACCATTCATATAACAGACCAGAAACGGAATGTCCAAGGTTTGCTAAATCTCTATCTCAAGCGGTCGAGGTCGGCGGTGTTGTCTTTAGCAGTCACAATACTCAAGCACGAATACAGTGAATATGAAAAAAGTTGATATGTCTCGATGGTATAGGGTCTCTTGATGTGGACTCGCCTCTCCATCAAAGTATATTTGCAAAAATCTATTGTAATGTTCAAGAAGACACGATGGATTCTATTATCACATCAGATTCTTTATCTGCCACATTGCTCTAACAAGTGTATATCGATTTTGTTTCTGAAGAACTCATGGAATTTCAGGCTTGGATTGCCAGTCGACGGAGAGGGGACTTAAATGCCAAGAGATAGGTGAAAGTTCTCGGACTGATTTGTCGTTGTCCGAGTTTGAGAGTATTGAGGGTGTCTAGTCGATACCTGCAGGGACGACTTAACTCTCTCATTTAAATGTTCCTAATGCCTATTTGCAATGTCTATCCCGGTGTCGAATTCAAAGTGCAGACATTTGCCATGCTCGGAAACAGCTCTCTTCGTGAACTGACGCCGCAGGGTTCCACTGTTACTGGTCTGCAGAAACTAACACTCCGTATGAATGTATATCTCATTAACGAAACTTCAATATTCTACATGGAGTATCAATGCTAGAGCAGCGTCTTATGTCCAACTTGCTTCGTTTGGAAATCCATCTCATTCTCAGTGAATTGCTCATAGTCGACGGGGCACAATCGTTCGTCAAAGTTCCGCTGACAGACCCGGGTTCCATGCTCGAGTCTCATCAGGATACTCTCTGGCACTTTGAACTTCGCGCCAATTTGTATAGAAATCCCGTATTGGAATGGTTTGCGAGTCTCGAGCCCGAAGGTGTGTATTATGAAAGTATATGCAGAATATCAGGATTCTGACGACTCGTTTGGAGTTGAAGCAGATAAAGAGACGGTACCAGTATCCGAGTCTTTCTTCAACGTACGTTTGGGTCCGCTTTCGATAATTTGGGCAACCTTTTGTCGTTCGGATTCTATTTTGGCTTGGCACAAGTGCCTGTAAGTATAACAAAGCTGAGTCTTGCTTGACTTGGAGACTACACATAAACACACCATGAACCCAGAGAAACAACCAGAAAAGTTCCTGCAAACCAGTGCCCAGCTACAATGGGAGCTTTAAGATGGAAACGATTGTAGAACGCGCCATAATTGGTTATCAAAAATTGAAGGATTGAAAAGCCGTAGACCCGCACCAACAGTCATGCCTCTGATAAATGCCATACCGGCACCACCAGCTATTCCGGTCAATAAAGAATTCCTTGCACAGGGTATCTTGTCGAGGTTCTTCATGAACTGCGCGGCGTAAGTACCGACGGAAGAAATAATTAAATGAGCACACTTCAAACGGATTTTTGGGAGGACTTGATGGCGGAGGAGCTGCATCTTTTGGAACCGCATTGGGTGAGGGATCAGAAGGGGAATTCGACATGGACGCCAGCAAGGAAAAGACGCGAAGAGCACGTGGAAGAAATGACGTAACACGTGACGTAGGAATTGGCGCGACGCGTCTTGTCGGCATCTTTGCAACAGCACTTGCAACTCTCGAGGCTGTTATAGGCTCAAACCGGAAGAGCAAAGTGAGATCCGGGTTTGACACTGCTGTACACTGGAAATTCTGTACACCCCTTCATTGTACTAGTCAAAATATTGCCCTTTTCCTTGGAAGCTGTCGCTATCAAACAGGACACCAGTCACTATCCAGCTTCGGAAGGATCTCGGGTAAGCCTCTCAACGAATGAAAAGCGAGAAACGTTGCCACCAACCAAGGGCGCGTGAGCGGTCAGAACAGCAACGTGCACTGAATGCGTGAGAATTTCAATTCGGAAAGACACGGCATAAGTAGAAAGTACGCAATTTTTGCTGTCTTCCCCATCTTGACTGTCAGCTTCAACCACCATGTCTTTACCCCAGCCCGTTCCCCCCTCCTGGAAGGTACGAATTCTTCAAAATAAAAAGTACGCGTTTCTGAGCATTTTGTCTGCTATAGGACCTTGGAAAGGCCTCCAAAGATCTCTTGGGCAAGGACTATCCTTTCACTTGCAACACCATCGAGGTCTCCACCAAGGCCAACGATGTTGCATTCAAGGTCACTGGTAACGACCAGGGTGGCAACCCCAGCGGTGAGCTCGAAGCCAAGTTCACCAACAAGGCCCATGGTTTGGCTGTTACCCAAACCTGGACCACATCAAACATCCTCAAGAGCAACTTTGAGCTCGACAACGCGTTTGCAAAGGGCTTCAAGGTTGAATTGAACACTTCCCTTCAGCCCGAAAAAGCTGCCAAGTCTGCTTTGGTCCAAGCTACCTACAAGCAGTCTGGTCTCAACTTCCACAGCGCCTTTGACGTGTTCAAGGTATGTGCAAATTTACCTCAATGATCGAATATTAATTTTAACATTTGTATTGGAATTAGGGCCCTGCATTCACTGCCGATGCAGTTTTCGGTCGTGACGGTTTCTTGCTCGGTGGTGAGGCAAGCTACAACGTCACCGAGGGCAGCATTTCCCGTTGGGCCGCTGCTGTCGGCTACAACGCCCCCGAATACGCTGTGACTATCCACGGTCTCAACAACTTCAAAACTTTCTCTGCCAGCTACTACCACCGCGTCAACCCTGACGTCGAAGCTGGAGCCAAAGCTGTCTACGACTCCAAGGCTACCACTGGTGGTGTTGCCCTCGAAGTCGGTGCCAAGACGTGTGTTTATCCTTTCCTCCGGAATTTCGGAATACTGACCGGATATACGTAGCTACCTCGACAACACTTCCTTCGTCAAGACCAAGATTAACAACAGTGGTGTTCTTGCTCTTGGTATGTGTATTTGAACACTTTTGTAGACGGCTCCTGATTAGTCTCTTTTAAAGGCTACACCCAATCTCTCCGCCCCGGAGTCAAGATGTCTCTCGGTCTCGCCGTCGACACTCAGAAACTCAACACTGTCTCCCCCACTGGCCCCGCACACAAGGTACGTTGTTGATTATGTTTTCATCAAGAATATGATCTCATCAAATTTTACAGCTTGGTGCCTCCTTTACCTTCAGCTCATAGACCGGCTTTGGATGGAATGTAGTTATTCGTATACGCGACCCCTAATGGAATTTCTACATTTTTAAAACTTCAATGACTTTCTGAGAACCGGGATGTCCAACTTTTGCGAAGCGGCGAATTTTTAGATCATGGCAAAATCAGCGCGTTTTTATCGTGCATAGTAAATAATGTCATCGGGCCAACGTCCTTTGGGACGACATTCGTGAAGCAACATCGTTGAAAGGAATTTCAAATCTACAGGTTATGTGTGCGTACTTCTCTGCTACAGTCCTCCATCATGATAAGTAAAAAGGGGTTGAGAGTCTGAGTGGTGCGGCAAAGATATCTGACAAGGTAAAAGGTGAATGGTTGGGTAATCAATTTCCTTTGGAGGCCTTCTCCAAGACTGTATTCAGCACAAAGAATCGCGAGAAGGGCAACGTCAATCAGTCGCAGAAGCAAACACCACAAAGAAAAAGGAGACTCACCACTCTCATATGCAACCTCATCGATATCAGTACCCTGTACTTCCACAGCGATACCAACCAACGCCCGCCTCAAAGCATCTTTGGACGACGCGAACAACATCTTCTGCTTTATCTTGGCCTTGTCAGGGGACCTGCACATCACGTATCAGCAACACGGTTCACATCATCTTCTATCAGCCCCAATCGCCCGCCATCGCAACCACGAGCGCCGGGGAAAAAGTCGGTTTAACAAAGCGCCGCGATCAACCACTGATTACGCGCTCGATGTCTTTAATGATGATGGGTCGCGACACCGGTGTAGACAGGGCATAGATGGCTTTGTAGAATACGAAACAAGTCGTAGAATTGAACGAGTACATACCACATGAAGAAACAAAGCTTGTTCCTAATACCTCCTTCCTTCTGGAATTCAAAATCATAGACAGCCCAGCGGCATTCTCCCTCTGGGAGATCACCAAGGAACTCTTCGTAGTCTCCGGAAGCGGAGGTCTTCTCGACGACGATTTCCGTGTTGTCTTTGTTGAGATTGTACACGATATACTTGAGGATCTCGCCGTTATCGGTTTTCTTGCGCAGCTTCAAGTTTGTAAACTCTTCGAGACATGCAGAGTTGACACCGACACCGGAAGCCTAGAAAATTGATTAGGATGTTCAATTGGGATGTCAATTATATAACGAGTGGCGTACCATGGTAGAGAAGAATGAGATGGATGTGGAAGAGATGAAAGATGGTTGTGTTTTATGACGTTGTGGACCTGTGGCAGTGTAGCCGAAGAATCCAAAGATCAGCACACGACTGTCCTGAATAGGAGACTGCTGCTGGCGCAGTTCAAAGAAATTGAGAGATGTAACTTCTAATCCTAGTCATACAACAAAACTCTACTACGCAAATACATCGTCCAACCACCGTTCATAGTCATATTCCGGTTCCCCGACTTCGTTTCGAGTGTTTGGCATAGCTTCGCGTAAATAATCAATCGATGGGCCAGGCAGATGCGCAATCCGCAAGTCGAGTTCTGTGACAAAGGGCTGCGCAAAAGAAACAATTCAGAACGTGTATCGGGACAGTCAAGTTATGCGCTCACCTTGTCAGAAGCAATACCACGAAAGGCCTCACGAAGTTGATCAGGCGACGTTTGGTCTTCAGTTATATCCACCTAGCAAAATGAGATGAAAACTATCTTCAAGTCGAAGAGTATTTACCATAAGATTGATAAACGCCTCAAACGTCACTGCGCCGTAGTCTTGCGTCAGTTGGTCATAGATAAAGTCCATGTCCTCATCCTGAGAGGCAGTGATGAGCTGTAAACACCTACATTCAAAACTTGACTCACCGAGTACACAATCCCCAAACTAGCCAACGCAGCTGTCATTTCCGACTGGCTAAGCGATTTCGAGTCATCCTTGTCAAAGTATCGGAAAGTACTTTCAAACTGTTCAAGCTGTGCAGGAGTCAAGTTGGTCATGTTTCGTGAAACAATCTAGGCAGATGTGCAAAGTCAGCGCAGTAAATTACGGGCTTCGAACTCGACTCACTTGATTGTCGATGAACGTAAACTTCTTATGTATGCTTTGCACCAACAACTCGAGCTCAAACTCTAGATCTTGAGTCGTAAAGACAGTGTAGTCGTTTTCTTCCACATTGGCTGCGTTGCATTCGGCTTCCGCATTCGCTACGACATCCAAAGCCTCACCAAGGGCAGGAAGTCGTGTCTGGATCTGTTCCACGAGTTGTTGCTGAACCTGTCTAACTGGTAAGAAAGTGATGTTCACCACCTAGCCATGGTGCAAACCTCCAATGGTCCATCAATGGCAGCCAACTCGGAAGAAATGAGATGCAACCGATGCTCAAAATCGTTGGCGAGATCAGCATAAGTCTTTCGCAAGGTCTCCTTGATTCTGCAGCACACATCAGAAGAAGTCTAAGAAATTACACACTGAACGACTCACTGTCGAATTTGAGCATTGATTGCCCTTGACCGTTTAGCTTCTGACGTCAGCAGAGTTTTCCAAGCTTCATCCAAATCTGAAAGAGCCAAGCCTTCTTGAGGAACATATTCTTTGAGCCCGTACGTTTTAAGCTTTGTCTGAATGTTGCCAAAAAGATTTGTGATGTCTTGCTTCTCAGTAACCCAGGTTCTCTTTGTCGTGTGCTTGTAGGCCGTGAAATCGGCGGAATGACCTTTGGCATCTGTATATGTCCCAGTAAAGGTCCTGGCTAACCATTCTGTTTGTTTTTCTGAAAGCGCGGAAAGAAGCTAGAAAAAGAATCAATTTTTGCAAACGTGCGTAAGTAATGACACTGACAAGTCGCATTCGACGCTCAAAATCATTCCTCGACACCCAGACAGACTGCATGAGCTCAGCAAACTTGACCACTCGACGGGACACGGTTTCTGCCTGATCTATTACGAAATGTAAATATTCTGGTTCTTATTGCACTGACAACTTCTTTACCCATTGACGAGAATGCATGGAAAAAGCTTGCGATATATGTCATGACACTGCGTTCATCTGGGTGGTTGGAATCACACAAATCTTCGACTTCCAGCAGTTGCTAGTATTGGTATGAGTACCAGAACCAACGAGTTGAGGTCTGTTACGCACGGGAATATTCAAGTGCTCTGCAGCAATTGTGAACGCCAATCTTGTATTTCCATGGCGGTCGGACTAGAAATAATCAATAAACAAACATGACAACCCGGGCCAGACCAACAAACCTTGTCGAGCTTATCATAGTCCAACAGATCCGGCCGATGGCAATGAATCAGAGCGCATCTTGCAGTTCGAGGTCAAATGAGAATTAAGAGGGAATGGAAGTATTCATACAGGGCTAGGCCGTCTGACCAGCTCAGAGAGAAATCCTGCACGTCGACTTCTTTGTACGGTTCAGTCTTGCGCTGACACCACAGAAGCAGACCCTCTTTTGCCGACAAACCCTCTTCGCTTTCAAAGTCAGATATAGTCAGACGCTAGTATATGTAAACGTAAAAAGTGACCACACCTAATGTCCGCAATAGTAAATCGTAAGATGAGTGTCCATATCATGCCCAGAATAAGTTTGAGATTCCCGTCAATGATGTCTGTAGAAAATGAGACAGCTTCAAAGTACTAGTAAATGGGTAATTGACCTTCAGGACCGATATTAGTGAGTTTGACCCCTCTTGAGGTTATGAATTCGAGCGCCTTGTTCACATTCTCGGCCATTTGGACACGCATTCTAGGAGCTTTGTTGTAGCGACCGAGCGATGTGTCCCCTAGCATGGATGCGTAAATCAAAAAAATTCGAGGACGGTACATCGTCTTTGAGCATACCCATGATTTCCTATATCCTTGCATCGATGAGGATAGCAGGCATATATAACATTAGGACGCACCATGAGCTGAATCAACTTGACGCCATCAGAGAGGTCTTTGACTAGGGAAGACATTGGAGGGTATCCATTCGATTCCAGTTTGGTATTTAGCCTTGCATTGAGACATTGTGAGCAAGCTGTTGCGCTACAGAGCCAAAAGATGTACCATTTGCAGAAAGTTCTTTCTTGTACATCGCGCGACCGTGTTTCTAGAGAGTCCATGAAAGCAAAACAAAAGAGATTATCGAATCGGAGTAGGTAGGATAGAAGAAAGGGAAAGCAAGAAACGATTCTGACGAAGCAGTCAAATTCAAGCCAGCCGGCAGGCGCCTGACGCGCTTTATAAGTCCAACGCGTCTCTTTTCGTCCCCTCATCTCCGCCTTTTCTTTCCTTTCCTTACGACCACCATGACCACTCAATTCGACGGGATTTATCACGGACTATCACCCGATGTCGGCAGTGCGTATTCTACAGCTTTTGATGAGCCATTTTCTCAAACTTTTGGTAGAGCTGCGTGTTGCTGCTAGTGGAATAGCATGGAAAGGCTCCGAAAGCGACGGTGTGATTGCCATGAAGTCTGAGGACATAAAATGGGCCCAATGGCTTCGTGTGGCGCGAAATTTCCAGCTACGAATAGGGCTCAAGGATCATAGCAAGGAGACTTTTGACGGATTCATTCGAGAGGTGCGTTGTTGAAAATTTCTGTACAACACAGGTGCTCATGTGGCTCCTCTCCACCAGGATCACGATAAAGTTCAATCACTTCTCAAGAATCACTTTGCCATCACCCTCGAGTCTCGCGATATCTCTCTGAAAGGGTGGAACTGGGGAGTTACAGACTTTCAAGGTGAGTTTGTGACAAGCCGACTCGAGTCACGATGATGTGAACCATCTCGGTACCCAGGGGACGAACTTGCATTCACGGTCGGGGGCAAGACAGCCTTTGAGCTCCCTCTGCAACATGTAGCAAACTCCAACATTGCTGGAAAGACAGAAGTTTCACTCGAATTTTCCAACCCAGTTCCCAAAGGCAAAACCAAAGGTGGAGGAGATGAAATGGTTGAAATTCGTTTCTATGTACCTGGTACTATCTCGAAGCTGAAAGGGTCAGACGCTGGTTCTGGTGCAGAAGACAACGAGGACGACGAAGAAATCGGTGCTGCTCAAGTGTTCCATGACCTTATCAAGGAAAAAGCCGATATTGGACAGGTTTCTGGCGACATGATTCTCTCCTTTGAGGAAGTCCTCGTACTGACTCCTCGTGGTCGATACGATGTCGTCATGTATCCCGACTTTCTGCGTCTTCGTGGCAAAACTTACGACTACAAAATTGTTTACTCCAAAATTGCAAGGCTGTTTTTGCTCCCCAAAGATGACCAACAAGTTTTATTCATTGTAGGTGCTTTACATGTCTGTTATTGTCCTTTACTTATACTTGCATCAGCTCGGCTTGAACCAACCCATCAGGCAGGGTCAGACCGAGTACATGTACCTCGTCATGCAATTCAGCAGAGAGGAAGAGACCACAGCCGAACTCAACATGACCGAGTAAGCTATTTCCACTGCTCACTAATTCCATGTTTAACTCTACCTCAGGGAAGAAGTGGCAAAATACGAAAAGCTGAAGAAAAACTATGACGAACCCACCTTTGAAGTCGTTTCCAGCGTTTTCCGTGCCCTCTCCAAAAAGAAAATCATCAGCTCGGGCTCGTTCCAAAGGTATTCACAGCACCCTCTCATTCAAACACACTCTAAACTAACACTTCGTCATCATCCAGCCGCGACGGCCACCCCGGCCTCAAAGCCAACCTCAAAGCCACCCAAGGAGATCTCTTCATGCTCGAAAAATACATCTTCTTCGTCTCCAAACAACCCACACTCATCGAACTCTCCGACATCCACCAAGTCATCTTTTCCCGAGTCGGTGCAAGCATGGGAGCCGCCGCCGCACGTACTTTTGATCTCAAAATCGTCACCAAGAACGGTCCTGAATACACCTTTTCCTCGATCAACAAGGAGGAACACGAGCCGACAGAGGCTTTCCTCAAGGATAAGAAGATTAGGATCAAGAACGAGATGATGCCCGATGCAGAGTTGTTAATGGCAGCTGCGGTGGATGATGACGATGATGATGATGATGATATGCAGAGTGTTTCTGATGCTAGTGAGCCGAGGGTGAAAAAGGTCAAGACGGGAGATGATGATGAGGATAGTTCAGAGGATGGTTAGTTGGCTGTTGGTGTTGGTGTTTTGTCTTGACTGATTTCTGATCCTTTCTACTCCCCACAGAGGACTTTCAAGCTTCTTCATCGGACGAAGGCTCACCTACCGAATCAGACTCTTCCGAAGGCGGCGCTGATACTGCTTCAGACGCCAGTGGTGATCGTGACTTTGCCAAGAAGAAGAAAAAGGTCAAGGGTAAAGCCAAAGACAAGGAGAACGGCGACGCGCCTAAAAAGAAAAAGGCCAAAAAAGGAGACGGTTCCGATGCAGACGACAGCGATGGTGAGGAAGAAGAAAAACCCAAGAAGAAGGCTGCGTCGGCGAAACCAAAGAAGAAAAAGACGGACGATGCAATGGATGTAGATGATGATAAACCCAAGCCGAAACCGAAACCCAAGGCTAAGAAGAAGGATGATGGAGACGATGCGATGGATGTTGATGAGGATAAGCCAAAGCCAAAGCCGAAACCCAAGCCCAAGCAGACGGCAAAGGATGATGAGCCTCCAAAGAAGAAGCAAAAGACTACTACGGATTAGTAGTCTTTTTTCCCTACCTACCACTTCGTACTCTATATGCTCTCGTTGTACAGCTAGTATTTTTACATATACAATTCGTCTTGTTTTTGTTTGATCATTTAAATCTTTTTTGCATATGTATTTTTACGCGACAAAATTACAACATGGGGTTCCCAAAGACAATCTTTTAAAGTAGGTGGTAACGTATCATACTTGATATTGATATAGTATGTAAGGTGTAAGGATAGATGGAACGGAATGGAATAGATAGATGGACGGATGGATGGATGGATGGGTGGTGGTGATACAATTGATTGGATGATGATACGAAATGGTATGGTATAGAAACAAACGAGTGACACATGTTGACATGGAGAATCAAACCGAGATGGATGTGGAGAGGAGACAGAGGTGAATGAACGCGGAGCAGTTGGTGTTGGTGTTGGAGAGGGAGGAAATGATCTAAATGAGTGACAGATATGATATCCAAGGGGCCGAGTTGTAAAAAAGTCATATGCAAGACGAACGATAGATGAAATAAAATAAAGATATTGAATATATCAAACCAGAAACCAAAAACCATATGAACAAATAAAGATAGATAGACAGGAGAAATAGAAAGAAATAGAGAAAAAATTTATTGCCTCAACAACGACCCAGGCTCAAAGATACTACTCCCATTGACATTAAGCAACGGTTTCTGAGCAGCTTTTCTCGTCGGGTTGCGCGATAAACCAGTCGCGCCTCCGGCGGCTGGTCCTTGGGCAGTATTACTAGGTTTAGATAAAACGTTGCGTTCTTGGTAGAGGACGTAGGACTAGAAATGACATCAGTGTCATCATCCCCGATAAAACAACAAGAAAGGCAACTCACTCTAGCCAAAAGAATTTTTTCCATCCAGGCCTCTCCCTTGTCCATCCTACACGAGAACATGTGCAGATAATCTGCGGTATCCTCAAAGAACGACAGATTATCCGTCGACTTGAGTGCAAAAGTATATTCTTTTGGTGCCTTGATCAGGCGAGTGACGCGATAGACGTCGTAGTTGGAGAGGGAGCACAAGAGAACTTCGTCTTTGCCCTGTTGGATACGAGTCAGAAACAACAAGCAGAGAAAAGAGGAAGAACGCACGTTATCACGCTTTGAGAGATACAAAGAATGCTCTCTCAAAACCATATAACGCTTGACCCATTTCCCTCGTTTACTCTCCCACTCGATATAACCAGAAAACGTCGGCGAAAAAGTCGGCATATTCTACACAACCGCCATACCATCAGTGAGAATCCCAACAACCAAAAATAGCACAACAACACTCACCGACCGACTCAACAACGCCGCATACGGCGTCAACTTTAGCAAAAACACATTAACAAGCTTATCCTTATTCCAAGACGACTCGATATCCGACAAGAGCTCAAAACCCCGAACAGGACGCTCCATCCCGAAATCCTGTGCAATCTCAAACAACATCCATCCTCCACTACCTCTCCATTCTTTCAACGCGCCTTGTTCTTCCACCATCCTAATCACATCTCCAGCGCTTGTACCTTGGTTGATTTCTACGACTACGAAACGCTGTCTGTCGCCTATGAAGATTCTTTGTTGAACCAACGCCGCGCCTTGTTTTTCTTTTTGACGAGCGACAAGTTCGGATGGAGGAGGGACTGGGGGACGAGAACCGTCTAGAGACTTTTTGGGAGGAGAACGTTCGTCCAAACTACGTTTGGGCATGTTTGGAAGGGGAGGAGCGTCGTTCGGAGTCGTGCTTAGACCTCTGCTTCGTTGTCTAGGATCGTCTCTAGCAGAAACACTCTTGCTTCTCTGCCTCATCCCAGTAGGCACGGGTACAGGAGTCGGGGTTGGCGTCGGACTTGGGTTTGCATTCCTAGCGAGCTTTTCCGACGCGTCAAAGGGAAGAGGTACGTGACTGAAATCGTCCCTTCTAGGTTCGGACTTGTGGAACGATCTCATGGGACGAAGTGTCTTGGCGCCAGCGTTACTGTTGCTGTTGGCATTAGCATCGGGGAACGGTACAGCTTGGGCTTGACCATCAAGCCAAGCATTCGCAGAAACCTGTCGACGGTCCAACGAGACCGCACCGACTCCAGAAGCGACGCCAAACTCCATTCCTGCAAAAGGCGACGAAGCCTGGTACGGCATTGTATTCTGTCGAGGTCTCCGCATCGATCCTTGAGAACGGGTCTGCGCCTGCATCGCACCAACGGCGGCTTCCTGAGCACTCGACATGACAGGGGGGACGGTCGCTGGAGCTGCTCCGGGGGGTAACATGTTGTGGTTGAGGAGGTCGGCCTGCCTCGCCAACACCTCGCTCTTGACCAACTTTTCTCTCTCCTTTTCTTTTGCCCTTTCTCTCCTCTTCTTCTCCCGGGCTTCCCTGTCCTTTGCTCGGATACTCTTTTGGGCTTGAAGAGCCGTGGGGATACTCCGGGCCAATGGAACATTGTCGTCTTCGTCACCTGATGATGGGGATGTTGATGATGAAGGACGGCGTGACGACGATTTCTGAGAATGAGCAGGGAGGGTATGTGGATACGGCTGGTGTTGAGCATGAACCTGCAGTTGCGCAGAAGGAACTCCATAATCATCTTCGCTCTCCTCTTCCGTCTCTGACGTAGAAATCTCATCAGAAGACGGAGCAGCGAACCTCCTAGTAATGTTTCTCCTATAATCGTCGTCTCCATCGTCCTCGTCTTCTCTTCCTCGGCCACGTCCAGACCCGGTACCGGAAGCAGAACCAGAACCATAGGGATAACCTGCCATGTTCCTGGTAACATGGGCAGATCCTGACGACGCCGAGCTCTTTGCTCTTTCTCGGCCAGAAGCAGAGGCAGACGACGAGCCATAACCTGAATCGACCATCTCGAGGGAAATGGGACTAGTTCCAATGACAAAACTCCCACTCCCATCCCCATCTTTCGGGTAATGGAAAGTTTTCCCAGGACTCGAGTTTGGACTCGGGCTGGCGCTAAGCTTGCCGCTTCCGTCAACACTGAGACTCTCTCGAGTCTTGTGTCCCTTTGTAGGGACGATGCTTCGTCTCCTCTCTCCATAGTTTGTAGTGTTGTGTCCAGAGTCTATAGCTTGTTGTTCCCAATCATCTAGTTGGCTCGTACGAGAAGCTATATAGCTGGAACTCTCTTTACGTGCTCGGATAGTGCGTATTGTTCCCACGCTGGAACCGTCGTGTTCAAAAATGGTGGTGGAAATGGTAGTGGAGAGGGGCATGTCGACGGCGAGAGAGGAGGTGGGAGTTTGAGACGCAAGAGGTATTGATGACGATGATGGGGTGATGTGGTTAGAGGTGGTGATGGCAAGTTGTGATGAATCCTGTGTAGAACTGGAAGCGGAGGCAGTGGTGGATAATGAAAACGACGGAGAGGAGAGAGACGAGGATATATCTATAGGCGTTTGAGAGGCCGTCAAAATTTGACTTTGACTTGGATTAGTTGACAATGACAACGCGGGTAACCGATCTTCTCGAATGACAGTGTCGGAAAGAGAATGATTATGATTTGAGATGGCTCCTATTATATAGGGATCAAACTGGGCGAGCTCCTCGTCATCAATCCTGAGAGAAGCGACGTTTGGAGCGGATGAAGCGCTCGGCAAAGACCGGAAGCCGGTTGCAGCTACAGGGTCCTCGACGGAGCAAGAGCTGCTGGAGCTGGAGGAAGAGGAAAAGAGGTCAATGTCAGACTCGGGATCTATTTTTTGTGGGTAGCTGACGGCACGAATGGTAGCGTCGCGATCACGGTCTGTGAGAAAAGAAGGATTGTGGTTATAGGAGAGGTAGTCTTCGCCGGCATAATGAGACCGGGCAAAGTCGAATTCGTTTGCAGCTGGAGAGATGGGCCCTAGGCTGTTGTTTGTGCTCCCGCTGTGTTGAGATACAGAGCGGTGGAGCTGCCATGCAGGGGTGTCGTCGCAGTCGGAGGAAGACGAAGAATAACGCGTTTCGGACGCGTCTTCTGCGTGTTCTTCCTCTGATTCTTCCAAAACCTGCAGAGGGGTGTGGTAATCGCCGTCGTCGGATGAGTCGTCTGAAATGTACTGGCTGCGGCCGTCCATGTCGGCAAGAAAGCAGTTGCCTGTAGGAGATGGGGCGGGGATGAAGAAGTCGTTGGGAGTGGTTTCGGATGACGAAAGTGGACTGGTAGGGAGATCCCAGGGCTCGAATGGAAGCTGGGCACCGACATGGCCCTTGCGCGGCTATTGCAAATCAGCGTCGGTGAGCACATATGAAATAGAGACGCACCTTTTTAGGAAGAACGAGATGCACGTCCATGGTAGAAAGTGTTTTAATGGAGGGCAGGGAAGGACGGGGTTTGAAAGCAGGTTTTGCATGGGCGGGGGTTGTCCTGAGAGAAGGGGTACGTGGTACATGTTTTGATTTGGAGGGAGAGGCAGCAAAAGGGTCGTCGTCTAGGAGGTTGATTTCATTCTGTGGCACTGAAAAGGCAGCGAGACTGGAGTGAGCATCAAACGGGTCGTAGTACTCGCTCATGGGGGCCAAAATTCCAAAAAGTGCCTGAATTCACCCTTCTCTTTCTATATCCATGTATTGCAAATTAACTCACGTAAGCACCCCCTTTGATCATGAACTCTGATCTTCCCGGCTTCTATTGGCATCCAAAAAGAAACAGATATTTTCCCCATCCTCCTCTCCCAGATATTCCAGATAACATCACTATTCCTCCTCGCCGTCACCGTCATCCCGCCCTCCTCCTCAATGCCTTGTCTTCCGCTACCTCCCGTGCCGAACAACTCGGACTCTTCCAGCATGTCCTTTCTCCGTCCCTGCTTCATGCTTACATTATTTCCCCCAGTGAAATCCACACTTTTTCAATATCCGCAACGTCAGTCATGAATCATACAAGACCCTTGCCCACTCTCGGGAAAATAACCGCGTTTTGTGTATGTCGTCATTCTTTTTTTTTTCTCTCGTTTCAACACGCGTTTCAGTCTGCAAACGGCACTCTCAGACGCCTCATCGGCGATGATACTGGCTCTCTCTACGCCCATCATCCTGGCTCCATCGAATGGCCCATGCAGCTTAGTCTCTATCCCGACTCTCAGGTACGTACGCTTTACCCGGTTTTCATCTACTCTTTCATCAAACGTAAACAGGTCTCATCTATCAGCATCTCTGGTCAGAAATGTGTGTAAGTGTATCCGCCTTCGGGCCCTTTAACCTTCCTCTATTCCTTCCTTTCTGCGCATCTCGAATTCCGAGGATACCTGTTATAAATATCATTGCTTGTCCGTGATTTCTGGCCATCTCCGAGTCCTCTCACCAATTGAAAAACTTTGATCGTTTTTTTACGCTCTTCCTTCAGCCCAAATTAACTTGTGAAAAAAAATTCATTTCCCGACGTTTATACGTACACAAGTATAGCATTGGTCCGGATTCTTTCCATGTTTTCTATCTATCCGTCTCTTCCTTCGTTCCTCGAACGTTCCGTTCTTCCCTGCTTCGACTTCCCAGCTACTCACGTCGATCCCCAAACTTCACAGGGCAACCTGCTTCGGACCCGTAGCCAGGATAGCTGTTCAAAATATAGACCTGGATGCAGATCCAAACTCTGGTTTTGACTATGGGTGAGTTGCAATCGTTTTATTTACATCTTTTCATCTATCTTTCCATCTTCCCATCGTTTCATCGCTCCATCTATCCATCTTTCAGAGACCCCCCACACACCTTTAAAGTACTTATTATTATCAAGGATCTTTTCTCTGTATTACGGCCAGCTAATATTGATTTGATTTCTTCCCGCCCTTTCTCGTACTCGCACTTTGATCTTATACCGCCACTTCACGTGTGGTTGAACGCAATCCAAACGGTGCCTGCCTTGAACACGGACACATGGTCCCGACGCGTCGCGCTGTCTACGATTAAACAATGTCAGTATACCTCTGCAACGCGTGTATACTTTAAACGACTGACCATCCTCTCTATCCAATGTCTTCCACTTCCGTAAACAATCAACAAATCCCTTGAATCTTGTTTGACTGCTCACTGCGTCGGTTCTGAACCGTGCTTACTGCGCATTAATCTCCTGTCGACGGATTTCGCACTTGACACTGACACTGATATCTTGCCGATATCCTCATCACCATGGTTACCCTTTCTTTCTCTCGCTCATTCTTGTGCCTTTCGGTTCCTTGACAATCGCAACTGGACTACTTGCTTGATGGACTTGCGGTTTTACGATTTTACCGCCGCGGCGCTGACGCTTTCCAACTACTATGGACGTTCGCTCTCAATCACCATTATCATTTCTGCACGCCGATGCGTACGGTAATACGCTATGTGCTGGACCCTACTCCCTGACACAAAATCACCGTTTCTCTCAACATTACCCCGCCCCCACCCCACCCTGTCGCTTTTGGCGTGATCCTCTACATGATGCATGATGCGTGGTGTGGCGTCTGTTTGTTGGGAATGGGAATTTGATTTCAATCTCATTGCTTGGACGTGCGTGTGCGCGTGTGTTCTCAAACTCTTTTTTTTTTTATTTTGGACCCTTGGACGCGTGCGCGGATGTCCGACTCGGACCTGAAAATCTTGGTTCTGCATACGTATGCTCTTGTTCCTGGTGCTTCTGCTTGCTCTCAATCTGGGTCTCGGTCTGGATTTGTTTGTTACTCTGGACGCATACTCGACCTTTCTGGATTTTACATCTATCTCTGGCGTGTTTGTGTACGACATCCCTGGCCCCACTCTTTGACCCACTCTGGTGTTTTGCTGGTGTTTGCATCCGCAACCTTTTTCCCTTTCTATTCATACCAAAAATACGTGATCTTCAATTACACCCGTGAAATATCATATGCCAACGCCTACGGTGGCTCACAACACCAACACGGTCACCTGTCTATCATTACACCTGTGGCTTTTGGCTTTGACTTGTTGAATTTATTTATGCATCGCCCGTAAACGTCGGTCACGGTCTCGCGTCCATGTACATACGTACGGGCGTCCCGTCATCACGTTCTCCAACTCCAACAACTTCAACTCCATGATGACTTTTTTTACGCCGTACGGGACACGCTTTCCTTTCGGGCTATCGACTTTTTTCTCCATATCGCTTGACGAAATAACGTCACATATTTTTTCAATTCCCTGGGCGCTACATATACATGACTCATCTCAATCCTCCGGACGTACATATGGCAAACCCGGGCTTTTTTTCTCGTTGACTTTCGGTTTTTATTCGGATGATCTGTCTGTTACTATGGTATCTGCATCCTATCCTATGGGTTTTTGCGGACGATTTGAACGCTGCGCGACAACGGGCTATAACTTGACTTGTAATCTACCTATATACACACTAACTCGAATCTATGCGCGTAATATAACAGAACTCTCGGGATGAAATCCGTAATCATAGCTACCACGAACCAGTCCTACTTCGACTCAACGACGTACACGATGTATGGACGGGTTATTTGAGTGGGAATGCGTTGACTTTGGGTGAGCACCCTACTACAGAACCATTGTATCGTACAGGGTACTTACACTCTCCTAATTCTACTTACTCAGGCGCCCATAAACAAGCCATCCACATCCCCGACATTGAATCTTCAAACTCTCCTCTTCAAGTCCTACATACGGGAGGTTCGGATGTGTTTTCCGTTTCTCAGCACCCTGATGATGCGAGTTTCGATTCGAATCCGAATCCGAATCTGGTATATACGGGGTGTAGGAACGGGTCCATTTTTAGGTTTGATTTAAGAGTTGGTGGTGGTGGTAGTGGTGGTGGTGGAAGGCCGGAGAGGAAAAAGTTGTTCGAGTTGAATAGTACTGCTACTACTGCTACTGCTACGAGGGAGAGTTTTGTTGACTTTGATGGCTGGAGAGGAAATGGTCGTGGTAGAGGGAGAGGAAGAGGGAAAGGTAGAGGTAGAGGAAACTCGAGACACTCGGGTTCTAATTTTAATTCTACCTCTACGTCAACGTCAAGTCCGGTGGTACATCTACAAGTCTTGAAAGATTCACAGGTTCTGGTGGCGAGGATGAATGGAGAGGTGAGTTTTTTTTCATGTTTCGTACTCTTGATTTTGCTTTGGGCTCGTTGCTCTTTGTTTTTCTCTCTCGATTAGTATGTACATATCAGAGCGCCCCGGCATCTACTCAAAGGACAGTGACTTGAGAATAAAAATTTTGGTACCCCCCAAAAGACGAAATTAAACATCGTCGGGGATCGTCGCTTGGCCTGTGATTTTTCTTCTGGAACTTGACGACGATGAAATTCCCTTTTCTTGTTTTCCCTACATACGCGCAGTACATTCTACGCTGCTCGGACCTTTATCGGACATCATTTTAAAATTTTATTTTACATGTACCCTCTTTTTCTCGCCTTGTCCTTCAGCCACATGCGATCTGGGATTAGATCGTGCATGTCCACGAGGGACCACGAGATAGATATCCGAAATTCCAATTTTTTTTTCTCAAAAGTTGGACGAGGCCAACGGACGCTTTTTCGGAGTCTTTCCTTTCTCTCTCTCTTCTTATTTTATTTCGAATCATTATCAAGTTCTGCGTTCTCCCGCGTTCTCCCGCTCTCTCGAGCTGAGCGGACCGACCGGAGCGATCCTACGCTTTGACCACGCGACCGCATACGCATTTTGGTTCCTGAGGACAGGAATCGGGATTTTCGGCTTTGGCCTTGGCCCGTACTCTGAGCTACTCTGAGCCCTAAAGGCATTTCATTGTTCCTTTTTTCCTACCCTATTCTTGCTTATCGATTTCCTGCCTAATTTTATCTTATCTTCATCTTCATCTTCGCTGCACCACGTCGAGTTTGAAGTTTGAAAGTTTTCTCGGAACTTTCTACACTGTTTTGCTTTTTATAACCTTTCTGATATCGACGCATGATGAGCTGTACACTGTGCAACGTGCAACATCGATCTACGGTTTTGATTTCACCCGTCCAACTTACATTGACTGATGGAGCATTTTGAACTTTGAACATGACTGGTCAAAGTTCCGAGGAGCTTCTACATATCTGTCTATTCATTCTCTGCTTCCTGCCTTCTCCGAATCTCGAAGTTTGTATACAGAATACGAACTCTATACTGATAAGCAAACTCTATTCAATCCAGCTGAGTACCTACGACCTGCGGTTTCCCGACCGATCGAATCCAACAAAAACGTTCAAGGGACACGTTAATAGTGTCACTCAACGATTGGTGAGTGTACCCGGGGCCTGTTGGCGACCTGAAATTAAAAACATAACACTAATACCTTGACAGGGAATATGCGTCGACCCTTTTGAAAACTATATTTTCGCAGCAGGCGAAGACGGCAAGATACGAGGCTGGTCTATGCGTACCGGAGAATTGTTGTCTCCTCCCTCTGCGCCAATGTCCCAAGCTAGTAATCGACGTTCAGAGGACGATATGGACACGGACTCCCCCGGTCTCTCACATATTTCATTGTATCGTCAAAACAAAAACCCATTTACTTCAGTATTTCCTGCTGGAACAAAAATATCCGCAATGCAAATCACGCAAGAGATGGATGGATTGTCATTGTGGGCTGCAGCGGGACGTGATTTATACGAGTACAAATTGGGACAGGTGTCCGTATTATAGAGGAATCGCGTTCGTTTGGTTAGTTCTTTGCATTTCTTTTCGCTTAGCCTCGAGTAGCTTAAACACGCGTCCGATGAAAAACATTCATCCCATACCTGCTCATTGATAGATAGTGTGAAGAAAAGGTAGTCCTTAACCCTCTCGAATGGAGGGCTGACAATCTAGTCCAATGCAGACCAGCGGGTTCGAAGCTTTCGAACCATTCAAAGGCATGAGAGCTATACAGCTCAGCACAAAATTTGAAGTGTTGGAGAGTGCCTTGACGGGATTCGAGCATGGAAACAATGATGTCCGAGTCTACCAACCGCCAAGGGTTGTCAATGATATCACTACTGTCAATCATGTGCTTCTGTAGAGACGTCTTGTGCTCCTTGATGTGAATTTCCAAGTAAATGAGGTTGGGTACGAGATGGCGTTCGGACGATATTAACCCGCTCTCAATCTGGGGCATATGAAGAGCACGGAAGAGGTTTTCTGTAACGATTTGTTGATAGTCTTGTTTGTCGAAATGATCTTCGCCCACGCAAAGAGTGAGTTTGTGCAGATACGACACAAGGGGTAACAGTTCAACAAGGCCCTCATCTGTCAACAGGAAGCCGTCTAATGTCAGTTCATGGAGAGAGGGGGCAGACTTGACAACCATTTGTTTAAGATTGCTCAAAAGCATTGGTTGAAAGTTGCTCTTGGCCCATGGACTGGTCAGGGAAAGAGACAGCAATCTGATATTGGGAGCATCGAGTAGAGATAGGGTGTCGCTTAGATTTTTGATTTCGCTAAATTGAAAGGAGATAGAAATGGACTCGAGCGAATGACATGGTATCAGTGGACCAGTCAAATCATCATGACCTTCCCAACTCCCGAATCCATCGGATAACCTTAATACTTTTAAACGTGGACAATGTCGGATCACCTCCTGCACCTCATGTACACTAAGACAACCAATTGTCGCCTTAGTCAGCTGACTGAAAGGAATGGGGATTGAAGTGGAATCGAATTTGAATCCGGACATTTCGAAGCTTTGCAGAGCCAAAGCCGAAGTCAAGTTGTCAAAAAAAGGATTCGACAAACGAACTTGCTGAGACCACCTCAGTGCGATATGTTCTAATTTCGTGAAAGAACAATCTATGGCGGCTTTCGGTTCCTCCAGTCCGTAGGCTTCTTCGTTTATGATCTCGTATAGAATCGGGTCCATTTCGAAAGACACTCTCTGCCATCGATGCATCTCGTCCAACAATGTTCGAAATACATTCCACGATTCACGTGGCAACCAGTCCAAGCCTTGGAATTCGGACTCCTCCTCACTCTCGTCGTCGGAATCGCTGCCCAGTCTGAATGCCGTGATTTGCAAAGACAACGAGGCTGGCATTGAACGTTTGAGGTAAAGATCCAATAAGCCTTTGATGTTCCATGTTCTATAAGCCAAATCGACAGCGATATTCGCCCAAAGAATAGGGTGGGATAGTGTGATGTTCCTCCAGTAACTGCATGTCTCCGAAAAATTTAGGGTATTCAGGGAAACTACATTCTGTCCATCTACCGTAGTTATGGACAGACCAGGGTTGTCAACGCAAAGCAAGGTGAAAATGTTCAAGAGGATTTCGGTGGGAAGTTTACGCACAGGCGCAAACAGAGCAAGGCAGTCATTTTTAGCCGATTCCGACTCTTCTCTGCGTTTCTCTAGTGCACACAAGATATTCCTCAAGGACAAGATTTCCACGTCTAAGCGATCCAAGTCACTTTCGATGTCGTGGACAGCACCCCTTATTTGTAGTATTTCTGAGTGGGAAGGCTGATGCCTTGAGCGAAGCTGGCTGTGGACGGTGGAAGGACAAATTCTCTCGACGATGTCAATGGTAGAGGTGCACCTGGAGCACAACGGAAGGCTCTGGCTTTTCGGAACACCGGTTGTTCGGTCCATGGATGAAGTGCGTCGTTTCGAGGCGTTCAAAAGTTGAGCACTGTATTGAGTATTCGTCTGTGTTAAAAAAAAAAAAAACAATAGCCAGTTCGACCAGACCAAGGCACGCACCTTTCTCTTGTTTAAAGGGTCCTAAACCTAAAGATATCGTTATATCAGAAGTGTAGAGGTCAAAAATGGACGTGTAAGGTGAACTGCTAGCAAGGCTTCAAAACGTCAAAGTGACGTAAGAACGCGTCAAAAGTTTCACAGGTAGTTATGATTAAAGAAGCGGTCCGTAGTCTGAGTGACACAGGAAGTACATAATCTAATGTGCATATGGGCGTGAAAGACCGGTCTATTATTCCTGCTCATCAGCTATGTTCTGAGCAAGGGGTTCAAAGTCAGTTTAGTTGGGGATGTTCCTACAGTGGAAGACAAGGTCGTTCTGAGCCCTTTTGTATGAAGGACCGAGAGTCTAGCCCAATGCAAACCTGCAGGTTCGAGGCTCTCGAACCATCGAAATGCAGACTCGCTGTGTAATTCAACATGAAGCTTGAAATGCCGAAGGGTATCTTGACGAGATTCTAGCATGGAAACGATAATGTCCGAATCTACTAGCTGCCATCTGTTGGGAAGTCTATCATGATTTGCTGAGGCCAAACAACGTTCTTTGAGATGGACCTCCAGATCAACGAGGTTAGGTACGAGATGACGCTCTGAGATTGCAGGTGTCGATGTATACACTGAAGAAGGTTTGTGTAGCGATTCTATGATAGTATTCATCCATGATAAGTATCATCTTTTGCAAATGAGGTACAAAAGGTAACAGTTCGATAAGCCCTTCATCCGAGAGCAAAAAACCGTTTAATGTCAATTCACAGAGAGATGAAGCAGATCTGTTGACCATGGCTTTGAGACTTTTCAAAACCATTGTTTGAAAGTCAGCCTTGGCATATAGACCAGGTAGGTAAAGGGAAAGCGATCTGAGATTGGGAGCATCCAAAAGACAGAGCATGTCGCACATTCCTGCAAGCTGTAACCATCGAAAAGAAACAGAAATGCACTTGATTGAATCAGCCTTTATCGGACAAGCTACGTCACGCGTTCGAGTGAACGCGTCGGATATTTCCAATGTTTGTAAGTGCGAGCGAGAACAAATGAACCCTCGCAACTTATCTGCACTGTGACAGACGAGGTTTGCTTGAGTCAACTGGCCAAAAGGAATGGAAGAAGAGATATCGAAGCCAGAAATTTCAAGAGTCTGCAGACTCACGGCCGAGGTGAGCTTATTGGCGAAACGGTTCACCAATTCAGCCTGGGTCCCCCACTCACTACCACATACCAGCCTGAGGTGTTTAACACTAGGGACATGGCAATTCATTGCGACTTCAAAATCATACGCTCCACTATCTACGAGCTCGTAGATGGACCTGTTCAAGTCAAGCGAGACTCTGTACCATCGAGGCATCTCGTCCAACAAGGATCGAAAAAGTCTCCACGATGAACTGGGCAACCATTCCATATAACTACCGTCCGTATCCTCGTCATCGCTAACGCCATTCAGTCTGAATGCTGTGACTGACAGAGACAGTAGAGCTGGTCTCGAGCGTACAAAGTATAGATTCAGTAAATCCTTGACATTCGATGTCCTAGGTGCCAAATCAATTGCGATGTTTGACCAAAGAATGGGATGGGACAATGTGATATTCCTCCAATGACTGCATGTCCTGGCAAGCTCCAAGGTGGGCAGGGAGACCACATTCTCACCATTGACCGTAACAATGGATAGACCAGGTCGGTTAACGCAAAGCAAGGAGAAGATGTCTAACAGGATCTCAGTCGGAAGCTTGCGCACAGGCGCAGTGAGAGCCCGAAAGTTGTCTCTGACCGACATAAGCTCTTCTTTGCGTCTTTTCAATTCATCCAAAGTCTTGGTCAGCGATGCAATCTCAGCATCGAAGCGGTCCAAGTCATTTTCAATGTCGTCAATGGCATTTTTTACTCGCGTTGCCTCTGTTTCCGAAGGTTGGTACATTGAACGCAGTTGGATGTGAATCGTAGGGGGACAAACTCTTTCGATAGTGTCGAGAGTATGGTTACACCTGGAGCATAACGGGATACTCTGCATTTGTGATTTGACTGCTGGGTCCATAGCAAGAGACCAAGCTGCTCAACGCGCTCAGTAGTGTTAGCTGGGGCTGGAGAGCCGAAAATTCACCTGAGTTCACCGATTGACATCGAATTAACCAAAGACGCACCTTCCGTTTCCAAAATTCAGAACCGCCGGGGAACACGGAAGTAAACGAGTAAGAGGCAGTGACGTAACAGCGCTAGCACATCTTGAAACCTTAATGCAACTGACCGTGACTGTAAACACTGGTGTGAGTTCTAGTTCAAACTACTATTCATGCCATAGCCTTTAATTACAAAACTTGGTATCGTATGATGATGACATAGATGTAAAGACAAGTCTCCCATTCCTCTCTAGATCCGTTACGAACAAGTCAAACTTGTTACCTGCCCCTGCAGCGTAGCGACAAAGTGGTCCTCAACCCCCTTGTATGAAGTGCCAAGAGTCTATTCCAATGCAAACCACCAGGCTCGAGGCTCTCGAACCACTGCAATGTAGGGACACTATATAGCGCCGCACAAAGTTTGAAGTGCCGGAGAGTATCCTGACGGGTCTCCAGCATAGAAACAATGGTGCCCGAGTCCACCGGCTTGCGCTGCCACGGTGACATGGCAGGGATGCGGTATTCATTTAAATGAATTTCCAAATGAACAAGATTGGGTACAAGATGGCGTTCTGGCACCGATGCCTTATGGCTAGCCTGAGGCGCGTGTAATGCACTGAAGAGAGTTTCTTTAGCAAGTTTATCGTAATGTCCATCCACAAGGAGCGTTAATCTCTGCAAATGGGGCATGAGAGGTAACAGCTCGCAGAGATCTTGATCCGTCAAAACGAAGTTGTCCAACGTCAATTCGCGAAGTGAAGAGGAGGTTTTTCCAATCATGACTTTGAGATTATCCAAGAGCTTCCGAGAGTCACTTTCGGTTTCGCAGGTCGTAGAAAGAGACAGCGACATGAGGTTCGGGGCGTTAAGAAGAGAGAGCATGTCGCAGAGCTCTGGGAGCCTGCGAAGATGAATGGAAATAGAAATGGACTCGAGTGAATGAGATGTTATTGTTAAACTGGTCGGATCGTCATGAAAGAAGTGTTCATCGGACAACCTCAATGCTCTTAAATTCGGGCAACAATCAATCAACTCCCGCACCGCAGCTGTTCTTTGACAGTCAAGGTCCACTTCAGTCAACTGATCAAGAAGGAGAGATGGAGCGACATCGAAAATGAGACCGGAAATTCCAAGGGTCTGCAGAGCCAATATCAAAGTACACCCATCAAAGAAGTGGCTTGGCAGATGATTGTCAAGACCATCACCTATTAGTTTGATATGTTTGAGATGGGACATCGTGTCTCCCCGATTATTAAGATAGATATCTTCAAACATGCTGTGATATAGAGACGGGTCCATCTCAAAAGAGATTCTGTACCATCGAGTCGTCTCGTTCAAAAAGGATCGAAATATAAGCTCCGAGTCATGCAGTAAACGTTCTACATACTCGTCGCGTTCGTGATCATAGATATCTTTGAGTATTGTAACTGTTAAGGATAGCATCGCTGGTCTCGAATGCTTGAGATAGAGATTCAGTAGGCCCTGAATATCCCATTTCTGATCCTCCAATCGGACAGAGATATTCGACCAAAGGACGGGGTGGGACAGGGTGATATTCCTCCAATGACTGCAAGTACTTGCAATTGTCAAGGTAGGCAAGGAAATGATATCTTTGCCATTATCTGCGATGGTGATGGACAGGCCAGGACTGTCGACACAAAGCAAAGAAAAAATGTCTAAGAGAATTTCAGTCGGAAGCTTGCGAACAGGTGCGATAAGGGCTCGATAATTATCTCCGACCGACATCAGGTGTTCTTTGTATTTGCATCTTAGCTCATCCAATATGGTCGGCGAACGAAGTTTCGCGACGTGGAAACAGTCCGAGTCCCTTTCAGCACCGTTGACTGTATTTCTGGGCTGAGTAGTTTCCAGGTCCGAAAGTTGGTACATTGAGCACAGCTGGGAGTGAATTTCAAGGGGATAGACTTTTGACGACGTCGGGGATCGAGTTGGGCACGGCAGCAGACTTTGAAGTTTGCAAGACGACTGGTTCTGTGATATGAATCAAATGATAAGCCTGGTGTTCACTTTAGTCTGGGGTACAGAATGACTGAGGACAACCCGGGCAACACAACTCACCCCCATGTATCTCTTATAGGACTCGAAAGCCTTGAGATTGCGAGCTCGAAGATCGCAGAAGGACCCCTGACAATCCCCTTAGATGCCTGAGTCGCGAGCGGGTAAAAATGGGGGGTTTTTGAGCAAATTCCTGAGGTAAAAACGGGTAAATTTGGGCTTTTTTTGGGACAAAACCTGAGGCCACGATCGGGTAAAAATCGGACTCCTCACCAGGTCACAGGTAGAAAGCGGGTAACAATGAGGTTTGAACTGGGGCCCAACAAGGTAGTCCAGTCAGACGCTGACCAACTTAACCACTAAGCCTTGTTGTAACGCTCAAGTTACCTTAATGCGCAATCATAGTACCCCCATGTTGATTTACAGTACCAATCAACGTTTTTCACATGTTCTTTTTTCTCAACAATATTTGACGGATATCCGCGGCGCTCTCAAAAAGTTGTCAGGTGCAAAAGACTATAAGGCAGCGGGAATTATGGCTTTGACAGTTTTTTGTTCCTAAAACAGTCTATTTTTTGTACTAAAATACGTTACAACGCAGCAAATCGACCCGAAACCGAAAATTTTTGCGAAAAATTATATATTTTGGGGTGGTCTGAGGTCGAAAACGGGTAAAAATGGGGGTCCCCGGGAGCCCCGAGTCAAAAACGGGTAAAAACGGCCAAAATTTTGACCGTAAAAGTGCGGGTAAGAATGAGGTTTTCCGGCCTCAGACCTCAAAGGGGATTGTCAGGGGTCCTATCGCAGAGGAGAATAACTTAAGTGCGAGACGCGAAGATTAAAGAAATGACATAATGTGACAAATTCCCACTTTCATGGCCCGGGACAGATTCCCTCATACTTAGCTTGACGGCACCAACGCTTTACTTGGAATTGAACGCAACACACACTAGTACTCGCGGTGTAATCATCTCTCGATCGGGGCGCTACGTGCCTACGAGTATAACCGGGACTTCAAGATAGCAAAAGAGCACAACGAAAACTGACAAGAACGCAATCTATATAGTACAAAATCTGATTTAACTCCACTCTGAAGCCCAAATGTCTTTATCCCAGTTTTCTACAAGTTTTGAATCGTCCTGGAGATAACAGAGAACAAGATTCAATGTAGGGCAGGGGAGTAAGTAATAAGTATGCCTGAATATCTCCTGAAGACGCGTAAAAGCAGCGTACCTTGAACTTGGACTGGAAAGATGTGAATCCATCACGAAGAACAAGTACTTGAGTGGGTGAAGTGGCGTCAGTTTCTGATAAGACATTTTGTCTCGTTTCCTTGTATATCTGTAATCGACAGAAAAGAAGACAAGTATAAAGGCCGATTTTGAAAGCGGTTCAGTCAGAACTTGCGGAACAGCGAAAGTCAAACGTCATACTCTCGCGGCTTTAGGTCCCCTGTTGGATATCGAGGCATAAATACCGAGATATTGTATAAGAAATAAAGGTACATACCTTACTTGAGAAAGCGCGCAATGAAAAATCATTGTCGGGACCTCTTTGGTGTCTTTGACGAGGTTATCCACATTCATCAGAAAATCCCTCGATGGCATATTTACAGCCCCTTTAATGTTGCCGCCTACATAGTCGTCATCGCGAACGTCGACAACCAGATAATCTTTCTTCGGGACTTTATTACTACGGATGATATCTGCGAGTTCCTGAGTGTCTTAAGCAAGCTTTTCAGATATGAAAATATACAGATACGCACTTCACTTGTTATATATTTCGTGGACATGGATGAAAAGAGTCTAGAACTGGTTTTGAGGTGGAAGAGATGATGAGGAACGCACTTGAAGGACTTGATCATGCCGTTACGGCACCCGAACTTGTTCTCCAACCTTCCAACCATCATGGTCAGTCCTACTCCCTCTTCTTTCCTTCGGTTTTCACTTATCAGGTACTCATTTGTAGTCTGTAACAGCCCCGGCACGAACCTCATTCATATCCCAACCCACCGCTGGATCGTCGTCGTCAAATGTCAACGCAACTTCATCCAATCCCGCCTCTAGTGCCAATGCCATAGGCATGTCTCCGGAACTCGAGCAAACGCTTTCGCTACTTTCTTCACATCGATCCGTCATGGGATATATGCTGTTATCTAGAGGACACCCGGTCAGCATTATACGGCATTCGGGAGTGGTATTCGATGGCGAGCAGGGGAAGAAATATGCCGCAGTTATAGCGAGGATTGTGGAAAGCGTGCAGACAGGGCTAGAAGAGATACACGGAAGCGAGAACGATGGGGTGAGTTTCTAGGATTCACAGGAGGTTGGATTGAGAAAGCTCACAAGTGCTAGGACGATGTTCGCTTCCTCAGGATTCGAACAAAACGACATGAACTGATGATATCGCCGGGTTTGTTTTCATTATTCACAACGTGTACACTTAACTGAGTCTGCTTTATAGATGGTCGATACCTCCTCGCCGTGTTACACGATCCCACTGCATGAACGCGACCCATTTTCTACCATTCTTCGCTACGGCTATGCATCTACCTACGTATTACTTGGATAATCAGACCTCTTTTTGCCCTGGACTCCCATTGTCTTTGATACCCAGCATTGTTATCAACACATTTATTGCATGTATCCTAGGGCATCTGCGCTGGTTTCATTTGCCTAGCAGCTTGCGTGTAAAATCAGATTTTTGTGTATCTCATTGTGTTTCCAGGCCCTGTTCGCGAGCAGATCACCGTACTCATCATCAGGAAATCTAACAGGCTAGCGTTCGCTCCTTTTCAAGTAGACATTATTGCGCCTTTGGAAATCAGAGGTCTTGGAATAATATAACTTGTCAGCGGTCCATTATCCACGGCCGCGGCTCTTATGTACTCAAGGTAAATCGGCCTTTATCTTCCAAATTGATTGTGATACTGCCCGCTACGTTCCAGATAAACCGGTTGCAGGAGACTAGTTTATCTATTTCCATTGGCGCGTGACTTTGTCTCCTTGAAGAAGCCAACTTTTTGAGATAGATGTCCCTTGGCATTTTGGCGGTATAAATGCATTCCAGTGCCTTGATGTTCTACTCCTTTCCCACTTCTCGAGCTTGGATCGGAACGAGTTCCACTGTCCTTGTTTGCTTCTTCCCCCCACAAATCTGCTATAAACTCTCAACACGCGTCGATAACCGCCTTCAAATTCCACTGAAATCTACACGATGTCAGAGAAAGAGGCCTCACAATCTTGATCCTAAGGCAGAATCAAAGTTGAGGAGAAAGCTTGATATTCTGTGGGTGTTTTGCGTTTTGACATGGTGGAATCTGATGCCTCTTCTCATAGCATCCTGCCCGTGATAACACTGACTTATACCTTTCTCTTTCTCGACGTAAGTTGACGCCGTTATTCGTTGCAGTGGTCACCTGAAGTTTTCATCTTGTACACCCCATCATTTCACTCTGGACATCAATTAACTCCCGCATGCTCCATTAAATGTATACTAACACCACCAAACTCGTTCACTTCCAACGGGATTGAATTCATTAACAGCGTGGGGTTAGTGCGATGCTTGACATGACATTATTACAATTTTAGTTGCTGACCGCTGCAATAGAACGTTGGAAATGCCAAGTGCGCGCTCAGGTCAACCTCTGGGATGTAGAGCGGAGAAAACTCATTATCATAGGTCCGCGGGACTCGAGCAGGATATAGGACTTCATACCTATGACTGTGAGTGAGCACTCGTTCAGGATGTTGCGTTTGAACTTATGTTTTGCTGTAGTTAATATCGGTACATGCCTTGTGCGTCGCTCATCAAGGATTCTGCTATCGTTCTCTTAACCAAGGTTTACCTGCAGTTTTACTTGACATATCTTATTTGTGAAGTACCTTGTGCACTACTGGTCAAGAAATTCGGGTTTTGGCTCGTTCCCGTTTCGTATGTAGACTTTGTTCTATCTTTTTACAGACAACCGACCCAAGCGCTATTAGTGTCTTTATCTTCGGTACTGTCACGATGGCTACGGCTTTTATTCATAGTCAGTATCTTGCCATGTTTCTGCGCTTTAAATCTGACAGAATCGCTGGGTTTGCTTGCCGCCGCACCACTAAACATAGACCGAGCCGGGTTCTATGTAACGAGAATCATGTTGGGGCTGGCAGAGTCTGTTGCAATGCCAGGAATTAGGTATGGTACTCTAGCATATCCGGTCATACTCGCTAAGGAAAGACTTAGCTACCTTCTCACACGATACTATCGTCGACATGAACTGACTAGTCGGGTAGGATGTTTCATGGTGGTTGCTGCTGGCTCTGCAGGTGCATGTGCGTCTTGTCGGTTATCTTCAGTTGCAGGTCAGCTCCTAATTTATCGCGCACAGTTGGTGGACTTCTTGCTGCAGGTCTGCTTAGACTGGGGAAAATCGGAAGCCGCTCATCTTGGGAGAATATATTTCTTGTCGGTCAGTACGCTACCATTAATCTTCTGCCAGAAAGGCTGAGCTTTTATACAGAGGGAATAATCACTATGGGCTTTGGACTGTTATCGTTTCCTTTCTTCCCTACTGATCCGGAACGAACGAAGATGCTGAATGAAGAAGAAAGGCAGCTGGCTATTGCTAGAATGTATGCTGATCAACCCGAAGTAAGCATTCCGCTTACTATCCGTGAATACCTCATTTTCATGTGTCGCTTTCACATAGATCAGGGATACGAAGGAATCAATGAACCGCAAATTGATTAAACGAGGTGCTTTCAATGTGAATACAGTTGCTTGCACTTGGTAAGCTCAGCCTATAACTCGGGAAAGAAACGAGTTGACCTGGTTTATAGGTTATACGTCGTCAGTGAAATGTACGCTATACTGCTTTTCGATGTTAACACCAAGACTAGGTTGACAACTGCTCGGTGCAAGGATTGGGTATCTTTTTGTGAGTATCTTGTGGTCACTATACGCTCCTGCTAAGAGAAGATGTGGAAATAGACCATCTATCCTGAAAGTGAACTATCCCAGTGCCTCCACCGTCCGAATACAAATACTTGTGGTCCCGATTTATATGTCTGTCTCCACGTTCCATGTCGTCTGCTTGTTTGATTTACCGGTCGTTTCTCAAGTACGGCTGCTGTCATAGCATTAATCACTACGATTGGATGTATCAAGACACGGACACATTTTCCCTTCATTCTCTTTGCAGGTGCATGTACTATTACTGGGTGTATGTTCCTAGCGTCTAGATACACCGAGACGTCTAATTTCTATACATCTAGACAGTATTTGGCTAGCAACGGATCCTTCCTCTGTCAAAGCAAGATATGCGGCGTGCTTCTTGAATATGACTGGTGGTTTCGTAAGTATTTTCTCAATTCTTAAGCACTCAGATCAAATGGAATTTTGTACATAGATCGGTGGACCCGTAGCTTTGGGCTGGGCTGCTTCAAACGCTTCTCCGGATACAGTCAGAGCTATGGTTGGCGCTATCGTGACAGGTTTTGGGGGTATCGGTCAGTCCTGACATTCACCATCTAACGAGCGCGACTCATCTTCATCGTCCAGGTTCTATTGCTGGTGTCTGGTAGAGTCTTAGCTTGGTCACTTGATCCAAGTCTGATCTTCATCCGTACTTGTAGGGCATACGTCCAAACCGACGCCATTACTGGTTATCACAGCGGCAATGCTTTCAATCTTTCAATGTCTGCTTCGCTCATCGTTGCTTGTCTCGGGTTATTCAGTTACCAATGGTATGAGAATAAGAGACGGGACCGAGGCTATAGAGATTACCGTCTGGAAAAGGGAGGCGTTGATCAGTGCGTCACCCAATCGTTTTTCATATCATTTCTTACTTGCAGACAGGCTAGGGGGATTGCACCCTTCGTTCAGATACATCTATTAGTACTCATGTCCTCTGTATCGCCAACTCCTAAATTTGAAATTTCCTTCTCATTCTACCATGATCTCTCAAATCAAAGCGAAGGACCCATATTTTTACCGTTTTCGAATGATAGCCTGTCCATTCTCTCTACTTCCTGCTCCTCTCAAATGTGCCGTGTTGATATGGTCCAAAGGACTGGAGAGGAGTAGTCTGGCAAAGTGCTATCCTGGTGCCCTCTTTGTGGTTCTTTGTGTCGAAGCTACTCCCATGGCGTGTGCGCATGAGTTTGCTAAAGACTGGTTCTTATTGCCATCAATGTATGCACCAATCATCTTCTTTCGTCAAACAATGAATAAGTAGTAGTCAGATAGTTGAGAATCATAGAAAAGGACGCCTCTTACCATATATCATCCTTCCTTCTGAACCATAGGACTCGGTGCGTTGGGGGACCGCGCGCGTGATGATCGGATGTCCGACACCGTAGGACAAGGGAGCTTCGGTCGACCGGTTGTATTTCTCCTCAGCATTGTAAAGTATTGTAATCCTTTTATAACAAGACAACTTCGGTCTATCGGTTGTATTTTTCCTCAGCAATGCAAAATACTGTAAGGAACATGTCCTGACGAATCGTCGCGTCATAAAACCAGTCTTACAACGAGTATAAAACAAGGACGATTCCGAACGTTTCTCAGACTGTAACCCATTCCAATCCGACAAAGATGAAAGCTTGTATCACAACAGGAGACGGCAAAGTTGCACTGGGAACCGCACCAAAACCTCAGGTTGGGCCCAAGCAGATACTAGTCAAGGTTGTAGCTGCTGCGCAAAATCCTCCTGATTGTAAGTTCGAATTCGTGTATTTCAAGACTTCACGATCTCCAATTAAAATTACATTAGGGTACATGTTCCAGCGTTTGATTTCCACGGGAGTGGTTATAGGCCACGATTTTGCAGGAATCGTAGAAGAGATAGGTTCCGATGTCCCGTCTGGGGTAAGGAAGCTTGGTGAACGTGTTGCAGGTTTAGTACGAGGAGGTTGGTCATCGACTCGTGTGCGTGTTTGAATTCAACTGATTGAAGAGATAGGTGTAAAAAGTGAATGGGGTGGAAGTTTCGCAGAATATTGCGTGACAGATGCAGAACTCGTGGTATCACTGCCAGATAGTTTGGCTTTTGAAGAAGCTCCGAGCCTTGGTATGGCAGGATTCACGGCCTGTCAAGTGCTTTGGCAAAGTCAAAAACTGCCAACGCCCAGTGAGCCTGCAAAAGAACCATCGCCGGTGTGTATCTATTGCAAATTGTTGAACATGTTAAAAGAACGTGTTGTAGATTCTAGTCTGGGGAGGCTCGTCTTCGGTCGGACAATATGTCATACAACTTGCGAAGCTATCCGGACTTGAGGTTATCGCCACCGCATCGCCCAGGAATCATGATTTAGTGAAATCCCTTGGTGCCGATGCGGTTTTCGACTACAAGGAGGAAGATGTTTCTCGGAAGATTCGGGAATACACAAGAAACAAGCTAGCTTATGCGATAGATTGCATTTCCGAGGGGGACACACCAAAGCTTGTGGGAGACAGTCTCGGGAACGAGGGTGGCCACGTTACTGTGCTACTCAATGTACGGGTACCAAGGGAAGATGTGAAATCAGAATTCCACTTGGTGGTTACGTTGTTCGGAGAAGTAAGTCACAAACTGACAGTGATTATACAAGTGTCTCGCTCACAGATAACATCAAGCCGTTCGTTACTTCACCTCCACTATACGATTACCCAGCCTATCCTGAACATCGGGAGCTGGCAAAGATTTGGGTGAGGCTCTTGAGCGAGCAACTGAAATTAGGAAAATTGAGAACTACGCCAGTAAAAGTAGTACCCAATGGTTTGGCTGACGTCCCAAAGTGGATTGAATACCATCAGCAAGGAAAGGTAAATGAATCGATTCTTCTGCTTTGATTGACGAGCTTTGACCGACTTTTCACTTGAAGGTGAGCGCAGAGAAGATTGTCTATCGGATTGCAGACACTCCCTAGATAACGAGCTGTAGAGTTGCTGTAGAATATTTCAGAAAGTGTCCATTGTCATCGGGAATTCAATAAAAACCTACCATCCGCTATGTGGGAATTCCGGGAGATGATTGTAGCAAGTGACGTAATAAGACGGAAAACTCGTTTAAAAGTACGAGGTTCGGCTCGAAAGCCGTTTGTGCAAGTCTGCCAAGTCGTCTCGTCCTCTTGTCGTTCTCTACTCTAGCAATGCTCGAGATATTGGAAGTCCGTGATACAATTTCTTGTCCTAACATGCACCCACTCGTCGTTCGCAGGTGACTACGCCAAGTTTGGCGTACATCTGTTTAGGAGGTTTTGTGGTCGTGGTGAGTGTTCAAAATTCTATTTCATTCCCCGCCATTGACTAGAAGTGCACAGTTTTCTATGGTTTCTCTTCTAGTGAAAGAAAAGGTCTGCTTTGACTCGCGAGACTCCTTGGCTACCTGCTAACCTGAAGGCCATGTTCAGTTTTATATCAACGAAGTGGTTCTTGGCACTGCCTTTGGTAAGTGCAATGGCACGCGTAAAACTTATTTACTAGACGACTGGTGTTAGGTATTGCCATGGGTCCTTTTGGGGCCAATGCTTTCGATCCTCGGTCATGGGGTAATGAGAACGAAGTGACATTGGAGGTGATGAGGGTTGTTCTTGCGACTGGTCTTTTTGCGATTGGTGTTGAAATTCCGCGTTCATATATGCGAGATCATGCTAAAGGATTGCTCATCATGGTGGTTCCTACGATGGCAATTGGATGGGGTATAGTTTCGGGTATGTCTTGAGAACTCTTTTGGTGGCAAGTCAACTGACGTGATTCTCCTCCAGGTATTCTGTTCGGCTTATTCCCTCGGCTGGGGATTTACGGCTGTCTAGCCATAGCTGCAACCCTTACCCCGACCGACCCTATCATATGCGCTGCAATAGTGGGAGGAAAATTTGCTGTGAAGCACGTCCCGGTTAACTTGCGTCAAATCCTCTCTGCAGAATCGGCCTCGAATGACGGGCTAGCGTACGTATCTGTGTCCTTTTCTCGGTCATTCTCTCGTCAATGATATAACGTTCTCTTTAGTTATCCTTTCCTCAGTATCGCGATATACCTGTTGATAGACTCTACGAGCCGTCAAGCTGTTGGTCATTGGTTTCTAGTCGGTTGGCTGTACCAGGTCAGTTGAAGAGGATCTGCTAGTACCAAACTAACTCGTGCTGGATAGGTTGTCTGTGGAACCGTCTTGGGTGCTCTGATGGGTATGTTATCTATCCTATTGAAAATTAAACCTTAATGACAATTTTGTTAGGCATCGCGTTTCGATACCTGATGCGGGTATCCCATCGAAAAGGCTACATTGATCGCGAAAGTTACGTTTCGCAATACCTTGCCTTGGCATTCCTTACCATTGGGATAGCGAGCACTCTTGGCTTGGATGATCTTTTGGCTGCTTTCGCTGCTGGAAATGCAATCTCCTGGGATGGAGATTTCAACGACCATGTAGAGGGCGATTCCTTTTCTTCTGTGCTAGATCTGGTACTCAACTGTGGCGCATTTATATACATCGGTGCTTGGCTTCCATTCACATCTTTCAACGATACCAGTCTGGGACTCGATGTTTGGCGCCTGATAGTCTTGTTCCTGTCTATACTGGTGCTCAGGAGGTTCCCTTCCGTCATGTTACTGTATAGATGGATTGATGAGATAAATGGATGGAAAGAGGCCTTGTTTACGGGTCATTTTGGTGAGTATTCTCAGTACATGTTGTTGACGAGTGTTCTGACAGGTCTGGAAGGACCTATGGGTGTTGGTGCCATTTTTGTATCCGCCCTTGCCATTAGTCGTCTGCCTGAACCTCAAGATCCACCGCAAAGTAACGGAGAATACGTCTCAGCGGTGATGCATCCTATTGTTAGCTTCGTCGTACTTGGATCGATCATCATACGTGAGCATATAGTTTCAATTTTGAATGGCGTCTAGCTCACATCCGTAATAGACGGTCTCAGCATCCCATTCTTCACCATGAGCCGAAATGTGTCGCGCACGCTCTCAATCCCAGTTTCTTCGACCTTTAGATCTAACAACGCCATGCCGGATTGGATGAATCTGACTAGAGCTCCCAAGACCAATTCCGGAACTGCTACGCCCGTACCTCAAGGCGGGATCAGAACCACCAACGCCAGTCCAGACAGAATCCTTGATGTCGAAGTCGATGTTGAAGCAGGTCTTGATGGTGATCATGAATTCGCCCACGTTGTAGGAGAAGAAAAACTCGAACCCAAGGAGACAAGGGTCCCAGAAGCTGGTCCTAACACCAGTCGTAACCAAGCTCAGGTTTGTCTTAATTCTTGCGCAGGAAATCACCGTGTTCATTATTGAGAATATTAGGACATTGGTGCTGTGATTGCAGAGAAGAAAGCAGTCCAGTTTCAAGACAAGGAAATTGAATAACATTCGTTGAAAGGCTCGGGTGCGCAACAGAGGTTTTGGCACTCGAGTTTGAACTGGAGAGGTTGGTGGAAAAGGTTGGGTAGATGGGAATGTGTTCATTTTGTCTTGGGCAGAGAGCGTTGAAAATTTTGCATTTATTGAGATTTTTTTGGATAGAACATTCTGTACATAGGAAGAGAATGAATTGCTATCATGCATTACTACTCTAAATTCCTCGAGGGCAAAGATCAAAACCAATGCACTTGTAAGTTTATAATTGGACGTGTCCGTTGTAGTGAACTCGGAACTGTTGTTCTTGTCTATATTATTCGATTATATACCAACTGATATGCTACGAAAACAAAAAGAACGTACATACAACATGAATTAGTAGCTCGATACACATACAATACACGAACATAGATCATTCCAAAGCAAATCGACAGACATAACTAGGAGAATATAGTGTAAACATTGGTATTGAGAGCGTCTAGATAGATTGAAAGGGAAAGGAGGGTTGGAATAAGTTCAAGAAAAGGTGGGTAAATGGTTGTTTGCGAATGAAGCAAAACTGTATGTCAGCGCCCAATCGTCCTCGCTGAGGTGTACGCCGGATTGGTCTTGTCCTTGTCCACCGGTCTGGGCCGTAAAGGCAGCGATAAGCGAAGCCACATCTATTCAACCATTCAGGTGAAAGCTTTTACAACAATGACGGCATACTCACTTTCTGGGCTCAAATCGGAAGAAGGGGACTCTCCGGTGGTTCTCTGCACCAGGCGCTTGAAGATGGCCTAGAGTCATGTCAACGTCCCAAACAACAACCTTCGAAATCCCGGCCAGGCTCACCATCTCAGCACCAGAAACAAAAGTGTCCACGCCCTCAGTAGCATCCTTCAAACTCGTCCTTCTCTTCTGCAACGCATGCTTTTCCACCACAGCCTCGATCCACTTGACCCCCATCCAGTAAGAAGCTTGTCGAGATAGTGCCTTTTTGCACATTCGGAAATTGTTCATCGAAGTCTGGGCTAGGATACTTGTCGAAGAATGCAAAAGTTTGCTAGCAGAGGATGAGTTGGAAGGAGTAGCACCAATACTTGGGCCTAGGTGTTCTGCTGCCGCAGCGGTACTACTAGAAGAAGCCAAAACGTCTCGTCCCGTTCGGATGCGATATTCTACGTGACTGTTTAGCAGGTGTCTGGAACCAATCCAGGAATCTCACCTTGAACCCAAGCAGTTGCAGCAATGAAGAAGCATTGGTTGACAAATGGAGAAGCCAGATATGCGAAAGGATCCACGAGATCTGCTGAGCTGATGATATTACTGATAGCAAGACAGGAATTATTAACGACAGCTAGTCGGTCTTGCAGACTTGTGCGAGCGGCATTAACACCGGGATTGATTAAAGGTGGGCGGTAGAGTAGAATAATGATGGAATTGTACTGGAATGCCTGTTGAGCCAATGTTTTGCGGAAGAGATAGAAACCTACCCATAGATGCAAAGCAAGAAAGACGGGCCCATTGGCTAGATCAGAGTGAATTCTCAAACTGAACAAATACAAAAGGATTAGTCTTGTGCGCTAAAGGATCCAAGATGCCCGCGTACTTTTCTGAATTAAACATCATCACCTCGGGAAGGGCATTATATGCAGTTGTTATCAGATCTTCGACTTCACTCAAGTTGATTCCTGTATTTGGATTGCTGCCGTTGCAAGTACTATTTTGCTGCCCGTTTTCTCCATCTCCTCTGGAGGGCGGCTCAGAGCCCGGGGGACGCCACGTTGGATCGACGGAATTGATACACTCAGCGAGGGCTCCATAGAGCTGGAACATCTTGACATGGTACGGAAACGGAGACGGGGTCCGACCTTGAGAGAGTCGTTCGCCAATTTGCGCGTGAGATTCCTCAGATTGCGTGAGTGAAGGATCGGCACGTATTATTCTAAGAATGTCCTCTTCGGTCGGCAATGGGGCCTGGCGAGGAGAACAAGCTAAGTGTCCATATCTAGGAGTGGTGGCTTGGCACGTACCTTGATCTCGTTGTCTTTGATAGTTACAGGCCTTCCGGTACCAAAGGCTAGGGTCCTATCCAAAACAAAACAAGACCACCATAACAGACGGTCTGCAGTTTGCTGAACGGGATCAGCGGAAGAAGTCTGACCGGTGATATTCTTAGGTGACATTAGCACACGGCTTCATGTAATAGTCCCAGACATACTTGGTGTAAACCGAGATCAACAGCCATCCTAGACCACAAGACTTGAGCGTTCTCCAATTGACAAGTTTCAAATAAACAAACCTCAAAGCCATTCCAGAATAGGTCCATAATGCACCTGCGGAACAGAGGCGGTGTTCGGTACAGTCTTAATAAACAAGACGGGTGATCATACCTTCGTTATTCAAACCGAACGATAAATACGCCAAAAACAACAGTGACGCCACCGTATTGAACGAAGGATACCCAAGCATGGGAACGAGGAGTTGCTTAGCCTTCTCCGCAAACGGAATCCCATAAGTAGCAGGTGATTGGTCCTGAACTTGAGATCTTAGGATCGGTGTGTCGGAGAATCTGTGAAAATTTTTGAAACGTGAACGCCTACTGAGTATGGCGGATAAGAAAGATTGATGGTTAGAGACAAACCTGGCAGCCAGTGCGCATACGGCGTTGATCAACAACGGCGCCGTGACCCTTTTAGATGGATCATCATGATCTATGTTACTCAAAAGCGAGGCCTTGTTCAGAAACGGGAAATGGCTGCCCATTCTCGTAAAGAATAGAGTGAGGAGTGTGTGAAGTAATGCTGGACGAGGAATGTCAGACCCAGACTCGTAAGGAGAGTCAAAAGGTATCGACGGAGAGATAGGAACGTTTTGTCCTGCTCCTATAGTTGATGGAGGACTTTGAGCATTCCCGTTAGTGTAATGAAGAGGTTCAAAGGAAAAAGATGTTGTGGAATTCTTCGTGGGTAGATCGGACGAACTTTGAGGAGAAGACGCTTCAAATGACGAAGGCGAAGGGCACCGAGAACCGGGGTAAGGTGCGCGAAACGCTATAGAAATCTGTTCCAAGCCAGGCTACAGAAATGCATAAAAGAATCAACAATAAAGTGAGAATCCGGTGCAAGAACACATCACCTGAATTGCGGTTGGTCCAAAAGGTCTGCAAAAGTGACTCAAAACCAATCAAAAGAACAAATAAGTATGATCCACACCTGTAGTATTGCAGTACCAATGGAGGTTCCTGTGCATGACTTGATGTTGATACACTCAAGCCGCTGGTGTTCTCTATTGCGCCCATTTTAGACGCCGAGGCGGTCACAACTGCGGAGGTCGAACTCTGTGTGCTGTCCAACGGATTCCAACGTGGAGCGTGATCCATAGGAAGAGCTGCAGCTAACAATACGTCCAAGGGAGACTGAGTATGGAGATGCATACGAGACGAGGACTGAGGGCGGTTGGATATAGCCATGCCCGAGGGTGACGACGATTGTATCGAGGTGTAGGAGCCATTTCCCATAGTACTGTAGTCAGTTTGAGGACTTTCCATAGAACCATTAGGTCTCGAGGAACTGGAAACGCCAGAAGCCGTGTTTCTCATTGTGGGCAGAGACCCGTAACGAGAGCGGGACGAACTAACGCCGTTTAAGAGGTTGTTGACAGAGCCTCTAGTCCTTTCATATGCGTCGGAATCTGGAGAGATAGATGTAGAGGTTTCCTCGTGGTAGATATCGGACGAAGTGCGTCGGTGATCATGTCCTGGCAGAATGTCGTTCGGTTCCTTTGCCCGCAAAGCGTCGCTCTTTCGAGCTTTGTTTCTTCTACCGTCCTGCAATGGGTCTGGATAATGACATTCTTCATTTGCTCCCTCGCAGCTTGAGCAAACGGGCTTGCTTCCGTTGCATTTCGCCTTTTTTTCTGAAAAAAAAAATGAAGGGTTGTACTAGACTAGAGCTGGACAAACTCACGTCGACACCGGTGACAAGCAAGACTAATCCTTTTCCTCTTCGCTGGCACACTTGCAGGGGGATTCGGGGCAGGGTTGGTTGCCCGAGGATCCATGTTGGTGGTATAAAGCACTGTGGGGTTCGCCGGATATTCGGAAAACAAGGCTCTCACGTTTGCGGCTCCGTCGAGTCCTCGACTCGGAAGGACACAACTCTAAATACACCTTTCCTATACTTACTCTGATGCAAAACACCAATCTTGTGGCAAGAATGTAGGGAATGTTGTATACATATTTCCAGTCATTCCACAGTAGCAGTACAAAAAAAATTCAATAAATACAAGACCGGGACTCGGACTCGGATTTTAAGCAAACCATAGTTAAAACCAGTAAATCACTCTGAATCTTCGCTAAATTCCTTGTACTCGACCTTGTAGCCCGCAAATCCCCTACCGATCCAACGGCCCAACACTACATTAGCAAGCCTTCCTGTCCAGAGCGGAAAATCCACGAGAACGACATCGGCTGAATCAAGGAAAGCGAGCATCTGGAAGAGATTGGGAGCATGTCCTTGCATGATTGCGGAAGAGAGGTAGCCGTAAAAGTTGTGGATGAAGGTTTCGTCGAATCTGCAAAAGATGAAGCAAATGCCACGAAAAAAGTTGGCTTCGAAAGGGTTGTACATCGACTGAAAAACTCACCCAGCATTGGTTCCGCCGCTCACAGTGATATGCACGTCTAAATCGACACCAGCGTCAGGATCAGACCAGAACTATCATACATCGTTATTAGCCAGGGTAACTTTTCGTGCACAAACAAGAGCAGCGACACGTACCGTATGATAATGGTATGGAGGAATTGTTACGCTCTCGCCAGCTTTTAGCTTCCCTAGTTTTCCATCCAAATCATAGCATAATACACCGCTTTTCTAACAACAGCATCATTGGGTTTAACAACTGGTGAAAGTTTGCAACGTATCTACGTACCACATCAAACCTCTCTGTCTGGTAAATGTGCCAATGATATGGAGCTGCACCAGCAAGATTTCCCTCAATTGAATTCCGAAACCAAGACAAGTTCCACTCACGCGTTGCGGTAGACTTGCGCCCATTTCCGGTATGCGGATTCGAGTGCTTGAAAACCTGCCGGGAAGTAAAAGAGCCTCCTTCGGCTTGAACAAACCACGTCTTTAGAGCGCCGTCAAAAAAGTTCCAAGCACCATCCGGGTCGCGTTTGGGTTTCTGGAGTGGGACCTGCAGGTTCGTGTGCCAAATTTTGGAGAGGTTAGAAATTAAAGGTTGACCCTCTTTAGTGAATGAGGCTCTTCGAAACGCACCTGGGAGAACATGAGAGAGGAAACGATCACAACATGATATAGGAAGCATGTCTTTATATACCGAGTCTCAGGGCAAGTTTAGACTTGGCTCATCAGTCTCACGGACGGCGAGATTGTCTGAAATGGCAAAACCGGTCCGCGGCCGGTTTTGGCTGCCAAGCGCCCATTTTCCGGTAGATAAGACTGTACATATTACAGCGGTTTTCATAAATATACGGAATCGCAAAACTTTTTGTCATACGGCGACCGATCGGATCTTCTCCGGCTCACAATCGGCGACTCATTTTCGGACCTCAGATCTTCTGTTTCCCGTCCTCAGCCGTCTTCTCAACTACTCTACTATTCCAGGGTATGCCTTGCTGCTAACAATCTTTACCTCTAGGCATTATGAATTTCACATCGTATCATATACTACAGCTGCCCAACAGCTGCCGAATAGCATGCAAAGTTGTTTGCAAGTGTGCTATTCTGCCAGACTGTTTGCTGGAACGGCATATAAAAGTCAGAGAGTCGGCGGACTGGCACCCCCTCTGTCGTGGTATGAACTGGTATGAATTGAGGAGGTCCGAGCAAGTACCAAAATCGGCACAGAATCACGGGACGATTGTAAACGCATGAGCCGGAGAAGATCCGATCGGTAAAAATTTTTTGCGATTCCGTATATTTATGAAAACCGCTATAACGGTTCGAGTGAATTTTGAAAACTACTACAACATCGACGCCGGTACAAGAAAAAAGTCTACACTTCAAGAAATACACGAGTTCCACGTTAAACGCTACAAGTGCCCAAGACACGATGACAGTTTATCAATCTCCCTTAGTACTCGACAAGGTAAGTTTCAACCCATCTGCTCCTAGACCCGCGATCCTATATCGACGAGACACGGCGGAACTAAAGCTATCAAACCACTGAGAAGCGGAAGGAGTGCAAGACTCCAAGCGCATCTCAAAATGCCGAAGAGTGGTTCGACGGGATTCCAGCATAGAGCTGACAGTCGCCGAGTCTGCCTCTGCCTCCTGCCAATGACAATTGCATTCCTTTACTAGGTGGATTCCTAGATGAGCGAGATCAGGCATGAGCCGAGGTGTAAACGGGGAATCTGTCATGGTGAAAGCCCTGAAGAGGTCGGTTTTGATGGTTTGATAGTAATTATAAGTCACAAAGAACTCCAAATTCTGTAAATGAGGTATGGAGGATAATATGTCGATGACACTCTTACCTGAACCTAGGTGACCATGCACCGCCAACTTCAGGAGAGACGGTGACTTTGCAAGCATCATTTTGAGATGTTCCGTCAACATATCTTGACCTGTCATTTCCTTTCCGAAATCAACTGATAGTGACTTGAGTCTAGGAAGAGCGAAGAGGGAAAGTATAATGCTGTGCTCGCCCAGATTGGTAAAAGAGATGGACTCGAGAGTGTCAGATTCTATTCCTCGAGTCGGAAGATTATGCACTTCCGGTTCCTGGAAAGGGACAAAGATTGACAGGGCTTTCAAGCGAGGACATTGGCGAAGGAATGTGTACAGTTGGAGGAGAGTTGGATATTCCAGAACTGCCTTGACCAGCTGATTAAGGGGGATGAGATGATCAGGTACTGGCATCCGGAGTTCGCATAGAGACGGGGCGGATAAGAACTTTGAAAAGAAATCCGGGGTATCATCCTCGTCATCTCGCCAACGGTTCCATGTGAGCTCGAGATGCCTCAGATTTTGTAGGGAGTATTGTAACGGAACATCCTCTTCGTTTATTTCATAGACCCAAAGGTCCACATGCTCGCATATGTTCATAGCCAAATCAAAGGACACTCGCGACCAACGAGGCGTTTCCTTCAACAGGAGACCAAAAAGATCCCAAGATTCGCTCGCAAGTTCTTGCAAGTGGTATGCACTGAAGTCGGTCGTGTTATATTCTAACCTGACTGCTTTGATGGTCAGAGTGAGCAAACTCGGTAGCGAGCGCTGAAGATATAACTCGACCAAACCTCGAACATCCCACGACCTCTGAGCTAGATCCACTGTGATGTTGGACCACAAACTAGGATTAGACAAAGTTATTTTTCGCCACTGACTACACGTCCTGGCAATATGGAGCGTAGGCATGGAAAGTGTATCCTCGCAGTCAACAGAAGCGATAGATAGGCTGGGGCTTTTGACACAGGCAAAAGTGAAAATTTTGAGGAGGGTCTCGACAGGAAGTCTCCGCACCGGCGCCAGAAGTGCCCGGTAATTGTTTCTGATATCTTGAAGGTGCGCCTTTCGCTCGTTTAGCTCAGCAAGGACACTAGTCAAAGACAAGATTTCTGCTTCGCAGCGCGCTAGGTCACCTTTGATATCATCGACAACATTTTTAATTTGAGCTGTTTCGGCTTCGGAGGGTAGATCCAGTGAGCGTAGCTTGGAATATATGGTCTGAGGACACTTTCGTTCCGTCATCCGAAGGGTTGCGTTACACCTGACGCACAACAGGGTACTATGGGCTTGCGAGCCACTCATGTTTTTAAAGATGTTGAACGTGTCGCGTCGTGCGAGAATGTGGATTCGCGTCGTCCTATGTATACATCAGACTTGATGATGATTTTGGCCCGCAAGGTACTTACGCACTTGTGAGAACCGTCAGATGGAAAAAAATTCTGACCCTTGGGCCCTCTGACAGACATGAGCTTCGTTTATAACTGTAAGAGCGCTTTGAGAGACTGCATACCTTCAGTTGTTGATCAGATACCAAGAGTGAGACAACGGAAGAGGAGGGAGCAGGAAAAAAAAAGTGCACGGCGACTTGCTATACATTACGTCTGCTCCTGGCGGCGATCACAGTCTGCTGCAATCTTCTCGCGCTAGCATTTAACTCGTCGATACGATAAACTACCAATGATCATGCATTCATGGTCGAATAGGTTGTATGAGTCTATACATGACTATGACTGTTCGGTTCAAGTAGAGAGTCCCACGCCGCTTTGCTGATTTTCTGAACTGAGCAAGGTACTAGCATTTCTGAAAAGTTTTTGTAGAGTACAATATGTATAACTAGCCGAATGAAAGAATTCTCTTATACAGACCCACAGCATTGACTCGGATAGAGGATGAAGCATACATACGTTCCTACCCTACCCCCTCAAATCTTCTTAATCCATCAGTATCAGCAGACAATCTCAAAAGTTCAATGTTATATGACCGTTCGCCAATGTCCCTTGGTGCTTGACAAGGTGAGCCTCAACCCCTTCGTTCCGAAACCTGAGAGCTTATGCCAATAAGAAACAGTATAATACAAGCCTTTAGACCACTCGTAGGCCGAAGGAGTGCGCGGTTCCGTGTGCATTTCAAAATGCTGGAGAGTATCTCGGCGAGACTCCAACATAGAAACAATCAGTCTCGAGTCTATCTCCGCTTCCTCCCAGTAGAGACGATGTTCTTTCAGGTGAATTTCCAGATGAATGAGGTCAGGTAAGAGAGGGACTCCAAGCGGGGAAGGATGTTTCGCGTGCAGAGCTCGGAAGAATTTGCTTTTGAAGGCTTGATAATAGTCATAGGTTATAAAGAGCGCCAAGCGTTGCAAACGGGGCATAGAGGTCAATATGTTGATGAGTGCGTGATTCGAAATCAGGGGACCGTGTACCCTAAACTCAATGAGTGAGGGTGACTTGTCAAGCATAATTTCGAGATGTTCCGTAAAAGTCGTTTGGACTGCCTGGCCTTCATCATTCACATGAAGCGTCAATGACTTGAGATTGGGGAGGACTAGGAGAGGTAGTATCTGGCTGTAATGACAGTCGAAAGACAATGTGATGGATTCAAGCGAATCAGATTCTATGTCTTGTAGGGGAAGATCATGCGTTTCCGAGTCGCGAAAAGAAATAGATAGCGTCAAGGCTTTCAAGCGAGAGCATTGGCGAATAAGCATGTCCATCTGAGGGAGACTTTGATACTGTAATTCTGCCTCGACCAGTTGGTCAAGGTGGAAAATGTTATGGAGCACAGGTATCCGAATTTTGCGCAAAGATAACGCGGATGAGAACTTGAAAAAGAAGCTGGGATATTATCATCATCTCCTGACCAATCATCCCACTCAAACTCGAGGTGTGTAAGTTTTGGGAGGGAGTATAACGATGGCATGGTATCTACGCCTTCATTGTGAACGACATAATTCACATCCTCGTATATATTCATAGCCAGGTCAAACGACACTCGAGACCACCGGGACGTTTCCTTCAACAAGAGACCGAGCAGTTCCCACGATTCCCTTCCAAGCTCTTGCAAGTGATAGGCACTGGAATCTGGCGTATCTCGGTGCAATCTAAATGCCTTGATAGATAGAGTGAGCAACGTGGAGCCCGAGCGATGAAGATACAGCTTGACCAAGTCTCGGACATTCCATGACCGTTGAGCCAAGTCCACAGTAATATTCGACCATAGACCCGGATTGGAGAGAGCTATTTTCCGCCACTGACTACACGTCCTGGCGATATGGAATGTAGGCATGGATAGTTTGTCTTCATAATTGGCGGAAGTGATGGACAATGAAGGGTTTTGGACGCATGCATACGAGAAAATCTCGAGGAGGATTTCGACAGGAAGTTTCCGTACAGGAGCCAGAAGCGCCCGATAATTGTCTCTTATACTCTGAAGATGTTTCTTTCGCTTGCCCAAGTCTGCCAGAACACGATTCAATGACGAGATTTCTGCTTCGCAACGTTCCAAGTCGCCATCGATATCAAGGACGATCTGATTGATTTGAGCGGCTTCGGTTTCGGATGGTAGATGCATTGAACGTAATTTGCACTGAATCGCTGGAGGACACTTTCGTTCTCTCATCTGAAGGGCTGCGTTACACCTGGAACACAATGGAGTACAACGGGTTTGGAATGCGATAGATGGATCCATGGTATACAAATCCACGCTTCTTTTACTGTAAAATTTCAGTCATAGCACACCTTTCCTTCAGAAGACGCGTACCTACCGTCCCGGGAGTCAGACCAGAACGATCGTGAAGCTTCAGTGGCAAGAGACGGTGAGAAAGACTCTGACTTGCATTACGTACCTGGCAGACTATTGTTCCAAATGGCTAGCGTGGAACACTCCCTTGTTAGAAGTACTCAAGATATTTACGAAGGCGCTCTCATTACTGCGTGCTCAGCAATTACTGAGACTCATATATTCCGCATAGTCTGTTATCATCATGCTGATAAAATGAAGCAGTAGGCCTCACTGAAAGAGAATTATCGAGCAGTAATAACACAATATATTTATAAAGGAAGTTGCAAGACGTTGAGTATACTGAGGAACGGTCAGAATAGTGGCTTCGACAAGATATAGAGCTCAACTCACCAGAAATACAACATGCACGCTTTCTTGACGGGGTGAAACGGCTGAACTGTTCTTGCGCAGGAGTACATAATAAATGAACGAGCCACATCCAATAGCTTCAATCCCATTCTTAATTCGAGCCCATACCAACCCAGACATCATTGGCCCGCCTGGAAAACGTGCACCAAGGGAGCCCAAAGATTATATGGGTTTGATTTTGAAGTGCAGAGAGATGAGGGAAAAGACGAGACACTACATCGCAACAGTCAGAAATACAGCTGAACGAAAGAACCACAAAGGCTTACCCTGAGATCCTGGATAAGGTAATAGAAAACACGAAGGCCTTCTGGGTCCTCGCTATCTTGTATGTCGACCAAGGAGCCAATTTTTGCGGTCTAAGCAAGCCAAGCTAAGGACAATACTGCCTGGTTAAGTAAATCACGTTCTTACTTCGAAAGCAATATGGTCATTGCCAATTCTGATCTCTAACTCTTGTTTTCCGACAATGTTCTTTTTTGGCCAGTTAGTGTCGTCTTCCCTACATACCGCGTCAGCTTATCAAAAACAGAGATTAAATCCAACCAACATACTTGACGATCTCACTGGCCTCGATGATTCGCTTGAATTCCTTGACTACGAGAGGCCCAACCCACACTGCAGATACATTTCAGAGGAAATACTTGGAAAGACAGAGATGCAACTCACTCTCTTTACGAATCAAACTATCATTTCTGTAGTTGGAGTTGTTGGCATATCTCAGACGACCATGCGAGTATTCAAACTCCAGGAATTCGTGTCCGTGTTTGCCAGAGTGGCCAGTGCTATAAAGGTCGAGTCAGACGCGGCGCAGATGCAAGAAAGCGGACATACTAGTATCTACAATGCATGCATTAGAATATCACCGGTAAGGCCATAGCGATCAACCACATACCGAAGGTAGAAAGGATCGTTGTCTGCCGAACTCATGTTTTCGTGTCGTCAATGTCAGAGCCAAGTTGAGATTTTTGTGTGACAAAGTGACAGTCACAGACACTTGTCACGCTCACGGGTCGTGAAATTTCTCGACTTGAGCGTGTCGACGTCAAATGCTGGGACGACCGTTCGCTCGCTCATTTCAACACGCACTTAGAGCGTCTGCCCATTGCAGGCGGCTGGATATTTACCATGCAAGGCCAATGTATATTCTCTCATTTTTTGTCCAGATTCCCGACTAAATATTTGCTATAGAGCATTCTACTCGACCGCGCCTCCTTCTGGCTCTAAACCCCCGTCAAATGCACCGAAAAAGAGCAAACAAGAAGACCTGGAAGCAGAAGTACTTGCAACACAAAAACAATTAGAAGAAGATGTTGCAGCACTTGGTGACCTTGGTTTAGACGTGGAAGAGTACGTCGCTTCTCTCTTTCTGCTGTCCTGATTTTGACACTGCATTAGAGAATTCACTGTAGATGAACTCGAAGAGCTGTAGGTATTAGTGCTCGTTTAGTGTGTCTGAAGTCTTAACTGTATAATCAGGAGCCAAGACATTGACTTTCACGATGCGACATTCGAGGCAACTTCCAAGGAGCCTGAACGGTGCGTCGCGTCATGACCAACTTGATTTCATACTGAATGCTCTCTAGATTGGGTCAAAATGAACAGGAGCTGTTCGGAACAGAGTCCGTCTCTTCTTACTTGCACACCGTCTTTCAAACTAACTGATACTTGTCCAGATCTTATCCAGGTTCAGAATTTCCCTACCAAAAATCTCCAAACGACCATCTTCCTTCAACACCTCCCAAAATTGACCCTCGAACTCTTCCTCGCAACATTCCTCTCGAACAACTTGGCCGACGTCCCTCGGAGGAAAATGTCGCGTCCCTTCTTATTCACGGACGTTCTATTCACCTTCCCTATTTCCACCCTCGCACACACGGTTATCCTGCCGCTGTGATCCAGTTCCGCTCATTTGAGCCCAAACTCCTTGAGCTCTTCTCCCACTTTGCTACGCATGCCGCTTCGGCGTTGGGTGTTCCCTGCTCACGCGTCGTTTGTCTTCCTACTCAACGTACCTTGTGGACTGTTCCTCGTTCTCCTTTCGTGCACAAGAAGAGCCAGGAAAACTTTGAGAGAAAGGTACATAAACGTATGATCAAAGCTTGGGACGCAGACGAAGAGGTCATAGACAGGTGGTTCAAGTACCTGCGCAAACACGAAATGGGTGGTGTCGGTATGCGTATGGTAAAGTGGGAGAGGTTAGAGCTGGGGATTGGAAAGAAGCGTTTGGCGCATTTGAAGGATGTGGTTCTGGGTGCAGCTAAAGAAAATAGTCACATCCATGCCGAGGAGATTAAACAACTTGGACAGAAGATTGTCAAGGAAGAGATGACTACCACTGCTGGAGGAACTACTGGAAAGGAGGTGGTTGTCGAGGCTGCAAAATCTACTTAGTTGGTTCTTTGCCTAATATACGTTCAGCATATTATTTTTTGGTTTCATTCACGCTCGTAATGCGGAGAACTACATAATAACATGATCATCATCACTCAAATTGTTTCTCGAGATATTGCCGAATAGTGTTCAAGAGCTCTCGGCGGATGGGCAAGGGTACATTTCCTTGAAGGGTTATTAGATGAGAAGGCGAGCAAGCGAGGGAAGTAAAAGACTCACTATGCGCATCGCGGGCCAAGGCACTCTGGACTGCCTCGAACTGCAACTGGTCCAAATCTTGGGCTACATCTAATATATGCAAAGGTTCGGCACAGAACAGATTGCAGATGAGGAAGTGGACTAACTTTTGCCTTTCTGCAACATCTCATCCAACCATCCACTCTCGCTCACTTTTGCGATAAAGTTATTCATGAGTCTGGCAGATAGAACGAACGTGAATTACTATGTTTGGTCGAGGGAAGAATCATTAAGGAGACCAGTGCAAACTTTCTTTCCTACAAGGCGACTCCCGCAGGCCAAAAAAAAGAACGAGGAGTGCAACGGCGAAACGTCGAAGAGAAACACGACAAGATTTTCTACTCACTTCTCCCATTCCCCGCTTTCAACCAACCGACGTTGGATTTGAAGATGAAAGTTTTCAATGTCAGATGGACTGGCGGGCATCTCCTATACGTAGTTCTTCGTCTATGTTTCTTCTAAAAACAGGTTCTAAGCCAGGCCACAAATGCGAGCGAGGGATATGGCCAATATTATATCCGAGGTTTGCGGTCTGGAGGCGAGAGCAGTTGAATAGCACTGGTAGTTGTTGCACTGTTGTACGAGTTGATTTAACTGTCCAAGACCATGAGTGTGTTTACAGATTCGAGTTCTAGTCCAGAGTGCCGCCCTGGAAGAGTGGTGGTCGAAGCAAGGCAGTACAATGTTCTTTAAGTTTAGCGGAACCTAATCAGCTATTTACGTCATTTGCAGAAACGCAGAAACGCGTTTCTTCTCATCCCAACAGGTGACTTGACTGCAATTTCTGTGGATAGCGAGATGCTTCCCCGCATTGAGCTCGAGAAAGCTTCCCTTTCCGAACATGCTATCGCAAAAGTCTCGTTTCAGCTGAGAATTGCGTCGATGTCGAACCACTTGCGCAGCGGCCCATCATCAATTCTTCTTGGGAGCTTTTGCTAATACTCCGACAGTTGTTGGCAGTTACGAACACAAGCCGACCTAGCATCACAAGGATCACCCGAGACTCAAAGTCCAGAACGACATGATGACAGAATCTTACAAACCATACATACAGTTTACTTCAGCCGTTGCAACTTGAAGCAGGCACTGGTTACCAGCTTCGGAATTCGATGTCTTCATCTGCACTTCCGACTTCTTCCATCTACCGAGATTGGTCATGTCGTTCAAGTCCATACACCGGTTGCGAGATGCCTTGTCTCAAACGGGGTAGTCTCGATGTGGATTCGCGGGTATACGGAACATATTTTCTACAGAAGTTAAGTATATAATCTCGACTGATTCGACAAGCTCTACACTTCCAAATGTCGTTCATCCAATCGCCTGTTGTACAAAACCTCAGTACCGCTGAAGTAGCCGCCGGAGCAGCTGTAATCCTCGTAGCTCTGTTGTACCTCTCTCGGAATGGCTCTAACAGGAATCTACCTCCCGGTCCCAGAGGATTACCGGTCATAGGCAACTGGCTTGGACTTCCACGTTCAGAGAGTAAACCTTGGGAGGTTTATGAGCAGTGGAGTAGACAATATGGTGTGCTCCCTTGCCTCACCGACTTATGCTAGTCGTCGAACTATGGCTTATTTCAGGTTCTGATATTCTTCATTTGACCGGCTTCGGAACAGACCTCATCATCATCAATTCACACAAAGCAGCCACTGCGTTGCTCGAACGAAAATCTGCCATCTACTCTGAAAGGTGTGCGATCTAAAGTAGATCTTCCCCAAGTTGCGCTGAAACCTAGCTTTTGCAGGCCCCGGATGACTATGATTAACGAGCTGTACGCCTGATCTTATTCCTCTTTGCCTCGCTGCAATTCGACCTTTACTACACAGAATCAACCTGAACTGGCACTTCGGTTTCATGAATCACGGTGATACATGGCGCAATCATCGTAAGATATTCGCCCAACACTTCAATCCAAGTGCTGTCAGTGCTCTTCAAAATCAAACAACCAAGTGGAACAACGTATTTCTAAGTAACCTATTGAATGCTCCTGAAGACTTTTTCACACATATCCAACAGTATGTCACCTTGCCTCGCTGATACTGAAACTGACTACGTCATGTAACATTAGTATGGCCAGTGGCCATTCACTTGAAACTACATTCGGCCTTCAAGTCCAGCCCTCTGGAAAACCTGACCCGTTTATTGGGGCAGCGACAGAGGCTGTTCAAGCTCTCAGATCTGCGGGTCTGTTTGGTAGTTATCTGGTTGATTATCTACCAATTCGTGAGTTGCACAATGATGCTTTGATATTCACAGGGTGCTCATGATTGTATTCAGTCAAACACATTCCTTTAGCGTCGTTCCAGAAAGATGCAGCCAAATGGAAAGTTTCCACAGATATTGCTGTCACTGTTCCTTTTGATCTCGTGAAAGAATCAGTGGTGGGTCATGCAGGCTGTCAGCTCGTTCATGTGCTAATTTTCTATCCAGTCAAAAGGTGGTATAGAGAATTCTTCAATGGCATCTCAGCTCTTGGAGAGCGAAAAATTTAATGAAGATGACGTCCGGAAGACAACTTCGGCAGCCTTTGCTAATGGGTCTGCAGCGGTTCGTTCGTTCTGTCTTCAAAGAACTCAACGTTAAGTTTTTCTTCAGACAGTTTCTGCACTAGAAACCTTTTTCCTTGCAATGGTACTCTACCCCGATGTACAGAAGCAGGCTCAAGCAGAAATAGATAAAGTCGTACACGGTCGGCTTCCAGTGTTCTCTGACGAAGCTTCATTGCCGTATATCACAGCTTTGGTTAAAGAAGTTTTGAGATGGAACCCTGCTGTTCCTTTAGGTATGCTATCTTTCGCGTGCCCTTTCGAGTGTCTCGTGTGCTCACCACCGATCATACCTAGCATTCCCCCATCAGCTTGTCCAGGACGACACATATGAATCATATCATCTTCCAGCTGGCTCTATCATCATCCCTAATGCTTGGTGCGACATCCACCATCAACTAATCTACATACGATCGTTTGATTCATTTTTACTCAGGTCCATGCTCCGAGACCCTGCTATATACGGCCCTGACCCTGATACTTTCAATCCTTCACGCTTCTTGAACTCTGACGGTAGCCGCAACCCATCCGTCCTAGATCCTCATTTCACCTGGGGATTTGGAAGAAGAGTTTGCCCCGGGAAACATTTCGCTGAATCAGTCCTATTTCTCGCCATTGCTACGACACTCTCCGTGTTTGATATATCTCCAGTCAAGAATGCAGAAGGAAGGAAAATAAATCCATCTGGAGAGTATACTTCCGGTTTGATTAGGTGAGTCGTTTATGCTGACAGTTTTTGAAAATTTACTGATTGAATTGGTGCATCAAAGGTATCCGAAGCCGTTTAAATGTGATATAAGACCAAGATCTGAAGGTCATCGCGAAATGTTGGCTTTTTTGCCCAAAGATACGTAGGCATAGATGAATGTGTACAATAAGAACCAAAAGGTGAACCCCAAGAGATGCCGAGGTCAGGTCGTTACAATAGAGGTGTGAGCCTGTTCTGGCTCCGAAAACGTACACATGTGTGATTCAGCAACCTTTTCGCGCACCACACGAGCTTTTCTATTTCTTCTGAAAAGCTTTCGGCCATTATCTATCCACCAGACTGTGGCTGCCACGGTAAGCGCGATTATGACCTGGACAATCGTGACTACGAATGCTGGACATCATTGGGTTCAGTTAATGCTTAGTTAGAGTTAAAAAAAAACAAACCTGCTCCCATCTTTACATGACTAACAAATCCCAGACCATGCACGCGTCTCAGGACAATGGCGTAGAATACGGCATCCACGACGAATGTCGTGAGGCAAAATACAACAGACACTATGGAGCATACCAGCACAATCTTGGCCGCATTTTCTATTCCAGAGAAGCCGAGAACAATGAACAGAACTAGAATGGCAAAATAGAATGCTATTTCTACAGGACAGGTGTCAGGGCTCAAAAAGCGCGTGGATGTGAAGTCTTACGAATAGGATGCAAGAGAAGGGACCGAGACAAGGTCGGCCCAACGATTGTTACGTCGCTGCCCATGATGTTTGTTAGGCTGAGGAGATGACCCGGAGCTGTAGTCGAAATTCCGTTATTGTGTCGGGATGATAAATTATCTGACACCCACCTTCTTTGACACAGGAACTTGTATCTGTCGCAGCGTTTATAAAGCAGTAACCCCTGATGATAGATGGGTACAAGTTACCCAAAGATTCAGAAATACCGACCAGATACCAATCTGAAGGACACGCCTCAGCAAGAATTCACAGGAAAGCTGAGAAAGTTTCTTACCCTCAACTCTCCAACCACAGCAGCGCTAGTGTCATTCATGACACGGAGACCACTAAAGTCGATGTGCATGAAATCCAGGTCATGTCCCAACGGCAACGAGACAACAGATATAAGAGAAAGAACAAAGAGCAAGAAAACTAGTATGGTCGTAGCAAGACTAGTAATCATGAGGCTTTTTTCAGAGAGCAAAGACACTGAGTTGTTGGCGTTACCAGCCATGGTAAAGATCGGCAACTAGCCAGTAACCCAAGTCGGTCTAAGAGCTTTAAAGGATTCTTCCGGCATTAGTTGAGAAGTACAGGTCGTCTTGAAGACCGACAACTTGCGTTCAGAATTGATCGTTGGGCGCTAGAGCCCTCGTGTTTCTGGAGTGAGGAGAATGTGAAGAAAGAGCGAAGGGAATGAAAAATTATATTCAAGACGCCTGTCAATTTGGTTTCAGTACCGCTACCGATCGTCCAGAATCAGCCACTGCGCCGGTGTTTTTCTTCGTGCTGTTTTGAAAGTGAGGTTTTCGGGCAGATCCAGATTCCAGGATGCACGTCGAAGGAAGAATTCAGAATATTAATAACTTGGCTCCAGCCCATTTACATGCTTTGCCGAAAGGCAAGTATAGATCAATTCGGGATTATGGTGGTCTTTGGGGTTCTTGCGTGTTGTTAATTCGTATGTGCGACTGAGACACGAGGAGATCTTGCTTTAATGCGATAGACGCACAGCCACATAAAACGATCACGCAACCTCAACACATACATTCATGATTCCGTTTGACTTCAAGACACACTCAGTGTACGTCTGCTCATCGGAATGCATACATAAGAGTCAGAGACTTACGCGTTTTTTTCTGCTATCTGCGATGTACAACACAGTGTTACTCTTGTGGTCAATATCCTTTGCGCTCAAAGTCGCTCAGGCTTCCGTGTCCTGGCGTAATGAATCTCACTATGCAGCTCTGCACGGTGTCCCTGATTTCCAAGTCCGTCATACCATGAATTTAAGTTGTACTTCATAAGTATGTCCCCCAGAGTATGCCATCTCCTACCCTACACCGACAATAAATTGATTTGCATATCAGCCAGTCCTGCGTTTTTGTTCCCGCCTTGAATGACACAGCTTGCTGTAGTCCAGAAATTGCCAGGACGTGTGTTGCCGGATTAGATGGTAGCTGCAACAGTGGTCTGGGTAAGTTACCGTTGATTTAAGAAGTTGGACGCAGGGCGACATCTAACAACTCCATTAGAACTCTGTCCAGGATCTCCATTTTTCTGTTGCAGTAAGCTGAACAATGTCAGGAAACTTTATATCACTAATAATAATATTGCAGCCCCTGGAAGCGTTTGTGTGCAAACAACTATATCGGGGGATACAGAGGTGATATGCGATGTCAACTCAACTTCTCCAATTCCAAGTGCGGGGATGACCGCAACAGGAATGTCGGAGGGCGCGTCTAGTTCTTCCACTATCTCAGCCCCTAGTTCGACAACGTCTCAAGCACTCCCTCCGACACCAACCTCTCCTACATCCCTTCGTCCAGGAACTAATTACACACTCAGTCCTGATGATCCCTCAATAACCTACTCCCCGTTCAATAGCAGTTGGACTCCAGCCCCACAAGAAAATCTGCCCATCTGCGCCAAAAACACGTCAACTCGGTCCACTACCCAGCAGAATGCTAAAATCTCTTTCAATACCACGGGTATAGACATTGTATCTGTTTGTCTTCAATGACCTGATTTCGTTCGTGACATTTTAATAGGTACACGAGTTTTTGTCAGAACCGTCAACTCTCCCCAAGGAGGCACGTTCGGCAATAAGACGCAGAACTTTACCAGCCATTCTGACACTCCATCGTGCGATAGCTCACCAGGCTTGCAGACATTGCTTCAAAACACACATGTCCTAGCTATTAGCGGTGGCGATCTCCAACAAGTTGTTATCACCAATGGAGAGTCCGCTTTTACGTTTATTGATATAATGTGAGTGTTGATTTTTGCTCTCGATGAACATTTCGAAGCTGAGGCTCTGCAGCGTATCTCAGGATGCAGAGGGCCCAATGGTCTCGTCTCAGAACACGGCCGATTCTGTTCCTCGTTCAACCCTGTTCAATGTACTTTCGCTTTTATTTCTTGAGTGCCTTAGCTTGGCTCTAATCTAGGCGTGTTGGAGGTCGTAATTAAGTATTTTACTTATTTCAGTTAGTTACTGTACGGACCTGCCTTGTTAATTATTGATTTACATTCTCCGAATTGAGAATTGAATAACATACAAGCCAAGCTTGCGCGTTACAACTTTGGACCCGCTGGGTATCAAGTGCTCAGATGGAATCTTACAGCTCACAAAGTTCAACGATTCGATCTGTTCCATGCATACTACATGCGTAATCGCATCCTATCATGCCTTCTCTAGTGCTGATTTCTCGTTGCGGACCCAAAGCGCCCAGGAACAACCAGCAAGGATACATACCCTTGGACGCTTCGTCTTCTCGTACTTCGGGATAACCTATTGTAGTTGGGTTTTGGTGGTGTTTCAGGTATCACCACCGGAGTGTCAGTGCTCATCCTATGAAGCGCCCATCAAAACTCGCCAACGCTAGTTCGGCGCTAGTGCTTACATTTCTCCGCCTCGGACATACATGCCGGAAATTTTGCTGTCAATCAACCGTGCGTCTTGAGTCGTGTACCAGACTCGATCATGGAATACTAATGCTGCAGAGGAACACATAGCCGACCCAACCGCATAGAAGATGTGACCTCTCTTCGAATTCACGGTCTCTTACCTCTTTCGATGGCAAGAACAATCGATCGAGCGTTTCGTATTCACAGCTCGAAATAGCTACGACTTTCTAGATAATTGCATTCATAACCGAACAATCTATCGGAGCAAACCATACTAATAGTTCGAGTGAAGCCGGTGACACAGACTCTCCACCCCTCAAGATGTCTTCTCTATGTCGGCCTTCTCTCTTCATTTTTCTCGTTTTTCTGCTGTTGCTCGCCCCGTGGATCTTCTATTTTGAAATAAAACACAAAGGGGGTCTGACTGCCTTCCCTAGCCTAGCGAGGGCCATCGCCGACAATCCTCAGACAGTGACTTTCACTGCGACACTGATATCCAATTTGCTCGCCATCGCTATGTTGTATTGCTTTGGGGTGGCGGTCTCTTATGTATTCAAGGCAATCGAAAAAGGAGACGTATCTGCGATGCGGTTGTCTTTTTATTGGGCATTGGGATCTCAGAGCAAGCCATGGCCTCTCTTCTTCGATATAGTCTATCTCAAGGGAAACCGTTTGGTCATCTTCGGGATCATGGTTATGGTCTACGGTTTGAAATCCACACTAGTCCCCGGCATCAACTCGCTGGTTGCGCCTGTGGATATTACTGTATCTCGACAATTTCAAGTCTCTGAGCTTGATTTTCAGTCGAGTAGCGCCGACTGTGTAGCGTGGTTCAACGACAATCCTGCACAAAGCCTGACTGACAGCTGTAGCTGGAGTGTAAGATCAGATTTGTGTAGTAACTCCTGGCAATTACTGACAACGGTTATTCAAACAGAACTCCCAAGGCTCTTGGTACACTACTTGTCTGAGTGAGAACCAGCGGATGGATGTGGTGGAGGCCGGCCGTAGCCGTTTGAGCGTAAGCTCAGAAGCTGCTTCTTCGAGTCACGTCGCTAATGATAGAGCTTATAGTTCACTTCTGTCAAGAACTCCAGCAATAACATTGCCACCTTTGCACAACTCCATGGTATCCGTTTTCAAGGACCGATCAGTGGTGTCATTCCAAAGGGTCCGAACGGCGTTCCTGGGTTCCTTGAGGATTCTTTTCGTAACGGGTCTTTCGGAGGAGTTGTTCTGGGTCATGGTTACACAGTGGACACCCAAGGAATATCGGCAGCAGTGAATTGCTCACACGATATAGGGAATTCTATTTCGTTTGGCACTGGATCATTTAATGGTGCAAACGGCTATGGGTGGCAAACGTTGAAGGCCACTTGTCCAGAAGGGCAGAGTGCCGTGCTTGAAGAACGATTTACCAATCTCTTGCCCGTCTTTCCTCTAGCTTCAGGCCCAGAAAACAATGATCTGGTCTATTGGGCTTGCAATGGTACCACCACGGACACTCCTGATACTTATTTTGTTTACATTCGTGGTAGCGGAGTCTACAGCTCGACGGAAGCCAACAGCAATATTGTCTGTCAGATTGCTTCAATCCAGCCATCTTTGTTTGTACTCAACTATACTAGCACTGGAGACTACTTCACGCTCTCCGAGTCTAACGCAATTGCCGCTCACAGAGACTCGCCACAATTCATCTCCATATTACAAGCTGCCTTCACGGCACTAGGCGACGTCTTTGTACAGTCACAGTCTGGGATAACGAGCGATATTGCAGAATCGGTCGTGACAGCAGCCAAAGTAACACGGAATGGCTCAACAACTGAGCTTCCACTACTGTACTCAATGATGCTAAAAGGGATGCTCGAGTATGAGGCGCGTGTATCATAGTTTCACGGCTGACTAGAAAACTCACTCTTTAATTAGGCTTCATATCTTCGATTATTATATTCCCTGCGCGAAGATCTTCCCCAGTCTTGTCAGCAGATTCGCACTGGATCAATCGCATACATCTCAAAGGGATGGCAAATCAAAGAGTCGAGTTTTGCTTATCTCCTTATTCCGACTTTCCTCAACATCTTATCCCTCGTCGGTCTCTCTGTGTTCATCTTGGCATCGATCTGTAGTGGCGGTCAGAAAAATACTTTCGATCCTACCGACTTTTTATCTCTGGTGCTTTCCAGTCCGAGGGGCGAAAAAGGCGATAAAGAAGGCGACAAAGGTGACAAATTGAGAGCCAAGTGGAAAAGTGAAGTAGTCTGCGATAGTCGACTTGATTCATTCCGAGATTCCGGCATCGTTGTTTGAAGTCGTGTTTTGAATACGTTTTTGAGGGTTTTAGAGTACATACATATTTGTGTCACATTAATATATTGTATTTTTTGTAAGTCTTTCAAACCTGGACCAGTGTGTCAGTGAAGTAGCTTGAATTCGCCATTGTGTCGCGCGCAAATTTAGTTCCAAACCAGTGCTCGAAACTGTTCCGCCATATATATCCCGCTGTTCCGCTCTCTTTTGGACTATTTTGTCCCTGACAACTGAGATCAAGAGTCTATCCTAGTCTATCATTGTATCAATCTAGGAATTGAAAAATCTACACTTTCACACGCGACTACTGCCAAGCGTTTCGAAAATGCACTATAGGCTACTATAGGCGATGTGCTTAGAGATAGGATATTCCCCTTGTTCTCTGCTAGCACCAAGTGCGACTGCTCGAGTTGCAAAAAAAATACCGTCCAACATCGAGCCTCGTATCCGGAGAGAAGGATAAGTACTTGCTCCGAGTCAGTATGAGACTGAAGCTTGTGCACTACATTGTCTTGTTCGCGCTGGGAACACTATCTCGAGCTTGGCAGGCTGACTTTTCCGATGCGGCGCAGTGCGGAACGGTGACTGTAAACTGGAATGCGACTGCAAATGAACAGATTGGGCCCCCGTTTGTAGTACGGATGGCTGCGTTTGGGCTTGCACCGTTGATAATAACGGCTCCGAGTGCTTCGTGGAGCGATTCTTCGAGGGCTGGGTCTTTCTCGTTTTCTGTTCCATGGCCGGAGGGTACGGATTATATATCGACGATGGATGATGGGTTGTGAGTTTTGTTTTATTTTCTTTTTCTGCGTCTCTTCCGTGCTAATTTATTTATGCTTCAGCGGAGCGGGTACAGGTGGAATATCTGGAATCCAGACGGTCAAATCGTCTTCCAATTCGAGCTGCCTAAGTACCGACGTCACAGAGCCACAACATATCTTTGATATAGCAGGCTCTTTCGTTCAATGCTCGCTCGTGAGCATGAATTGGTCTGAACCTTCGACTGCGCAAACGCAGATTGCTGGGCTGGTACCGAATGGTGTCGCATTTCAATTGGATGTAAGTGTCAACTTGCTTCGACTTTAGGATTCTGATGGACCGGTCGCTCCAGCCTCCTTTGACAAACTCCAAGTCTACAACATGGGACCTCAATATCCCTGCTGGTACAGCATTTGTGCTGATATACAGTGACGCGTCTGGAAACGGGAACATGACATCTCCACTTCTTCAATCGCTCGGTGATGGCTCGGATAGTTCATGTTTGAGTTCTGGGGCACATCCTTCAGCTACAGCATCGCAAATTGGAATAGCGCAAGTGTCGGTTACGGCTACTCCTTCGACCTCTGGTGCCTCTGTTGCACCCTCCACGACCCAGGATTCAGAGAGTAGTAAGAACCGGTATGTTGCCTAATAGCAAATTAGGACAAGAAACAACCTCTTATACATGTATTAGTTCCAAACTTGGCCCAATTCTAGGTGCTGTATTTGGCGTCCTTGCATTCTTGGTCGCTCTTGGGCTTTTGCTTTGTATAATCATGCGAAGGCGTAAGCGCCCACGCGTGCTTCGTCCTTTTAGCCAAGAACTCTCCAAAGGAATAAATCTCGATGCGCAAGAAACCCAGCTCCAGCTGGGCAGTCCGAGTCCGAGTCCCCGATCTCCTCGCGGCGACACGATTCTTCCATTTGTTCTTCCCTATGCTGGTTCTTCGCAAGGTCTGTATTTGCTCATCCTGGCTCATTCTCAACTCATCTCAGTTTTTTCAACAGACAACTCTTCAACATCGCGTCGTTCAGACAAACGTCCTCCTCATTCCCCACACTCCCCGAGTAATCCATCCAACACCAGCGATTCGTCTCATGGTTATACAAATACCACCAATACCTTTGGCCAGCCCTCCTCCCCTCCCGGTTTACGAAGCTCTAGACACGTCTCTTCAGAAACTGGACAGGAAAACGAGAATGAGCCAGTAATCATCCGACATGAAGATGGAGGAGCTGTTACCCTGCCGCGAGTAAGGGAAGTTATTGAACTTCCACCTGGGTACGATCAATTGCCTAGCAGCAGTACACTGGTACAACATGGGCCCCAACAAAATTCGTAGATAGTTTTAGTAGTTTATTCTGTATTTACATGTAGTTGCTATTGTAATAATAGAGCGCCCTAGAGTCTCGGATATTGCAAATCGGGCCGAGACCTCAGACAGGAATAGAAAATTGAAGACACAACTCTATCATTCTTTCCTTCATCCGTTATAATAAGCCGCAGCAGAAGCAGGTACTCTGCGCGCTGTTGCATATGCTATCATGAGCCATACTCGCCATTCCTCCCAAGACTTTGACGATTCTGGACGGTCTTCCCCCAATCTCACCGGCCTCGACTCGACCTCCGCTCTCATCCTCGTCAACCACGACGACGAAGAGGCTCCTTTCGACTTTACCCAGGAACACGACGACTTTGACTCTCAGGACGATGAATTCGACTCTATTCCCGTCCTGACCAGTCCAAACACTCCATTCCTTTCTTCAACCTCGGTCTTTCTCTACCTCTTGTCTCCCTACCTCAAATTAGGCGCTACTCTCCTTCCGAATGTAGACCTCCCTTTGAAATTCGGTCTACCGGCTCTTTTTGTGTTCGCGGTGTTGTCGGCATTTGCAAGACAGATATGGTACATGCTCTCGAGGTACATGCGTAAACCCGAACTGGAAGACATTGTTGCGGATGCGTTTGGAAGAGGTCGAGGGAAAGAAGGTAGAAGGAGATTTTTGAGGAGTCTGGTTAGAACTGGGACGGGAGCGTTGAGGGTAATGTTGGCGACAATTTATCTCAGAGGTATGCTTACCGCACCGTCTTGTACGAGTTACTAACGACTTCTTGTTCAGAAACCGCTCATTCGCTACCCCAGCTACTTCCAGACGACCTTACACCTGTTCCTGCTTGGATAATGACTCTCATTCTCGGCGTGCTGCTCTTCCCGTTTTGTCTGGCACAGTCGCTTGCGTCCCGGAGGATTATATACGCAACCTGGGCATCAATTGCAACTTTTGTCCTATGGTTAATATGTGTTATATTCGCCTATTCCAAAGGAACTCTCGGTGTCAGCCCAAGCTATCTCAGAATGGGCACTCTTTGGCAAAGTATCAGTACGTCTCGTCCTCAGTTCCCCGTGTTGTCCGCACTCTGACCACGTTCCTGTTCCCTTCCCTATAGCCACGATAGCTTTCACATTCACATCCTCGACCACTCTCGGGCTGTACGCTTCTTTGAAAGCAAGCAAACTCAATGGCCATCACAACCAACATTACCACCACCATCATTCGTCCAGTGCAAACCCCAACAAGACCCCCATCTCACGCTCTTTCAAGACAATATCTCTCATTTCTGTAGCCGTAGCTGTTTGTTTGACTCTTCCCTTGGTATTTTTTGCTGCAAAGCCGAACCGGCCTAGTATTGTGAGTTTCCCCCCTTATTTCTGTCTTCCGTGCCAACATTTATCCAATTCTAAAGCAGGACTCTGATTCTCCCGGTGCCCGTGTAGCCCCTTTCATTGTTTTCTTGAAAGCCGCTACTCTCTTCTTTGGCATTCCCTCTGTACTCGTCACTACACCCCCCCTTCCCTTTCCCGAGCGGATCAGACGAAATGTTGGAATCAAACTTTCCAAGATCATCATTTTCATCTTGGTTGTCGTCCTCGCAATGGTTCCGGCAAAGATTGCCGGGATACTCAGTGATGTATTGATCGTTTGCGCGTTAGAGGGAACGTATTTCCTGCCAGGTACGTTTTCTCATCTCACTTTACTTCTATTCATATTTTGGCTATGTATAACTGATTGACACTCTCCATTCCATCCAAATTTAGCCCTCATACACATCACAACCCACTTTTTCAAACGTCCTCTTTCAATCATCATGCCCAGCCTATCTGTACCCAACACGCCGAATCCTGCGCTCGCTTCCGCTTCTACCTCTTCCTCCTCCCCGAATTCGTCTTTTCCCCCAGACCCACCAGATTCAGCGAATGATCCTCTTTTACAACGAAAAGAAGCTCTACTTCAAAAGAAACAGTTTCGAAAGAGGCTTATCTGGGATTTTGGTGTTTGGTTCTTGTTGGTGCCTGTTGGGGGAGGTGGAGCTGCCTGGGCCGTTGGGACGTTGATGGGGAGGTGGTAATCGTTAGTAGGAGATGGGTAGACGGATGGATAGATGGAAGGAAGGTGGTGCCTTCAAACTTTAAAACTTAATGATGTGTACAATGATACGCTGCGGTGTCTTGTACAGATCGACGGATGGCATGCTAGCGTGTCAGACCGAGTGTATTTCTTATTTCAATGACCTTGTCTTAATTCTAGTAGAGTCCGTGGGCTATAGCTAGGGACTATTTGGTTGTTTTTCTTAGTACTTAGTTATGCGTTTGTATATATCTTCTCTTGTTTATGTAGGTAGTTGTGTTTAGTACTAGTACCAGTTACTTATTCACTCTCGTTTTAAACAGAAGATGCTGTATCGATGGACTGTATATATGTACTTGTTCAATATTGACATCTGTACATACTCTGGAGAGCTTGTGCTTGAAAGGCCGCTGAAGACACCGACGAGTTCAGACCGGAACGATTTATCAACACGGGAATTTAAACCCATTGGCGTGCAATGCCAAGTTCAAGTTGGCGTTTGCTCTCGAATTTACCCCTCTTCTTTCCCTTCACTAAGCTTATAAGGTTATAACTGCGCCCTTACACATGTAGTCTTCGGACATCGCAGCTGTATGTATCTCTCGACGACCGAATCTCTGTCTAGTTGCGGGACATGCCGTTTTCACTCACTCGCACTGACTCAGTCTCCAAGACTTGGTTGACGATACCGTCAAATGCCGGGGTGTCTCCGAGGCCGAGAGTTTGACCCTGGTAGCCAGCAAGTGTCTGCAAGTGCATACTTATAAGCCCTTGCGAATGTATTCAAGTGTTAAATGGATTAGATTTACGAGTCCAGACGACACTCAGCAATTTCCAGTTCTTATGCAACGGTCAACTTATTCTAAATTTCTCTATGTAGTTCTGTAGTACCTACGAACATCGGAACAAGAGCACGGCGGACGATTACAGCCGTTCACACGAAACCAATCGCTCACACAACTGCTACTCGAGGCTTTACAATGAGAGGAAGCGATGGACCTTCATGCAATTTCCCTCGAACCATTGGGTGAAGAATTCCACCTCCTGGAATCTTTTGAAGCTCCAATCCGCCCTCGGGAAGAGAAAATTCGAATGCCTCGAGGAGACCAACGACAATGGCTCGGACCTCGGTTACGCTGAATATTGACATTAGAACGACCGCATGCTGGGTAAATCATCCAGTTCAACGTACCCAAAACGGAATCTAGGTCCATGCAAAAAGAGTCATCAGCTTCTGCGTGCAAGGCGGATTATCAGGGATTACATACCCTAGGCAAGACTTGGGACCAGCGCCTTTGTAAATGACGTTCAGTGTTACCATGTGTGCAAACGCGAGCTAAAGAGATTGGCCTTACTAAATGTACATCTTTTAGACGAGCTTCAGATCAGAAAGTCTGTACTAGCACACTGATAAGAGGCGTACGTACAGGTTGAAATAGGGTCCCACAGCAGTTTGCTCCCTTGAGTCAATATTTAAAAATCGCGAGGGATTCCATTGATTTGCATCTTTCCCCCAAACTTGCGGCAGCCTGATAAAACATTGTCGCGAATTCAATCACTGATTGGGATAAAATGTGTACCTGTTGTATGCCGCAAAGTACGTATCAATTCGTTGCCCCTTCTTGATTGGAATATGAGTGATAGTTTCGCCAGTCTGGGAAGTGACTGGGAACTGAAGTGGAATCACATCATCTTCGGACGCCGTGCGCCATAATCCAGGAATGATTGGATGGAAACGCAGAGCTTCCTGGCGCGGATACAAGTACATATGAGTAATATGAAGATGAGAGATGATTTATCATGGCCCGTACCCTGACCACCGCATTAAGATAAGGTGCTGAAGCATAATCCGACATGATGAGTTCCCCAGTACGGTTCTTCGTTCGCCGTATCTCTTGGATTTCGTCTACTATCTTTTGCTGATCCTCTGGATGTTTACAGAGCTCATAAAGGAGCCATCCAGTGGTAGAAGCTGTAGTCTCATGGCCTGCAAGAAGAAGAGTCCTGTAGCAAATCAATAAAGGGATTGAAGCATTCATGTTACTTATAAGAACTCACGCCAATTGCGAGAATACTTCGTGATCGCTCATTCGCTTGTTGGGGTCCTCCGAGTTATTTGAACGATCTCTCAAACATCAGCTTGAGACTCGATGACGGATTTCAGTCAAAAACTCACTAAGAATATCCAAAATATCAGTTCCACGCGCAGGATCTACGACGTCTCTTCCTTTCTGATTTAGTATGTTTTCTGCAAGGTTACTCGATGCATGATGGAAATCGGCAAAGCGGAGCTCTTCCTTGGTTGGAACCATCCTTGTTATCCCCGAGACTGACAGTGGTAGATAGCGCCTCAAGGCGTTCGAAAGCAGTTGGTACTTTGTAATTCTTTTTGAGTCGTCACTGGTATCAAAGACAATTCAGACTTATGTCGATGATTTGGGAGATAATAATCAACTTACAAAAGATGCAAGAATTTGTGAGACAAATCAGTAATTTCGTCCTCAAGAGCACCAAAGCGATAACGGAAGCCAGCTATTTGGGGTCGAAGGAGATCAGAGAATTTGATGGAAATGCAGAGTGTTACATACTATCTCCGATGATATCCAAAGTGAGTTTGGGAAGCAGTTTCGCCATGTCGACTGTCTCCTTTCCGCCTGTGATTTGGTCCTCGATGATCTTCACTAGCTGAGATAGACGTAAGGGAAAGGTGAATTAAACAGAACGGAATTCGTACCTTGTTGGTATGTGTCTGAAAGTCTGTCAAGAACTGGCGCAAATGCTCCCCCGAGAACGCAGGATTCAAGATCTTCCGTTGACGCGCATGTGTGGCATCTGTGCATTAATTAGTGATATCCTAACACTCGAAAAAAAAGGTCCAAACCTTCAGAGTAAATAATACCACTCCCAAGGAATCCCTTCAAAAGAAATTTCAGATCGACCGGCCTTGGATACTTGTATCCTTGTAACACGTGCTGAAGGGCTAGAGGATCACAGATCATCAACGTATCTTGCTGAATATCGAAATGAACGGTATAAGTTGGCGAACTCTATGCTGTAGATAGAAATTTCATACCCCATAACAACCTGGCACGCGAAAAGCCGTTCCATATTCTTCAACCCACTTGTATTCAAGGTCTCCCACATCCTGCTCGTACAAAAGATCCAACTCTCGACCTATACAACATGAGTGGATCGCGTTCGGAAGAGTCGCACCGGAACGCGACGTACCGTACAATTTCGAAGTTCTGGGAGGCCCTCGAAGGAACTGGATGGATCTCCTCCTTGCGCGAAGGTAGAAGAAGACGGTAGCAGTAAGGCCCAATACCGCCAAGTTGACGAAAAGCGTCATGGTTTAGTGGAAGATTAAGCAAATCCGACGAGGCGGCGTGTTGATCTCTTCATCTTCAGGATCAAAAATACCTTATATACCGTCGCCGGAAAACTGCGAAGATCGTTGCATGATATGTTGCCTGCCTAGGTAATCGGACTAAGAAAATGTCGGAGAGGGAGGTATAAGGAGGTACAAGGCTAGTCTTATATTTCCGAAGGGATGTGTACAATGTGGAGAAGATGGAATGAAGAAATCACGACTTGTAAATGCAGTATAGTCTTGGTATTCCAGCCTTTTGCATGGATTCGTCAAGCTTTGAACACTTTGCCAAAGCGAACAAGTGCATTTGGATTGAGCAAATTATATGAGGCAACTTGAGGATGTTCAGTGGCTGTGTCAACATTAACTGCAATATCAACATGGACGTTCCGTCGATCCGATATACAATTTTACTTGATGTGTAACGTTCTTTGTCAATCTTCCTCTCAGGTCCTTTCAGCTTTGCTCTGAATATGTGTAAGTATCTCGAACCGAGGGCAGTTATGTGTCGTTTTTTACAGGCTCTCCCTGTCGTTCCGCGATGTAAGGATTTAGAACATCTGCACAGAAATAATCCTAGATGCCGGACAAGCGCAGTTCACATCCACAAGTGCTGCCACAATCTCTCGGCTAGATTCGTTATCATCCTACCGCTTGATCGCATTCAGAGACCAAGCTAGACCACGATTTTTTGTACAGCTCAGTTTAGACACTCATCTACCATCCATTATGTATGGTATCCTTGTATGTGGATCAGGATTCAAGTCTTTTGGACGTAGTTAGGATTTATTGGTTTTGGAGTTTCCTGTGCACGGTAGAGGTAGATTTTTACCAACCAATTTGGTCATTTTGACGAGGTAACGAGGTGTTTCAAGGAAATGTTCTTGTCTGAAGTCTGATGGCCTTTCTGCCTGACGACGACATTATCGACAGAATGACTCTGGCACAGCAGTGCGATATATTGTCTTTCATTGCCAACATCCTCCTTTGCCATATATCATCGTCGAGTCAAAGTCACTCGTGTGGTGTGGGCTGTCTGCTGAAAACCAGGTTAACACACTCGTTATCCTCATCACCCGGTAGTGCAGTCGTTTTTGGCTGTCGTTGACTGTTTCAATAGACCCGAAGAGATAGCACGACAATCGAGTATCTTGCGAAGAACTGCTAGTTGCTGTGATTTGCTTTTGACCCAGACTCTGAAGAATTTTCTAATACACGATTTTCTGTAAAACCCTCGTTTCTGACATGCGCGGGTAAGTGCATTGACCGTCACATCTTTGAGGTCGGAGCGGGTATTATGTTGGAGGCATTGCGACAAATCTTGCACGACGAAGATGCAGGTCTCAAGAAATTACATTAAAAGACAAAGTCCCATAATTAAAGCATGGACAAAAAGAGCAACGAAAAACTCAAAATCTACAACCCAACCACCTCAATCATATCCCCATCCTCCAGATCCTGATCCCCAATTTCTGTATCATTCCCAACCCGATCTCCATCCACGCACAACGTCGGCGTCTTTTGAGTCGACGCCGCGACATTCTTTACACTTTTCCTAGGTTTCTTTGCACCCTTGGCACCCGCAGAATCCTGAACCTTGCCCTCCAAGAAATCAGCATACTCGCTCGAGTTTGCCAATCCAGCCTTTTTCAGGAATGCCTTGACAATTGCACCACATTTCGTCGTAGGCCGGACGGTGAGTGTGATATCCGATTGGGTTTTGCCTGACCGGAGGACGAGTCTGAATGTTGGGCCTGCATCTTCTTCGTCTGCAGCGGCGAGTTGGGGTTGAGAAGCCAGTTCAGGCTCAGGGGCGAGTTCTACTTCGGAAGAATCATCGCCATCGCCGAGGACGATGATTTCATCGTCACTATCGTCATTGACTTGTATTGAAGAGGATGTGGGTTTACTGGGAGGTTGTTGGGAGGAGAATCGGATTTCTTTGCTTTCTTTACGGAGATGATCCCAGGTTTCCTTGTCGCATGCAACTATAAATACAGGATCAGGGACATGTGTATCAGCGACGTCATAAACACGGACCAAGCTCTGCCCGGTCCCATATCTTGAGGGCGTCAGGAGTAACAGAAGGGAAAAAACGGTTGTTGTGGTAGGTCATCACGACATCTTGACTCAGGATCCCGGCTTCCTCTGCTATTGCTTCGAAGAGACTTGTAAAGTTGTCGTGCTACAAGACATTAACGAGTGATACCCACAAGAATAGTGAACATACCTTCTCCAACCTAAACTCTGTGATAGTTTTCTTTCCACTAGGATCCTGAGGGTGAGGCTGCCACCGCACCCGAACGGTGACCTTGTCTTCGGGTCCCGAAGACGTCGCTCTGGGATGTGATTGCGCATGCTTCCGAGCATATTCAGCCAACTCGGGATCCAATCTATTCTGGGTATCGTCCAGTTTGAAATCATCGTCTAGGTCTGGAGATGAAGTAGCTCGAGTAACGCCGAGGGTTTTCCTGTCGTGCGCGTTAGTACATGTAAGGAGCTTAAGGCCTAAGACTCACCTCACGATATCCTTTGCATTCTGTAACTGATGCCTTGGAACTTCCGGCGGGGGCGTTATGGATTTCGAACGACTTCGTTTCCTCTCATTTCCTCGTTTTCGTTTCAAGTTGCCATGAGCGTTGGGAGTCTTATTAACGTCTACCAACTTTATAGAGTCGTCGGAATCCTCATCCTCATCCGACGACTTTGATTGAGAGACGTAACTATGATTATTATCAGTTGGTAAAAAGTATGACGCGTCAAGACACACACCGTTTAAACTTCTTGTTCCGCTCCCAAAGTGGCAGGTTGTTGACAACCTTTTTCTCTTTGCCTTTGCTTTTCACTTTCCGGCCTGGACCTGGGGTTGACTCCCTGTCACTGTCATTATCATCGCTGCTGGAAACGACAATTTCTTTGGATTTAGCTTCTTTCGCTGAAACATTACAGTAGACGCGTCAACTAATGACCATTTATTCAAACGCGAGCACACGCGACATACCTTTATCAAGCTTCTCCAACTGAGCCCAAGCATCCCTATCCCTCGCTCTATTCCTTATAAACATCTCATCACTGTCTTGAACCTCATAGGTAGCAGAAGCACCAGGCGTCGGAGTTGGTCCCGGTCCATTGGGGATTTTAGCTTTCGGAACGGGTTTGGGTCGGGGTCGGGGTCTGGGCTGTATTTGGTTTCCGTAAAGGGTTCATAATGTATGCGTGATGACCAGAGTTAGTGAATAAAGACGGTTATTCCGTGATTAAGAAGCAGACAAACCTGAGAAGTCGCTGAAGACATTGGAAACGTGGGAATTATTTGCTTTTTCCGCAAAGTCATGCTCGGCAGTGTCGGCAGAAGAGTGGTTTGAATTGGCGCAACTGGTGCCGAGGAAGCCCCTTTCAGAACTGAAGGTAGGCACTTGAGTCCATAGTATAGCGATGTAGTGAGAACAACTTGAGCAAGCTGCTCCCGTGAACTGATACTTAACTTTTGGTACTCGTGTCTCGCACCTATTCAAATTTAGCAATGAAACAAGAGTTGGATGTGGACAATATGGATTTAGTGTTCAAATAAAATCTTTATTCAGTACAAGAAAACGGTATCAAAGCGTATGGGTAACAGGTATAGCGAATCATGACGTGAACTTGAGCTTTCCACCTTCAAACTCGCAGCTTACAGACTCCATATTCTCCACAATGTAGTGAGCCCCACAGTTTTCAATTTGAGAGCGTTCATGACTTGTGCAAACGGCAATGACAGTTGCTCCACTCGCAACACCAGCGCGAATACCACTCGGTGAATCTTCAAAGACGACGCATTTGGAAGCGTCATAGCCTAGACACTTGGCGGCGAGCAAAAAGGGATCAGGGGCGGGTTTGCCGGCTTTGAGACGTTTATCATCTGCAGTGATAGTTACTGGAGGTGGAGTGATACCAACGCGAGTCATGCATCCGTACGCTTATAAACGATGTTAGTTGAAGGAGAAGAGTTTATTCAAGGGGGTAAGCTCACCATATGTTTTGGCGCCGGAGGTTGCGACAGCGTACCGTCCCTCAGGCAATGAATCGATCATTTTCTTGACTCCAGGAAGGATACGAACTGAACGATCGACACTAGCAGCCTCGACTTGCCATGCTTCCAATTCATTTGCATTGATAACGTTGTCGTCCTCTTCAACAGTCTCGTCTTCCAGGGATATCCGCATCAAGCGTTCAGAGAGTCGGCTGATAAAGGAAGGTCGACGAGTCTGGGAAGCAGTGATGGAAGATGCACGAGAGCTTGAAGAAGACGCGTCAGGGGTCAGGGAAGGAGTGCCGACACTAGAGCTGAGCGCAGAGAGAAACATTTGTCCGGAGGCGAGAGGACCAGCAGCAGATCCGCGAGACGAGCCAGGACCATGCAAACTGTATGCATCAGCAAAGTAGAGGATAGATTCTTCAAACTTTGCTACTTCGTCGTCCATCTCGTGAGCCTTGATATGAGGTTTGAACTCGGCCAGATTGTCAATGGCACGCTTGCCATGAGTTGCTGCGATGACTTTGGCAGGATCTTGACCGATTTCTTTTGCAACTTTTCCCCATGCAGCTTCGACAGCTTGGATAGAATCGGTCAGAGTACCGTCCTGTAATATTATTAGGAAGAGATTTCAAAGGGGGACTTGTACACTTACCATGTCAAAAAGGACGGCATCAGCATAGAAAGATTGCGAAGTGGACATTATGGAGAGCTTGAGTGAAACAAGAATGGTACAGTGTTTGGTGTCTGATGAAGAGCGAAGAGCAGATTGTTGACCCCAGCAAGAAACGCTCAGCTTTTATCACCAAAAACTTCGAAATAGGAGTGCTACATAGCTATAGCAGAAAAGGAGGATGCATAGCAATGAGGAGACGAAAGGGTTGTCTTGGATATTCTGCGGTCGAAACCAGTGTCCACAGGCTGCAGGATGTTGCTATGCTTTTTTGAGAAATTTCTCGAGACAACGAGGAGATTGAACAAGCCAGGCGGGACTTTTGGGGGGAGGGAGCACGAACTGTTGGGACGTTTCCTACTGGGTTTGGCCTGCTAGTTTAGAGATGAGAACATACGTTGTCCTCGATTTATTCCTCAAACCCTTGTATCCTTTCCCTTATTTTAGGCCTGTGTGTTGCGGGCTTTGTCACTATAACACAGAAATTGAACGGAGAAGTTTTGTCCTCGGTACGTGATTGTTAAAGTCAAAGGTGGGTAACCATTTGTCATTTTCCTTCTCAGAGTATAACTTTCAATTTTTTTTATTGAGCATATAATGACTGAAGTATCTAAGGGTATGCATGATAGTCTGATATCACGAAGACACTGTAAACCTGAGCTTCCCGCCTTCAAACTCGCACTTTACAGACTCCATATTCTCCACAATGTAGTGAGCCCCGCAGTTTTCAATTTGAGACCGTTCATGACTTGTGCAGACAGCAATGACAGTTGCTCCACTCGCAACACCAGCACGAATACCACTCGGTGAATCTTCAAAGACGACACATTTTGATGCATCATAACCTAGACACTTGGCGGCGAGCAAGAAAGGATCAGGAGCGGGTTTGCCAGCTTTGAGACGTTTGTCGTCAGCGGTAATGGTTACGGGAGGTGGGGTAATGCCGACGCGAGTCATACATCCGTATGCTGCAGGGAACAAGTTGAGGCCGGCTGGTCGAAGAAGAGAATAAACAAGCAAACTAACCATAAGTTTTAGCACCAGAGGTTGCTACTGCATATCGTCCCTTAGGCAGTGACTCAATCATATTTTTGACTCCAGGCAAGATACGGACAGAGCGATCCACGCTGGCGGCTTCTACTTGCCATGCTTCGAGCTCATCTTGAGGATCATCGAGAAATTGCCAACCTCTTTCTCTACTGGAATTCATCAGATGGAACAGGCTGTCGGAAAGCTTGTTCGCAAAAGAAGAGCGGCGCGAACGAGAGCGAGAAGAGACAAAGGAGGACCTCCGAGAACTGGATGCGGTAGAAGAATCATCGGATGTCAGCGACGGTGTAGCGGCGGTGGGACTGAGAGAAGCACGAGAGTTCCCAAAAGCAGTCGAAAATCTACGAGACGAGCTAGGACCATGCAAGTTGTATGCGTCGGCAAAGTAGAGAATAGACTCTTCAAACTTGGCGACCTCGTCATCCATTTCATGGGCCTTGATATGAGGTTTGAACTGAGCGAGATTATCAATGGCACGTTTGCCATGAGTTGCTGCGATGACTTTAGCAGGGTCTTGACCAATTTCCTTTGCGACTTTCCCCCAGGCAGCTTCAACAGCTTGTATGGAATCGGTGAGGGTGCCATCCTGCAATGATCATTAGCAAAGAGTTTCATAGTTCTGAAAAAGATAGGGCGAACCATATCAAAAAGGACGGCGTCGGCGTAGAATTGAGAAGTAGGCATTGTTAAGAACTGATGATAGTTTGAGGGGATATGAGAGGTCTGCAGTGGAATTCGAAGAAAGTAGATTTCTGGAGCAACCCAACGAGAGCAGCCCAGCTTTTATCCTGTAAATTTTCGAAATAGGAGTACTTGTGAAAGGAGGAGACATAGCCATTGGGAGGTAGAGTATGTTTATGAGTTCCTTGCGTTCAAGACCTGGATGTTGCTATGTCATCGCTATGCTGTTGCTGTGTTTTCTAAAAAGTTTCTGAACAAACGTTGACGACGAAGTGGTCGAGGTGATGGGCAAGAAATGGGAGTCGTGGCTGTCCACTGGAAGATAATTAGAATAAGTCCTTCCGTCCTTTCAAAAGCATCTTTTTGTACTAAAATAATGAGTATCTATAACTTTTCCAGCTCTATGGCACCAGGCTTATGCTGCAAGTGTCCCGAGTGCGTCCTCGGTATAGTAGATATACAGTTCATTCATTCCCAATCGATTTCTACGTCACCGCGAAAATGTAAATTCCAGTGTGCTAGTATATGGATGGAAGGATGAATGGTTGTACTGGGCTATGTACATGGGTATGCAACTTCCGAAATAAATCAGTATCAGATAGAAGAGATGACAAACGGTGTATGGAAGCAAGCACGAATAAGTAAAAGGATACAAGAACATGGCAATAACGAAAACTCGGTACTTGGTAGTGGAAGGGTCAGGCAGAGTCGAATAGTAATGAGGGGCGAGAGGTGGGCAGTAGACTTCGGAACCGTGAATTAGGGAACAGAAGACAAGTCAGTAAGCGAAGTTGGCAAGCGAAGCAGAAGGCGGATACGCAAAGAATTGCGATGTAAATGGCAGGAAGGGTGCCCCGTGGTAGAGGGGCAAAAGCTTCAAGTAGATACCGGTGGCGCGAAAAGAGTTTGAATGGAGGCATAAACCTAGGCATGATGAATAGGAATGTGTTGTGCGGAGGTGACAAGGAGAGGAAAGCAAATGACAGACAGAAGGATTCCAGGAACATCACTTCGGAGCAAGGGTCCCGGCACAGTGCGAATAACGCCACTAGCAACGAAAAACGTCCGCCTGCCTAAATGTCAAAAACCAGTGTATATAGGTCGTTCAAAGGACGACCTCTGGTCTCATCACTCAACCTCTCCACTCAATCTAAATCCCTCAATCGATTTAAATGGCTCTTGTGGTACTGCAGACTCCTTTCAAGGTCCGGTATCCCGGTCACACTTGCTTCGGCTTCTCGTCTGGCAACAGTATTTGTTGGACTGACATGTAAGCTGGTATGTACGGAAGCAGTACCGGCGGCTTGAACAGAGGATGATACTGAGCCTGCTTCATGTGCTGAGCCGCCAATAGCTGTCGGTTGATTATGCGAATTGTCGTTATGTGCTGCCCACCAGCCGAGACCGATGGCACCCGCAGCAATAAGGACAAGGAAGATGCCAATGCAGAATACTAGACGAGACATCCTGTTGGTGCCGCTCTGGGTCTTCTTCAACCACAAACTGAAGAAACAGTCAGTTTAAAGTCAGAAGGTAAAAGATAGAGCATACCTTGTTTTAGACTTGGTAGGCTTCTTGTTCTCTTCTTTCACGACCATACTGAATCTGCGCCAGAAGTCATCTCCTCTCTCGCCTCTGGAAGGCAGAGTAGTGCCTTCCTTTTCGCCACGCATTATAACCTTATCATCCTCGGCAAACTTGATATCCTTGCGGGGCCGTGCGAAAACAGGAGTAATGGGAGTCATGGGCGGTTGGAGAGGATGAGGGGTCTGAGGAACGGGCATTGCAGCAATTTCACGCTGTGCTTCAAACGATGTTTGGAAAGGATTCCTTGAAGCGTTGATCTGCAAATTAGGTGGCTGACGGCCACCTGGGATAGCGGCAGGTTCTGGCCGCGATAAGTTGCTGAGGGTTTCGATAGGTGCCGCGTATCCGGGGCGAGGAGAAGCGATGTACTGAGGAGGAGGGGAAGGGGTTTGCGTACGACCAGCGAACATGGCGTATTTGGAGACTTCAGACTCCTTGGAGATGGGATTTAGGTGTTTTTTGTCATCATCCTCGTCGTCGTCATCCAAAGAACCATTCATTAAAAAGGCACCGATGCCGGACTGGCGTTGCTTTTCGTCATCGACATAGTTGTCGTAGCTACAAATTGTGAAAAAGAGGATTGGGAATTTAGGACGGATACAAGGGTCAAACGAAAAATTTATAACTGACATATTGTAAGCAGAGGTCCTAGCATTGGGATCTGGAGGAGCAGGCTGACGGAGTCGTCGCTGGGGGTGGTTGGGAGTCTCGTAGAAGGAATCAGGTTCGTCGGTAGCAAAGGGAGGTTTTCCAGCAAGGGGAGCCATCTGAATTTAAGAAGTTATAAAAGAAAGACAATGGAAGAGAATGGAAGCCTCGCAAAGGCAAGGCAAAAGAAAGACGGTAGGTGCGGTGGCTCGAGAGTTGAGCTGGATGGAAACAACAATGCTTGATTTGGTCACAGTCACGCTGTAACAAAACATTTCAGTCTCTGATTGGTTTCGGCTAAAGTGGCGTTGCTATCCACTTGCTATATTCACCCTCGCTTTTCCACAGAACATTACTGCCGGTGGAGCGTTCTCTTCAGGCTGCATTATACGCAAAAGTATTGTCAGTGACCACTCAGTTGTCCGACGAGGTGTTCAGTCCGCAGCATAAATGTGCGGTACAGCGCTACTTCCCATGCCCACAAGGACCCACGGCACCGAGCAAGGATAGTTCAACATTTGTTATCCGGCCAACTGTCAGATGTGGAGTCGTTGAACTCTACTAAGGTGTCCTTGGTTGGCTTGATCGAGCCACTTTCCATTCGATAGAGGGAACATCCCTGCCGCCTTCTGCCGTCCAAAATTTGAAAGTGGGACTCGGATTTAATCGCACGCAAGCGGCACAGCTTTACAGCTCTGCGGAGTCATCACTCCCTTTTCTACTTCCCGACTTCCGACCAGGCTGGCCTACATAGGTATACCCAGCGCACCGTGATATCTACTAACAGTCTAACGGAGAAACAGAGTCGGGACGGACGCTGTGCTGAAATAGAAAAGCGATCACATGCGTCACACTCTTCCATCACTCACGTCCTGGGTTTGACAATGACAGGGTGATGATGTACTTATTCCCAGCATCTTTTGTATCACTTTTGCAACCTTAATGATGCTAGTTTTCTCTTCCAACACTCATTGCACCGGCGGCCCAATAATATCCTGTTTCTTGAACTTGAGCAAATAATTATCTTGACAATTTCTAAAACGTCTAAATTCAATCTCGCAGTGGCATACTTTGAACGGCAGCTACATACCATTGCAGAGCTATTCCGCACTCTCATCGGGTCGCTCTCTAACATTGGTGCTCCAATCTGTCGCAGAATGACAATGACCAAGGTGTTTGAAACGCGGAGTACCGATTATTCACCGGCCCAGCACCGGAACACAGAGTAATCACTGCAAGACGTTCGTTGACATAGTGCGTAGATACAACGAAGCTTTCCCTATTCTCTCATAGTCTCATTCCCAAAAATTTAACCATACGATGATTTTATAAATCTACAGTGGCGGCGGCGGCGGGGAATGCGCCACATACAAAGTACTCTCATATGTTTCCTTCTTTATACATACAGCGTTCTAGCATGGAGATTTTGACTTTGTGATGTCTTGAACTAATCGGACACCAAAATTTTACAGTGTCCATGGAACCAAGAGCCGTACGATCAAAATTTCTGGTGTCTTTTGCGACAGGATCACTACATCACTCAGAAGTATTCCCCAACATCAATACGTCTTTGTTGTATTTGGACTAATTCAGGTGCTTACAGACAGTTCAGCGGGGTAAAAGTTGAGTTATTATCAGCTTCCTCGAAGATCTGCCTGCCTTGGACGGAAGAAATTCGGACATCGTGATCATCCAGCCGTTAAAAGACTTTAGCGAAATTCCACCGCAGTTACCTTATGTACCTCCTCCTAGACCTTTACGCAAGATGGTTGAAATAGCCCACCCTGGGATAAGGCCTCCTCAAGTTATCACAGTGATTCACGGGCCGTGTTTAAATTTTTCCTGGAAGCAATCTGAAAGACGTGGGTTTATGAGCTTAATGAACAGCTTGCTGGTTTCCGACATAACTTCTGGTTCTCTAGATGTGAAGAACCAGAAGTAGTTTTGCGGGTCGTCGGGATGCCGTTGGAAAGAACTCGATACTGGCACATGCGCAAACCGCGTGAAGGAGACTACTACTTAAGTACTCAAGCGTTATCAAGCCACAAGCCTAGAATTATCATATAATACATAGGAAGATGTATGATACGGAATTGCGATAATTATAGAGAGAAATTATTACCACCTATTTTGCACTAGTAGATGTTAATATCTTTCAATTGGTGGCACGGCCCAGTGTGGCAAGTTCCGGACGTATTCAGGCCTCAACGTTTCTGATTCGTGCTCTAGGGTCTCTTCCATTGCAAGTTTTAACCCCTGGCGGTGCTTTAGGTGCAATGATGCGGTACTTACACAGTAAATATGTATTCACCGACCCACAAATTCCGATGGCCGACTATCTCGACGAGAGCGGATAGTAGATGCCATTGAATAGTGTTTTTACCGTCACAAAGGTGCGCAGACGGAGTTGAGGACGGCCGCGTCGCCTTATCTCAACCGTCAATTTACGAATCTCGCTAGTTTGTTGAGTTTCCTTCCTTGAACTTTACATCACTCAAAATCAATGCTCAAAGGGCGGAACAATCTTTTCAACCTCGGCTTGTGACAGGAACTTGTATTCAGCTTAAAAGAAAGCATACATGAGTCATCGCGGGCTGACGAGGGTTGCAAGCAGGGTCATTGGACCCATTGTTTATGCACCGCAATAAGTGGCACATAGTTTTTAGTTACTCGTCCCCGTTGCATAAACTGCCCCAGGGAAGGAAGAGCTGGATCTCCGTGAACCTCTTTCGTACCAAATATTCCCTAGCTCGGTTTGATTTCGGGTCCTTGTTCCTATCATTATCCCTGGCACCTGTGCATAGATAGATGCATGAGTTCATAAAAATGTAGTACCCTGGTCGATAACCAGGTAAGGTATGTCATGAGAATTTGACATGGACTTTCACTTTGTTGCAACCTGGTGAAAGGGTCGTGCAGGACTTGTGTGTGAAAACTGAGATTTTGATAGATTGATCCCTTCCGTACGTAGTGACGTTTGTATTCCACCGCGTAGGTATTCGGAAAGCGTGAGGTTTCTATGAATAAGGACGCCAACGTTCAACCACGTTCGAACACTTGCAGAAGGTTTTGAAGGGTTCTGGCTTCTGTCAAAGACTCGAGTCTCGAGGACGAGTGTTTGCCGAAAGAATCGGAAATAGAATATGTCGACATAGGTGCAACAAGCCAATTATAACGTAGAGCAGTAGCAGTGTGAAATAGAAAAAGCTAAAGCTAGCGCCAAAGTCCCGCGAATTGGAAGGATCAGTGCACACCCCAGGCGCTAGTAGATATGAGTTTTGGAGTTCGTCCGCTGTGTTCTACTTGGAAAGCGCCGAATTCCATCAGCATATAATCCTGCTGCGTCGCCTATTGGTAGAATCAAGAGAGGCTCTGTACGTATTATTGAAATGCATTGAGAATTAATCACGAAAACGATGATGGACAGCGCAGAAAAGCAGTCATTCCGACTCATGGAATCGTCATGCTGCGATTGTAAAACCTGAAAAGACAATCACTGATACAAAAAGTCTCAAAGCTTGAAAATCTGTCTGTCAGACTTCGCGCTGAATCAAAGTGTTCAGAACAATTCTGGCAGCCTCCGTGGATCATGATCATAGCAGGGTTAGCCCGCTAAGTGTAATATGGAAATTTCGATTTCCTTTCTGTTGAGATGTCAACTGATGTGGCCTCTCAAGCGCCTCCGGATGCCAGGATAAGGTTCATGACTTCCTGTTCAACGGGAGAATTTCGAAGTGGAAGTGAATGCAAGAATTCAAACCGGCATGGACGGCTCGAGGCCAAGTGCATCTGAGCTATCTTGAGACTGCAGCGAGTGACACTTATAGCGACAGCAGCTCACTTGGTTTGCCTTTCCTGGTATTTGGCGTGAAGCTTGTCGATCTTGTTCAAAGCTTGAAATTTGGCTTGAGTCATGCCTGGGCCTAGTGGCAGGCATTCAGCAAAGGAAGAACGCTAACCCGCGAAAGACTCTAGTCTTTTCAGCCACGAGAAGCAACAGATGGGAGAGGAAGAAGGAAAGTACGAAAGAATCGGCAGAGTCAAGTTCCTATTACTAGCGGCCCCTGGAGTATACCGAAGATCTTGAAGACTGGTCCACACCATCTGATGAAGAACTTTGAAATGATCGTGAAGATTATTGGTTCAGGACACGCTTCAGCAGGGGCTTGAGATCGTGGGGCGCTAAAGAGGCGTCAAAAAAGAAAAAAAAAGGGCTCTGTGTTGATCGAAGCGGTTCATAATGAAATAGCTCACACGCAGAGAGTAAGGATCACGGAGAGGCACTGCCAAATTCGTCAGAGTTCGTCATGAATCTGATAACATACCGATTCTTGGATTAGAACTCTGTGGGGCTAGCGAAATGTGTCAAGGGTGTGTTCATATTCATCAGAGAGGGCCGCATGTCGCGAGTGACTCCCGCGGGGGGATGACTAGTACCTGATCACAGACAGTGAGGTGCAATGATCGACAAAGTATTAGGGAGGGTGGAGGTGATAGGCCTCAACGTCGTTGACCAGGAAACAATTCAGAGCGTGGAAGGTAGATTCCTCGAAAAGTTAAATGAGCCCGCGGTTGCCGGGATCTGAATATTGTAGGAGAAAGATTGCGACCGAATGCACATGAATTGAAATGACATATGTAGAAAGAATAGAGATTTCCCTGAGGTATAGGAAAATCTCTGGTCTGATCTGGGCTGTGAAAGGAATGAATAGACGGAGGAGAGGCGACCGATACTACGTAAGAAACTTGATCGAGGCATGCTGCTCTCCTTAAACTACTTACTTCGCTTCCTTCAAATGGACTCCTCTTCTTTCCTTACTCCCACTATCTTTCATGTCCTTCCATAGTCCCGTCACCATTGACCGCCTCCCCGTCGAGCTCCTCGCTGAGGTCTTCAAGTTTGGGGCAAATCTCAACTGGCCCTACGACGATTCTCCATTTCTCCTCAAATCCAATTCATCTGGCGCCGATTTTATCTACGACCCCGACTTCCAAATTGCAGTCTCCCATGTATCCCGAAGCTGGCGTTCTGTCGCCTTAAGCCTCCCTTCCCTATGGACTACTCTTCACTTTTCAAAACCCGCACACATTGCCAGGGCACAGACGTTCTTGGAACGATGTAGACCCAGCACTCCCCCCAGAGTATTCGACGACGACGATAATCCTAAATTTGATCGATACTGCCTCGACATCCTCATTCTCACTGTCGCCCGACCACAAGAAGACCACCTGGTACAGATACTTAAAGCAGGAGGCCAGAGTCTCATAGACGAGCACTTGGTGGAGATATTCAAACTGTTGACGCCTCTGACGCTGCTTTGGCGGACATTTCACCTGAGAGTTCGGGATGGGAAATGCAAAGCAGAAGCCCGAAAGGCTCTGGGTTTAATGTGTGGGGAGGCCTCCCGTCTGGAAACCCTGCAGTTGTATCACTTTGAAGATTTTGCGGGTGCAGACGAGTTACATGAAGCTACCTATAGGAATCCCGTCATTTGTTTCGCAAACCATGCCCCGCAGCTAAAGCACGTCAGTTTAATAGGTGCGAATCCTCTCCCTTGACATGCAACTGCGTTCTGAACAGGCAACACAGGCGTCAACCTTCCTTGGCATCTCTCCCCATATCTGACTGACCTCCAATCATTAGAATTGGCCTTGCATCTCGACAGAGTCCGTCCACCATATGATATATGGTCCAAAATACTTCAGGAATCACCCGACCTCAGACGCCTTCGTCTCCATTATTCTGGTCCACAGCAAGCCGACTGGATTGGAGAGGCAAAGATACGTCTAGATCGACTCGAGCAGCTAAGCTTGATCGATCTTGACTCGGACTATCTCTCCAGGCTCTTACCACGCTTGGAGATGCCAAATGTCAGGAGACTGGAGCTTGATTTAGATTCGGAAGAGCAGGATTACACCAGTACTTTGCAGGCCTGGACTAACAATCAAGGTGCGTTCGACCCTTGTTCTCAGGAGCTAACTCGACTAATTCGGTTCGTTTCGACAGGGCTTGGCTTGGGCCACATTTCTTCCGTAACATCTCTCAAAGTAACGGCGCTTGAATGCGATCTAGTCGCTTTCTGGGATTTCCTTCGTAATCTGACAAGCCTGCGGGAGCTCGAACTGGACTTTGACAAGGTGTGCACAGGAGAGGATAATTCGCGGATGGATGTCTGGAAGCTCTTTGCTGGTAAAGAACACGAGACAATCGTCGGTGATTGTCAAGCTTCCGATTCCGCTCCATCTACACACCTCCTTTCCCGCCTTGAGATCTTCAAGATGTTCCGTCTCCCTGGGACGCAGGTTCGGGAAATTATCAGGCACAGGGAAGGTTTAGGTAGGGAGGAAAACAACCAAAACGATGACGTGTCTCCTACCGCCACCACTCGTTACTCTCCTGCTGCGCCCCCAGTCATTCCAGGCACGCTTCTCGTGAACGTAAGGCCAGAAATTAGGCAACGTTCAAAGTACATTGTCAAATACACTGAACAAATGAAGGGGAAGGATGAAGTTCTGGATGAGCTGGTTACTCGTGGTTGTTGTTGGTTCCCTGAGGATGTGGACAGGGAGCTCGATGTTGCGGTTGATCCCGGGGCTGAAGTGAAGAGCACGAGTGAGGCAACGTTGTTGAGGAAGCTTGGTCCGGAAGTTGAGGCGGCGTACGCCAAGCGTAGAGCCGATGGTTCCCCAAATCCAGCCAAATGGAGAGTGGTCGTGGTTGACACTGAACTAGTGGCTGATGAAGGGAATGAAGACGACGATGACGACGAGTCCGTTGCAAACAGCGACGATGGAGACGACGATGATAATGATGGTGACGGGTTCGAGGATGAGGAGGACGAGGATGAGGACGAGGGTTGACAACATTCTGCAGTTATTTTCTTTTCAGTTAACATTTCATGTGCCTCATTTATCGCAAAACTATCCATTGTTAAGTATCATAGTATCGGCGGGCTTGTTTTTGTATAATCTTAAACTCATGGTGCTCAGCTTTTTATTACCCAAAGTACGTGTACAACATCGTGTAGTTGTAGTAGTATACACCAAAAATTAAAACTCACTTTCCTCGTTCGGTCTCTGACCGGTATCTTCCGGCGATCTCCGGGCGGTGCTCCTAATTCGTTCATCTCCTACAAAGCGCTCTTGTATTGTCCACTATCATCATCTCCATCTTTCACTAAACATGTCCTGGCAATGTCAGTCTGTTCTTTTACACCCAACGCGTCCTGCTCACGATTTTCCATTCAACCAGCATACATCGACACAAATCTCGTCGGAAGTGGCAGGATCAATAAAGCTGCAATCCTCGGTCTTCAAGGAGGTGTTTGGGCTGCGTCTGCAGGATACACTGTAATTACCCTTTCGTTTCAATCTCGTTTTCGGTCAAAACGAGATGACGATTCCGTGTCTTGCAGCTGTCGGCCGAAGAACAAAAGGCAATTGTGAATGCATTCTCTAATCCTTCCACTGTGATGGCGAGCGGGCTCAAGTTGGCTGGGAAGAAATTCCTCGGTTTACGGGCGACAGAGGATTCCATCTACCTCAAGCAGGGTGTACGTGTGTCGTTTTCTTTCTAGGCTGTCGTGTGCTTACCTTTGACATTATCTCAAAATCAATCCATTGATACTATTGCTTATGCTCACTGGGTATTCCGATATTGCAACTCAAACGGTACAGGGAAGCGGCGCCGTCCTCAGGAAGACCAAACAAGCCGTTCTCGTTGGAGAATACGAACCTCCCACTCAAGCAGGTGAAGCTACACCAATTGTCGAGAATCTTGGTGACTACCTCGTTTCGACGGGCTACTAGTTTAGATTGTGATTGCATGTGTCGTGGAAGGAGGCTTTTTGAAGAACTAATTGTAAAGTTTTATCATCTCAATCATTGTCGAATCGCAACATGAATGAACAAGTGTACTAATTCAATGGCACATGCATTCTCGATGGATGTATCCCAAAGTTCGTACGCGTCCATGAGGGAACCGCGCTCAGTACGACAACGAATGGCTCATCTGGCCGCCTACATGCAAGCCGTTAATCCCCGTCTTTATGCGAATGACTGCTTCATATCGTGCCTCTTCTCGCGACGTTTTGGTGATCTGCGTCATCTTCCGATTGAGCCTTGCCAGCCAAAGGTACAAGATTGAATTACAAAAAGGCACCCGTCCTATGGCTTAATCATAAATCTCTGCTGAGAGGCGCTAATATGTGACCAAGGGTCCGCTCACTCTGGCTACTGAATGATTGTCATGGTAGTAAGTATTCAAATCGACGACAGTCTTCCAAGACACTGATGATCAGACATCATGTTATGTCAGGTAGCCAAACTCCAAGTCTAATGTCAGTAAGGTGACAGAAAGATTGGTACTGCAGACGCCTACGGTAAGAAATTTATTCAAATTGACTGAATAAAATCACTGTACATCGAGCGTTTATCGTAGTGTCGGAGGTTACAAGCGTCACAGCAAAAGAAAAGCAGTATTGCTACAGTATATTAATCAGATGCGATGTACACGTACATTTAACTTGGCGCTGTTCCACAATCCACCATGGCAAAAGAGTACAAAGCCCAAACATGACGCGGCACATGTATGACAACGTCGAGGCATCAGTAATCAATGACCAAAGAAAACACCAAAAGAGCATCGAATCAAGAACCCGAACGTGATAATCTATTCTTTGCCTGTTCTAAAGCCCTGTAAATGTCCGCTGAAGCGCTTTGTTTCAGGTCAAACGCGGAGACTATAGCAGGGACTGCATCACGCGTGAGCAGTAAACGGGGAGTGTCTTCTTTTAGTAGTGGTTCCATTTCCGAGGAGGAACGAGAAGGATTTGGTGATGAGGAAGTCGTTTCCGGCTCCGCCGAAGAGGGTTCTGAAAGTGATTTGGGGGCGAAATCTTTATAGATGGTATCAAGGAGTTGGCTGGGTTCAGGAACGATGTGTCCGTTTCTGATGAGCGCCGCTAGATATTCTGAAGCTCTATAAGCTAGAAGTGTATATTTTAGGTGAAGCTAGGGAAATGGAGAGAACCAAGAACCAAGACATACCTCTATAATGTGACCAGGATCTCCAAACGCAGAAGAAAAATGGAAGGTTGGGTATAATGGCTAAAAGGGTAAAAGCATTAGAGAAAAAGGCGAATAGTCAATAAGACAGAAACATACGAATGAGCATGAACGGAGCAGTAAAAGGAGCGGCAAACATCCATATCCAAAATCCTTTTCTATGACTTGGGCTGCGACTTTGGACAAGTGACCGCAAATATGACAGAGATTCGTCACCAGAATGAATCGAGGGAGGGTAAAAGAGTAAAATCTGAAAACCACGGGTCAAAAAAGTAGCTTGGACTTGCTCAAGCAAAAACAACCAACCTTGGAATCTTGTCTTTCTCTCTCTTTCTCTCCTTTGCGTGAAATATCGGGATGTAATATTGTGGGACCCAGAGAAGGATCGACGCCCTTTAAAGCAAGCTCTTCAAAGTCTATGCGATCAACCATGGCTTCTCCTCCTCGAAACACTCTCAACTTGAAAATAATTTGGTTGGAAACTGAAAAATAAGTAGTAGAAATATTCCACACCTTCCAGCTGCCTTCCGGAGCTTTCCCAAATCCAGCCCAAGTATCAGCAGCCTTTGTCTGAGCCCATTGCGTCCAGAATCTAGGATTCCATCGTGACATGTTGCCATCTTCTTCATTTCTCTTGGCTTTTCGGTGAGGCAAGTGCAATTGAAAGTGATAATACGTCAGGATCTTGTTGTTTCCACTGGCCGGGTTTGAAGTCGGATGACGTCCATTGCGAGTAATGGGTAGAGAAATGATACGCTGTGCAGAGCGTAGACTTCTAGATGTTGACATTCAGAGCAGAGAACACGTAGTGCTCGATGAAGAAACAGAAAGAAAAGCCTGGAATGAAAAACTTGACGTTTGGAGTGGGACGCGTCGTGAACGGCAGAAGTGAGCACGTGGCTGCTCGGCTTCGACAAAAAACTTTTCCCTCTCACCCTCGACTAAAAGATGGTAGGACTTTTGGCTTTCTCTTTGCAGATCTAGATCTGATTTTTGTGCTGTAACAGAGACCTATTTTATTACAAGGTTATTCGAGTTGTTGCATCAAATGCTCTGAAAATGATAGAAAACTGGTTACGCAGGTCATGAACGATCCTTGACACAGATCAAGTTCAACAAGGATGGAGATCTCTTGTTCTCGTGCTCAAAAGACCATGTCATCAATGTATGGTATACTCACAATGGAGAACGATTGGGAACGTATGATGGAAATAATGGAACAGTGTGGACGGTAGATGTCGATTGTGAGTCTTGCGCATCGCCTGTTCTGACTGCAGGGTGCTGATTGCACTTGACACATGTAGCAGAGTCACGGTTCATGGTGTCGGGAGCTGCAGACAATACCTTGCGGCTGTGGAATGTTGCAACGGGCAAATGTCTTTTTACATGGGAGTTCCCTACCGCCGTCAAACGGGTAGCGTTCAGCGAGGACGACAAGCAAGTGGTGTGCATTACTGAGCAACGTATGGGCCATCAATGTGCAATCCGTGTATTCAATATCAATCGAAGTGGGGATGGTACTAAACGTATGTTTCTGTTCATCTGGTATTTTACTGGTCTGACTAGCGCTCCTGTCAAACAGAATCAAAAGAACCTGCACACATGTTCAACCCTATTGGATCAAAAGCGACAGTCTGCGCCTTTACGGCGCAGCCAAACATCATCGTTACAGGTCACGAGTCGGGCAAGGTCGCTCTCTTCAACGTCAAAACTGGAGAGGAGATTGACAACAACGAACGGGCACATAGTGATGTAGTTACTGACTTGCAGCTCAGCCCCGACAAGACATACTGCATTACAAGCAGCAAGGACAAGTCCGCCCGAGTATGTCGATGTTTTGCGAATATCTGGGTTTTTTGATACGAAAGATGTTTCGACAGATACACGACACAAAGACACTCATGGTCATCAAAACATTCACGACGGAAACGCCGCTCAACAGTGCTGCAATCGCGCCAAACAGGCCTTATGTCGGTTTTTTGTCCATCTTTTGTGAAGATTTGCTGACGAGTACATAACAGGTGCTTCTTGGTGGTGGTCAGGAAGCTATGAGTGTCACGACTACCTCGCTCAGACAGGGCAAATTCGAGACTCGTTTCTGGCACAAGGTCTTTGAGGAGGAAGTTGGCCGAGTCAAGGGACATTTCGGACCCATCAACACGTATGTCCCACTGCGTTGTCGATGAGAAATGCTGCTAACAGGATGCACAGGATTGCTGTTCATCCAAAAGGTACTTGTTATGCGTCAGGAGGAGAGGATGGGTTTGTCCGTGTACATCATTTCGACGATTCGTACTTTAGGACAGAGTTGTATGGTGACCTTGAGATAGAAGATTGATGTATGTATAGATAATCTCATTCTTGTACCATGCCTTTGTCTTGAGCGTTAGGATAGTATCAGCGACAAAATCGCATGTGGCCCTTGTCTTGGTTCTACCAAGAGCCTGGCGGCCGGCGTAGAATTGCCGACTTGTCCCGAGAAAGCCAGAGACTTGGTAAAGGTAAATGAGCGACCCAAAAGACTGGTATCTGTCGTCATACATCCATCCTCGACACAAAATTGTCAACGCGACCTGGACGCGTTTGGACATCCTCCAGCTCGCTCTTCTCGACATCTGCACTCTTCTCGACGTCGGAGCCATGCTTCAGTTCTAACCCCTGCCCGCTTGGCCCGTCCTTGGCACCCGCTCGGAGTTATATAAGACCAGTCAAAGTGCTCTGTCCACAGGTTATCCTTATCCATCATGTCCTCGTCAGAACCCGCCCCCGCACCCAGTGAACCTGCTTCTCAGCCCTCCTCACCAATATCCAGCACGCATCCAGCCGAACAAGACCTGGAAATGTCCATGTCTACCGTCAACATGGAGGGCCATGATCCGTATTCACTTCGGTCTAAAATTCAAGATGCCACCTCTATTGCTGAATTACGCAAGAGGGGAAATGGCAGGAAGAAACGCCACGTCGGAGACTTTTATGAACAACAGAACGAAAAAATTGAGCTCCTACTCAAGGTCAGCACCGACGTCGTCTTTCCTCGGATTTTGATCTAGACTATGATGTCAACAGTCGATAAAGACCCACGCACAAGAAGGAGCGGACGAGACACAGGAAAACTCTCTAAAGGTCCGTTTGTATGGTGGTCAACTATGGCTACGTCTAGAACATATTTCAGGTCAAAATTGCAATTCGAGCATCCTTCTTTGCAAACTGCATTTTGGCCATTCTCCAACTCTATGCCGCCATATCTTCTTTATCCTTATCCTTCTTTGCTAGTGAGCTCTTGGGTCCCCAACTTCTATCGACATCTCTTATGCTATTGCTTCTTTAGCTGCCGCCGACTCTGTGTTTGACCCTGGCGCCAACTTTATTCTAAATCGACTGCACAAAAATTCTAGAAAGGTTGACCCGGCGAAATACCCCATTGTGAGTGTCTATTCCTATTCTTTTGCTCCAAACTGAAACCACTCTTTAGGGTGGTGCGAGATTGACTACCATAGGAAACATTGTATATGCATTCGCTATGCTTACCGTCAGCATCATACTTGTTGTACGCTCCACTCTTCCATTTGTGAGACTGCCATCTTTATATTCTCGTTTAGGCATTTTCAATTCAGGATATTTCCACTCACAAGGATGGTGAGACTTTGGAGTTTCATGTCCCATCCGTTGTCGCAGTCGGTATCGCGTTCTGTAAGTCGTCCAGGTTTTTTGAGTGTACCACCTAACCCTCCGTTGACAGTGACCAAATTTCTGTTGTTCTTGTACTGCTTTTCAATACGAAACTCGAGTTCCCAAGTCCAAGTACTGTGGGAGGATCATCGTAATGACCTTTTTATAAAGTAGGTTTACTCCAAGCTTCCTTTCTCTCCTCAAACTGATTCCCGTCTAGTGGTTTCGGTATTCTAACTAGCAGCGCCGGTGCAAAGCTTTTATGGTGGATCGACCCTCTCGGAGCGATTCTCATCTCGCTAGCCATCATAATTTCTTGGACAAGGACCGCCTATGGTGTGTAGCCGTACTTTGCTATTTTGGAACACTTCTCATTGTGCCTAGAGCAATTTGATCACCTCGCTGGAAAAGCTGCGCCCGTCGAGTACAACCAACTTGTGATATACAAGGCCCTTACCTTCAGCGAAGATATCACCCAAATCGATTCTTGTCGCGTGTATCACAGTGGTGAAAGATTTATTGTAGAGGTCGATGTATGTGCCTTTTCTCCTTTCACCTCGGATCCGCCTAATTGACGACTCTTCCTTCTCTGCCTGCTGTCTTTCACAGATCGTGATGTCTGGGGATACTCCGTGCGTGCCTTTGTCAGATCTTTGGACCTCTTCTAGACTGTTCTGACGATCGCTTTTAGGCTCTGGAAGACCCACGACATCAGTCAAGATTTGCAAGATCAGCTCGAGACGCTGCCGATGGTCGAGAGGGCGTTTGTTCAGTGAGTGTCGTCTGTCATGAATGCTTTGTTCTATCCCCTTTTACGAAAATTCTCATAATGCTACCTTTTCTCTCTAGCGTTGATCACGAAGTTTCGCACAAGCCTGAACATAGAAAGGCTGTATAAAAATGTGTTGGGGAGTTGTAGAACTATGCAGATACCAAATACATACTTCAATAAATGATACTACTACTGCTATTACTAGTCATTTTCCTTGCGATTTTACATTGCAGTACAATCGGGAGCTACAGCTTGACGTGTTTCCTCGAGTCAGGATGATGCGACTGGTCATGTGCATTCCATCGTTTTTGCGGCTCAAGGCACTCTATCTCATTCCACGTTCATGGACGTAGATTCCACCAATCCTCCCGCCAAACGTGCCCGTTCTTCCCAACACGAAAACGGAAATGCTCAAATGTCGTCTCTTCCCCCTCTTTCTCTGTCTATTCTCGGCGTCGAACCGTTAGATGAATTCATCAAAGAAATAGCAGACTTTATCCATCATATGATATCAACAAAACCTCCAGACGTTAATGGAAAAGTTGAAGTTGAAGCTAAAATCGGTGTACTGAAAGAGAGGGGAGGTCAAAGAATCTATTTGCCTGTCCTTGTTGAGACCAGTATGTGTGTGGAGTTTACATCCTTTGCGTTTGATGTGACATGCTTAATTCTTTCTAGTTCTCCGACCCGAAGGCGTTGATTGTCGATTTGAATCAAATATGACTCCTGTGCGTGTTTGTGAGTCCTCTGGACTGGTCGTGTTTTCATGTTTCTCTGCGTAGCATCAACACAAACACTACAATAATCTCCTCAACAAGCTCAAAATCACATCTTCACAATCAGGCTACGCATCAAGTACACCTGTGGAATACAACCACCTTTATCTCGTGGACTCGTTCTATCCCTCGGAAACTTCTGATAGAGAAAAGGTTCGCGTCACTAGGGATGAAAAGACGGGGAACGTCGTGGAGGTTATGAAAAAGATTAGATTGGGGGATCTAAACATATTCAGTCCACAAAGGTCAGCAGATTGGAGGGTTAGTGTTAATCTTGAAGTGCCCGGTAAGCCGTCCGTATTGTTGCATGATATTCGGTTCACTGATCTTTCAACTTTTCTAGTCTCCCATCCTGTCGGCTCAGCGACTCATACAAGGAGAAAGGATAGGCTGAGTTATAGCCATGAAGAGTTTGTCATCGACTTGACGCAGGTCACTTCGAATTCGGGCGGGAGCGTATGTATCTCGCTGCGTTTATCTACAGTCTCGTTCTAACATTTTCACAGCACGAAGTTTTACACGAACTCGAGGTGGAGATAGCTCGGGGTGAGCTATTGGTGAATGCTGCTGCCAAAAGAAACGATCCCAATGTTCCAGAGCACGAGCGATATGCATTTGACGAATTAATACGCGCTTTTGTCAATAATGCACGGATATTAGTGAGGAATAGCGACCCCACCGCTTCTTGAGCCCCAGCTCGAGTTTTATTGTATAGTGTCTAGTACTGTTCTATCTAGGGATTTATAACGGAATTACAATCTCTTTCAAAGTGCTACATAATGTTCGACAGCGGAACGAGCCTCACTCGATTCAAGAATCACCGCACAGGTGTATCAAGTGGGTCAAAATGCTTCGGAAAAACTTGATTTTGCGAGCGTGCAGGGAGGAGACAGTGTAGAGATGTGAATCAAAGTTCAACGCACTGTCACCTTTGTAAGTGAAACGTATCACTCGCGTAGTCAGCTTGAATTCGGAACAAAGTTTGGTCTGACAGTGGATGCATCACGCTTCGCTGAGATATCAATACACTGAGATTTAGTGGCTCTGAACAGAAAGTACCTTTTACATGTCCCCCGGTTGCATTAATGTATCCAATCCACATTGCGTGTCAAACGCTAAAATTATCGCGTCATCAACCGAATCTTGACACTATTTGGAACCAGTTCATTCGGTAGCATCCCAGAAACCTATGAAACATGCTGATCAGTACGAGCTCTCAAAAATCCCAGGAAAAGACAGCACTCACCGTCTCAACAACATCCTTCCCTCCGACATCCCATCCTCCCTCTGCAACGGGTAGTATACAACTTTCTACAATTTTCGTAGCCAATTGACCAACACCAAACTTTTCCCCGATAAACTTTCTCCATTTCAACAAGTTACTCAACAGTTTAACTTGTCGAAGGAGGAACCTCTGACGAGCAGGAACGGATTCGGGATTGAATGGAGGCGGAGGGAGACTTCCGGACTGAGAGAGGTTCACGAGAGTCTGAACGGGCGACAACGATTCAGTGATGGCTTTTTGGAAGCAAGAGGTTACGGATTTGAGGAGGATCTAAATAAAACGGTTAGAATAGTACTGGAAAGAAAAGAAGGCGACGTACTTGTAGCTTAAGACTACCTTCTTCGACACTAGCCTCGATTTCTTCAGTCAAGTCGATCGCTCGCCTGACATGTTTATCTGAATATACATCCAAAGCCCCTCCTTCGACGATTTTGGCTAACCGAGGAATTACAGCAGTTGTGATCATCGAAGAGACGAGGTCTCCATCCGGTCCCAAATCCCTATCTTGAACTTCGTCCACTGGATCCCCGGGACGTGAATACTCATATAAACCTTGGTACCATTTGAAGCTGTCTAGACTTTTTGGATCCTGCAAAGAAGAGTCATTTTAATCCTAGAAGGGAAGACAGAAGCGACGTACCCCAATACAATCCCAGCCAACAATTTCCAGCCTCGTCCAAAACTCCCAAACACTCACGACTCCCAATCCACCCCAAGCTCCCACATAGCTATCCTCATACTTTTCCCTCCATATACTCCACTGTCCCTTACCCGGATCCAAAAACTCTTTCGCTTTCACATCTGAGAGTATGTCTTGTGTTCTCGTTGAGACGGAGGTAATCGCAGTCTCATACGAGGACTGATCAGCTGGAGGTAAAGACGAATCCGTCGAGTAACCTTCTTCCGCTTCTTGTTCCCTCTGTCGTTGTTGCGACGGCTGATGATTTTCGTGTCGGTGGTGCTGTTGACGGACTTGACGACGAGCGATACGTGCGGCTCTGCGTTCGCGCTGTTGGGATAAAGGATCTGGTTTTGGAATGGTACGACCGTACTCGTCAGTTTCTTCTGCGGGCTGTTGGTCTTGAGAAGAGGAGGCTGAGGCGGAAGGAGGAAGAGTGCCAAAGAAGAGAGCAAGGTCATCCTCGTTATCTAGTTGGCGCCGTTTGGAGATGATATCAAAGCGCTCTTGGACGAGGGAAATGTATTCCTCTTCGAGTTTTTCTAGCAATGGGTACTGATTGAGCGTTGACGTGAGTTCTAGTCAATCAAGTAAATAAAAGAAAATGCACCTTTTCATCTAAAAACTCTGCAACACCCTCTACCCACTCTCTAAACGAACCAAACCATGCTCTCTTTTCCTCGGCCCTTGTGACCAACACACGCATCTCCTTTTCTCTCTCGTCGACTTGATCGCGCTCCTGGGCCAAAGCATTCAAAGCAGCTGTATTGGACGCATGTGAGGTAGTCAATTGAGCAAGCTGTTGTGTGAGACGAGCAAGAGCCGGGCCCATCGAAGGGATGTTGGTTGGCGGGGGAACTAGATGAAGAAAGAGAGACAGGAACATCAGCCATAGAATAATGGAATATGGTACACTCTTACTGGGTGTGGGCTTGTACACTTGTTTAACTTTGGGTGCAGACGGTTCGGGTGTTCTGTGCCCTCCCCGACGCAGTTGCTCTTGTTCCCATTCCGCTGTTTCTTCGTCTACCTCTTCGCTGAAAGAAAGTAAAGTCTATAAGCGTACATTATATCAAATACAGACTACTCACGCATCAGCAATCAACTCCATCATCGCTTCTCGACGCTTGCTAGCCTCTACTTTTCGGGACTTTTTGCCAAGTGCTATACGTTCTTGAGCACTGGTGTACTCGGCGAATTCTATCAAGCAGAATAAGTATTTCATCAACAGACGAAGCAGAGACCATCACCATCGTCACCCTCCCCAAGTTCGTCCTCTTCCCTCACAAGTCTGCTCTCTGGATGAGGACCCTGATCCTCGCCTCGCCTTACGACCGACAACGAGATGTAGTCTTCTGATGTTGATCCAGTCTTGCGTGCTTGTTGACGTCTATCTCTGGCCATCTTGACAGAAAACTCCGAAGGAATAACGGTTTCAGACGTTTCTGAAATAAAATGACTCTTCAGTACATATGAACTCGTAGCGAATAAAGACAATACGCACCGAGTACTTCGCTTTGCATCGAGATGTCACCTGCGTCCATCATGCTCACATCCATGGATGCATCCGCGTCATAAGGATCTGTTGCAGCTGGCGCAGGAGCCCGAGCTGAGGGCGTACTAGCTTTGAGTTCATTGAGGTAGGCTCGATCATACTTTGGGCTGCTGGATGAGATTGTTGCCTGTTCAAGGGTTTCTGGGAGATTACTGAGGGATTGTAAGATGAAAATTCATAGGGCTCAAAAAAAACATACGCAGGATGTTGACCCAAAGTCAACTTGCGACTGAGCTTAGACTTTTTGACTTGGAACACTTCTCCGCTGCTTTCCTAGATTCATTGTAAGTACTATGAGAAACAACCAAGAAAACCCGCACCTCTTCTTCCTCCGCACCAAAACTCAGCTTCGACTTGGTTTTCGACTTTTTGGTCTTTTCCTTGAGCTTTTTGACTGCGCTCAGAGGAGATTCTCCGCCAGTTTCTGTGGCAGACGTGTCGGCAAGAGAAGGCTCAGCATCTTCGTTATCCGAAGGTGGTCGTGCGCGGTTGCTGGGTTTCGACCGTGTGCGTTTGTTGAACATTGGAAAGAAGCGGCTGCACGCGTCATGGCGTCTTCACATCAAAGTCCCAGGGTTCTTTACTTTACATGCACTCAGCTTCAACTGTCTTGAGATCCTACATAGTGGTATCGCAGCAAAATCTCTGGCCCCCTCCAGATCCTTCAGACTTGTAACGTATAAGACAGTAACTGAGTAAGTAAACTCTTCTTCCTCTCAAACCAAACGTAGGACACCATACCCACCCAATTTGACTTTCTTGATACATAACTAAGCAGCTTAAATATTTGTCGTTATAATGAGAAGACTAGACATCGACATTTGAAATGAGGATGTTCTGTAAAAATTCGAAGTTGGCTTTGTCAGGCTGGCCGGCCGCCCAGAGAATACCAGACAGAACCTCTTCATGACTTCCTCCTCTCAAACCAAGCGTAGGACGCCATACTCACCCATTTTCCGGGTGATAGCCTATCTGCTTTCATTAGCTTTTATTTGCCTTAATTGCGCTGTCTTTATCTGGCACAGAGTTGGAAAGTTCATCCTAGTCCTTGCGCCATTCTCGTGGATCTCTCTACCAATATCTATTCTGATTACATGTGTGGACGACTTTGCTAAAGATGGGTTCTTATTGCCACTCGCGTACGCTCAATTCTATATATCGATTTGCTGCTTTCGTCTCTAGTGCGTTAACAGCTATATCACTTGGAAATTCCCGCTTACTCTGTTCTTTGTAGTTGCCCACATCGCAAGAAAAGAGGATAGTATATACATACACCCAGAAGATGTTCGGCCGCTAGTTATGTTCTAAGTATGTGATCACTGAATTGGTTTTCGACCGTCTTGCTCGTGGGTTGGGTGCTACCGACTATGATATGACACCCCTCAAAGTCTTTCGTCTACATCGAACGTGTTTCGCCAACGCTATTGGATGGATCTCTACTCGACGCCAATGCCCGGACCACCGCTCTGAAATTGAGAAGGAAATGGAAGAGGGTCATGCATTGGGACAGGTTGCTGACGAGACCAAGTAACAAGGCAAAAATGTTGGAATTCGTTTCATTGTAATTATCTTATTCATGACCATAATACATACATCGTTGTTGTTTTGTGGGCTCAGTATTTTTTCAAACTGAAGACGCTTGTCCCAGTCGGGCTTGTGGCTATACAGACGCGACTTTGAGCAAACCATGACGTCGACGTCAAACCGAAACTTTTTCGTCGCACAGAACGAGCGGACAGATGGCTTTACCCATGTTCTGCTTATTACAACGGGAAGTGTAGCATCCGTCAAAGCACCTTTGATTGTCCAGGAACTTTTACAAGTGAGTCACTGGGAGAAGAACTCGGAACATACAACTTTTCCTTCAGTAGTATGACAAAGTCAAAGTAGAAGTGATATCAACTCAGGCATCGTTGACATTCTTCAATGCAGAAGATGTCACCAAGCCGGGTGCGAGAGTTTGGGTTGATAAGGATGAGTGGTCGGTGAGTGCGTAATCTCACATGCTCATAAAGTTCAGTCGACTGACCACGCTTTACAGGACGATTACAAACTTGGAGACCCAATCCTTCACATTGAACTGCGGCGATGGGCTGATGTTGTTCTAATAGCTCCATGTTCAGCCAATACACTGTCGAAGATTGCGCATGGCTTGTGCGATAACCTTGCTGTAAGATCAAGACGGGTCTATTCATTACCCAATACACTCATGCCATCATACCCGCAGACCTCTCTTCTTCGTGCTCTTGCACCTACTACGCCCACATACGTCTTTCCCGCTATGAACACGTTGATGTATGAGCATCCTCTTACGTCGGAGCATATCCGTATTGTGAAAGACGTTATACATTATGAAGTTGTTGGACCGATTGGGAAGACTCTGGCTTGTGGCGACGTTGGTGAGTTACAGCAGTGTATTTGCTATCAGATTCTAGAATGCTAAATTCCACCAAAGGACTGGGAGCAATGACGGAGTGGAGAGACATTGTCCAGATTGTAGTACAGAGATTTGGGTTATGTCGAAATTGATTCCACGTTGTCGTGTCACAAGGCTTGGGTACAACTCGGGGAGGACTTTTTCGTCGTGCTCTTGCTTCTAGTCCTCGATGAAAGCCACATTTCAATGATTGACTCATGCGCCTACTCATTAAGGTTACGCCCATGTGCTCCTCGAGGACAAAGAGACGTACATAGCCGGTTTTCTTAAGTGCGGCCATTGATGATATCTTTCCATCTTCCGTCCCACCATGGAAAGATTGCTTGCGATGATGGCCAACCTTGATACCAGTTCTGGAGACAGACCACCAACGTTGTCTCCCGACCTACCTGAAGATGAGCTTCGTTCTCGGATGGGACAGATGAAAACCTGGCTCAACAAACAAAATAGCTTGCCCCCGTCCAGAGTGCCGCCGGCTGATCGTTCCAGTTCCATTCAACGCCAATTGATGATCAGTCGTAGTGAACAAGGTACAGGTATCATTGCTCAGACTTATGTTGGTGCTCCGAAGACTTTTAGTTCTAAACCTTTTGAAGAGCTCTCACGAGGTGGTGGATGGTTTTCATAGATCTGATCAATACATACTGAAATGCTTACACCTTTACTCAGTGGCCCTCTCAGAGATGATGGTGCGTAAGGTACACAAGGTAAACATGCTGGTAAATCTTCATGTTATATGACACTTACGAGTTTGGGAGAGCAGGGACAGTACTTGTTATGTCGCTCGGTGACACCCTTAAGTGAGGACCGTGATATTTTATCCGGTGAAAAACTAATGCTGGATTCTGTAGCTCATCTGGTCGGTGTTCAAATGGTCGTCGAAGACCCTGACGGAGCAGTCACAGACCTTGCCATCTATAATTACCCTAACACAGGACCCGGCACTTCGTCTGCACTAGTGAATCAACTATTTCCAGTTGGAACCACTATGGCTGTTCGTGAACCCATGCTGAAACTTGGAAGTCAGGATGGTCGACCGTTAATCCGTGTTGATTCAATCTCGGACATTGTTTTCCTTCACCAAAATGATCCCATCTGTTCCAAAGTCAAATGGACATTCCCGCTGACTTCGACCTCTCCGTCACTTTCAGTCGAGGAGCTCAAAAGGGTTGGAAACGGACATTTCCTACGCAATAAATGGCTCCTTGCAGTTTTTGCCTACTCAAAGGGTTTACGCCTGGACAAGGAAGCATATCTTTTGCGCTTGAACAGAGCCGAAGCGTATCTACGCCTGTCCTACTACTCCGCAGCACTTTTGGACGCTCGTGCTGTGCTATCTAATCAACTCATTGATTCTAAAAGTCGCTGGAAGGCGCTATCTCGTGCAGCTAAGGCCCTTTATTTTCAGGAGAATTATACTGCAGCGAAGGAAATGTTCCTAGAATCTATGAAGTTCTCGGAGGATGAGGACTCCAAGGATTGGTTACAGCGTATTGAAAAACGCGAGGAAGAACTTTGTCATGGTAAATTTGACTGGACAAAGATCTATGTCGAGTCCCTCAAGTCAGAGCGTATTCAGCACATCGCAGATTTTCGCGGGCCCATTGAAGTGACTACATTGGCTGATCGTGGAGGCGGTCGCGGTATTCTTGCTACAGCTGATATCGAAGTCGGGCAACTTCTGGTGAGTGAAGGGTTTCGTCGTTTTTGGTACTCTTCCCAAGAAAGTCCTTGCTTTTTCTCAGCTTGTAGAGAAACCGTTTGTCTCAGTGTTTCCAAAAGATATACCTGGCGGTCATGGGCTGTTGTCCTATAATCTGCTCACAAATACCGTGGATGGTACATGTCACACTGTCCTTATATCTCAAGTCATGGAAAGACTCTGGGGAAATCCAGACCAGTATGATGTTGTGCATAATCTTTATGCAGGACCCGAATACTCTTCGAAAGCACCATCATTATCCACTCTAAACACGGAAATTTCATTTCCTTTTAAATCCGTTGTGGACATCGACACTGAGCATTTAGAAGCCATTGTGAGCTACAACTCTTTCAGCCCACTTCCTCTGACTAGTGCCGAGGCCAGAAAGAAAGATAAACCAAGTCAGCTAGAGGATTCGGCGGCCTTATATCTCCTTTCCTCCCTCTTCAGTCATTCTTGTGCTGCTAATGCTGTCTGGACATCCGTTGGTGATCTGATGGTCATCCGTGCTGTAGAATCCATCAAGAAAGGAGAGGAGATCTTTATTCCCTATATTAACGGTACTACACCTCTCAAGGAGCGACAAAAAGCGTTGAAGAAGCATTTCTCCTCAGAGTGTCCTTGCGAATTGTGTACTGCTGATCGCCTTGATGGTATCGATAATTGTGAAAGGCGTGCAGACCTAATTGATAGGCTACATGCATCTCACTCTGTCAAGGACTGTCGACGTCTGTTGCAACAAATCGAGGCTACATATAAAACAAGCAGAGGCATTCTGCGTCCTGAAATGTTTTATGCCAAACATCGCATGGCAGAGGTCCTCCGTTTTGACTTGAACGCAAGTCATTCTCGACTCTCTGAAACTGCCTTACAATCTCGGCTGAAAGAAGTGATTGCACTCGACATCGATGCACTCAAAAGCATTGGAATATCTTTCAAAGATCAGAAACCTATTCCAGATCAACTGCCATCGACCGTGGACATTGTCACGCTGGTCTCAGATTACCTCGCCATTGCAGTGAACTTTTTGAACATGGATGACCATGCTCGAGCTGAAGCTTGGGTCAAAGCAGCAGATTCAGGTGAGCGTTCGAGCTTCGAGTTTACAACTCACTGACTTTTTACTAGCTCTGCAGAGTGGTCTTGGTGGTGATAAGACTTTATTCAAGCTCCTGTTTGGGAATGTAGTGGATAAAATGGGCATTCGCGATTTTGTATATTCGATTATCTGAGCGCGGGTGCATCCTTACTGTACTTCTATACGCTTTAGAAATGTCTTATCTAACACATAACACTCTTGAGGATACGGTCTAAATTGTCTGTTTCCACAAATGGCCCGAATAATCATCACATCTAATTCTTCTTTTTAGCAAACACATGTATATGCGCAAGACCAGGCACACTTTGCAGTCGCTGAAAAGATGAAACAACAATACATCAGGCTTTATTCAAGATTGATACAGTTGACATACCGGTGGATTTACAAACCAAGCTGTCTCCCATTCATCCTCGTTCCATCTCCTCTTTACAAATTCGTGGACAGGCTCGCCAGCTTTACGCACCAGCACCTCTTCTTCGGGCGTTCCTTTTGGTGAAATAATCATCTTTTCCTTGGTAATACCCCATTCGGACAGTGCGGGCAGGCACAAATGAAGCGTGGATGGTGAAGGTGGAGGTGAAGTGTTTCCTGTAAACCCCCAAAGACCGTCTTGTTCTAAACGACTCGAGATAGACGGATGGGAGATATCGGGATGGTATATCGGGACCTTAGTCCAAATGAGCGTGTGTTCGACCTCCGGAGGGACTATCAAGTTGTAAGTAAACCGGTAAAAGGAATAATGACGGAGATCGAACACTCACCTGAGTATGGCCAATCGTTCTGAATGATACTAAGGTATTCGATAGGTGTTGATACTGTAAAGTAAGGTGGTGGATTGCCATCTCCTTTCAAGGGAACGGAGCCATCGTATGGGAAGGTATTTGCGTCTAGAGCGGATGGTAATAAAGACAAGGTATCGGGTTTACCCCACTGCAGACGGTACTGCAGCAGATAGTTTACTGCCCAATTTCAACAATCAGGACTGAGTAGAAAGTAATAATACGCACCGATCCCTCCATACTTTTCTTTCACCCCTACAGCCCAAAGATCATATCGCTTCTGGAGGGTGCGGTCGCGCTTCAGTAGTCCGAGATCGCTACACAATCACGCGTCATCTCTACTGCTTGATGATGATGATTCGATTCCTGAACTTGCCCAGAGTTGACAAAAGTCTTGAGTTGTTCCCAAGTAAATTTAGCCGGGTAGTCTGCGAGAAGTTCTTCTCGGGTAGGAGGACCAGGAACGTTCTTTGTTGCAGCGGTGACAGTCATGAACAGAAGAGCAAGAGTAAATTCTAGAGTCTACGGAAGGTGAGGGAAAGAAACAGAAGTCGATAAGCCTCAAGTCGTCCACGTCGACAGTGACACCGAGGCTGTTAAAATCGACAGACACGTGTTATAGATTCTTCCTGACCACCGCATCGAAGATCTGACGCGAATGTCTACCTGGAGGAACCAGAACCGTCAGCGTGGAGCCGATAGTGGACGTCCTAGGGGCAGAGGAAACTGGAGAGGCCGAGGAAGAGGTGGAAATGCAACTGTCTCGGAAAACAGGCGAATGGAGAATATTGCTTCTGTTAGTAGGAGTAGCGGTTTACAAGGAGATGGGGATGCGTGAGTCCTATACATTCTGCCATGGACTACTCCGTCGTGACCAATGATAGTATTGCAGGTTGAAGAACTTCAAGACACAGGAGGAATATCGAGAATTCATTGCGGGCAAGGTATGTATACCTGACAGACTGGACAAAACGAGGGCTCATAAAAGTGGCAGCTTGACGATTTCTGGAAACGACATTCACGAGCGGGTTCTGGAACTGCCAGTCAGCAACAAACTGAAGTGCAAGAGAACATCTTGATCTTGTTTCGTAGGTCTTTACTGAAAATGAAATATATATGTGCTAAGAATCATGCACAGGTAAACTACGAGAAGGAATCGTGTCCTCAAAGCGCCAGGATCATTTCGCACTAGAAGGTAGGTCCTTCGTCGACAACATTCTTTCATTTGATTAATTTGTGCTTCAGTCTACGAGACGTCTTTATATTTGGCCACGCTGTTTCGCTCTCTGAAGCAAATCAGCTCTATCATCCCACATTTAATACCGGAACTCTACGTTCAAGTCTCTGGATCCCAACCTCGTCGCCTTCCGACTATTCTCATCGCGCTTCTCCATCAGCTCGTTCTGGGATTTCCTTCTCAGAACTCGTATTACAATTTTCTACAGTCGGTTCCCGAAAATCTTCTGTCGCGTTCATCCGAGGCCTACACCTGGCTCAACTCTATCGCATCTAGCTTGTGGATGCACAATCACTGCAAGTTTGAGCGTTTGACGAGACCTTTGTCTTTCTCCTCGTTTTTGGAAGACACAAATTCTACACCGCTAAACGCTCAGCTCGCAACATTGTCTTTGACTACACAACCTCGACATGACCTTTTGAACAAGGCATTTCACGCTGTAGTCGATACACTACGCGCCAAAGCCCGCGAATCGACTTGGACGGTCATTCGTTCGGCCTATCGAGAAATTTCCTGTCATGCTGATTCTCCGACGCGGGATTGGTTGGCAAAATCTTTGGCACTTCAACCTGTCTTGCCGGATAGTGATTCTGTGACTCTGGATCAGTGGCTGCAAGGCAAATCTTTGCTGAACCAGGTTAGGCAAAAAGAAGGCGTAGAAGGCCGTTGGATCATATGCAAAGTGACAAGATGATCAGTGCTAAGTTATACAACAATTTATTTTTCCTGTATGCAATTAGGTATGGATGCGTATGTACAGATGTATGTCTACACAGAAACCAATGTATGATCTTAGATGAAAACTGCTCGGCTTCCCCAAGGAATGTAAAGACTACTGGATTTTGACACCTCCCATGAGCTGTGCAAGTTCGTCTGCTTCGTCTTTAGCAGGTTTTCCTTCAAGGACCTTGTCTTCGACTGCTGCCTCGATAGCGGCTTCCGCCTCTGCCTCTTTTTCTACTGCATCTTCCTCCTCTTCCTCGTCCTCGTCGTTCACGTACAACTTTCCGCCCCGCTGTTTCATGCTAACACCAAGTGAGGCCAAGTTTTCATCTTCTTCTTCAGCGTCATTCCATTGCAACTCCAGCTTCGTCAAGTTCTTGAGACTTTCATGAATATTTTCAGAGAGAAGGGAGAAGGTCTCTGCTTCGAGGTTGTTGTTCTGGAGAAGCAGAGTGTGCAACTTGGGATTGGAACCTTCGGCAAGGGCCGTCAGCAGCGACGGGACCTCACCATCTCCGGAAAGCACACAGTCCGACAGGTTGAGCGTACGAAGCTCGGGCCACGCCCTCAGCGAGTTTGCCCATGCCTTGACACCACTCAACTCTCCTTCCTTCGTAAAGGTGTTATCCTGCATATCGATGTATTCCAAATTAGGATTTTTCGCCAGACCATGTGCCAGAGCCGTGATTCCTTCCATCCTAATGCCATTCTGCGGCATACGAATCTCGACAAGACCTTCGTGCGCTGCAAAAGCATCAGCCCATGTGGAAGCAGATCCGTTCTCCAAACGATTTCGTCCGCAGATAAATGTTCGGAGATTAGATTTTTTGCCTTCTGCTTTACTGAGTTCTGCAGATTTGAGGAGAGCATTGGCAAGGACTTCGCCTCCTGCGGGACCGAGGCCGTTGTTGTTTAGTTTTAACACTTGGAAATGTCGGTTTTGTGTTAGGAAGGGAACGATCGGGTCCACGGAGCGACCACCGAAAGCATTGTCGCTGAGGTCTAATTCTATTAGAGAAGTCTTGTCTATTAAGGCATCGCAGATCGCAGTGAGAGCTTGGGGTATTTCAGTGATTAGACGGCCAGTGAAAATGTCTGCGAAATCTGCGATCTAGATTTATGATTCAAGATCGTTTGCAAAAATGAGAGAAGATCCCGAGTCAAAATTGCTTAAAGACTCACCTTGATGTTGACAGCCTTTTGGAGGAACTCTGCCAAGGCGAGAGACGCGTCTACACCAATAGTATTTCCACCAAAGTGGATCTCCTCCAGTTTTGTGGGATCGACTTCTGCGAGCAAAGGGGCAATATCCTCACGCGTATTAAGCTTGAGGCCTCTGCCCTTGAGAGAGAATACGGTTCCGTTCGCGGCGGTAGACATGAGAGCAATGAGAGATTGAGAAAACCCAACTGCAATCGGATTTGGATCCGGTAACACGTGATATGAGAGAACCGTTTGACATTGACAATTTCACGGGTCCACCAGAAACTGGATTCGCCGCTCTTTTCGCAGGACTCTACCGCCATATCTCGAGCTCTCAGTGCTAATCTTCACCGATGTCACCAGCTGAACTGGAAGACCTTATCTCCTGAAATTCAAGCTACCATTATGGCCTAATTAAAAGTTATTTCAAGCAACTTCGTATTTAGCGCATCTGCGTTCTATTTCTTCTGTTGCCGCAGCTCGTATTCGAACTTAGGACTCTTTACAATCCCGACGCTTTATATGTAGGCATACTCCCCGAGAAGGCACCGAAAAGTATATTGCGTCTCACTGGATTGTGTTCACAGTGTACCCAGAACATCATGGCTAATGAGCTTGACGGTGACGTTCACGTCGCTGCTATTCTCGACTGAGAGTGCGGTTTGGTCGCCAGAGTATTGGGAAATGAACTAGAAGCTTGGGGTAGACAGATCTTTCAAGAAACGCGTGTTCATATTTCCAGTCACGTATCCTACTAAAACCAAAGCGGATGGAGTGGCGAAAGGAACAAATATCACTTGACATCCTGCGTCCGCAAGCGATTATTCGTCGATTGAGCATTTGGTGCGTGAAGGACTAAGTGAATGAAAAGTTGGACGGCTCTGCAATTCTGGTTTGTTCCGAGATTCACAAATGTATTGAACCGTTTTCCCAGCGTGTCTGTACCTCATGGCCCTTGTCGGAAAAAAACGTATTGAACCATTTATCCTGTCTGTACCTCAGGTACTTGTCAAGGTCGTGCTTGGGCTGCTATAAAAGCATTGAACAGTCTTGATGCACTCTCGTCTTTTGCTACGATGTCCAGTGAAAGTAATACTCTTTATGGTGCCATCGAAAAAGACCAGGAAGAACGCAAAAGGTGGGTTCACAATCTTGTTTTTGGCCGCCGAGCCTCACAGTCCAATGTAGATTAGACGAAGGATATCTTTTCCTCAAGAAATACATCCGCAATGATAGAGTCATATATGATGAAGCTGCGATACTTCCAGACGATGCAGCCGTCCTTGACGTCGCTACCGGTGCAGGTCAGATCCCGCTTGTCAACAGTTTGCGTTGATATGATGGCTCACTGAAGTTCAGGCTCATGGATTCTTGACCTTGCTCAAATCGTCCCTCCCTCCGTGTCTATCTACGGAGTCGATATCTCTACAACCTACTTTCCCGCTATCCGTAGTTCAAAGTACCAGAACATTACACTCTCAGTGCATTCTTGCACCTCGCTTCCTGAGGAATGGACCAACAAATTTGACCTTGTCAATCAAAGTCTACTTATCGCATGTTTGACTGGGAATGATTGGATTGCAGACATACGTGAATTGTACAGAGTAGCAAAACCGGGGGGATACGTTCAACTTTTCGAGTCTACCAATGCAGGCTGGGACTGTCCCTTGGAATCGGCAAATGGAAAGGCGAGAGCCCTTTTCACGGCGCTGTATGGCAAGTATTCTTTATTGATTGACGACGTTGGAGGGAAGATTTCTCGGGTATTGGCTGACACTGGATTTGTGGACATCTGTCAGCACACAGGCACGTATCCTGTCAATTCGAACATAGATGAAAACGGAAAGCATGGTGCAGATTTGTCTGTTTCTTGGATGCGTCAACTTCAGCCGTCTATTATGCGTAACTCTGGTTTTGGGATAGTGAAGAGTGATGAGGATTTCAACAATTTGATGGAGGAGTTACGGCAGGAATGGGACTCTGGTGTACCGTACAAAAATTTTGTCATGGTTTGGGGTCGGAAACCGTTGCAATGAGTTTGTTAGTCTTTCACGTCCCGGATGATAGTTTCATGTTTGCACTAAATGTATACATAGCCGATTGAGCACTTGAGATAGTGTTGCAAAGAGACTGATTTCGTCCTTGAGTGAAGGAAAAGCGCATGTCGGGTTCGTGGCACTAGGCTACTATAAAGCATCGAAAAATCTTGACGCCCTCTTCTCGGCCTACATTATAATGTCCAACGATTTACAAAAGCAATTCGAATCCTCATGATGCGATCGAAAGAGATCAGGAAGAATGAGAAATGGCTTGTACGATCTTGTCTAGACGCCTTCGAGAAGCATGTCCAGTCAGCTATGGTGATGCGGTTATCAGATCTTGTCGTCGTCCTTCAAGTCGATGTTATCGGCTGCTCGTCAATAATCTGCATTGCTACTAAGAAGACGTACCCAATATCAGACCCATAGATCTTTGACTTTGCTTTTTTTTTTCCATTGACTAGTATACGTGGACTAAGACAGGTCGAGCCTACCTGCGTCAAGTGGGATTGTCTTCTGGCATACGCAAACAGCAAGTGGTAGCATTGTACGAGAAACATGTAAGGAGACTCGATTGTTGGCTGACGCCGGTTTTGCGAAGATAACTCGGAGCGTGTATCCTGCCATCGACGCCAAGTAGGATTCGACGATTCCTTGGTTGCCTCAGCTTCAGGCATCTATCATGTGTCTAAAATAATGAAAGACAGAGAACTTACAGAGCTAATATAATTTGGTACCGGCAACTGTTGGACATACAATTTGACCCTTTCTACGTCGCAAGCTTGTTATACTATATTTCAAACTGGCTGGTTGGAATTTGTTGCGGAGATGATCTCAGCTCGTTGCGTGGCATTATAAGCCGATAAATGTAACAAAACAAGAGAGAAAGGTACCCTGACGATAAAGACAAAAAGCAGAAGCTAACACGTTTCTGCCTTGGTTCCTATAGTAGTCTGTTCTCTTCATCTAATATCTCCGTTTCCCTCTCAGTTTCAGCAGTAAAGACACGGTCATAGACACCCAAACGTACCATCACCTTTGATAGGAGCCATACAAAGGCCTTGAAGAGATATACTCGATAAAGTCGACAGAATCTAAGAGTCGCCATATCATGCTCGGTAGCACCCAATCCACGAACCAAACAATCGTAAAATATTTCAGTGAACACATAGATCACGAATAGCCACTGAATGTCTTCCTGATGCACGACGATACCGTCTTCTTTTCTGACGATGTGGACAGCTACGAGAAAGATTAGAAAACGGAAGAATGAGCGAGTCCCAGTTAGCATACCATATTGACGCAAGAAGACGATCGCGGCGTAGAATTGTGCATACATGAGTGGCAATAACCGCCGGTCCTTAGCGAACTCATCCACACATAAAACGGGGGTACTTGTTGACACAAAGATCCATAAGAACGACGCAAAATAAGGGGTGTATCTTGCAAGACCTGCGCTCTGCTCGAGCTCCTTGGTCCAGATCAACACGGCAAAGTTCAGGGGAATGAGAAGCAGAGAAAGCACATAAGCTATCGTTCGAAAAATGTAGGAGTACGGTTCCCTAGGCTTGTTCTGGGAAGAGGACGTCATTGAAGGTAAGGAGTATATGAACTGTAACACGGTAACTACTATTCGTGGGAAATTGAAATATTATGTAATACATCAGGCGACGCTCAACGTTCAACCTCCTCGAGTTGCTCATCGTGAACCCTCTTCACTGGCAGCACTGGGCTGGGATCAAACAATTACCAGGGAAAGGATGTCTCCTAAACGCGTACTGTATGCTTTGATATTTATTCCAACCGTATTTTTTGTCAGGCTAACCTTTCGATTTTGATTGCATGTTGGAAACTTGGACATCGGTCTTCAGATGCCCGCTTTCGAGAGAACTTCGTGATGATCGGATGTCCGAGATCATAGGACAAGGCAACTTCGGGCTACAGTTATAATATCTCTTCACTGGCAATATAGCGCCATTAAGTCGGCCTTATGACGAGTATAAGACAAGGACGATTCCGAACCATTCTCAAATTACACCCCTTTTAATTCGACAACGATGAAAGCTTGTATCACAACGGGAGATGGGAAAGTTGCACTAGGAACCGCTAGGAAACCTCAAGTTGGATCCAAGCAGATATTGGTCAAGGTTGTAGCTGCTGCGCAAAATCCTCCGGATTGTAAGTGGGTAGTATATCTCAAGTTCTCACAATCCCTGATTGAGGCTATCGTAGGGTACCTCTTCCAGCGTTTGATTTCCACGGGACTAGTCATAGGCCACGATTTTGCAGGGATCGTGGAAGAGATAGGTTCCGATGTCCTGCTTGGGGTGAGGAAAATTGGCGAACGTGTTGCAGGTTTTGTGCGAGGAGGTCAGCCATTGATTTGCATGCTCGAGTTCAGCTGATTGGGAAAATAGGTGTGAAAAGTGAATGGGGTGGGAGCTTCGCAGAGTATTGCATAACAGATGCAGAGCTCGTGGTGTCACTGCCAGATAGTTTGGCTCTTGAAGAAGCCCCGAGCCTCGGTCTAGCAGGATTTACAGCCTGTCAACTGCTTTGGCAAACTCGAAATTTACCAACGCCCATCAATCCCGCGAAGGAACCGCTGCCAGTGTGTATTTTGTCACTACGTTGGAACCCTTTTCTGAAAGGTCGTGACATAGATCTTGGTTTGGGGAGGCTCGTCTTCGGTCGGGCAATACGTTATCCAGCTTGCGAAACTGTCCGGGCTTCGAGTTATCACCACCGCATCACCCCAAAACCATAATTTAGTGAAATCCCTTGGTGCTGATTCAGTTTTCGACTACAAGGAGGAAGATGTTGCCCGGAAGATCCGGGAACACACAAGCAACAAGCTAACTTATGCGATCGATTGTGTTTCTGAGGGGAATACACCAAATCTCGTGGGAAACAGTCTCGGAAACGAGGGAGGGCACGTTACCTTGGTGCTAAATGCAAAGATACCAAGAGAAGATGTGGAATCAGAATTCCACTTGGTGTACACATTGTTCGGAGAGGTAAGCCATAAACCGATCGGCCAAGATTTTCACTCACAAATTGCACTAAGCCATTCCTCACTTCACCCCCAGTATACGACTACCCGGCGTATCCTGAACATCGCGAGCAGGCAAAGATCTGGGCGAAGCTTTTGAGCGAGCAGTTGGCTTTAGGGAGACTGAAAACTACGCCAGTAAAAGTTGTGCCCAACGGTTTGGCCGACGTTGCAAAGTGGATTGAATACCACCAACAAGGAAAGGTAAATGACACAATTTTTCCGCTTTGACAACGAACTTGACCAACATTCGCTTGAAGGTAAGCGCCGAGAAGATTGTTTATCGGATCGCAGACACCCCATAGGCAAGATTGTCACAGTGTAGAGTCGTTATAGACTCTGGAAAGGTTGTCTCAAATGTTGGTTGGTGCAGCTCTGACAATTTATTGATTGTGTCAGCTTCAGCTATTTATTCGTAGTAAGCACTGGCTGTAACGAGGAGTGATATATTATTGATGGGACCAGGAATGTCAGCTAGCATCGTTGAACAAACTTGACGATCCTCACTGTCTTTCATAGAGTAGCATCAGGGATGGTCTCAAGCCGATATGCGAGCATCGTAAGGTATGCGACATCCAGAAACATCGACATCACGTGCATTTGATAAGCGAGCGGCCCGGTCGGCCCGGCGCAAATTTTTCGAAATGTTGTCAAGATAGCATAGAAATTCGAGTGGATCGAAGGGTCTAGATTCATGTAGACACATTCCGTGCATAATAATGATGGGTGGTATATCCCACAATGATTTGCTGTAACTTTAGCTTGTGGTTTCCATAAATAGTAATAGTGGCGTGAGAACATTACTATATATGGGAGAGTCCAGCGCAAACATTGTCAGGTCACAAAACCTTTTTTGCTTGCTTTCAACTCAGAACATCGTAAAATGACATTTTACATATACAGGATTTGAGCACTCCTTTGTACACCAACGGTCACTTGTACAGTAGCACTTTTTAGGCTTTTTAGTGCATTTAGAGGCTCAGCGAGAGTTGGTTTTAGTCAATATACATTGTATTCACATCTCTACATGCAAAAAATGGGCGTCCTGCACCATCTCATTGTCTGGGGTTAGTTTTAGTTGCTAAACTGAGTTTTCGTGAAAAATGAAATTGAAATTTAAGCTATCTTCTACCATTCTGGTTGTAACGAGAGTATTCTCATCTTATTCATTGTACTCACAAAGGGTTTGCATCTGAGTTTCACAGGTATTGATGGAGAACTGCACATATGGTAAGCGAAACTCGTGTTTCGGGGATGAGGAGTGTGACAGGGCTGCATAGCATGTGACGCATGTGACAAGTCACACTAAACCAATTGTCGCAGATCTACTTTAGCTGGCATCAGCATTTCTCCTGCAGATGACAATAGGTGCAAAGAAATTGCGGTGGACGAGAAATTGTCGTCAGAGGAGGATGATTGATGAGGAACTCGAAACCACAGATATGTGACAATGTGATGTCACGCTGTCCATACGACCCGAAAGAGCGGATATTTGGGTCACGGTTTTGTTCAGCTTGGTACTCTACACACACACGTCCTACAGACTAATGACTTGGCTTATATGTAGCATAGATATTACAGATGTATTGTATATAGTTATTTCCTCTGCATATACACCACTTCATGATCAATTTATGGAATACATTTTTGGTGTACAAAGGAGTGCTCAAATCCTGTACGCAAAAAAATTAGGTACTACTCGCTCAAGTCCATATATTTTTGAAAAGTAAAACCTACAACCAACAGGAAACATCCATAGCGACATCTTGTAGGTGTTAGAATTATTGATAAGTCCTTGAGCCTCGAGCAGAACGTCGTTGACGATGACCATTAGCGGAGGTCACATGATCTCGATGCTTCTGGATGTCGCATACCTTACAACGTTTTGTGCGGTTAGTTCAATTAAGTGGAGTCGCGGACGAATTTTGTAGAAGTACAGCAGCGTGGGAGAAATCTTCAAGTTGGCTGCGCACGCCTGTCGAGATTGTAGCAAGTTTATCTTTAGCCTACTTCTCAGTACTAGATCTCAGTTCTTTGAGAACATGAACCTCATGGTACTTGACAGGAATCGCGCTTCTCACAGTATTAGGTTATAAAACAGTCGACGTGTTCTTTTCGGCTTTGTCATAATGACCAGTGAAAGCAATCCTTACGATGCCATCAAAAAGGACCAGGAAGAGCGCGAGAGGTAAGTCCTACTGCCTGCAGACTTACCGCTGACATAATTTACGATCCGTTTAGATTGGATGAAGGATATCGTTTCTTCAAGAAGCACGCGCGCAACAACAGAATCATCTATGATGAGGCGGTAACGCTTCCAGATGATGCAGTCGTCCTTGATGTCGCTACTGGTGCAGGTCAGTGCATCCGCTGGTGAACCTGTTCATGCGTCCTAACGTTGAAGCGTAAATTTAGGTTCATGGATTCTTGACCTCGCTCAGGTCGTTTCTCCCTCCGTCTCTATCTACGGAGTCGACATCTCTATGACTTACTTCCCTTCCATTCACAGCTCAAAGAACCAGAACATCACACTTTCAGAGCACTCGTGCACTTCACTTCCCGAGGACTGGGCAAACAAATTTGATCTTGTCAATCAAACTCTACTTGCAGCATCCTTGACTGGGGATGATTGGATTGCAGATATACGCGAACTATACAGAGTGACGAAACCAGGCGGACACGTCCAGCTCTACGAACCCACCTGTGCGAGTTGGGATTGCCCTTTGGAATCCGCGAACAGCAGAATGAGAGCCCTCTTCACAGCTCTTTACCAGAAGCACTCTCTAATACATGATGTTGGAGAAAAGATCTCTCGAATATTGGCCGAGACAGGCTTTGTGGATGTCTGCGAGCGTATGAGCACGTATCCTGTTAATGCGGTTAAAAATGAAAGTGGAAAGCAAGGTGCCGATTTGACGATTCGGTGGTTGCGTCAGCTTCAGCCGTCTATCATGCGTCACTCTGGTTTTGGGATAGTGAAAAGCGACGAAGACTTTAACAATCTATTGGAGGAAATGCAGCGGGAATGGAACTCGAGTGTACCGTATAAAAGTTTTGTCATGCTTTGGGCCCGAAAGCCAAACTAAGGCATTCTGTTTTTCAAGACTCGTTTTTCCCCACCCAAGTGGAGAACCAGTTTTCCTTTGCGATTATCGATTGAATAGCAGAATTAGACTGTATACTAAATACTAAAAGTGGAAAATAAGGCTACATGATACAACAATGTGATCTTTTTTGACTGGACGACGGTGACACAATAGGAAGACTAAAAAATTAGGACTAGCAGGCGTTACCAAAAAGGCAGGATACAACGCGAAAACATAGTAATAAGGTTTACGGTCACATTACTCGTCGCGCATTCGAATATCTGAATAAGGCAAGAGTTTAGTTTCGGTAAACCCAAATTCGAACTGAAGACACACACTATAGATTATATGGGTCGGCAGCAAACACATGAGAGGAAGATGTATGGTGGGGATGTACAGGTTGATGGTCCGAAATAGTAGTAGTGGTGTGATAGCCGTTTTCAAGATGAGGAAAAGCTGAATAATCGTTCCAGAAAGGTGGATAGCGAGGGTCATTAGAGGGGTTAGATGGTGTTACGGGACGACCGGAGTGATCCATGGCTGGCATACGGCTTCCCACAAGCCCCGTATTATAATTGTGCGGTAATGCAGAAGTCGATAGGGCTCCATTAAAGGGTATGCTGTCGAACTGATTTTGTGTTTGTGAGGGCCAACGTTGATAGTTTGTAGGTGAATAGTAAGGAGGAGCAGGTGGAGACATCGTATTGGGATAAGGATTTCCTTGTTCGTTATAACGGAGCGTGTTTACAGAGGACGGTAATGGCGGGCTCTGCGATGGATATTGCAAATCGAACGTCTGATAATTGTCATGTCCACTATTGGCAGTACGCTCTAGAGGTCGTTTGTACCTCTCGACCAGAGGAGCGAAGGCATCTAGTTTTTCCAAGTTCACCTTAGCACCTTTTAGAAGCTCTAGTGCTCGACCGGCACTTGGCCAGACAACCTCCATAGCTCTGAGGATATCTGAGCATTTTTGGAGACCGACTCGTCCTTGAGGATCGTTTGGAAATGCGGAAACTGTACGCAAACACGTTAGTTCGCAGAAGAGGGTCCAAGACGAAAACTCACGAGTCGTCACATGCATCACACTGGCAGTGAAGACATAGTAGCACAGAAAGACAGGGCAGCAATCCAGAGAGTATCTTTCCATATACAATGAAGCTGTAGGCAGGAGTCAGTAAGAAGATCAAATAGCTGCCTAGACTATTCATTGAGCGTACCTATGGAAGTGATATGATTCGCGGCTCCGGCACACAATTCATAACTTTTCTCTCCTGCGATACCAGAAGCTTCGTCTTCGTGTACATGGGCCCTTGATGTCAAATCAGTGCTTGTCCGGCCAAAAAAAGAAAGTACAGCAACGTACTGTTTCGGGTTCGCACGCGGGGGATTCCGAATACTGAAAGGTGGGTCAGATGATCATGTTGATTTGTCCCAGCCAAATCCACTTACAAGGGTCGATGCAGTAAAAGCACCGCGCACCAGTACTGTAGATGCAGCGTCAACACGTGCGGCAAAGGGACAGGGTGTTTGGACGACAGAGGCTGGTGTCGGAGGTGTTCGGGCAACTCGTGGTACCATTTGTCGAGGATGCCTTCTAGGTAGACTGACTCCCCATGACGACTTGATACTGGCTTGACAGCATATATGGCTTGAATGATCATGCTCAATATACCAGCTAGAAAGAGCAAAAAGCATGAGTATTGGTATAGGAGACCGCCGTTGGACTTACACAATCCCGCAGCGGCATTGAAGCAAGAGATGATTCTTCCAGGCACAGGCATAGCACTCCCGTGCATTTGTATCTCTTGCGTTTCCTCGGGCTAAAAGTAACTGGTCAGGTACGTACACGTACTCAAATAAAAAACTCACATCGTCTGCACTTGGCAACATGGTGTCGAAATCTCGTTCAAAGATCATAAGGGGACGTCCTAAAAGAGAGCAATGGAATCAGGAGGTAGCTCAAAATATACCATCTAGACTCACCAATATACGCCGAGACATACTTGTCCATGATCACGCAGGTATACCATATCCTTCGCCTCTCCTGCAGTTCATGATCACCAAACAACCGCCCACCGAGTCCTGCTCTTGCCCATCGATCTGCACAACGATGCATTCCAAGATCTTGCGCCATACGTATCGCCATCCCGACATATGTCCATGCTTGAGCCATTGCTCCGATACCGATCTCTCGATAGCCCATCAACAACAATGCCTGGCATGTAGAGGGGCGTGAATTGGTGTACACCCTGTCAAGGATTTTTTGTGCCTGTTCCAGGTACTCATCTCCTGCAGCCCACATGTGCGATGAGTCTACTGATGACGGCTTGGCAGATATTGAAGGATGATTCGAATAACGAGCGGCGATCGAGAACATGGCAAACAGTAAAAGAGCAGGGACGCGCCGAGGTCGACGGTTATATGGTGAAGATGAACTTGAAGACGATGTAGTCGACAGTGAGTCTGATTCAGGAGTCTGGGCTTGTGCTATCACGGGTGGTGAGTCTGAATGCAATGTCGGAGGTCCAGAACGGAGTGCATCGTAGAAAATGTGTTTGTGTATCACTGGAAACGTCGGGTGAACGAATGTGAAGTATACACTCAGCAGGTGTTCCTGGAGTTCTATAGGTGGGAGATACGATGCGATTTCCTCGTCTTCAGATATTGACCTTGACATTGATGGAAGAGGTGGCCAAACCCTTGCCTTTGGAAATCGCCTACCAAAAAGCTCTATCTCGGTTCACTATCCAGTAGACGGAGACTCACCATATCCCTCCTTCATTCCTATGATCTGATCGGTCTTTCGAGCTCAGTAGGTGCAAGCCACTGGCTTTCCCATGATATCTGACTTGTTCTTCCTCGTTCAGGCTGAGCTGTCCCAGCGCCGTCAACATTTCGTCATCATCCGGAAAGGAACCATCTTCCGACAAGCTATCCGGTACCGGCCTTCCAACAGTTGGAGTGATCTCGGTAGTACCAACACTGAGCCCGCCAGATTGAGGATCGTGTGATGCCGAATTCAATGTCAACGGGTTGGGGTGGCTCGACTTTCTTTCTACAAAACTCGGCGCCCTTCCGGGAGATGAGGTGGCAGATGATACCGAGGATGGATAACGCGAAGAGAATGCCGCAACAACTGGAGTGGTGACTGTCGACACCGGAGCGGAAATCGATTGGAATCCAGACCTTTCATACGAAGGACCCTCCAGAAAGCCATCGGCAGACTCATCGACCCTGCGACGTTGCCTTCTGCCCGGAGAAAGACTGTGATCGCTGTTGCGACCATTCGATAGAGTCGTGGAGATTGCAGGGAGACTATCATGCGTCCGGGCCTGCGACGTAGGTGAGTGTTTGGTAGATGGCCTGCGGCTGGGAGGGGCAGAATAATGGTCGGTGACATTTGCCACTTGCTTGGTCGATGAATTCATAGAGCGCAACATGGCAGTGACCCGGTCCTGCCATTCATTAGAGGGACTAAAAATTGATATGAGCTAAGTCAATATTTGCAATCCCCGCGTAATAGAGACTTACTGTGTTGAGGTCGTGTCTGCCTTTGTTGGAGCACCGTCTTTAGCATCGGTCGCAGCAGCAGCATACCGCGACTTCCCACCAGGACGGTCACTCTCGTTCCCGCTGTTTCGACCCTTGACACCATACGGCGAATTGTCGACGCGGTTGATGATTTCCCTCGCTAGTGGGTCCTAGGAGTGATGAAGGAATGGAAATGCCGTTAGCCCTTGTATTTATGACAGGGAGAAAGAAATTTGAAAGGTTCCTAACAAAAGGGATACAAAACGGATCCCGCGTGGAACGTCCTGTGATAGTTCCAGCGGGATTGGCCGATTAGTGAGGTACTAGGAAGGTTCTGTTCAGCGCAGTAGCTTCGAAAATACACTCCGGCTCAAGGCTCCCACGGAAGAGGGATAGTATGCCATTCTAGAGATGAGAGTCTTATAGAAAAACATACCTGAGCGATATCATAAAGTAGAGTGTCAGCTCTTTCATCGCCAGAAGCAAGCATGATGCCTAAAAGTGCTTCTGTTTGATGAAGACGCGCCTCGATGGCGTCGATGTAACCTTTGGGTGGGCCTCGTTTCCGGGAAGGTCCAAGAAATGTGCATGCTACGTGGGTGAATTATAAGACTAGAAGAACTTTGTACTGGATCAAAATTCTTACCAGTTCCGAGCATAACACAACTCCTACAAGGCTCGTTGGGAGAGGGCCTTTCACATTTACATTTTGACTTTCTACACTGGTCACAAGCTGCTCGTAATGAGCAAAGGAAGATGAGTATATTGCACAAACGTACCTTTGCTACTTCTCCGCCTCACATTTCTCTCTCCAGCAACAGAATTGGCATCCAAGATATGAGTAGAGCCACTCCCAGGTCCAAGGTCGGACACGTCGTCATATTCTTCGAAAGACATGGCATTGTCGAGACTGATGTCTACAGGCGCCGAAGTGGCCTGAGGTTCATGACTTGAACCGGCAGCTGGCCACTGACGATTATACATGGGTGGACTAAAAGAGCCGGAGTCTGCTCCAGTTCCAAACCGAAAAATAGATTGTTGAGGAGGTTGTTGGTTTGAATGGTATTGGGGAGGAAAGGAAAGCTGGTATTGTGGCTGTAGAGAAGCAGAGGCCGGCAACAAATCCGGCGAAGGAGAAGATTCGGTCTTGACAGGAACGTGATGGTAGTTGTCCGAGGTGTAATAGGGATCAACGGACATTTGCAGTGAGCTCATCGGCAGGCTGGGGAGGGAGCTTGCCTGGAACGACGAGCAGAGGAGAAGGAGAGTGGTCGGAAAAGAACGGTAAAAGGGCAAGGAGGCGGGCGACTGACCGCGTAAAATATAGCATAAAATAGATTCAGAACGGATCGATGATCTCGATATTTCTCCCAAAATTCAAATCTCTTCTTGCAACCTTGTCGGACCGAGTCTTTTTTGTTCCCCTTTCCCACACTAGCAGTCATCAACCAATACTTGCTCAATTTACATAGTTCCTCGTTCCAGATCCATGCGCTCTTCCGAGTCATATTACACCCTCTTCGCCACTCAACATCTATAGCGTTTCTACCTTGCAGAACACTGCAAAACCCGCCCCATTTCATAGATCTGCGTCCATGTACATGTCGTCATTATCGCTTAACGCGCAGAAGAACCAACTTTTTTTTTGAATATCGGACTTGTTCACTTGTCATCCTCTCCGATCCGTCATCCGAAGACGCTTCAAAGAAACTTGTCAAAGAACTTGGCCTGAATTGGTAGTTTAGCTCACATGGAAATTGTCCTCCTCGCGTGCCCAATTTCAAAACTGTCGATCACTTGATTGATTTGGTGGCAAACTTTTATTGACGCAAGGCTCCGACGTTTTGACATCTCAGGATTCCTGCAAGTGGCTTAAGCAGTGGCAAAAATTGAACTCAAAAACTCGAGCTTGCTTGAAACAGCTGCTGTGTTTTAGTTGGTGCCTTGCGCAGCTCAGTAACGATACTCCCGACACCCCCCTACCATTTACCGACTGTCGCATGTCCCCAATAATGTCTTTGCAACGTGCGGCGACCCTTGACTTTTACGCACGCGTTGCTAGAGTACCAGAAATCCTGCATATTGCATACAATCCGTACTCACCGCATCACTTGCTCACCACATTCCGTCTTTCGTTCCAGCATGAATCTTTGACTCTATACTTTTGCCATCACGTCAGAATTGCTGCTTCGTTTCTGTTCCAAAACTTTGCACGCTGCAAGTATGTAAGCGCCTTACTTTGACCCACCTCACAGAATTGCAATAAAAGTGCAACCCCTTTTGCACCTTTTTTTCCAAGCCTTTACGAGCCTTTACGGCGTCTAGAATCAGTTAATCAGATTAGCTGAGATTTAGATCGCCAAGAAGATCTCCACGTCGATCTCCGGGAATTTCTGACAGTCGCAAATCCTCCATCCCAAAGCCATCATGCATGTTTCTACATGCACCAACGACGTGTTTTTACTGCCCAGAATTCTAGAACAAGCTACATATTACTTTCATACCTATAACCCGGACATTGCGAAAGAGACTCGAGGCATCACAAACACCGAGAGTAGTCCCCCTGTCCTCTAAACTTCCTCGAATCCCGATGCCGCTGACCGTAGCGCTTTCACGTTTCAGAACACCTCTCTCCAGCTCTATATAGGAGTATTATACGCAGGCGGCCTACGCGAGCTTCGATCTCAATACTTCTCGATCGGTACTTTTGCTTCAGGTCCATATGCTCTTCCGCCACGTCCCCACCAAGTCACTACTATACCGCGTTTCGACCAAATCCGAAAAAGCAAATTACACACCGGCGGTAGACTATAAACAGAAAACTGGCCATCCTTGAACCGAAGTGCGATTTTTTTGCAACTGATTGAAAAGACGTGGCTGCGTGGCAAAGCATGGCACTGGCTTGGGTTCGAGGTATTCATAGTTGATGACACGTTTCGCTTGTCCATAATGTCGTTCAAGACAAATAGCATAGTGATGCATTGCTTGCAGGAGAAGACTCTATAGTCGATACCTTGAAGCGCAAACAGCGTGCATAGAGATGTAGCAAACATGTTTGAAGAACTTGGAGTCGAGTAAAAAAAATTCTTGTAGCTCACAGACTTGCCGTGAAAAATACAAATTTCGGGTTCAGGGGAGCGGCTTCAGGGGAAGTTGGGTAGTCAAGCAACCAAGAGAGGAGCCTACGGCCTCAGGTATTGCAGGTATTTTTGCATCAGGAGGATCGGAGAGTACTGCAAATCCCGAGAGTCCAAGTAAAATTAGGTGGTCGATTCACAGTCTGCCCGATACGGTTCAAACTTACTTTTTTTTTTCAATTGACAATCGCACGACGGTACCGGATCCCATGGAGCATGAAATTTCAAGTGGCATTCAGTAGCCTCTTTTTTTGTAGGCTGTAGGTATAGAAAACAATCGGAAATTGTTCACAGCCGAGGCCTAGGCGCTACGAGTTTCCGTTTTCAGTATGTTCAAAGTTTCTTGTAGCTTTGTAGCGCCACTCTTGACTAGTCTCCAGCGGGAGGAAGCGATGGCGTTAATCAATCAAACGATAGGCGTTCTTGAAACAAGCTAGGGAGGGACAAGAATAGTGTCGAAGAAGTTCTTTGGGAAGAGAGATAAACCCGTGAAGACAAGATTAGATTCTGGGATGATAACCTTCGGAATCTGATATGTTTGGCGGGTCCGCAGATACCAGCCAATACTACTAGCCTCGGACCTTGCTGCAACGCGGCGATGTTGAATTGCCAAATCCGCAGATGGCCTCGGAAAATGCGGCCATAAGTCCGAAATGGTGGCGATTGCAATTAGGCGTTGCGGACCTGACCGCAAAGGGATACATGAGGATACATACTAGTGTTACACTAGCAATGTAGTGTATGTACCGGAGAGTTGGATTTCTTGCTTAGTATCTTTCAAATGCTCAGAACATACGTACGTGATGACAGGAATACAAACGAAAGGGAAGACCTCATGTCCATACACCAATGGGTTCCTGGAGGCTGGGGCAAGCAATTGAAGAAAATTTCCGCGATCAATTTTTATGACCCGCTTTAACCGGCGACTGAATTCGACTTTACCGGACGGGTTTTCCGGCCCGCTAATGGTACCGAAGCGAAGCACTTGATAAATTCGACAGCCACGACCTTGCAGAGCCTCGCGGCCACCATGCATACTGTCCACTAGTTTGTTCTGAACGGCGAACTTGTTTGAGGAATATTTACAGAGGTAGTACAACCAAGTATAGACAGGGCATTCAGTATGTACCATGCATAGACTATCATAGCATATGTATGCATACGAGCAAGATATATCAACATGTACTCCTTCTGTGAGCGTAGTATGTACGAATAGACCGATCAATACGAAAGAAATATTCTGATCAAGACGGGAAAAAAAGACGTTAATACAGACTGGAAAGAGAAAATCGAATCTTATGCAGGCAAAAACAGAGTAAAAGTAGATAATATACCACACAACAACACCCATCCACAATGCTATGAATGACCATCTACAATTTGAGGTACACTCATCTTTGGAGGTGAAATATTCGCTGGGGGCAGTCTTGGAGATAAGCCTCCAGAACTGATAAGACGAGGAGTAGATGAGGGTAAAGGTACACTACCACCATTACTCCTAGATGTCTCGGGCGATGTAGGCCTTGTCCCATTTTTCATTATGTCTATTGGCGGACCAGCAGTTGTCGACGGTGATGATGCACGAACGGGTTGACTAAGTATCGGCGGAGACCCGGAACGCATCACTTTGCTATGGTTCAAAGGAAGCGAAGAAGTTGATGGTGATCTTTCTCTTTCACGGAATCTCGTTGGCGAGCGTCCCGGTGCTGGGGGTGGATGCGAACCTGGAGTTGGACTTGAGGGACGATAGGTTCGCGAGCGCGGAGATGACAGTGAGGCAGATGATGAAGGAGGCAGACCATTGCGACTGAGAGGATGATTACTCTGGCTTGCCGATGAAGCGAAACGATGCCCAGGAGAGCCCATGACTTCGCGGGAACCAGAGCCAGAACCAGCGGATGGATGAGTACCGGAACGGTAAGGATCGTCGTGATCTGGTGTATTCCACGCTAGCCGAGGAGATGAAGTAGACGGGGCAACATTTGGACGAGGAGGAGGTGGAGGTTGAGAGGCTCCCAGTGCAAAGGGCACTGGAATGTGTCTATCCCGTTCTCGCTCATCCCCAGGTAACGACGGTGGACCAGACGGAGGTCGACTATTTATTTTGCTGCTTCTGCTGTCACGTTGATCGCCTTGAACGTCTTCACCTTTCCAGGAAGATGGATGTGGAGGACCTTTCGAAGACGACAAGTTGATGATTTCTCCGGGGTGAGCAGAGCCTGGACCAGGAGGGTGGTGGTGACTCTGTGGTGGCGGTAGAGGCCTATTATAAACTCCGCCGTTCTCGGGAACTTCTCCTCTTGAAGCCCGAGGACTGAGGTTCACAGGACGAGGGGAAGAAGTGGAAGACGATGATTGCTGGACATGGTGATGATGTACAACATGATGATGGTGCGGTTTATGGTGGTGGTGATGATAATGATTGGGCTGTCGGTGATGATGTGGGCCATTGTGCTTGTTATTGTAGAGTTCTTCGCGTCGTATCAGTTCTCTGTCTCTGTCAAGTTGTCGCATTTCAGCATCTCTCGGGTTTTCAACCTCCTTCTGCACGTAGGAACTACGATGTCTGTGACCGTCGAATTCCTCCTTGCTTGGCCTCTTTGACCTGGGGTCCAAGTCCATAGGCATGCCAGGCTCGGCAATGAATCGCCGGTCCGGTTGTTTCGCCATAATATGTTGATATTCTAGGTCCTTTGTGTTCAGCAGAGGTTCTTGTTCCCTCTCATCACGATAAGGGTGCTTGTGAGGTGGACGGTCATCATAACCCATACCATGTTGGATTCTGCTAGGGCCAGCATGCATAGGCGACGCTGACCTGCTTCCATAGCCGATGGGCACACCGGGACCATCAAAGTACGGTCTCATCATTTCTTGCTCGCGTTCGATAGGGGCTGAAAATACGGAACCGTGTGCAAGATGTCCCGGTGGTGGTCCTGGTGAAGGATGTCGATGGATATGATGAGGGCGAGTACTGCCAGCACTCGAACCTGGTCTGCCATTGGATCCCATACCAGGACCTGGCCCAAGAGGAGACGGATTGGTATATGGAGAAAGGCCTGCCATTGGCTGTGGAGGAATACCCTGTGGGACCATATTTCGGCCTCCAGGTACCCCAAATGGCGCAAATGAATCATTCATTTGAGTTGCAGTGTATTGGGGGTCATAAGGCGGGATCATTGAGGACGGTGTCGATATTCTGTGAGGATGACCGTGCCCGATAGGGTGGGAATCGAATGCTGGCTGACCGAGTGGAGGTTGCGTAGGACGCTTGAATGATGCTAAAAGTTCCAAATCAGATCTGACATCGGCAGAGCTGAGTATGGTGAGTTCGGGATAAGATACAGGTACTAGGTTTTCAACTGAAAAGTTGATACCATTCACTTGGACGTCTCGTTTGTTACGACGATCCTTGCGCTTGGCAAGCTGGATGTGCGCAGTGAAAGGATCCGATTTGATGACTTTACGAAGGGGCAGAGGGGACAAGGGTATTTCCGTGGGAGGTTGTGGAATTCGTCGGACTGAGAGAAAATGAGCTCCAGATGATGAGAAGCGACATGAAGACATACTAGGCTGAGGCCTTTCCAGTGCTCTTCGTTCCCTATCCAATTTTCTCTTCTTCCGGTTAGTTTCAGCGATCATGTCAGTTTGCAGTTCATCCCGAGAAAACTAGGAGAAACAGCATCAGTCGACATTCATTCAAACACCAGTGTCACGGACCTTCCACCAGCTCCAAGTAGCATCTTCGTCCAATCTCCTTCTCTTGTGAACGTTTGCGACTTCAAAAGTACGTTTCTTGTGGGCGAGTTCAAGTCGTTTGTCTTTTCTGCGCGACAATTCACCTTGCAAGTGAATAAGTTCGGGATGAGTGCCTTTGAGCTATGATGTCAGTACCCAAATTTGATCAACAAGGAAACGAAACGCACCATCGTTGACGAGACTCTCCTCCCAAGCCAATTCCTCCATCTTTTCGCAGTATAGTTTCTCTCTCAGTAGAGCAAACTTGAGTTCAATCCCTGCTAGGATCTCTAGCGCTTCGATGCGGTGTGCAGGTTGTAATTCGAGTTCTTCTTCCTCTTCTTCCTCCTCCTCTTCTTCTTTGACTTCTTCATCCTCCTTGGTGTCTTCGTCCTCTTTGTCTTCATCTTCCACTTCCTTGTCTTCTTCCTTGTCTTCTTCCACCTCTTCCTCTTTCATGTCGACATCGACCTCTACTTCGATATCGACTTCCATTTCGGCTTCAGCATTCTCGGGCTCGACATCCACGTCAACGATTGGATCCGGAATCGCTATAGCCATTGAAGGCTTGGATTTGGATTTGGGCTTCTTGGCAGAGGCAGAAGGTAGATCGTCAGTCGCGTCTACAGGTGGTACATCATCGGCATCATCAACATCCTCCTCCTCAACTTCATCTTCTTCATCCTCCACGGTTTTTGCAACCGAAGCAATGGTAGCACCCGTGGTCTTTTGTGGCGGAGCAGGAGAAGGTGATCGAGAAGAGGCTGCAGAACGCGACGATGCGATGCTGGATGGTGAAGCACGGCGTTTTTTGGTGGAAGCTATGAAATAGAATGAATCAGTTTCTGCGATAGCCGGTAGTGAGTAATCATACTAGGTTCACGGTCCAGCTCGTCCGCTTCGGTATTGGCAACAGCTGGTTCCTCATCAACCTCGGATTCGGTTTCCTGATTGGAAGCGTCATCCGAGGGTTGTGCTGCTCGAGTTTCTTCACTTTCAGACTCTGTCTCGTCACCTCCCGCGGGGACCTCGACGGATTTGACCTCCATGGCAGCAGTCGTGAGGAGTTCCAAAGGACTTGTGGGTGCGTCGATAGCTAGCTTCTTTTCGACAATGGCCTTGATATTGGTACTGCCTCCATCGACAACGGTGGACGTGTGCGTCGAGTTACGGTCATTGTTGGGAAGATTTTTTGATAGTGTGGAAAAAGTAGCTGGGGTTGAGACGGGACCATGGTTGAACTCTACATCTCCATCGGCATTGGGTACACTCTTTGAGCTGCCAACTGGACCGTCTTCGTCGTCAGCATCGTCTGGAGTGGTCTTTGGGTCTGCCCAACCCCACATGGGTGCAGGGACGATGCTCCCTCGCTTCCTGCGACCTCCCCGACGCGATGGGCGTGAGCCTGTGGCACCACGACCATTAATGAAACGGGATGGTTTGGAGCTGGAAGCCTGCTTTCGCTTCTGTTTTTCTGCTTCTTGTTCTTCCTCGGTCAACTCTGAGAGTTCGGAATCCGAGTCAAGACCTGATTTGGGCTCGGCATTGGAGGGTTTTGAGGTGGATGGCGGTGGAGACGGCGAGGGCGACGAAAGAGAATCGAGCGAATTGGTAGAGCCCGCCATCGTGGTCGATGACAACAAAAGGGTTCTGGACAGGTCCCGCGCCAGAAATCTAATCGCTTCGCCTGCTTAGATTAGCCTTTTTTGGAAGTCGATCATTTCTCGTTTTCCCATCCGTACGCGTATGCTTCAAGCTGTATCATACTAGTAGCTTGTTCTCTTTCAACAGTTCCCCTCATGCAAATCAATCACTGGTATAATATCGACTGCATTTTCATTTGCCTCGTGTATTCTGTTCATATCTACTCGATATCAGCTCGACCCTTGCAGTCAAGATCCGCCCTCGGAGTAAGTACCTTCAATCCTGGACAGAATATTGACACGTGTCGTGCTCGTTGATCAAAGAAGACCTATACCTCATTCTCTTACTCTTATCATTCAAAGCGTCTGCTGCCTGCCATCACGACAAATCTGATTTCAACCCTGATATGAATCTCTTTGAGCCCGAGCACAAAGGACATTTGCGCCTTTGTTATTCCGAGTCAAATCCGAGCAAATTGCACATAAACCATATTTCGAAAGCACCTCTCAGCCTTCTATCTACCGTCAGCCCCTTTCTTCACCGCGCATTCATTGCTACGCTTGAGACCGACTTGAGGTACCCCATCCCCAAAGGCCCACTACATATTGATTCTTCGACCAAATTGCAAATGCATCTCAAAAGCTAAGAAATTTTCATCCCACTTGTACTTTGTCAAAGTGCCGAGTTTAGGCCTTCAAATTATCCCCAAATTCTCTTGCAATGCAGCCCACACCGATATGTATATACCGTTTCAAACGACAAAATATACCATTCACAATAAGTACGTATGTATGTAATGACGAGCTATATACCACCGTGCAACAAGAAAAGGAAAATGAAAATAATTCGTAAAACATAAAAAACATTGCAGAATGCAAAAAAAAGAGTCGAGGCGTGAAAACGTGGCAGATGCGTGAGTAGCTGGTAAATAAGAGACGTCTGACCATGACCAAGACCAAAACCAAACCAGCAAACGAGGTGTAATAGGAAAAAGTAATTTAGCGAGATTTGGTAGTTTGTAGGTGTAGGTAATAGCCAATAGTCAGTCAAAGAGTTCATGAGCAGTCATTCATAAGTACTTATATCATATCGTGAGCGATAAAAGCAAGCAAGTGGGGTGGATGCAGTTGAAGAAAAAAAAGAGGAATCGAGGGAGATGCAGTGTCATGACGATGCAACTGCAAGAAAAACAGAGAAACTCGGGGATTTGAATCGATAGCAATAACACAACGATGATAGAAAACAGGATCGACACATATGTACGAGGAGGAAAAAGGTGACAAAGTAGAAATGCAAGTGGTGGTAATGCCAAACGAGTGTGGAGGGATGAGATAAATACAGCACGGCAAAAAAAAAGAGACAAGAGAAAAACTAGAACCAATTGTGAAAGATGAACGGAGAGTGGAGATAAACAATGATGTTGATGTTGATAGAGGAGAAATAAGATTATCAGCCCAGTCTCGTCCAAAACCTAATTCAAACGACTAATCCTCCTATTCATCGTCTTGCCCGGGACCATCGCCTTGAACGCCCTCCGGACAAGTGTAATTGTCGTCTTTCCATCTTCCTTTCCATTAGGAGAAACAGTCCCAGGACCATGGTACGTCATCAAACCCAACTCATCCACCGAAACCGACTCTCGTCGAGAGTCAGGCTGTCGTAGATGATCCTCACTGGAAACAGGTGGAGGCATCGGTTTGCGAACAGAATAGAACGCTCGGTGATTCTGCCTGTTGTTTACTGGGTTTGAATGCCCAATAGTGTTATGAACAGGACCGACATTGTCGCTTTGGTAACCTTTGCCAACGCGTTTGACGCCAGAAGTAGCCATGAGGAAACGATCATAGACGTTTTCGACGCGACGTTGAGTAGGTGTGTCGGGGATTTGAGAACCAGGAGCAGAGATGTTTCGTTGAGGATATGGCTCTACGCGGAGAGGGGAAGATGTAAGCTCATCCAAGGACTTGCTACCGACTACAGGCGTAGATGATGCAGAATCATCCGATAGGTCGATATTGTTGCTGCCCTTTGGAGGAGCGACAAACAAATCTCTGTCTACCAGAGCAGATAGCCTTGGTGAAGGTGTAGGTTCTGGGGAGAGTTCTTTTCACAAAATACACGTCAATATAAATCACAAAAAAATAAAGGAAATCTTACTATGACGCGTGGCTGGGTCAAGCAATGGCGACATGGGAGCAATACGCAACTGCAAGAGATCCGCATGGGACCTACTCTTCTCCGTACGCTTGGAAGGTGTAGCGTCCTCTGCACTGCTGACAATCACCTCGGGACCGACAAGAGGTTCCGGTGAACGAGTTGAAACCGTAGCTCGTCGTCGAGGCGGTGTCTGCATCTCAGATGGTTTCTCATTCGTCTTCGCGTTGTCCTCGTTTGGCTTGGGAGAGCTTCCAGGGTTGCTAGAAGACGCATAGACAGATGTCACGTATGAAGACATGGACTGGTCAGCACTATCTGGAGAAAAGGACTGGTCAAAGATTTGACTGGCAGCCAGAATCTTGCGAGGAAGGCGAGATGAGCGATTACTGCGATTGTTGCCAGATGTGGAACGTGACGCGGGAGGAAGTGGAAGTGGAGGAAGAGGTGATTCTTTTCCAGAATTGAAGTTTTGACGAGCATCTTCAACGACCTCTGTTGAAAAGATGAATACACGACCTCGCAGAGAAACAAAGGATTGACTTACGTTCCACATTGCGCATCCAGAGAGACATCCGATCCGCGCGATTCTCTGCAGCCACTCGTTCATTGTGAACAAAATGCCGCACTACAGGTAAGGATGACTTGGCTGCTTAAACTTGAGTAAATATTTCGTAAACGACAAAATCACCAAAAGCCAAACCTTGACGATCAACATCTTCATCCTCCCAGGATTCCCTTTCGGTCTGATCTCCTCTCGATTCTAGGTCGTCTGGCTGATCAACAGAGATTTGACGACCATGGCCTCTAAGTGTAGTCGGTTTATATCTTTGCATTGTCTTGTCTACTTCCAAATGTCAGATAACACAACACCAATAAAACGTTTTCACCAACCTATTGATGATCTAACTCGGTGTTTGAAACCATTCCTAGCAGGACGAGGAACGGTTTCCTCGCTCGGGGAAACCACGACTTCTACAAAATACCGAGTCATTGCGAGTAGACGATGCATGGTGAAGAAATGTATTTACCAGGAAGATAAGTTGAACTTGCAGGAGCAGAAACAGGAGTTTCAGTTAGATTGACAATGTTGCGGCCAAAGTCTTCTTTACGCTCCTGAGGTACTTCAGATTCTGTTTCTTGTTCTGTCTCCGTGTCCTTCTCCAGCTCCTCTAGCCTAGACATCTCCCTCAAACGTTCTCGTTCCCTTTCCCAGTCCCTGACTCTTTGGCTGACATGATTTTCTTTACCCTTGCCCTTTCTGGCGTGTGGATTCGGTCCAACTAGATCGCTCAACATGCGGCCCCTGTGTTTCTCTGCAAGTTTGTCGATAGAAGGTTGTACAGGGATTCTGGCAGAAGGAACGTTTCCACGTCCACGGGAACCGAGTGCTGCCAAAGGTGGTCGCTTATTAGGGGAAGAGCGGATAGAGGTTACTCGACCGTGGCTCGGGGTGCTGTTACTAGGGGATGTAGGAGGCGAAGCTTTGATTGGTGAAAGGTCGGCAGCATTGGGGATAGGTACACGCTTGCGAGCTGGTACTTGGGCTAGATGCAAAATTAGATGAAACACTTGTATATATCACACGAGAATGCATACCTCTCGCATTGACTTTCGGTTGCGATTTAGACTTGGTCACAGTGCGATGTGGCGTATCGTCTGATTTAGGTGACAGTCCAGGAGGAGACAAGGGACTTTCTGGACGACTGTTGCGAGGAGAGTGCAGCCGAGGTGGTGTCATGTCTGCCAACTTGGATAAATCCTTTTCGAATACAATAGTTGAAGTATAGCTAGAGGATCTCCCTGTGGACAAATGACAGTTAACGCCGTTCAAAGTCAAGACAATGCAACTTACTATGCGAAGACGAAGTGTCTTGCATCCAATAAATATCGCGCATGGCTTCAGTTGCCGTGCACCGTAGGTCTGCATTAGGAGAAAGCATGCGCTTGATTAGTCGTTCAATGCCTTTGGACATTTTCCAGGTGCCGACCCATTTGCCACGAAGCTGAAAAGCGCGTTAGAAAAAGGAAAATTACTACCGAAGCACGACTCACAGTACGGGACCAGTACTTTTGCAGATCGTCTTGCGACAAGCACTGTTCCTGGTCCGATTCCTCGAAGGGTGTCCGGCCAACGAGGATTTCAAAGAAAGTAATCCCAAGGGACCAGACGTCTGATTTTCGCGTGTCGTGAGGAATTCCACGGGCGCGCTCGGGGGCCAGATACTAGACAGGTGTCAAGAGAAAACGCGACAATACACCGACGGCTGCCTACCTCCGGAGTACCATAGGCAAATTTACTGTGGAATGCAGACGTAGAGTTGAGATCGTAAGCTTCGGCAAAGCCAAAATCACACAAGATAGGGACGCCCTTGGCTGAGAGTAAGATGTTGGCAGGTCTGGAAAAAAGTGGTAAAAATCAACGCTAAAAAGATAAGACATGAAACGCGTCAGACGCACTTGATATCGTTATGCACGACACCCCGCTTGTGGAGAAATTCTACTGCAGAGAGCAGATAGCGGAACCAGACCCTGGCGTGAGACTCGCTCACTTGAACAGTGACAAGGTCGGGGTGATATGCCCTAGAACGAGAAAGAGACGCGTCGATAGAGTGAGAAACACGGGCGGTAATGTGCAATGTGCACTTACATGGTGATGAGGGCATAGGAAGGTGTGAGGAGAAACGAGTAGAACGAAATGATGGCAGGATGGGAGTCGGTCTTGAAGCGTCGTACAATTTTCATTTCATTCCATCTGCAACTAAATCAGCCTCAAGAAACCAACCAAGGAAGAAGAAGACGCACAATGATTTTACTCGTGCCGCACTCGTCTTTGACTCCTTGTCACGGTGAACCAGCTTGACAGCAAAGTGACGTTTCAAAGTCCTGTCGAACGGATGTTCTGACGACAGAACTTCCTTGGATTTTGGTTCACAAAGCCAAACACTTCCCCAGTTTCCACAACCATTCTGGAGAAAGAAGTCAGTAAGTACGCGAACAAGAAGCCGCTGTTACTTACTTCCTTTACAAAGCGTAATCGCCGACTGAGCTCCTCATCGCTGGTGAAAGAGAAGACGTCGGACGAGCTGTCTGTAGGATTAATTGGTTCCATGGATGACCATGTAGCAGGAAGGAAGGACTTGAGGAGTGTGCGACAAGTTCAACTTGGAACACGAGTTTGATTTCCCTCCAACAGTCCAACCGTGGGAGCAAAATAACAACGCGTACCAAAACGCGGTCATGCACATTAGTCAGCAACCCAAGACATGTCTACCAGAGTCGTCGTACGAGCTACCAAAGACCAGAAAAAGGCTCTCGCAGACTTTTTCGAGCAGAATCCAGACGCAAACAAAGCTAGTATTCAGCAATTGGGCGAAACACTCGGGCTGTAGGTTATTAAACTTGTACTCTAGTCAAAACTCATATACTTTTAGTACGGAGAAATGGATTCGAGGCTGGAAACAGCGACACAACAAGAGACAGAGAGATTTATTAAGGGAAGATCAACCTAGCTCGGACCCAAGCATTATGCAATTCAAGCTTGAATACCAAGAAGCGACCGTTCCATCTGAACCAGAACCGGCTCCGAAGAAAACCAAACCCAAGAAACGCAAGACTCTAGCTCCCAAGACTAATCAAAACCCAATAGCAGTCAAAACTGAGACTTTGGATATTCCACTTTTGTCCAATCAACCGGATACATCTCATAGCGCGCATCAGGCCATCGACGCAGCTGCTGTAGCCAATCAAGGCGCACCTCCTGGTGCCATTACTGCACTCCAGGATGCTCTATACAGTCAGCAGTGTGCGTCTTTTGACCAGAACAGTAGCGGTCACTACAGCTACTTTGAACGCGATGCTCCTGCGTTCGCCATCCAGCCAAGTCTGCTTCATGCGATTCGTCCATCCGCCTCTTCTACTCCCGTCTTTTTTACCGCACCTCATTTTTCTGGGAGATACGTTCCTACTCTCACCAACCAAGTTCTTCAGTCTGCCGGGAGATACGAATTTCAGCCGACTCACGAGCTCCAAGCTACCGCTCAAGCGCATACACCCACTGCACCTGTACCCTCCATCAGCCCAATTTTCGATACATATTACGAGTACCCACAAGATGTCTTTCCAACGAACCAAGATGCTGATACCTCTATTGTAAGCTTGCTACTTGTCGATACTTGAACATTGCATACCGTCTCTCCTTAGCGCGACGACCAACCTCATCAATCCACTTCCACACAGCCGGCGCGTCAACTCGTAAGTCTGTCTCACCCACCTTTTTAACATACCTTTAACCCCTCGATCTTTTAGCCTGACTATACCTTCCTGCAGCGGATCGTACCCCAGAACTCAAACACGACTCTAGACCAGAATATGACACCTTTGAAACACCTGAACGTTCTAGAACCGTTGATCAATGACCAAGTTTCTCGGGACATGTCCGATGAACAGCTTTTGGAGACTGTCAAAGATCGTTTACTCGACGAGAATCTTCTACAAGAAGACCCGTTCCAGGCGGCGATGGGATTGGTGTTTTTAGCTAGGACCTTTGGAGTGTAAATTATGGTACTCGAGTTTTCTTTTTCTTTGGGCATTATAGAAGGGAATGGATTGTAATTGTACAGCACCACTTTGTAGAGAATGAAAACTTTGACAGCTCGGCGTATTTGCCTCGAGTGATGAGAAGATGCGCTACGTCACAGCGTCAAAACTTGCCGGTCTATCCCGGGTTGAAATAGTTGGTTCAACTCTTCCCAACAACAAATGGCCTCCCGTGCTCCTCGTCAACTCTTTTCCTCCCTGCGCGCAACCGCTCGTCCAGCAAGAGGCTTCAACAATGCTTTCCGCGGTGCTTCCAGACGCGGAATGAGCTCGTCAGCAGAATCTACGACGAAGAAAAGCTCAGACATGCCTTGGATAGTGTGTATCGTTTGAAGCTTTTTTTGGTCTTGTGTGCATGCACGGCATGTTTATTCTCTCTCTTTTTCCTTTGCGTGTATAGATTGGTTCTGCTCTCGTTTTTGCTCCCGCGGTAAGCCAACGTCGTATGACACGATCGGTATCGCTCATTCATTCTCAACAGTTCCTCTACCTCGTTTCTCCCGCCTCCAGAAAAACTGCTCCTCACGCTCAGCACCATGACAAGCATGAGAAACACGAAGAGCATGCTCCAGTTACAATGAAGGACGATGAGGGAAAGGAAGCTGACGTCACAGAGTCTATGAAAAAGGCCGAGGTGTGTGCCGGTCTTTACTCGAGTACAGACGCTAACTCTTCTCATTTTACATAGAGCGAAGACGTCCCGAAAGCTGAACAAGTGAGCCAGTCCCTCTCTCGAAACCGGAATCCTTACTCAAAGTCGTATTTTATAACAGCCCGCTTCTGAAGAGAAGAAAGACTCCAAGGAAGAGCAACCCAAACAGAAAGTTGCTGCTGTATGCTACTTTTCCAACTCACAGTCCGTTTTCTTTTTAATGTGTCTTGCCTTATATGTAGGACCCGTCAGAAGCGAAGAAGGACCACGAACCCGTCCCCAAGGACCCTGCGGGTGACAAGGAAGAAGATGGACCTACGGAGCAGAGTATACCTGAAAAGGCTTCCGTTGAGGTACAAATTTACTTGTGCTCTTGCCAATTGTCTAGAACATCGACCTGATATTTTATTTGTTCGCAGGGAGAGGCCCCCAAGACTGTCGACGAAAAGGTCGAGGACAAGAAGGACTCGTAAAGAGCTGTCTGAACTCGGGAATATCGTTATCTAGCACTTATCTAGTTCATGTGCGTAGGACGGTGAAAATCTCAACAATTTTTATTGCTATGTATATCACAGACCGAACTGACAAAAGACCTAACCGAGAACCGAATAGACAAATTCGCGCATGCTCATTGCGTCGACCGACTTTCCAAACAAGAGCTTGAATAAAACCTTGTCACCACCAAGGCCATTTTTGAGAGCTGCGAACAGGAACGTCGTTCTATCGTCCAAAATGCAAGAACAAATCCAAGTCTCACCTGACTCTGCAGCTTCAACCCAATCGTTCGCTCGATCTCGGTCATGTAAAACCAAGCAACTGGATGCAGCAGAAAGACATTTCATGATAAAATAATCGACCGAAACTAAACACGGTAACTGGTCGCCGACAGGAAGCTGGTCCTTGAACATGATCCCAATACTTTTGAGCGCAGCTATGTCAAGTGCCAACAACTCCTTCACATGAGACCGGAACGTAGCTTCCGGAAGCTCAAAGGTGTACGCATTCAATTCTGCACGAATGGCGTTTGCCAAACGGTCATTGGCAGAAGACATTTCAGGACGCAAGGTTTTTCTGCTGGGTGCGTACGTTGTCTCGATTTGGCTCAAAAGGCGCCGACGGCCCTGAATAGATTTGGTCTCCTTCATTCTCTCCAGCAAAATTTCTCGCTGCTTGCAATTGTCCATTCCATCAGCACGGTCATCGACACATAGGGGACAAGGACAGCCTGAAGGGAAGTGTTTATTCAATGCCTCTTGTCGCTTGTTGAAAGGCATAACACCGGGGGTATAGGGAATGTAGATCTCTTCTCCCTGTGCAATGGTTTTTGTAGCGCGAATGATCATGACATCGCCAAAGCAGGTCCACTGGGCATTAGGAACGCAAGAATGGTTGAACAGAGATGCAAGCAGATAGAGTGCGGATGGACTGTCGAATTCCTCCTTGTCACTCTCTGTTCCAGTCCTCCCTCTTGGACAAAACGCGTTGTAGCTGATGATAGATTCCAAGTGCATAATATCGATATCAACCGCAGACTGGAAAGGAAATTGGGTTGCTGAAAAGGTCGTCGGCGACGCACGTGTCAAAGAAGGCCGAGGGTATTCGGAGCCTGCAAAGAGATTATACACCGCAGCGTGCTCTTCAGGGTTCTCCCAGATTCTCTCCATGACTTTGGATATCAAGACCGTTTCGCAGCTTTTTCCAACTCTGTTTGTGAGGAGGTTGAAAGACACTGTTTTCTCGCCAGTCGGAAGATCGAAAGGGTACACCGAGGCAAAAGGTTTCTCCACAACCTGAGAATCAATATCAACTTGTAACAAATGTCTTCAAGCTACGAAAGTTTACTCACCAGGAGCTGTCCGACTCTGATATCTGCTGGAGCAACGATACCCCGACCTCCTCCTCGACCAGCCAACGCTTTGACTTCGATTGGACCACGAAAGTCTGCAATATGCTGGATGTGAGGTGACTTGAGGGACTCAGCGTAGATCCTCGCCCATTCAAACCGACCGTGATGCAACTCTTCTTCTCGCTTGTCGATGCGCTGAATCCACACCTCAGAATCTTCGTCTTCTGTATACGTCATCGACCGTTGGAACATCTCCCTAGCGGCTGGATATTTGCCTTGGAAATAAGGCGCCTTACCCGTCCGAATAAGCGCCTTCCAACGACTTTTAGAATCGATGAGACTTTTGGAAAGCACCGTCCGGGCATCAAGCTTCAAGGAGAGCGGCAGAGTAATAAGAGAGGCGCAGGCAAGCTTCAGCTCTGTTCAATTGTAGCAAGAAAGCGTCCTCATCAAGACGCAGGCCTTTCGAATAAACAAACACAGCAACAAGCCATTCATCGCGTAGAAAATGTCGATCTGCAATCTTTTTCAATTCTTCGGCAGAGGACGATTGTAAATGGGAAGATGGCGGAAAGGCCCGTCGTATCTCGGAACAAAAAGGATCGTTTTGGTCAAGAAAGATGATGTCGGAAACTGTTCACGGATAGCCATGACGGTTCCGACAGGGAGTAGTTGATCTACTGAAGCAAGTGAAGTTCCAAGTCCGGTAACAGGAAAGTTGTAAATACCATCCTCGATAATTGTAGACCAACCAGTCGATCTAATTCGTCTATTTCGGTCAAGCCTGGCAAGGAAATCACGATGTTAACGATAGTGACACGTGACATACCTCGAATGACCAGCAGGTATAATTTCAAATTCGGCAAGTGTCTAAACGTCATCAGTAGATGCATATAATATAGCACGTCTGGTTTCAAAACTCATTTTCCTCTCTCTTTCTGCCTCTACTTTAGAATAACTAGCTAATGGCTGTTAACCCCTCCGTAATTCTTGTAGTGATGTCTCTCTTCATTTCGGCTGCAGCAATAGCCTCTCTGATAAAATGGCCTCCAAGCGGCATCGCGTCCCGCCTCGTATATTATTATAGCGTCATCCACTGCCTCTTCACTGCAGTGTTTATTCCTCTGGTTCGCTTACTCTACCCAGACACACCACCTATGTCTGCAGGAGTGGCGGTATGCTCAATCCTCCTCCTAACAGGGGTTTATGGTGTCATGTTTGCCATTGGTCAGTGTTGCTTTACCAATACTATTCACGATTGACGTCCAAATCATAGTTGACACAACGTGGCCCGACTGGAAGTGGGGCATTGTGGGTGGTATGGCTGAGACCATTTATCTCCTTGCAATTACCTTCTTTGGCGCTGGTGATGACGTGGAAGCGTTCTTGGATGGTGTCAAGCGTTGGAAAGATGTGTTCATAGGGATCGTTGTAAGTCCACTTTGTACTCTGACAATATGTATACCTACTCTGCTCTTGTGCTATAGTCGCCGACGTTGAAATCGCTCTCATGGGTGACTTAATCTGCACCACCGCCAGCGGAAAGACAAGCGGATCCCTTAGCGGCCTCAGAGTCGGAAACAATGCTATCATGATGACCTTTCATATTTACGCCCAGCAATACCTTCACCGACGATACCTCCATCAACCATTCCGTACACAGCGAAACATACCTCCATTTATCACTCGTTAGCATTGTATCATTCGTTAGCATGTACCACTTGTTAGCACCATTTTCATCATCGTCTATGCGTCAATTATTTCGTTCTTTGGCCATAATCATTTCACTCTGAGTTTGCGGCGCCGTGAGCCCGTGGATCGCAAAACTCAGAGACAACTTGTATCGAGTCATATCTGATATATCTCCTTCGTTTGCTTTCGTTTGCTCTCTTTTCTTTGGTGCCACATCTTGCAATTTGTATTATCACGTACACTATCAACCATTTTTAAATGCCGTAAGCATGATCGGCGCACGGGAGTTCGAAATGATCACGAGTCTACCCGCACAACTAATCCATGACTTCGTCGTCTCAAACTAAGCCTAGGGAGCCTAACTCCCATGTCTTTAGATTGATATTCTATGTGCTTTCTCTAGCTTTCATCAGCCTCAACTGCGTTTTGTTCATACTTCACTCACAGTTGGAGCTGAGTCCCGGTCCTGCGAAATACAGTTTGATCTTTGCGCCTATGATGTGGTGCTGCCTGTCGGTAGTGACCCTGCCCCTATGCTTGGACGAGTTTGCCAAGGACCGTCGTTTGTTGCCTCTCATGTATACCCAATTCTATGTGTCAATCATCCTCCTCCGCCATTATCGTATGTTGACAATGGTTAGTTTTGGAATTTCTACTCACATATTCTATTTCATAGTCTCAAGACAAGAGGACGGCATGGTCGGCTATCTGAAGAACATCGGATGGATGATTACGCTCTACCCGGTTACTGAAATCTATTATGATGGACTTGCCCATATGTTTGGTGCTACCGATTATGATACAGCGTCTCTCAGAGTCTTCCGGCTTTATCGTGAATGGGCGAGACAGCACCGAGGTTCAGTGACCGATGAACCCAGTAGGGAAGCAGAAGTGGGGAATGTCTTGGGAAAGCTACCTTCTGGAGCGTACGATCAGTGTTAGTATCTACAAACCTCTAGTACACTTTTATTGTCTTGTTGCATCTCAGACGCAGTTGTGAAATATACTCGCGCTACCACAGTCTCAATAACCTTTGTGCCTCAATTGCTTGTCCAAATCCGATTTACATAACATAGAAAAGAAAAAAAGACAATCCAAGTACCTCTCACCAACTACCTCCCAAATCATCCCAGTTCTAATTCCACCACCGAGTACATCATCAAGGGTGCCCCCGGTAGTACATTTCTGACCCAGTAGGCGTAGTTGGTGCGTCTTTTCATCGTCCTCGTCGTTGAATGTTTCCTCTGAACAGGCTGCGAGGGATTGAATTTCAGTTAGTGCTACGTGGCATCTTTCTGCGATTTCCTGCGGGGTATGAGTATGAGGTCTGCTACAGTGTATATTCTGCCTTTTTTGAGAAGAACTTTCTGGTTGTAGGTCAGTGCAGAATATGTCGAGGCGATGCGTCTCTTTCCGTTGTACCATCATGAACATTGATTTCATCCAGCCTCTGTACTCTTTCTACGATTTTTATCCTAAAACCAATATCTATCATAGTCCAGAGCCCTCGACATCGCAAAAACGCGTTCCAACTACCCTCCAACCCACCACTTCTCTTCCCTCGTTCCGCATCCAAAAATCGCACAAGTCGTACAAGCCAGTATTCCAACGTCTATTTTGTTCGTCTTCGTCTTTTGCGTCAGTTTGTAGGGAAAAAAATATGGGAAGAAGCACTGACGATGGGAACGTACCCGTGTACGTTCTAAGAATACTTGAAGTCATTAAAGGAAACTTTGTTGGATCGTTGGGACAATGTATATGGACATCCCACTCAAACCAAACATTTTGGAGGATATTTCAAGAGAGGTGCGTACTCCACCATCCTAAACAATTCATAATCCAACACGCTTCATAGCGCCTTCCTCCGCTACCACCTGGGAATTATGCCTCCAAGTCAGACAAGATTATGCTAGAAGATGAGGGCGACGAACAAGTTAACGTCAATGCGAACAAAGGCAAACTAACAGGCGTTATCCTCGCCGTACTCGGTGCAAAAATCCCAATGGCGCGTTTAAAATGGTGGATTATGGTTTTGGGGGGATACCGCAGCCAGCATCTTCAGAGAAGAGAGAGGACGACGACGTCGAGATGGCTCCTCCTGAGACAGACACGAAAAACGACACCTATTTAGCCTTTGTGCCCGGTCTCTCAATCAACCTCCCTTCTCCTTCCGATGCGCGGACTCAGCTCTTAATCAAGTATCTCTGCGGAGAACTCGCGACTACCGGGGAAGATTTCATTCCTCCCTCTCAAATACCCAGACTCGTCGTCTGCGGCAACTCTCTCGCACCTGTGATTCTCACAGGCAAAGGAGAAGCTGACGCGGATGGTATAAGGAGAGGTATCAAAGAAAAGAAAAAGATGATTGGGACGAGGATCGCCAAGGGTGTGAGTATGCATTACCGTCCTTTGTACGAACACTAACTAAAATCGTATCGTTTTTAGCGTCTATACGGCTACGACTCGACAACCTTTTCACCGCACCCAACACGCTTACTTTCCTCTCACTTCCTCGACTTCACACACGTCATGCCCGTTCACATCCTCCCCGGCGAACCCGATCCAGCCGGCACAATTCTTCCTCAACAGCCGTTCCCGAAAGGAATGTTTGGAGCTGTTGGAGCATATGATAGTCTTTCGTGCGAGACGAACCCAGCTTGGTTGAAAGTAAAAGAAGGGAAGGAGAAAGAAAAGGGAAATGAAAGAACGTTCCTAATCCATTCCGGACAGCCATTAAACGACATGTTCAAATACCTCCCTGTACCTCCTCCCAATTCTACTTTGCCAACACTGCCGTCATCTACAGGCCCTACATCATCGTTCCCGTTTTCGTTTCCCTCCTTAAACTCCAGCTCTCAACACTCGTCCAACACTCCCAATTCCCCCTCGATCCCACCAAACAATCTACATGCTCTAACTAAACTCTCCTTGATGCACTCTACCCTTCACTGGCGACACATAGCACCTACGACTCCAAATACGTTATGGTGTCACCCTTATTTCGATCCAATCAATGATGATCGATACCAATGCTTTCAGGGTCAGACTGAGGTATATGCATGTGCATAAGCTTCTTGAAAATGGAGGGGCATGCTTTAGAGCCTGTTCGGATCATCCTGCGTTCTGCATTCTGCGCGCAGGATGCTGTCGATTGTATAATGTCCTTCCTTTATGGGACGAAAAGTTCTCGCGCGAGTGTATCGCCACTGCCAGCTCACCGAAATTGTCCAAACACGACCCAGACAATAAATGACTTTCTTTTCGCCATTACGGGCTCAAATCGCCTATTTTTTTCGCCTCAATGCATTATAATGCAAAAATAAGACTTCTGAGTATCAGAAAAAGTACTAACATTTCAGCGTATGACTAAAACTACTGTAAAAAAGATTTTTTCTTTTTCCACAAATTGTGATGAGCTAGTGGCTGTGTCACGCGCGGGAATCTTTTTCTCAGCATCCTGCGCGCAGAATGCAGAATGCAGGATGATCCGAACAGGCTCTTAAAAGTTCATAATTGATGATGCAAATGAGAAATAACCACCGTTGCCTGTCCCCTTCAAGGTAAAACATTGGATACAGCTTCATGTTTGGTGCGTTCGTAGATAAAGTACATGTGCATCTAGATGTCTATATATGGAAAAATGATCTAATATGGAGGGCATCCACCTTTACTTATACGTCGTTTGGGTATCATATCACTGCGTTAATTCCGACATGTATGATTTCATCCGCCGAGGTCAGCCAATTGGCCGTTTCGGGGAACATCGTCGCTTTGAACAGTCTCAGTACCTCGACGATTTTTTTTAAAAAATAAAAAATTCACCTAAACGACGATAGATCTCTTCAATTAGAAACTGGCGAACTTGATTCATAATAAACGACAAGTAGCCTGCGTCGACCTTGCGGCTAGCGACGTCATAGTGAGGCACACTAAAATGCAACAAGGTCAAAGACTGAAAACCATCGAGATTTACATATACTTCTTACATATGAGTTGCACCTCCGGCGACTCTCTTTATGTTTTCAATAACCCTTGAGGCATTTTTAGGGTCGAGAGTAAACTCTAGAGCGTATATCCTTTCGAGAAGCTCTTCAACCTAAATCAAAGATGTTAGCAAGAACCATCGTTGGAAAACACAGAAAACGTACTTTGACGTCGAAGTCATCTCGGAAACCGATATTGTAGGTCGCGGCATAAAAACCATCCATTGACTTAACTTTGGTCACGGTGTATCGATTTTCAAAGGGGACATGGGCGATAGGAATAAGATCCACGGAAAGGAAAACTAAAACTTCAGGTAGTGCACGCCATTGTCTGATCAAGCCTAAAACCGCCAAAGTTGAGTTCGAAAGTCACCTTCTGGGGTCATCTACTCACCGACAAAAGTATGTGGAACACCCCGACCGGCAGACAGTTTGTGGAAAACAGCCATAGTTGGTATCCTTACAACTTCTTGTCGGACATTCTTCTCTTCAGAACTAAACCCGTCTTGCCGCAGGGTTGAAATGTAGTAAGTGGCCGACTCAAACTCAGCCTCATCTTCATTTTCCTTTGCCTCTTGTTCGTTTCCTTCAGTTTCGGGTCGAAGTGCGATGGTTGTAGGTTTAACATCTCGGAAGATGAAGTGACGCAAGTTCTGCCTGTTGGCACCGTCAAAAGCATCTTCGAGACCTTTGGCCCATGTCCAAAGAACCATGATCGAAACCCTACAGACAGTAAGATGAACAAGCAACAAATGAATAGAACAACATTCTACTCACAATATGACTCCAAACATAAGGGGAACCCACGCTCCATGAGGGATTTTCCTAACCGCTGCACCCCAAAACAACCCGTCAAAGAAGCCATATGCTAAAAGGTAGGACAATGCAACGACGACAGGCAGGTGTTTCACCCAGAGCATTTGTACGGTTAGCAAAATGGTTGTGGACAACATGACCGTTGATACTGAGAACCCATAGGCGTTTGTGAGCTGGCTCAAGTCAGAGAAAACCGCGACGATGACGATGGTGACGATCATGAGAACCCAATTTACAGCGGGAATGTACACTTGGCCTTGAATTTTCTCGGAGGTATATATCATCTTCAGGGGAGGGAAGCTCTTCATGTTGATAATTTGCTGGAAGAGACTGAAAGTTGCGGTGATCATGGCTTGGGAGGCTACAAGCTACAAGGTGACCAGTAAGCCCAAGTGAGACCGTTCAACAAACCCAGATGCATACAGTAGCTAGAATTGCCAATACGTAAACAACCCTGAAATACCGTTAAGTATATTATGGAGAGATCGGGCTTTCATAACGTACCAGAACAGACCACCGTTCTCAGGACCCGGTATAGATTTGTAGAACACATTTTGGATCACATTAGGGCCATCAATGATCAAGCGAGCTCCTTGTCCGAGGTATGCCAAAATGAGGGAAGGATACACAAGGCAAGTGAACGAGAGCTGTTGACCTAAATGTTAGTACATAGCTCATGAAAAGGTAGATTGATTTACCCGTATCGAGAGCGCGTTAAACTGTCCAAGACTAGATGGAGGTTCAGTATATAGTTCAGTTGGTGACAATGATGAACTAACTTGGCGAAAATCGCCTCGCAACCAGTCACAGCAAGAAGGATACCAGCGAGCAGATCGTAGTTTTTGGTACGAACGAAGACTGCGAGACAATATTCAGCACTCAAAACATCGGGATGAGTTGATGATATGCATACGAAGCACCGCGCGAGAGGGGTCAAAAGCACGGAAGATGGCGGGGTGTAAAGTAATGTTGTAGATCCCAGTGCCCATCAAAGCGAAGAACCAGAGGAGTGAGACTAACGAATCGGTTAGAATCCGGCTTTAGAAAACATGTTTTGAATTCACTGGGTGCAAAAACAGATCCAAGTCCCGCTGTTCCAAATCGTTGTACCAGGAAGAGAACGAGAAGAAAAGCCTGACTCGCGAATGAGCATGTCGGACCATGCAGCGATTTTAATTGACGTACAATTGAGATTGGAACAATGTTGCTGGAAACCGATGGTTTTGCAACCGCGATACCTCCTACAGCAGAAGTAACCGAAACCGCAGGAGTAAAGACGCCATCTGCGAGAGTCAAACTGTGATGTTCGTCAGTTTCTACCAGTGGTTGTGACAGTGGATCAGGAAAGGCTTACGCTGTACCAAAAAGAGACTAAGGTCGTTGTTAGCACTAATCATTTGTCTACAATGCACTACTACGCACCCAGACTAGCAAAGGCCAGCGCATTGCTTGTCTAAACCGCGAACCACTCGTGGTAACTCTTCCAAGGCTATCGCCCGTTAATGTACGATCGTTATCGTCCTTCTCGTCTTTCGGATAGATACCCTGGAACAGAGCAAACGATCCTCCCTCTCCTGAGAAATTTTTAGTAAAATCTGATGACAGACGGCAAGGACTGACCTTCAAGGGTTCCGAATTGCAGCGAGATCCCGACCTAATTGTAAAGCCATTGATCAAGAAAGAACGTTGCTGAGGAGGCCGAACTTACATATTTTATTAAGGGTAGCAGTGTCAAACTCCAAACGATAGCGCTAATACCACCAATCACGTCCTCCTCCGAGGGTACAGGTCCGGAAGATGGCCACAGACCATTCAGTACATACAGAGGTGATGTACCTGCGAGGAGGTCAGTCAAAAAATCAACGACAACTGAGAGTGCTTCGCCAACCGATATCACTGTAAATAATCCCTGAAGTGCGAAGTTAGCAAAGAACTCCGTTCAGATAAGTTTGCGGAGACGGGCTTACCCAGAGTTTGGAAAGTGAGAGAAAGGAGTCCTAGACCGTGGACGGAGACGGAGGTTCGTCGAAGACTAGGACCATTTTCCAAAGCCAAAGGGGAATTCATTGCAGTGGCGCGGTCACGACTGAGTAAAAGAAAACCAGATAAAATTCAGCGGAATATATACCCAGAGCATATCATTTTTCGAGATCGTTCAGACTTGATCGGATAACAAGGCTGTTACCCGATGACTAGACCTGGAACTCCGTTATCAATCCTATTGTGGCCACAGCTTCGTGGGGTTGTGACTAGTTGTAACTAGCCGAGTACCTTGAACAGATTTCGTAGGCCTATAGTGTGGAAATATATTATTTTTGAAGAGCTTCCCATACTGGGTGGCGTACTAAGAGATCCACCTTCCTGCATATCACCTTAGTTCATCCCGCGTTGGTCTATGAGCAAACGCCATTTGGTATTCTGTCTACCCATGCCAAGTTACAGGGTAACGTCAATGATATGGTATCCTGTAAAGACAAACCCGAAAGAGACCTGGTCGATAAATAGCGAATATCCCGCATTGATCGATGCGCTCACCGACACACACGGTTCCAGTGGCCATAATCCCTCAAGTTCGGATTGGAAAATACCGTGTCGGTGCACAGTCCCTTGGAACGAGAATCATAGGCCAAAATTAATGCACGCTATGGGGTGTCGATCTAAAATGGGAGCTTTCTTGGTCAATTTCATACAGGAACATAAAACAAGCATTCCAGAGTCTCCTGGTGACCTCTCGCTGCTAATTTTGGCTTGCAGAAATAGACTTGAGATTCCGTACGTTGACTACAACGCTGAGCAACGTCGTTCAGGGCCACACCACGTGAAAAATTTCCCTTGTACCCACGACTCAGACTGGTTCGAATTCGGAATCACTCAGGTTTCGTCCAACCTTCGCAATGTCCTTTTTCAACTCGATAGGGTATGCTTCTCAAGCATTTCTCTCACGTATTCTAATGATCTCTGTCTAGTCGCTCTATGACCAGGGCTCCTCGGAACCCAAAACGATCTCCAACACCAACATCTGCGACCTTTCCTCCAAATGATTCAAGCAATGGCTCAGGACCTCCTTCACCTGTATCCCCAAATAAACCCCTATACCTTTGTAGTCCATTCGTCGAAGCAGCACTTGTAAAGGGAAATTTCAAGACAATTGTAATGCTACCGAAATATGTTGATATTATGGAATGGGTAGCTGTTAACAGTTCGTCCTTTTCATGGTCCTGGATTCCTCCGTCTGATCCTGTATCTCAGTCTACGACTTTTACACTAACTTGAACGAGTTCTATGGAGTCATTACCGAGTGCTGTACTCAACAGTCATGTCCTACAATGTCGGCTGGTTCAACGTGTGTTCCAGTGATCCTTGCTTTGAAATCTCTCATTCATTCATCCATAGATTGAATTATACTTGGATTAATCAAGATCGTAAAAGCGTCAACCTCCCTGCTCCCACCTATATAGACTACGTGATGACATGGCTCCAAAATCTCCTAGATGACGAATCCGTATTCCCGACAAAATCTGGTGCGTTCGACATCAGACTACTTTCGATTCAAGTCATTGATTTTTTTCAGGTCAAGACTTTGCCCAAACCTTCCCTTCTACTGTAAAACATGTGTATCGACAGCTTCTCCGCGTGTTTGCACACATATACCACGCACACTACCACCAAATTCTCCATCTTCGCTCGGAACCCCATTTCAACAGTCTATTTGCCCATTTCCTCGCATTCGGACGTGAATACGAACTCTTGGAGATGAAGGACGTCAGGGGCTCTTCTTCGGCACCTGTTGGGATCGGGGCTTTGTGGGAGCGATGGCGGGACATGGGAATATTAGAGGGTCAGTAGAGAGTCTGGTTACTCTCTTTCTCTTCCACATCAACTGCATAATTTGTATCACCAGTCATACCAGCATTGTCTATCTATAGCGTTTAGAAAATATTCCGTTGTTGTGAGAACCGATTCAAGACTTCGGTCGATGCGTGGCCAATAATATGTAGTAAAGCAACGCTGTCTAATTTCTGTTCTCGGCTACCCTCTCTACTTGAGAGTCCTGATGCTGCCTTGCCTTGGCCAGGATCCATCGAAAGGTTTTGACGAAACACTCCAATTCTCTTCGCCGGATGAACACGGTGCAGTTGAGAGATAAGGATGGTAGGTGTCAATATTCCCACCGTAAACCCAGCAACACCTTTAAAAGGGATTTACATCTTGTATTTGGAAAGTTTTCTTCACTTCCGCGCTGTCTCGAGGAGCTTTGACATGACGCCGGCATCTACGAACAAACTCTGCAGAATATTTCCTGTTATGTATCAATTTTCGATAGATTTTGAGACTTCAAATCATGTTTGGCGACGGTAGTACCCCCAACGAAAAGCAAAATATTTGTATAGTAGCCCAGTGGGCGGGTAGAGCATGAGTAACCTCCTCGATTAAAACGTTGACATCTGCAGAAAAACAATCGAGGCATAGAACCGAGTGGTTTATCCTGTCTACGCAGAGGAATGACCCCAGCAAAGCCCGCTCTCAGCTCTAATTCTCTGTGGTGGATGAACGAGGCGAAGTTGAGATGCGGGAGTCTTTGGGTTTGGTTTGATCATGAGTAGCTTTGCTCGCGGGACAAGTTGCAAGACCATCTCATGAGAGGCCGGTCTCTATCCCATTTCCAAGGAGATTTCGAGTGTGAGTATGGAGTTGTCTGCGGCACAGCAGCTGTGATCATGAAGAAAGCTTAGATCTAAAGTTACGCGTCTTTTAGTTTAACGCAATTGGTGGGGTCGCGTCTTTGCCTTCCCAAAAGAAGAAGGTCCAGAATCAATCTGATTCCGTTCATTCATTGACGCCAGCGAGTTTCTCTCCATCACCATCACTCATCTCCACCACAGTTATTAGGTATGCAGATCTTACTGAACGATAATCAGTCTAATTCTTTGAACGGATAATGTTACGCGGTTGCGTTGTTACCTCCTTTACCCGACAGACCCGTATCGTCGCTCCGTCGTCTATAAAACTTAACCTCGTTTGCATTCCACGTCAACATCACCATCGCCATCGTTGTCTTGGACTGAGTAGCTATGACTTCTTTCTTTGGGTCAGATTCCTCATTCCTCACCCTAATCATCGAGATGCTAACACGTCCAATCTTCCAGACGAAGCAAAACTCCCCGACCGAACAAACGTTCTCCTACCCCAACAGGATCTTTATCCCGCGAAAATTCCATGACAGAGGGCTCCTCTGGTCCTGGCGGGGGAACAGGCGTTAGTACTGGAGAAGGCGGGGCCTCGAAACCTCTGTATCTCTGTAGCCCATTTGCGGATGCCGCGTTGGTCAGTGGAAACTTCAAGACGATTGTGACGTTGCCCAAGTATACGGATATTATGGAGTGGGTTGCGGTTAATAGTGAGTACTTTGTCGTCATAAGTTGGGAGCTCGTATGACTGACTTGGGTCATGATAGTCTTTGACTTTTACACGAATCTGAACGAGTTTTATGGTGCGATAACAGAGTGCTGTACGCAGTCGTCTTGTCCGACGATGTCTGCTGGGCCAAGGTGAGATCCCTCGTTGTTCATGTGGTAGGCATTGATAGACATTATGCTCTTATAGTCTAAACTATATGTGGACGACTCCCGAGAGAAAGCAAATCTCTCTCTCGGCCCCGACGTATATCGATTCTGTAATGTCGTCTGTACAGAATCTGTTGGACGATGAAAACGTTTTCCCTACCCGATCCGGTGAGTCCAGAGCTACCCAGTACCGCACGGTACTTATCGTGCCCTAGGTCAAGAATTCAATTCGCAAACCTTCCCTGTCACCATCAAACACATATACCGCCAATTCCTACGCATCTTTGCACACATTTACCACGCTCATTTCGAGACGATCCTACACCTCCGGGCGGAGCCTCATTTCAATTCGCTGTTTGCGCATTTTCTAGCGTTTGGAAAAGAGTATCAGTTGTTGGAAGAGAGGGATATCAAGGGAGAGGCGGGGGTGCCTGTAGGCGTTGGGTTGCTTTGGGAGAGGTGGAAGGAGTCGGGAAAGTTGGAGCATTGATGGAATAGTAGGCGAGGCTTTCTTTTCTACATACATGAATAGTTTTATGGTTCATTGGATGGGTTTGCATGTAAAATCAATGGTTTGGAGTTTCTTATCAGACGTGTGTGCAGCAGTATCTCATATATATTCATAGGGAGAGCATGGTCGAAGATCCTACACACGTAACTAGATAGCGCGTCAATTAACCAGAGATGGTAACCTCGACTTCGACACCAGGCTCCAAGCTGATGCTGGTCTGAACCAAACATGTGAATAACGTTGAAAAATCAATTTACAGGAAAATGCTTACAATCTGCTTGACGATCTCACTGGAAGAGTGAAGGTCGATGAGACGCTTGTGGACCTTGAGTTCGTAGCGGTCCCAAGTCTTGGAACCTTCACCACAGGGCTAAGGAAATATAAGAACGGGTACCATAAGATTTAATGCGACACCTACAGTCTTACGAGTGGTGATCTGAAGGACCTTGGTAGGGAGACGGACAGGGCCCTTGACGCGAAGTTGCTTGTCCTTGGCTCTGTTGATGAGATCGGCAGAGACTGCAATTCGAGATTAACAAAAGTACGATATAAAGCGCTTTCACGTACACTTTTCCAAGTTCTTGACGTTGCTGCTCGTCAAAGTAATTCTGATTTTATGGAGCTTGGCAGCTGGGACAGCACCAGCAGCGTCGTATTCTTTTTCTCCTTTGGCGACGTAACTCATTTTGAAACTTGGCTAATGAGTCAGAAGGTGACTGCAGAACGGTTAGATTATTGTCTACAGTGTCGACGGGACACTCACCCAAAGCGTAACTAGTCGAGGTTTGTGTTGATTTTAAAAAATTAAGGTTCATATCTTATGTACACAATTAGATAATCTTCCCACGATGCAACGACGCGCCTGACCATTGTTCTGACGGTTTTGGAATCATTGAACTCGTTGTTTGACCGACAGCGAGTTTTCTTCCAGCCATGGTCGAAACTCGCAGAAAAAGCAGGGCTGCAAATGTCGAAAACGACGCCGGCCCCGAAGAACACTTCACCGTACCCATTCCAGACGACCTCGACGTCCAAACACTCGAGAGCATTGTCCCCGACATTGACCTCCATTCACCCTCACCACAAGCTGTAGTGTCACTCTATCGCTTTCTCTTGCAGCAAGCTTCGGAGCTCGACACTGCACAACGCGAACTCGACGATGCACGTGCAGAGGTGGAGAAGAAGGACGTGGAGCTTGACCAGGCGCTTCAGGATAAGGAGAGTGGCTACCAGGACCTAGAGTCGCAGGTGGAGAGCCTTCAGGCAGAGCTGAAACAAGTCAAGCAGGAGAGGGACCAGCTCTGTAAGTATTTCCAGTTGTACAAGTATTGGTTCTCATTGTCTTTCAGTGGCCTCGCAAAACGAACTTCAAACTCGCATATCAACACTGTCCAGCTCCCAGACATCCTCATCTGCAGAGGTAGACACGCTGAAGCACCGTCTAGAAGACGTAGAACGCGAAAAGAGGGATTTGGTCACTGTCATTGGTCGACTCAGACAGGAGGGCGAGCAACAAGAACGTGAGTTGGAATTTTTTTTGTTGGCCTACTTTTGTTGACTATTTTCCAGAGGAAATCCAAACACTGCGCTCCAACCTCAAGGAAGCACGGGAAGAACACCAAACTTTGGAAACCCAAGTTCGGGAAATCCGGTCTGGAGAAGCTTCGTCCAAGGTATGTTGTTTCCGTCTTTAATCGTTCATTTATTAATTAGCGACTAGTTCAAACTGGACTCTCTATCCCAACAACTCCAACTAGCCCAATCCGAAACCGAACGTCTCAATGCCGAACTCACTTCCAAGACCGACCAATACGCCAACTACCGCCGCACCAAGCAGGCTGAAATCGTCACTCTACAGTCCACCGTCGATGACCTCACCCAGAAACACAGCTCCCTCGAGACCTCGATGACTGCTCTCCAATCGTCTTACAACACTCAGAACCACCAACTGGCTCAGGCTTTGACCAAGGTCCAAGACCTCACTGGTCAGCTTGCTGAACAGGAAGCTACCTATTCTGCCGAAGCCAACTCGTTACGTAGGCTTGTCACCATGTTGGAAGACAGGGAGAAGCAAGCCAAGGAGATTGTCGAAAACCTCGAGCGGGAATGGGATGATTTGGGTCAGAGACACGAGGTCAAGGCCAATGCTCTCCGCGAGGAAGCCGAGAGGGAAAAGAGGAAACGTGAAAATGCAGAAAAGAAGATTTCCCAATTGGAGAAGGTGGTGGAGAAGATGGGTAGAGGCGAGCTTCCCTTACCTGGTGGAGACGGTCCTTCTACTCCTTCAAGAAGAGCCTCCGCTGCTCTCGACGAAGTCAGCGACGGTCTCATGGGTCTCAGTCCTACCGTTGCGATGGCAAGTCGAGTCCAAAAGAGTGGAAAGAGCTTCACCCAGGTCTATTCTGAATACGTCCAACTTCAAGAAGACTATGCCCGGAAATGTGCCGAATGCCAACACATGGACGAGACTTTGACTGCTGTTCTTGCTCAGATTGAAGAGAGGGTGAGTTTACGTCCCATGTTCCTATGTTTCTTCTAACTCGTCCCAGGCTCCCGTTCTCTCCCAACAACGCCTCGAGTACGAACGTCTCCAAGCCGAAGCTTCCCAACTCGCCTCTGAGCTTGCCCAAGCCCTTTCAGATCGCGACTCTCAAACCACCCTTGCCCAAGAAACCGCTCAACGCCTTACCAAATCTACTCGCGAAAACGAACTCCTCCAAGTCCAACTGAACGATCTCGGTCGTCAAGTTCGTAATCTCCTCCGTGAAATAGGTCGGCGAGATGATCCCAACCTTCCTTCCGACGAAGAAATGGAAGGCGTTGCTCCTGCCGAGGACGTCGAAGCTGTCATTACGAACCATTTGGTCCTGTTCAAATCGATAGATGGGCTTCAGGAACAGAATCAGAAGCTCTTGAGCATCTGTAGAGAGCTTGGACAAAAGATGGAGAGTGAGGAGCGGGATTATAGGGAGACGCTGGAAAAGGAGCAGGATGAAGCTATTCGAGAGGCTCATGAAGCTATGCAAGAATTGGCTGGCCAACTCGAGAGGCAGAAGAAGAGTAGTGATGCTGTGATTCAGGCGTATGTGAAGGAGAGGGATGCGCTTAAATCCATGCTGGCTCGTGCTGAAAAGAGTGGTGCTATTACTATGAATGGGGATTCGGGTGAAGGTGGTCCTTCGTCCGAACTGGCAAAGGAATTAGCAGAGGTGCAGTCTCAGTTTGATGCGTATAGGATGGAGATGGGGCATGATTCCGGAAGGTTGAGGGAGGAGATGTTGGCGGCTCAAAGGGAGGTTGCGCAGTTGCAGGCGGCGGTTGCAAAGGCCAACGCAAAGATTGAGTATATGAATGGTGCGTGCCAGATACCGACCTTCAAGTCTAATATACTAAACTCGATTTTAGAACGAAACCGGATGAGCCAAGAGCAGTTCAACATGAACAATCGCGAGCTCGATGATCTTCGAAGCCGGAACCAAAAACTCCTGGATCAGTTCACTCGTGTCGATATCGACCACCAGCGAGCCAGTGAAGAATTGGTAGCTGCGAATGGTCGTGCCGAGCAGCTTCGTAACGAATGTGCCAATCTTAGAGCTGAGAAGAAGATTTGGGAGGTACGTCCAGCCATTCAACCTGAATATAACACTTTTTCTGATGTCAATCACACAGAGCATCCAAACTCGCTTGGTAGAGGAGAACAAAACTCTTGCTATGGAACGCTCACATCTTTCTGACCTGATGAACAACGTGCAAAGGATGCACAATGATTTGGAAAGGTCCGGAGAGAACGATCGCAGGAGACTAGAGAACCAATTGCAAATGTTAGAGAATCAAGCGTAAGTTGGCTCTTCTTCCCAAACACGTTGTGCTTATCCACTTGTAATACAGTTCAGAGTTACGTACCCAACTTTCCCAAGAACGCGATACCATCCGAAACCTCACTCTCCAAAAAGACATTGAAGTCCGCGACCTTCAGACCCGTCTAGACAAGGTCAACCAAGAGCTATCTAAAACTCGTGAATCGCTCGTCATTGCCGAGACCAGCAAGACGCACCTTGAGGAACGTATTGGTGACTTGACGAAGCATCTGCAGGGCAACGAAGAAAAATTGGCCGTGTACGAGCGCAGGTCCGGTACTACCACCGCTAGTGCTGGGTCCACAACGACTGCTGCTACTCAGGATATGAGCCGAGAGCAACAGTTGGAGGCAGAAGTTGCTGAACTTCGTTCTAAACTCAAGGTCACAGAACTCGATTTGAATACCGCTCGTAGTCATGTCGAACAGTTCAAGGAGATCAGTCAGGCGAATGAAACTGCGCTAGGTGATCTCAATACGACGTTCGACGCGTTCAAGTCTTCGACAGAGGCTCAGATTGCTAGATTAGAGGTTTGTTTATTATTTCTTGTCCACGTTATACTTTTTACTCAATACTGCTATTTCTAGTCTGAACGTGCTGGTCTTGAAGAAAAACTCACAGTTGCTCAGCAAGCCTTGGCAGAAATGACAACCGAGCGTAATCAATTGCAATCCACGTATGAGAACGAGCGTGTTGAGTGGGCCAACGATAAAAAGTTGCTGGAAGACATGATTGCAGATCTGAGCAGTTCGACGAGGATGTCGGATTCGGAGAAGGCGAGTCATGAGAATGATTTGAAGCGGCAAGAGGAACGTGCAAAGGTCGGTATACATCCCTACTTTGAGAAGACAATCTTTGCTGACAGCATTCCCCTTTAGGCTGCGGAAGAACGGTACTCGAATGAGGTCGTCGCTCACGCCGAGACCATCAAATCTCTCGATAGCGTGAAGAAGCAATTGTCGACTGTTCAAGCCACTGTCCGCGAACACCAAACTGCGGCAGAGACTGCCAATGCCAAGCTTGCAACCTCTCAGAGTAGCTGGAATCAGCAAAAGGAGGCACTTGATAAGGAGGTTTCCGATTTGAAGGATCGGTGAGTGGTGGTAGTCCTATTTCGACTTTTCTTCCTTCTGAGTACGTATTTCAGCTACACTGACATCAAAAAACAAAACGACATTCTCCACAAGCATCTCGAGTCTGTCAGCTCACAAGCTGCTCGTATCAGACAAGCAGCCGACTCGAATGTTCCTATGGAGGGTGAAGGGGAAGCTTCTTCGAGTACGGATGGTACCGATGCCAAACTTTCAGAGTTGCGTTCGGTGGTGGCCTATTTGAGAAAGGAGAAGGAGATTGTGGATCTTCAGCTTGAGCTTAGCAAGCAAGAGAACACTCGGTTAAAGACACAGATTGATCATCTCCAGCAGACTTTGAACGAGACGAGACAGACATTGTCAGAGGTTTGTCTTGTCGCCTTTTTTTCGTTTCTGGCTTGAGGCTGATCTTGGATATAGGAAAGAGAACGTGCCGTCGAAAATGCCGCCTCGGTCGCTCAACACAATGAACTTGTCGAGAGAATCAACCAACTCAATATCCTACGCGAGAGTAACGCAACGTTGCGTGCCGATTGCGAGAATCACCAGAAGAGATCCAAGGAGTTGGAAGAGAGACTTAGGGCACTTCATAGGCAACTTGAGCCGGTCAAGGAAGAGGCTAGGACTGCGAAGGCAGAGCTTCAGGCCAAGGAAGCACAAGTCAAGCGCCTTGAAGAAGAGAACAAGAGATGGCAAGAGAGGAACCAGCAGTTGTTGGGCAAGGTGAGTTGTTTTCGGAATCATGCGAATGTGCGTTGCTTATGGGCACTCATAGTATGATCGTATCGACCCCTCCGAAATGCAAGCGTTGAAGGACGAAATTGAGCAGTTGAAGAAGCAGAAGGATGAGGTCCAGGATATCGTTCAGCAGCGAGACGAAGAGCTCAAGTCTTTGAAGGAGCATGTGAGTAACGCAACTGCAACATCGGCTTGGTCATCTCGTGCTAATTCCATTTAGGTTGAGAAAGTTGAAAAGAGTCTTCGTGACCACCGCGAAACGTTGTTAAAGACAAATCAAAACTTCAAGGCGAGGATGGGAGAGCTCAATGCAGCCAGGTCTACTTTGACGGCGCAGAAGAATGAGCTAGAGGCCAAGGTTGCTGCGATGGAGAAGGAACAACAAGAGTTGCAGGCATCCAAGGTTGCTTTGGAAGCAAGAATCGCTGCTTTGGAGACGGAAAAGTCTGCTTTGGTTGCTGGAGGTGCTTCTGCTGGTCAACCTGATCCTAGTCAACAAGCTACGATTGTCAGTTTATCCGTTGTTTTCGTTAAACTGTTCTGACTTGGTTCTAGACGGCGCTTCAGGAAGAGCGCGACAAACTTTTGGCTGAAAAGGCGTCCTGGTCCACCCTTGCGACTGCTGATCCTTCGGCTTCTGGAACTACCGACGAGCAGGCCAGGCAAGCTTGGGAGACTGAGAAAGCAACATTGATCAAAGACCGTGATGACGCCTTATCTCAAGTACAGGTACGTCTTGCTCATGAAACTAGGGATTGTTCTTAACTCTACTGTCCAGACGGCAACGGCCGAAGCTGAGCGAGCCAACACCCTCGCCAACAATCGCAAAGCTGCATTTGTAAGTCATTTTGTCGTCTACGATCCCCTCCCCGGCCTGATCATTTGCTTCAGGACAAGTTGCGAATGGACGCAGTTAGGATCCGTACTGCCGACCAAGAAAAAGCCGCTGCCGAGAAAGCTGCTGCAGTTGAGCAAGCCAAGAACGAGATGCAGGCTGCTGCAGCCCCTCCTGATGAACAAGTCAAAAAACTTCAAGAAGAGTTGAAGAGTCTCGAGCAACGACTTGCACAGAAACATCAGCAGGAACTCAAGGCTGCTGTCGAGGCTGCTAAAAAGGAAGCATCCAGTTCGAGCACTCCTGAGGCTGCCATTGTCGAACGCGAGGCCAAGTTGCAGGAAGAAATCGCAGCTGCTGTGGAGAGGGGTAGGATGGAGGGCAACTCAAAGGTCAAACTCAAAGACGCTCAGATCTTGAGGATACAAAACCGTTTGAAAGAGTACGAAGCTCAGGTTCTGGCATGGAAAGAAGCCAATCTTTTACCCCAAGACGTGAAACTTCCCGGTCCTGCTGCCAGACCGCCACCTGCAAATGCTGCAGCGTCCACTTCTGGGACGCCAGCTACCCCTTCTACTTCCACTCCATCTACCAACACACTACCGCGTAAACCTCCTGCACAGACTACTGCCCAACCTGCACCAGCCAATCCCGCTGCAGGGACCAGCGCTGCACCTACTGGTACTCCCGCTGCTACTCCAGGAGCTGGGCGTGGACGTGGTATAGTAGCAACAAATCGCGGTGCTGCTCGTGGACTTCCTATTCGTGGAGCTGCTGCTGGACGTGGCGGTGGTCCTGTTGCCAGTGCCGCCAAACCAGGACAACCCTTGAGCGGCGGTGTTCAAATCCACGGAGCCGCAAATGCTAACAAAAGGCCAGCAGTAGAACCTGCTGAAAGCGATTCGCTAGCCAAACGTCTGAAACCCGCTGCTGCGCCAGGTGGCCCGGTCAAATTAAATCGCCCAGGACCCCCTCCCACGTAAACTTGATGCTTTCGTTTGCTCTCTCTTCTTTGGTGCTACATCTTGCAATTGTATTTGTATTATCGCGTACACTACGATGTATCAACTACGTACTGGACTATATTTTATTGATAATGACGGCGTGCCGTACCTCTCAAAAGACGGCAATTCTGCGGTTTGAAGGGTCATGACTGTTTGCGATTAGGAACAACTTTGTTGTTAGTAGTAGGGAATCGAAAGAGGTAGTTGTTTCAGGAAGGCTAGCGTCCTTGTCCTTGGTATACAGACGCCTGTGACCGTGACATGACTTCCTCATCCCAGACGAAACCTAGAGAGCCCTACTCCTATATTTATCGAAAAGTTGCCTATGTACTCTCTTTAATTCTTACTCCCCTCAATTTTGCTGCGCTCACCTGGCACAGACAATTGGAATTGAGTGCAGCGCCTGTGAAATACACCCCTATTCTTGCACCGATGGTGTGGTTTTGCGTACCACTAGCTACTCTCTGTCTGTGTGTGGACGAATTTGCCAAGGACCGCTGTTTATTGCCACTCATGTATCCGCAATTCTATTTATCGACGGTTTTCTTGCACCGTTCTCGTGCGTTAAAAAGCTATTCGTTTTGAACTTTCTGTTCACACTTCTTACAGTCATCCACACTGCAAGGCAAGAAGACGGTATTGTCATTGATTCGACGGATGTTGAGTGGATGGTGTTGCTTTATCTGTTCACCGAAGGATACTACAGTCTCCTCGCTCGTTTGTGTGGCGCCACCGACTACGATGTAGCGCCCCTCAGATTCTATCGACTGCATCGAGAATGTCTCGTTAATGCCTTTCAGTGGTCTCTGGCTCGCATAATTGAGCGTCGACGTCGACGGTTGGCTCTTAGGACCAACATTCGGGATGGCACTGACAGACAAATGGAGGAGGGTAATGGAGGAGAGAAGTTACCAGACATCGATCAGTATTAGTCCGACAATTTTTAACTTAAGACTCAAACCATGTCTCTTTGTTCATTTCTACATTTCAACGGAGCCATTACTATGTTAGAAAGCGACAACACTCTTCGAATAAATCTATAATTGAGAATTTATGATTGATGGTACTATTAATAAGTACGAACGCGAAGGCGGAAGATAAGATAAGATAAATTTTTTCTGTCTTCAACTCATCCTCACCCGAGGGCTCGAGAAAAAATGGCTATGGCCGGCAGCGATGGAATTCGCGACCCTCTCAGATTCAATCTCCATGGTCAAACAAAACTATTGCTTTCAACTCTTCCTCCTCACGATCCCTATGCTACTGCCATTTCTAATGCCAACTCTACCCGTGAATTGCTCGCTCTTCTCTCTCAGCTCCTCGCAACCCCTGCACACACTTTGCGCATTGCAAAACTTTTTCGACCCATTCTCTTTGATCTATGTGCTAGATGGATAGACAAACCCGACGTATCTGAAACTGAATTTGTAGCCCTATGTCTCCTGGTTGAAGTTCACGAAGAACTTTTTCCGTGCGTCTCTATCTCTTACTCGGACTATTTATTACTCATTTTGACTTTAGGATATTGTATCAATGTTTTTCAAAGCCTTCCTGGACCAATGGTCCTCTTCAAAACGCATCCAATGCGGACTCCAGCCATATACAACGACTACTATTGGCTTACTACCGTATCTTACAAACAAATCGCGAGATTCCTTCTCTTTTATCTTGGTCACTGTCACCTTTATATCTCTTGGTATCCAACGAAAAATCAGACCCCTCGATAAAACTTCTAGCCCTTCGATGTTACGCATTACAGTGTGGAATGGGAGAAGCGGAAAGGGAAAAGTGGGAAGTTGAAGAGGTCGGAGATGTAGCTGCTGTTGACTGTCCACTGGAATACGGTAGGGATAAGGATGGCAGTGTATGTGTGGTGGATGGCTGGTTATTGCCTGTGACGGAATATCAACGCATTCGTGAGGCCCGAAACGAATTCGTTTCTGAACCCATGGACTATTATTCACTGAAGGAGGACGATGCCCCTTCGGTTATTGAGTCTGAGGACTTGTGGTATGTTTTTCCTCTGACATGGCACGTCTATCTAACGTGCCTTCCAAAGTCCTCTGGTTGCCAATGTTCATGGCGTTTTGCTCCTTCGGAGCTCTCAGACGCCGATAGCTTCACCGCTCGTCCATACTCAAACTACCGCAAAAGCACTTCGCTCTCTTGCCCTACATCTCTCGCTTCGCCTCCCTACTCTTTTAACGTCCCCACCGTCGTCTGGAAAATCACTTTACCTCTCACATCTGGCTCGGACAATACATCCAGACGTCCAGAACCAATTGATTTACATTCACCTTGCCGATACTTCCCTAGACCCCCGTTCATTACTCGGCTCTTATGTGTCGTCTCCGACGCAGCCAGGTACCTTTGAGTGGAAGGAAGGTGTGCTTGTCAAGGCCATGCGAGAGGGGCGCTGGGTCGTATTCAAGGACATCGATCGAGGCAGTAATGAGGTTTTGGGTCTGATAAAACCTCTGATTGAGTCATTGGGTCTAGGTAACTGGACTGGTGGACGTGCGTCTCTCGAAGTTGCTGGTCGTGGAAGGGTGCTCGCCGCAGATACTTTTGCCGTCTTCGCTACAAGATCCATCACGCCTTCTCAAAACGGTGTCTTTTCCAACCCGACATTCTTTGGGGCCCATAAATTCTACGAGATGGTCGTCTCATCACCCTCCATGGATGACCTCAAAATCATTATCGACGCACGTTTTCCTCGGTTGGCCGGAGCTGCGGCTGTGGGTCTCATCAAGATGTGGGGTGCTTTACGGAGTCTAGGAAGTACAGCACCCACCCGTGATATCGGCTTGCAGGAGCTGGAAAAACTCTGCATTCGTGTAGACAGACTCCTCCCCGGTTTCCTGCAGCCTATGGACATATCTGCCGACCAGCTTATCGACTTGCCATCTGTATTCACCAACACGACACTCCGTGAGCAAATCTTCCTCGCTGCAAGAGACGTCTTCTTTGGCGGAGGTGTACTTACCAATGCTGCCCGATCCTACATTGCCTCTGTGATTGCAGTGGTAGGAGAACATCTTGGTCTGGATGAAGAGCGTCGAGAATGGCTTTTGACCCGTTTTACTCCCGAATTTGATATCGAAAAGGACGTGAATGGCTATCCCACAGCAGTAGTCGCTGGACAGACGCGTCTTTTAGCCAAAACCACAAAACATGCAATTGCCCCTGCCGTTACTCGGCCATTTGCTATGCATCGTCCTGCGACGCTGCTGACATCAAGGATCGCCGCAGCAATATCTCTAGGGGAGCCCGTTCTTTTGACAGGAGAGACAGGTACAGGAAAAACAAGTATGGTCACTCACCTGGCTCACCTTTTGCGACAATCCTTGATCTCCCTCAACCTATCCCATCAGACAGAGTCTTCTGATTTGATTGGCGGCTTCAAGCCTGTTGACGCCAGGGTACCAGCGTCAAGTTTGCAGGAGAGATTTACGGAGTTGTTCGGAGAGACTTTTAGTCGGAAGAAGAATGAAAAGTTTGAGGAGGAGACGAGGAAGGCCGTGTCACAGGGAAAGTGGAAGAGGGCTGTTGGTTTGTGGAAGGAAAGTATTCGCTTGGCAAAGGATAGGATACAAAGCAAGAGGAGGGAAGGAGAAAAGTAAGTTAAACTATTCTCTGGTACTAGATTCATCTCACTATTGGAGTAGTGGCATGATGCCTGAGGAACTCGACTCGCGAACACCCCGAAAACGCCGCAAAGTCGTCGATATATCTTCTCTGAACGCGTCTGCGTCCAAATGGAGTTCTTTCGAGCATGATGTTGAAGACTTTAATGCTCAGCATGTCCATGGTAGTGGAAAGTTTGCGTTTGGCTTTGTCGAGGGACCCTTGGTGAAGGCTTTGCGAGCTGGCGACTGGTATATCATATTTGACCTACACATTGAATATTTTGACTAATTACACCGATATAGGATTCTTCTTGATGAAATCAACCTTGCGAGTCCAGAGACCTTAGAATGCCTCTCTAGCATTCTTCACAGTCCCACTGCATCCGTTACCCTCACTGAACAAGGCTCTTTGGAACCTGTTCCTCGACACCCCAACTTTCGTCTCTTTGCTTGTATGAATCCTGCCACGGATGTTGGCAAGAAGGATCTCCCTCCTAGCATTCGTTCCAGATTCACCGAAATAGATGTTCCTTCTCCTGATGCCGACCGTGACACCCTCCTCAGCATAATCACAAAATATATAGGACCACTCGCAGTTGGTGACAAAGCGGTTATCATGGACATTGCGGATTATTACCTCGCAGTCAAACAACTATCCGAATCACGGAAGATTGCAGATGGGTCAAACCACCGACCGCACTACAGCATGCGTACTTTGGCTCGCGCTCTGACGTTTGCTGGGGATATAGCAGCTACCTATGGACTGAGGAGGGCAATCTGGGAAGGTTGTTTGATGGCATTCACGATGGTTTTGGATGCCCCGAGTGCAGAGATGGTCACCAGCCTTGCACAGAGACATCTGCTATCCGGGGTCAAGAATCCAAAGTCTATATTGTCTAGAGAACCCTCTGTTCCACACGGCCGTTCACCAGACGAATTCGTTAAGTTTGGCTCTTTCTTCCTTGAAAAAGGCCCTCTACCCCCCGACCCCGTTGACGAGTACATCATGACACCATCTGTCGAGATGAAGCTCATCGACCTCGCCAGGATCATCCTCACTCGCAGGTTTCCAGTGCTCATTGAAGGTCCAACGTCCAGCGGCAAGACTAGTTCTATTGAGTACCTTGCCAAGCGTACTGGTCATCATTTCGTGCGTATAAACAATCACGAGCACACCGACATTCAAGAATATGTTGGTTCATACGTTCCAGATCCCGTCACGGGAAAACTTGTGTTCTCGGACGGTCTGCTAGTTCGTGCACTGCGAAACGGGGACTGGATCGTTCTCGACGAGCTGAACCTTGCGCCCACTGATGTTCTTGAGGCGCTCAACAGATTACTGGACGATAATCGCGAGTTGATCATTCCGGAGACAGGAGAAGTTGTCACGCCTCACCCTCATTTTATGCTCTTTGCTACACAGAACCCTCCAGGTCTGTATGCAGGCCGAAAGGTATTATCCAGAGCTTTCCGGAATCGATTCTTGGAGGTGCACTTCGAAGATGTTCCCGAGGCGGAATTAGAAACTATCCTCTGTCAGAGGTGTCAAATCGCTCCTTCCTATGGCAAGAAAATCGTCAGCGTTTTCCGTGAACTACAAAAGCACCGGCAGTCCGGTAGGGTCTTTGAAAGCAAGCAAAGTTTTGCTACTCTCCGCGATCTTTTCCGTTGGGCAGGACGAGATGCCATTGGTTACCAGGAGTTGGCCGATAATGGGTATATGCTACTTGCGGAAAGGGCTAGAAGGCAAGATGACAAAGCCGCTGTTAAGGAAGTCATCGAGTCTATCATGGGCGTCAAAATTGACGAGAATGCTTTATACAACATCAGTAATGCTCAAGTTGATTTCCTCGGGTGCCTCGTTCCTTCGTCACCCAATCTCATCTGGACAAAAGCAATGCAACGTCTCTATATTCTTGTCAGTCGTGCGCTCAAGTTCAACGAGCCAGTGCTTCTTGTCGGTGAAACTGGTTGTGGGAAGACATCTGTCTGTCAAGTGTTCGCCGAGGCTGCCAACAGACAACTCCTTGCCTTGAACTGCCATCAAAATACTGAGACGGCAGATCTCATAGGTGGGCTTCGCCCCGTGCGTGACAGAGGTACCCTGGAAGCAAATACTATTTGTGAAGCCGTTTCTATTTTTGAAGATTTGGGGATATCGCTGTCTTCTCACGACATGGACTTTATATCTTCACAAACGCTCAATGTCCTGCAGTCGCAATCTTTGGATGAGCGATATCGCGTCCGCCTCCTCAATCTCCAACGAAAACTTGCTCGTGTCAAGTCAATATTTGAATGGCATGATGGTCCCTTGGTCGAAGCTATGCGTAATGGGCATGTATTCTTGCTCGATGAAATCTCACTAGCAGATGATTCTGTTCTTGAACGTCTGAACAGTGTACTTGAACCGTCCCGTTCTCTGGTACTAGCTGAAAAAGGCGGCGACGATCCCCAACAATCCATGATTTACGCAGACGAGTCCTTCAAGCTTGTCGCTACTATGAACCCTGGTGGTGACTATGGCAAGAAGGAATTATCTCCTGCTTTGCGTAATCGTTTCACCGAGATATGGGTCCCGTCGGTAGAGAGTCGCACAGATCTACATTTAATCGTCAATTCCATGTGGAGGCATGAGTCTTTGAAGGAGTACACAGGCCATGTTCTTGACTTTGTCGATTCGCTCGTGGAATTGACCGGAGATAGGTCATTCATCAATCTACGTGACATCCTTGTAAGTTATTGACGATCGTTGCCTGTCACTTTTTTAATGAGTTTCATGCAGGCCTGGGTGTCGTTTTCAAACGCAGTCTATGAGACAAACACAGTGGCTAAGATGTCACTCAACGAAATCTTCGTGAGTTATATTGCAATGTGTACCGGATTGTCCTACTGACTTGAATGTAAGCACCATGCCGCGCATATGACCTACCTTGACGGCCTTGGATCATCCCCGGCCCTTTCATCATACTCTCAGATTGCCTTGCAAGAATTAAAGGAGAAAGCCGTTGCGCGTCTTCATGTAGTTGTTCCCGTTGACGAACAACAAGCTTTCGTTCCTATCTGTGACCCACGGACTCATTTCCAACTGGGCTCTTTTGCAATTCCTCGTGGACCTCAAGAATCTCCCCCTCAGACTTTCAATTTCCAGGCTCCAACTACCCAGAATAATGCTATGCGAGTTGTGCGTGCATGCCAACTCGAAAAACCTATACTCCTTGAAGGAAGCCCTGGTGTGGGCAAAACCAGTCTCGTCACAGCTCTGGCCAAAATATCTGGCCACGAACTTGTCCGAATCAACCTTTCTGATCAAACGGACCTCATAGACTTGTTCGGCTCGGATCTTCCTGTAGAGGGTGGTGGTCCTGGGGAGTTTGCGTGGAAGGACGGAGAATTCTTAAAGGCGTTGCAGGAGGGCAGATGGGTTTTGTTGGATGAAATGAACCTTGCTCCTCAGGCCGTCCTTGAGGGTCTCAACGCTGTGCTTGATCACCGAGGAGCAGTGTATATTCCGGAGCTCGGAAGGACCTTTGTCAAGCATCCGACCTTCCGTATCTTTGCGGCTCAGAATCCTCTGAGTCAAGGTGGTGGTCGAAAAGGGCTTCCAAAATCTTTTGTCAACCGATTTACCAAGGTTTATGTCGACCAACTCTCACCAAAGGATCTATTACTCGTCTGCCAACATCTGCATCCAGAGATTGACGAAGATGTCTTACGGGGCATGATCGCTTTTAATTCTGGTTTGAACGATGCAGTTTCCATTCAACGATTGTTTGGCAGAGAAGGGACGCCTTGGGAATTCAATCTTCGAGATGTCCTCCGGTGGGCTCAACTAATGCTGTCTGCCGATCCATGTTTGCATCCACTGGAGCACCTTCGCAACGTTTATCTCCACCGGTTCCGCAATGAAGAAGATCGTGGACATGCTCAGTCTCTGTTCAATCGCATCTTTTGCACCTCTGTAGAGTTGAGGAGGAATCCTACTTGCACCCTGTCGTCTTCGGAACTTCAAGTCGGCCACTTTTATATCTCACGACGCAATATGCTTCCTCTCGGTCGTTCTCGGCGTATTCTCAAAATGCAATTGTCAGCACTTGAAGCAGCTGGTTGTTGCGTGTCGCGATCTTGGTTGACTATCATCACTGGTCCCAAGAACAGCGGAAAGACAGACCTTGTCAGGCTGCTTGCCCATCTCACCGGAAACAGCCTTTGCGAAATATCGATAAATGGCGCTACCGACACGATGGATATACTGGGAGGGTTTGAACAAGTGGACCCACGTGGCCGTGCCACGACAATAGCCGAGGATTTACTTTTTTTGGTTGATGAAGCATGCCGCGCACGACACTTTTCAGTTCTACAAAGTCTGGAAGCGTATACACTGCTACATCGAAGCTTATCCTCGAAAACATTCTCCGAAATTGTGGAGCTCGTGTCTGGACTATTAGGTTCACTCGACAATGCCATTTCTCCTCTTCCCGGTCTGGCTGCCTTGCGAACCCGTTTGGACGAGGTCGTCAAACAGGCGGATAAAGTAGCACATTTTGAATGGGTTGATGGTCCCCTCGTCCGAGCTATGAAAGAAGGCCGCTGGTTACTTTTGGACGGTGCCAACTTGTGTAGTCCTTCAGTTTTGGATCGTTTGAATTCCCTTTGCGAACAGGATGGCTTCTTAACTTTGGGCGAAAGAGGTTACGTGAATGGCGAAGTCCAAGTTCTGAAACCGCACAACGGATTTCGGCTTTTTATGACGGTGGATCCCCAGTACGGCGAACTGTCAAGGGCCATGCGCAATCGAGGAATTGAGATTGCTCTCCTAGCAAAACCTTCTCCCGGCGACGCAGGCGTTCTATTTGATTTCCATAAACTACCTGCCGATATATCTTACCGAGGTCTAACCGCTATTGAGTTCGCCAGCATCAAGAGAGCGCTGAGCATGCCATCTATGGAATCCTCATCTCTTTGTTCACCATCCGGCCGGGCCCTTGATCATTTCTCCTCACTTGCGACCCTTGTGGATCACGCACCATTGGTTTTGAAGACTTCGGAGAGTCTAGAAGATGGGACGTATCACTTTGCGTCGCGATCCATTGCACCAGTGACAACGCCCGTGTTCCTCCGCTACCTCCTTGCACAAACCAGCGCTGTCGAGGCGACCTCCCTCTTTTCAACAATACTCACTCAAGCTGCTTTGGTTACTTCCGGCTTCCGTGAAGGATATTGTCGTAGTCATAGAATGTCTTCGAACCATATCCTTGCACAGGTCCGTCCTTTCTTTCGCCATACCAGCAATGCTGACTTATAGTTGTGAATTTGTAGTGTATGGACTTCCATTTGAATAATCCCTCACCTTCCTCATCAGAAACGCACTTGATGGTACTCAACGCACTTCAACTTGTGGTTGCTCTGGCTATGGACAACAACTCTCAGCAACCACTAGCACATTCGAACGCCGCAGGAGGACGTGGAGGGGAACGACTTCGCCAGACTCGTATCGTAATCGACTCGTTGATCAAGGAAGTGAACATTGTAGCTACGTCTGTTCTGAAAGAAGCATCGGTGAGATTTGAATCGTTTGATGTTTAAAATGGGTCCTAATTGCATATAAAAGCCCAAATACGCCTCCACAGTGTTCAACCTACTCAAGTACACTGCTCACCTACGACGCTCATGCACTAACATTATTGATTTTTCGGTCGTGAAAACTGTCATGCAGTGGGTCGAGATAGAAGCAGAAGCACTATCCACCGCCTTTTTATCCGTCAAGGCCTGTGCGACTGCGGTGAGGGAGGCTGCTTCCCCGTCAACTGGACTTGGTCTTATTGAGATCTGGTCTGCGTTTCGTGGTCTTGGTGACGCTGGAATGACCTTGGAGGTTGGCGAGCTGGATCGATTGGCAACTATACGTGGTAGTGTTCCCGGTGAGTTCTCACTTCTATGCACCTTTCCATCTCGATACTGAAACTGCTGCTAGGTTTGAGGGGTCAGGTCTTGAATCTGATGGCAATGGCATCATTGCCCGCTACTTTTGCAGAAAAATATTCGGCGGGTTCGATTCTTGAAATTTTGCAGGCGGTCAGTTCGTGAGCTTAATCAGAACGTTTTTCACCAAATTGAAACAATTATAGGTCCCTCAAGCCGAGCAAAATTTCGATGTTTACGATAATCCCGCAGTGTCTTTGTCCCTGCTCGTCAGTCAACTCAACTTTCTCACTCGAACAAAAATTGGCAAGGTTGTGGTTTTCCCCTTCCCTGTAGCCAACCTTGTTGACACGTATTCAGACTGCGAAATCATGCATACAAAATTTGCTACATCTCTTCTGTCAACATCCGAATGCTTCTCTGAGAGGCATGATTCCTTACCAACACATACTATGGCTCTCTGAAGCTGAGCAAGGTATATTTGTTTCTATAACACGCAATCCTTCATCTGATCATAATAACAGATGCTACCCTCGTGGCAAACCAATTCCAAATTCAATGGATGAAGAATATGTGGATTAATGTAAGAGTTCTGTATATCCATTAACCTTCGACTCAACAATGAATTTGCAGGATGAATGCGGCCCAGAAGTTCTATTTTCACCCATTCTTCTACAATCAACCATTTCTGTGTGGTAAGGCTTTTTACCAACCTTCTCTTGCACTACACTAAGACCGGTCTTCAGGAATTGGGCTGATCATTCACTGTCGAGTTTGGCTGATTACGAAATGACGATACGTGCACAAACACAGCTTGTTTTGTTAAACTGTGAACAAGAAACTTCCAGAGTAGATCAGTTGGGTAGCTTGCTTCACGATTCAGTGCACAAGGTAAATGTGGTTTGTTGACTTTCCTGTCATAGCTCTGACTTGTCTGATAGGTTGTGTCTTACTTTGTCCCGGAACATCCTGAGGACTTCAAGTCTTTGCCTGACCTGCTCTCCTTCTGCAAAACAATTGTCCATCCGGCTCTTTCTCAAAGCTTGTCGTCCTATTTGTTTCCTGTTTTTGAGGAAATCTCTTCTCAGGTACCTGACGATGTCACGCGCTTAGGTTTGGGATGGATAGCCGTGTCTAGAATGTTGCTCGAGCTGTTTGTTCCCGACGTACCGATAGACCCGTCTTCCGTGCAAGACTGCACTATGCGATTTTGGCATCAGGAAGAGTCTTCTGTCTCTGCTCAGATCACGCTACATTCACGACTCGAGGAAATAACCACCGGCAATTCAGATAACGAGGTCGTTTTCCACCTTCGCAATTGTTTACAAAGCATCGTGCAACGCATTCGCGATTTACCTGCAATATCATCAAGGACTCGAGATGTTGCGCGCCTACATATGTTCTGGTCAGAAGTCGCTCAGTTCGAACTACACATCGTCGCGCCGGATAGAATTGACGGCTTGTTACCTCTCTTGCGAGCTGGAGATGAAGCAGCCTTGCAGAGGGAACAAGTCTTACAGAAGTCTGTAGAAGGGTTCCTTCAGCGCTTGACATCTGCGTACCCCGAATTTGGTGACATCATTCAGCCTATACAATATGCCCTTCTGCATTTGCAAATGGGGGTCCGCATTATCAAACAAGCAAGCCAGACTATCAACGAGACTACTATCGGACTAGCATTGACTGCGTTCCCTTCAGTACGATCCGCAGACCTTTTGTTGTCTACTTTGCAAACACAACCTGGCATCGATGTCAAAGCTTTCCAGCATGTCCTCTTAACTGTCGCTGCGCTATCTTTGAACAAGTTTACGGGTGTCAGTGTCGAGTCGCAGCTCTTGCAGCTCGAGACTAGTTACGATCAGGCTTCACGCCTCTGGCTCATTGACCAAGCTAGAGACGAGGAAAAGGACAAAGCTGAACACTCACTTTATCGTAGCACCACAACTACTCATGATACTCTTACCGATGCCGAGATAGAAGAACAGGAGTTCAAGGAACTTTTCCCATCCTTTGAGAATGTCTTATCTTCCGAAGATAATGGCTCATCAGTGATAAAGGAGACAACCTCTCGCCTCGTGTCACCAAAGAACATGGAGCAGCTGCTATGTTTTCATATCAGTCTGTTCGCTGGAGATCTCTCGACGGAAGTTCTATCCGCGTTTCACGACATCAAAATCGTCATTCTCCCCACGTTCTTAGAATCCCATCGGAATCATTTGCCCCATAATCTTGATTTCTCTAGTCTCCCTCTTCAGCTATCTCTCCTTTGCGACCGACTCGATGAAGTATCCCACCACGCCGATTCCAAAAAAGTGTCGTATAACTTTTACTCGGACCCTTGTATCTATGAGACCAAGAAGGCGACCGTCATCATTACTGCCTTAAAGGAACGTCTCGATGGATTGATACAAGAATGGCCTGACCAAATGGTGCTTCATAATTTGCGGTCCAGGTGCCAAAACTTTTTAGCACTTGATCTGCATAGTCCCGTCGCCAAAGTTCTCTCTGCTTTAGAGCAATTACTACTTCAAACCGAGGATTGGGAGTTGTACGCGAATCGGGAGAATACTCTCAAAGCTAACCGCGCTGCGATGACGGAGCTGATCGTCGAATGGAGGCGACTGGAACTGAGTAATTGGCAATGTTTGTTGGACTCTCAATTAAGTGCTTTCGAGGTCGGAGTTTCGCCCTGGTGGTTCCAGCTGTACAATGCGATAATTCGAGGCCCCATAGATGCTGTTCTTCAAGATTTCGACACTCCAGCTACAGCCTCACCTCAATATCTTGACAGCCTGGTTCCTCTCCTGGACGATTTCATTCGTGGTTCGCCTCTTGGTCAGTTCAAGTCAAGAATGAGCTTACTCCAATCGTTTGCGACCTACTGTATTCATCTTGCCGTGGGAAAACCTGACTCTATACGCATCCTCCTGAATCGGATCCATTGCATTGTAGACAACACTTTCAAGAACTTTTCACTATATTCAGAGGCCATTGCGAATCAGCTTTTGTCTCAGCGGTCCATGCTGGAGACCGAGATCCGTAACTTGATCAAGCTCGCCAGCTGGAAGGATGTAAACGTGCATGCACTGAAGCAGAGTGCTCAGCGAACACATCATCAGCTGTACAAGATCGTTAGGAAATTCCGGGATGTTCTTCGTCAATCTATTGCTGACAAGTTTTCTACTGTCCCTGCCGACGTTGCGGAAACGGAAGCCCTCACCTTTGATCTCGATACAACTTTATGGCTGGATGGTAAATTGGAGTTTGCGGACGTGTCTTCTTCCTATGAACACCAGATTCCACGACACTTGTTACATCTGGAAAGGACCTACGCTCGTTTCCAGGACTTGGTCTCGAAGCGAGTCGTCGCAATGATCGCTTCGAAATCTCCTCGAGCGGTAGATGACTTGGCTGTTCAGATGATAGTCTCCGCGAAAGAGCTTGCTTCGGTCCCAATTCCCTCTACTTTGACAGCAGAAAAGCGCGAGAAGCTCGTGAAGGCATTGGTCTCTAGGAAGAGAAAGGCATGGAGTGATCTGCTCAAGGAGCTTAAAAAAGCTGGACTTGCTGCTAGATTAAAGCAAGAGGTTATTGAACAGAATGGAAGCCTACGTTGGATCAGAGAACAACCCGTCATCAATGCTCAATCGGTATCCTGTGAGAGAGGTGAGCGGTACTTCCGTCGTTTGTCCGGCATGCTTCCTACACTTCGGGAGTCTTTGTCGACACATCATAACGACCTAACGACCCGAGAATTGCAAAGAGGGATAGCATTCCTAGAATCTGGGTTTGCATTGTCGGTCGAGGCTCGATCTCAGTGAGTACTGATGTCAATGTTCTTCACATTGTCGGACTAACGCTCGTCAGGCTTGCTCGGCTCGCCAGCAGCTATCACCAATTTGACCGTGCATTGCTTCGGATCCGGCAGTTGGGTTCATCTTCAGGTATTGCGTTGTCTGGGTGCGACATATTGCGCCAGGTCGTCAATGTCAACGATTTCTTCTCCAAATTCTCCTCTGGCCTTGTAGAACTGCGAAGCGCTTTGCAAAGATTTGCTCGCATGAACTTAGAACCGGCCATCAATCATGACGCTAAACAAGGAATAGAACAGGCTGTTGTCGTGTCGCTCGATTTCAAAAAACGTATCAAATCTGTCGTGGAGGATATGAAGCTTTCGTCTTTCCCGGTGTTATTACAGGGTAAGTGCGATCTGTGTGAGCGGTTCCAGTTTTTCATTTTTCTTATACAGAGGAGCATCGTCTGATATCTGAGGCACTACAATATCCTGACGAGATCAAAAACTCGTTGCGCCGTTGGTCCAGCTTAGATGGTCGTCTGAAATCCCACATTCTATCACTTGTGGACTGGTTAGAGGACAATAAACCGAACTTGATCTCTCCCCACGACGAACCTCCCTTTCCACGGACCAAACCTGACGATCTAATCGACATTTGCCTGGCTAACGTGCAGGGTTTACTAGCTAAATGCCCCGAGTCATCTCCTGATCCCGATGAAGACCGTGACGACTATATCAAAGACGACTGTCGTACTGTCTGTGATTTGACTACTCTTTTCAAATTGGATCACTTGGTCGAGCGTCTAAATGACCTTCTAGTGCTATTTGCACCCTCTTCTGTCAGCCATGGTGTTTCAATAAAGAGGATAGACCCCTTCCTTACTCTCTACACGAAAGTCGCCAAAATTCAGCTCGAGTCTCATGCACATTGGGTGAAGGCGTTATTCAAGTTCAACTACGTCCTTTGTTCTGTTTTGCAGACCCTCTGCAAGCAAGGTTTCTGCAAGCCACCTGATGCAGAACAAGATGGAGAATCCGGGGATGGCGCCGCTGAAATGACAGACGGTGTTGGCATGGGCGAAGGTTCGGGAGCGGACAATGTCAGCAAGGAAATTCAAGAGGAGAGTCAAGTTGAAGGATTGCAGGGCGACGATACGGATGACAACCAATCTCGCGACAACAAGGACGACGATGCAATTGAAATGAATCAAGATTTTGGCGGAGAGATGGAGGATGTGCCGGAGGATGGAGATGACCAGGATAACGAGGACGAAGACGAGAGTGATGCAGAGCCCGAGGAGCAGGTTGGAGATCTTGATGCCTCTGATCCCAATGCCGTCGACGAAAAGTTCTGGGGCGATGAGAAAGGTCCCGAAAACTCTAATGAAGCCGAACAGAAGACTGGTGAGGATCGTTCCGAAGAGTCCAAGGAGGAGTCAGACGTCGTAGCGAAAGAAGGTCGAGAAGAATCAAAAGGAAAGGAGAAGAATGAGCAGGGTGAACAGAAAGAAGATGAAGCGGCTCAGCAAGAGCCTGAAGATGGCCTTCCTGACGAAGATGGACCAGATATGGACCCCGATCATCCCGACGCAAATGGTGCACCCATGGACGAACATATTCCCGATGCCGATGCCCTTGAGCTTCCTGACGACATGGACCTTGGTGGTGAGGAAAACGCTATGGACATCGACGACATTGATGACCGAAAAGATGATCCGGAGGATGCAGCTGTAGAGCCAGAAGGAATCGACAACGATGTACCAGATGATGATTTCCCTGAGGGTGATGAGCTAACCGCTGAACCGCAAAACTCCGAAGAAGAACCCCAAGCTGAACCCCAGGAAGACGAGCTTGATGTATCTGCTCAGGCAGAACATGCCGAAGGAGAGCACGAGGAACTTCAGGAGGATAAAACTACTGTCCCAGAACCGGACATTAGCAACGGTGACGGTGCTCCTACTTCTGATAAGCAGCTCAATACGAATTCGGAGGAAAGCGGAGAAGGAGGAGAAGTGGGGACTTCATCCGGAATGAGCGGTCAGACTACTGCTATTCAGGATAATTCAGCACCTCAGAACGAGTATGTGATATAATGTCTTATTTATTGTAACAACTAACATGCTTGCCCAGAAGAAATTCGCCAGACACTCAGCCCCATGTCGACTCTGCAGAACCCTCGCAAGCAGCTGGATCCGCCCCATCAGGCTCCCAGCAAGGTCCCCAGCCTCCACAGCAGTCAAATAACACCCAACTTGCCAACAATCCTCTGCGAAGTCTTGGCGATGCGATGAAGGAAGTTCAGCAGCGGTTTGACGAGATTCTCAATAGAGAAGATCATGATATTCCTCGAGAACAAGCTGGCACCTCTGAACAACCATCTCAAGTAGAGTATCTTCGACCTGAAGATGCCGATCACGACATGCAAGCGCTAGGACCTGCGGAAGAGGAACATATGGCTAGTCTTGATCAATTGAGACTACAAGACGATCAAAAAGAGGCAGAAAACGACGTTTCTCCCATGGACGTGGATATGGAACCTCTCGACGTAGCTCCTCGCGAGTTACCTCCCCATCAATACGACTTGGACAAGACAACCAGAGCTGAGAAAGAAGAGATTGAAGGTGCCATTGTCCGGCGAGATAATCCATCATCGTCCTTCCACGAGCCAGTGACGGATCAGAATTTGGGCCAACGCAAGGTCGATATGACTATGGAAGATCCAGAGGATGTTGAAGCTGAGCTACGCACCTGGCAAGCGGCTGGTCTACCCGAGAGTGGTGCTGAACAAATCTGGCATTTATACGAATCTCTCACGCATGACCTGGCATACGCACTCTGTGAACAACTTCGCTTGATTCTGGAGCCAACTCTTGCGACGCGTCTCAAAGGTGATTATCGCACTGGAAAACGCCTGAACATGAAGAAGATCATTCCGTACATCGCGAGTGATTACACCAAAGACAAGATCTGGCTTCGCAGGACGAGACCCAGCCAGCGTGAATACCAAGTTCTTATTGCGTTAGATGATTCGAGGTCTATGGCAGAATCCCATTCGGTTCATTTGGCATATCAGACGTTGGCCCTGGTTTCGAAAGCACTCAGCCGCTTGGAAGCGGGAGACATCGGCATTGCTAAATTTGGTCAGACTGTGGACCTGCTTCATGGGTTTGAGGGTACTCCATTCAGTGACCAAGCGGGAGCAGAAGTGATGAAGGCATTCCGGTTCAATCAAAAGGCTACCAATGTCTTGTCGTTGGTCGAGACGAGTTTGCGAGTTCTTGACTCGGCTAGGGAGCGAAGGTCCATGAGCTCCAATACGGCTGCAGATCTTTGGCAGCTGGAAATCATCATATCCGACGGGATGTGCCAGGATCATGACAAGCTCCAGGCAGTGCTCAGAAAGGCTGAAGAACAGAGGGTGATGATCGTCTTCATTATCATTGACTCGTTGCATTCGACATCGACCGCTTCGGCAAAGCAAGGTGCTGCTCAGGGCTCGATCCTGTCAATGGAGAAGGCGGAGTTCAAAAATGTCAATGGAAGGATGGAATTGCAGCTGCAACGGTACCTGGACTCGTTCCCATTCGAGTATTATGTGGTGTTGCGGAACGTAGAAGCGCTGCCTGAGGTATTGTCGGCTACATTGAAACAGTTCTTTGAGAGGATATCTGGAGAGTAGAATCTTGTAGTAACATAGCAAAAGTTCGCATATTTTTCCCATAAGCCAGAGAAAGGTTGTTCGTTATTATTCTCACGATAAAAGTCTCTGCGTTCATTTGCAAGAGGATTGGACTCATTTAGGTCGCTACAACGGGGTGAGTATTCTGCTACCTTTCCATATCCAACACTCTTGATGAATACACATTTGGAACAGCCAATAAGGTTTTGATGGAAAATCTACCTGACCCATACAACTAGAAGCAACAAGTTTCTGTTGCTTATTGATTCGATTCGAGGGAAGTGTGGAGATGTGTTTACGACGTTCAGATACACTAGGTTTGACGTAGTGACGTCAATCCGAAGGGCTATAACGCGTCTATAAGAACAGTCGTCTTACTACACTTCTCTTCTTCCCTACAACATCTGGCAGCGATGCCTCAGCAAGCTAAAGGAACCAATGGCACTGTCACCATATTGACGCTCCTCGTCCTTGGCATTGGACTGTCTTGGACTTATTTCCGAATTCCCGACTCCTATCTACCAGTTCTCGAGAATGCACGCGTCCTGATTTCAGACAATTCTATTGTCGCGCAGTCCGGTCTGGCTTCAATGGTTCAAAAGTTGATTGGCACGAAATACATGTCTGTGGATGAATACATCGCCTTTGAAGGTCCTATTGCCAGAGCTGGGGTTCGTATCAAATTCGCACTCGGTATCGCGCACGTAATAACCCTTGATTCAACAACTAGGTTCTCGCTAACATTGGTCCCGATGGCAAAAAAGTGCCTGGCGCACTGGTTAGTGTTTTCTTTTCCAGTGCAACACAAGTCGAACCAATATACTTCTACAGCCAGGCGTTGTTGTTGCAAGTCCTAGTACCTCAGACCCGGACTACTTTTATACCTGGACACGCGATTCTGCTCTGGTCTTCAAGATGTTGGTCGACCAGTACGTCTTACTATAATATATGTGCCCAAAATAATGCTGACGTCGTTGTAGATTCATTCATAACGACGAGACCGATCTCAAGCACCATCTTGACAACTATGTATCTTCCCAGAAAATCCTTCAGCAGGTTTCTAATCCCAGCGGGGATTTCGGAAATGGCGGGCTCGCAGAACCAAAATTCCACTGCAACTTGACTGCATTTGAAGAACCTTGGGGAAGGTAGAGAAATTGCCGTCGACATAGTGGGTTTCATTGACGGATTGTGTTAGACCTCAACGTGATGGTCCTGCTCTACGCGCAACTACTCTCATCGCATATGGAAATGCCATTGTAGACTCCGAAATATCTTATGTCAAACAGTCTTTATGGCCGGTTATCAAGGCAGACTTGCACTACGTCGCAGAATACTGGAATAAGACAGGGTATGCTTACTGGTTCATATGATTAACGTTATTAACCTTCTAATACAGATTCGATCTTTGGGAAGAAGTTTCTTCGCGCTCATTCTTTACAACCGCCGTACACCATCGGGCACTGCGTGAAGGATCAACTTTTGCTTCCAGGATTGGTGAAACGGCCCAAGTGCAACTGTATAACGAACAAGCGGATAATATCCTTTGTTTCCTCCAGGTATGTATCCTTCTAGAACAGTTTGAAAAGCTGATAGATTCTTCCAACAGTCGTATTGGAACCCAAGCAGAGCATTCATGACAAGCAATACCGGTGGTGGTCGATCCGGAATTGACGCCAATTCGGTTCTTGCCTCTATTCACACATTTGACCCCGCTGCCGGCGTGTACATTTCTTGTTCCTTCGTTGTACTTGACTTATACCACGAGTAGGCTGTGACCCAATCACTTTCCAACCCTGTTCCGATAAAGCTCTGTCAAACTTGAAAGTTTATGTCGATTCTTTTAGAAGCATATATCCGGTTAACTCGGGTATTCCTGAGGACGCTGCAGTCGCTACCGGAAGATATTCTGAAGACATTTACTTTGAGGGAAATGTGAGCTTTCTGTCGTTTCAAAAAAGTTATCCTGTGCTTGATACTTTGCCTCTAGCCTTGGTACCTGACTACATTTGCTGTGGCAGAGCAACTCTATGATGCCCTCGTGATATGGAAGAAGCAGAAATACCTAGAAATCACACCTCTCTCCCTCGAGTTCTTCCGTCAGTTGCTCCCCAATATACAAACCGGGAAATATGGCGATTCTACCGATGTTTTCAACTCAGTCTCGTCCGCCGTTAGGAACTATGCCGATGGTTTTATCTCTGTCAATGCCAAGTTTACACCCAGAGGAGGGAATTTGGCTGAACAGTTCAACAGGACAACTGGTGAACCAGTTAGTGCCCGAGATCTGACTTGGAGCTATGCAGCTGCTGTAACAGCCTTTCGAGCTCGGGTTGGTTTCGTGCCTGATAGTTGGGGCGCTAAAGGTCTCAAGGTTGTAACAGGGAAGGATAAACAATGTGTCGCGAACCCTGGACCTTCTTCTCGGATCAATTTCAAGGTCAAAGTTGATGTCAATGCAGGAGGTGCGTCTTTCTGTTCCTGTATTTCTTCCCCTGCCGACTTGAATATACAGAGCACGTTTTCCTGACTGGATCTGTCGATGAATTGAAAAGTTGGAATCCGGATGAAGCTGTTCCTCTCTCTCGCGACGGTGACACTACCTGGAGCAGTATGTTTCCCGGTTTGCAATTATTGTAACATGCTGATATCACCTCCTCTAGTCCAGATTTCGGTTCCAGCCAATACAATGATTCAGTACAAATATATTCGCAAAAGCAATGGATCGCTAATGTGGGAGAGTGATCCCAACCATCATACTAAAAGTCCAGCAGAAGGAGGGTCCACGGTGGTAATAGATACCTGGCAAGGTTGATTTACTTAAGGCGGGAGGGAACAGATTAAGAGCAGTGACGACGTTATTATTGGCCATGTCCTAGTGACGAGACTACTTTTACTGCCGCCGTAGAAAGCTGTAGAGGAAAAGCACGTGGAATGGTTATGACGTACCGAACTCTTCTACTTAGCTCAATTCACTTTCTTCTTAACCATCATGGCACTGTTAGACAAGTTCAGGAAGGGTGCGCAGAAAGCTGGTGTACAGGCTACTGCCTTCATGCAGACAAGCTCATCGAAAATAGCCAACGAGTCTCGGGAATTTATGCATGGCTTTAGTCTGCCTGGAGAGGCGGAAAAGGCTGCGAAGATTCTTGACAGTTTCCTTGGTACGTCCGCCATTTGTTCTTACTCGAAGTCTTTGAGCTTAGTTCAAACCGACCTGGATGTCCCCGCACCATGTAGCCGACCCTGATCGCCCCGAATCTGCCTTAAACTCTATTCCCAAAGCCGTCCTACAGAACGCCAGAGGTAAGATATACTTTCATTGGGAAGGCTTCCGATAAGGCTCTGCCCTTCTATGTGTTTACTACATTCTAATTTACTCTTAGGTCTCGCTGTATTCCAAGTCATAAAAGCAGGCTTCGTTTTCTCTGGTAAAGCCGGCTCTGGACTCGTCATTGCTCGGCTTCCGGATGGATCATGGTTGGGAACTTATTCTTTCGTGTCTTTGCATTAGCCTTATCCTAGCGCGCTTTTAGGTCTGCACCATCATGTATCGCCACCGGAGGTTTGGGATGGGGACTACAAATTGGCGCTGACATTACCGACTTCGTCATTGTTTTGAACAGCGAGGATGCTGTAAGAGCATTTTCATTGGGAGGGAATGTGACAATTGGAGGAAATATTGCTGCTACGGCGGGTCCTATTGGAACAGGAGGCAGTGTGCAGGCGACGCTGGCGCATCCAGCGCCTATGTTCTCGTATTCGAAATCAAAGGGTGAGTCCTGCGTGCTCCATTGTATTCATTTCATTCATCTTTGATGACGACAATAATGATTTTTATCGTATTCTTGTCTTCCTCTGTCTATTATTGTATCTGACTTCCGACTGTCTTGATTATGCAGGGCTATTCGCAGGAATGTCTTTGGAGGGAACAGCCTTGATTGAGCGGAAGGATGCGAACCGTGACTTTTATGGATCTCCCGTACCAGCAAGAGATATTCTGGGCGGACGTGTGCCGCCTCCCGAAGTTGCATCTAGGATGTACGAAATCATCGAAGCCGCAGAGGGCCTTGACGAGACTGGTCTGCCTGATGCTGCCTATGTGCCGACTGCAACGGGGGACCACATCACTATCGATCCGGGCAATCATATGGTATTTGATGCTGATGCTCATCATTGAGTTTTTGTTCGAGAATTGGGGGTTTTGGAAGATTCGGAAGGACAGTTTTGAGAAAAGCAAAGCGCTGGTGGGTCGGAAAACGCAAGGTCTTTGCTGGTTATTGTAACGATTCTTTATGCTCTCTAGTTGTTTGCATACCTCTCCCTTCTTATGTATTCTTGTCTGATTATTCATGTACGATGATATGCGCGTTGATATAAACTCTCTTCTGCACTGCGTTTGTTGTCCGGCGACTAGGGGTCGGTAATATATTACATAAGCGACATTGCAATCCGCTTCTCGCCCTGAAGGACTTTATCTCGACTCTTTCCGCTTCTGCGCCATGCAGCCCAAGATGGTTGAGGTTCCCCTTACTCCCAGTTACCGCCAATACTCCCAAAGTCATTCTGCCGAAGAATACGAAGGTCTACTACACAATGACGACGAACACTTTGACAAGGAAGAACGTTACGACGGTGACGATAACGAGGGTGGTGGTTGGCCGCGAGCAAAAATCGTGAAAGTGGCTTCTGCACTGATAGGTCTTCTTGTGCTGGGAGCATTTGCTCGTCATATACTTCGTGGGCCACCTCCAAAGGCGCATCCAAATCTCTCTTTCAATGGCGACTTGGTACGGTCTAATGGAACACACGACTTTAAGAGGACGGTACTCATAGTCTCCATTGATGGCTTGCGGTGTGTCGCGTTCTGCTTCTTCTGCCCCAGGAAATTTAACGTCCTTATATTAGTGCGGACTACTTGGATCGAGGCCTGACACCTCACTTGTTGGACATCAGTAAAGATGGTCTGAGGGCAAAGTCTATGATGCCTATATTTCCTGTAAGCATTGTCTTTATGTACTATCAACGCATAGTATTGATATGTCCCTTCAGACCCTGACTTTCCCGTACGTCCTCATTTCTGTTTAAAGCCATGTTTCTCTTAAAACGCATGCTGGAAATTCTAGAAATCATTGGGCGTTAATGTGCGTATCATTACTATTGCCCTGACGCCGTTGACTAATCTTGCGAATAGGACTGGATTACATGCGGAGTCGCATGGTATAATTGCGAACGTAAGTACTCGACGGAAGTACACGCCTCCAATGGGGTTGACACTATCTACTCGATTAGAACTTCTGGGATCCTGCAAGCAAGCTAGAATTTCATTACAATAAGATCTCGTCGGCGTGGAACCCAGATTTCTGGTTGGGGGAACCGGTAAGGGCAATTCATACCTTTCTGAAGTTGGCTTGACGTCGACTATCTAAGATGTGGGAGACGGCGGGAAAAGCTGGAGTTATTACTGCCAACTTGATGTGGTATGTGTTCTCATGCTGATACTCGGGAGAAGTCCCAGATTAATTTGATTGTAGGCCTGGTCCTCCCAAAACCAACTCTGGTGCAGAGCCAACCTATTTTGTGCCGTGGAAGGTTAGCGAGGGTTTTCTTGTGATCACCACGTTATTCCAATGTGTTCTTCTAGGATAAAGTAGCATTATCCATCAAGTTGGATCAGATCTTCCAGTGGATTGATTTACCTTTTGAAGAGCGACCACAACTGGTTATGGGTAAGACACCTTGTTTTTGTCGCTACGAAATGAATTCTCATTTCTACTCGTAGCATATGAGCCTTCGTTAGATCAGGCCGGACATGCTACAGGACCTATGTCAGCGCGTGTCAACGTGAGCAGCTTTCGATGTTTTCATTGATCGTTTATACTGATGATTTTTGTAGCGAACTCTCGCTGAAGTGGATCTTTTCGCTAACCAGCTGCACCTCGGTCTAGTTGAACGAAATCTTACCGATATCGTTGACATCGTCTTCGTTAGCGATCACGGCATGGCTGATACTGCCCACCCTACTCTCATCTACATCGATGATCCGGATATGCTTGGTCTCGATGGTCTTAGTGCCATCGAGCATGAAGATGGATGGCCAGCCATGGGCCTCAGGTTCAACTCTCCTGCAAATGAGTCTTATTACCTCAACAAGTTGCTGAAAGCAAAGGAATCATTAACAGAACATTCGGAAGGTTTCGATGTATTCACGAAGGATACAATGCCAAAGAGATGGCATTTTGCCGATCATGAGAGAATCGCACCCGTGTGGATAGTACCCAAGCTTCATTACGCGTTGACGACAAGAGAACAGGGAGATGTTGGGATGACCAAAGGCGTGCGTACTATTCTGTCTTTTTGTCATCCTTCGCGTCTGACGTTTTACTTTTGCTCTAGAACCACGGCTACGATAATACTGAACCCTCCATGCATGCGATGTTTGTTGCCCACGGGCCCTTCTCTGCAGTTGTCAAGACCCTTCATCAGAGTCGCAAAGGTATTATGTCTGGCCTTTTACCTTGGAAAAACAAAGGCTGGCATTCGACCTCCGACGATACATACGTCATGAATACCTTTAGGAATGTTGAGGTTTATGGGCTTGTCATGAAATTGCTAGGCATTGAGGAGCATATGGCTCAAACTAATGGAACAGCGGGCTTCTGGGACAAGTATTTTTAACCGATTCAATCGAGTTGGTCGTGCGCGCTTGGACTTTGTATTTTATCATAATGATATCGTTTCTTGTATTTAGAGCAACTTACTTACCTCCGCTGGATGCAGCTAGCTTTAATCAAACTTAGACTTCACTGGGTTCAATTAGGGTGGCAATTTCTCGAGCACTATTAGTGACTAGTAGAATTACTGACAACGGACTCTGGCTGTCCCCGCAAGTTCGATGACATCGCTGTGACTAGGAAGGGCCGCACTATCTGAAATAGTCACATCTGAAGGGCCTTGCGTCAACGGAGGCTAAGCAAGGACGATCGGTGAAGAGACGAGAAGTCTAAATTCTAGCAGCTGCTGCATATCGTCTGTCAGAATAATATTCGATCATGTTCTTTCCCCAGGCTGATACGAACACAGCGGTTCACGCATCAACTCGTTTGCAACTTGTCTAGCATGCAGTTCCGGAGAATCAGGAGGTCTCAACTTCGGGTTCACAACTTGGCCTTCATCTAGGGACGCGTGTAAGCGCGTGTACAGGAAAGAAGGAAAGTGGAATTCAGAATGAGCGACAGAGAAGCACAGGAAAGTATAAAAAATTTCAATGACCGAAAGTATTGGATTTCATAGACTGAACGCAGGGAACACTCGTTGCAAGCTGCGTAGGTGAAGATCTGGCTGAATGCAACAAGACGCCTGCAAATGAAGTACTAGAAGACGCAACCCGCACCCACATATTTCGTCATAAATTATAAGATTTTCGATCTGGCTGAACGGTTGGCTGGTCGGACATTCAATTCTTGGCGGGTCAGTTAAGGTCAGCTACTGCAAAGAACTAAGGTCGCAGACTCGTGGACGCGATAAATGGAATAGTAAAAGGAACCAACTGCGGTGAAGGCAAATATAGTTTTGGGAACATAGATACTATCTGCAAGCAAGGTTTAGCTCGTGTCACTGTCAATGTAATTTTGGCGTTCCCACAATCCTTTCATCAAGCTTTTCTCCACATCCACGACCGCTGAACGTTTGTAGCGTCCATCCTGCCAACGTCGACTTGAAACCTTGATACAACGTTGACAACGTACTTTTCCGAAAGACTGCAGACAATCTGTGGAACTCTTTTCAATGCTTATCAGGCCAGGCGTCTAATGATCGATGGGCGCTTTCTTCCATCACTGCTGTCCCGTTCATTTCGCTGTCTTTCCGGTGTCCCAAGGCCTCGTTTTCTATGATAAATTCTCCTAGGTCCTCGCAGGCCTCGCGACATTCCGAGCCTATCAAGTCCCAATGAATTGCATCTCAACTCGTTATCGTCATCGCAGCTATTTCACGGCCTCTATAGCGGGAAACCTGTTACTGGCCGAAATTGACTGGGGTACAGCCGGAGTAGCTGAGCTCTTCTCGGATCGAGACATGCTGTGGAAGATTTATAACTGAGGATCTTGTCAGGCCCCAAACCAACCCATCCACTGTTGCTCATTTTCTCCTCCCTGCTATAGTGTTTGCACTCATGTTCTCAGACGCCTTTGAAGTTACCGGTTCGTTGTGTCTTAATGATGGGATGCACGTCCACTCATTCCTTTGCAGACTGTTTCTGGAAAAGGTCCAATATAGTCGACGCGTACACTCATCTACGCCTGCTTAAGAATGGCTCAAAGTCTCACAGTTACAAGGTTTCTTTCGGCAAGAACTCGACGGGCGGAAGTACTGGGTGGAAATTGTCAGTTAATTCCATAACTTCTTATCACATTGTAAACAAACTTATTCGATGGCAGCCGTTTTGACGGGACGACAACTTACTCCATTGAAGCTTATACGTCCGTCCACCATGTTCCTTTTACAAGACGTATAAGCATGAACGAGGACTATGAGACCAAGATTATCACCTTTGATGACTTCGAAAAATTCCGGGATGTAAAGACCAACGAATCCTCTTCATCCCAAGGATCATTCAAGGAGTGCGACGTGAAAATGGCCTTTGGGATCATAACTCTCCGTGTCTTTGTCAGTGTCCTTCCGCGCAAAACCGGTTTCAATTGACCAACTGTGTTTCCAGTTCCCCACAACGTCGCTTCATGACCGCCTGCATAACGTTAGTGAGTTCATTGCAAAGGCTCCAGTCAGCGCTATCCTTCAGTATGTCGAGAGACTCGAGCCGACCCTCGACAGATTGTCGAGATTTGGGGATGTTATCAGCGTTGTTAGTTCTACCTTGCGATACATGACCTTGAAATAATCGTTTTCCGCAGATCCATCCTGTAGTGAGGGGTATTGTATTATCCTTTCAGGGGATATACCAGGTATGTCTCTAGCTGTAATTTTGTTGCACATGCGCTTACTCGTAGGCGCAAAATTTTCCAGGAGCTGAAAGGGATGTCCAAGTTTCATAAAGAGATATATGCTCTGGTCGAAGAGATGTGTCATATGGTCGACCATCTCGAAAAGATCAAATCGTGCATTCAGATGTCGGACGGCGACGAGATGTTGAAGCAAGTGCTTCCTAAAATGGAGTCCGTCATGAAAGACACTTGCGATTTAATCACCAGACTCTGCGAGGACAGCAAGAAAGGAAAAGGCAGGTCTTGACATTCTGATCTCAACTTTTTGACTGACTAGGCACAGTCCCCGCCTCCCTTTCTAACGATCAAATTCAACGTATCAGGAGGTTACAAACTCAGTTCTGCAATCTCAAGTGTGAGCTGGATCGTCACCTCGCTTTCGATGTCTTTATCAAAACGAGACAGATGGCACAGAGACTAAGTAAAAACATTGTCTTGATTGGAAGTATTGTCCTCATAAAAGAGTTTTAGATTCTTTGCCAATGCCGAGCACAGACAACTTGCGAAAAGAATCTGCTGATTCATGGAGTGTCAATTCCACTGCTTTTCACGTCGAGGCCAAGGTCTGTGCCTAGTCTCCATGACCCTGGATAGAACGTACACCGTTTCTGTAGAACGGTCTTTTATTATTGATGTATTTACAATGTTGAGCTGGTCTCTGTAAAATTACTTGTAACGATACTTCCTTTCTCTGTACAATATAGTGTAGTATAGCACACACGCAACGTAGCTCTTATATTCAAACAACGAGCCCGATAGGTTTGTGAGATTTTGCAATGCTCCTCAGGCCTCATGTCTGGCACGATCGGTCGCTTTTTCTCCATGGCCGCTCACAACGGTGCATTCTGAAGATAACGCAGCACCCATGCGACCGGCGATTCTAGATACGTCAAGCGATGATAGTCTGCATACGCTAGAATATACTGTTCATTCACAACAAACCGCGGTGACGAGCAAAAATCACGCCTTCTGACATGAGCCGCATTCCGATGAGAATAGGCATCGATCAGAAATCAAGAAGGGATAGCGGACCGAAAGCAATTCAAGACGGACGTTGAATGACTGGGGAGTCCATAATGAACGAGTCACTTTTGACGCTGGTCTAAAGGAAGTTCTCCCCTTACCTTCCGTCAGAGTAAGGTAAAGAACATCAGACGAGTTTAATTCTCATAATCTTGCTGCATTAACTATTAACTCTACACATTTCTATGATACATGCCTTGACGGAGGACTTCTCAATAGGAAGTGCCACTCATCTCAGATTCGCAAATAATTAAATGATCAGCCTACACAGAAGTCGACGGTTGCCGCGGCGGCTCTAGGGTTCATACCCCACAAGTCATATGATGGAGGGTCATCTTTTCGGTAGGGAACCTTTGCCTCCACGCTGGGGAACGGTTTCAAGTCTTAAAACCTTGCATGAGTTTATGAAGATAATCAAATGCAGAGGAAAATCACCAAGTTTCAAGTTGTCTGACAAAACCCTTGTCCTGACAAACGTGTCGATAACAAGTCCGCGGTCCAGATCGCTCTTGACCTCTGAGAACTGGGCTTGCAATCTCTTGATGCCTTGAGTTTGTTCGCGAGAAAGAGATGCTAGAAGGGAACCTTTCAGAGGAGAGGCACATGATACGTCAGCTTGTGCTGTGTACGAGGGAAAAGACACTACCTTTTCTTTTCTTGTTCTCGTGCCAGTTTTGCACAAACTCGCAAGTATTACTCATCACGCTCTCCATTTTGAGCAAGATGAGTCTCAAGTCTTCTGCCTCGGAGCTTTTCATGCAACTTTTGATCTTATCGAGATGTCGAAGCATGGTACACATTTCTTCGAGAAGTGCACCAATCTCTCTGTTTAGTTGGGAAATGCCCCTCAGCACCTGAGAACGTCAGTCTTCGGAGAACATACGCAGTTGGAAGAAATATACATACATTATGTATTGTTCTGAAGGAGCCCACGATGCCTTTGACAAGAGGATGAATCTAAGGGGATGTCAGGTTTGGGTGATAACAAACGACAAAATCTGCTTTACATCACCGATCACATCGCTAATTGTCGACAGTGGTTCAAAGACAGGCTCGAGTTTTTCAATACATTGCAGGATCGGGCTGACTGGTATAGTGACAAGCATATTGGCTTTATTTAAATGGTCGCGAAGTGATACCTTGGGGGCCTGCAAAACGTCAATCGTATGAGCATAAGGTTGCAAAAAAACTGACAACAATATGCAAAGTAATCGTTCCCAAAGCCATCTTTATGTCGCATGCGATTGTCGCCTCTGAGGCTGAGATAGGGCCATTAGGATCTTCTATGTCACGGACTTCGATGAAATCATCCAAGGTCAATATTTTTGTCTCGTATTCCTTCGCGTCCATGCCAATGCGTCTTGTCAAAGGAATATTCTGGGAGGATGTATACAATTCGATAGAGTATTTCGTTGCGGAATCAAAGCGACTGTAATACGAGTCTAGTTTAGAATAAAGACGACGGAGTAACAATCACTAACAATTGCCATCCAGTAGAACCTCCAGTAGAATGCTTGGCGAACGAGGTTTTGAAGTTGTGAGACTTCCACCCGTTCTTGAGTAGGCGTAGGTGAGTATATGCATCAACGGCTTTGGTTCGTCGCCAGACGCAATCTTCAGAACATTGAGTATAGAACCGGAGTACCGACTAGGGACAAACCTGTGACCTGAAAGTCCTTGAGCATTGTTGTAGAGCAGTCTAGGTGAGGAGAAGCCATGGTCGAGGATGGTTATCAGGGACCACCGTCAAACCGGAACGTCTTAAACCTTGCACGCATGTCTTTGGCATGCTGCCTGGAGAAGCACTTCAGTTCCGCCATACCCCACATTACCTCATGAACACGGACACAAGGTGAGGCCATAGGTGAAAGGGCGATTGCTCCCGATGAAAGCCATGTTGGCTAAACGCCCGTACATTGCAATTGGAGCTTGCGTAGTCTTGAGCTTTCAAATTCAAGAGAAGTTTTTGGCGTGGGAATACTGATTCGAATGCATGGTTTTGTTTTGCTCTTCATTAATGGTCCTCAGACTTCGTACCGAGGGCAGCTAGCGCCCAAGGTCTGGCAGCTCTTCTCTGTCAGTGTTTCAAACTACGCTCTGATTCCATACCTCATGTCCGATTTCTTGTAAACGCCAATGATCGCTCTACGACTGCTGCAGGTGTTTTTAGATCGTGCATCGTGATCAAAAGAATGCGGTACAAGTCTTTGGCAGCCGATATTTTATCGAGCCCGAAAGAGCTTTCGCCTTGCCCTTCAACGCAATCGGAATCGCTCTGGTCTGGCTATCGTGCAAGGGATAATTCGAGCTTTCTGCTTTCACAGAAAGTAAGACAGGTATATTGCATATGGTATAAAATAGATGCGAAGATGCAGGAATGTATGAGAAAAGTACACTGGCTGTACAAAGATATTTACAACAAAGTTCAGGAAGATACAAAATACAAGTCTAACTAAGAATCAGAAATATAACAAAGACCGGCATCAATCAGAATTGTACAAAATGTGTCGAAATGTGCCTGAATGAGTGAACTGTAAAGACCGAAAGGGAACGGTACTCAGATCCCCTCCAAAATACTTAATATTGATTGTAGTGTGCGCTGATCCAGGTTGCCTTGCTGTTTTAGTGTTGAGATAAATGAATCTTTCTTGCACTTTTCCTTCAGCTTTGCTGCCGCGTTTTCGATCCTCCCGGATAGAGAATCCAAGGCTAGCATGACATCCCTTTCCGATGACTTCTCGCTAAGAACTGGCAATAATAAACCAGGGTCGCCGAAAAGGTACAAGGACTCTTCCTCTTCTTCTGGCTCGTTGTCGCTGAAGGTATGGATACTAGCCTTCCGTTCAGATGTTTCCCGGAAAATGCGAGAACTAGCAAGTGATTCCAAGCGAAGACAAATGAGACCCAGCTGCCGGATTTGAGTGACACTGAATTGGACACGGGAACCTTCAGCATCGGCCGGTTCAGCGGTCGTTTCCTCGAGTTGATGTCGATAAGCGAGATGCTTGGGATATATCGCTGTAGCCATCTCAGGTAGCTCTAGTCCTTTGAGTTTCAGCTCTCCAACTGGGAATGGTGCAATACCAATTTCGCGAATGGCCTCAATAGCTTCCTCGGTCTGGTAGTATGAGTATGGGGTAGGAGGTCCGCAACCAAGTATTCGGGCATTGATTTCCCGCATTACTTCAGCGCTGCACAATATTTGACCACCTGCTGCACTTCCATTGATTCGAGCGGCACGGTTGACCATAGGACCAAAGTAATCCATGCGATGATTGACTGGGTCCCGTTCGCAGAGAGGTGCTCCGCAATGGATACCCATGCGAACGGATATACCTTGGGCGACTACCCTATTATCTGGGTCCATAATAGGCTTGCCATCTTCACACTCGAGGATTTCCAGAGGCCAAGACTCGTCCAAAAGCTCTGATTGGACGCTCAAGCACCACCAAACTGCAGCCAGGGTCGTAGGAAAGGCGCACATGAAAGCATCACCCTCAGTTTTAACCTCGTATCCACCACAAAATCGCAACTTGCGTCGAAGCAAACTGTTATGTTTACGCCATGCAGTGTTCATGCCTCGATTGACTTCCCACAAATGTGTCGAGTTCCGGATATCTGTGAAAACGAGTGCAAGGTGTCCCGTAGGCGCCGGAACCTCGTCTTGGAGTCGACGAATACTACGATCAGTGATACCATCTTTTGTTGGCGCCCGTAATGGTCTGAACACTTGGGTATCTGCTAATGAGCCCTGGTGTGAACGAGAGTCCTCCGTCCTAAATAGATCTGCAACTGAGATAACCATGATCATGGTCGTCCCATCTGCTCCATAGCTCAACGCAAAGTCTCGCAGTTTTTGCGCTGCAATCATTGGATCACCTTTTTCCCGCCTGGCAATGTCGACGGCAGTTTGATAAGATACATAGTCCCAAAGAGCTCGGTTCCCTACGATGACAAATTCATCCGACTCCGTAAGCTCATACGAAGTGACCTCTGGACGTGCATTGATTACATATGGAAGATGGAAGAAACCGAAAGATCGAGTCACGTCGACCTCATCATTCACAAGCCCAGCAGGTGAGACCCAGCCCTCAGCAACCCTCACACGAGCTGCTTCACGTGGGTCATAGGGGTCATGCTTCTGAGATAAGCAGTGCGCCTGCCCATTCTTCGAGATGACGGCGAGCGCATTACCAGCATTTGCGACATACATCCTCTTCCCCAAAAAGTACAGCACTGCACCGGACGCGCCACCACGAGACTCGAATTCACGGTCGTCATCGACGCTGGACCCACTGGGTTGAGACTGCTTGCGACTAGAAAACAAATAGTTGTGCAAGTCCTGGTTGACCTTCAGAAATGACCGTCTGAGCGCATTAGGTATCGCATCGTGTATTGGTACGGGCCCTAACTGGGCCCGTAAAACGTCGACGTATTTGTCATGAAGAAATTTCGCCAGCCGGTTTCCACTCATTCCCGGAGGCATGGTTCTGAGGAGACGCGACCGCCCAAACATCGCAAAAACTGCTTCTGCTTCTCGTTTCCGGCCACTAACATCTTTTGGAAACTCAAAAGCAAGATCAAGCATGTTGAGATAATCGTTCTTGCCCAAGGTATCCGCAATGCCGTATGCCATCCCCCCGACCGTTGATTCAGATGTCCGTACTCGACGATCCTCACTTTCGTCGGGTATATGGGCATTATTCCCGGTGGTTATCGTTACATCCATTAGACCGAGTACGCGTAGCTGTGAAAGCTCGGTGAAGCCAGACAGAAATTCTTGGGGCATCCTAGCAAAAGTGCGACTTTGCCGATGGCCACCAGATAATTTGGTGTCAGATTTGATTTGCAAGCGCTTGTTTCCGGAAAGGTTGAGGTACTTCAAATTCTTATTGAAGTTCCTGTGTTCATTTTTTAAACACAAGACTGACATTGGCTAAAGAAAGTTACTCACCAGTTCCAGTCAAACTCCCAATTGTTGATATTGTACTTGAGCATGTTACTCCCAACATCCAGAATTGTGAGCGATATAATTTTTCCCAGCTCGTGTGGCAGCGTCTGTAACTTGTTCCCATTGAGATACAAAGTCGTGAGTCGCGGAAGCCTTGACAAGCCCTCCGTAGGAATGCTAGTCAGCTTATTCCCACTGAGGTACAGTTCCTCCAATTTACTGAAGTTGGTGAAAAAAGATGAAGGTAGATCCTGTATTTCGTTGAAAGAAAGATTCAACACTTTGAGTTCTCTGAAGATCATGAGGGGAACGACAGTGTCATCTGTGTACTGGTTTTCGCCTAGATATAGTCTTTCAAGTACGTGGGCGAGAGGAGGTAATTGAGGGGTTCCACCGCCCAAGGATGCCGCAGATCCTTTCCTCTCCTGGTATTGTAGCGGGCTGGGGTACGAGTCGGGAGAAGCGATGGGTACGGGGGATGCAAGATCAAAATAAGAGGGATATAGCCAAGGAGAAGACAGTAGATTCGACGTAGCGTTGATTTTCCTCAGAGATGCGCAATTCCAGAGTGTTACAGGAAGCTCCGTCAGACTGTTGTTATGTATGTCCAAAATCTCTAGCTTCTGAAGTTGACCTATACTCGAAGGCAGATTCTCTATATTGTTGTACGAACAAGATAATGTTTCGAGGTATGTCAGAGTCCCAATTGACTCGGGCAGGAACTTGAAAGAGTTGTGATCAAGCCGTAGTACTGTCAACGAGGAGAGCTCCGCAATAGCAACGTCATCCAATGAAGAAAGCTTTGCATGAGAGATGTCGAGGGAGCGCAAATTAGAAGGAGCTCGCCCAACAGGCCCTGGTATCAGTGATATCTGGGTGATGTCATTGTGTGACGCATCGATGCTGAAGAAGTTAGGGCCGAGGGAAAGTGGAAGAGCATGTAGAGAATTATGATCTACGCTCAGGTTCCGCAACTTGGGCAGCATGCCGATTACACTCAGATCCGTAATGGCATTTTTCCGACAGTCAAGTCCGCAAAGATTGACCAGATTGCAACACTCGTTCGGGAATTTTTGGACTTGATTGCCAACCATTACGAGTTGCTCGAGGTTTTTGAGTTGACCAATTTCCTCGGGAAGCTCTGCGATCATGTTGGAAGAGATGTCGAGGTCACGAAGGCTTTCCAGCTGACAGACAACAAGCGGAAGGACTCTGAACTTGTTGTTGGAGATGTTCAATCTGACAAGTGACCGTAATCGCGGTAGATGCCACGGTAGCTTCTCCATACGATTGTTCTGGGCAAGAAGAGTCTGGAGACCAGTGATATTCTCCAAATAAGCCTCGTCGAGATCCGCTATGCGATTGCAAGAGATATCCAGACGATTCAAAGTCGTACAATAACGAACACTTCGGTACACCTTCTTCATCGTCATATGCGAAAGACGAAGATCACGAAGGGCTGTGCACGACTGGATAAAATCTAGGGGGATATCGAGTATAGGATTTCGGGAAAGGTAGAGGGAAAAAATCTGATCGGCATGCTGATGCAGGACTGGAGGGATGGTGCGAAGGCCACGACCGGTCAGGTCGACCCGTTCAAAATCCTCGATTTCGAGGGGTTTTTCCTATGTCATTGTGTCATTGTCAGACGAATAATGGTGCTAAGGGACCCAAACATACCGCTGCAAGCAATTGGCTCTTGTATACAAACTTGAGCAAAAATGAGAAACCCTCTTCCCCAAGCAGTTCCATCCCATCTGCCAAATCGTAACCCGCCATCTCCAACCTTCTTCGCACGATTTCGGCCGGCCTTTCCATCTGCCCTAAAATACGTTCTGACAACCGGATATTAATATTACAATGGCCCGAAAACGAAATACGTACCTCGACCATTCTCTTTAAGATACAGCCTATATGCCATCTTACCGCCCAGCTTTTCATTCAACCTCAGCGTTAAAGATTCCACCGTCACAGAAAAACCAGAGTGAACAACATGGTAGGTGTTATTGGATAGATAAATTCGGAGCCGAATTGTTTTCATCGGCGCTTTCGACGAAAGAGAAGCTATCGAAGGGGTTTCCCGTCCCCTCTCTATTCTGCGTCCCAAACTGTCAGAGGTACTGATAGTCTCGCTGTGAATCGAGAGTGTTGATATGGTGCCGTCATAGAGCTGGCCCATCTCGTTGATGTCGTTCCGATAATGCCCATTACGACCCACGCGTCCTCGTAAAACGGTGGATGAAGATCCGTATAACGAACCATTGGACAGACCATCGGTCTGGAACTGAAAGTTTTGCGATGCTTCGGGACAAGATGCAGGCGTATTTTGATTGATATCGTCTTCCGAACCTGAATAGCCGCCATCCTCTTCGGCATTTTCACCTTGCACGCCCCAACTCTCCGGCGCTACCCATGAACCATCAGCCGCACCGTTTTTGTTCTCTTTTAATTTGCTGCCGTTCATCTGAACGTTTGGTGGCTTCGATGGTTGTTCGGGTGCTATTGTCCTAGGTGAAATTTTGCGCTCTGTGGACTTGTTGTGGCGAAGGGAGGATGTTCGTGGCGGAGGTATCGCAGTAAAAGGGTTCTTGAATTCGCTAGGAAGGATGGGGGGAAGTGTGGCATGCGTCGAGTTACTATGGTCGGATAAGGAACGAGTATGTGATGATGAATCGAAGCCGCTGCTGGGTGATGTGCTACCACTAGCACCCATTGAAGATGACAAGACGTTCCGGTCAACAATACCGTCCATCTGATCAAAATTGGTATCTATAGTCATCACCATGTCATCTTCGGGATTGGAAGAGCCTTGGCGAGATAAATCTTTCTTTTTCTTGCCAGGTCTTTTGGTCTCTTTGATAAAAGAGGGATGTGGAGGTGAACCGGACCCCAGAGGGAGAAAAGATGAGTAATCTGGTAATGGAGGTGGTGGAGTCCGGAGGGAGGGGTGTTCTGCGTCCTCGGAATCGCCGCGAACGCGACTTTTGGATCGTTTCCGTGTAATGATGTTCAGCATTGAAGATTTACCGGGTATGGGAGGAAGAAGTGATGACTTTGCTTTCCTAAGTTCGCGTCTCGGCGGAGAGTCTGGTGTAAGAAAAGTGTCGGGGACCTCCCGAGGCACCATAAAATGAGATTCGTCGCTGTGAATGCTTTGCGACTCTGAGCCCCGACTTGAATATTGAGCGAGACTAGCTTGGCTTCCTTGTCTCAAGGATGAAAAAGAAATCTTTTGGGCAAAGGTACGAGGGCCTCTGGGTGGAGGTGTAGGAGGAGTAGCCAGAGTCGTACATGACTACAACTAGAATTAATAACAGGACATACACATACGAAAAAAAGAACAGTACACACCTCCCATGGCACAACATCCTGAGTTCTGTCTCCATACAAAGGAGCGTTTATCTGCGGTATTACTGTTGCGCGGCCCTTTTCGTCGACAACATCACCCAAATACAACTGCATCGAATCCAAGGAAGTCGATCCGCGTGACATCTTCTGACGAGGAAAAGAGAGAAGGAGCTATTTCAGCTACCGAGGATGGATACTGCGGGCCCAGCCAGAGCGAAAAAAGGATGAAAGTAGCCAGAGAGATGAAGAGTACAATGAAGTCCGAATTCGTTTCCAGCTATGTAATTATACCGCTTTCAGTCATCCGCCCGGAAACTCGGCTGTCCCTCCTTGACATCCTACTTAGACATGCCTTTGCTACCAGCTCTATCTCAACTCGGATACAATCGGTATTCTTCCCTCATTCCGGCCGTTTGTCAAGTCAATATCGCTTCAAAACTCGTCCGGGCCTAAAGCCGTCAGGACACCACGAGCCAAAGCGGAGTCGCATACAATATCCAAAGTACTTCCATAACATCTATTCTGTCGGGCATGTCGTGCAGAAATGACTACTACACGGCATATCCTGAGCTTGGCCTGCACCCGAGTAACAACGCACATCAATTTTGGTTGCGTGTCACCACGCCACAATCCCACCCAAACCTGGATGCATTGAGCAGCTGTGTGAATGCAGCAAAATGATGAGCTTTGCCCCTTCTTATAAACTTGCCCGAATTATGATTAATGCTCATCCTGGAGGCCGGCAAAGTTACAGAGTCATTTCTAGACAAAAATAGTCAGGGAAGCTTCCGCAATCTGTCTAGCTTGAGTACTTTTTTGCACCACATAGCATCATGACCAACCCGCGTTTCAAACATCCAATTAAATTTACAAGACCTAGATTTGCCACCGTGCATGCAGGTTTCTAATTTAATATTCTTATCTTTTCCTCAGCGCCTCCTGAACGTGAACTTCGAGGCACATTCCTCATGTTATCTAATATCAATGGAAAAATGGGGTCTAGCCAAATTTCCCCACATATTGAACTTACCGCCCCACTCGGCGAAAATATTTGGGAAGAGGTACAACCCGCAAACCGGGTACAACAAGAATACATCCAGCTTGTCAATCGATGTTCCCTCAAACCGCTGGGCAGATTCACCAACAGGTAGGTACGAACAGAGATTGGTCAAGGGCCCCCCGCAACTAAAAGAACAAAATTATACAGTGCTTCAATTCCTTGTACGCTGAAGATGTGATCTGAACTAATCGTAAAGCAACAAAACCGTTCGTCGTGTAGATAGATAGGTATAAATGCTGGGTTACGGAGGTGCATATTAATATTATACTGATACAGGTAAAATGAGCGAGTTATTTAATCCCAAAGAATGATACCTAATGAAGTAATTCAGTTTTCAATTACCTGGAGACTTGAGGAAGAACAAATCACCTTTATCTTAGTCGCTATAACGAACCTTCCGATGACAATTTGACTGACGAGGGATAAGTCGCATATGAGCGACTGAAAGACGACTGACTCGAAGCTCTGTGACTTTCCGAGTCCGACGGATCCAAAATAATAATGGCGCTTCCACTGCAAGGTTCAGAGTCCGTTCGATAATCAAACTCTTGTTCGCTGTGGTTATTATCATGCCTCAAACCCGTTTTTGAAGGCCCCCGTGCACTGCAATCTGAAATAGAATCCGAGTCGCAACTATTTCTCCTCGGTTGACCAGGACTTCGACTAGAAGTTGAGACTTCAGTGAATGATAGTGTGAAACTCGCGCTATTCGGGAGAGATTCGATATCGCTAGGTTGATCGAGGCCAGGTTGAGACTGGGACTGGTGCAAGAGTTGGTCAGGCATAACGACTTGGGCGCCATCCTCAGGGAACGATGATTTGGATTCGATAGAGTGATCGCTATCACGGCCTCGAGCGGTCATATTATACATTCCAGCCAATATGGCCAATATGTTACATGTAACGAGGGAGAGTGCACCCTGGGCACGCATCAGTATACAATCGCAACAATTCAAGAGACACGAACCTCTATTTGAGCAGTGTAGGACTGATACGAGCCGTTACCGGTGATGGTGAAAAGAGAGTGAAAAATTACGGTTGTGGCAGAAAAGAGACTGCCAGTCAGAACAAAGGTTATTACTCTTCGCTTTTTACTGGGAAGGTCCATCTGCCATAGGACATGGGCTGCAAGTACCATAAGGCAAACGCAGGAAAATGCATCAACTTGGAGAGAGCAAGGTTACAAACCAGAGGTTGAATAGAACGATAAGACGCACTGATTATTTCGAAAACATCGAGAGCGGTTCCACTATTACAGGTTCCTCGAGGTTTACTGGCCCACGAAGTATCTCGAAGACAAAAGCGGAGCCTCCACGCAAAAGTAGGGATCCAGCTGAGCATGAATGTTATTGTGAGTACGATAGATATTATTCTAGCTTTGCCGTTTGGAAGGAACCGGTAGAACGTGTATGCAAGGCTCATGCGGGAGAACCTGGATACATTTAGTCAAGATGAACAAGACACCAAAAATACTCACCAAATTTCACAGAGAGACGCAGTATTCAGGAACCACCACAATATAACGCGACGTTCATGAAAGAGTTCAATAGGCATTTGTGCAGCAGTGTCTACAAGATTCGCATGATGAGGAAATCATGAGACCGGGTGAGAGAGATCCTAACCATTGAAATGGGACATCACCCATAAGCAAATAAGGGCTGTAGCATCCATGAAAAAGGCGACAAACGCCAAAGCATCGTCCCAAGAGAGCAGATTGTTGTGTATCCGGTTTATCCTATGAAAGACACGATAGATGGTCGTGGTGAGGGCGGTGACGTGAATTGCAGTAGAGGCCACTGTCAACAACGTGAGTGTTTTGCAGAATATAAATACTTGCAGCAGCGATACGCACCTCTGAGAAACTTGACCGTATTCATCTGTAAATCTAGAAACCCCATCGTAGACAACAAACTCCAAGTCGAGGGAGGTCCTGAGTTTTTGAAGATGGGGATGGTTTGGGAGAAAGTCCAAGACTTTACTTACTTCACACCCATGGACTCGACCATCGTTCCGGCAGCTAACGATTCAAATATTCAGTTCCCAAGGGTCGGTTTGCAAGGTAAGAGAATGAATTAGAGAAGGACGCTAAACCAGAAAATAACTCGCCCACGTGGCAATAACATCGACGTCAGCGTTACCCCTTGCATTGATGCAACCCCAGTCAGATGGGCGCGAGCAGAGCGCTGTTGTCAGTACAACGTTGTCTCTACACCACCAGCATCACTTCTGCATAGTCTAAAGATATGGCCGCCCTCTTCGAGGACTCTAACATTGCTCTCTTGGGATCAGATGTAAGTAACTCCTGAAGTCCTAGCCTCATCGACCCTTGACAATTCATTCAACGTTGCTAGCTCGAGAAACGAGTCCGTGAGCATGCCGGAGACAAAGAAACTGCATGGGAAGGGGTAGGTACCGAACCTGGAATACAGATTTGGCGAATCGAAAAGTTTCAAGTTGTCCCTTGGCCAAAGGAGAAGACAGGGTCCTTTTACGATGGAGACTCGTATATTGTCCTTAATGTCAGTAAACTTCGACCCTGGGCGATTGTAAAGTCTAATTATCGCAAAGACATACAAGAAAACGCCGGAGTCGGAATCGTTGTCATACGACCTACATTTTTGGTTAGGCAATAATACTACCCAGGACGAGGCTGGCACCGCCGCATACAAGACCGTTGAGCTGGATGATCGTATGTTCTTTCCTTTCCTTTCTATATCACTTTGAGGTACAACCTGTTTGACACAGATCTTCACGGAAGAGCAATTCAGTATCGTGAAGTCCAGGGGGACGAATCTGAGCGCTTTTTGTCTTATTTTCCTCGTTTTCTTTCTCTCAGAGGCGGAGTTGCATCAGGTTTCCACCATGTAACTGACCCACCCCCTCTCGACTTGAATAACCTGTACAGAATTTCTTTCCACCAAGTCGGGGTTCGGAGCAACCTCATAGTTCGCCAAGTCCCCGCTGAGGCTGTTAGCTTAGTTGCAGGAGACGTATATGTTCTTGACAAGGGTACCAAGATATGGCAGTACAACACGAAATCCAGTCTAGGGAAAGAAAAATTCAAAGCGGCTGAATTCGTCCACAGCATAGTCGAGGCCAGGGGTAGTCAATGCGATGTGACCGTTTACGGTAAGTAAATACCCAACCTAAATCTAATAGATTATGATTGACAGCTTTTATCCTCAATTATAGATGAAGGTGTTTCGGGAGCAGGCATATTTTTGGCCGAATTTGGAGAAGGAACGGTACTACAGCCTGAAAACACTGAGACTGCACCCGGTCCTCTGACACTATACCGCCTCTCCGATGCCACGGGACAAGTTTTGTTCGACCTGGTAGAGCCCGCTGCATACTCGACCCTTTCTTCAAAAGACGCGTTTCTTCTCGACCATTCTGATGATCCTAAGCACCCTGCTGTTTATGTTTGGATAGGAAAGAATGCATCTTTGAACGAACGTCGCTTGGCACCTCAATACGCGCAGAGATACTTGCATGACAAGAAGGCGAGGGGAGGTTCTGTCCGTACATCGATCCCGATATTGAAAATGCAAGAAGGTGACGAACCAGATGTATTTTTGAGGCTTATGAATGCATAAGCAAATTGTACATACTATGTATTTATAGCATATCGTAGTAGACAGTGCGGACTGCGAATGATACAAGTATCTCACAACCACCCAACGCTGTGGAGTTTGATCATTTACCTCTGCCGACTCCTATAGCGTCAAGTACACGTTGACAAGCATGGAGCAACCTCTGACGCTAGTCTACAAGTCAACCGGTGACGTTCCGCTAAACTTGGACGTCTATCTCCCAAAGAGCAGCTTTGACCCAGCATCTCGTAGTATTAGTGCGGTTATCTATTTCCATGGGGGAGGTTTGACAGTTGGGAACCGCCGCAGCTGGTTTCCAGAATGGCTGCAAAGTACGCGTTCAATTTTGTGCTGGGTCCCAATGGCCTGATGGCAATTTTAGCACGATGCAATGCTGCCGGACACGCATTCATCAGCGCAGACTATCGTTTGATACCATCCGGTCTTTCTAATGCGCATGGAATTTTGGAAGACGTTAAAGACGTCTTTTCATTCATATGTTCTTCTGAATTCGAGTTGGCCCTGGCGAAGACACGGGGTGAGGAAGGTACAATTCGCATCGATCCAAAAAGAATCGCAGTAGCGGGGACAAGCTCTGGAGGAACGTGTGCCTATCTCGCCGCAAAACACGCTGAACCAAAGCCAAGGGCTCTTTTATCAATTTATGCTGCTGGAGGAGACTTTTTCGTCCGTATTTTCCGTTTCCACGTACAAAAAATCCAAGATCACTAATATGTTATTGGTTGACAGACACGCCATTGGTTATCCCCAAAAACCACTGTATTCTTTCGTGGCAGAGAACTTCTAGACCCAAACGCATATTCCAAATGGATTTACCCCTTCTCCCCTGAAGAAAAATCGCTTGTTGTCACCGATTCTCCAAACACGTATTTCCCTGCCGACCATCCAACCCCAGGTCTACCTTCTAATCCTAGAAGCAAACTTTCAGCTCTCTATCTACAGCTTGGAACATATCTAGATTACTACACGGGTCAACATGAACCTAGCCTCAGTGCAACTGTGCGTGGTTTCATGCAGGACAATCTATTCAACATTTCGCCATCCAAGGCTGCGACTGCTATAGCAGGCTTGATTCCTGATGAACATCGTCTACTTTTCCCTCAACTAATTGCAGACTCTTCCTGGCCTCCCACTTTGTTCTATCATGGGGCCCCGGATAGTGCCGTACCAGTGAACGAATCCAAGAACATGTACGAATTGCTCCGGAATGCGGGGGTTTCTGCTGATATCATAGTTGTCGATGGGAAGGAACATTCCTTTGACTATGCACCAGATGCGAAGGAAACACAGAAGGAGAATTTTGATCGTATGGCAGACTTTCTCAATCGGCACCTTTCGCCCTAGAATTTGTGTTATGAAGATACTATTATTCGGATAAAGTAGAAAATATTGTAGATGATCTAGACAGGTTTAGACGCGTTCCGAATACCTCTCAATGAGGGCAAGCCCTCATTCCAAAAGCAGTCGAGGCTTCAACGACTTGCATTCTTCAAGATCCGACCAGTAGATGAGAGAAAGCGACCCTCAGTTTTCGACAGCGACAAGTATAATCTTCGGTTCGGAGGAGCTACTTCCGACAGACACACCAACGCAGTCCTAAAACATTCCACATTAAGAGCGGTATACAGGTACAGGTACATGCAAAGTGCCTATTGTACAATTAGAATCGCAAACAACTAAGTAAGGCAGAGAGGGTATCAATGTGTCCTACTATACTACTATAATGATATACATTCGTAAAACAATGATGATAATATTACAACCTACAATAGACATGCAGATGGAGTCGATATTACAATGAGAATCCCAGTAAAATAATCAGGCATCGACGTCAGCCGACTCTGTGACCAATCTAATGTTCACAGAAATCTGCTGGAATTGCAAAAAAGATTTTGGCACTGTGGGCTTCACAGTCAAGACAATAAAGTCCTTGATGGCCAGGTTTCCAGCGTTAAATCCACCAATGTGTACGCTTTTGGAAATTTGAATCTCGCCCTCCCAGTCAAGACTTCCATCCCGAGAAGCAGAGGTAATGTTGGAGAATGGAGGAGGAATTCCTCGGACAGTTCCATCACCAATGACAGAGTTTCTCCAGGCTTTCTCACCGTTGACTTCAACGCAAGTCTGACGGAGAATGTGCACATGGATAGGGAAGGAATCTTTGCCGGGCTGAGGCAAAAATTCACGGAGAGAGCGTAAAGATCCGGTAAGATTGACGTGGAATGGAATCGCGTCTGAGAGGGCATAAACTTTTGACGAGGGAATAAACAGATGAGAGTCAATGGAAGGGACGATATTTTCAGAGCGTGATTTTATGGCGGTAACTGTCTGGTGCCACTGCTCGGGGGCGATTTTGAGGTCCGAGAACAAGTCTGAACTCGGAGTAATGGAGTATGGAGGACGTGTACGGGGGAAGTAGTTCAATGCAATGTTCATCCTGAAAAGAAGAGGTTAGATTGTGTTTAAAAACGACTGAGAGACCTTTACCTTTTGACCTTGGTCCAAAATCCCATGGTCGGATGACGCGCTTTGACGATTTTTATTTTGAGAGTGTATCGGGTAGTCACCATCATCCCAGATGTGCCCGGATAATGCATATCCAAAGAGGGTGGTAGGGGTATATCGGCACATGCTTTCGTAGAGAAGGTTGACGGAAATCGGCAGGTAAAGGGAATCGCACTAGGGCATGGGTCATTCGTATCAGCCTTTGGATCATACATCCAGAGTACGTGATCCTGATCAAACAGTTGAGTCGTTTCAGAACCGCCTTCTGAGATGATCAAAGTCATTTGCCCCTCCAGCTAATGATTGACACAGGTTAGAAAACATATCATGATGAAGACGCGTTGAAACATCTTACCTTGACGCGAACCTCTGAGATCGCTTCACGGCCATCAAGACTTAGGACACCACTTACAGTGTCCTGGCGGCCGTACGTAGGTGAAGAGGCGTTCTCGTCCTGACCCATGAGGATTACAGTGGCGCTCCCAGATTTCTTTGTGAACGACCCCGTGGGGCGACTCCGAGAGCGCGGGGAAAGCTGTATAGATTGTTCTCCATATGTAGGATCAGAAGAGTACGACGGAGGAGGAGAGGCAACGGAGTAAGGCGGTAGAGACACTATGTTTTCGACTGTGGTGTTGGAGTCAAGTGGCATACAAAATCAATGGAGGTGGGGAAGGTGTTGAAAGGGGATGAGGACTTGAACAGTTGTGTATGATGGGTATTTAAACATTTCAACGATGAACTTTTATGACTCAATCGTATTGTTGGAGTCAATTCCGGCTGAGGCGCAGTTTCAGAAAAACATGGCGTAGCTATGTAAAAGGTTAGCACCCTAAAACTTCGCAGGTCAACTTTGAGTGCTTTGTCAGAAAACCCGTGAATTACGGTTTGACGAATATTTTTGACTCGAATCGTGATCCGAACATACCGCTTCCGGCATAGCTGTTCGTCGAATACATATCCGATGAACGTGAAGGTTCAGGAAACCTGTAAGATTGCTGTAGAGTTCTGCACTGGAGGCGGAGAAAAAGCGTTGATTTCGAGGATTTGGGTATCTACAGGAATACAAAAGAGGGTCTAGTGTCCTTGAATAAGAATACACCTGCACAGTTACAGCCGGCTGTCCAATAACAACCTGGATCCAGATGTTTATCAACAGGAGTATTTCGTCATGAGATGAAAATGCATACCTTTCGCGTCCTGCCAATCACATTCGTTGCTGATTACTGCCTGAAGGTCTCTCAAGCGTCGCAAGAGTTTCTTCCAACTGCCGAGCCCTATCTGCATCCTGAATTACTTCCCAATCGTCATCCTGACTGGCGTAACTAACGGGTCTGGAGCTAGCCACGGTATGTACTGAACGTGGCCTTTGCGCCCGTAAACTTTCCCGAAGATAGCCAGTCAACAATAGCCTACTTCCGCGTGTATTTCCGTAAGCAGGAGGAGGAACCATAGCGATCTCATTATCTTCAGCGTCTCCTGTACCAATACCGCTCTCTTGAAGAGCTCTGGCATATGTGGGTAAAGGTGGTCGATTCCAGGGTGCTATGCCTATGCCATTTCCTGCGGTTCGACCGACACGTCGATTTGTTGGAAGGATCTCCCCAGGGTGAAGGTACGCATATCGCTGAGCACGCATAATGAAAATTCGGCGCTCAAGAAAAAGTAATTGTCCGAGAAATGCAATAGCGAAAACAACATGGATGAAAATGGATGACGAAATGGATGATTGAGGCATGTTGTTTCCATTACTGTCGGTAGTTGATTGCGTTCCCTTTTTCCCGTTCAACATCAATGCTGCCACGACCCAACCAGCAATAGTCCCCGTTACCGCTAATAGCTGAAGCGAGAAAGCCAAGAGAGTGGTCAATTTGATGCCACCATACTTGGCTGTTTTCTTCGGGCACTGTAAGAAATGAAAGAACCGCTTCTTGGACTTTTTTAACGAGTTGGTCGAAGAAGAATCGTCGGAAGAGGGATCTGGAACGTTTGTCGTAGGAGGGTTGGGAGGATTTGAAGAAGGAGTACTAGGTGCTTCTGTAGCTTCAGATGGAGCCGGAGGATGATCACGGTCGGCAGGATGTCGTTCAGGAAGAGTGGCAGCTTCGGATGTACCGCTTGTACCCTCTGAGTCTCCGTGTAGTTCTTGTTGAAACCCAATCTCCCCCCGCTTCACGGGCAGGGGACCAGCCTGAGGCCGCGATTCTTCGAGGGGAGAGTTTAAGGATGAAGTTGAAGGGGCGGTCGACGACGAAGCAACTGCCGACGCCATCATCCAGAACCACCACTATTAAAATAAGAAGAAAAAACTTGCGCCTGGCAAGAGGTCTGCAAGGGCGGACCAGAATGAATCCAGACTAGAATGAGGGAATGTAAGGGAGTCCTGCCTTGTAATCCAGGGCGGTTGTCGTTTCCGTCCCATCATCGCAATGAATGCGTGAGTATATATTTCCTTTTATTCGCTGATTCTACGGTCATTTGATGTTCCCCACAAGGGCACTGCTAGCAACCATAGAGATATCTATGCATCTATCGTTACAATCAACGATCACACTACTGCTACTCAAATATCAACATCAATCCGCGACTCCTCTCTCGGGATGATCGGTCCCAGCTCCACTACTGTATAAAATGCGAAAGTCTTTGTTGCAGGTGCTCTGGATTTGGATGGGGAACCCAAATCACCCTCCGGTGCTGGATCATCAGCGCGATATGTGTAAGAAACGAGCATATTAAACTGGAAGCAGCATAAATCAATGTGCCTTGACACAGCCAGACGGGGGGCTGACATACCTTGACATTCCCTCTAGCTTCCTTCCTAAGCATGACTTCGCCGCCAACCACGGTTACATTAGCACGTTTCTCAAGAACGCCCACTGTTTTGGTCTTGGGCTTCGGTTCCTTCTCTCTGCCACTGAGTCGTGCTTCTAGTTCGTCGTCGTCTAGGATGTCGTCGTCATCATCATATTCCCAGGCTTCAGCAAACGCTGCGACGGAAAAAGGAGTCGTAGATAAAGATACCACAAAAGGTGGCCGTCGTGCTTTTTCAGCGGCACCGGGATCCGCAGCAGAAGGGGCGGCAACATGCATTCTCTGGACCGATAGCTTGACTTGAATGGGATCATACAGCGGATTGGTCAATGATAGATGGAAGGGGTACGTTTCTCCAGCAAGAAGACCACTCATCGCGTCCTTTTCTTCGTCTGTTAATGGTACAGCTTTTCCATACGGACGTTTAGCTGCTTCTGCACTTGCGTGTCCAAGTTTTTCTACTTGATGAGGCAGGGAGATGGTGATGGCGGGAAGGTAGTTGGCTGCAACTAGTTTGATCTTGTAGCGTACAGACTGCGCCTTCTGTTCCGGTTTTATCAAGATATGAGTGCAGGCGGGACAACGTTTGGACCGCTTTGAATGTAAGGGTATTCGTAAAGGTTTCAGATCTCTGTGTGCACCGTAAAATCCACATTACTATACGACTGAAGATTTTGGGCTTACTTTGATTGTAAGGACGTGGCCCAGCTATACGACCACCGTTGTTCCAAGCTAGCGACATCCGACACACTTTCCAAGTGCCTCATAAACTCGACGTCGGGCAGTCCACCTCCAGACCCCAATTTGCTCGCAGTAGTAGCGTCCATCCTGGCCTTGTAATCGGGCATCTCATCCTTGTTTGCCGACCTATCCTTGGAACTAGCTCCACGCCCACTCCGTGCAAGAGGATTGTATCGACCGACACCAGGAATATCGCGCGCAAGTGCGGCAGATGCAGCGGCTGTGATAGAAGTCGAATGAAGATGATGTGAGTGTGCTGCACTACTAGGAACGGCAGAAGAAGAGGAAGAAAGTGATGATGCACGTATGATAGGATCAAAATGCTCTTTCAGGCGTTCAAATTCCAGGGAATCTGGTGCTGAATCTTCCGACTTTTGTAACTGGGCTTGCAAATGATTCAGTGTAAATCTACGAAATATTGTTAAGAAAAAAACACGTACCTGCAAGACCAGTCGGTTTCTCAAAGGTTATACCAACTTCGGCTGAATCCCATCTACAATGACTGCAGTACAAAAAGAAAGGCGGTTCGCCGACCGCGCTTATAGGAGCGATTCTACCATCTCCAGTGTCCGGTGGGTCTGAAGGGACAACAGATAGCGTGTTGCGGCAATTGGGACACATAAAGCAATTACGAGCGCATCTGCACCAGTATAAGATCCTTTGTAGCAAATCCGCGACAGTGTGACAGACCTGTTCTTCTCCGCTCTTACGCTTGCACTTGGGACTTCAAAGAGACAGTTGGGACAGTAGTAACCGCTAACTTCGACCGAAACACAACGATTGCATCTGACTTGATCGCACTCCTCACAAAAGAATAAAGTGTGTAGAGGATGAAAGCTATGACTCGACGATGCCAAATGTGGTGGTGGTGGAACTGGTGTCCTGGATAAGCACGGACAGTGATATAGCACGCTGGGACCCATTAATCCTGGTCAAGAGGAAGAGGAAGAAGAGGAATGACCACGTGCATCCCGAGACGCGACTCTCCTTCCTCCGCCGTGAAACGTTTTGCAGAGAATATGTCTTGCCCGCCTCCAATCATCGACAGCGCCTCTTGGTCTCTGGGGCTGTTCATAATAACACTGCAACACTATGGCAACAAGTCTTCGAGGGTGCTGTCTACCCCCAATAGCGATGACCTCTCCTTTTTTTTGCAACCCCTTCAAAGCTCCTATCTCAAAAGTCTTGATGGATAAAAGCCGCGCATTTTGCTGAGACGGACCAGAAACAAACTCATCACCCCACTTGCTATCGACCTTGCATACTCACTAAAATGGAGCCAATCACCTGCAACATATCCCTCACCTTTTATGCCGACGCCGTCCTTTTCGACATGGTAAGTCGACTTTGCTCTTTGAATCTCGTCCTTTTCCCTGACATTTTCCCTGGTAGGATGGTACATTAACCGACTCTATCCAAGCCGTTGAAGCTGCTTGGGCAAAAGTTGCAAAAGAAATCGGTCAAGATCCTGCCAAAGTTATCGCGGCAACTCATGGCAAGCGTGCCATCGACAACCTCGCTCAGTTTAAACCTCATATCAAAGCTCACGAGATGGACGATGAAGTGGCCAAGTTTGAAGAGTCTATCCTTTATTTTGCTGATGCATACAACTTGCACGGTCCTGGCTCTTCTCGTGCTTCGACCTCTGGCTCTCCCGTTTCTTCGAACTCTTGTTCCGCTACACCATCATTGACACCAGATGGTTCATCTACGACTGCGTCTAGTTCACGACGATCTTCTTTTACCTCCTCTGGTTCTCGATCTCGTCGCTCTTCCTTTGCAAACAAACTTTCCGACAGCCTGATTCGTCTGATAAACTCTCGCAAAGAAAAGGGCTGGCAACTTCTTGACGACCCTCAAGATCATCTTGAGGCATGGCAATCTGAGGCTGCTAGTGTGGACCGCTCTGTTCGTATTCTTCCTGGAGTCGAGAAGATGATTGATTCTCTGCCTCTGGGACGATATGCGGTAGCTACTTCAGGTGCTAAAACTTATGGTCAGTTTCTCTATCTCATCCAGTTATCCTATGATTCTGACTCCCTACAGCCTATGGATGCATGACCCGCGTCGGCATCACCCCACCTCCAGTAACCATCACCGCCGACGACAAACGTCTCAAAGCTGGCAAACCTGCTCCTGACCCTTTCTTACTCGCTGCTGAATGTCTAGGGTATGACGCATCCGACTGTGTCGTCTTTGAAGATTCACCAAGTGGGATTCGTGCTGGTCTCGCGAGTGGTGCAACAGTGATTGCTGTCTGCACAAGTCATAAACGATCTCAGATCGAGAACTGCGGTGCGCATTTTATTGTGGAGAATATGGAGTGTGTAAAGTGCGAATTTGAAGGCGGGAAGCTCAAGTTTACTATATCACCATCGAGGTCATGATTCTTCGTCGTCATATTCTTAGATACCGCTGTTGCACCTTAGGTTCAGTAAAAATTTTTCAATTTGTAACATTCAACTTGCAAGAGCAAACGGCGCAGCTTTCAGGCTGCAGATTATTTGTGATATTAGCACCACCGGTAGCAGTTTACTAACCAACGCGTTTGTAACCGGGGTAGCTTTGGGCTCAGGTGAAGCGGCTGGTGAGCGCTAGTGCATCGTATGAGACGCTGGAACTCTCAACTGAGACAATGGGTGAGATAAGTATGGGGCGCCCTAGAGGCAGCAAAATAGTGTCAAATGATACAAAGATTCTATCATGACATTCGGTCAAACTGCTCTAACGGTCGAACCTGGCTTCTTCATCCACATGGTCAGAGGACTGTACCTGACATATGCTTTCAGACCATACGAGGGAAGGGATCGGAACGCTAGCAGCTGATGGCTTTGCCAGACGTGAATTAATATGAGCTTCACGAACTAGGTAAGAATATTGTACTTGAATGCATAGTTCAGTCGGACGACTGACGAAGACCAAGCGTAGCTCCAAACTTGAGAAGGTCTGCCCTACCTGGAAGTCGTTGAGCAGACTTGGTATATACGCGATACAATTTTGGCGGTGTCAAAGCATCGGGTCGAAAACTTGTCGGACGGACCAGTACTTCCAAGCTATGTCAGTGGCCCCTGCAAGAGTATACTGCCCGAATTCTGCACCATTCCAATGCATTGATAATGGATTCGCGGAGCGACACTTGATGAAGATGTTTTTGGAGAGATTGAACACGGGTATGGTCGAAGACAGAACATTGAAAAGTTCGCACGATCCAACCTCAAACTAAACCACACGGCATGGGCAAGCTCAATATCGCTCACCACAAATCTTACCATCCATATCGTAGGGATAACATCGAACGGGTTCGCAGAGATGAGGAAGAGGCCAAGTTGAAAGAAGCGCAAGAGGAGGGTAGAATGCTTTTGGCTGTCAGTGAGCCCTTTTCTGTCATTTGAATGTGTTGCCTTATTCGCGGTAAATTCAGGATTCTGAAGCTCGTATGGATCTATTGCGAGAACGAGCGGGTCTTACCGCCGGGCCGAGCAAGAAGAGTAAGAAACGATTGGAAGAGGAAGAAGAACTACGACAAATGGCTAGGTCTACTGAGGAGGCCATGTCTGCGTCTACTACAGCTAAACTGACGACCAAAGATGGGCATATCAACTTCTTTGAGGACTTGGAGCAGGTAAGATACTCTCTAGCCTATTCCTGTCCCCGTATTGACTCTATCAGAATGCAATTGCCACAGCTGTGCGTGCATCAAGGATAGCTAAATCTTCAACAGAAGAAACAGAAAAAGGATTCCCTTTAGCTCCCTCTCAGAAGGATTTGAATCCGTGGTACTCTGAACGTTCAAACAGACAGGCAAGAGAGCTGGAGGATGAGGATGAAGCTACCCAAGAACGACGGTGAGTATTTGCTGTCGCGATTTCCTTTTTGCACATCCGTGCTTTATTTCATTGTGAATCATACTGACTTTTGCTTTTTATAGAAAACGAGATTTGGCCCGCAAATCTGTCCATGACCCTCTCACATCCATAACGCACCAACTCGCAGCTTCTACTTCTTTCCCTAGAGGGCCATCATCTCGGTCCAAGCATGCATTACCACCGCCAAGCTCATCATCTCAAAATTCTCAAGTGACCGCCCGTCTTACACGCGAATCTTCAGAGCGTGAACGTGCACTGGCCTTGATTGAGCGCAAGAAACGAGAGGCGGCCAGAGCAAGCGGGCTAGGGAGTATGACCCCAAGCACAGTACACGGAGGTGTCGATGATAATGAGTCCGAGTATGGGGACATGTATAACAGAGGGGCGGTGGAAGAAGCACATCGGTACAAAGGAGGATACAGAGACAGGGATAGACGAGGTTACCGTGGATATAGGGACCGAAGATGAGATTGTGGGGATATGAGGTGGAGGTATTCGGGGCTTCATTTATCCCGACTTTCATTGGCATTGGATGCAATGTTAAGAAGCTAGCGATGCGATGATACCCGTGAATGTGAGTAAGATATCTACAGTTCTCATGCAAACACTGACTCGGTTCATAGACACCAATTACAGTATTTAAACATGTCGGCGCGCGCGCTTAGCAGGATCTTCAGAGCCAGTCTTTGTCCCCAATCCGTGATGCTGTACAATTTGCATCTTTGGACAGAAGATATTCAGGTGCCCATTGGGTTGCCCTTCCAACTTCCATAGCTACTGCGTCGCAACACGGAGACTTGAAGTGGAGGCTTCCTCGCCCTAGAGAATTTCGGGATCGAGTGTGATTGCAAAGTAGAAAAGGCTAAACGGAATCCAGAACAGGAAGGTAGATAGATTTTACATAGGATATTCTACAGTGACCCCTAAGACTAAATTTTCGTGTATGTCTGTGTCATCCAAACCAAACACCTCTATGCTCCAAACTTTGACTGATAACTTTTGTCCGGAATATCTGGGAGTAGCTTGGAGTAGCTACACACCTTTCGTCTTCAGATCACGGTGACAATCGGAAGGCACAACACGATTACTCTAGAATCAAAATGGCTCGCGTCAGGCAAGGTCCTCCGTCAACTATCGTCGTCAAATTAGGTGAGATCTATCTAAGGACTGTACAGGTGTATAGTACTGATCCTGGTTAGGAACATCATCTATCGTTCATGAAAAAACACATCAGCCATTATTGTCAATCCTATCCTCTATCGTAGAGACAGTCGTAAATCTTCGGAATGCAGGTCACAAAGTCGTGCTGGTTAGCTCGGGAGCCATTGGTGTCGGTCTCCAGAGGATGAATCTTCCAAGCAAGCCTAAATCTGTATCTGGAAAGCAGGTTGGTTAGCCTGATTGTTTCGTACGTCGGATGGGTGCTTAGTGATTCTCCAGGCCCTGGCAGCAATCGGTCAAGGACGTCTTATCGCTCTTTGGGATGATCTTTTCGGACACTTGGGCCAGCCTATAGGCCAAGTGTTGCTGACTCGTGGCGACATTTCGGATGTGTGTCTTGGAACATCTGTGGGCTTTGCAAGAACCCGCTGACATTTCTTTTATTTTTGAATGTCACACATATCAGCGAACGCGGTATCTTAATGCTGTCAACACACTCCAAGAACTAATCTCGATGGGCGTGGTACCGATTGTGAATGAGAATGATACGGTTTCTGTCAGCGTGCGTAGTTCTTCCCCTAGTGTTCTCCCTGATGCTGATGGCACAGATGTACAGGAAATCAAATTTGGAGACAATGATACACTTTCTGCTATTACTTCGTCAATGATACATGCGGACTATCTATTTTTATTGACGGATGTGGATGGACTCTATACTGCAAATCCTAGAAAAGACCCCTCAGCGAAACAAATAGAGGAAGTTACTTCCATTGCTGCTATCAGGTCTCAAGGTGTGTCGTTGTTTCTTCCATTTATCAAGTCGCTCATTCTCTCCTAGTCAGCACCACGACTTTGGGTTCCAGTTTAGGCACGGGTGGAATGGAAACAAAAATTATCGCGGCGGAAATTGCTACAGGTGCTGGTGTCACCACGATCATTACGTCCAGCAAGCGCCCCGAAAATATCTTTAGCATCATCGAATACCATAATTCCCTCAAACTGTCCTCATCTGGCGATGAAGATTCCAATACTGTTACGTCTTTTGCCGCACCTCCGCGTCCACCTCATACAGTGTTTACACCATCGTCAACGCCAATGAGAGATCTCAAATCTTGGACGAGTCATACCCTTCATCCATCAGGAAGCGTGGTTATTGATTCGGGTGCTCACCGTGTACTATCCAAAAGAGAATCCGGGGGTCGCTTATTGCCTGCTGGAGTTTTGGGTGTCATCGGAGCCTTTGCCTCGGGTCAAGCTGTACGCGTAGTCGTCCGCAAACTCGCAAATGGTTCTGTAGCTGAGATTGCCAGTGCGCAATCAACAAGGCCTAATTCACCCATCCCAGCACATTTTTCGTCAGCGCTGCTGTCTCGATCCGCGTCGTCTGGAGACCTGACCAAGGATGAAACGAGGATTGAAACAGATACGGAGACGGAAGGGTTCAAAGACGAAGATGTAGTTGAGGTGGGAAGAGGACTAGCCAATTACAACTCGGCGCAGATTATGAAAGTAAAAGGGCTTAATAGGTTCGTTTGCGGTGTGAATAAAGATTATCCGAACTGATTTGACTGATTTTGTCACTGGTCTAGCTCGTTTCTCCCGCAGATGTTGGGCTATGCGGACTCGGAGTATGTTGTAGAGAACATCACTATACGTTTACCGCCGTAATAAAGCCTTCATGTAGTACAGCATTATTACTGAACGTTTGTTGGGTGGGCCAATGAGGAGATTGATGTGGCTGTGTGAGGTCCGAGTCGGTCCGATCATCACAAAAATTTTGGTCTATATACGTAGTGGTTGTTGTCTTTCTTCCCCCTGGTTCTATTCTCTTCTCTTTCATGCAATAGTGTGTACACTCTTTCAGTGGCATGTATCACAACAACTCTATCCGAATTCTTACGGGTGCGTGGTTTACCGTCTTTTACGTTCGTGCTTGTCACTTAGACATCGCTCTACCCTGCAGGAAACAGTCACCCCGAGCTCGCTCAAGCAGTGGCTGACCGGTGAGCTGCTACTTCTCAAGGTTGCAGCCAAAGGCGGTTCCACGGAAACTTATATATCCTAGGCTGAACGTCCCACTCGTCCCATGTACTGTCAAAAAGTTTTCCAATGGCGAAATCGACGTCAAAATCTTCGAGTCTGTTCGAGATGAGGACGTTTTCATCATCCAGTCTGGTTGCGCCGACGCCAATGACAACCTCATGGAGCTTCTCATTCTCATATCGGCATGCAAGACCGCTTCGGCCAGGCGCATTACCGCGGTGATTCCTTGCTTTCCTTATGCCCGTATGGACAAGAAGGACAAGTCGAGAGCGCCTATTACGGCCAAGCTGGTGGCAAACATGCTCGTCGTGGCGGGCTGCGACCATGTCATCACTATGGACTTGCATGCTAGTCAAATACAAGGTTTCTTTGATATCCCAGTCGACAACTTGTTCTCGGAACCACTGATGTTGTCGTACATCAAAAGATATATTGAGGGATGGAAAGATGCAATTATAGTTAGTCCTGATGCTGGCGGTGCCAAGCGGTGAGTGCCGAGTTCCTCGCCGGCTTTTGATGTACCAACTCTCTTCAGAACTACGGCAGTCGCAGACAAGCTTGGCGTTGAGTTCGCGTTAATTAACCGTAAACGGGATGGTAGGAAAGAGGACGCACCGGAGAAGATGGAGATTCTTGTTGGAGATGTCAAAGACAAGGTGTGTCGCTGTGGTTTTGTTCCTGACGTTGGCTGACGGCTCCTGCTCACAGGTCGCCATACTTGTCGATGATATGATTGATACTGGGGTCACACTAACACTTGCCGCTAAAACTTTGCACGAAAAGGGCGCCAAGTCTGTGCATGCCCTCATATCTCATGGTGGGTTCTTTGCCATTTCGTCTCTTCGCGTCCATTAACCGTATTGTCCCCAGGTCTACTCGCTGAGACAAATGTGAGCCTCATCGACCAATTACCTCTCGAGCAACTTGTCGTATGCACCGAATTCCCTTCTATACCCACGCTCTCCCACCTGACCGTCTTCTGTACATGTATAGGTCACCAATACTATTCCGCAAACGTCGAATAAGAAGGCCTGCTCCAAATTAACCGTCATCGACGTCAGCTCCACCATTGCCGAGAGTATTCGAAGAACACATAATGGAGAAAGTATCAGCTTGTTGTTTGGAGAATGGGCTGAATCCGGAAACGTTGATTTGTTGTAAAGCATCACTTGGACTTTTTTCCTCTGAACTATTCAATCTTACATCTCGCGTCGATCTATGCCATGACGTGGGTGTCGTGTAGAAAGTCATGGTAGAAGCCATTTTGTATATTATCGTATCAATATCTGCAGCAAGACTCGGCACAAAATTACCGTACACCTGTGTAGAAGAATAGAAAAATAATCGATGGGTTTTCAAGCGTTCCGTATGTAGCAGTGCGTCATTGGAACGAAACTTCACGTGGATCACTAATTAGTTCCGAAGCCATTCTGGACAGCCCAAGGACAGCCTAACCAATGACATTGGTTGTCGGAAGTTCGAGACCAAGGGTAGCCTCCAACCAACATTGACAATCTACAGGTGACTTTACGTGTTGATCCAATTGGATTGGTCAGGGATGCGCAACGGCGGCATAAAGCAGTCCAACCAGTCAGTAACCGGGCGTAGAAGAGGAGGTTGTCATGCAGGGGTTGCAAGTCAAGGAGATGATTCTCCAGTAGGAGAAGTATAGGTTTGCTGTACAATCGTTTGCAACCCTTCAAAGTCCGATAGACAAGACGAGAACGGCGTATCTGGTTCGAGTTCGTTGCAAATTTCAGATAGGTAGGAGTCAACGGAGTGTGGATCTACAGCTTTCTTGTTCCTACACATAAAAGCAAAGTAGAAACTGAACGGTTCAACAGTGAAGCTGTGGATATGCAAACAGTAGTTCCGTCTTCGGGACCGTGTGGCCGTTAGCAAGATTTCACACTCCGAAAATTGCTGTCACCAGTTGCTTTCATGAACGAAACCGAGATTCAAAATGGACTATGCGGCACGTTCAGAAAATGTGGTGTCGAAGATTGGCTTCATCATTTCGCTTCTTTTGCCAATCGTTGGGAAGAGCCCTTCCTAAATTCAATGCTAGACAGTTTAAAGCATGCGGAACTTTTCGGCGAGGACGGTTGGGCCTTTATGCGGGAGGCAGAAAAGGAGGGGTGTAATGAAGATGAGACTTTCGAATGGGTTCAGAATGTTGCGGAGCATCTGGTAGAAGCTGCAAAGAGTCGCAGTGAACAGGGACCAACGACAGTCATCCAAAATACACCTTCCGAGCCTATTCAATCTGAGGTGAAGGCTATCCTGTCCGCTTAGACCTTAGATCTCACATCCCGAAGGCGATTATTCCACCACCGAATCGTCGGCGTTCTCAACGCTTGGCTACCTTGGCCCGACCTCTATTTGCCGGCGAGAACAAGATATTGTTAAAGGAAACTTCACAGACGGCGTGGGCGTGCGCTGCAGAGTTTAAGCTGGTAAACAACGAAAAGAATAGGATCGATGTGAGTAACCATCTCGAAGCTTTGCTTTACGCTTACCTTTCAACAGAACGAACAGAAGATTTGTGGTGGTGCAACAGAGTTAATTTATAATGACCCTACGCGCCGCTTCGTGCATGGATTGACTATAGAGGGCGACGTGATTCGTCTTTGGCGATTCGATCGTTGTCAAACTTGTGTTTCTGATGATTTGGACTACCACAGGGTGTGTCTGTCGGAATGATCAATCGACGTATCACTGATACTTAACTTGTAGGAGCCCCTACCCTTCATCTGCTTTTTGCTCTTCATTCTGTTTGCACCATCAACAGAACTAGGTTTCGATCCTACTGTTCGTCGTCGCGAAGTCGAAGATGGCGGTCGAACCGTCATTGCATATCAGTATCAAGTCGAGGGCAGGTTCTTCCTCACGCAGGGCAATCCTATCTCTGAGGATGCTGCCTACTTCATCAATTCTCGCTCTACTCGGGTTTGGACTGCCAAAGAGGTGTTCTTTCTGCCTAGTTCTGAACACTTTAACCTCAGTGAAGAGGTCTATGTCATCAAGGACGCTTATCTTTTCGAAGAGGCGGATCTCGAACAAGATATCCAGAGAAAGATCTTTGCCAAGCTTCGCGAGCTTGATGACACTAATGCGAGTGAAGGAAATTCGACCCAATACTACGAGGAGGCAAAACCTTACTTTTTAGAAATTCTGATGGACAGCGTCGTCGACCTTTCTTGCGGCAGTAGTGATCCCCAGCTAGATATCACTCCTGACGTTCTTACTGTCCCTGCTGTTTTCACTGGTCGATCCCCTTATTCCCTTCCCAAACTCACAGAGGGATCCCAGCGAGTTTCTCAGCGTGACGTTGAGAAGAACTTCAAACATGATCCTCCACCGCCAAACCCAATCGAAACCCATCGGCGAAAGCATATCCGAACTGTCTTCAAGGAACGTTGTCAAAGTGTTTATGAGTTGACGGATGCAAAGGCTTTTGTGCGATGTCTTAGGGACGCCACGAAAGGTGAGCAGATTCTGCCATTTTCCTTATTGACCCAACGCTTGTCAACAGGTCTCATGTATCTTCGATTAGCTGGATATGTCCACAGAGACATAAGCGCTGGAAATTGTCTCTGGCATGGACATTCTGGAACGGGGAAAATTGCTGATCTAGAATATTCCAGACCCTTTGACCAGCTTTCGAACCATGACCCAAGAATGGTTTGCCTCTAGATTTATATGCACAACCCAACACTGATTTTTTGGCCATCTAGGGCACTCCTGCCTTTATGGCGGCCGAATACCAAAGTCACGATTACCTATTTCTCAAAGAGAGCGTAAAACACCGGAAAGGTCGCGTTTTCACCGAAACAAAAAGTCCTTCACAAACCAACATCGCTTTTGTCTTCAACTTTTATCATGACCTCGAATCGATCTTCTGGGTTTGTTTGTGGTTTCTTGTCTACCGTCCTCCGGAAGTAGTGTACACTGCTATTCAGAACGTTGATGGGACTTTCAAAGCCAATCTCTCTTCCTTGGCTAACAAATATCTCTCGTGTGGGGTTGGTGGCAATTCCGAACGAAATAATTTGCTTCTATTCGATCGTCACATGGATTCGCTTCAAGATTTGCTTCTGGATGGATGTGGCTATCAAAAATGCCGATTTCTGGTACACATGACTGAAGTCATAGCTATCATGAAGGAGGCGTATACCAAGCTGGAAAATTCTGATCCTCGCCATTGGTCTCTGCAAGATTTTGAAGTAACATGGCACAAGGAAGTCATTCAAATCTTTCAAGTGGTTTTGGAGGCTCTTCCAGAAGGTCCTTTGCCTGTACGCAGGATTATATCTGCTGAGGGGAAACGCTCGCTGGTTGATGGGGAGTCAGAAGAGCAGCGCGAGTTGAAGAAAGTCAAACGGTAAATGGGATGATTTTGGACTCTAACTAAACTAAAACTTTGTATAATCGCCAAATGTATTTTTGGAATACTTCAGATCGGAAAAGCTGCGAATTCTTTGATAATGACAAAGGTACTAAAGGATAAAGAACGAGTCCGGCACTATGCAATACCAGCTTGGATAGTAGCCTCGGTTTGTCACGCGTAGGGTGACGGGTCATCAAGGAATTGATAGATTCTTTCCTCCCAGAATTTATGAGGCGGAACACTGTTCCGTCTGGAACAACTCTTGCAAAGGAAGAGTGACGAGAACAAAATGGTAGAAGCATGAGAGTTCAGTTCAAGCATGATACGGGACAGTCATGCAATTTGACAAGTGCGCATCGGCAAAGTACAAAATAGATTCTTCGAATTTGGCCATCTCGTCATCCATCTCGTAGGTCTAGATATGAGGTTTGAACTGAACAAAGTCGATAGCACGTTTGCTGCGATGACTTTGGCAGGATCTCGCTCAATTTCTTTCGTAACCTTCCCCCGGGCAGAAGTTCAACGGCTTGGATAGAGCTGGTTAAAGTGCTGTCCTCTTTCAGGGCGAATCAGGAGGGAACTACGAAGGAAGAAGCAAAATGAGCTAACCATGTCGAAAAGAATGGAAGGTAAATGTCTAGGTTCTATTTCAAGAAGAGCGTGGAGATGATATGAGAGTTGTAGTGCTTATGAAGAATTCGAGGTTCTGGTCTGTCCCTGCTAAGGTGCTCGGTTTTTATCTACCGGAAGATGCAAGATAGGCGACGAGAAAGGAGACGCATCGCCATCGGGGAACACTAGCACTTGTGCTCTTCCAGAAAGTTACTTTGTGGGACGGGCTGAGATGGTCGAGACACGAATGTCGAATAAAGATTGTTATACTGTGCGTAACGGCCCGCGAAAAAGTCATTGACTTTATTAATAGTAGCGTAGTGACAAGCCGAAAAAGTGGTTTGAAACAACAAAGTAATGTTCACGATGACCGAATATTGGGTATCGCAAGGATGCCAAAAATTTGAGCAAAAAAGCAACGCAGACGTCTGTTGGGCAGAAGAGTATAAAATTACACTGAAAATATACAATACACACGCTCCATATTTCCATCATCTGTTGGCGAAAGCAAGCGAAAAGGGAGAAGTCCAAAATGGAAAGTCAAAGTAAAGGTCATTAAAGGCGCGTAACTGGTAGAGCATTAAACAGTATCATGATTGATCCTCAGAAGACAATGTACGGCTGTTGGGAAGAAGAGGTGTCCGCTCCGTAGCATCTTCTGATGACGTAGGTCGTAAAGGAGGTTGCGAAGGTGAGGTATCAACGTCTATTCCTGGACTAGGCTCAGCCGGGTCCGAATTCGGAGCACCTGGATTCGTCACATCTGCTTTGCAAACAGGGCACTAGATTGCCGTCGTCAATGACATCGAGGCGTACCGTAAAATAGCTGAAACATACCAATTTCTTTCTTTGAATCAACCATTCGTCCACCTCATCCATATGGAAAATATGGTGACATGGCAGCACCCTAACTTTGTCCCCTTTCTCAAACTCCGATAGACATATTGCACATTCTAGCTGATTTTCAAACCAGGGTTGGTCTGGTTGATTTTTTGAAGTTGATGGGTTACACGAGGACTCGCCCTCTGTCGCAGGGGTAGCGGTTGTCGATACAGATTGAGACGTCAATCCCCGTTCTAGATCAACTAAATCTGTGGGAAGGGATCTCGGACAGGGTTGGTTTCCTTCATGTTTCTCCCACCCTGTTCCAGTCCAAACTCGCCAAGGAAGACCATGGACTATGTCTTCGGGTGCACGATCCCGTTGTGCAGCTCGAGCAGCTCGTATGCGATGAATGATAAGGGTGATGAAGGTGAGGATAGAGGGTAGGAGGAGAATTATGATAAATGTGATTATAGGCCTGGAAGAATGATGCTAGCGTCAATACATATTGTTGATGGAGAAGACCACGAGAGCAATGTACTCAAAAGAGTGGAGACGGGAAAAAATAAGACGTACGAATACCATTCCCAAGCGGAATATTCTGCAGTGATGAGGAGTGATAGAGTGCGAAGACCGGCATGAGATGTATTGGAGGCTTGGATGAGAGAGGACAATTGGACGTAATCAGAGAATCTGATGAAGGTAGCTGCAATATTGATGTCTGAAGCATCCTCTGATAGACCGAAAAATGAATGGTCGGTGATTTGAAGCGTATGAAAGGAACTTACCGGGACTGTACATGTTCACTAACGTATCGGGATAACCAGAGACTTCGGGATCATTTCCGCCGACAACCACAGCTCGCGCACCCAGTCTCTGCGCTTCCCTGACCTTGCTGACGAATTCGCATTCTCCTCGTTGTACCAAGGCTATCCAGAGCTCGGATGCATCCGGAGCATTTGGACCATGTATACACAATGTCGGACACCCAGTATTTGTTGGGAAGCCAGAGAGTGAATCATTTGAGCATGAAACTGTGAAAGAAGACAGTGGTATAACGTAGCCCAGAAGAGGGACATTGATTTCTGCGCCAAAGGCCGCTGTGAAATCTCAGGTAAATGACACGATATTTGGAATGACAGCAGGTGAGATACCTGGTCTTGAAGCAAAAGAAATAGATGGATTTTTGTCGATTACAGAAACAGTGCTCTCGGCACCCCATGCCCAGTTCCACCAGCTCTTTTCCGAGTCCACGCTGAAAAACCTTGAAATCGAGAATTCTCGTGCATAAGCCTGAGCAGTGACAAAGAACAGTACAGCAAGAGTGTTGGAATAGGCGCTTAGATTGCGCATGGCGCAGGATATGGGGGAAGCAGAAAGGTTTTGGGAGCGAACAGGGCGGATGATGGCTGGAGCTTCGTCTCGAATGATGCCCACGTGGTCAGGGCCAGACGTCACTGTCCAGCCTCTACCAGAATCTTCCAGCTCGACCTCCCTGCTACAGCAGCATTACCCGCTAAATGATGAAAAGCAGTTGGAAGGAGAGGTTGTAGAATAAAGCCACGCAATGGGAAGGGTCCTTACGTGCGCATAATACTTAGTGTTCATTTACCCCATCAACCCTCCTTTTTGATTTGTCTTGAACAAGACCAGCATACGGGCTCTTAGAATTTCACCTTTCTATCATCACGCAGCATCCATTCCCTGATCCCAACTTATGATCTGTACTGCATGTCAGGAATTCAGTATGTCTTTGATTAATACACCGATACTTGATTGACCATTCTCGCCATGACATTACTCGCTTTTCGGCCCACTCCTTGATCGGTCCTGAAAGACAAAGCTGCGAGACTATTCTAACTAGCCTATAGCATTCCCTCCGAGGAGCAGATTTGAAGTTTTCCCATGTCCTCAATACATCAACTATTTGATCTTTGACCATACATAGTACTACGGCCTTCCTCCAAGACCAACACGTTTCCAAGATTTAAAGCGCATTTTTGTGAACTGAGGCTTCTTGCGTGCTGAAATGCATTTGAGGATATGACATCTTAGATTCTGGTTAATTTCAGAGACAATAAGATCAGGTACATTCCGTGGGCAACGCTAAGAAAACTTCTGTGCTGTTCATTTGACAATAGAGCGAATGGGTTCAAATCACATACCATCAACATTCGCATTCGAGCGCATCCCTTTTGTCTTTTTGGCACCTCTTATTGGTCACGTTATCGTGCTTTCAGAGAGCTAGTCATCTTCACCGACAAATCTACTTTACGGAACAGGTAATTTGTTTGGGCATTCATATGCTTTGCCACCTTGTGCTTGGAAACCTTGTATCCAAACCCCTCAAATCCGAGATGGACTTTCTCATAGTTCAGAACCCTCACATCAGTTGACATCTCGACGTTTCATCTTGTACGTAGATCTTTGAATGTCAAAGCGCTAGAGACTTAAAATACCGTCGATTCTAGATCCCATTATATCCCAGTGGCACTTGGGGCCGAAACTACCAGTGATAACCGTCATTGTTCATCGCAATAGTCAAATTACAACTACCAGTGATAACCGTCATTGTTCATCGCAATAGTCAAATTACAACCCTTTCCTCTCAAGCTCGCTCTTCCTTCCCTTATACAAAGTGCACAACCCGTATTTTGACGTATCTCAGGCTCAAGCACGCGTCGCGAATAGACTAAAAGTACTCAGGCGATTTTGATCAAGATCCATTAGCCGGGTACCTCTCATATATAACAAAACGAACAAAAACCTGTATGTGGCTCGTGTCTGAGATACAAAGCAATATCACCGAAAGCCTTCATGTTCATTTATTGATCGAAACACTTTGTAGAATATAAAGGCAATATCTCCAGTGACGGCCTCCCTTTCCTCCTCCCTCTGCCCACCGCTCCCAACTTTAACCTTCGCTTTCCACCACTGTCCTTCGTATCGCATCCCTACTCCTACCCCTGCTGTCTTCAGCATACCGTTCCCACTTGCACCTACCAAACCTTTCTCCCGATACACACAGCCCTCATTCATCTCATACACCATATACATCCCGAAATCGGACTTCACACGCGCAAGTCGTGCCGACCAATAGGCGGTCAGGTTTGACATCAGGTGGACATTCATCCTATTGAATCATCATGGAAAAATTGGAGAAAGTGAAGAAGTCGGCTTCTTCATCAAAACGAAGACATAGTAAGTAGACTCTGTTAAAGAATTCCGGTGTGGTTTCTACATATACTAACATGTATATATTTCGGCCACCTCCACCTAATTGTCCTGTTGCACTCTCGTCTTGACGACCATATATCCCTGCTTGCACTTGAATGATGGTTTATACCTTCATTCCTCGACTAGCAAAACCGTGTTCATACTATCAAACTGGCACCTGTCGATTCTCCGACGAAGAATGCGATTTCCTTCACATCGCTTCCGATATCTCGACTACGCAGCCTCATTTCAAAGGAAAGCCTTGTCGATATCATCTCGCGGGGTTTTGCAGGAACGGAGACTCCTGTCGCTTCAAACATACCTCCGATGCTCATGAGGACAGCTTGACGTCTAAAGGTTCGTGCATCAAAAATTTTCTTGATTTCCGTGCACCGACGGACACTAACATTCACGTGTTTTGACTGTTTAGACGATACTGCTATTACTAGCCCGTCATTTGACTCTGACGACAAGCCTCCACCCCTAGAAGGACACACGAATATCGATAGCGGTGGAGAATGGAGTGCACAAATACATCATCACCATCACCAATGTGAGCGGACTTCTCGTTAGCTTGCTTCTCAGAACATTTCACTGACCAGCGTTTAACAATAAACCCATTAAATTAACAAAAACAACAAAAATGATTTTCTTTCGTTCCCTATTCTTATTGTCTTTTCAACATTGCCACCGGAATATAGACCCGTTATCCCCAACAAATTTTTCTTCTGGCATGCTTCTTTCACCCGTATCCCCTACTGGGATCTACCCGCCATCCGCTGTGCCTTTTCCCAATTCCAAAGACGGGACCTCTGGATATGCCCAATCTCCTTTATGGTCAGCTTCGCCATACGTCAACAACGAGTACCCGTACGACCCAAGTCATGCACATCCGATACCACCACCGCATCTGCCCCTGCCAAGTGCACTAGCGACCCCTGGTCCTCTATCGCCATTCCATTACCCAGAAGATGGTTCGATGTACTTTTATCCCTACCACCATCACCACCATTCGTTGTACGCTAACGCGTATTCGTATCCACCATCGGGTTCGAGTTTTAATGCATTATCGTCTCCTGCTGGATCTTTTGATTCTACTCCTACTACCTCTTCTTCCGAGACTTCAGCGATCGAGTCGAGTTCAGATCAGTGGATCACGCCTCCAAGTACGGGGAATAGCACCTCGAGCTCGGGCTCCCTCGAGGCTCGAGAATTTGACGAAGATTATCAGCCACACCTCAAGAATGCGGGTCGAGTGAAGCGTGACGGTGCCCGTCCCGAGCCCAAGCTTATCATTCCTTCTACCGCTACCGATGCTACTATCGATGGACTGATACCGCCAGTTTCTTCGCCATCATCAGAAGTAGATGTGGCACCGTCCATGTCACCGAATACTAGTACGACATCTTCAGGCGCCAGTTCGACTCCTAAATGCCTTTCCCCAGAAACTGGGTCGAGCTCTAGATCGAGGTCGAAATTGAAGAAGGATATCAACAGAGAAGCGAAATATAAAAGTAAGCGGTTGCCCCTCTTAATTTCCAAGAATTGATTGATATAATATTCCATTCCAGCAAAACCCTGTAAATTCTGGAAAGGCAAAGGCGCCTGTCCGCGTGGTGATGAATGCACTTTGTAAGTTCGTGTCTCAGTCGAGATGCCTACAGAACACTGACTCGGTTACAGTATGCACGGCGATGGCGACAAACCCCGGAGTGATGATCACTCGCAGAGCCAATCTTCACCTGTGTCATCTATTTCCTCGGATGGAAGCAGCATAAAACACCACCTACCCTCCAAGCCTCTTTCCGAACTCGAAGAAAAGCATAAAAGAGGTTTCTTCCCAATCAACTGGAGAGTTATCGGTGGAGGAGTACTGATGGGGAAGCCTGATAAAAAATCCAAGGCAAAGGACAAGGGCAAGGACCAGGGTTTCAAGGCCAAACCTGCCGACTTGTCTCTTTCTCCGGTCAAATTCCCAACTTTGACTTCAGTTGAAGAAATTGGAGTCGAGTCTGGTAGTAGTACAGACTCCTCGGAGGTCGAATTGACGTTTCATTCTATTTGGGACCACCCAAAGAGTGCGACGTTTGACTCGAGGGCAGAAGAGGATTTTTTGGAAGGTGGTAGTCAAAGGGTTCGAGCGACCTCGATTCCATCGACTCCGCGAGCAGCTGTTTTTCTGGGTGGTGCGGTGAGTTTCTAGTCTCCTCTCATAAAATTATTCGTAGCTAACATCGTTCCAAAGCTATTCGCCGCCGCAGAGTCTCCAGGCAACTTATGAAATCACGAACATATAATTTTACAACTCATTTAGAAGCCGGGCTCTATTGCCTCGGCATTTCATCTCACTCTTCGATCTTCAATTTTTATACGCACAAAGGATGGATTCTGGACAAACGGAGCAGAACTTTCTAGGCACATTTCGCTTTCGCTTTCTGATCTTGCTTTTTGATAAATGTAATGTATTTACTTCGATCTTCATCTTTGTAGTCCTTTTCTTTGTCAGTCTTGGGACAAGACGTGTATATATATTCAAGAATGTACTGTACGATTTAGCGCACTCGGGATGGGCAAGCTTCATTTTTCGTTTTTCGTTTTTGAATACGCGATCCGCCAGCCGGTTATTGTTGTACGTAACTTTGCTCTCCTTAAAATTTCTACCGTAGCATCGAATGTGGCTAGTTAACTAGTGATCAGAGTCAATAGACGTATTGTTCTTCTAGTTAACTAAGAATTGGGCCATCACTAGCACGAGGCCTTAGTCGCCACATGGCCATAGTTCCCAGGCAATGTAAATGCCAAGACGGCCTAATGCAGCCACAAAAGCTGTCAGACTCTGGGAGATAGTGTTGTCATTTCTTTGAATTGCATTGATACTTATTGGAAATTGTTTGATTTAATTTAATTGACTTTTTAAGTGGAAGTTTCGACAACAAGCTAAAATTATCTTTAAGGTAAAATGACTTGAAAGGATATGCTGTTCAATGCCGAGTTGCCTATTTTGTAATGGAACTAAAAGCGGTCTTGAGATATGATGACTTCCTAGTCAGAACATTAATAGAAGTTGCCAAATGGGTTTGCAAATGGAATTCTGACTGCGAGCTCAAGTTAACCAAGGACAAGTCCTCCTATTGAAGTTGGCCCCTTGCAATTGTAATTAATATTCTTCGTTCAATCCATGCTAGAAGTCACTATCATTCCCTGGTCAACATCTTTCGCCTCATGTTGATTTAAATTCAGATTATGAAAGTAAACCTTATTATTACCTCAGCTCAACTATATTGCTCCTCTCCATTCATAGTGTTAAGGTTATCAGAATTTAAGACATATCTAAAGTGCTAACACAGCAAATTTACACAGAAGAATATTCTTTTACCTAAAGCTCAAAAAATTCTGATTAATTGCTGATTTAATTGATCAATAGTGATTAAAATTACAATTAATTATTGTGAATTTCTTAATTGGTTTGTAACTGATTATAATTAGTAATTAGCTAGTACCTGAATACAATGACTTCCACCTTCAACCAGACTGTATACGGAAGGAAACCCGGAAGCAAATTGTGAGCAGAGAGTGACAGAATCAATATTCCTGTGCTCTACAAAAATGTGCTCATATACATTTGCAGCATGTGTAACTTAGGTCTCAAAAATAAATGTTCAGTTCCTAGTATCATTATAGTGGCAAGAAGTCATTGATCTACTGTACCATTTTGATCAATTCGTCAGTAACGGGTAACGGGACCTTGAAAATCGACGAAAATGAGGGGTTGTAACGCATTACTGAGGGAGGTGACGAATTTTTCTCTCCGTTACAACAGAAAAATCACCCAAAAAAGGCAAATTTTCGCCGCCTCCGGCGAAATTTTGATTGTTGTAACGAGTAATTTCCTCAAGTGACGATTAAAAAAGTTCGTCAGGTATGTAACAGTAACGAAGGGGTGACGAATTGATTGAAATGCTACAGTACTACTTTTGGTCAAAAGGTGTATTCTTAATAACATGTATGAGGCCATGATTTTTGCAATTTGTAAACCTAATTAGCTGTAATCAGGTTGCAATTGAAGTGGTGAGTCTGTTGCCATTCAGAGATTGTGAACAGAAAGTAGCACTATCACTATTTGTGAAAAAAGGGTAGTAGGAATAAGTCCTTCTAAAGTCAGCCTTATAGTTTCTTGTGTAAGCTGAGAGAAAATTTTATCTAAAAAGTCCTTGCAGCATAAAATCAATTAGTTAGTAATTTTAATTGATTATAACCAATTAATTCCTGGAAAAATTAGCTTTAATCTAATTGCTTTTAGCCTTACAGGGTTTGCCCCATGCATACATTAGTGTTTTGACAAATTTCTAGTAACTGGTGGATTGGTAAGATGTTTTAGGCATGTTGCACATTTTCAATACATTATACATACCCATCTGCACACTCATTCTAAGTCTCTCCAAACAGTATGATGAACCCCAACTGAGTGGTTGTCGCTGTGGGTGTTGATAAAAAAACTGGCTACTGGAGGCAAAAATGACACGGTCGGTCTGCTGGTAGCTGGATAATTATAGCTGTACCGATCAAAACCAGTAATTTCTTAAAATGCTGACGTATTCACCAATATCAGTACAGAATGGATGGACGCTCAGGAATCATTCAAAAAAAGGCAGCATATGCGAACTCGGCAATCAGACAGGGAACCGGCTGATGGATGATGGATCGCTTATTCAAAAATGAAAAAACGAAAATGAAGCTTGCCCATCCCGAGTGCGCTAGTTTCCTTTACTCTCCAGCTCAGCTTGGGAGGTACCCGATAAGATCACGAGATAAGATAAAAATTATCTGATAAGCAAGCACGCCATTCTACGTAAATCGACCTTTTTTGATGGTAACGGGGCCATTTCACAGCCCGGACCTTGAACCAATAACCGCAATAAGGTGACTGTAGGGGTGCGTAAGCGCTGCTCTTTCTCTTTACAACCACCATGCCTTCGATATCAGACATTGACTACAACCAACCCATCTCCGAGATTCTCAAGCAATCTACCAAGGAGGCTCACGACCAGGTCGCTACAAGCCCCGAAGCCGGCAAACTCTTACGAGGTGAACTGACTAGAGAGCAGTATGCCCGCTACTTGATGATGCTGTGGCACGTTTATGCGTGAGTTCAGACTGCTACTTTGAAATACCAACAATGACCGACTCGTCATAGCGCTATTGAGCAAGGCCTCGAACGGCATTCAACGCACCCCGTTTTTGAACCCACATACAACCCTGCTCTCCTCCACCGCGCGTCGGCACTTTCTGCTGATATCTCTACCATCCTTCAAGTCTCTGAATGGAAGACCCATCCAATTCACCACAGACTCATGGCGTCACCGCCCCAAGGCCTCTCAGAGTTCGTCAACCGTATACATGAAGTTTCGGATGCTTCAGACCCTTCACCTCTACTTGCTCACGCATACGTGAGGTACCTCGGTGACCTCAGCGGTGGTCAGACCATTCGGCATACGTTGGCTAAAGCCTACAACTTGGATGAGAGAACTGGGATGGGATTGCAGTTTTATGGATTCAAGGAGTTGACCTCGAGTAAATCTGCCTCGCAAGGTGATATGAAGAAGATAAAGGAATGGTACAGAGCTGGGATGAATGAGGGCGTTGGGGATGATTCGAAGAGAAAGTGTAAGCGCTTTCTCTGCTGCACGTTTACTTGCATGCTGACCCCTTTTTTTCTCCTCACAGCGGACATTGCAGACGAAGCTTCTCTATCATTCAAACTCAACGCAGGACTCTTTGCTGCGATAGCACAATCTGAACCCGAGCCCTCGGAGGAAGGATTGACCAAGGACCAGCTCGCGGCGCTTGTCAAGCCTCTGGCACCGGAACAATCTGGCTATTCGGTTCAATCCGTTGTTGTACTCATTGTAGCAGGTGAGTTGATACAGCTTTTTACACATCATATCACATCATGTTGTCTATCCATCTGTCCCTCGAATCATACTGACAAACCACCTATACTTAGTGTCCATCGGTCACTTTCTTCTTACAGTAGGCGGCTTCACAGGCCAACGAGGCTGGGTAAAGTTGATTGCTGTAGAGGAGTGGTTGGATTCGACGTGGAAGTCCATGACCACTGCAGTTTAGATCTGGGCCTGTAGGCGGAAGATGCCAGGTGGACCCACGTCGACTCGGGGTACAGCCTTATTTCGCCATCTGTCGCCATACCATTCCAGTCACAGCTGCCGCAAACTTGCTTATTTTAGACAGTGTCCTCGTGCAGAAGGCATTGCATCTTACTATCTACACCTGTTTTGAATATCTGCGAGGCTTCACGGTCTCTACTTGTATAGATTCTTGTATCATGCTATCTTGGATGTTTAATACTCTTCACTTTACGATCACTCGGTTCAGGGTACATATACATACTTGCACATCTTTATTCCGTAGACACGCACGTACATCTGGCGTTCTTTTTGTATCATTGTCATTTTTTTCCTGATAAAGGGCGTCTTTTTATGAGCGAATGAGAGTAAGATGCGTGTTAGCGCTGACAATGTGTTGTAATAATACGACTACGAGTAGTATGCCTCTTGACGCCTTTGACTGGGCGCTTCCGCCCTCTGCTGTTCTTGTACACATCTCTCCCTTCAATGCGGTTTTTCATTTGTAGTATCAGCCCTATCCAACAGCAACGATCAAGTGGCCAATGCCGAGTACAAGGAGTATGTTTGGATGTGGAGCGCCCTGGTCCTAGGATAGTATCCAGGTGGCAGGCGTGCCAGCTGTTCAAGCTGAAGTTGCGTTGGGAACCAGGTATTCGGATATCAAGTACTTGGTTGCCATATAATAGTTTAGGATAAGATAAAATGGTAATGGTTGGTTCTGCGGGCATAAAAGTATGTACAAAGGATTGAAAGAGTAGGCGACCAAATAAGAGTAAGAGAGAGCGAGCAAGATGAGATGAGACTATGCTATGTACTACACACGTTGTAAGAGCGACAAGTTCAATTAGTCTCGGCCCATAAGCTACTAAAAGTAGAACAAGGAGTAATAGATAGGACTGGGACATTGCTGTATATAGAACAGGGGTGAAAACAAAAGGTGGTGTAAAAGGAGAACAGGGGTCCAACAAGGGTACAAGAACAAGGTTGGTATGGTATGGGTGATCAATGTCTGTAAACATATGTGAGAACCAAGTATTAGCAATAAAGGAAAAATGAAAATGTATATCAGAAGAAGAAAAAGAAGAAAAAGAAGAAGAAGAAGAAGAAGAAAAAGAAAAAGAAAAAGAAGGACTGGTTTACAGCATCTATTATGACAGTAATGGTGGGGTGACCAGGACCTGTCTTTGGTTGAAGGGAAGTCAAGTAGAGGAGATGAAAGTTTACAGATAAGGAGCCATAAATGGAAGTAAAAATATGAGAGTGGAACAAGAAGGGAGTGGAAATGGGGAAGCAGTTTGACAAAACATTGGAAATGGGGAAGAAGTTTAACAAAACATTGGAAATGGGGAAGAAGTTTAACCAAACATAGAAGAGAGTAAAGAGTGGCAGGACTAAATGGAGTGATAAGATATTGCAGAAGATATAGAACTTTGGTAGCTGTCCTGGGAGTAATGAGAGCTTCTTCCAAATTTTGAGAGCTCTCAAGGTACTGACAGCCACATACTGCATTTTAAAGAGGCAGTGATATGTCATTTCAGCAAGTACAGGGGTGTCATTTGGTTTTAGACATGATGCAACAAATACATCTCCAAGGCGCTGATATGATTTTTCTAAACCTTCATTATAATTTGGATCCAATGAAACACCTAAAAGTCCCTGTAGGCAATAAGCTCGGTCCTCTGGCCGAGTTGTCTCCCTGTCTAGAGCCCAAGACATTCGATCCAGCACATGAGCATCCTGGAAGGATTGTTCACCCGAGAGAACCCTGGAAGGAATTGTGGTCACGACAGATATTTCATGACGTAATTCATGCTTGGTGCCAATCCGAGTCCAGATTTTATCGAAGAAAATAACCTCGTGAGGCGCAATTAGTTCCTGCAATGTCCAGCCGCGTCGAAACCATTCGCTACTTCGAAGCTTCCGCCACAACCGCCAATTGAAGGGATCCATGTTGGAATGAAGCCTGAGAAAATATTGATAGCACTGAAGCAGCCGCGATAACTGCTCATTGACCTTGACACTGGTATCAACATCAACAAGATAGGCATAACAGACTTCTGCATGCTGATAATATAGAAACATGGAGCGAATGTTTCGTGCAACATCGTCGTGATTTCCTTGCTCTATACAACATGTATCAATCCAAATATAGCGGAAACCGTCCAAGCGTGCTTGCCTGCAGGCAGCCCGTATTTTTTGATAACTCGACTTGGATATCCATTGAATTCGAGGTTGGGTATATTCTTGGTAACGAATTTCTCCCTCTGTCCACCTATGGGATAGAATGGCGTATAGGGGCTCATCATTTCCGTCGAATGTGATGAGCTTCAAAGTATGCGTATCGATAAGGCGACGGGGACGGACATCTGCAGCGTGTGAAGGCTCCGAGGCATATGTACGACGATGGCCGAAAGGAGGACTTGTGGTATATTGGGTATCTCCGCGTCTAGTATTTCTACATGTAGGATGGTAATCTTTGTACATGTCGATACAGGTTTTATTCAAACTGTCAATTTTCGTGAAAAGCATATTGGCGAGGTAATGCAGATGTTTATATCTGAAGCGACTGCGATATCCTGAAGCAATGTCCTCGATTTGACAATCGGATAAACTGCATGCAGGAATTTTATTGAAGTCGAGGAAGCAACGTGAACCATGGTATCTGAGTGCCGCAGGACTACGGAAAGCTGAGTTCGTACTGGCCTCCTCTGGAAGGGACTCGGGCTTGTTTAGAGAGGTAGGTGTGTCAGAAGCTTTGCGTTGTCGACGTCGCAGGCCTTGCATTATGATTTTCTGCTTTCGGTTTCTGTAGTTCCTCCAAGATCAGACATAGGAAAATGATCATATAATGAGTACATGCCTATCGACCAGTTGGCTCAGACTTTTTCGTCGAGATCTCGGTCTAAAGGATAGCAGTTAAGAGTAAGGAAGATGAAGGTCGTCCGAGTCCAGGAAGGTGTGAGCTGTGCAGCAGCAGTGTTTTCATAAGGCTGTAACGCATCGGGCACGAGGTCTAGAAAGTTGCTAGAAAGTTTTTTTTTTCAACAACGTTACCTTTGGCGCAATTAACGCCAGATTATACTAGCCAGCTGTGAGCATTTAGGGTAAGCTGATGATGGAAGTTCGGAAGGAGAGAAGTGCATTCTGCACAGCCACTGAAGACGATCTCCTTTATTGAGTTAAAATTGCTGCGTTGACCAGATAGTGTGTATTGTAGAGGTTGCAGTTTAATAGTATAAGATAATGGTTGGTTCTGCGAGCATAGAAGTATATACGAGGGGTTGAAAGAGTAGGCGATCAATTAAGAGTAAGAGAGCGAGATGAGACGTCGACGAGGCTATTATGTACTACACACGTTGCAAGAGCGACAAGTTCAAGCGTTGAAAACGGAAAAAGCAGCTATGCTGCGCGTCCTGCGTGCGTACTCGGTACCGCAGTTCACCGCAGTACCGAGCTTGAGTAAGAATCGATATGTACTCGAGTAGATAGAGGTCCATAGTCCTGAAAATCCTTCCTTTCCTTCTGTCTTCTTCCCCTTTCCCTCCGTCTCCTTCCAAACCGAATCCAAAGCACGAAACACTCAAAGTAACCAGCACGTCAAGTGTCTCCTCTCCAACTCGGGTACAACACGAAACCAAACCGCCGAATCCGATATCAACAATGTACACGAAGAAGAAAACAACTCTCAATACCCCTGCCCATACCCCCCACTATACCCTCCATGCTGCTGATACTGCGACATTGGTTGTGAATGCGCGTGATTCCCAGGCGACGGCGGTGGTGGATATCCATACTGCGGCGTTGGAAACTCTTGTTGAGCATACCCAGGTGAATGAGAAGAAGAGTACGAGCTTCTCGGTATACCTTCCTGTCCATAAGGAGAGGGAGCATGATACGGAGAAGGCTGTTGTGGAAACTCTTGATGTCCGTACGAAGGTGAAGAAGAGTAGCTCTCTTTTCCATACGAATGTGATTCCGGCAACGTCTGTACAGACATGACAGACCCACTCGCGTGTTTATTCGCATATCCAAACCCTCCTCCAGTCTCCTCAAGCTGCATCGCCCCAGGTGCAGTAAGGTTCGTCGTTGAACTTGCTTGTGGAAACTCTCCTCCCAAACTCTTACTACTCCCCAAATTCCTCGCGTTAGCCTTTGCCTTGTTCCTCTCCCTCCTCTTCCTACAACAACACCTCCAAATTACACATCCAGTCACGATAAGGACAAATGCGAGGCAGCCTACGAAGATATAAGGCCATCGAGAGAGGACCATTTCTTGGTACTTTTTCTTTTTCTCTTCTGCTGATACTGGAGAATGTTGCATTTGGTCAGAGGGTAAGAGAGCATATTGAGAGTCGGCAGAGGTATCTTGGCCGCCGAGACGGAGAGAGACAAAGTCGGAATGGGCGGTGGGGAGGAAGGTGGTGGGTAAGAGTTGGACGTAGGGGTCATTGGAGCCGGATGCCCACGAGTTGAAGGACATTAGAGTGTAGGCGTTGCGTACTACCAAAGAGGTGAGTGAGAAATTTGGTGCTGAAAGGATTGGCTTACAGAAACTCATCCCCATAATCATATCATAATTTCCCAACAAACTAAAGGCACTCGTAATTGGCTGAAAACTCCCAATGCAGACATGTGCCCCGCTTTTATCCCTATAGTTGAAATTATCATCGACAGTGTCGAGAGGATGTATGGGATAATTGATTCCTCCAAAGTTGAAAGAAATGTTGAGCATCTGGCCACAAGGTACAGTCCACCACTCGTTGTCGGAATCGTATACTGCGCCTTGGACTCGACCATATATAGCATCAGCAACGTCTCGAGGGACCTGGGAAAAGGTAAACCCAGAATCAAAAACGGCGACGAGTTGGCCTTTTGGTGCCTTTGGAACGATGGATTTGATGGAAATGACATTTCCATCAGGACCAATAATACCATTGTCCTTGTCCGTCAGGGCCTGCCAGTGTTGCTCAGACTCGAGGAGCTTGTGCACAGTTTCGACATCGAGTTGGGGCATGGAAGTGATATTTTGGTACTCTTTTACCAATTCATTGATGGTGAGCTGACCTGAAACGGGGCCAGTCCCAGAAGCACCTTTTCTGTCGAGGAGAAAAGTGATATAGTTGTCGTCAGTGCTGGTTTGTTGAAAGATGCGAGAGAGAATAGAGTCTGCAGAGGGGTCGTCGATTTTGTCGAGGACTTGGGAGCCGTCGTTGGGGCCGAGACCCAAAAGACCATCGTAACCTTGGTTATGGATGTTGGAAGAAAAGGAGGAAGCGTCGGTGACGAGCACTGAGAAACGTGTAAGCTATGAATAGGGTAGTTGTGAGCAAACATACGGAATGCCTGGTTGTCTATGGAGAAACCGTCGAATTCGACCTTGGCCGAGTGGATGTTACCGCTTGCAGCACCGATGGCATAGTTGAGAGTGATGCTTTTGCCGAGGTCGGTCGTCTGAGGAGCTGTGCCTGGAAAGTTGACCCAGAGGTCTGAGCTTCCGGTGTCGATAATAACTCTGGCTACCTGGCCACCAATGGTGACATTGGCAATGTACTGGGCGTTGTTTTGGTTGGTGAGAGCGGTACCGTCACGGCGGGCGAGAGAGTTGGAGGAAGTGTGTACTACGTGGAAGGGGATCTTGAGGGCATTTGAGAGAAGGAACGAGTCGAATACAGCGAGCAGCAAGGACAGTGGGATCAACGAGTGCATAGAGTTGGAACAAGATGGTTTTTCAAATTCAATTCTCACCAAAAATAATTAGTCCAAGGCAGTGTATTTCTTTTCTTTTCCTTCTCTACCCATGTTTCCTCTTCTCGTCGCTCTCTTTTCCTTTTCCTCTCTATCAAATGCCCTCGAGTTTCCTATTCACGGTACACGCTCTCCTAATCCACACCTCCCCTCCAGTCTCGTGCGCAGAGCAGGCAACATCGAGCCCTTGACAAACACCGCAGACGTTAGCTACTATGCAAACCTCACCCTCAACGGAGACTCGTTCTACTGTCTTATAGACACTGGCAGGTAAGTAATCTCCGTTTCCCAATTCTCCTTCTCTTTCTCAGTACTTCCAGCTCCGACCTCTGGGTGGCAGGCTCAGTCTCCAACGCAAAAGACCTCGGCAAGACCACCGGTGTTACTTATGCCATAGACTCTGTACAAGGTAACCCATCGCCGCCCAGTCCGACACCCGCGTTCTCACATTACGTCCACTCTAGGTGAAATCAAAACTGCCAATCTCGAATTCGCCGGCTATACTGTCAAAGACCAAGCCTACAGTGCGTGTCTATAACCTGCATTCTAGATCTACAACCAACGCCTTTTACGCAGTCGAAGTGACACCCGACAACACAAACCCCTCTGGTAAAGGCCTCATCGGTCTCGGCCCCAATACCGGCTCCAACATCTTCAAAGCCCTCGATAATTCCGACACTGGCCGTGCTGTCGTCAATCGCATATTCCTCCAAAACACTTCCACGCCAAATTTCATCACTGTCAATCTTGGGCGCATCGAAGGTGAGCAACCGAATTAATTCAAGGCGCCTCATGTCCATTCAAAATACTGATTCCCATCTTTCTAGACCCCGACGACCCCTTCCCGGGCAATATCACCGTCGGTTCCATTCTCTCCGGCCTTGAATCCATCTCTTCCCAACCCAAATTAGAAGTTACAGAGGTCTCTGTCCGTCGTTCAGGCGACCAGCATTTCCAGGTCCTTATTGATTCTGACGGTATCATCGGCCCCGACAACCAATCTATATCTATAACTACTTCTGTAGACGAGACCTCCAATTCTAAACAAGCCACAGCAGTCATCGACACTGGTTTCTCCCTCTCCCAAGTTCCCAAAGTCGTCGCAGATGCTTTCTACTCGCGTTTCGATGGTGCAGAATACGTCAATGTCAACGGGATAGGCAACACCTGGATTGTACCCTGTACCATTGAAGCCAACATAACCTGGAAAATCGGTGGAACGCGGTACCCTATTCATCCTCTAGACGCTACCCTAAAACCAAGTATCATGGGCATGTCAGACGACGCAGTGGTAAACAGCAATGGGGACGAATGTTGTATCGGGATGTTCCAGCCCATGTCATTTGATAGAGGAGACGATCCGACATATGATATTATCCTAGGAATGTCTTTTCTGCGAAACGTCTACGCCTTGTTCAATTATGGGGATTTCATAGAGGGGTCCTCCACGGATCGGGGAGACCCGTATTTACAGATGCTCTCGACTACGGATGTGCCTTCTTCGCATTTAGATTTCGTTGAAGTGAGATTGGGAGGTGTGGACACGACTGGAGAGCAGAATCTCAATGCACCAAACTTTAGTTCAGACGATTCGAGTTCAAAGAGTTCTAAAAACTCGAAACTCAAGGTCATCTTCTTGGGATTGGCGATTGCCGCTGGTGTACTTGGTATCGCACTCTTACTATGGGCGTTTTGCTGTAGGAGACGAGCAAACAGGGGTAAAGGAGGTAAAGGAGTCAAACCAAACGCGGGATGGATGGCGTATGGTGGATATGGAAGGTTGGGTGATCCGAATGCGAATGCTGGGCCCGGAGCGTATCCGTTCCGAGGCTTGTCTTCTTCCTCTTCGCAACCACAACCCATACCGGAGAACCAGAGATACTCGTACCCCTACTCTGGCTCTGGACAAGGTGCAGAAACGAGATACGATCCCGTACCTACGTCGACTACTGCACCTCCAGGTACTAATTACGCTGGTGTGGGTCTTTCACGGGGTGAGGCGCCGCCTTATTCTACACATGACCAATATAGCGGTAGAGGGGGGTTTGAACCGGATCAGTTGTATGATCCTCCGAGGGCTTATTCGCCTGTTCCTCAGGGTGGGCATGGGCATGGAAATGGAGGGTATGCGAGTCCTTGGGATAACGGTGCCGGGAGGCGGTAGTAGATCATGATGGTTATTTGGGCGTTTATGTTATGATGTTGCATGGACTCTTTTTTTACTATTACTGCTACTAAGGATCGCTGCATACTCACGTATTCTATTCTATACTTACTCGTCACGGACAGACATATACTTATTATTGTCATGGACTCTGGATGGAGCACAAGCCCGTTTTGTTTCTGTCTGTTCAATTGTCTATCTCCTTCCTGTCTGTCGTTACGTTTTGTACTACATTATATTAGCATTCATCGTCCCGGCTCATCTACATGTCTCACTACTTGATTACAACAGTCACCAACATCAGATTCGTTCTTGGGAGCAGAGTTGTTCCAACAACTGAATGTATTTGATCTCTTGCAATGATCCATGGAAGTCGTTTTCAATGACATGTCACGTACGCAAGCTGTATTTAGCGCCGGCATCCCAGGACTTTCCGAGCGCTAGTTAGAAAAAAACCACAAAGTTTTCCTCTTGGTATGCTCTCCCCTATTTGGTACTTTAGCTGCTCACTGATAAATGCAATGAGAAACCTGGTAACGTCGACGGGCAGTCTCCAAACCCAAGTTTCAAGCTCGAAGCAATTGGCGCCCAAATGGTTCTTACAATAGGAATCAGATGTGCTGTTAGACAATGAATGGTCACGAGCGCTAGCATGCTATAAAATAAGCGCTGATGACAGCGTCTTAACTACTGTCCAGTGTTGTCCGAATCTGTGCATTCCATCGTGCTTAGATTGAATATCAACCCTTCTACCTATATAAGAAACCACGTATCTTGGGATGGCGCTCGTTTCCTTGTGCCTCCCCCTTCCCCCCAAAGCCCCCAAGCCCTCAAAGCGATCTACCAATACTGCACATCCAGCTCACATTTACATCTTTCGTATGGGTTCTAACAAGTCCATTGCTGCAAAGCCCCACTAGTATCCCGTAAGACATCAAAGGGACCGTGTTCATGCACTAGATTGGTATATCTAAACGGACCTCTAGAACTGACCAATGGTGAGGCTTCTAGGGATGAAATATGCCGGATACAGATACTAGGTATGTCTGCATTAATGTTCTTCTATCTTTTACTCAAATTAGTCTGAAACGGGTTTTCCCAGGCTACGAACATACCCAGGCTCGACTCTCGAGCCACTTACTTTGATCTCTCAAAGTCTCATCAGACCCTTTCCGAAAACATCCGATTGCGATCTCTAGGGTCTACGTATGCCGCACTCTAGCAAATGGATCAGGTACCCTAGCTCCCGTGACCTGCGTTGTTGAGGCTTCTAACCATTCAACATCTCTGACAACATCATACAAGGTTGCGCGCCCGAAATACTGACCGTTCGTACTTCTGATAATTCAACAACTGCCATCTTACAACCATGGTTGTACGCTGGGAGCCATAGTCCAACAACTTTTGACAACATAAGATGTTGTATCAATTAATTACTGCTACCCTGACTTCACGAAAAACCAGGTGGAAGAGGATTAAAACTTGTCCTCTGAACAGCTATAAGTATGCTGTCTCCCCTCAACCTCAGAGATAACCAGAAGCCTGAGTATGCCTTCTGAGCAGAATCGCGACAACGCGTAAGTACGCCTGGATTTGTCCTCGTAACAAGCTTTAACATTTCATCTCTACTCTCAGCGACGATCAGACGGGAACAGGGTTCTTGGGGAACGGACCGTCGTTGCCCTTCCACCCGTGCGTCCTTATGTTCTATTACAAGTAATGCTCCTCACAGGGTGACTGTAGCCATGTTTTGGAACAATTCCAAATCTACGTTCAAAATATGGAATACGGCTCTTCCTATGAAACCCACGATTCTCTCTACGATCACGGCCCGAGCTCACCTTCGCTGGCCCAGTATATCGTTGATAATCTCGGTACAGCCAGTGAAGTCTTTTCGCCATTCTCTAGTCTCAATGAGGCTAGCCCAGATACTTCGTCACTAGTCAACTGGGACGAGATCTTGAATGGCATCGACTTGAACGGCATCGACTCAGAAGGAGACTCGGACAATGTCAACTGGAATGACGATACCTTTAGCGCCTTCCTCAGCAGCATAGGGTTTGGGGACGGCCCACTTACTCCTAGTACTAGTGCAGATAGTCCAGATACCTTGCCGTCTCCTGTCTCTCCTAGTTCGATGTCGCATTCGGAATGGCCAACTACCCCCGAGATGAATCAAGATAACAGTTCTCCTACCCTCGGCGGAAGTTCCGACTTCGATATGCCCCCAAAATGGTGTGTCGGAACAGAGGCGTCCGACAAGGCAGCTGAGGGGAGACGCAAAAAAGACCCCAGGTTTAAATGTGATGTTCCAGGGTGCAATGGAAAATTCACCGAAAAGCACAACTTGTTAAGTATGTTCTTTTTGATACAACTTTGGGTCGTTCACCGAGTTCATGACTATTAGACCACGTAAACTCACACAATAACGTCAAGGAAGGGGAGTGTGGCATTTGCAACAAGACGTTTGCAACCTTGGGTTCGCTCCGACGACACCAAAAAGAGTCGAAAGAGCATAGAAGAAACGTGATAGCCAGAATTGTATTATACAAATTGTACTAGAAAGAAAAATGTACTATATATGTTCGTGAACTATGTCACAAATTACCGTCTACCGTTTGACCTTCAAGTTCAATTCGTCCTTTTCTCCTCTGCAGCTTGAACGCTCTTCACGGAATCCTTATAGCTATGCGGGAAAGGTCACTTGAATATTGTCCCTTCGCAGCGTGCGCAGTTTGGAGATTTCATTGCTTCTTACCACCATGCTCCTCAGAGAAGTCTCGCCGCGTGGGTGCCGCATGTGAGCGTGTGATTCTGAACAAGCGACATGGCGGTATTCAACAACTTTGACTATTACGTCACTGGACCATATTACAACTATGGTTGTACTGACAACTTCTAACAACTTAGGTGTCATTCTAATTAATTTGATCCTCTAGGTCTACCTAGTGGAAGACCATTAGCACAGACAACATGGTTAAGAAGTATGGTTCCGCTGATGTCTGACCTGAACAGCTCCAACTTCAAAAGTAGTCTTCGTTACTGTAACTGAAACCCAAGATGTCTCCAGCTTACTGCAATAGCAACGATATGGTCAATTACCAGATGTCTTACATGTAAGCGCTCGTCGAAGCATCCTCCTACCAAGTAATCATAGATGTCTCTGTTCTTAATAGCAGTGAACCCTGGGGTATTCAGGGAGAACCAGGAACTTCAGACGATAAATCGTCGACTACGGCGCTGTTCTACTTCAATCGATGCCCCTCAGATGGTTATAGTCACAGCGTCCCACCTCAAGCCCAAACCAATGCTCGGAATCTTCATATTTCCTGCGCTCAAAACTTGCAAGATGCTGGTCCCTCATGCAACCCTTTCCAGGTTCAGACTTCAGAGTCGGGCTATTCTCTCCATCTTGCCACAGTGACTAGTCCATGTTTTTGGTCATCTGCCGAGTCGACGCAGGCTTGGGATTCGTTTGAATTATCGTCTTTTGACCACTCGTACGTATTGGATTTTCTGCTTCATTCATCATTATATCTGATGCAATAACTACAACCATAGTATTCTGCACCAAACCCAAGCTAACCTCTGGGATCCTTTTTCCGACGTTCAAAGTTCAGCAGGTTCCGGTGACGCACATGACTCTCTCCGAATTCAGATCCCAGAGCAAGACTACTCTCTTGCGTGGGCTCAACGTCATGATACTTCTAGTGTCAGCATGAATAGTGCACATTCTCTATCGTCCACCGCCTTTCTTCAGTGCTGGTCCTCTCCTGTGTCAAATGAGACTGGTAGTTCCAATTTAAATTCTCCTAGCTCTCCGGACCGAGACTCTGATTTCGATATGCCCTGGAACCCACGTATCGGTACGGAGGCAACTCGCCGCTCGTCTTTCCAAAGACGCAAAAGACCCGCGAAATATGGTTGTACCGTCCCAGGGTGTGGCCAGGATTTCACTGCGATTCATAACCTGCGCAGTACGTCCCTGTCATGTCTGGCGCGAGTTACTTATATTAAATTACAATAATCTTCAGATCATATGAACTCGCACAATGGTATCAAGCCATACAAGTGCAACGTCTGCGGTGAGGAGTCCGGGACCTTGCATGTATTGAGGCGACACCAGCAGAAGAAACATGCAAGAGGTAGGACGAGATGAAGCAGGGTAAAATATGAGAGGTACCACGAATATCTCCAGGGACAGTGCTTTTTTTGCTTTACCTTTGCTCAGTAATGTTGGAACCTCTGTGCCCAAGTATTATATGCACCGGAGGACTGTCATCTTTGCATACGCAAGTCCATGATGTACTACTGTAGGGACTTGTTGTGAAGGGTAGAATTTGCACTTACGAATGCAGTAAAATATAAATTGATCGATAGCTTGCAATGGACACATTCGTGCGCGGCAAACATTCGGCAGATGCGTAAAACACAAAATTTCCCCTCCGTCATGTCTCCCTATTCGCCTTCTCAGTACTTCCAACGCAAAAGACCTCGGCAAGACCACCGGTGTCACTTATGCCATAGACTCTGTACAAGGTAACCCATCGCCGCCCAGCCCGACACCCGTATTCTCACATACGTCCACTCTAGGTGAAATCAAAACTGCCAATCTCGAATTCGCCGGCTCTACTGTCCAAGACCAAGCCTACAGTGCGTGTATATAACCTGCATTCCAGATCTACAATCAACGCCTTTTACGCAGTCGAAGTGTCATCGGTCTAGGCCCAATACCGGCTCCAACGTCTTTGAAGTCCTCGCTAATTCCGACACTGGCCGTGCTGTCGTCAATCGCATATTCCTCCAAAACACTTCCACGCCAAATCTCATCACTGTCAATCTTGGGCGCATCGAAGGTGAGCAAATGAATAAATTCAAGGCGCCTCATGCCCATTCAAAATATTGATTCCCATCTTTCTAGACCCCGACGACCCCTTCCCACCGTCGGTTCCATTCTCTCCGGCCTTGAATCCATCTCTTCCCAACCCAAATTAGAAGTTACAGAGGTCTCTGTCCGTCGTTCAGGTGACCGACATTTTCTTATTGACTCTGACGGTATCAGCGGTCCCGACATCTATATCTATAACTACATCCGTAGACGAAACCCCCAATTCTAAACAAGCCACAGCAGTCATCGACACTGGTTTCTCCTTCTCCCAAGCTCCCAAAATCGTCGCAGATGCTTTCTACTCGCGTTTCGATGGTGCGGAATACGTCAATGTCAACGGGATAAGCAATACATGGATTGTACCCTGTACCATTGAAGGGACGTGGTATCCTATTCATCCTCTAGACGCTATCATGGGCATGTCAGACAGTGCAGTGACAAACAGCAACGGGGATGAGTGTTGTATCGGGATGTTCCAGCCCGTATCGTTTGATACAGGAGACGACCCGACTTATCATCCTAAGAATGTCTTTTCTGCGAAACGTCTACGCCTTATTCAACTATGGGGATTTCATAGAGGGGTCCTCGACGGATCGGGGAGACAACATTTTTACAGATGCTTTCGACTACGGACGTGTCTTCTTCGCATTTGGATTTTGTTGAAATGAGATTGGGAGGTGTGGACACGACTGGAGAGCAGAATCTCAATGCTCCAAACTTCAGTTCGGACGATTCGAGCTCAAAGAGTTCTAAAAACTCGAAACTCAAGGTTATCTTTTTGGGATTGGCGATTGCCGCTGGTGTACTTGGTATCGTAATCTTACTATGGGCGTTTTGCTGTAGAAGACGAGCGAACAGGGGCAAAGGAGGTAAAGGAGTCAAACCAAACGCGGGATGGATGGCGTATGGTGGATATGGGAGGTTGGGTGATCCGAATGCGAATGCTGGGCCCGGAGCGTATCCGTTCCAAGGCTTGTCTTCTTCCTCTTCGCAGCCACAGCCTGTACCGGAGAATCAGAGATATTCGCACCCCTACTCTGGCTCCGGACAAGGTGCAGATATGATCCCGTACCGACGTCGACTACTGCACCTCCAGGTACTAATTACGCTGGTGTAGGTCTTGGACGGGGTGAGACGTCGCCTTATTCTAGACATGGACCAGTATAGCGGTGGAGGAGGGTTTGAGCCGGATCAGTTGTATGATCCTCCGAGGGCTTATTCGCCTGTTCCTCAGGGTGGATATGGGCATGGATATGCGAGTCCTTCGGATAACAGCCGGCGGTAGGCGTTGGGCGTTTGTCTTGGGCGAGGACCCCGGACAATACCCTCAGAGGCCTGATCCTGAAAAGTCGATTTTTACCCGTTTTTTTTTCTGTTCCCACGCTTTCTGAGCTTGGATTTGGACGTTTCTCCCGAATTCACAGTTTCGATCCTCGAAAAAGTGGTCATTTTTACCCGTTTTTCAGACCTCAGACCTCCAAGGGGGTTGTCCGGGGTCCTCTTGGGCGTTTATGTTGGTCAGACCCTTTTACTATTACTGCTACTAAGGATCGCTACATACTCACGTATTCTATTCTATACTTACTCGTCACGGACAGACATATACTTATTATTCTCATGGACTCTGGATGAACACAAACCCGTTTCATGTTTCTGTCTGTTTGTCTATCTCCTTCCTGTCTTCCATTTTTCCTCTAGTAGCACGCTGCACGACATCGCCTCGCATCCTCATAAGTACTTATTTTCCTGGCACATATATCTTGCATCTGGCATCGGTATCTCGTTGCATGATTGGTTTAGTACAAACAACAGTTTTGAAAATGATAGTTATGGACCAACACCAAAATCGCTGCTATTGAGCCGGGTTGTAATTGAATGGGCTGAAGTAGACTTACTGCAAGGCTACAACAACCGAATGCGTTTGTAACATGTCTGTCCACGATTTTCGAGATTCGAGTTGAGTTTAACCGAACTTCAAAAAAGTTCACACGGTTTCTCAAACAGAGACGTCGTCGCTTGGAAATTTCGGTCGACCTTTTTTCAAACTGGCTGGCCAGACTTTTCCACTCGCTATCAGGGGTCCCATTCTCAGTTGTTCTAGGGTCTGCTGTGGCGTATCCAATTCCTGATCTACATGTGCATAATTGTACTGGTATACAATTCATTTCATTCCGGGGTTGTCGTACTTGGATATGCTTCTACTCTTGGTGTGCGCTAATCATTACAGTCCGTAACCCACCAAAGCGTCCTCCTGGTATGTTTTCATCTACTTGGTGCTTCAGCTATTCACTGGTCAATGAAAAGAAAAACAGTTTACAGCTGCTGATTTCATCTGGTAGCGTCGACGAGCCAAACCCACGCTATTTCCTTCAAGTCTAAACCATTTAGCGCCCAAAACCAATAACCGGAATTAGAGCGTTGTAATCTGATGTTGTCCGCGATAAATGGCTACAGGCGCTAGAAGCCAAAGGTCGGTACTTGTTGTCCTTACATGTTGTGCAAAGGAGGTGTTTTGTATTCATTGACGCTTATTGTGCCAGCGCCTGGACCTGGATATAAGGGACCATGCACGTATTTTGAGACTGGTGATCTCTCTGCTCCGCTCCGCCAGGCGATTCACCAACGCTGCACCTCTGTTCCACCCTTTTGCAAGGATTCTCACAAACTTACACCGTTCCTGGATGTAGGACGTCAAGGGGTCGTAGCAATCATGTATATAGACAGATCTTTAGAAGGTGCTTCATCCTTGATGGTCACCATTGCAAATGTCACTGTCACGGCTTCGAGGATGATACGTACTAGGTATGTCTGCACTAATATCCTCTTGCCCAAATTGATTAACACGGGGTTTCCCCAGGTCACAAATATATCAACGTTCGTCAGGTCCGTCTCGGGATCCTAACCGTGCAACCTTCGACCTTTGATGATTACTGTGATCTCGAGGCATCATTGAACCTTCACAAGACATTGTCGAATCCTTCCCGGAAACACTGATTGCTATTCTGAACCACGTCCGGAACACGCATGTCGCGATCAAAGCCCCTGTGGCTTCCTGTTCCAACACCTCTAATAATTCAACATCCCTATCGACTAAATTACTTACAACCATGGTTGTTCACTATGGTTGTTGTCCATTCGTACTGCAACAACTTGTACAACAACAAAAGATGTTGTCCTAATTGATTTGCTGCCCTGGCTCCATGAACGATATGATGGAGAAGTATCTGGTTGTACACTTGTTCGATACACTGTTGTAAGTGTGGCTCGATTTGAGCTCTGAACAACTATTGCTTTATCAAAACAACAACCTTGCTGTTCCCTTAAAATGCACTGGCGAGAGGTTTCAAAACAACCACAATTACTTCCCCCAATCCTTACTTCAACGAATTTGATCCTCAAATGCTCGACGCGTGAGCGCGCTTTGATTTCTCCTCCTACTAAGTAGTAATATTCTCCCCTTATTCTCAGTGACGATCAGATGGAAATGGAAGCTTTGTTCGATGGAACGTCGTCTTTCCACTTGTACGTTTTGAGGTTCTACCACGAGTAGTACTCCTCATATATTTCTTTAGAGGTCAAAGCACAGAGAGCCCTGCTGCTATACTAGCTCATTTCTACACCCGGAGCCCTAGGTCGCCTTATCCCCCTCCGCCGTCTTCAGTTCTCGAAATGGAATCATCCTGGAATGTGGCTAGCTCAGATTCTTCATCCGCTGCCTCCCCCGAGGTGTTTGAACCCATGGACTGGTCATCCTCAACACCTCCTTCCAGTGCCCCCAGTTCATATTCTTCGCCACCTGCCAGCTCTCCTGGGACGACTTTCGATTGTAGTACTAATGCATTCCAATCATCCCCGAGTTATGATCTCAGCGCGAGCCCTTCATATTCTTCACCATCTGTCTCTTCTGGGTCGATACAGTTAGCTGCGCCCGAGACGAATCCAGCTAGCAACCCTGATATGAATCTTATCCTTGACATTATGCTATCAGAAGCGAAGTTAACTGTTGGATCAGAAGCATCCGACCAGGCAGCGAAACGGAGACGCAGAAAAGACCCTGAGCATCGGTGTAAGCTCCCATACTGCCCTCGAAAATTTACGGAAAAACATAACCTAGAGAGTATGTTTTTACGTGTTTAGCATGACTTTGAGCCGCTCACCGAGTCCTTGTGGTTTCTAGAGCACATGGACGTACACAATGGGGTCAGGCAACGGTGTCGTTGTGGTCAGTCGTTTGCGAACAAGGATACATTGCGGCGACACGAAAGGAAGAAACATGCAGGATGACAATTGTGGGCGTGCTCGATTGTAGAAATTGTGTTCGTTCACTATCGTCGCTCACTTCTCTAAATTACATTCTACCGTTTGACCTCCAAGTAGAATCGACTTATCTGTCTCTCCGTCGTAGCTGGAACGTTCAAATCTTCATAATTATGCTCCGTACAGACAAAAATTGCCTAAATATCTCTAGATAGTAAGTCCTTATATGGAATTGGGTAGCGTGCTTGGGTTGAGAGTACCGTTCGATCTTTCGCTAATCTCCAACTAATCACCGTTTCCTGTTCACTTGTGCCTTCATAGCGTAGTTTGGTATCATTCCTCATTGATTCTTCTTACCATCCGCTTGATGGTACTTTGATGCTGTAAAGTCCAGAGCAATCGACGGTTTGTTTCCGCCGCCTGTGAATAGAACTGTTCTTTCGAGCAACAGTACATAACTCTAGTTAACTATGTCACTAGGCTTCTGATCATTCAACCACACTATTCATACCGAAACTTCCAATTCTAAACGTTTGAAGTCAACATGACTTGGAAAATCGGTGGAATGCGGCACCCCATTCATCCTCCAGACGCTACGGGCCTAAAACTAAGTATCATGGGCATGTCAGACAGCACAGTGACAAACAGCAACGGGACGAATGGATTTTGTAGAAGTGAGACATGACTGGAAGTCAGAAACACCGAATTTCAGTTCAGACGATTCGAGTTCAAGAGCTCTAAAAACTTGAAACTCAGGGCTATCTTTTTGGGATTGGCGACTGTCGCTGGTGTACTCGGTATCACGCTCCTACTACGGGCGTTTCACTGTAGGAGAGAAGAGGTAAAGAAGTCAAGCCAAAGAGGTCAGGTCAAACGCGGGATAGGCCTGGGGCGTATCCGTTCCAAGGCTTGCCACGGTTCTTCCTCTTCGCAACCACAACCTATACCGGAGAACCAGAGATATTCGTACTCCTACTCTGTCTCTGGACAAGGTACAGATATGGGATATAACTCTTGTACGCCCACTACATCTGATTATGCTAGTGGGGGTGAGCGCCGCCTTATTCTAGACATGACCAGTATAGCAGTGGAGGAAGTTTTGAGCCGGATGAGTTGTATGACCCTCCGAGGGCTTATTCGCTTGTTCCTCTGGGTGGATATAGGTGTGGACACGGGGATAACAGTCGGCGGTAGGCGTTAGCAGGTAGATATTTTGGTGTTTATGATGTTGCATGGACTGCTACCAAGGATCGCTACGTAACGGTATTCTATTCTATACTTGCTCACCACAGACACATATTATTATGGTACTTGAGGTGGACTATCTTTGTCGTTACGTTTATTACTACGTCGTAATTCATTTTCTCGCATTGTGTACGCTTGTGGCTAAATTGAATCTCATTTGACCATTTCAGGACAGGGCTACATGTTGTGTCTGACGGACGGCGTGGGTACGCTAAAGAGTCATCTTTTTTCTCACATGCTACCACTATATCACTGTCCACGCAAGTATCCCAACAGAGTGTACAGGCATCGACACCGACATCCCCTTTTTATTCACTCTAAGCACCAGATCCTCTAGAGGAAATAAAGCCTCGCCTTGGTACGTTTATCCATAGTATTGCTTTCGTGCTGGAAGACAGCCTGAGCTACAGATGAGATCTGGCCAACAATTTTAACGACATGAACTACACTATCCCTTTCCTCAAGAAATGAATCTCAAAACTGTTGTTACCCACTTGAGCGGCTGTACGCTGCTGTCGGCAGATGTTTGTCCTGCAAAGTTGATCAACAGTGGCTACAGGTGGACATCAAACCTTGGTAATCAGCGCGCCTCTCGTTGCATTCGTTCGCCGATGCAGTGTCAAAATGCCAACGAGGTGTGTAGTCGGGCTGGCTGTACGTTCATTTCGCGCGCGTTAAACTTGGACAAGCAGTCCTTATATTAACTATTCCGACTACTCTTTGGTTGACTTATACTCATTTAACCCACCAAACGGCCACACGGACTCACAAGCCCATCCGTCGCCTTGGAGATTCACTATGGATAAAGGGACTCAAGATATAGGTATCGTGGGATGAACCCGAATGATTTGCAGTGTTCGTAGGACCCTGATGAAGGTGTTTTACTTCCCATGTCATTGCAGTTCTGGCGCAATACCGCAGTATCGCTCTCGGGCAAGTTAAAACTTGCCTGTGCCAATGTCATCTTCTACCTGAATGGCATAGTTGAAAACCACTTTCCTTCCTAGACTGCAGTACTAGGTGTCAAAGTGCCCATCAGACTCTGCTTTTTTTCTAGAGGTCTCGTCTATTTTTTTTTCCCCTCAGACTCACAGCTCTGCAAACTTCAGAGCCGCATATTTGCGTCATAGTGAATGTATTGAGTACTACGCTCGAGCGTCTATGACTTTTCTCCCCCAGCATCACTCATCCTTTGTTGATTCTACGCCACCACCGAAGAAGTGCTATTCGTACTACAACCACACGTAGCGCTTAAAATGTAGCCTCCATTCATTCGACCCTCTGAAAACGCATGAAACTGCAAACAGCGGCTGAGCAACATGGTGGACAGACATCTGTTTTGACAGCCTCATTTCGATGGAAAGTGGACGACTTCTATCTACTAATGTTTGGCCTTGAACAGCACAACCTCAAAAGCGGAATCTGTTTTCCTGTGACGGAGATCCAAGATGTCTTCGAAATACCACAATGACGATGACCCAGTCAACTCCCCCTACTTGTATGTGCTCTTCAAGTTATCCTCTCACCAAGCGATGATGTATTCTCTTTTCTTGTCTCGTTAGCGATGAACACCAGGTCAAACAAGCAGAAGCAGATGCTTTTGAACATGAAACATTGACTTGCGCCAATTCGTACGTAGTATGTTCTAGTCTAATCAATATCCCTCACAAGATGACTGCAGTCACAATGTGCCGGTTCAAATCCAAGCCAACCAGAACCTGTACGACGGTCGTTTTTTGGAAGCTCGAGCCACTGGTCTCCAAGTTCAGATTCCAGAACCTCCAACATGGACCCCCTGGACGACCAGTCCACACTCTTTGTTACCCAACGATGAGCTCTGGAGCACGTTTGCATCACCAGTATCGACGATGGCGCCTTTTCCCAATTCGTACGTGTTAGGCCCTTTTCTGATTAAACATCCTTCACAATATGATTACAGCCACAGTGTCCCACATCAAACCCAGGCCAACCACTGGAATACACATGGTTACATCCCTGAAGCTTTGGATTCCAAAGGCACAGGTTCTGGACATTCGCACAATCCTCTTTACGTTAGGATTCCAGAGTCGAACCATGCTCCCCCACAGACTCCTTCCACCGGTGCCAGTGCGACCAGTCCATATTCTGCCACTTCGCTGCCCTGGAATTGGCCCACTCCTGGGACTAGTGTCTCTGATTTCAGTTCTCCTACTTCTCCGAATGGAGGCATGCCCTTGAACCCACGTATTGGGACGGATGCAACTCACAGCTCATCTTTCAAGAGGCGCAACAGGCCCCCAAAATTCTACTGTAACGTCTTAGGGTGTGGTCAAGATTTCACTGCTGCCCATAACTTGCGCAGTACGTCCTCGTAACGTTTGGCGTAGGTTATACTCATTAGACTACAACAATCTTCAGATCACATGAACTCGCACAATGGAATCAAGCCATATGAGTGCGATGTTTGCGGTAGGGAGTTTGGAACTTTGCATGTATTGAAGCGACACCAGAAAATACATGCAAAGAATTAAGAAGTAGCGGGGCAAGTCTAGAAATTTGATAGCTATTACGAGTATCTCCAGGGACAGCTTTTTCTGCCTTTTACTTTAGTTGGGCCACCGAAAAATCGATGGTTGGGGATTCTGTTGGATTTTGTTGACTTCTTATTGCTGGAGCCTCTGTGCCTAGACTCGAAGGTAGGCTCGAAGGTAGACTCGAAGGGTCATCCAAAGTGCATATATAAATACATACCACAATAAGGACTCGCATGCGGAATTTGTACTTATTACGAATATATACATAGATTGCTCCGATTTCTGACCAACGGTCTTCTGCTCACATTTGGTGTATCTTCAGGCCTCTGGTGTGGGTGCGCTCAGAAAAATTGCTTGTGTTCGAGTCACTTTAAGAAAATACTAAAGTCTCCTTTAAAAAAATTAAATTCCATAAGATATTTAAAGTAAGCTTTTGTCTCCTCGCAATAACTTGGCGAAGATCTTTTGCTGGATTTCTTGTTCAAGTTGCGCAAAACTTGAAAATGGAAGCGTCCTTAACAACATATTTTATCACTGAGATTGGAGCGTTGAGAAGGAACACAGTGACATACTACTCGAGTTGGAGTAGGCAACATCTTCAGAGAAGAGATGGGATTTCCGAACCTATCTTTGGCTTTCATGCAATAACAGTCTGACCGTCATCTTGGACTTCGACGACGACCTGTGGGCTCGAAGCCCACTTCATTTAACGGTGTAGACATGAAGGAAAATGATAGGATATCAAACATGTTGACTCGTGCTCGTGGGAAGGTAACGTGAGCTTGCGGACGGATCGTCTACTAAGTCAAGCTAATACCTCCATCCTTTACTCTTGGAAATTTGATGCTCTCGTTTATCCTCCACTACCTCGGCTGTTCAGGCAGTTCCACCGACACAGATTGTCTTCTTTTCCAAAAACAAATCTCAGGATAATATAAATACTGTTGTCGTTCCAATGTGTCATGTGTTGTGAGCTGTAGGTTGCTGTCTTTGATGTCCGTCCTCGAAACGCTGATTAATTGCGGCAAACACCACACTTTAGGAAATATGAAGCTCAATCAGTCAACGCACTTGTCGTGGCCCACTTCGGTTGTTTAAAGCAGTCCTATGCAGTCCACTGCTTTGGTTGTACATTTTATTTAACACCCTTGGCGCGCGTTTAACAAGCGTTTATCGAAGTCTAGGGCTACTTATACCACCAATACCATTGCCATGATCCCGGTTATTCTCATCCTCGACTCTACTATCCCTTTTGCTCTCGTTTCTTCCTCGCTATTCTCGAAGATGATTTGTGGACTAACAAATCCATGGAAAATGATCGTGTCGCAGAGTCGCTGCGGATGGATGTAAGATATCAGATATAGGAGATATCGTGGAATATAGGTGTACAGTGTCACAGACCCTAGAGATGGTGTCTTGCTTGCCGCACCACGGTGTGCCGCTGCTGGTATAGCGTGAACATAACTGGCATGTCCGGACCAGTACAATGTTCTTCGCCTGCTCAAACAGCATGACTGGACAACGCGTCCTTCAAAGATAAGAAAAGAGTGCAGTAAATGTTGGCAAGTCCTGCTCTTTGCTGCAATATTGAGATTCTCATCACATCCTTATCCTTGTTGAAGATTTCAGCCAGGTTTTAGAACCTCAGAGCCCCGTGTGTTCGCATCGCAGAAGACAATGTGTTGAGTACTACACTTGAGCCCCTATGCCTGTTTCCTTCAACATCACTGGGCTATTAACTCGACGCCACTTCGGTCGTGTTCGTACATACGGGCGGACGAACGGGATATTGCTATTGGTTCTGCAACAACTTATAACAACTTATAACAACTCAGGTGTAGCTTTAATTTATTAGTCCTTGTCAATCCCTTTCCCAATATACGGGACCAGGTTTTGTGGCCTGGAAATCACAATGAGGAAATCTTGATGGATGGTATGCGACTTGAGTGGGTCTCGAACAGCTGCACAGCTGCAACTTGAAAAAGGACGAGAAACATGGGAAGACTCCCAATCCCCACTAACAGACCAACCCTCAGATGTCCTACCAGTAAGCCCCCCTCGATATATCCTTACACCGAGCAATGATATATTTCTGCCGTTCATAGCAATGATCAATGGTATGGTCCAGGAGCTTCTAGTTCTGGCCAACCCGACGTTTGGGATATGTGCGAGGATATGTACGATAGTGGTAGTGGCTTCCCCGAGGCTCGGAACTCACAGGCTCTTGAAACTGCACACAATTCTCAGTATCAATATTCTATGTGGGACCCTACTAGTGCCGACCCAAATTTTTCATCTTCGCAGTTCCCGACAGCAATGGCATCCGCTTCCTTGTATGTTCCGCCGTAATCAATGTTCTGCATCTCTTATAAAATCACTACAGCTACAAGACCGCTAACGTTCGGGATACGTACAGTTATCCTTCCAGCGCTTCTCAGAGCTCACAAGCCACCGGCACTGTACATAATCTTCCACCGCTCCAAATCCCAGAACAGGTTCGACATCCTACTGGTGCCAGTGCCGTCAGTCCACATTCTTTATCTTCATTGTCTGCTTATCCGCCGCACCATAACTGGAATGTACCGATACCTATTCCGGAGACAAGAAGAGCTAGTGGCCCTTATTTCACTTCCCCTAGTTCCCCGGACCAGCATGGTGTAAGTTTCGACTCCAATGCGAACCGTCCCGTTGGGACTGCGGCAACTCGCCGAGCATCTCAACGAAGGCGACGAAATAAAGACGTTGTGGGAAAGTATGTGTGCGACATCTGTTCTCAAGATTTTACTGCGGCCCATAACTTGCGACGTATGTTTGCCTTGTGTTCAGCATAAATATGTTTCACTCACCTAAGTTTCATGATACTTAGACCATAAAAACTCTCACATGGGAGTTAGGCCGTTTGGTTGTGACGTCTGCGGTGCGGAGTTTGGGACCCTGCACGTACTAGCGCGACACAAACGGGCCAAGCATTGAAGAGGCAGTTTGATCGTCAAGAATGGCCTTTTGCGGATGTTTGAATCGTCGAGGACAGTTTGTAGACATTTCGTTTTTGTGTTGTTGGCCGAATGTTTTCAAGTACTATTGCGACTCTTGTGCTGGCACTTTCGTTTTATTTCTTCGATGTTTGGTCTTATGTATTTGGATTCCTGGTATTTTTCTGTGTGTAGAATTTTTATTACATAGAAACTTGTACTTATATTAGTTTGGGATAAGAACAAAGACACTCTGTTCCTGCCCAAATCCCGACCAAAATTCAGTTGCCGTTACCAATACAGGAATCCAATTTTACAGAGCGGGAAATCTGCTTGCACGCATCGACAGAAACATTGAAGAAACATCTAGGCCACATTCTGATAATATACCTAACAATAATATGAACGAAGGACAGATAGGATATGCAATATGCTACTACGCAATCATCTACTATATGGTTTTGCAAGTTATTTCTTGGTCCCACCCTTCAGAGTTGACACCCTTGTAAACGATGAGCAAGTCATTGGGATCAATCTCTTTCTTGATAGCAAGCAGACGAGGATATTTTTCGCCCCAGTACGCCAATTGCCATTCCTCTTCGAGGATATCAGCCTGGAAAGAAATGATCAGTACAGATAAACGTTTCTAGAGCTGAACTCGATACGTGCCTCATTTAAATATTGACCACCATATGGAGGAGGCGCGAGGTTACGGTACTTGACCATGTCCTCATGAACTGCTTCATAGACAAGGCGAACGTCTTCATCACTAGATGCTCCAGAAATGAGGGTCATGTCAGTGATAGCGCGACGCCAAGCAGGGCAAGCAGCGTTTTCATTAGTGTCAACAGTAGAGACATAACCGCCGGCAACCATGCTACAAAGAGATTAAGCTCGTATAAGATCTGACAGAAAGAGGGGCTTACAATGGAATCCCGAGCACACTGGTATTAGCCATGACTTGAGCGAACTCCTGAGCAAACTCTGGAGATGTGACGTTGGCGGGCATCAACCAAGCAGCGGTACTACTTTGAGAATTGCCAGGAATGACAGCGGTGAAGTTGAAGCCAATAACATGGGAACTATCTACCAAGTTCTCATAGACGAATTGGTAGAAAGAACGGTACCAGCGAGTATCACGAACGAGGATAGTAACACCTGGAACAGTCGCGGCTTCATCGAAGAAAGCGTTCAAACTGTCATTAGCAGCTTTTGAATTGGGGGTGCCTTGACTGGCCATGGTCAAGTACAACGAGTTTTCGGCGAAAGGCCAGTTTCCGACCCAACCATTTTCATTGACATTGTTGTGATGCTTCATCCAGGTGGCAAGGAGATTGATGTACGCTTCGGTAGAGTTGGCGTGAGCTCCCCAGAAAGCAGCAGTATAAGAAGGGTTGGGATGAGTCCTGTAGACCGTCGAAGTAACAATGCCAAAGCTCGGTCCACCACCACCTCGCATAGCTGAACTCACAACGCAATCAATACCGATTGACGCCAAAAGAAAGGGAAACGCACCCCAAAACAAATCAGGTGTGAGGTACTTGTTAGCAGTGAGATAGGTTCCATTGGGAAGAACGACAGTGAATTGTAAGACGTTATCGGCACCTGATATGGTTTGAATGAAAGGATTCGGAGATGGTGATATAGAACTTACCGAGACCATAGTAGGGAGATAGGAAGGAGTGTCCTGTACCCAATGCCCACCCAGCAGCAGCTCCCACAGTGCCATTCGGACTCAGACCACCAACGACGCTCCGGTTGTGCTGATCAGCGGTCAAGTATGCGGTATCCCAACTAACCCCAGAACCAAAAGTAACGGCTGACGAAGAAGAATAAGCTCAGCAAGCCGAGATTAGCAGACAAGTCAAACCATATTCAGGCTCTGTATCACAAGGGGCACCTTCAGGGACGAAGTCACCTTGATGATAAGTAACATTCTGGAAATTGTTGGTGTAGATCTCCAAAGCCCCAACACCGAAAGCGCGTCCAATTGCTTCGTGACTAGAACAGAAGCGTTCAGAAAGTGTCACATAGACATACAGTTTTGGAAGAGTGCATACCCGGTATTCTTGACAACTACACGGAGGTTATGTTTGGCAGCGAACGCAAGAGCACTTTGGATTTCGTGGACTTCGGTGACATTAACGGCAAAGGGAGGAACTCTTCCTTGGTAGCAAGTAGCATTAGCCGAGTCAGGCTCGTAAGGGCAGTCCAAGATGGCGGTAGAGTTGATGAGGGAGTCGAAGTTTAGATAGTTGACACCGTTCATAAGACTGGACATGTAAACGGGATCATCCTGGTTATTGACCAAAGTGGAACACGCTTCCTCATCATAGAGAGGATCCTGCTGATGACAGACTGCGCCGGGAGGACGCTGGTCGATAATTAGAGCATCCGGGGAAGCAAGGGTCTCTGCAAACTCGGACCACTCGCTTGCACTAGGCCAGCACTCGTCACCATAGAGACATTTGCAAGAAAGATCAGCTACGACCAAGGAGGCTGAAATAAATAAGGACGAGAGAGCCACTCGCATGGCTGAAAGGAGAGGAGGATAACAAGTAGCAAATCATCCTGCGTTATTTAAAGTTAAGTTCCGGTGAACGTGCAAAGTATTCGCAAAATCGGTGATAGCTAGTAAGGCTGCGAGGGACCAACTCCAGGGCGTCTTGGAAGTGCGGCCGCAGGTTGGATATCAAATCTTGAACGATTGGCGTATAAGAACTTCCATGATTATGGTAGAGATGATATGCGATGCTGTGGAGCGTGCCTTATGCAACAGAAACATGAAGACGCGTTGGAATCCAAAACGACGGCGACGCGAGCCAAACGCGAGCAAGCTTGAGACACCAACAGTCACGTTACTTTCACAACGCCCCTATCCTGGTCCTGTTGCCGATGCGAGCTCGGTTAGTTCTGAAGGCTCAAGATCAAGAGCATATGACGAGAATAAAAGTGCAGATGGTACAAGTAGTATTTCAGGGGCGTCTCGACGCAGTTTTGGCCCCAGTAATTTCTAGATGAGTTGCAAACCGGATTTAAGAGGCCGAGAGCGATTAGATAAAATACGATCTATTGAGGATAGTGGCGCATCTGCACAGGGGTTCGCTGTTCAGAAATATTTTCAGTGAATATTTGAAATTAGCTCCAGGCTCAGCGAGTCAGCAAATAGTTCCACGAGCACTTGACTCTCCGGCCTGGTGATAGCTAGCGATCGTCAGTGATTTTGGCTCTGTACCTAGTCAGCTTTAGTCTCGACCGGAAAAGGTCAGGACGTACGAGTACCATGAGCGTATTACGACTTTATATTTTGAAAATTTATTCAGTTGTGCGAGGTCCTAATGTGCCCTTTTCGAAGTCGGCAACTTCCGCAACTTGCATTCAAGAAAGGCTCGTAAAGGTCGCAAAAATAAATATTCGTATCTATCTCTAGTTCAGTCTCAAATACCGATTACGTCAAACTACTTACTACGGCCATAGCCCTGATATATTCATGGCTTTTCGATGAAGATCGCGAATGTATAGGTTGCCGTTCAGAGCTCAAAGAATTGGCCAAGTCTTCTGTCTCTGGCTAGTAATAGTCCCTAATAGTCCACACTGAACATATCAAGCTTGGCTCGGGTGTAGTCGTTGCAATTACATAATGACAAGCCTTTCCGCGTCTTGGCCAAGCTTCATAAAACTTTCTCCTCCAAAATCAATCCAAAATCGAAATACCTTTGAATCAAGCGGCCGTGTCAGATAAACAGGACGGCCGTGCTGATATGTTCCCCTGCACTTCGAAAGATGGCGACAAATAACATTTGCATTTCCTACTTAAATCGACCAAGTTTGCCACTTGACTGCTCCTGCTATATTTTTGAGAACATAGCTGTGGTGATGGAGCTTCAAGTCCAGACTTTTCTCGCAAGCGTGCTCATCGTCCTTTTCGTCGCTTTTTATGTCGTTCCCCGGTGGCAAAAATCAGTAAGTGGCTCTTGATGCGACGATAAGACATGGTTAAGCTCGTTATAGCTCGACCATATTCCCACTGTTGGCGTGATGACATGGTTCGGGTGGCCAACGCAAAAGAGTTTGAAAGCTTGTCGAGGCGTCATGCTTGAGGGATACAACCGCGTGAGTACTAACTGTCCAGAGCGATGGACTAGCGTGTATAAACGAATTCATTATCAGCATCCCAATGGATTCTTCAAAATGCCGTTATTCCCTTTTAGATGGGCCGTGATTGCAAATGGACGAGCACTGACAGACGAATTGGCAAACGCACCCGATGACAAATTCTCCTTCACATTTCCGACTGGAAAAGTGAGGATTTCTGCGGGATCTGTCGCTCACGCACTCATGCTTGTTCTGATTATGTAGCTCGTGCAAACTGATTATACAGTCGGTCCAGAGATTCTTACCGATAGATTTCATGTCCCCATCGTTCGAACGAACCTTTCTCGTAACATCGGCGCCATCATCGAAGAACTCCGAGATGAGATGCTCCAAGCTTTCCAGGTTTCCCCTCTGAACGATCAGACTAAGAAGGACAAAGAGGGTAGGTAGCAAGATGTACACCTTCAGCTGATCATTAATTTGCCTGCTAGGCTTTGTCAGTGCACCTGCACTTGCCACTGTTCAGCAATTAATTGCCCGCATCACTAATCGAGTCTTCGTCGGTCAACCGATCTGTGAGTTGCATTCACACCTTTTGCGATCTGCGACCGCTCACCAATCTCAAAGGCCAGGACGAGGAGTTCTGCAAGCTCAATACGGTTTATGTTTTTGACGTCGTTAAAGCTGCCACCAAGATCAACATGTTCCCTGATTTCCTTCACCCGTAAGTAGTCGCTGCTTGTATAGTGACTAGGGAATGACTTCGACGCAAATCCACTAGCATTGTCGGTCCTTGGTTCTCCCCCAAGAAGTACTACTTGGATGCGATGTTGCGGATCGTCGGGTCTACTATGCGAGAGCGCCGAAAGATCCTGGAGACGAATGGTCCCAATGCTCTGCCCGTATGTATATAACACCACACTAACATCCACGATCGCTAATTGAGATTTGTGTGATCAGAACGACTATCTATCCTGGAACATGGCCGAGGCGCCTGAGGGTTATGAAAGGTCGGACGAAGGTTTGGCCATGCGTCTCCTCAACATCAATCTTGGTGCTATCAACACCTCCAGTGTGGTGATTATTTCCGTTCATCTCGCTCGAACTTTTAATTACACGTTGCGTTTGGTAGACCTTCACACATGCTTTATTATATCTGGCTGCTCATCCCGAGTACGCTGCCGTTCTTCGTGCAGAAGTCGAAAACGTTCTGGACCACGAAGGCTGGAGTAAGGAAGGCATGCAGAAGATGGTTCGCGTCGACAGTTTTCTCCGCGAATCAGCCAGGTTAAATGCTATTTCTTTGAGTAAGTACTTTACTGCTCGTAGTTCGCTGGGCCCTAAAATGTTTGTTCATCAGCTTCGATCAACCGATATACTTTGGAGGACTACACCTTTGCTGATGGAACTTTCATCCCGAAAGGAACCGTCATCGCCTCATCGATGTATTCGACTCATCTCGACGAAAGAATCTACCCGAATGCCCATACCTTTGACCCCTGGCGCTTCGTCAATACTAACGGCAAATCAGATCCAGGAAAAGCATATACCGGCACCAGTGCCGAATTTTTGTCTTTCGGCGCAGGGAAGCACGTATGGTGAGTCTTGTCTAGCCCAGTTTCATTAAAACAGGAAATTCTGATGAGGAATACAGCCCTGGTCGTTTCTTCGCCGCCAACGAGCTTAAAGCCATGCTTGCCCACATTGTCACGACATACGACGTGAAGCTTGAAGCTAAAGCTAATGGTGTCAGACCTCCCAACGAATATATTGGTACCTCTGTCATCCCTAACACTTCTGCTCATGTTCTTTTCCGTAGGCGTGTTTAAATCTTTGCACTTGTTCCAGTGAATCTTTACTGTATTTACTCTGGTTAGTTGCCTGTACTTGATAATTATAAAGAAAAGACATACCAATTCCAAGCTATTCAGATAAATTGTTGTTCCTTGGACCTTGACACTGGATGTTCAAGGTAAAGCGGCCAGACGTCGAACCACAAGGTGATGTCATGGAAAAAATGTATCTAATCTTATCACAGTCCGCGGGACATTACTACTATGGTTCAAAGGACACAGGAGAATCATAAACTTGTAGCTTATTACAATAGCCAAGTAGGGGGAGCACTAGTGAAAGAACTTATTGAAGAAACTTTTCTTTTTCTTCTTTTTATTTTCAATCCCATCTGCAGTCTCCGAACCTGTCGGCTTTGCTTTCACTGGAATTTCTTCAACAAGCCGCTGTGATTGTGCTTGGGAAGCATCTTCAGGAGGAGACGGTCTCATAACCGGGATGTTATTCATAGGATCCGACTTAAAATCGTGTCGAAAGAACAACAAGACCCGGTTTTGAGGGGAAAACTAGAATTGAATGGCCGAGTGAGAACATGCAACACTGTGACATGTATGGAATGCAGACCGAAAATGCGCTTTTCAAATGGTTGAAATCAATTGAGAAGCCCTTCTTCTGAGATGTTTGGCTAGGCATTTTATTTGTTGCCTCGATAATTTCCTGCAAACGATAGGTTGGATTGGATTCCATTCACCAATTTGAAGATGCTCGCGTCGCACCTTTGAACAGTGTGGACAAATATGAGTAGTACGAGAAGAGTCAGCCGTCGCACTATCACAGCGACAATCGTAAGGTTCGGTTGCATGGCCTTGACAAGCAGAGGTCAGACGGCCACATCAACAGACGACAAACCACTTACTTTGGCTAACGCTAGTGCTAGCGGCTACCTCTGAGACAAAGAATTTTCCCTGGCTTGTCAGACGTTGGATTTCTTCGTAATTCGCATAAATATGATAATGATATTCGTTGTGATCTCCACCCGTGAGATTAAGGCTGCTATTATTGAATGCTGAGCTTGCCATGCCATTGAAAGAATTGATTTCAGCTCTGGTTGAAGCTGAATGGTTGAGTTTAGCTTCTACTGAAGTGGACTTCATCGTGTCATTAACTGATCTGAATTCAGCTGAGGTCGTTGTCGAGCAAGCCGATGTACACGACATTGTAATTCTGGACTAGGAACAGGACGGGAGCAGGGAGATCTGTAAAAGCAACTTTATCCTGCCCAGGTAACGAGCACAAATGGAACTTACTTTAGTCACTTGAAAACCCGATTGAAAGACCCGGTTGTGATACGAAGGAAGTTGACAAGGGTAAACTTTTCTGTAACACCTTCCAAGCCATTATATGTATATCGAGAAACCGGGAGGTTTGAAGTGAGGTAACAACGTTTTTATGCCGCTTGTCGTGTTCAACTGCAGGTGGTTTGACAACTGGAATGTCGAATGGTTTGGAGCGCTGAATTCAAATCGTTCTACTAAATTATCTTGCGGAGATACACTGTGACCAGCACTGGTCCGAGAACCTTGAACAAAGTTTAAGTCTTTATACTTGAAGGATCAGTCTCTCTGCCGGGCACTTGAGTTCTGTAAAACGGCTTGAAAAGTTTGTGGAATTGACGCGCGCGCGCTGATGACGATCGAGATGTAACACTTCCAAAACCAGCCAATTCTCGGCCTGTCCCAAAAAGTCATGTCAGACTCGAAATCCATCACCATAACATATTCACTCAATCCACCTACCGACACCAAAGCCCCAGAAGGTGCGGTACAATCCAAAACTATCAGCGTTCCCATCGCGTCCCAGGCTCTAAATTACGACGAGTACTATGCAAAACTACACGACGCGGTCGAGGATGCGAGGAATAAGATTGGAGAGGATCTGACTGTTTGGAGAGATGCGGTAGGGAAGAGAGAGCTAGGGAGGGAGACGAAGAATGCGTTGAATGAGGAGGGAGATGAAGAGGAGGGAGAAGAAGAAGCTTGAAGTTGAGCGTTAGGGGACAAAAATGAAGTGTATTTTAGACCGAGACCTGTATGATTTGTGCTTTCTCATCTTTATTTCTTATAAACTGATTTGAATGATAGAAGTCCAGAACCTCCAGAACAAAACGTCTATATGATGGTATTGCACGAGTCGAGTGTGTCCATTGCGAAATAGATGCATTATTTTGGAAGTATGAGATGTAAAATATCGTATATCCAACTCTATCTAAGCCCTGCCCGTGCGCTTCTCCACACCTCTTGGTCGTTCACGAATAACCATCTTGTTGCTATTCTTCGGACCCTTGGGACCTGGTTTCCTGGTACGCGTACCCTTGGTACCCCAACCCCAAATAGATACAGGATGCTTGTTGGACTTGGATTTACCACGTCCACCTCCGTGAGGATGGTCTTTGCTGTATAATGATACGGCGTAAGTGAGGGTCAAGAGCACGAAGAGTTGAAGACGTACGCGTTCATAGCAACACCACGGACACTCGGCCTCCAACCCAGCCATCGAGACCTTCCGGCTTTTCCCAAAGACCTATTCTTCCAGAGGTAGTTCCCAACCTGTCCGATTGTCGCGCAACACTCTTGCAGCACCTTGCGAATTTCACCGCTCTGAAGTCTGACCTGGGTGTATCTACCAGAGTCCTCGTGAGCCATGACGAGTGCAGACGAGCCTGCAGATCTGACGAGAATACCAGGACCTTGAGGTGACAGCGCAATGTTGTGGATGACGGTACCGGGTGGGATAAGGTAGAGGGGAAGAACATTTCCAGATTTGAGTGTCAGAGCACGGAACATACCCAGTGCGAGAGACTGGTCTGAGCTTTCCTGAGTCGACAACTCCTCCTCGGTCCCATCCTTGTTGGCCCTTTTCTGACTGGGCTTTTCCAAGACCAAGCCAGGGACGAGGTCGTCAGGAATCCCTGAACGGAAGCTCTGTACTGTATCCCCAGCGCGCATTCCCTCCGTAGCGATAATATAACTCCATTTTTTCGTCCCTTCTGCTAGTGGACTCCGGTTCTTCAGCAACGCAATGTGTGCTGAACGACCTGGGTCATATTCAATACGGACCACATCATGAATACCAGGTTCGTCACGACGGAAGTCGACCGTCCGTATACGTTGTCTGTGTCCACCACCGCGATGTCGAACGGTGATACGTCCAGAGTTGTTACGACCACCTTTTTTACGTTTGGGGATGGTGAGCAGACGAACGGGCCTGCCTTCATAGAGATGGGGGTTTAGAGGCCTTCTAAGATGCCTGATACCGGGAGTGACGGGTTTGTATGTTTTGAAAATGGCAGATGTGCGTGCCAGAGCGGTGGAAATGTCGACAGGCGCTCTGACGTCCTGGGCTTCAGTAGCGTATCTGCATGTCTGCTGAAGGTATGTACTCGTCAAAGGGAGAGATTTTGGACGAGTAAGGGAGGAGGAAAAGATGGACCTGAGCAGGCCAGCGCTGCTCCGTGCAGTGAACATGCAAAGCAGCGACCAAAGTGTTTGGCCAAATTTTTACCGAGACGCGACTTGCAAACTTTGCTCACGACAGCCATGGTACAGTGTTCTTACTTCTTTTCTACTCTTTTATTGGCTCAAATGCTCTCTAGGCAACCCAAATACAGACTGGAACGTCCGAATTGCGGGACATTACAAAAATGGAACGGATAGGTGAACCAACCAGAACGCGTCGTGCTCTTTCAACGGAAATCTAACTGCTGTCTATCTCCAGGTGTTCATTCACATATCCAAGGTTTGGGACTCGATGATCGACTAGAACCTCGAGAAAACTCGCAAGGCATGGTCGGACAAGCAAAAGCCCGCAAAGCTGCTGGAATGATTCTCAAAATGGTCCAAGAAGGAAGGATAGCAGGACGTGCAATGCTGTTTGCTGGGCCTCCTTCAACGGGAAAGACGGCCATTGCGCTAGGTGCGTGCTTCACTTTTTGCTCTGTCAATATACTAAAATCTGGCTCAGGCATGGCTCAAACACTCGGAAATGACGTTCCTTTCACGATGATCGCTGCCAGCGAAGTCTTTTCGCTTTCCATGTCCAAAACGGAAGCCTTGACACAAGCATTCCGAAGGAGTATTGGTGTCAGAATAAAAGAGGAGACTGAACTCATAGAAGGAGAAGTCGTAGAAATTCAAATTGACAGAAGTGTAACTGGTGTATGTGGGCTGTATATGTTGACATTCTTCGTATGAAACTAACGCTTTCTACAGGCGACGAAAACTGGCAAGCTCACTATCAAAACAACCGACATGGAGACAATCTACGACCTTGGAAATAAAATGATTGACGCGCTCACAAAGGAGAAAGTTCTAGCAGGCGACGTGATCGCCATCGACAAAACATCAGGGAAGATTTCCAAGCTTGGCCGTTCGTTTGCTAGGTCTAGAGACTACGATGCCATGGGCGCTGACGTGCGTAACTTGACCCTGCACCTTTCTTCCAATTCTGACCTTCATGTCATGTAGACAAAATTCGTTCAATGCCCCGAGGGCGAAATCCAAAAACGCAAGGAAGTCGTGCATACCGTCACCTTGCACGAAATAGATGTCATCAACAGTCGTACGCAAGGATTCCTCGCTCTCTTTGCAGGAGACACTGGAGAAATCAAGCCTGAATTACGAAACCAAATTAACACAAAAGTAGCGGAATGGCGAGAAGAGGGTAAAGCTGAGATTGTTCCTGGGGTGAGTTTCATCGCAGCCTTTTTTCACAGAGACAACGTCTAAAATACATCTTTCCAGGTCCTCTTCATCGACGAAGTCCACATGCTTGACATTGAATGTTTCTCCTTCCTCAACCGTGCCCTCGAAAATGAACTTGCCCCACTCGTCATCATGGCTAGCAACCGCGGTATGGCTAGAATACGTGGTACCAATGTTCGCAGTCCACACGGACTTCCCGTCGATCTCTTGGACCGTGTACTTATCGTCAGCACCAAACCATATTCTGAAGAAGACATCCAACAAATCATCCAAATCCGGTGTCAGGAAGAGGATGTTTCCTTAACCTCGGACGCAGCGACTCTCCTGACATCCATGGCACTCGATTCGACGTTGAGGTACTCGTTGAACTTGATTTCGTGCGCCCAGGTTATTGCTAGGAAGAGAAAGGCAGAGCAGGTCGATACGCAGGATTTGAGGAGGGCGTATACATACTTTATGGATGAAAAGAGGAGTGTACAGTGGTTGAAGGAGCAGCAAGGGTCTTTGATGTTTGAGGAGATTGGACAGGAAGGTGAAAAGGACGACAGGATGGATACTGGATCATAGTCATGCTTCCATTATCTCGCTGTATATACTGTAGCCGTGCTTTCTTGAGAATATTACTTGTTTGTACTCAACTTGGGCGAACGAACGAAATGTAATTATTGGAGAAGGGAGATTATATCATTAATATACAGGTTACGATTGTCTCTAATAGAACAGGGCCGGTGTCGCCATTCCTGGCTCAGACGGACAGGCCGGCTGGCTATTCAGATAAAGTCGGATCATGGCAGCAGAGGAAAAGTGACCATGTTGTTGAGTGTGTATAGCAAGAGCCTCCTCAGTGAGAGCCCCATGGAAACGAATGTCAAGGACGAGGGAATCGTTTTGAGCGCCGTACAAGTAAAAGTGCTGGTGCGTCTGGCTATATGTATTGTTAATAAACGAAGGTTGAGTACCCAACTGCCTCGGAAGACGAGCAAGAGGATTAAATCGATTCTTTGATGACCAAGACCTAGTTCGTGACGACGAACTGCCTGTAGACGCTGCTCGCGGAGGATTCGGCGTGTCAATACCCTCCGGAATCTGATGTCGAGACGAATAATCCACAGCTCTCCAGGGCCGATATAGTTGCATATCAGCTACAAGCTCTTGTTGTGCATCACGGACTTGCATTTTCTGCTTGAACGGAATCAAGACATTCTGTTCCCACCAGTCTCTGTGTTTGCATAGAAAAGAGACTATTTGTAGATAGTTGAAAGGTTCCAGAGAGAAGAAAGTTTTGCATAGGGCAATGTCATAATGTAATATGCCGTCGTTTTTCTGCATATTGACTATGAGAGTAAGTACAATCACATTAACGAGCAAGACTCACCCTCGTTGCGCAGCAGCAAAAAACCCTAATACTGAAACCCGTTTGCATAGCTCCAAAAACTGGCTCGTTTATACCTAGAATTGCATTCACAGCAGCAGCAGCAGTCAAATCCATTACCATCTGATTTTGACCCTCGCCTAAAACTTTAGGCTTCCCCTCATAAAAAAAGGCTGGGTAGCGTAAAGAGGTCGACAGAGAGAATTTCGAACACCAAGTAGCGAGTTTGTTGCTAGCGATTTCTGAGGGTAGGTCAACAGTCATGAAAACCGTGCCATCAGGGTAACAAATGTTCGAGGGCCTCTTCAAGATGGCCTTCCTCAGTGCAACGAGATATAAAGGAAGATTTGTCCTTGATAAATCAATGAAAGAGTCAACGGAGATGAAGATTAGGGACCTACTCATAGTGGTAATGATTCTCTCGCACGCTCCATACAGTTTCGACCAAGCTGCGAAAGCGGAAGGACAGGTCTTCCTCATTGCTCAAATGGTGGTTATCAGCAATCTTTCGAAAATCGTAGTACGTTTGACAGATCACGACAATATCGTGGCCCTCTAAATCAGGGATTCGGTAGTCATTTGGCCGAGATACCTCTGTCTCTGCACTTTGCTCCAAATCTTTACAGAATCGTACGACGGGCTTCATGCTTGTAAATGTCTGCAAGCGCTGGGATGAAAAGAGTCAAGTTCGTTCGTTTAGAGTGAAATACTGGTTTGAGCACGTACAATATGTAATTCCCGTGCGTCACATCGTACATCGAGTTCGTTCCAGGCGCGCTTTATCCTCGAACTCCAATGCAACTCCCCTTCAGTTGGGTTTTCAAGTACTTCATCCATTGTGTGAAAAACGATTTCGGATTGGGTCATCCACTCCATGAAAGGATCGTCCAATCTCGCGAACCTGTTATCATTGTCAAGCATTATGATATTGACTCATGACCGCACATGGGTTAAACTCACTGTGATGGAGAGAACTCCTCTCCAAGGTCCTGTACTAAGACACGATTAGATGTAGATACAGGATGGATTGTCTCAGCATGGTATAACGCGGACGCAGGAACAGGCGGAGGTTGTTGGTTGAAGGGAAGGTTAGGCGCTAAGTATCTGGATACGGGATAAGCGGGGGTCCCGGGAGCGAACGTAGGGATTGTCGGAGGTCCTTGGTCGAAGGGTAGGTCAGGCTGTACCGCGAGGTAGTCAGACGCGGATACAGAACAGATAGGGGTCCTAGCAGTAGAATATAACGCGGATGTATGAGCAGTTGGGGGTCCTTGATTGAAGTAAAGGTGAGACGGGACACTACCAGGATTTCCAGATATGCCTGGTTGCGTCACAAGTGAATGGGGGCTGGTGTTGAGAAAGCCGGCGCCGAATGTGAAGGACGAATCTTCGCCAACTTGGGTGAAGTCCCGACCCGCAGGTGCAAACTCGTTTGTGACAGTCGCCTCTCGAATAGAAGGTGCACGGTATTGCGATATAGTGGGGATGGCGAGGTCATCGACAGAAGAGGGTCGTCGTAATTGTGACATAAATCTGGGGACCAACTCAAAAAGCCAGATGAAAGGTCTTGAAATTGAAGGGAGGCCCCTTTATCCAAATCGAAATTGCTCTTGGTTATAATTACATTTTTGAAAGAGACTTGTTAACGTTGTGGATTTTGGAACTTCGCAAGGCGGGTAGTCACTTGATCAGAAAGCTAACGTTGCTATATATCATCCATCACAGTGATACTGACAGCAATCAGCTATTGACCCAGAGCCCATCAGAGTGAACCTCTCACGGACGTGAAGCAACATGGCTAACCTTGTACCTCCACAGGCTGCTCCAAAATGGAACCATACCCCTTCCCAAATCAAGCAAATCATCGAGCAAATCATCGCTAAAACTCGCCAGGTTCAAAATTCTGTTGCTGCCCTTCCCGAATCCGAATGCAAATTTCGCTCTGTCTTTCTCGCTCTCGCAGACGCCAGAACTCAGCTTGAAGACGTTTCGGAACTTCTTGCGTTCTACAAGAGCGTGTCGCCGGATAAAGAACTGCGCGACGCCTCAAACGATTCCGAAACCTTGAAACAAGAATTTGATGTCGAATCATCCATGCGCCTGGATGTCTTTGCAGCCAAGCTCGCGGCAGAGAGAAACATAAGGGCATCCGGAGAATGGGACGAGTTGAATGCCGAAGAAAGGCGTTTGGTGGACAAGATGGTATGTGCCTCGCCAATCTTGAATTGGTCTACGCCAACAGCCAGCAGATCTTGGATGGTAAACGAGCTGGTCTTGCCCTTGGCGATGAAAAGCGCCAACAGCTCGCTGTTTTGAAAACCGAGCTTTCGAAGCTCTGTCTGGAATGCAGGGTAAGCCGGCACGATTGTTTTGCGGCATGCGGTATTAATGTCAAATTTTTCCCAGAAAAACGCTAACGAAGAGAATGTATAGCATCCTACGTTCCGCTCTGCTTTTCTGCTCTCATTGTCGCATAGGGAAAAGTAACATTCACTCTAGAAGAGCTCGATGGCATACCAGCCGACATTCTTAACGAATACACTAAACGCGTGGATGACTCTGGCAAAGAAGTATACGAGGTCGCTTTCCGAGCGCCGGACTTTCAGCCGTTGCAAAAGTATATAAAAAAAGCAGAAACGCGTCAAAGATCTTACGAAGCCTACGAATCTCGACTGGAAGTGAACGCCTCCCTCCTGGATAGGGTGTTCCAGCTACGACAGGAAATCGCCTCAATCTTGGGATACAGGAGTTGGGCTGACTATGTTACGGAAGAAAGGATGGTTGGTAGTGGGCAAGGAATTATTGATGTAAGTCCTGGTGTCTATCAGCTAATAACATCTATTTGACCTCCTTAGTTCCTCGATGACCTCCACCGGAAATTTCTTCCTATCGGCGAAAAGGACAGATCTAATCTCATGGCTCTCAAGGAAGCTGAATACAAGGCTCTTGGTTTACCTTTTGACGGCAAGTTTAATAACTGGGACCGGCCCTACTATGAGACCAAATTTACCGAGAAGACTCTTGATCTGGATAGCTCCGCCGTCAAGGACCATTTCCCAGTCGAACATGTTGTCCCAACTATGTTAGACATCTACCAAAACTTGCTTAGCGTCAAGTTTGTTGAGATGAAGGACGAAGAGGGCGCAACCTGGCATCCCGATGTGCAACGGTTCTCTGTATGGGAGAAGGACGCAAAGGATGAAAACGGATTCATAGGATATTGTTATCTCGACATCTATTCCCGTCCAAATAAATACTCCAATCCTTCAGTCTGGCCTCTACTGCCTGGATACGCTACCACTACATCTTCCCCTCTCGGCCCCGGGAAGCGCATGTATCCCGTTGCAGCCATGGTCGCCGGCTTTACTAAATCTTCTGTTCCTTCATCTGACCCTGAAGTCAAGTCCAAACCTGCTTTGATGCGTCATTTTGATGTGGTGAGCTTGATTGTCCTTCCGGTTCCCAGCTTTCGATTGCTTACATGATTTGACAGGTCCAGCTATTTCACGAGCTTGGGCATATCTTCCACCATCTGCTTTCCCATACTCAGTTTGCTAGATTTCATGGGACCACTGGCTCTCTAGATTTTGTAGAAGCCCCCAGTCAGATGCTGGAAAACTGGTGTTGGGAAAAGTCGATTCTGAAGGTCTTGAGTAAGCATTGGAAGACGGGCGAAAGCATGAGTGAGGAGATGATTGACAAATTACTGAAAAGGTATCTACGGATGGTCGCCACCTTTCAAGAAATCTTTTTCTGATCTTTTGGTAGCCGGTGGTCGACTGTGGGCATGTTCTATCTATACCAGCTCTTCCTTGCCAAGTTTGATATCGAGGTGCATACCGATCCAGGTCAGTGTTTTGCCAGTTTGCCGGGTATCTAGCCTGATAATATATGGATACAGAGCCAGTTGACTATACACGGCTACGGAATGATCTACGTGAAGAAGTTGTTTTAGTCAAGTACGACAAGCCCTGTCCCGCTCAAGCTGCTTTCGGACATCTCTTTGGAGGTTATGACGTAGGATACTATGGGTGAGCGATACCTTTGACGCTCATCCCATCTTCGGTGTTCTCACAGATATTCAGGTATACCTATTCCCTGGTTTTCGCGTCAGACATGTACGCAACCGTCTTTAAAGCTGACCCGCTGGACCCCGCTTGTGGTCGAAAATATAGGGAACAAATCCTGAGGCCAGGAAGCAGTAGGGATGACCTTGATATATTGAAGGTTTGTCCTTCAAGGTGCTGAAATTTTCGTGTTGCTTATGGTTTGTCCACAGGACTTTTTGGGACGGGAACCAGATAGCAATGCGTTCATCAAACAATTACTTGCTCAGAGCCCTTTGGCCCGACAGTGATCTTACAGAATGAGGTAAGGAGTACACTTAATTAGATGTTGTATGTAGTCATAGGTAAATATTAGCAATACGACGATGTACAACAGTAGATCGAAAATAAATATTATCTGCACGTATGCGTCACTAAAAGTGACATAGTTAAAATGTATAGGATCGGTGAATGATATTAGTAGCAGACTGCCAACCTGGGGGTCTGGAAATGGTGTTGTTGACGACGTCTGGTTCGGTAATGACTTGGTTCAGGCGGTGGAACAAGGAACGGAGTAGAGGATGCGAATGGTAGCAGTGGCAGGGCTGGGGTGGGAAACCCGAAGCTCTGGTATGCTGCGATCTGACTAGGTCCAGCATTGTACTGCCATTGCGGGGAAGGGATATAGTAGCAGAAGTAACCGGTCATGACATAGTGAGGCCGCTGAACATAGGGCACTGGGTAATGGGCTTGGGAAGTCATCATATAGGATGAGATTTCATGCAGCGTCTGTAGCAAAGGAGTTAGAATCACAGAGAGTTATGAATGCCAGATATTCACCTGGAGTTGTTTTTGGACCTGATGTTCTAAATGCGCAATACGTCGCTATGAACAAGGTAAGCAAGGATAATTGATGAGCGTGTTTGTGACGAACCTCGTTAGACCGATCACTCTCCATTGGCACATGCTGATGAAACTCGTGGCAGACGTTTACTTGTGACTGGTAAAAATTATTTCCAGAGGCGCTTGTAAATAGCGAAATAGTACTGTACTCGCCCTTGTCTCTGACGGGCGAGCCAGGCAAATAGTGAATGGACGCAGGAATAGATAAAGTTGACAGGAAACCGGATTGGAAATCTGGGTCCAGATCGTTCAAGCTCAAATGCTCGAGGTGATTCAAGTATATTTTGTGTGCTTGGACTGCGAGACAACTCCCCCCTTTCTCTATCTTTGGGCCGGAGTAATTGACGGAGAGTCTCGTCAACTTCGAATTTGCGGAGAGGATGTCTTCCCAGACGGAATACGAAGGTCGAATTTGATCGGCGTGTAGAGCCAGCTCTAGTGATTGTAAAGTGCCCTGGTACAGATACCGGCTTGTCCACGGCAAACTGACACCGACGAGGCTCAGATGCTTCAGCTGAGGGAGGTGGTCTTTGAAGCATACCACAGGCTTTGGTCTCCGTTGGACTTCATCATAGTCATGAGGTGTCCCGAAACCTTCGAAATGATAAAGCTGCAAAGTCTGTAACCGAGGTGCAGATAGATCTGACCCTATTGCACGCCGGGCTACTGCTTTAGAGTGACGGTCCCGTACCTGCAGGTGGAAGGAACGCCATAGTAGAGACCTAGGTGTCAAGATTTCGAATATTTCCTGCAGGTGCTTATCGATGAGGTTTTTGTTTACCTTCATCTCTCGACGAGCGACCGTCAGAATGAGGATATCGAGACAGTATTCATCAAATCCTTGGTCGTCGTCACCAATAGGATACTGTCCAGGTTTACAACGTTCCAGGAACACACGAGCCTTTGCAATGTGTGAGGGCTTGGAAAAGTGGAGGGTGGTCCAGAGGTACGGTATATTCACTACCGTATCGCGCCACTGGCGACACACGTGTGATACAGCCACCTGGAAAGCAGCGGTGTACACCGAATCAGGAGAGGCGCCACGATAGCTTGGATGAAGGAGAAAAGGAGAGTCGTTCTTTCCACAGGGCCTGTCAAGATTGGAACCGAATTTGAAAATCTCGACAAGACATTCTTTGGAAAGCTGTTGGATAGGCATAGAAGAGGTATGATTTAAAGGAGGGAAACAAAACTCTACGAAGGTAGCTTGAGCCAGAAGCAGTCTAGGTCTGCGTATAAATACAGTGTTCGAACTAGGGCATAACAGGTGCCGACGGCCACCATTAGCGCCCTAGCTATTTCGAGTTCTTGTGGAGCATAGAAAGCATCACTGCCATAGGGTGAAGAGTTACACACAAGCAGGTCGCCGCGCAAGGGAACGAGGTTCTACTATTGCAAGACACACCGAAAACCATCTGCGGTGGAGAACAGACATTGCACAACAGCGGCCATCTGTCTGAACTGCAGATCTACATCCCAGGTGAGGTGCACTCATGTCTGTCCTGTGTTTCTGTATCACAAATAATTCGGGAAGGAAATGAAGGTTTGTGATACTCCACATACCATTGCAAAATTATTCAGAATGAGATCCCAGACACGACATTCCGAAAGTACCAGCTGGCGTTCTAGAAAGGCAGCGGCTTCTCAGTGTTTCTGATCATTTCATTTGCTCGTCATTCAGGATAAACATCTTTGGGAGTAAATTGCTGGCATATTCTGTGGTATTTGTCAGTGATATCTGAGCATACTTAAATAAAAATTTAAAAGAAGATGCGCCGTAGTTTTCCCCTGGAAGACCCCGAAATTATAGCAGTTTGTACTCAGGGGGCAAATCCGTGAGCGCAAAATAGGTCCAGGGTGTGTTGTGTACTTGTCTACAGAATTGGATCACGAATGCATTGAAAGAGGGCTTCTTTCTTTAGCGACAGTAGATCAAGTGCACCCCAAAAACGTGTAGATAAAGTTATATGCAGCTCTATGCTTTGGCTACAGCAACACAACTTCGGTTTGCGACAGAAGCGGCTCCAGAGATTGATTTGCGTTGATAGATTTGTTCGAATTTGTATGGGCAGTGATTTTCCGATTTGTTGGTTGTTCTTTTGGCATGGAAAACACAGTACCTCAGTCAGACCAATATAGCAAGGTTTCAAGGAACGGTCGGTCATAGACGCGCGGGCGTCTAAAGGTGACCACGTACTTAGGTGTTGTTTCTTACACGTTCCAGGGTGTTTCAGTATGCATTTTGAGACTTGATCTTTCTTGAAGATACCCTAGCCCAAGGAAGTGTGAAAAGTCAGTGGTAGAAGGTTGTGATCATTGAGGAGCCTGAGGAAGACTTACATTCCGTCACGTCACAAGGCGTGACCGACGATTTGTCAATGGTCAAATTTTCTCTCTTATGATTTTATGCGGTTTCTGGTTGGGTGCAGGGGCTATGCCAGAGCTGCGACGAGACACCCAAACCATGGAATTCTCAGACACACCCAAAACGACCTCGTATCTTCAGGCGACGGCGGCTACAAACTGCGCACCCTCCGAACTGCTATAGATGCTATAGAGTGCACCCACACCAAAATCAAGTCAAAGGCTGACGCAGAAGCCATCAAGAGTGTCGGAGCTACGACTGCTCAGGTTGTCGCGGATCACCTGAATAGTGAGGCTCAGAAACTCGACCCACAGACAGAGCAAGTGCGCAAGAAAGCAAAGGCTATTCTCCAGCAAGTGCCTGGAATCGGTATTGCTAAAGCAGATAAACTCATTTCGGAAGGATGTTACAGTATCGCTCATCTTCGTCGTCCCGAGTATACCGAACTTCTCACTCCCGTTCAGAAAATCAACTTGAAGTACTTTGAACATCTCCAACGTCCCGTACAACGCGTCGAGTCGGAACTTGTTGCAGATTTTATCCGTTCATCACTTTCATCGGAATTCGAGGTCATTCTGACGGGTTCCTACCGGCGGGGATTTCCCATATCGTCTTCAATAACCTTGATGTTGTTACATCCGTCGTACGTCCATATTCCCTACCCCGACGTATCATCACCTTTCTCAGAAGCAGCGAAGGAGAAGTCGGCACGCAGGGGAAGGGTACAGGTGGCGTTTAGGGAGAGCTTCACCAAAATGGCAGCCAAATCTCAAAGCTTATTGGTATCGCAAATCATTCCATGCCTGGAGGAGCGGGGATTGTTGGCCGATACAGTTTCTATCGGAACGAAGAAATGGATTGGTATCGTTCGCGTGCCTGAGGTGGATGATGAAGGGGTAGACTCCAATGCAATCATGGCTAGGAGAAAGAGAAGAGATAAGATAAGGAAAATGCAGGGAGGTTATCGAAAGTTGGAGATCAAGTGAGTGCTAATGCATCCATACTAATTCGTTGGCTAATATAGTCTACAGCCTCGTCCCACAAAAATCTCGTGCTGCTGCTTTGCTTGCCCTGACGGGCGATATCGAGTTCAATCGTGATATGCGGCTAAGGGCGAATAAAATGGGAATGCATTTGGATGAGTTTGGTTTATGGAGATGGAACTCATTAGAACCCTCCTCGTCTTCGCTTTCTTCAGAACCCATGCTTCCTTCCCCTCCACCTGCAGAGTCCGCCTCCGAGCCCACCAGTGCACCTTCTCTTTTGCCCACTCTTGTCCCCACTCCCACAGAAGAATCAATTTTCGAAGAACTGGGAATACCGTACATTCCCCCTGAGAAGAGAAACTTTTCGTATCTGGTCAGTGTAGGGAAGAGGAATACGGACCGACCGCAGAGAATGGACCGCGTTGTCAGGGCTGCAGGCGGACGGTAACAGGAAGGAGTCTGGACTCGCTACGCGTCAAGAATTTCTACACTTCCCCCCTTTCGAATCCCTTCATTGACTCCCTGAACATCCTAACTGTCATTCGTTATATGTTCGTTACATAGAAGCATATCTACAATGTAAATACCTACTAATGAAAATGCTCAGAACATCAGTCAATGTATAAGTCACAAACGTTCGTGCTGTGTAGAGGTGTTGGAAATATAATTGGTTCGTATTGCGGTCCACGTCAACCATTTTGACAGAACTTTGGGTGGCATATCCTATAGCAATTCCGAGTTCGGCCATCAAGATACTCTGCTCAGGTGCAGACTACTGAACTTTAATTCTGCAAGCAATAGAGGTGGGCAGGTGGTTTTGCATCAGTTACGAATGCGAGTCACATCAATAGTTGGGGTATCAGCGAGTTTTGCTTTTTATGTCCCTTGCATCCCTTGGGCTCAGCGAGGTGCTCTGTTCTAGATCGGCAGCAATATTCTCTGAAGATGCAACAGCGTTTTAAGAATTTTAGTTTCAGAGGGAGAAGCTCAAAGCCGAAGCTTGAGCTGAATGATACAAATGAAGGAAACTTGGGCACCAGCAAATCCTCTACCTCTAGATTTGATTTCAACTTGGCAAGATTAGGATTATCTACGATCATGAATGTTGCCGATGCAGCTGGATTTACTCCTCTGAGAGGGGCTGCTCAGATTGTACAGGACATTTTAACCATCGTTGAGGTGAGTTCATAAATTCATTTTTTTTTTCAGTGAAACGCACTTGCTAATTTGCTCTAAGACTATGAAGAAAAACCAGAAAGACTGTCTCAATATTGCAAGACGTAGTTTCGAGCTTGTTGAAGGAATACACAAAATCACAAATGGGAAAAAGGAGTCAGAAATTGACAACGAACTTCTGAAAGACATAAAGAAATTTGAGAGGTGAGCATTTTTTGCAATGCAACTAATGATGCTATAGTTTTTCATTAAACCATCAAATATTAGTGGGCTCAAAACAATCCAGAAAAAGTTATTGGACATAACAAAGCAGAAGGGCGGAAAAGGACTTTACCATGCCATGGGCGATAAAGAAGAAATTCTTGAATGTGAGAAGAAAATTCAAGAGTGCATTGATAAGTTCCAGGTATGGTATTTAACTTATTTTAATCTGTGCTTTTGATGAATTGTTTATTTACTCAGATGCATAACGTGGTTCATATAAGACAAGACGTGAGGCAGATATTGAACATAGCTACTCAAAGTAGTAATCAGGTATGTTGCCTTTTTAATTTTTGACTGACACGGGAGTAACTCTCAAAACTTATAAAGGAAAGATCTATCTTAACATATGAGTAAGTCTTATCAGTCTTTATATTCATTCAAATTATTCATGGATATCAGTGACCTTGAGCAAGCTACTCCTGCAGTACCCAAAATTTTCTATGGAAGAGAATTGTTGGTTTCAGAGGGTGTACAATGCTTGTGTGATCAGAAACAAGCATTTCTGGCCATTATGGGTCCAGGTGGAATAGGGAAGACATCTCTTGCATTATACATTAATAATGCAGAGATAATCAAGAGAAAATTTGGAGACAGATGCTTCTTTCTGCCCTGTGATATCTTGCCAGATTTTATGACACTGCTTCAGGGTCTCCTTGAGGTTTTAAACCTCCAGCCCCAAGAAGGACAAAGCCAACACAGAGTTTTGTACAATTATCTCAGAGCTAATACTGATAATGCTCTTCTTATCCTTGACAATTTTGAAACACCATGGAGTAATCAGCAAGCCAGACCTGACATTAAAAGTCTTATTGAGAAGTTAGCAGACTTCTCTCACCTTTCTTTGATGGTGACCATGCGTGGCATCGCAACACCTGGTGACATTCTATGGCAGAAACTCGGATCTAAATCAGGAATACCTCCTTTGCCTCTTGAGGCTGCCAAACAAGCCTTTGTCTCGTTTGCTGGTGATGAAAATTTGAAAGATGATGAGGAAAAACTTGAACAACTACTTGTGCAACTAGATTGTGTTCCACTTGCTGTAAACTTGATGGCTCAAAGAGCAAAGTCAAATTCATTAGACTCCTTAATCAGAATGTGGAATGATGGAAGAACATCTATTCTCAAGGAAGGTAGAGGAGATCCCAACAAATTGAATAGTGTTGATTTTTCTATTGAATTGTCAACAAATCTGCTTGCAAATGATCAGATAGCTCTTGAACTTCTATCAGTATTTGCCTTCCTTCCAAATGGTGTTCCAGAATGGGGAGAACATTTAAACAAAATGCTCCCAAGTTTAGGGTTACTAGACTTGGCAGTTTCTGCTCTTGTTGAATGCTCCCTGATCTACATTGAGAATCAAGATATCAGCTCCATAGCTGCGAGCCAGCTTGTGGAAGAAAACTTGGCCACCCTTTCCATCTCCGAGATCACCATTACTGAAAGAGGCGGACTCGACGTCGATATGTTCCGTCTACATGGCGAACCACCCTCCCACGATGCCAGCATCTATAAACCATGGCTAGCAGCTATCAAAAACGCGCCATACTCCCCTTTCCAAGGGATGTACCCTCGTGTAGACCGCGAAGCCTTCTGCAACATCTGTAAATCCTTCTCCCACCCTACCCCACGATGCCCCTTGCCCCATCTTGATGATTACCGAGGTCCCACCACAGAAACCAATCATGGTATGCCCAAGTTCCTCGACGCTCGTAACATGCGTGATAGTGACGACCAACCTCACCATGGCCGGAACAGGTCTTGAACCCGAGGCGGCTACTACTCAAATCGAGGTGACTATCATGGACGAAGTGACTATCGTGGACGAGGTGGACGCGGCGGCGGCGGACGTGGCCGCTATAACTCCTCTAATTCGTACCTCTCATACCAAGCCTAATCCATACTATTAGTACTATAGTTCATATCTACATATGTATCATATAGCTGCCTATTCTTGACACGACCCCAAAATGTATGGTACACATACTATAGATACCAACAATAATTTTGATGTTCTTGATGTATATCGGTCCCCTCATACTTTCACATGAGCCTAACACTGGGGTTAGAAGAAGACGCAATATTGCCATATACCTATGTTAAACCAGGAGTGTAAAGTGGACATAGTGCAATATTGTGCAACCCTCCGAAGCCGAATTTACTGACTGATACCTGACGGGAGAGGGTTCAGGACAGGAAAGCTTAGGAGGGTGGTATAGATATCAGTGATATCTATACTGCGCGCGCTCCCCTGGTATCCTGGAAAGCCACCGATCCTGCAAACTCGTGCCCAGATCACTTGTAAGCGGAGGAGGTTAAATTTCCTTACTTATCCTGTCTCAACTTCTTTTCCCAATTCCTTGCTTAGATCTCATATAACGGCGGTAGGATCCTCAAGAACCGGAGGAATTCCTTCTCCTGCCGTTCAACAGAGGGGTTCTGAGGATGGTTCTGAGGATGTTGTTGTAGGCGGGAGCGCACAACACCACGTGCCGAGCTCACAACTACTGAGTTCACATTGGTCATCACCCGACCTATCCGCAACACAATCGCGAAGTGCGCAACCAGCGCAAAGCTCCACACTAATGAGCTTATCGAATTCAAATATGAATAATACTCCCGCAACACAACTGCGAAGTGCACACTCAATGCAAAGCTCTCCACTATTGAGCCTGTCAAGTCAAAACACAATGACCCATGAGACTGACAATTCTGCGACACAACTGCAAAATATGCAACCGATGCATTTTCCCATCCCAGTGAACAAAAAAGCAGGCAAAAGACGTAAGACCATTCACAGGGGCAGTACTAAAAACACAAAAGCTTCGCTCAAAATAGCCGCATTAAATATCAAAGGTAATGGAAACGTGAGCCCATACAATCCTGATAATAAATGGAACCATATACAACAACTCATGAGAGAAAACAAAATTGGGATATTGGTAGTAGGTGAAGCACACCTAAATCCACAGAGACATGAAGCTATCTCAAATCATTTTCCAAATTTAAAAATACATTACACTCGAAACATTACAAGTGATAATGCTGCTGGTGTAGCTATAGCTCTTAACAAGAATATTGTTAACACTCAAGGACTGATAGTTACAGATATCATACCTGGCAGAGCTATACATATCACACTACCATGGCATGGCAAAAGAAGCTTAACTATACTGGGAGTCTATGCACCAAGTGGAAATGACTCCGAGAAACGAAAATTCTGGGAAGACTTATACAAATACTTTGAATCAAATAACACACTGCGAAAGCCTGATATTATGGCTGGTGACCTCAATATGGTTGAAGATGCCAAGGACCGCTTTCCTATAAATTCTGATTCCGATCAAGTAACAAATGCATTTGATGACCTCAAAGTCTTATTGCAGCTGAAAGATGGCTGGTGTGAAACATACCCAGACACAAATGATTATACTTACTCCATGCCAAATGGTAACAGCCTCTCCAGAATAGACCGCATTTATACCACTCATGATACATTAGAATCCTCGAACCATTGGAGAATTACAAAAACTGCACTTAAAACTGATCATAAAATGACTAGTGTACAAATTACATGTGAAGAGGCCCCATGGGTTGGAAAAGGACGCTGGGTATTTCCCAGGCACTTACGCCGTGATAAACAACTAACAGAATACATCAAAACGACTGGAATGGAAGCTCTCAATGACAACCAACTGCCAAAAAATTCAGACCTTGCTATACTGGAAAATTTCAAAGACAAGGTTATAAACAAAGCAAGAGAACGTGCAAAGATAGTAATCCCAAAACTTGATAAGGAAATATGTGAACTTGAAGCACAAATTTTGGACACTAGCAATGACCCTGAACTCAGTGATGATGATTGCAAGCTAACAATTGCAACACTGGAAGAAAAGCTATCCATGCTACTACAAAAACGACACTCAAGAAACCGTAACAACATTGCAATGGTCCATAAAATTGAAGGTGAAACACTAAATAAATCTTGGACCCGTCTTGGGAAACAGAAAAAGCCCAGAGATATAATACGATGCCTTAAAAAACCACAGATAACCTTTGATGTTCGTACTGAGGAGCAATCATATGAGAAAAACTCACAAAACATGGCTGAACTAGCAAAAAACTACCATGACAATCTTCAACAACCTTGTGAAAGTGAAGATGAAATTACACGAGAGCATGAAATTCTAAACTCCCTAGACCAATTAAAAACTAGCTTAACAGAAGAACAGAGGGATAATCTTGACCCCATTAAAAGACCCACCACTAAAGAAGAAATCATTGAAGCCCTGAAATTATCAGCTAATGGAAAATCACCAGGCATAGATGGTATTCCCTGGGAATTTTGGAAGATGCTACATGCACGATATGAAGAAGATGAAAAAGCAGAGAAACCTAGCTTTGATGTAACTGAGCTACTATATAGAGCTTACAAGCATATTGAGAAACATGGTATTGATAAACACTCCAAATTCACAAGAGGATGGATGTGCCCTATTTACAAAAAGGGAAACAAAACAAATATTGCAAACTATAGGCCAATTACCTTATTAAATACAGACTACAAATTATTTACCAAAACCATTTCTCTAAGAATAGCCCAAGTTGCTACTGAAATCATTCATCAAAATCAAGCTGGCTTTATACCTGGAAGAAGCATATTTGACCAAGTCAAACTGGCTCACACAATAATAAACTATGCAGAAGTCACAGAAAAAAATGGCATCATTGTATGCCTTGATCAAGAAAAAGCATATGATAAAATATCCCATGACTACTTATGGAGAGTTCTTAAAAAGTTCAATTTCCCTGAGGCTTTAATTGACACAATATCAACACTATATAATGGTGCCCAAACTCAAGTAATGATCAATGGCTTTTTAAGTAACCCATACACAGTAACTAGAGGTGTAAGACAAGGGGATCCATTATCCTGCCTCTTATTTGACATAGCAATTGAACCATTAGCTGCAGCCCTACGCAACTCAACTCTACAGGGGTTCCCTATACCAAATAATTCTGACCTGGAGATACTAATTGCAACTCTGTTTGCTGATGATACAACAGTCTATCTATCAGAAAATGATGAATTCTCAAAACTACAACAAATTCTTGACTCTTGGTGCTATGCCTCTAGAGCCAAATTTAACATACAAAAAACAGACATATTACCAATTGGCACAAAGGAATACAGAGATACTGTGATAAAAACACATGCCCTCAATCCTAATAGCCCACTACCTAAAGAGATATCCATAACATGTGATGGTAATGCTATCCGAATGCTAGGAGGGTGGATTGGAAACCAAGTCAAATCACAAGCCCACTGGCTCAAAGTAATCGACAATATTGATGAAAGACTGAATACATGGGAAGCTAGTAAACCTACTATGGAAGGCAGACGTCTTATTATCTTTATGATTATTGGAGGAATGACACAATATCTTACAAAGGTACAAGGAATGCCTCGGAATATTGAACAAAGGCTACAGAAAAGAATAAGTAAATTTCTATGGAATGGAAAGTCTCCCACTGTTAACATAGAAAAGATGTACTCACCAATAGATGAAGGTGGAAGAGGAATACTAGATATAGTATCCAGAAATGAAGCAATAACTATTATGTGGCTCAAATCCTACCTGAACTTTGGGCCAAGTCGTGCAACTTGGACATATTTTGCTGACGAAATTATATCACAAAATATATCAAACTCATCTGTTACTCCAGAGGAAAAAGTTCGACTAAATATCTTCCTGCAAAGCTGGACAGCATCAAAATCAAAACTACCACACCATTTGCAAACTATTCTTAATGCTGCAGACAAAAATGATTTGCGACTTGAAGGAATCGCTTTCTCCAGATCTATAATCCGTTCAATGCCAATCTGGTTCCATAAAAACGCAGACTCAAAAATGAGAAAATTGAAACAAAATCAATCAGAAAGCAAATGCCTCAGAGAAAACCATCTTATGAGAACCGTCGGTGATGCTGAAGACCTTGCACGAAAATTGAACTCCAATCATCACAAGCAAAGGAAGGACTGTAAATGTCAAGCATGTATCAGCACACGAAATAGCACAAACAATAAATGCAAAAACCCCCACAAATGCTTCAAACGAGCTAATGAGCTCCTAACAACTCTACCTGAAAAATGGTGTCCAATGACAGCACAACCAGAGGACTGTGAGCCTAATATCATAGAGGTTATAAAACCCAACAATACATATACATTTGACAATAGATTAACAACCCATGGAACCCTTGCTGATGCATTTAGGATATTCACAACTGGACAAGAATCAAATGAGCTCCCCAGGATAATGAGAATATATGAAAACCTACAACAAGAAAATGCCTATTCAGATGGAGGCTGTATTAATAATGGTGACCATAATGCACAGGCTGGTGCTGGTGTATGGTGGGGTGATAACAACCCAAGAAACCAAACACTGAGACTACCAACTACTATCTTAAATTCAAACCAATCTGCTGAGATGATAGCTACTAAAGCTACAGCTGAAATATCAAATGAAAGAAAAGAACTACATATCAGAACTGACTCACAATATACTATCAATACCTTAACAACCAACCTTAAGAAATATGAAGACACTGGCTTCATTGGGGTCAAAAACAAAGAATGTATTCAAGCAACTGTTGCTAGACTGAGAGAAAGACATGCACCTACACTCTTTCAAAAAGTTAAAGGACACAGTGGTGACTATGGAAATGATGAAGCTGATAAACTAGCCACAGAAGGTCTTAAGAAACCTGATGATGAAGCTGATGAAATTGATATGGATATACCAGATGAACTAAAAGTTTCAGGAGCAAAATTAAAATGCATTACACAATCACTTGCAACAAAATGCATAATGGAAAGAAAGCGACAAAAAATCCTCAAAACAAAACCTAAGCTAATGAATAGACCTGCAACTGAACGGAACCTGGACCGTGCACGATATGCTATAGACTCCATTAATGGGAAGATGCCTTCAAATGCCCAGCTGTGGAAATCCCTTAGAAACAAAGACATTCCCAAAAATATAAGGCAATTCATATGGCTACTAATGCATGATGCACACAAAGTTGGTGAATACTGGGAAAACAAAAGTCAGGAAGTCAACTATCGAGCAGTATGCAGATACTGTAATTGCACTGAAACTATGGAGCATATCCTGCTGTACTGCAATGCCCCTGGTCAGAATACAATCTGGACAATAGTCCGCAAGCTGTGAACTATGAAGAAACTGAGATGGCCAACACTAAATTTTGGGACTATACTAGCACATCCCCTTATTAACTTTACTAATGAAAGAGGCCAAAAGCGATATGGTGCCTCCAGACTATTTAAAATTCTGATATCAGAAGCTACATTTCTAATCTGGAAACTAAGAAATGAGAGGGTAATTGAACATGCCTTTGAATACAACTATGGAGCTAGCCAAAAAGAAATACATAACAGATTCTTGAAAGCAATTAACAATAGGCTGAATCAAGATTGCCTTGTCTGCAACTCAGAACGATTTAAAAATATACTATCCAAAACAAATGTAATAGATACTTGGTCAGGAACTCTCAATGATGAGACAAATCTTCCAGACGATTGGACCTGGAAGTCGGGGGTTTTAGTGGGTATTGATCCATTGTAGGTAAGTATTAAAGTTTGGATAAATCTGCTGAGTCCCACACTGGTTTGCTCTAAGCATTCCGTGCGTAAAAGCATTTCCTCCGGGTAAGGCCACTAGTGAGGTGAAATTCCTCGCGCCATATGCAGGATCTGAGGGGCCGACCTTGTCGGTTGCTAAAGATCTTATTGCTCATCCAAAAAAAAAAAAAAAAAAAAAAAAAAAGAGAATCAAGATATCAAAATTTTATCACCAATACGAGAATACATTCAGAAAAAATATGCAATAAAACCAGATCTACTTATAGAATTAAAAGCATTCTATGTATCATTCCTGGAAACACTTGATTCAAAAAATAAAGCCCAGGCTCAAGTCCTCCTTGAGCCTCATATTATGAATATTGTTGAGATTGTTGGAAAGAAAAACTCAGCAATACTCAATGAATCAGACACCTCAGCTTTATATAAACTGGACAGATTCACAAAATTTTACCCAGTGATATTGAAATTATTACCAAGTCACTATCTAGCAAATGAGAGTTTAAAACTTCAATTTGTAAAAGTGGAAATTTTGTGGTGGATGGCTAAATGGGATGAAGCAGTGAAAGAAATTGAGGATATACAGGAAAGCCATGCAGGAAATCCATATACAGATGCAAGATGTTTTCAAACTCTTGGAGGCATGTATCGCTTACAAAGTAAGAACAATGAAGCTATTCAGATGTTTCAGAGTGCAAAGATGCTTTTTGAAAATGTTGGTGACAAGAAAGGGGTTGCAGAATGTTTGCAGAGCCTTGGAAATATATACCGAATGCAGAGCAAATATAATGATGCCATTAAAATGCTGTCTGCAGCACAGATCCAATTTGAAAATATTGAAAATCAGCAGGGAACTACAGAGTGTCTTTTGAGGCTTGGATATATTCATCTGACACAGAATGAATACAAGACAGCTCATCAAGTGCTGTCCCTAGCCAGAAGTCACTTTGAGATAATTGGAGACAAATTGGGAATTGCACAATGCCTTCATGGTTTTGGAATCATATACAGGATGAAAAATAGATATAGAGAAGCTACTGAAGTCCTCCTTACGGCAAAAAGCTGTTTTCAAGATGTCGGTGATCCAATGGGAGCTGCACAATGTCTCAAAAGTCTTGGACACATCTATCAAATGCAAAATCAGTATAATGAAGCCAGTAAAATTTTATTACTGGCTCAAAACCAATTTGAAAGTATTGATCATCAGCTTGGAGTATTTCAATGTTTGCAAAGACTTGGAGACCTTTATTTGAGGCAACATAAATACAGTCAAGCAATTGATGTATTTCTGAAAGGGGAACATTATTTTAAGGGCATTGAATACCATCTTGGAGTCACACAATGTCACCAGATGCTAGGAGATATCTTTTTGATGCAGGGTCAGTATGCCAAAGCTACTAGGATGCTTTTAGAAGCACAAAATCAGTGTCAAGAGCGTGGTGATCAATTAGGTATTGCACAGTGCTTGAAGAGTCTTGGAGAAATTTGCTATTTGGAAAAAAATTATGATGAAGCTTTAAGAATTCTACTGGATTCTCAAAATCAATTTGCTGATATGGATAATCTACTGGGAAATGCACAGTGCTTGAGAAGCCTGGCAGATGTTCACAAAGCACAAGGAAAATACAAGGCAGCTATAAGCATGTATTCAAAGGCACAAAATCAGTTTCAAGGAATGGGAGACCAACTTGGAGCAGCTGATTGCCTTTACAAGCAAGGTGTGGTTTATAGGAAACAACATCACTATAAAAAAGCCCAACAAGCTTTTGATAATGCTTTGGTCACATTGTATAAACAAGGAGAATGTCCACTATATGAAATTGGATGGTGTCTTTATTGCTATAGCTTTGTTTTTCAGGATATGGCTATGTATGCAGAAGCTAGTGAAAAACTTGAAGAAGCAAAGAATTACTTTGCTTCACATGGAGACCTTGATAAGCAAGCGAAAATGTGTTCTATAGCTCTGGACAAGGTTAGGGCATTAAATTATCATGAGAAGGATTCATCTACATACGTCAAACCCCAGACTCTGTCTGCCTGCAAGCCCACTCATAGCTACTATGATAAGGATGTGACTGGCATAATCATCATGCCCCAGAGACACACCAATTCCTAAGACTCTTCACTTTCAGCAGTTATAACAATATGGTATCAGCTACAAACTTGATTTAAACAAACAAAAGTTCAATATTCTTTTTTTCTACTTTTGAAAAATATAACTGAGACATGGATTGCAAATTTTCTAACTTTACATGTATAAACACTGACAAGGATTAAATAACCATGACTTTATATGATCTTTTGATTCAAGGTCACTTCAGCTAATGCTATTTCAGAGCTTGCCAGAGGTAATAATTCTGTGGAACCTGAGAAATTCTACTGTTGGTGTTTACTTATAGCAAAAATCTTGATTATGCCAGCTCAATAGATAACATCAGTCAAATATAGTTGAAACATACTTCAGTTTAAAGCTTTTTTCCCTGTAATTTAGGTTCAATATTCACTTAAGTCAAGACTATAATAGAATGTATAAGTGAGTATATTTTACACCATCTTCCAATATCAGCTTAATTGTATTTTTCTTTTCAGAAATGTCAAGTAACCATAATCTTGTCAGAGACCCTGGAAGATAATATTGTATCTTTTTGAAGGAGCGCTCAGTTCCTCCTGAAGATCTGTCCAGTAAATTCAAAAGAATTCGGAATCTAGAGAAAATTTAAATCTGTGCTCAGAAAGGACGGGGTGTTACACTTTACCAAACACTTTCTCTGAGAAGATGGTGTAGAATAATACTCTTTAAAAGGGGTTTCATTAAATGCCAAGGAAATTTTTTGAACATCCTGAATATATCTAGTTGTGAATTTCCGAGGACTGCGGCAGTAGTCTCTATGCAAATTAAAATTATACATTGTTCTGGACCCTTATAGCAGGTTTCCGGTTTTATCGTCGTGCGGGCCGCTGTTCCTCCGCTTCAGACCTTCAGGATTTTGGACCTACAGATGTATACATCGCATGTGTCGATGGACCCCTAAAACTCATCTTTCCGTTCGATCTTGAAAGGCTTCATGATGGTAGCTTATTAGCTCCGATACTCTAATCAATAGCCCAGAAGTTCTCAAGCTAATGGTGATTTGATTTCAGCCTGAGATATTAAGCGACGAAAGTAATAGAATTGCGCGGCCTTGCTCGGTTGAGTCAAACTTGATACGAAGAATTTTTTGAATGCGTCCTGGCTTGTAGATAACGACAGAAAATGCGATAAAGGCTTGACTCCAGCATGCAGCTGTCATAAGCTCGTAGTTTGGATTGCACCTGTTTGCTGACGAACCTGCACGCGAAGACTTGGCAGATCTCAATTCGTTCCCAGCCCTACCATGTTCAGCAGCCAGTATTTCACGCCTCTATATATGAATCTCTTTTGCTCAGGACTTTCACTTCGCCTTTGGCATGAAATCCCTGTGTAACTTGGCCAACACTGAGGCAGCTTAAGGTTCCTACTAGCAACCCACATTCTAACCTTTCAAAAATCTATCCTAGGAATGGTAATTTCTTTTGCCGCAATAAACGCTCTCAGAGGTAGTTACTTGCGAGCTTAAAGTTTATCAAACAGCGTTAACTTCTCTTGTTGAATAGTGGCAGCTACAGTTATTCATGTCATTGCTCTCATTTCCACCACATATCGTGTTTCATATCGAATACGCACGAAACGCTTCTGGTGGGATGATGGCTGGGTTTTGCTTGCTTTCATTGCGGACATCTTGACTGTAATCAGTATGTGGATATCCGCATACCTGAACAGTGAGTGCGTAGCCCTTTTGCTGATTTCGAGCTATGACCTCGTTGTCAGATAACTTCAAAAAGATTCCTCCGGAAGTGTTCCGCGAGCAACGCGTCGTCGCCTCATGGTTGATGAGCATCTCTTTTACCTGCACAATTTGGTAAATCAATTCTGCCTCAATTTCGGGTTTGGCGCTCAAAGGACCTATTAGGTTCACTCGAATCGGACTTGTCTGCACCTTTCTACCCCTACTGACCAATGGACGAGTCAAGAAATTATCGGTGCTTTGTGCTACATTCTTCGTGCTCTGTTGCCTGTCTATTGTTCTGTGGAAAGTCGTAGTCTGTACCAAGGATACATCGTGGCTCTCTGAGCCTTTTGGATTTTGCGAAGTTGGACGAGCAAATGGTATTTGGGACGTTATCGGTGAGTAAAAGCCATACCAAACTCACTTTGCTCGGTGTGCACTGACTATCATTTCTAGCCGAAGTAACTTCTTGCGTAGCTCTTATCCTCATCGGTGCCTACGTCTTGTGGCAAATGAATCTACAGTCTAAAGAACGCAAAATAGTCATGCTAGTGTTCTCTGGAAGTATATTCACCGCTATGGCCGCCCTGGCCCGCTCGTACTCAACTATCGCAACAGATGACTTGCTGAAAACATTTACCGGTCACTTTGAGGTACGTCGTTCCTGGAACGGTTGGTAGTTCTTCCCATGTAACCTCTTTTTTAGGCTGCTATCTCCTTGATCGTGTGTAACGTGCTTGTTGTGATGACAAGTATCTATAATGGGCTAGAACGTCGTCGAGAACCTATACCGATTGCATCCACTGCGACATCTAAAAACCAACAACGCGCAACTACCCCAGAACGACTGGACCAATTTAGCATGAGCAACATAGAGTCGGGTGGAAGGAGTAGAACAAGTACCGTCATGACGTTCACTGATGTGAATTCACGGCCCAGTGACTCTATTGACCGGGACGTCCGTTCTCAGCAGTCTATTTCACCAATGCACTCGGTTTCCGACCAGTCCCGTAGGGGACAGACCTCTATCAGCATTCGTGATGAATTTATTTATCTGACTGATTCGGAACCTTGTAGCGGTAGCGTAATTATAATCCTCGACCCGTCGGACAATGACCATGAGTCGGATACTTGTTCTTCTGTATGATTACTATTACTTTCGCGTTTCATTTATTCTCCGTAGCTGTACGTACCAAATATAATAAATTGTGATGCGTAGATCCAAAGAGTGCTGAGCGCCGAGGTGTGACTACACGGTAGTACGGCTGACGCGTTGGGCGGGACCGAACCTCACCCCTTTTGGAAATTCCGTCAGGTCTTAAACCGTCACCACGACATCCCTAACCATGCGCAATCTCAACGGCCTACCTCTCGACGACGATGTCATCGACCGCATATTGCAGTTTCTTCCGTCCTTTTCAACGCTGTACTCTGCTATATTGACTTCCAAGTCTTTCTATCAAGTCTATAAAGCTCATCCGCGTTCCATAATCCGTGCAGTCGCCTACAATGTTGTTGGACCTGCACTACCTCAGGCACTCAGAGCTATCCGGTACCAAGAACATAAAAGCGCCCGCGGTTCACAAACCAAAGTTGGTGTCGACGACTCTGAGACTGAAAGTGACTCTGATGACAACGAGACTCCGACCAGACCTAGTGATGCTAATCATGCGGGATCAGAGACAGAGAGTGACGATGACCTACAACAAGCGAAGACTTCTCAAATCTCGCGGACTGAAGATGATGAGGAGACAGACGAAAAAACACCTATTACACCAGACGAAGCACGTCAGTTATGTGAGAGTGCAAAAATAGTTGATCACTTCGAAGACTTGTTTAGCCTGAGGTGCGTGCCAGTGCTCTCTTTGCGGGTGCAAACTTCTTATTCATTTGCCAGACACAAGAACCGTCGATTCAAGACTAGTCAACTTACGCCAACCGAGTCCTATCATTTCCATCGAGCGACCTATCGCATTATGCTTTACAGCCGTGTTTTTAATGCTAAAAAATATGAAGAATGGGACGAGACAGAAGAGGACGAGGTTCCCGCAGACGAGTTGAGGCAAGTTCGACAAGCTAGAAAGAAATTTCTCCGCAATTTTTTCTCACCTGAGCTCCTGCAAATCCATACCGTATCCCTCTTTCTACTGGAGTTGATCAACTGGGCTGGCCGCACGTTTTTGGGTGAAACTGAGAACTGTAAGTGCTTCATTCTCAATCAGACTGGTATACTCATTCTCGCACAGCCGAATTTATCCTAGCCATGGGACCAACAACAATCTTCCATTTCATAAATGACACATGGGGTGATACGTTAGACGAAGAAGAATTCCACCTAACGAATCCTTTCTGCCAAAGTTATCTATCCGGACCGATATCCCAAGTCCTTGAAGAACGCAAATCCAAGTTACCAGATGAGGGCGATCCATCCGTCTGGCGCCACGTCTTGGAAAGCATAGATGGAGACAAAGATCCTTGTGCGTCCGGTTGTTAACTTTTTTTATAGTATCCTGAGTTTCCCGGCAGGTGATCAGTGCAAGACACCTACTGGATTCGACCTCCTAGGGCCCAGCAGTAAGTGTTGTTATTTCAGTTTCTGCTAGTTTGAACATCGAAACTGGGTAATAATATCCGTACAGCATACGACTTTGTATGCCGACCATTAGATCATCCTCTCTCGTCTCATGTCCTCCCAATCTATCTTAAAGGAAACCTTCCACGCTCTCTCGTCGACAGAAATTTTATGGAGGCTCAAATTAGACCGCCTTATGTTCAAGAAACTCCTTATGCCAGGATAACGGACACTATATTCGACGATGACATTAAACAACCCGAGTTCATAGACTGGAGGAAGGAAGACTGGCTGTGCGCGAGATGTATGGAAAAGTACTTGAGAGAACACTTACACCTATGGCTCCTTAGTCTCAAAAAGATAGGTGCGTGATCCATACGAGCTCTTGCAGAATATAGGAATAACTGTTCCTCTTAGCGGGAGAAACGGTACCAGAAAACTGTTGGTTAGTAGCCCCTGCGTCTCTCGGTATGAATTGAGACTGACACTTCATTCCCTTTCAAGGTACGGATACAACTGTCGGACCATGACACACAAAATCCATCATGCTCAGAAACTGAATGTTCGTCTCGTTCCGTTTACCTTCTCCCAATCAAGACACTAATAATTATTTTGTATAGCATCTCTGTGCGCCTACCCGTGGGACATAGGGCGTCACCGCGTCACCTTTTGTACTCGTTTTACATCGCATTCCTGTAACTTGATCGCGGACAATTTATTTGTATTCCAGTAAACGAAGAGTACCCGCCATAAGCATACGTCTAGAGTGAACCTAGGCTGAGAAGTAGGGTGACTTGTCCTGAGCGGTCTCGGGCATCATGTCCCTAAAATCCTGGCAGATAATACGAGAAACGATTAGTCTTTTTCTACACTGAGCTAAATATATGATCCCTCACATTTCATGGCACGATTCCAGTGTTCAACGGGGTCAACTCTTTGCATTATGTCTCGACCTTTGTAGACCTAACCTGCGTTCGCTCTCGTCAACGCAACATATTAGCTCGGAATATGTCCCACTTACCGGAATGCGAGCCTCTCCCGACACGACATATTCTGAATCATCTCACGGACAATCTTTTCAACTCCAGTCTACCGAAAGTCCTGAGCTTGTACATAACCCTACAAGCCGGGCCTTTAGTCTTTGTACATCCTCGGCGGTAGGTCGTTTTTCGTTTTGAGCTACATTCCCGGTGCCTGCAGTCAGACTAGCAAGCATATCCTCCAATCCTTCCATCTTGCGTTTGTCTGCTAGCTCCTCATTTTCATCCATCGCATCGTCTTTGTCACCATCCGTACGTTCCATCTCCAAATGCTCTCGTGCATGAGCCTCTGCCTCGAGATCGGGAGGAACTATATCAGAGAACCGGATACGAGACAATTGGAAAGATATATCCCGAGCCTCGACGAGAACCGCGCTATCCTCCGGGTGTTGTTGCGTCGTAAGGAAAGAGAGAAGAGCAGAGGATATTCCGCGAAGGATGCCTACTTCGCGACCGATGGGGGATCCAATGAGAGCAAATCCTGAATCAAAGCCTTCCTGGAGAGCAGATTCTTTTCCCGCAGTTATGCCTTCTCGATAGCCGGTCTAGAAAGAGGTGTGTAAGATAAGGTAACCGAGACCATCAGGACACAGACAGTTGTGAATTCGTTGGACATCTTGGACCATTCTGCTTCCCTCGTGGTTTCCGGACTTGCATCTTCGTCCCAAGGAGAATCGATCATGTCAATTGCTCGTTCAAGTTTATGTACTAGAAAAAAGAGAAAAATTCGAGGTCACGCCCCGCGACTCGACGCGTCTAAACCTAAACCCGGAACCGTCTACACCAATCTCTGCATGTCCGCCCTTCGTCTGCAGGCATGCCGCCCTTTTCAACACGATTATGACTCGGTTGGAAATTTGGGGATAAATTGAGGAACGCCGAGCTTCCCCGGCTTCGGGATAAAAAGACGAGATTTCAGCCCCCTGCTTGTTAATTATGTCTACCCTGCGAGTTCTGGTATGTCTCTTAAACCGTATCCGCGAAGCTTTATCTAACCTGTGTATTGTGTCGCAAGGTCACCGGTGGTACCGGCTATTTAGGTTCTCATATTGTTGCGCAACTCTTGCAAAGGTCTCGATATCTCGTTCGGACGACCGTCAAACCGGGCGATAAGTCTTTGCTTCAAGAGATATTTCCCAATGCTGGTGATCGCTTGGAGGCGGTCGAAACCAAGTCTTTGAGCTGCGACTATGTAAAGTTGGGACTTATGAAGGATGTGGATGCTGTCATTCATGCAGCATTACCTGGTGGTGCAAAATTCGTTGAGGTCCGTGGTATAGTTGATTCAAATTCTGTTGTCCTAATACCATACCATAGGGTGTCGTTAATGGAACTACGAAAATTCTCGAAGCAGCAATACAGGCTGGAATCAAAAAGGTTGTGATAACGAGCACTTTTGTGACGCTATGTGAAGGTATGCATTTGCACATTTAGTACGTTGCCATTGACATGATCGTGTTTGACTTCAGTGGACACTTATAGAGAAGCCTTTTCGTCAAACATTCTTGGTCCTGAATCCTGGTGCACCTCCCCTTCCGTCAAGTTCGATTCAGTCGCGGACATCAACAAGGCTACGCGCTCTGGAAAGGTATTCGGGTTCGCTGTTTATCAGATGAGCAAAACTTTGGCCGAGAGGAAAGTTTGGGAAATTGCACAGCGTGCAGAGTCTGAAGGGAAAAGTATCGATGTTACGACGAGTATGGCAAAAGATTTCTTTCGTGGGATTCGAGTTTTGACTTTTTGCATTTTCTCCCCCAGTTCTTCCTCCTATTATGTTTGGACCTTATGCGACACCCACATATCCCCTACCATCCTCCTCCGAAGACCTGAATGCCAACCAGCTCATCTATCAGCTTCTGTCTCACTCTTCCTCATCGCCATACCCAGATTTGACCTTGGGTTACATGGTTGACGTCCGAGACGTTGCGCGAGCTCATATCCTTGCTCTTTCTGAACTTTCTGACCCTTCACAACCAAACGATGCTGATAAATTTGACAAGAGGATTATTCTTAGCAGTCATACCTTTTCGTGGCCTCAGCTAGCAGAAATGATAGCAGAGAAAAAACCGGACCTGAAAGAGAGACTACCATCTCCCAGTTCAAGTGACGCTGCATGTCGCCAAGCATCTGCCCCCCTAGACCTCAGTTTGATGAAGAGACTGTTTCAGGTGAAGTCTACTGCGGACCGTGTTGTTGTTCAGAACGACGGCCAATCGTCAGAAACAGAGGGCTCGAATCTTCTGATGATACCATGGGAGGAAACGGTATTGGCAGCATTGGAATTGGTATTGAAGTGGGAAGAGGCATATGGAAATGTCTCAGATGAAGAGCTTGGAACTCAGAACGGACCTGAGGGAAGTAGACAAGTGGAGGATGGTGACGCCGAAGAACCTACAGTCCGCCGTGGCAAAAGGACGTCAACTCGAGACCAGCCCGACGAAAGAGGCGATAAGAAGCTTAGGAGACGATGATTTGCTACTGTCTTGAATGCATGATGTTAACATGTTAACGTTCGTGTATTTTTTGAGTAGTACAGCTAACGTAACCCATGCATATGTTAAACTCTGAGTGTCTTCCCACTCCTCAATCCTGTCGCTGTACTTTGCGTCTCAGACGTGAGCCTCAAATTCTTTCTGTACATCTTCCCAAAGTATGTTGAAATTTTCATCCTGTGTCGGAATGACTATTGCTAAATACTGACCCTTAAGTCCTCAATTCATGCGTCTCCTGCATACGACAACGCTTCGTTTGAAGGAGTTTTCTTCCTGCGTTCCCCCATATGCAATACTCTCGCACACATGGGAGGACGATGAAGTTCTGTTTCGAGATATCCAATATGCAGTCCCCGAAATGAAGACTCGAAAGGCTGGCTACCGGAAAATTGAGAATGCCTGCAAGCGCGCCCACGAGTCTGGCTTTGATTACATCTGGATTGATACCTGCTGTATTGATAAAGAAAGCAGCGCCGAACTATCAGAAGCGATCAACTCCATGTATGAATATTATGCGAAGGCAGAAGTATGTTACGTATACTTGTCTGACCTCCCTGACGGCGCAAACCCCAGAGATGATGGTGCGGCGTTTAGCCAATGTAGATGGTTTACTCGTGGCTGGACTCTTCAGGAACTTTTGGCACCTGAAAATTTAGTATTCTTCACCCAGAGCTGGCTAGAAGTGGGAAACAAAAACCAGTTGGCTGACATCATAGCAAGTATCACAGGTGTGACCATCGATGTTCTTTTGGGTGGTGATTGTTCGACTATCAGCATAGCGAGAAGAATGTCATGGGCGGCATATCGACAGACTACTAGAGAGGAAGATCGAGCATATTCTTTAATGGGAATCTTCGGAGTACATATTCCTCCACTGTATGGAGAAGGAGGCTCGAATGCATTCATGCGTCTTCAGTAGGAGATCATAAAGTACTCTGATGATCGCAGCATCTTTGCGTGGATTGCCTCGGATGAAGATGGTGCAAGAGGGCTCTTTGCAGAATCTCCCTCCGAGTTCGGAGCTTCTGGCGATGTCTACTGTTCAATCGACGAGAGTTGTGAATTGCCCTACTCCATGACAAACGTTGGGCTACACATCGATCTCCCTCTAGTCTCACTCTCTAACGATTGCTTTTTGGCCTTTCTGGATTGTAGACTGGAAAATGAAGATAGAAACCTCGCGATTTACCTGCAGAGGCGAAGAGGACAGCAGTATGTACGGTGCCGGCCGAACGAGCTAGCAATCAGTGATTTATCCGTACAGCAAACTCGTGAAAGGGCGACTCGAAAAGTAGTCTATGTAAAAGATCCATCGACAGATTGGAGAAACGCGCCTCCAATGGACAAGCGATCTTTGTCCCTTCGAGTCAGACTGCTTTCATCGCTGCACAATCAATTTTCCCTCCAGAAACAGCTCGGTCCTTCAATTGATTCGTTGGGCCACCTCCAGCTTCACAACTTGCTAGGCTCCCCTAGCGAGGTAGTGGCACTTGACATCCCGGATAACAACATAGTAATATTATTATTCGTATCGTCCGGACCTCTAGTCGCAAACTTCTTGGTGATCATAGGTTACAAGCATGGATGCGTATTTTTGAAGATTATTCCAGAAGACAGTCTTAGGGGCCCACCAGTACTTATGGAACTCTGGAAAAAATATAAGGAAATTGATGACCGTTTCGAATCTCAACGGCATTTTCTCTCCTCGCTATATATTCATGGAATGGAACTTGAACAATTGACATGTTTTATTCAGTCTTCGCCTTTGGGAGGGTGTTTGTCTGCAGATGCGACTATCCAAAAAGCTGCACCGAATGATGACCATGCGTCTCATCTCGTCAAGATCGGTCTAATTGGTGGAGATGTCAGACTACCAAAACTAGTCTCGACTCCTCTATATCGTGGTTTTACAGTTGTAATGAACCTAGCTGGTCTATCCTATACTTGAAAACACGTTGATTTTTTCTCACAGTAGATTAGTCAAATTTACTAAGCAACGAATTAGGAAGTATGTTCACACATGATATCCGTGCCACAGAGGTTTAGGAAAGAAGTTCCCACGCATTCCGGAGAAAGTGCCGGTACTGGACGATATGGTCCCGGGATCGATGATGTACTGCCATCGGGATGCTTCCCGGAACCCAGTGTTCAGCTCTTGGACCTGTCTGGTTAATAGACAACTCCTCCTCCAACGCTCCGTCCGCAGATGGCATACTGCATGTCTACTGAACTTTATCATGCAGCATACAATATGCATATGCATGACTGATTCATGAGTTGCAAATTTCATTTGAGTCACTCTTTGTATTGCTGCAGTAAGTTTTGTGAGAAATGCATAAATTGCTACAGTATTAAAATTGTGTTTAAAGATTAGTGAATCAATCAGTTTTTAAAATGTCAGTTACATTTCATGTATTAAAAATCTGGACACATTGATGGTTGCTATTTATTTTTACAGGGAATACCTAACACTTCCCAATGAGAAAGAACAGAAGCCCTTTGGTGGTATCATAGTTGTTTTTGGAGGTGATTTTTGTCAGATACTTCCTGTAGTTAAAAGGGTACACAGAAAGAGATAGTCAGCCACGGTATTTTGTACTCAGTGATCTGGGTTATGTCAAATTTTTGCATTTAAAACACAACAATTGTCTGGAGAATAGTTCTGAGGAAGATAGAAATTTTGCTTCATGGCTTTTAGATGTTGGAAATAGAAGACACCCTATCACAAGCAGAGAAAATGCAGCAATCAATCCAGACTCTGCTGTTGTGGATTCAGCTACTGAAGGGGATTTCCAATATCCTGTTGAGTATCTTGACTCAATTAATGGATTGAGGCTGACTTTGGCTGAGCTTCAGTTGAAGATCGGGGCACCAATTATGCTACTTAGAAACTTAGACCCATCAAGAGGCCTCTGCAATAATGCCCATGTCATCCTCTTAAAAGCTACATTTAGAGTGCCAGAGGTCTGCATACTTGGAGGAGATTTTCATGGTCAAAGAGCATTTACTCCATTAACTTGAAAACATTAGATGATCTGGGCTATTTACTTTGCAGAAGGCAGTTTCCTGTTTGGGGCAATCTGTGGACTGTGTTGGCTTAGATTTATGGGTTGTTTTTACCCATGGTCAATTGTATGTTCCCTTTTAATGTTATACATCTGCTCAAAGAATAAAGGTTCTATTTCCTGAAGGTAAAAAATCAAATTCTCTGTTTGCATCCTGAGGCCTGAAGTATATTGTTTTATTTCCAAAGAATGAAAATTCCAAGACCATCAATATTGTATTTCCTGAGGCTGTTGAAGACTTTATGTAGACATGTTGTACTAATGTATACGTAGCACAGTACTCAAATTTAATCAAATCACTTATTTTAAGTAGATGTAAACCACCCCCGTGCCGTAGGCACGGGCAAGCAAGCTTGTTTACACTGAAAGAGCGTTTTCCCGTCGGTGCTTATAATCGAAAATGGTCTAAGGATGCCACAGACTATCTAGCCTTCCTCGGTGACGAGGACTTATATGTACTGTGTTTCGAGCCCAGACGATGGCACCCTCTGCTGAAGACAAGCTCGAAGATCGCTGTTATACTTGGTATTCATAGTTCAACTCACGGGGCATGGGCATCTATCATCACTACTGGCATTGGCGAGAGAGACGCAAAGAGCCTGTGGACCCTGTGCCGTCAATCGAGTAGATTCAGCGGAGAGCTGGAAAGTGCGGACGCCATCGCTGTGGTAAAAGCCGGTTAAGGTCCTCACAGCAAAGAGAAAGATTGTGCAGCACGGTTCCCACCAGGCCCATATCAGCTTTGAAGGGCAGTACAGGTTAAGATGAATTTGTAACTTAAAGTGGGATGTGGCCAAAATTTTTGAACAGTACAATCTACGATTTGGGAACGATTATAGCTAATGAATACATGCATCAAATTGCATCATAACTAGTAACTACGAAAACAGGTAGAGGTAAAAGGTAAAATAAATTTCCAGGTATATGCGAAGTAGAAACAAGACTCGGTGAAAATACATGGTAAAGGTGTCGTGAAAAGCAAGTCAAGCTAGCATGGAAAGCGTCAAAGCAAGACATACGTCGAGAACATGAATGTAACGTCATAGAGAAGACAGCATGGCGATCATAGAAATCTTTGACGGGAAACGGAAATGAAATCATAAAAGTGTGTCCGAGAGCCCAAGCGACATGATATACTCATTGCTGCTGGTACGGGTCCGGACTCTGTGTTCGAATTCTGTCCCTTATTCTCATCAACATCTGCCCCAGTTCGTTTGCGCCCTCGGGTTGACCAGGAGCCAGAGGTTTTCTGTTACCTTCTGCATCCAAACCAACACCATCGCCCCAGAAACTATCTCTCTCCTCGGCATATACCAAGTGCCTGTTGTTCGTTAAAAGTAACAGGGCCCGTAAATTGGGATGTTGGGAGAACTTGAGCATCATCACCCATTCCATAATCTCGACAAACTTGAGCGGCCAGTCTTGACGAGCACGATCAGCATTGGAGGTAGCAATGTGGAATATATCACTGAGGCTATTGCAAGTTCTGATAGCCTCGGCAATGTGAGGATGGTCGGGATATTTGAGTGCCTCGTGCAAGTGAGTCGCAGACTTGTATACATGACCTTCATGTTCGATTCGGTGGTGTGAGTGAGGCAGGAAGCCGCCGTAATCAGGATGTGTTTGGTTGAAATATAGAGGTTGTGAGGAATCCCCTGAAGCGAGAGGTGTTTGGCTTGGGTCCGGTGCCGGCGCCTGTACTGGTACTGGTGCAGGTGCAGGTGGTGCGGCATTAGGATCTGCACCTGCCACGAGGAAAGGAATAACAGGCTGCTGCCGTTGGGCAGACGTCGCAACTCCAGGCGGTGGATGAGGAAAAGGGGGCTCAACAGAGTTGGTGGTAGGCGCAGCCGATGCAGTGGGTGTTGATATTTTGTTGTAGTCAGCCGCTCCGACAGGGATAGGTAATAGTCTTATTCCGCTGCCCATGGCGATATCTGGGCCTTCGTCTTTCTTTTTGCGTGTGCCAGTGAGAGAGCGAAATAGTCCCCCTTTTGACGAACGCTTCCCAAAGAGTCCTGTTCTGGATCTTTGAAGATTGTCGTCCCGTTCCTCTTTGGGAGGATACATCGCAGCAAGGATAGCAGAGGTCCCAATAGGACCTCGCATTGCAGCCTTGTACTCTGGGCTCTCAAAGATATCACGAGGTGGTAATGGAAGGGGGTTGGGCGGACGGGGGGTAAACATCTTGATTTCTGGCGGCGGAGGAAGGCCTGATCCGGTGCGAATTCGAGGGGTACGGTAGCTTCCAGAGCCCTCGGGTACCACAGGCCCATCTCCATCTCTATGCAGGTCCTCTTGTTCCTCTTCATCCTCCCCATCTTCTAGATGAGTTGGTCGGTGAAACGGCGTCTGTGCGCGCCTAATCGTATGTGAACTAGGGTCTAACGCTTCGGCAAACCTGGCCGAGCCTGCTCCAGGTGGTTCGGGATTGCGACGTCTGGCTGTATCCAATGAAATGAGCGTTTTAATTCTACTCAAAGACAAAGCACGCACAATGCGAAGCCATGACCGTCCCGGGTCTTCTTTTCTTCTTCCTTCTCGTCGACCGCTGCGGTTGGGGCATGTATGGATAGGGAACGACTGTATGCTGATTGAAAGGCTGGGCTGCGCCAAATTGTCCATATGAGGGATAAGGAGGAGCATAATAGCCTGGTGGCGGAGGGGGATACGGGGGATACGGATGTTGTCCTTTAGAACGGGAATTTAGTTGGCCCATTGATTTGAACCAAAATAGGGATAATCAAAATTTTCGAGGGTTTTTCAGTAGGATGTCGTGTATGGATATAAGATTTGGTGAAGAGAGGTCTGCCAGCAGATAGATAGAGATATGGACAGATGAAAGCAAAGTTTGAGGGGAACATGTCATTACAACGTGTAGATGATAAATGGACTGCTGCTCACCGAAATTAAAACCAACCCTGCTTTCCGTATTCGACGCGTCACTTGTGGAAAGTTGAAAAACGTAAATGGGTCGTCAGATGGTCTTTATATGCAAATCAGTTGTTTATGTTGTAGGCACAATGCGTAATAGTAGTAAACGTCTGAAAAAGAAGGAACAATGACACGCGTTAGCCGACTGGTTCAACTTCGACTCAATTGAAAGTTTTGAAGGTTTGACAAAGTAATCTATATGAGCCAGAAACATGTGCTGAGAAGTAACTTACCAGGAAACCAAATCACTTGGGGGGTGGAAATCTCGCGGTGTCAATAGAGAAGAGGAACGTCGAAGAACAATGCGAGAGTTGTAATCATGGTATGTTCGAAAACGCGGGTCCTGGGAAAACGATCGGATATAAGCTAAAATTGGTAAGTACCCTTTGACCAACTCCTCCGAGTGTAGATACAAGTCTAGAAACTCATGAGTTTGGGTAGGAACCCAGTACACTTGAAAGTGCTTATATTCATAAATATTAATCAAACAGGAAGGTATGAACATCTGAACCCGTTGCTATCATCTAAACCTTGTCTGTACGCAAAGATGCTGTCAAAAAACGACGGATGCCGAGTGAGCGCTGAGATTCCAAAAATAGTGTAACCTCAGAGAGGTACTTACATTTAACCTTGTGGCATGATGTTGGCTGTGAGTTTGTGTGCGACAATTGTATCCGTACCTGGAACGAAATAGTAAGAAACTTGAAAGGTGACATATACAATAGCATCGAACTCACCAACAATCTTCCAGAACTGCTTCCCCGTCTAGAGCATCATCAGTATTATATGATCCTGTGGTTGAACATACATACTCTTGATCATAAGGTCCAGAAGCCACACATGAAGATGTGCGCTCAGTATATGCTGTACACAATCTTCGCAAAGCCAATCATCTTTATTCCAGGCCTCAAATTCTGAGGATTTGTGGCCATCGTAAATCCATTCAAGAACCGCAACGAAAGCAATTTCGTTGCGGTTTTGCCAAAAGTCCTGGGTAAGGTACGAATTAAACCTATCATGGGTATTGAAACGAAGTTTTCCTGGTAGAAGACTACGGAGCGTTGAAACGTGTAAAACCCGCGATGTTTTGCCAAAGTAGTTGTATGCTGTGTAAGAAGAACAAATTCAGCTTCAAAAGACTAGGTCAGGGTAGAATATTTCTAACTGCTTGGGCCGAAAAGGTCAAATCCCGCATCTTGACCGCACTGATCACCTGTATGGATTAGTTTGAGACAGAATGGATAGGGATCGGAAAGCAACCACGAACAACAATCATGTTCTCCTCTGATATTTTCAGCCTTCAAGATTGCGTACCGCACTTCATCGTCATCTCTTGAAACTTTTTTTCCTTCGCGTTGTTCCAATATAAATTCGATCGGCTTCGATATGTAGCCGCAAAGGGACGGATAAGTGTCTTGGAGGTCCATAGGATCTAAAGATTCATTGACATCATTCGAAGCAGCGTTAAAGGCTACGACAGAGTCTTTGAACGCATAATATATAGAACTCGGGCCTATGGAGAGAATTGTATCTAATTCGTTGCTATCTTCCACTATAAAATGATCAATGATGAAGAAAGATCGATACGTGTTTTCTCACTTACCATCAAAGACTTCAATCGTATCTTGAATTATGTCTTTCAAAAAGAAAGAAAGGCTCAGTATTTCATAGAGATCTTTGGTGCCGTAGTCTGAAAGCACGACCTCGCGCTCCTCAAATACCTGTGGATCAATGCCAACTGCTCCTCTGTCTTCAATGAATCCCCTATACATTCGATATCTTCTGTACGAGAAAACCTTGCAGTAAAGCATGACGCGATACATTGCACTTTGAAATCGATGTGATTCTTCTGGTGAAAGCTGACTGCTTTCAAATCGGCGATCCTTGTGCCTACAGATACAAGTTAGGCAAGAGGACATCAAAGAATAATAGTGCTACTAGCCTCAAACTAAAAAGATCCTCCAGCCCTCGAACTGCCTTCACGTTTTCCACCAAACCAAACGTTTCCTTGGGCAAGATAAACCGTTCGATGTCATAGTTCGACTCCGGAGCAGGTAAGTTTTTATTATAGCACATTTCATAGGAAATATTTTGAGAAAGATGAAACCTCAAAACCCTTAATGCCTGAGGTAAAGCCGGTCCTACGACGTTATACGCAACAGCGCGCATCGTCGAATTTGGTCGCGTTTCAAAGACTTGGTAGAACGCTTTTGACGTCAAGATAGCTGCCTGGAGATCAGCAAATGTGGGCAGGAACGTGAATATACTGTCAATAATGTCGTCGTCGAGTGGCAGCCTGTTCATGATGGTAAGAAGAGTCGAGGACAAAGAGTTAGTCGAGTCACGGATAGGAGTAAAGCGCTATTTGGTTCCGCTTGGTTCACTTGGCACGTGGACTGACGTTTTTACCTCCGATCCCAAACGGGAAGAGTATGACGTCGAAGAACGTCAGAGCACCAACTGCCAGTGCACTTGCTATAAAAGCCACTAACGAAGCCACCGCTAACCATCACAAGCAACCCTCTGTACTTAACCATCATGTCTACCCAACCCACCCAAGCAGCCTCCGAAGGTGTTCGTATGCCATCCGAAGTGGTCCAGCCTACTAGGAGCACGACTCAGCCTCAGCAAGGTATGTACGCAAACCTGGGCGCTGGAATGTATTCAAATCAAACCACCCTGCAGGCTCTACTCAACCTGGCGACGGAACCACAATCCACACTGAGCCTGATGGTACCAGGGTCGTAGAAGTACCGCCCCCTCATGTACCTTTCAAGGAGCAAGTAGTTGGTGCGTTGAGTACTTTGAATAAGTGAATGATATGCTAATTACTTCTAACTCAGGTTACGCAAAGGTTCGATATAATTTTATCATTAATTGTGCTCAATCTGACACTCTACCTGTTTGCACGTTAACAGAAAACGCGAGGAACAGTACTCAACCACGTACGTGCCCATCTATGGCGTCCTAATTTTTCACGTAACTGACGACTATTCATCGACATCAGCCTGACACAAAGGAACATGGCGAGGCCATCCTGGAAGGCAAAGCCTCCATCCACACTCCTCCTGCTCACGACTAGATTGATGCACAAAATGAAATGTATTGTATCACCGAGTCATGTACTGTTACTGTAATATCTCGTAATTGTAATTTGAACGTTTTCCAGACTATTTCAGAGTGCCCCGAAAGGATAGAATACAAGGAACTAGTAATACACTACAAGTCTTGGCGGCGTCGTTCATCCAACAGCCCCTGCATGTACCAAACCATCATCCATCTGTGTCATTATCACTATCCTCCTCCTCCTCCTCCTCCTCCTCCTCGTTGTCTACACCATTCCAAGCCCTCACGTCAAACGGGTCAACTCTACCTTCTGCGCGAAGTATCGAGTCAAAAATACGGATAGTGTAGATCTCCTCTTCGTCTTCTTCAGACTCTGAACCATCGTCGGCGTCGTGATCATCTTCCTCAGCGTCTGTGCCTAGATCCGTGTCCATTTCTGCAACCGCATCACCCACAATCTCCTTCTCTTCACTCGACGACGATAATGGCGGCTTCTCCTTACTAGATTGCTGTCCAGCTCCTCCACAACGCCTAAGTCTCGCACAGAACGGATTCGACTCCACCGGTGAATGAATATAAACATACCTCTCGATACCGCAAGTCAGAATGAGAGGAAAAGTAGGGTGAAAAAGCGTTGTGTTTGTTATCGACTTGTGGCCTGTGGACAGCTTTTAGTGTCACTGCAATAAGATGGCCTTGTGAAAGCCTGAACACACCTTCGAGTACAGCACATGGTGTAGACAACTCGACGGGAACGCATATGCCAGGATTTGGACCAGACTTGAGGAATCCCACACCTGGATCTGACCTGGCACCATCACCAATTTCCGGACTAAAAGTACTATTCAGCCCTTCTCTAGCACCCTTCAACCTCTCCACGCTCGGTATCTTCCAAACATACCCACGAAAATCGTCGGAACCTCCTGCATAATAATCGGCGTCGCTGCCAGCACCACCTCCCAAAACGGTAGCGGAATATGAATTTGGATTTGGACGTGCTAATGACGTCCTCCTAGAGAACGAAGAATTAGACGTTGGAACGGGAGGTGCGCGACCAAAGGATCCATGCTTCATTGTGCACGAGTTTGCGTAGCCCCTGGGAGGTAGAAATCTTCCTGTTCTCCTCCTTGTTACCCTGGCGCTTTCAGGTCGAGACGAGTCTGTAGACGTAGTCAAACTCGTAGTGGAAGTCAAAGGAGGAATCGTCCCAAGACTGGGACCAAAACCGATACAATTTGGCGTTCCACCTGATTCCTCCGTGTAATAAGGGTAAGGGGAGGCACTGTAAGGTCTCGGGAGCCCCGTCGTACACACAGCAAGAGGGTCTGGGTCAGAGAGGGCATACATTGTTGGATAGAAGTGCTAAATGGATGTACAAAGTGTCAGAGAGCGAGAAAAACAGGTTATGAATGGGACTAACTCACCAACATCGTAACGCCCAGTTTTTCTCCCTCGGTATCAAATGTAACACTGCTCGCTTCCGGTCTGCACATTTTCCCGTCCGAAAATCGCTTCAGAGTCGTGTTGTACTGCAAAACAACACCATCTCCTCTCCTTCCATCCGTTCTAGACCCAAAGCCCATCCTAGAATCTCTTAAACAAACTCTTCCGGACGATTCGGAAGTAACAAATAGGTGTTCCATGGATGGATTGGGGTTGTATCGGACGCCGGTCACTTCGGAGGCAAGTTGGATTGTGTGTGTTGCTTTTACAGTCGTTCTCGTCCGGGTGTCGATTTCAGTTTGAGATTGAGGTTCGCGAAGGTCGTGAAGGAGGATTCGGCCTGATTCGCTTTAGATTATCGAGTTGGTTTATGATATACGTAAACAAGTAGAGATACGACTCACCTACCGCTCAGAAAGATCTCATCATTGGAAGGGTGACATGAAATATCGCGGACTGTATCCTGAGAATAGAATAGCTTAGTTGAGGCAAGTGGAGTTCATAAATCAGAACACATACACGTTCATGGAACCTCCACTTGGGGAGCTTGTCATCAAATGATAGTAGAGAGTTTGTATGCAAAGAAGAGACGTCGTATTTGTAGATCGTGAAGTCGGTGCCTCCTCTGTCCTCACCAATAACACGGTTAGATTCCAGGTAGAGTCTACATCTCAACCAGGAGTATATTGAAGTGTGCACTCACGCAAACAAGTACTTATTCCCGCTCGACCAACCCAACGTGAAAATGTTCCCTCTTGGACCAACAAACGTATGTTTTGGACCGTTTTCCTTTCTATCGACATCCTCTTGGTTAAAATCCCACACATGGATGTTGAGATCGTCTCCTCCGCTAGCGAGGAATCTTCCTCCAGAGGAAGAGAAGGCTAGAGCGTTTATGCAGGAAGTGTGAGAGTAGAGTTTACTGTACTTGGGTTTGAGATGTGATGTTAAAAGAAAGAAAGAAAAGATTCTAAATTGGGATAGAGTATGCACCTGTAATATGGGAAACCAGAGTCGAAGAGAGTCGAGTACGCCGGCATGAAGAAGAACAGCTTGCTAATTACGTCATCTTACTAGGGTATAGTCTCAATGATTCAAATGCTAAGAAATACCATCCGCTCTAGGAAAATCTACGCATCCGAGTCCGTATCAACTTGTTCGACTCCAGGCGGAACAAAGTCGCTCTCCTGAATCGGCCGCATGAAACGCTCTTTATATCTTTCTATCAAAGTCTCCCCATCAAATTCGCACAGAATCGCTTTTAAAGTCTCATAAGAGACTTTCCCTCCTAGCGTCTGCCAGTCAAAAGAAGGTTTTGGCTCGGAACTGGTACGTTTCCGCGACATCATCTCTATTTCGTACTCTTGTCTGGCAAGCCAACCACGCAAAAGGGCGGCGCGTAGGCCAAAAAGAACGTGTTTGAAACCGCTAAAGAAGGAAGTGGTCGCGATGTCTGTAGGACGCATGTAGATTGACATAAACTTCTCCAACCGGACAGCTTCTGCGCCATCGGCATACCACGAATGATACGGGAGTCTCGTTTCAGGCTCCAGCCTTTGGATCTTTGAATCGCGCTCTTCATAATGAGTGGAAACGATCAAAATGACATAGAACAAGGCCTCGAGATCATGTCTGTAATGGTGCCCTTTCTCCCAGTCCTGGTCTAGCGCATCGCAAGACATATAGGGTGTTGCACCTGTACACTTTAATGACCAAGGCCCGGGAGGAGGAGGTAACTCGGATGCGTGGTCGAAATCGTTCAGAACACCCCTAATGGTACCGTCAGCTTCGCGACGGAACATGATATTTTCCCTGCTGATATCGCGCTGAAGGATTTTTGGATGATCGATAAGCCACCTGTGGATCTGCAAGACATCGAAATACACCTGAGCATATTCCTTGGGCTTGTCAAGATCGATTAGAGGTTGAAGAACGCTTTGCACAGTAATACATAGGATGCTGTCCTTGTACAAAGGGAAGTTTGGTCTGAGCGATTTCGCAAGTCGATACTGTGGCGTGTCATTCGACAATTCATCATAGGTCTTGGACCAGAGAATCTTGGGGAGATGTTCCTTAGCCCACGCATGATCATCTCCGAGCTCGTTCGCCTTGTCAAGTGCCTTTTTCACGAATTCGTCCTCTCCTGTCCTCTCCTCCCTGTGTGTGTATATACACAACTTCACGACGACCTCTTTATCTTCCCAATCGCCCTCGACACGCGTAGCCTTGTAGACTGTGGTCCCTCGAGCGGATCCTTGCAAATCGTAGAGGCATCCTTCAAGTTCGAGCACAGTGATTTCGTCGAGGTAAAGGCTCCGACCATCAATATATTCATAGGGGTCGTTTGCTGGATTTGGTGGCAGCTCGATCCTCGGGAATTGTTTAGAGCCGGGGTCCACCTGAGTGTTTTGCTCCTGCGTCCGTTCCACATCCTCGGTCTTGCGTCGTTTAACACTGACTACTTCGTCAGCTACTTTCTGGTTCTTGTTCTTCGAATTCTCTATGTATTTCCGTTTGTCACCACGATGAGTATAAATACGAAGAAAACTCACTAGATGGTCGAGCCTTTACATTAGTCCTTTTTCTCTTCGCCATGGCGTTACTAGAGTAGTCGCAGTGGAAGTTCGTTCTTGGGATGAAGGCCTCAGAAAGATTTGACCGTTGGAATTTGTTTGACTACGAGCGTTTTTGTTCAGTCATAGGCCATTGTTCGAGTCCAAGCTCGTTAGCTCGGAGACACGGTCAAAGCGTCTTTCTGGTTAAACAATGTCCTGCCGAATTTTGGGATCTTCTCAAGTCCAATTTTACAAGAATCGTAACAGGTTTACCTTCAAGTTCATCTCAACTTTAAATCCCTCAAAGCCTCAGGAACAATCGACTTTCTTTCGCTTGGGCTACTCGGCTGTCGAAATGCAAGCCCTCTCTTTATCACCTTCGTCTTGACTATATTTAGTGCAGAATTTCGGAGTTCTCGCGACCTAGGTCAAATTGTTGGCGCTGGTGATGTCAATGGCTGTGTTGTCTGCAAAGTGTATAAATTCCTGTCATCCTCTGACTGATACATCATCTTCTTCCCAACGTTAACATGACATCTCGCGGTATCCTCGATCATCTTGATGACGATGTTCTAGCGATCATCTGCTCTACTCTGCACCTCACGGGATCGAGACCAAAGTTTGATTCGACTGGATGTCTGACTGAGGTGACAATTGGAGAAAAGGCAAGCAATTGTTCTACAATCCCGTACGCGTTTTCTTTGGCACTTTCTCTAAATGATTGCTACCAGAACCCTCTACATTCCTTATCGTTGACTTGCAAACGATTCAGAGCACACTGTCTAGCATACATTTTCCAAAATTTCGACTTGTTTTGCTACGGAAACAATCCGTGGGACCGTGCGATGAAAAGACTAACGGCTTGGAATCCTGAATACTCGCCATATGTTCGGTGAGTTTGAATTCCAGCCGCTGAAGACTGATTAATAAAATCACTTGCCTATTGCAGCGAGGTTGTTATTCACCTCAAGCCCGGAAATAAAGAAGATCCCCTTTTTGCCAGTGAATTACCAAGTTTACTGGCATATGCCTTATCAACTATGTCGACTTCTAGGCACCTCGAAAGACTTACCTTCATCATCATCAAACATTATGCCCCTCTTTTTGGTAAAGCTTTTGTTCAAGCAGGTTTTTTGCTGCCTGATGTCAAACAACTGATTGTCGGTCCTCACAATGAGTTTGTAATCAAGAACTGTCCAAGTGTGGAATACCTATCAGTAAACGGCTCTGCTTGGAATTCTGGAGTAACAAGTCTGATCCATGATCATTCTTTCAACCTCATGCAAAGCTCTAATAGTCTTTCAAGTCTCAAGTGTTTCATAATGGAAGAAAGCTGGGATGGAAGACTCCTTGATGGTACATACCTTTTTAGTTTTTTAATACTTTCTATTGAAGAGTTTCAGCTTTGTACAAAGCTATTCCGAATATCAAGGTACTTGCAGTACCAGGCATTTTGTGGAATATAACTTTTGAGGTATGTGAGATTTTAATTTCATTGAAATCAACACCAACAGATTGTGATAAACTGCAAAGGATTTTGTGGCAAAATTATCTCGCTTTCGTCAAGTTCAGATCTTATATATCTCCAATGTTTCCCGACTTAATATTGGATTTAACATTCCTCCGTGTAGCAGCATATACAGAGGTCGCAGAGGGGCTGAGTTTCTTGGGAAGCTAAAGCGAGAGCGTCAAGAAGCACAGGAACGTGCTGCAGTGGCTATCTTTAGTAAATGCCCGCAGCTTAAAGAGCTTTGGTTTTCTACCAGTGTTAAGGCTACAATAAAGGAAGGAGTAAATGTTGGGACTTTTGGAAAAGGGGAACTGGAGTGGTATAAAAATAAAGTCAATAGTATTTGGGATGAACCATTTGCCTGGTTGGGCAGCCAGCTGTGAATCAAGGTTCAAGCCAATGTCCATTAATACATGCTGTTATGGTGTCACTGATGAAGTTTAATGGTAGGACAAGTCAAGATCTTGGTGCTGTATAGAATGTAACCAGCCATAACTTTGCAGCCTAACTTGTTCATTCTTAACTTGCAGACAAGACATCAGCATTTTAGTATTCTTGACCTATTTTGGTTACCAGTTCTTGTTTTTCAGTCAACATACACTTATATATTTGATATAAATAGGAAACCTTTTTATGTGCCAAGACCATCACATATAGTCATACTTTTTCCTATGTTGCAAGGTCATAACCCTTGGTTACTTTAAATGTGTCCAGATTTGCACTGAAAGGATATTAGACCAAGTCGGGAACTGAACTTATGGCAGCAATGGTGTGTAAGTAGAGGAATCTACTCTGCATTTACTATGGCAATAAAAAATGTTACTGTACTGGAACTTGAAAAAGAACAGTCCTCTCCTCATCCATTAAGGGGGAATTGAACCCCTGGTAAGTTGATGGCAATAACCCAGGTTACCACTACCCCATTAATGCACACTTGGGATAGGAAGCACAAGGGCCAAGTGGCTGGAAGCCTGAGGGGTCTTATCAGCTCTAGCATATGATTATGTGATAGGAATGTTGTTTAAATTTGCAAAAAGGGGTGGGTCCTTGAACATTTGTTCATGACACAAGGATGATGTTGGGGGAGTGATAGGAAGGATGAAAGGACAAGTTTCATGTGTTCTGGACTGGTGTATAGATAGCTTGGACTGAGATAGTTTGAAGATGAGGTTTGGTAAGATGTATATGCAATTGAGACATCAACATTGGCAGCTGAGCAGTTTGGACTGAGAAAAAAGGGAGTAAAGACACCACAGTGGTTGCAAGGTTTACCTGTGTTTTGGAATAGAGAGAGCTGGGACAGACCTCAAAAAACGCGGGGAAACAAAATCCTGGACAATGCCGAGAATGCCGTGCGGGGTAAATAGTTTTTTTGGAATGATTATCTGCATTCCTGATTCTAACCGCCATCATGGCCAACCAGGAGAAACAAGTTCCTCGACCTTATCGCTGTCCGTATGCATTGTGTGGGAGGGCTTTTTCTCGACTAGAACATCAGGTGAGTATCTGTGTGTTGTTGCTGACATTGCTCACCGCCTCGCACAGACACGCCACATCCGCACTCACACTGGTGAAAAACCCTTTGTCTGCCACTTTCCCCCTTGCTATCAACTATTGAACAACTTACAAGTAAATGATATATCCTTGTACTTGCAAAGTGTATATTGTCTGAGTAATAGAATGTAACTGCCTTTCTTGTCTCAATCATTAATGAGGGTTGAGTATGAGTTGTGGATGAGTTTAGTATGAGTTGAATCAGATTCAGTTACATGTGAATGACTGCAACTCTTGTTCATCACCCTAGCTAGTAAAAATGATGATTTATACTCTTCAAATCTGTTTCTGGTTTCGATCAATATTGTTTCCAGCCTTTCACATATCTTACAGGGCTTGTATGTATTCATAAAGCAAGTTTCTTAGAAATTCATGGTGATATTTAGTGAATCAATCCCTTGGAATAGTATTTGAAGTAGTTAAGATCTGTAGATTTGGACAATACCTTAATAATCATGCTCTTATCAACACCTCCCCATTCTTGCTTTTCTTGATGTATCACTCATGCCTGTAGGGTCAGGATAGTGAACAGCACAGGTTGCAGGTATGGGTCTGGTGGGTATGGGTTCAGGTACAAGAATCCCAACCCGAGCCAACCCGTATCCATGAACTGGACCCGTCGCAATAAAAAAGTAGCTAGATTTAATTAATACATTCCATTTTCAATGGTCAGTTTGACTTAATGGTAAGTTTAATCTTAATTTTACTTGCCTCTGAGAGGCTTCAAGTTCAAACCAGCCATGTTGTGTGGCTCTGTAAGCCCCTGAATCCTTAAAAAGAAAGGTTAGTGGCGGGTAACCTGCCAGGACCTGGACCCATATGCAAATTTAGTAGACCTGTGAGAAAACCTGTACCTGCCACAAGGGTTGGGTTTTCACAGGTATGGGTACAGGTCAGTTCAAAAGTACCCACGGTGTACCCATGCAGTTCACTAGGTCAGGAGATAAATTTCTTGAAGGTGCTATATCTTCATTGATGACTGGGGTACTGTTGGTACACCTGTTATTGTTCTACACAGTAATGTTATTGATGTCACAAAGTACTCAAACTCTATAATAGAGTTATACTATACTAACACTCTAAGTATACTCCATTCACCAAAGGACATATACAGAGCCAAATCTAGAAACAAAATGCTTAAGTATTTTCATGTTTTCTGCATAAAATACAGCTTGATTTACACAAGTTTTTTTTAATTGGAATCTTCTTGTTCTTATCTACAAGTTAAAAAAAGATTTATGAGATTTGAGGTGTGCATCATGGATATATGAGGGAAAACTTTTTATCATAGGGGAATATAACAAAACTGGGAAGTGAAATACCCAACTTTTCCTGTTCAATGATGTCTGGGCATAACTCCAACATTACAGATGTTCTTGGAGGGCCTGTAACCTCCATCTACACCCCTTTTCAAGGGGTTTTGCCTGAGGTTTTGCACCTGTATGAGCCAAAAAAAAAACTTACCAAATGAGGCACTTTCAACAAACTTGCTCCTGAGCTCAGGGTTGCTGCTAATTCACCCTCTCAGCAGACCAAGACATGTGTAATGGATATAAATTTGCTGGGTTCCTATGCTGGTAATAGGTGTGTAGTCAACAGAAGGTAAAAACCAACTAAAACCACAAGTAGTGTGTAGTTCAGGTGTGTTCAAGTATAAAAATACTTGGAGTAGTGAGTTGTGAAAACAGCACCTTTGGAGTGAATGCCTGAGTGAAATAACTAGTACTGAAGGTAACTAGTAGAGCAGTTCTTTTAAATGTGTAGTGTTTAAAGACAAAAGTCTAAGGAAAATAGCTTTGGGTTTTTATATGACTTCAGATTATTGTAAAGCTTCAGATTGACTTCAGATAAAACTTTGCTTCATGTCAATATGAACTTCAATAGAAAATATGCTTTGGTTGTTGCTTTGCTTCAGACAAACTTTGTATTTCTTAGCTTTGCAAAAGTAATGTGTGCTCTGGACTCTTCTGTGTATTCCCCCTGAACTGGCTAGAGTACCACCAGTAACTATAGCCTTAGAAGATAATCCTGAAGCTGAGTATGTATGGGTTCAGGAATTATTAGATAAGTAAAACTGTACAGTTGCAAACCATGCTTTGGACAGTACAATGCTTCAGCATTGTTGGTTTCAACATGTCAAATATGCCATTGATTAGGTTGGGGTGTTAGAGTTGCCTTCAGAGCTAATAGTTATACCTACAGTGAATGAGTCCTTTGGAAGATACATTAATAGGTGTGTAGTTGATAGAAGGTAAAACCAACTAAAAACCACTAGTGTGTAGTTTGGGTGTGTTCAAGTATAAAAATACTTTGAGTAGTGAGTTTAGAAATAGAGCCTTTGGAGTGAATGCCTGAGTGAATAACTAGTACCAAAGGTAAGCTAGTAGGGCAGTTCTTCTGAATACAATAGTGTTTATAGACAAAAGTCTAAGGAAAATAGCTTTGGGTTTTATAACAACTTCAGATTTTTATACTGGCTTCAGATTTTTTTATACTGGCTTCGGATTTTTATACTGGCTTCAGGTTTTTGTATGACTTCAGATTGTTATAGAGCTTTGGGTTGACTTCAAATAAAACTTTGCTTTGTGTTGATATGAACTTCAATAGAAAATATGCTTTGGTTGTCGCTTTGCTTCAGACAAACTTAGCTTTGCAAAAGTAATTTGTGCTCTGGACTCTTCTGTGTATTTCCCCCTGAACCAACTAGAGTACCACTAGTAACTATAGCCTTAGGAGATAATCCCAAAGCTGAGTACGTATGGGTAACTGGCTGAACTAGCTAAGGTGCTTATGGTATTTATGGGTTCAAGAAGTATTAGATAAGTAAAACTGTACAGTTGTAGCCACACTTTGGACAATGCAATGCTTTGGCATCTTTGGTTTCAACACAAAGTCAAATATGCTGTTGGTTAGATTTGGATATTAGAGTTGCCTTTGGAACTAACAGTTACACCTGCAGTAATTGAGTCCTTTGGAAGATATGTCCTTCAGTGAATGGAGTATATGTAGAGTGCTGGTACAGCGTAGCTCTAGTATAGAGTTCAAGTATTATCCGGCATTTATAGTGTCTGGATTGTGAAGGAAACACACAAATTACTGTGTAGAATAATAACAGGCATATCAACATCCTTTGGTGAATGGAGTATACATAGAGTGCTTGTATAGCATAGCTCTAGTATAGAGTTCGAGTATTATCTGACACATCTAGACTGTGAAGGAAATGTGCAAATTACTGCATAGAGCAATAACAGGGATACTGTCCCATTTCATTCAATTCACTTGTCATGTGTCACACCCAATTTTCAAAAACCCTGGAAATAAATTTTCTCAATTTTTCCTCGAAAAAAATCAAAGAGTCACATGCATGGCAAATTGAATGAAATGGGACAGTATCACCAATAGGCAGATTACATAATGACCTTTTACCTTGCCTGTTACTGCCACGTTGTGTCTGTAGACCATACTCTTACTCTATTTCAGAATAGATATAGGTCATACAGTCATGTGTGGTTCAGGTGGGGTAGAAGTGTTACAACATGAAATATGAGTACAAAATAACATTTTCTATGGATAAATTATGTACAACTTTGAGAGAGAACCAAGGTGTTTCACTTCCCAGTTAGTTTCACATCTAGGTTTGGCTCTGTATTTAAAGGTATCTTATCACCAAAGGTGCAGTCAACAGTTCCAAAGGTGGCTCAACTGTACAGTTCTACTTAGGTAAGATTTGCTGCACATATAAATACCTAGAATCTGTAGTGCTAGTTTACTCATACACGCTTGATCAATGGGATTACATCTGAAGGTCATTGTTACCAGTGGTACTCTAGTTTGGCTCAGGGGGGAATAATAAAGAAGAGTCCAGAGCACATATTATCTTGCAAAGTTAAGAAGTTTGAAGTATTCCAAAGTGAAGTGATGTGCTGAAACAGTTTTATACCAAAGTTCATACTGATGCAAAGTGAAGTTTTACTTGAAGTCAATCTGAAGCTAGATATTTTCCTTAGACTCATTGTCTATAAATCCTCCACACTCAAAAGAGCTGTTCTGCTAGTTTACCTTTGGTACTAGTATTCTTTGAGACCTCCTACTACAAAAGCTATTTCATCCAATCACTAGCTAAAGTATTTTTATCCTTTAACACACCCAGACTACTCACTTTTTATGGTTTTGATTTGATTTTCTCTTACACCAACTACACACTTGTTATTTGGAGCCCACTGTGAGGGGTAGAGTAGTGACTAGAATCAAAAAGTTTTTCCTAGCAAACACCGTATGCAAATTAAAATATCACACAAGTAAAATATTTAAATTTTATTTTCAAAATATTACATGCATTATTGAAATATTCCATGGGTAAAATATTTTAACTCACATGCAGTGAAGGTTATCTCTAGGAATATCAACATAACAAAGATAACAGAAGGACTTTGGTTCATCCAAGATTTCAACTAGAAGAAATACTTCCTTCAGGTCAGGAACTTTATACTTTTACATCTGTATGCCCCAAGTATCATTGGTCCTTTTAAGATTACTGAGATTTTGATTTAATATCAGGATTCTCTATATTGAAATACCCTGTGACAGCCCTTGTTTGGATTTTTAAAGTCAAATGTTAGTATCTGAGAAAAAATTTTCAACATTTTATCTACTATTTTTGTGACATCTTCACTCCTGTAGCAAATATGTGGAATCCAAAAAGAAATTCAAATTCTCTGACCCCCAAATCCCAGAAACCAATTTTAATTGCTGGCTTTTTTCTGTGAAATTTTCTCCTCAGTCACAGCTTCCATCCAAAAATGGAAACCAGATTTGTGATTAGCAAGGGAATCTGCACCTGACAGTACCCAGCACCCTTATCTTATCTTTATTTAATCTATTTGTTTCTTTCCTAGGACACTTATAAATGTTATGTGTAAACTTTTTTAAAAACATGCACCACATTTGCTGCTATAAGACTTTTGTGCTCAGCTGGTTATCCTCTAAAATCATCCAGTGGCCAGTAAACTCCCTAAGCAGTTATCATTGTTACTTGCAAGTGTCCATATGTCATTTTATTGTGCACACTTATAAGGTGCAAGTATGACTAGCTACCAGAGTAAGTAAAATTAAAGAAGCATGCAAAGACCATTGAGGTACTCCCAGGTTTGGAATCAGGTCAGGCTTAGATCTAGTTCACTGGGTGTGGCTTAAAATAAAACATGATGTATTACTTTGAATCTAATTTGAGGTTAGGTCACAAAATTATAAAATAATACTGATGAGATTTTTTTGATTTTATTTTAATGATATACAGATGCAAACCCAGAAGTGAAACACTTTAGCTATTTTTACATTTCCTGCATGAAATATGGATGAAATCTTTTAGATTTTTTTTTCTCATGATCTTTGGATGATGCTCTCTAAGTTTAAAAAAAAAGATTTGTGAGATTTGAGCTTCATATGGTTGAGAAATGGACAAGACACTTTTTCAATGAAAAATGTGTAAAAACTGGGAAGTGAAACACCCAGTTTTTGGTGAGTTGCTGATGTCAGATTCAAATTTTAATGAGATAGGAGATAGGTCAACTCACAGACCTTTTAAACCCCCTCTAAGGATATTGAGGAGTGGGTTTTCATCTTGTTTTGGACCACTCTGAACAATTTCTGATTTTTTGAAAACACTGGTTGTGAGAAAATCTGTCTGCTTTTGGTAATATTATATTATGTTTTGCTTCTAGGTGTGTTTCACTTCCAGGTTTGCATCTGTATATATTATTAAGATACCATTAAAAAAATCAGACCTGTATTATTTTAAAAAATTGTGGCCTAACTTCAAAATAATTCATTGTGTTGTTTTAAACTACACCCATCATCATCAATCCTTTGTTCTACTGGTGTTCTTAGCCTTACTTAACAACTGGTGACTGGTTTCCACTGGTGCCCACTAAATTTTGGCAGGCACCAGCTGATCAGTAATTTGTCAGAATGCTGATGCTGTACTAAAGATAGTTGAGATAAAGAGAAGGTCTGCATTTCAACATCTGAGCAGCCCAAGCAATCTGCTTGTTTCTTGACCTATTTTAGTTACCAGACAGCATGGTTTGTTTTCCAGTCAATATGTGATACTATGAACAGAAAGTTTTGATGAAACACCTATGTACACTGAAACCACTTTTCATGTCAGATATAGTCATATTTTTTGCTATGTTGGAAACCAGGCAAAGTCATAGCCTGATAACATTACATACTGTTTTCAGATTTGCCCTAAAAAGAAATTAGACCAAATTGAGAACTAGACTCGTGGCAATGGGTACACACGTAAGTGGAGGAATCTACCCTGCATTTGCTATGGTAATAAGTAGCCATAAAGAATGTTACCGCACCGGAACTAAAAAAGGTAATGCATTAAGGGGGAATCGAACCCCCGGCGGGTCGATGGCAACGACCCAGGTTACCACTACCCCATTAATGCATGTTTGGGGAGAAGCGCAAGGGTCAAGTGGCCTGGAAGCCTGAAGGGTCTTATCAGCCCTGGCATGTGATTATGCGATAGGAACGTTGTTTAAATTTGCAAAAAGGGGCGGGTCCTTGAACGTTTGTTCATGACGCAAAGATGACGTTGGGGGAGAGATAGGAAGGGTGGAAGGACAAGTTGGACTGGTGTATAGATAGCTTGGACTGAGATAGCTTGAAGACGAGGATCGGTAAGGCACGTGTATGCAATCGAGACATCGACGTCGGCAGCCGAGCAGTTCGGACCGAGAAAAAAGGGAGTGAAGACACCGCAGTGGTTGCGAGGTTGACCCGTGTTTTGGAACGGAGAGAGCCGGGACAGACCTCAAAAAACGCGGGGAAACAAAATCCCGGACAATGCCGAGAATGCCGTGCGGGGTAAATAGTTTTTTTGGAATGATTATCTGCATTCCTGATTCTAACCGCCATCATGGCCAACCAGGAGAAACAAGTTCCTCGACCTTATCGCTGTCCGTATGCATTGTGTGGGAGGGCTTTTTCTCGACTAGAACATCAGGTGAGTATCTGTGTGTTGTTGCTGACATTGCTCACCGCCTCGCACAGACACGCCACATCCGCACTCACACTGGTGAAAAACCCTTTGTCTGTCATTTTCCTGCTTGCGAAAAACGCTTTTCACGCTCCGACGAGCTCACAAGACACTCGAGGATCCACAACAACGATGCTTCTGGCTCAAAAAAGGCAAAGCCGACCCATCAGGTCAAGAAAAAAGCCCGCAGCAGAGCAAACAGCGATGACGAGGTGTGTGTTGTAATATTCTGTTTTATTCTGCCACTAAAGTTGTTCCAGGGAGAATCTTATGCTCGTCCTACGTCCATATCCTCTTCAGACCATCCCCAGGCCCGTCGCAGCACCCAGCAATCCCCATTTACCACCCTCTCCTCTGTAGCCATGGACCAACTCTACGCCCTCGAACGAGCAGAAGCCCTCCGCAGAGCCGAGTACGAAGCAATGCACGCAGCAGCTTTGCGAAGGGCAGAGTTTGAAACAAGGCACTTGCCCCCCAACCCTTACCCCGCCGCCAACACCAATCCATACCCCCAACACAGCCTCCACAGTATTCATCATTCTCATCACTCCTATCACAATCAAGACACTAGGCAGGTCAAGAGCGCTACGACTTCTCCCGTGTCTACACCTTTGTATGCTCCTGCTCCAGAGACTCACAAATCCTACTTTGGCATGTCGAATGAAAGAGATAGGGATGCCGACGATGAAGACGAGCCTGATCTCGAAAAGGACAAGGCCAACAAACGTCGCATGTCCGGTCCCGCATGGTATATGACTCCCATGACGCCTGCCAGTTCCTCGTCTACATCTGGTTCCGCTTTGACCACCTCGAGATCAACAGGCCATATCGTTGGTCAAGGCCGAGACCACCATTATGTTCATGGCGCCCATCCTTATCCATCGTCGAGACCTCACTCTAGACCTCATTCTCCTCATAACCACCGTGCACACAGGACAAGAACTCCGTCCCCTGCTTCTTCTGATTCAGAAGACGATGGTGCTGGAAACCATGTCCATATGAGGTCCAGACCTAGGGCTAGAAGTAATGCGATGGCAATGGGTCCACCTAGCCATAGGATGGTCAAGAGTACGCCGAATACCCCTGGAGTTGCAGAGCATGCATCGTTGCCTCACCACTCGAGTACGACGACGACTCAATTGAATACTCCAGCCTATACACCTTCTACCTCGCCCTTTTTAGGTCCCATGAGAGGACTAAATTTGCATTCTGCCGCCCCGAGTGCCAGCGCGAGTCGTGCGGGGAGTCCAGTTCCATTTATGCTCGATAGCGGGGTTAGTGGGGGCGGGGAAGTGGAGAGGGAAAGGGTATCGTATCATGGTCATTCCTCGCATCATGGACACCACCATGGACACGGTCACCAACCTTATCCTGTCCATTTCGAGAGGCATGGCTTGGTCCATGGGAAAGACCGGGAAAAGGAGACTATGGGTATCCCCACCCCCGCATCTTCCACTTCCAACTCGAATTCTGGAAGTCCCGTGGGGTTGGGTCAGGTTAGCGGACTTCCTTCGAGGGCTGGGTCGCCTTCTTTGTCAGGGTCGCGTCCTCATGGTCATGCTCACACGAATAGTAGCAGTAATCACCATCATATAGCTCATTCGGTGAGGATGGCGTTTGGTATGACACCGATACATCCACAACCACAACTACCTCCCCATTCTCAGTCTTACTCGCATCCTGCGTCGAGAGGTTCTGGTTCTGGATTCAACTTTGGTTTTACTGGTTATGGAGCGAGGAGTCATCCCGTATCGAGGAGTTCAAGCCCACCTATAACACTTGCTCCACTCAAGTTGCGTGTTGACTCGGATTCGGAGCATTCTGGAGATGAAAAGGTCAAGGTTAAGGAGGAAAGTGATAGAGTTTTCAACCTCGGTGGACGGTCAATGCCCGGATCGAGAGCTCATTCGCCTAGTCTTCCTCCCAACGCTCTTCCTCCTCTGGGACCGATATCGAATTCAAACTTGAGCTCGGGCTCTGTTTCAACGACAACGTCCAAATCGACAAGTCCGTCGTTGGCTAATGTCATCTCGAACCCTGCACCCGAGTCGCCTTCCTCAAAACACCATTCGCACTCGCGTCCTCCAGAACGAGTAGAACTACCCAGCTTCAAGCTCTTTGAAGCTTCTCTCAGGGGTGATATCGAGACGTTGCCAAGTTCGTATATGGGACATATGCTCTCTGCTTCCAATGCCAATGCCGGACATAAATCCCATCCTCACTCTGGACCCGTTTCACCAGTATCTGTCACTTCACTCGATCCTGACGCGGATGGTGGTCCACTACCGCCAATGTCGCCGCTCAGTCCGAGTTTGGAAGGCTCTCCGAATATAGGAAGGGGGAGGGGGGTTAGTCCGATGAGTGCGTAGTCTGCGCCACTGTTTCTAGGGTGGGCTTCGTGCATGCCCGCTGTCGTACCCTCTTTTTTTATTTTATTTTTGCCTTTTCGAGTTGTTTTTGGTATTCGCCGAACTTTTACCTAGTGGTGGTTCTGGACGCTTTTTTTGCTATTACTATTTGCACACGTATGCATGCATCCATCATCTAGAGTCTTCCATTTCTTTCTCTTTCGCGAAATCGCGGAATTCTTGACACTCGCCTAATTGGTTCTGGTTCCATTTGATCCTATCAAACTCCCCCAAATCATCTCAGTTCCCCACTCTTCCCACTCCCCACTCGTTTCATTGTCTCTGCTTCTACTTCTTGATGTTCTTGAATCACCGAATCACCGAACCGAATCATCTCACCTCATCTGGTTCCCGCGTCGTTCCTGTCTCGTTCTTTTCTTGTTTCTCCCATAATTCTTCCGCGACCGCAAACGATCCCTCGTAATCAAACAACTCTCCACTCTCTTGATGAACATGTGAATTATGTATGCAATCCACCAAGTACAATATTCATATCCGTATCCATTATACGTACGTAAAACGAGTATATGATAGAATCCACGTATAGAGTTCTCTGTCTGTCTTCTTGTCTCTTGTTTCTTTTTCTTGTTTTATTCTTCTTCGTCTTTGACTATAGATATCATATATGTTCTATTCTTCTTCTTTGAAGCAGGTATATATTTTCTTATATACTTTATGTTGTTGTGTCTTTTTGGTTTTCTCGCCTTTGACGTACATAGATATAGATCTTTTTTTTCGTGTTCCTGGTACTTGCTTGCTTACTTTCTCATGTCTTGCTATTTCCTACTTATTGATCATGAAATTATTTTTTCTATCGACTTGCAATTTGTCGTATACGTCTACATACATACTGTACAATCCCGAACCTATAGAAATGACAAGTCTTTTTTTTCTCTGCTCTGTTCTGTTCTCCACTTTGCCTACCTGTTTTCCGTTCTGGTTCTTTCGAACTTGTGCGTATGTGTAATCGCCGCTGTCCTTGAAGACTTTAGCATGCATTAATGGGGTAGTGGTAACCTGGGTCGTTGCCACAAGAAGATTGCTCGACCCGCCGGGGGTTCGATTCCCTCTTAATGCACTAGGACGATGATTGTAAAAGATTTTTTGGGAGAAATTTTGATAGAAGTGACAAGTTGGTAGAACTCTAGCCGACTGGAAGTACTTGAGTTAATTCGCTATGATACAGGTTACTTGAAGCTTGAAGAAAGTATAAAATGAATAAATTGTAAGGTTTTCATTATGGTGGACAAACGATGTTTCTGTCTTGGAATCAAGGATAATGGTTAGAACTATGTAAAATGATATAAAAATACCGTCTGTGCAAGAGACGGGTGTTCTCTGAATCTTGAATTTTAGAGATATCCTTCAGACTCCTCAGCAAGCATGCATTAATGGGGTAGTGGCAACCTGGGTCGTTGCCATGGACAGCAGATATGTGATGGTTCGACCCGCCGGGGGTTCGATTCCCTCTTAATGCACTCTGAACTGTATTCATGTATGAATAATTTTTGGGAGAAGTAATGTCAAAATTCAAACCGACTACGCAGTACTTTTATTTGATTCTGGTTAGATCTTTGACGTGGGCTTGCAATAAGTACCTGAATGAATGACTGCCTATATTGATGTTGATTTGCCGTTGAAACAAGTAAACTTGGAAGAGTAAAAGATAATTATTACAATAGGGGCTATTCGACTCGTAACAACTCTCGTGACCGCGACGCGCTTTGACCAGAACAATGACAACGAAAAACGTTCATAGCGACATTTCAAGCTCTGCTTTAATTTCCTTGCTAGAACCACTGCTACATCATGTCCAACGACCCTTCAAACCAATTCCCTAAATTCGATCTGCCCTCAAGCATGGATGACTCGAGTCCAACTGTCTACATTTGGAACTTGTATCTCGACGAGAAAATCGAGCTCAAGCCCAAAAACATTACTTGTAATGCTCAAGGAGATGCTGAAGATACAACGACGATCATACGTGCCACACGCATTAAAGGAGATTGGGAAGAGGAAGAGGTTGTTGTGAAGCTGCGTGTATCCACAGAGGAACAAAAGGGATCTGGAGTAGATGAATTTGTGAACGAGGCCTTGGAAAAGGCAGACGAGCTCGGGGAAGATCATGCATGGGTCAAAGATCACCTTCCCAAGTATCCTTGGTGCAAGTCGTATCGGTTGGCCAAGGGTACACCGCAGTATCGTCTCGTCGAACATTTGTCGGAAGATGACTCTGACGTGTATGAAGGAGATTTTCTCTGCATTACTGTGCAAGCTGCTCTTCGACCTCTAACCGATCTCAGGAGGCCTAGGGAATATGCCCAGGTTTTTTTCGACATTTTGCAGATTCATAAATGGCTTGTTGATCATCCAAAGATTCTTCACCGCAATATCAACATTGCGAATATCATGTTTCATCGCAAAGCAGATGGAACTGTAAGGGGCGTATTAAAAGGTTTCGACCTCGCGTGTGGGTTCCCTGATCCGGACCCCACACAGCGCCCCGGAGGTGCGAGGCCATTCATGTCTCTTGATCTACTCGACCAGGATCATTCATACAGAGGACACGAGTATAGATATGACCTCGAAGCTTTGTGCTATGTCATACTTATTATCTGTTGTCATTACGAGAAGCGCAACTCGAAGATCCAAAAGCTCAAGACAAGACTTCCGTACGGGTCGTGGTTTTCTTCCAACAACGAATATCGTGTCTTTTTTGACAAAGTTTCCTGGGCGGGTTCAGATATTTATACCCCGATTCCTATCACGCCATTTTTCAAAGGTTTCGATGAGAGTATTCAATACCTCAGGAGCCTGATGTGGAAAGGTAAAGTGGCCGCGTACAGCTATTCGCAATTTCAGCAGCGCAAAGAAAAGAAGTCTTCTCAAAAGCAAGGTAAACATTTCAAGCTCCCGTTCGACTGGCAAACGCTTGATGGTAAAGTCTCGTACGAGACTTTTAGAGAGGTTCTGTGCAGGTTTGATGAGCAGCCCTTGGTTGAGAGGTATCACAATGCTACGTGTGCAGGTACCAGCGTCGATATCTTGGCAATCATTTTCAAGTAGTATATGTTGTCTTCGATTCAAATTCTGAAATTTCCGAGTCATTTTGCTATGTTCCTGTGTTTTTGTAAAAAGTGATTGATGTTTATTCATTATCAGTGTGCATACAACTAAGTTTCACGAATATTTTCGAGTACCCCAGATCCCCTGTAAACTAGACTTGTACAAGGACCGAACAAGAGGTCATGACTATAGACACGATCCTGAAGGCTTGTTTGTAACGTTGACTCTCCTCTCCTGTTATGACAAAGAGCGCGATTCAAGAATGGAGATGGGATCGATTTTGCTAACGTGACCGCGACTTGGAACAATGAACAAAAACGTTATTGTCATTTGCCACTTGCCATTCCACTCTTAAGTTCTGACTTCCAAAAAACGCTACGACACGTCTCAGCAACACTTTCCCGTTTATTTCATTAGTGCTGTTATACCATGGTAAAGAGAAAGAGATCTGGCAAGTTGAATGCCAAGGCTAGATCTTCAAGTGAGTTTTAACTTCACTAGCAAGCTGTGACACTGATACATTGCCGATAGGAGTTCAAAAATCCCAGAAGCGAAAGGTCGTTGGCGGCGAAGAGCCAAATCCTAAACGACGCAAGAGTAGTGGGAACACGAAACAAAGACAGGAGGAAACGCCTCACGAAAACATGCCGTCTGCTAGTGACCAAAACTATTACCCTAGGTTTGACCCGTCTGCGAGCACTACAGGCGATCCCTTTGATTCAGTCGACGGTTGGGATCTGTTCTTGGACGAGACCACCATTCTCAAACTCGAAAGCGTCATTCACGGCCAGGAGCAAACTGGACGATTTACGACGGTCACCAAAGCTAAACGTGTGGCGGGTGATTGGGAGGAGAGTGAGGTCGTCGTGAAAATATGCGTCTCGTCTCGGAAACGGAGAGGAGAAGACGAACTAGTGAAGATAGCTGTGGATAAGGCGAACGAACTTGGAGATGATCACGCGTGGGCGAAAGATCATCTTCCCAGGATTCTGTGGTCCAAGACGTACGACGTGGCCAGGAGCACACCGCAATATCAACTCATCTCTTGGCTCACCGAAAATTTTCTCTCGTACGAAGCAGGCGCCTTGTGTATTACCGTTCAAACCGTTCTTCATCCCTTGATCGACCTCGACAAACCCGAGGAATTCGCTCAGGTATTTTTCGACGTTTTGCAGATCCATAGGTGGCTAGTCGATTATCCAAAAGTCCTTCACCGCGATATCAACAGGGGCAACGTTATGTTCCGCCGCGAAACTGATGGATCCGTGAGAGGTGTTCTGAACGATTTTGACTGGGCACTGGAGCTGCCGCCTCCGCCTGGACCTTTGGGGACAATGCGTGTAGGTGCACCGCCGTATATGTCCCATGATTTACTTCGCAAGGACTGGGAAAGAGGACATGAGTATCGGCATGATCTCGAAGGCTTGTTCTATGTGATGTTGATTGTCTGTTGCCATTACGAGGAACGTGATTCGAAAATCCAAAAATTGGCAAGGGAATTGGCGTATAATTCGTGGTATCAGGACGATGACCATCTTATCTGTGCCAGGAAAAGCGCATGGATCTTTACTTGGGAGGACTCGATTCCTGTCACGTCGTTTTTCAGCAATTTTACGAATGTACTGTTCGAGCTCAAAGGCTTACTTGTGGACGGCCAGATTGCCAGACATAGATATGGGTGTACACGAAGGAAGAAGGAAATGGGGATGAAGCGTCTTGACGTGGTCAGTGATTTGGGTTCTGACCAAGGCCTAGAGCCTGACACAGAAGTTCCGTTCGATTGGCAGACCATGGGAGGTCATGTCTCATACGAGAAATTCAAAGAATTTATGTGTAACTTCAATGGGAAACGCTTGGTCGAGCGATATAAAGAAGAATTTATAAAGCCTATTCAAGAAAGCGATTTTATTCCCCGGGAACACAATTCGAATGCTTAGATTTTCTATAAAGACGTTCAGCATGATACGTAGTATTAATGTACTTAGCATAAGCATTGGCTTCTCATTTCGGATGGTAAAGGACTCGCCGAGAGTACGTCGATTTCAGGTTTATGCGTGCTGCCGTTTTGCCAAAGTCGCGGAGACGTGATTCCGACTTGTCAACAAACCTGACGGGATACAATATTACTTATACCCTTCTCTGTTACTCTGTATCAATGTTCTCCCGGCGGAAGCTCCAATGTACATACCTTTTCAATCATAGTAAGCAGAAGGGGAATGCCTCTTTGAATACGAGCATATGCAACTCATCCCACGTCTGCTTTCCGTCAGTGAGCCTTGCCAGATAAAAAATGACATTCGGAACTCGGGAAGGGTTCTCGCCTATGCAACTCTTGACATTTTGTATGATTTCGTCAAGCCAATATGGCCGGCGGTACTAACGTACGCCTGAGCAAATCCGAGGTAGTCCATTAACATGGCACTTTTTAGAAATTGGACCCATGTGAATATGTAGCATGATGGATTTCGCATGGTAGGATGGACGTGGAGGAGAGCAGATAAACCATAAACTAACGGTGATCCCATGATCTACGGCCAACCCGCAATTGAATCCACCACTGCTTACCTAACCCTACTAGCTTCCAACGTCACTGCCAAGTCACTGCAGGGAAGAAAATGAGCTTTCCGGTTCAGCATTGTATGTATCTCGTTACTCCACAGATTTTCTTTGTCATGGTACTCATTGGACACATTCAGATTGGCTACCCGAAGAAGACTCGGAAATGTTGGAACAGGGTTTAGAAACATCAAAATAGAAGTCGCGAAAAGAACGCGAAGGATGGCGAATGGCGAGTATTGAATGGATATGAGTGGCGTCATAACAATGTCCACATGGCGCTACTATCCTGCTATACTTCTTATAAGTGGCCTAATGCGCTATCTAGGCTTCCTTCTTAACTCCCGCGTTGCATTCTCCGACGCAACAGCTATATCATGCCCGACATGGACTCCAACAGACTACCTCTCGACGATGACGTTCTCGATCGCATTCTCATGCTCTCCCCATCTTTCTCGGCATTGCAGTCCGCCTTGTTATCTTCAAGGTCATTCTATCGAGTCTACCTAGCGCATCCACGCTCTATAGTCAGAGCAGTCGCTGATAACGTTGCTGGACCCGGTCTAACATCAGAAGCCCTCAAAGTCGCTAGCTACCAGACTTCTGGCGATGGAATTGCAGAGAACGACGACTGCTATGCACCATCTCACACGACTGACACCCCGGATTATGACACCTCTGCATCAGCCTCTCAAGGGCCGGAAGCAGAATTTGACGTGATGACACCTATCGCACCAGACACAGCCAGAAAGTTGACTGTGAACGCAGAAGTTGTTAGGAAGTTTGAGGATTTGTTTAGTTGCAGGTGCGTTTCATTTCCCCCTCCAACATAATACAACCAAGACATGTTTCTCTAGACATAAAGACAAGCGCTTTGAAACGAGTAGACTGACAGCAACAGAGTCGTACCGTTTCCGTCGGGCGATATATCGCATCATGCTTTACTGTGAAATCTTTTACACAGAGCAATATAAGAAATGGGTCTCCAGAGATCCTGACGACTTGTCAAAAGTTCAACACGCAAGACGAAATTTTCTCGCCAGATTTTCGACAGACGAGCTTTTACAAATATACAGCGCATCCTTGTTCCTAGTCGAGTTGATTGGTTGGACGGGAGCAGCGAGGAACTTGACACGGATAAGTGACTGTTCGTATGAATTCCACTTGGAAACATGACTATCACGTTGATCTTGCAACACTTAGATTCTACATCTCTCGCCATGGGTCCAGCACAGATTTTGCAATTGGTCGAGAGTACTTTTCTGGGATCTGCGACCGAGTATAGCAGTGGCTATATTCTCAACCGAATGTTCCGAGGTTTTCTTTCCGAGCCCATATCGAAAATCCTCGAAAGACGGGAGGTTGAAATGCCGAACGCTAAGGAGTCGTCCCATTGGCGGTCTATTTTGGACGATATAAACGGCGAAAGTGATCTTTGTATGTCCTGATTTATAGTCTAAGTTGCAACCTTGTCTAACTTGATTCCAGGTGACCAGTGCCATAGTCCTGTGGGACTGAATTTGTTGGGATCAACGAGTGAGTGTTTTGATTTGGAATGAATACCTATTTCTCAAGTCGCTGTGCCTTCCAGACCGCGAATACATTGCTCGTGGTTCAAAAGTCTTCTCGCCCTCGTGTCTCCCCTTTTGCTTAAAAGGACACCTCTCGTACTCTTCTATGGACAGAGAATTCCTTCTTGACCGAGTCAATAATACCGAGAATCTATACACGAAAATACACGACTTCATCTTTCAAGATGGTAACAAACTTATAGAGTTTGCCGATTGGAAAGAGGATCACTGGTTATGCGAGACTTGCTTTGGACAACTGCTCAAAGAACACTTGCATCTGTGGTTGCTGGAGGAAAAACGGAGATGTACGTCGTATTCTCTTGTTTCGAGAGCAAGCTTTAATTCTTTTCGTCATAGCTGGAAAGTCAGTAGGCGATGATTGCTGGTGTGTCTTCTGTTCTTCCCCTCGACCTGCTTTATCTGATGCAAGCTTGGTATTTAGCCATGGATACAACTGCAGAATGCAGACTTACAACTGTCTACATGCGGAGAAACTCAATGTTCGTGCCGTGTCTCACTACGTATGCTATATCCTGAATTTTCGCTTTTTCTTTATAGCATCTCTGTGCACCTACCGAAGACTGAGGGTCAAGCGAGGGTTTTTTTTCTATTCTACCAGTGCCGCCAGAGGGGCGTAATTTGCGAAAAATTGGACGCTTGTATTTTTTCAACACTACATTTGTACTAGTTTCGATATCCTTCTGTCATCCACTAATTGTAAATTTTAGTCTATCGTTCTCAATTTCGCACTTGACTTGTTCCATGTTCTCGACAATGTAATGAGCACCACATTCTTCAATTTGTGAGCGCTCATGACTAGTGCAGAGGGCAATGACAGTTGCACCGCTGGCGACACCGGCACGAATCCCACTAGGCGAGTCCTCAAAAACAATACAGTCCGAGGCGTTGTAGCCTAAACATTCAGCAGCGAGTAGGAAAGGATCGGGGGCTGGCTTCCCAGCTTTGAGGCGTTTGTCATCTGCAGTAATGGTTACTGGAGGGGGATTGATTCCAACCCGTGTCATGCATCCGTAGGCTGTACACGATCAGCACAAGTAAAAACAGAGAGAAAAACGTGCTTACCATACGTCCGTGCTCCAGAAGTCGCGACAGCATACCGTCCCTCGGGAAGCGAGTCAATCATTTTTCTGACACCAGGTAGAATGCGCACAGAACGGTCTACGCTAGCAGCTTCGATTTGCCACTGCTCGAGTTCATCCACGAATACACCAGGAAATTGCAGATCATCATCAAGTTCGTCCTCCAGAAGAATACGAGTGGAACGGTCAATACTAGTAGCTTCAACTTGCTGTCCCTCAAAGTCATCCAGAAAAGTGTCAGAAATCTTGGAATCAGCTCCAGCAGGCTCGTTCCGTAGAGAAAAGTACAGTAGTGATTCCGAGAGTGCGTTGACAAAGGAAGGTCGACAAGTTTGGGATGCGACTATAGAGGATGTACGAGAGCTGGCAGAAGTAGAAGAAGCATCGTCCGGTGTCAAAGAAGGAGTGTCTGCGCCGGTGCTGGAGGACGCTGGCGAGTACTCGCGAAAAGACCCAGCTCCATGTAGGTTGTACGCATCAGCAAAATAGAGAACAGATTCTTCAAACTTGGCAACTTCATCATCCATTTCGTGGGGCTTGATGTAAGGTTTGAATTGAGCAAGGTTATCGACAGCGCGCTTGCCGTGAGTTGCTGCGATGACTTTGGCAGGATCCTGGCCAATCTCTATTGCTACCCTACCCCATGCAGCCTCGACGGCCTGGATAGAGTCCGTGAGGGTGCCGTCCTGTACGCTTTGTATTAGCAAAGGTGGAAAGCAGGCGAAACTTGAACTGACCATATCGAAGAGCACAGCGTCAGCATAAAAAGTGTGTGAAGGGGAAACAGACATTTTCGACTTGGTGAATCGGGTTGTAGCTATGTCAATAGTCGGGGAAGATTCAAGGTTACATCCCGTGTTTACAGAAAGCGCTTCATTTATAGGGAAAAGCAGGTAAATAGGAGGAGTTGGGAAAGGAGAGTGTACAGCAATGCGACTTCAGGCTTTTGGTCGTTGCCATGACGTATTTGCAGGCTGTGAACTCGAGCGGGCTAGACTGAGACTCCAATGGGCTTTGAACAGCCTTGAGGTTGAGAGGGAGTGCCAGGAAAGTACTCACGGTTGTACCCACATCACTCTATTTGAACGAAAATAGATCTAATTTAAGTACCTAGGTATGTAGTACAGTATGCGTACTTTCGAGCAACAGACGTATTAGCAGTATAAGTAAGTTATCTATTTGTTGAAACTTGCCAGAAAAAAATTCAAAGCGCAATCCTGTTCAGTACCAGATGCTCCGCGTACGATGAGCAGGAATTATTTCGGACGTTTCGATGCCCTCAATTTTCTCCTCTCCATTCTCCACCTTCTTGGCCAGATCCCAGAGGAAAAAGTCGATCAAAACACTGCTTACTTCATTTTTATCTTCTCCTTGGGGACTCTTCTCATCTTCCATCAACCGAATCATCTCTTCTCTAACCCTTTCAACTGCCACGATGCTTACCGCACGTAAACTGAGCTCCTCTTTAGACCCTGATTCGAGAGGTGTACCAGCACAAAGCATTCGAACGAGTGAAGAGGGATACGTCAGAATCCGCAAATGATGCAAGATCTGCGGGACTCTGTAGTCTGCAAACATTGTAAGCTCATGGATAGCTGGGCCACGTTTACCCGGGAACAGCGGGTGTTTGTCTTCGGTCTTTGGATCAGGGTAAAAAGCGGCCCAAGTCTCTGCAACAAGTATTTGAGCGCGCTTCCATATGCATACTTTGCGATCTTCAAAGAAAAATTCGTCTCGGAATGAAGGGAAGGTTTCTGTGACCATCTTGACCAAGTCTAAAGCTGAGCCTTGTCCTTCGTAACGTCGCTGGAATTCGTCGAGGAAACCCTGGAAAGAGCCAGCAAAAGACTAGTATGTGTTAGATCAGTTGACGATCGATCGAAGGCGCTAAAACTACCCACATGACAGAGAATGAACCCAACCTCACGCATGATGGCAATGCGCTCTCGAAGAAGAGGGATATTCTCGGTAGACTGATCAGCAGCACGAAAAACGTGTTCAATGAGAGAATCTGGGCAGAGGGTTTCGGAGGAATAAAAGTTGGGGTCGGTGATTGGAATGTTCTCCTGAAGAGCTATTACAGAGTTTCAGTAGCAGAAAAGCTTGAGAAGGCAAAAGCATACCCCTATCAAGTGCAGCTACCAAGCTCCAGTAACCTGTCCAAACCTTGGTTTCCTTTGAGTCCCAGCTCTTTTGCCACTCGACCCCATAACGTTCCGGTGTGCCTTCCTTCTCGGACCAAAAGCTGAAGTTGAGGGAAGAGATCAAAAAGATCCAATTCAAGACGGATTTATTCCAGGGGTCAGTGGGTAGATGTGGTTCTTCTGGCAGGATATGAAGAGGATGGGTGCGCCAAGTTCGTGGCGTATAAGATTCTGCTAGTAGCTTATTATAGATCTATGAATCCGCGAAGGGTGAGATAGAAGCATCGATATGGTTAGGCTGGCTGGTTGACGTGTATGGTTGATTAGTGATTAACTTACATGTTGAGCAGCAGTAGATACACCTTTCTGGTTAACCTGGACGATATTAGATCGCTGAAGACAGTGATTTCAGTCGTTAGGCGGCTGAGGGAGAGCTGATGACGACGCACCTTGCACACAAACTCTGCACTCTCTACCACCGGGTTTTTACTCTCTTCCTCTATAAAAATCTCATCCTTCTCGTTCAAAGGAGTAGGTATACGCTCTAGCCCCTGTATCTGGAAGTCTAGCATATTGAATGACGAAAGGGAGTGTGAAGACGGTGAGTAAAACTGGCAGGATTGGAATATGTCCGCAAGTGAAGATGGAGTTGGAAATGTGTTTTCTAAGGATCCAGAAAGTAGGCGCAGCAAGATTAAGAACTTCTATGTCATGAGGCGTCTTCCATGAAGTGAAGCGAGGTGAAGGGAAAATTTTTTGATGGCAGAAATTTTCATAATCTTATCTTATCTCTTGTAGTTATATTAATTGAGTACAAAAGTAATAATACTGTTTAGAGGTTTAGAGTTTATAGCTCCCTCGGCAGTGAACGTCAAAACACTAACGGGCTTCATAAGAGAAACTCTGTCCGAGATGTCACTCGTCTTCGGAACAGTGGCGTCAGGCTCATCGGCGTGCTGCTCGTTAAGCCAGGACCAGTGAGCACTTGTGCGGTCCCAGAATCTGCGATGTTGTCGAGTGGTATTTCAAAGGCAACAGTCTCGGAGTCTTTCGCAGCGTTGATGACCCATTTGACAGTGTTGAGGGTGCTGAGCAAACGGTGCGGGGATGGGGAAATTTTCTTACTTTGATTGATAATCTCGTTGGGAGAAACCGACGTTTTGCGCACCGCAGTCCAGGCTAATGTCGCATTTCAGTCAGGGATGCTTGGGATATATTCGTCCTCAAGGTTAGTGCTAAAGAGCCGCGTATTTCTTTCAAACAAACGTATACCATACCATCTGTCCGAGTGTGGCTTGTAGAACGGTATGTAGCTCCAGCGCTGTAAATGAATAGGTGAGCAGTCCAATGAGAATTGCACGCACTCAAAATTAACAAGATTAGGTGTCTGTGCTCGTCAGTCAATTCGGTCCAAATAGCCATGAAGTTTTTAACGTACCCACGCAGACCTCTCAACGTAGTAGAGATGAAAAGGCCGGCCAGAAATGAATAACGCGCTGAAATGTATTGACACTTTACATTGAGAAGAGGAGCATAAGACGTAGCGAATACAATATCGGCATCTCCTACATTTCCAAGTGTTAACTGGGCCTCAAACTTGTACGAATGAATGAATTCTCATACTTTCAAAACCAGCCATGAAAACTGCTTCAGAAGCCGAAGCTTGCATCGTTGGGAAAACAAAGGTGGCACCATCACCGGCAGTTTTGCACGCATACACTCCCTGTTAGCAGAGTCGATCGCCACAACCATGTACAGAACCAAAACTGGGAGACCTCGAAGAACGTGGTTCCGTCCCGCTAGACAGGAAAACAACCTGGTAAACGGAATTGTCAAGCTACATATACCGCAAAAGCTTTATCAAAAAAAATTTACTCGGGGTATTATATACGTGGTTATTCCATTCTGCTGGATTTGGAGAGACGATATGTGTAGGTATCGTCAGCGAGAGAAAAACTGAGAAAAGTTGCTCGAGTCTCATTTTGATTGTCTGACCTCGTTCCCGACCTCGACGTGTTTCAATTTGAAAGATTCGGGATGTCCGAGAGAAGCTCTTAGAGCAGCTGCGTCGCTGTCTGCAGGGTCGCCAATCACGAAATTGATCTGGTTGGTAGAGACTATATATCAGCAGCGTATCCGGTCAATAGCTTGTTGAACGAAGGGCTGGAGGTCGTCTTCTGTAATGCTAGTCCCGCCAAGGGCAAAGCCTGGAGGCTCGTTATGTCCCCAAGAATTATCTTGAACTCATACTCCACATCTTGTCGTCTTTGGCGCATTTATGCCTGTCCGGAGCGAAGGAATGGGTCATTCAGATCACTGGTGAAGCTGTACGGTCGGAATCGGGTAGATGGTCGTGGTACACAAGAAGATGATAGGACACCAAAATCGTCACTCAAGTCTTTTTTCGGGAACAGACCGAACAAGAGGCAAAGAAAAGGGAGTTATATTGACGCAAAGCCGGATGATACGTCACATGATGCCTTCCAACACGATATATCGCTCTGTCATTGTCAAGCCCCAGACAGCTTAGATACGAGCAAGGCAAAAAGACAAAAAAAAAAGACACAGTGAACTTACTTGATATGTTTCCTGGAATTCTTCATCATAACATTCATGATAGGATCTTGTTATAGATCACGGCTCAATGAGTAAGTACCTTCTCCACTTGGATACTCCACGCACATAACTGTTGGTTGGATGAAAACCGAAGTCGGATACTACACCGGTTTTTTTCGGGTGAGAGTTGAAATTTAGGTACAGGACCGAGAACCGAAGAGTTCAAGATGAAAGTGGGGTTCGGGGTATAATGAACATAATGAACCTTCATAGAAGAGTGGGCAAGGACGACAGGCGCAGGCAGGCAAATTGGCAATCCAACTGTGTTGTGTACCTAACCTTTCAAGTCCCTAAACTACCTTGCTCCTCAACGCCTTAATCTTGAACCTGTTGTTCCGAGATGTTATGGCTGCTGAGACTAAGCACACGTTTTAAGGAAATACTGAAGTAGATACAAACTTAGAATAGCCTCTCGCTTAGCAACTTGAGCTTCGGCATCAGGCGTGCCTATACCCCTATCTCACAAAGATACAATGTATGTAGAATACGATCTAACTAAAGGAAAGACTGTTCTTGAATGATTAAATCCAGTGCCTTTTCCCCGCATTTCGGAGCGCAGAGGTGCTACAGAAAACATCAAAACAACATCGAAATATGACACAAGGACTAAGTACGAACGTTAAGTCCCTCTGCATGAGATATCTCATAGGTCTGTGTTTTGCAGTCATATCCGTAGCTAAAATCCTCGATTCAAAAGAGCCAAGGTGGAAAAGGAAAAAGGGAAGACGTACGGACAGTCTTCTCGGATCGCTTTTCGAACTAGACAGTGAAAGAATTACAGCCTTGCTTTCAATGGGACTCGGATAAGAACTCACTTTTTCGTTTTTCATCCAGTAGCCACAGGTGTAAATGTTCTCTGAGCAGAATTTCAAAGCATGCTTCACAAAGCCAACGATCTTCTTTCCAATCAACGAACTCCGGGAGCTTGATGCCACCTTGAAATATAGATTGGTATATCTGCGTGTATAAATTTTCGTTATTGTTGACTTGATCAAGCATAAAATCTCTGTCAACAGAGGAACATGAAAGTTGTCCCTTCAAGCAGAAGAAAAGACGCGAGGGAGAAATGATTTTCGAACCCCGAGCAATATATTCGCGGTCTAATAGACAATTTAAGATATAGGCAACCTCACTCGAAAGGAACACTTACTAGTTGGTCCCAACAGATCTAGCCCCGCAAGTGCGTGACACTGACCGCCTGGATTAAATGTGAGCCACGACTGGTTCTCTTATAATAAATTCAAAAAGAAACACACAAAGATCACGTTCGCCGTCTACAGTGTCTAGAATCGACCACCGATAAGTCGGCTCTTCTGGATTTGGGAATTTTATTCCTCGCGCTTCCAGGATCCTTGATATCGGCCAAGAGAGATATTCTTGGAATATTGGGTTGAGTATATAGCCACTGCTCGTATGCTGGGTTGCCGAATCGAGAGAAGAATTCTCGACCAATTGTAAAATCTGTGTCGGTCCCAATGCGAGAAACGTTGAATCTGGACGAATAGGTTAGTATAGCCACCAGTTTCAAGGTAAGATTCCGCACGAACAATCACTTGTCTGCATTCTTCTCGAGGTCCCTGCCCAACTAATCAACTCAACCAGAAATAAAGATACGCTATATATCTGTAAGAGCTCATCTGAAGAGAATCGTGCAAGTAGTTTCCGTCTGGAATGTTGAATCTGCGTGAATTCTTCGGAATCTTCAAACACCCATCTCTTATACCGATCTCTATGAAAGACCTCGCAATAAAGCATGATACGATACATTGCTCGACAAAAGCGGCAAGATTCTTTCTCTGTAAGCCGGCTTGTCCCGGAATGCTTATTTTTGTGTCTTGATAAAATATTAGCCAACTATTCGGCTTATCAGAAGACTTCAAGGGTGCATACCTCAAGCTGAAGAGATCTTCTAACCTCTTGACGACTTTTCCATTCGCGGTCAGACGTCTAGCCACCTCCGGAGTGATAGCATTGTTGTCCATCTCAGGCTCGCGTTCATCTCCATAGGTCGGGAAAGGCGGGAAGATCTCCTCCCCTGGATGTGATGCACTATTGATCGGGGAACTGCATACTGAATGTCCATGGATCTGGTAATGAGCTATCTTCAAAGCTTCAGATGCTAAACCAGACCCAGTGACATTGTCCGCAACCGCCCTGATTATCGAACGTGGATGTGCCTTGTAAACACGGTAAAACGACTTTGAAGACAACAGTGCTGACTGAAGCGTCGAGAAGGAAGGGCAGAGCATAAGGATGCGGTCAAGGACATCATCGTCGAGAGGTAATCTATCAGAGGGGCCGTCAGGTTGGAGGTCACGCATGTGGGTCGCTGCGCTGCAATAGTGTACCATGGGGGTATGCAGGGATTAAAAAGGTTCAACGGTCGCACTTGGCTACTTATAAAAAGCGGCAGGGTACTGTGCCGTAGCGGCCTCGATATTGATCCTGCCCGACGCCACTAGTAGTTTTCATTTAATATGTGCACACATGCCTAAATTTCCCGTCGCTCGACACCCGCTACAGTTTTTCTTCGGAATGCGAAGCCCTCGACTATCCCGGACCCGAGTTGTTTTTCGAGTTTCAGCTAGTTCCTTAGGTCGCGATGGAGGTATTTAACGAACGTATATACAATGAGCATTTTGATGCAATGTATCAAAGTGAAATAGAGTCTGAAAGGAGATTAAAGAATAAATCATTCAGTATCTGAATAGAGTGCACACTATCGACCCAGGGGTAAGGGCCAGAATATTTACTGGATTATCCATCCCACAACAGTGATGGTCGTGAGTGAGTGGAGAAAGTTTGGTCAAGTTGAAACAGCTCAATGTCGTATGTAGATCATGGATCAGCATTTCGATAAGCCACGAATGCGCCACCCTGGTCTGATTAGCGAACAAAGGCTGATCGGAATGCAGAGTTTCCTCTGGTTGCCTTGGAGAGAGACAGGAACTGGTCTTCGGAACACATCCTATGGAGCAGACCAGTAGGCGACGGTCACAGGCGATGACAAGAAACAAGAAATGATCTTGAAAAGCACGTGCTTGGATCTCCAGAAACACTGGTAAAAAATCGTGTACAATTATGTATGTACGTTCTAGCATTAATTGACTGGCTCCCTTCGACATGCATACTCCAGGTATACACTACTTGGTTGCCAGAATGACGGGCGAGTGAGTCGTAAAGTAAACTATTTCATGCAAAACTTGATTGTATCGATGCGATGGAGTGTGTGTGTATAATTCGTTATGTATCTCGCCAGCAAGAACGGGAAAATATGTGATGAATCGTAATACGTATTTATCATTGCGCCTTTGCATTCAAAGAGCCATCCCAGAGTATGCATCACCCTCACCTTCGTCTTCCTCTGTTACTGGCGACGTAACGGTTTCCCGAACCGCAGCAGGAACATGTGGCACAGGAGGTACATCGGCAGATTTGGATACAGGTGAAGATCCGGGTGAAGATGCAGCGCCGGCATTAAACGCGGAAGGAATATCCACCCTTGACCTGGTAGCGGACCTCGGTCTTCCCTTGGGCACGGCAAGGGGACTTGAAGGTGCGTTGGAGCCGACGTTCAAAGTCGCCGACCTCATCGTCTTAAACCTCGAATCAGGAGACGGGGACCTGCTCGTACTCTCGGTTTTAGGCTCGGAGTTGAACGCAGAAGGAATATTGATCTTTGATCTCGTATTAAGAGGAGGTGTAGTTGGAGAAGAGGAAGACAGAGCTTCAAATCTGGATTTTGCACTCGAGATGGAAGACCCATGGTTTGATCTGGGCTTTGAAGGGGAAGATGTAGGTGAAGATGTCGAGGAAAGCGCCGATGGACTTTCAAGGCTCTCAATCTTGGGTTTCGTCGGCGACGCGGGAGACACCAAGGAGATAGTGGGAGATACTTCGGGCTTTGACTCTGTGCTAGTTGTCGTTATCGTTGTCGAAGGAGGGGACCGAGGAGTTGACAGACTAAGACTAAGCGGCTTAGGCGTAAACGTCGAGGGTTTTTTCGGTGTAGTAGGAGACTCTATCGGAATGGGCGACGCTACCGCTTCCACCTCACTCATACTCTTCGTAATTTCAGGAGCAGGAGGAGCAGGCGGAGACAAAGGTGTCGATTCCGGCTTCGGTTCCTCTTCCTTGGCCTCCAGCTTCGCAGCTGCCGCCGTCACTGTTGCTGTCTCCGAACCCTTCTCCTCTGGAATAACAGGCGCTTCCATCGTCGAAGACGACCTCGAAAATCTCCCCATAAGCGACCCAAATCCACCCCACGATGCTTTAGGCGGCGGTGACGCAGTCTGCTGTCCAGTTTGGGAACTATCCGAATTATTTGAAACAATAGACTTGATAGAGATGGTCGAATCCGCACTCGTGTGCTTTTTCCACATTCCCGGTCTAACCAAACCACTGAAACCACCAGAACCATTGGAGTCTAAACTCGTCGTTGAGCCCTCAAGATCAGCCTTGGTCACCTCTACAGGTGGTGTGCTTGTCCCTGAAGTCGAAGTAGGCCTATCTTTCTCGGGAAGCGGAGGGGCGGGCGTAGTAGGCGTAGCTGCCGACCAACGATCCCGTATTCCCTGAACAGCAGAAAAGAAATTGGCAGACCCCGTGGTAAATGTTCTCTGGACAGCCTCCCGGGCGGGAGCTAGTTGCTGCTCCAATTTGAGATCCTGAATACCCTCTGATAGCCGGAGACCGATGTCAGAAACGACGGAAACTCGTTCATTGCAGGGGTGTCTGATGGCCAAACGAGCAATTAAAACCCATGGCCACGGTCCAGGCACAAGAAACATACCGAGGTTCGACAATATCAAACAGCATAGGATCTGTAACCCTCTCCCAAACGTCGTAAGCATTTGTACTTTTGAATTCGGAAAGCCAAAGAGGGTTAAAGTCTTCGATAGAAGTTGCGTACTCAAGGCCTAGAAACATAATATTTAATCCCTATCAAATGACGCAGAATAGAAAGACTTACCTCCGCCCATCAACGCACTGGAATCACCCTTGAGAGCAAAGTCACGGTAGCGTACAGTAGCCAAAGCGGCCGAGATGTATTCGTCAAACTGTTGCCAAAAAAAGTGGGCATTAATTCAACAGGGAGGAACCAAACCAAATCTAACCTTGACACGAAGATAATCCTCGCTACCTTTGAACCTTGCAGACGTAGAGGTCAGGACAGGCAACCAAGAACACTCGATAGACCCACTGCATCCCAGAAGACCTCGACGGGTCCGCTTCAATCCATGTATCATTTACGTCCCTAACAATGTCATCTATCCACTTTCTATCTGCTGCTGTCAATGCTGCTGAACGTTCTAGTTTCGGATTACGGAATTCAAACACTCCGGTTTCGGTCTAGAGGCAAAGTAACTGGTCAAAATGAATTCATTCACGACTGCGTGAGCTTCACGGCTCACATTGATGAGAAGATCAATCTCCTTCTGTTGAGTAACAATGGAGTTGGTACTTCCGCATAACCAGCACCCGGTCTCTTTCAAGATATCGAGTTGCTGTAACGGGAGGTATGGTTGGAAGAAAGCATCCTAAAGAGAAATATATTAGATACCATCGACGCTTTAAGAGTAACTCAAACATACTTTGCCAAATATATCCAAAGGCATACCCTTGTAAGCCATCATACTCTTGGGATCAGAAGTACGAAGCGACATTGGGCGTGACAGTGTAGGTGCTCTCGATGCCAAAGGAGGGGAACCACAATCATCCAAAGTTTGAAGGAGACCTGTCATTGTCAAGGATGTAAGCAATACACCGCGGAGATAATTTGACTTTGCCAGCTGACCAGGAATGAGACAGATGAGTGAATACTGGTATGTACATAACCTTTCGACAGGGTGACCATAGAACATGATCTGGAAAGGAAAAGATTAGTTATTAGCGGACGACTAGTTTCAGTCACGTACCCTCTTTTGCAGAATAAGTGCCTTTAAAAGAATCAATGTACGATGTCGGAAGGTGTGCACCAGCTCTCGCCTATCCTTTCGTTAGCAGTTTTCATGATACATGCATGCATTACTCACAGATTCGTACCTGACAACAACGACGTAAGTCAAGGACAGATAGAATTTTACAATTCCACATACCCATGTACAGCGCACTCTCCGTCAATTGCCCACGTAAAGAGGGCTCCAACCCAGCTTCGAAATCGTCCAAGATAGACGTCTCACTGAAATCCCTTTGCTGAAATAACGCAGTAGTGACGACGCCCAATTTGTCCCTACGAAACCTGGTTAATCTCTCAAAACACAAAGGACACTGAAGCCAACCTTATGGGACCAAACAAAGGCTTTGAAGCCAACACAACCACAGCCTTTTGAACAGTAGAACGCGTCACATCTGGCATCTTGACAATCAGTGCTGATGCGGATATTTGTTGGTTGCATCTAAGTATATCATAGTTAGTTACGAACACAATAAACTATAAACCTGAAAGCTCACGAAATGCCAAAGACAGTCGTAGGATTTGGACCTGAGGGTACGATGTGGAAATACGAATAATCTTCAGCACTCTAATAGTAGCTGAATTCATATGCATGCATATCGCCGAGGTAGAAGATGCCTACCAAATGAGCACCGTCTGGAAGAGCAAGGAATGGGAGCATCTTGTTAACTTCTTCGTCTTCAAAGATCTTGCCCTTTGACCACTCGATCTTGGGGCCAACCTAGTTGAAATGTGCCTTAGAAATGTGTGATAACAACGAAGTATGCAAGTGACGCACCAGGTGATTAAAATCTACCAATGCAATACCCAAAACCAACTTTCCCGGTGGAGGCTGCAACAGCACAGACTCTGGTCTCGCCTTCCGTGCCATAGACATGGACGTAGTCGACTCGGAGTCGCTACTTGGACTACGCAACACAGTTGGTGGATATGTGGCAGGCGCTACAATCACATCATCCACTGGCTTTGACTCTTGCTCAAACACAGACGGTGCAGCAGATGTAGTGGGTGATTCATCACTACCTAGAGTATGATGAATGCTCACATCGTCACCGAGTTCTGAGCTGAATTCTGTGTCCACGGTGACGGGTTTTGACTCGCGTTTTGGGTCTGGTACTGAATTTGAGGAGGTGCCAAGAGTAGGACGTAGCTGTGCCAAAAGGTCGGAATGCTTGAAAGAATCTGATGTCGTGGAATTTCTGGTAGACGCGGCGGGGGAAGAGAGGGATATTGAACGCTGAGAAGCAGTGTCGCCGTCGTCCTCGTCGTGATCAGCACGTAAAAAGTTGCGAATGTCGTGAGCACTGGGTGGAGGAGAGTCCATACTTTCACCCAGGTATCGAGTTGGTTAGTGACCAAGAGGAATAAACCTTTGCAAATAGCCGTCCAAATGTTGCTGTGCCGCTAACTCTCAATTTCTAGACCGCTCAACAGATGGCTGGCCCTTGGATCAATTATGATGGTGATGTAGGTACTACTCGACACTAGTTATAATTAAGTACTCGACATATACCCAAAAGCAGAGCAGAGATAATCGCTGAGTTGGATTCTTTCATAAATAATTACAATAGCTACAACTTCTAATGGCAACCTTTAATTTACACCCACTCCCTCGGGTTCTTCACCACCTCCATCAGCTTGCCCTCCTCCGTTTCCTTATCCTCTCCAAGCTCACACATATATTCCCACCTCGCCGTCTCTGGCAAACTCATCAGGATACTCTCAATCCTCGCTCCAGGCGTCATCAACCCAAACTTTGTCCCCCGATCATAAACCAGATTAAACTCGACGTATCTCCCCCTTCTGATAAGCTGCCACCTTCTCTGATGCGGAGTGTACGACATCAGAGTCCGTTTTGCTACTAGAGGGACGTACGAAGGAACGAAAGCATCCCCTAATGACTGAATAAGCGTGAAAATCCCCTCTTGAGTTTTTGGTCGAAGCTTTTCCCCAGAAGGAAGCTTCGCATGAGCATCCTCACTCAAATCATCAAAGAAAATCCCTCCAACCCCGCGCGTCTCTCCCCGGTGCGGAATATAAAAGTACTCGTCGCACCACTTTTTGAACGTAGGATACAACGCAGAACCAAACGGCTCACATGCATCCTTGAGAGTTTTATGAAAATGAACCGCATCCTCTTCGAATAGATAAGATGGTGTGAGATCTGCTCCTCCTCCAAACCACCACGCGAGGACCTTTGCTTCTCCAGTACTCGCACTAGCCGCAGGCTCCGTAATCTCAAAGTACCTATAATTCGCATGCGCAGTAGGAGCCATCGGATTCCTTGGATGAATCACCAAACTAATCCCCGCTGCGAAAAACGGTAAACCTCCAGGTCCTACATCTTCTGGGACAGGAAGCGAACTATGATCTGCGCGCATCTGTTTGATCGCAGGAGGAGGAAGGGTCCCGTGGACTATGGAGATGTTTACACCGGCTTTTTCTAGGACTGATTCGTGTACGTGTTGGTCTGTAGGAGTAGAGGCAGGTATAGCAAAAACACAGCTCTGCCCTGAGCCTCCTTGAGGTCTTAACCAAGAATCACGTTTGAATTTGGGAGCATTGGGATCGAGGGATTCGAGGGAGACGACAATTTCGTCCTGGAGTTTTCGGATGTAGGTTTCGACGCGTTGACGCATCGGGGTCTTTGTGTCGGTATCGGCCATGGTGTGGATAGATAGGTAGATTAGATGAGTAGAGTTGGTGGTGGTGAGAGGAAAAGACCGGACGCGGATTTATATGTACGACCTCCGGATAAAGGCGGAATTTGATCCCCTAGGATATCGAATTGCTCTTTATACCGGTCAGCTAGTGCACCGGAATAAAGAACTGGGGCGAGAACCAGCTGGACGGGAAGGAACGAATGATGGCCATGGCAGGAGGTGAGAGAAATGAAAATATTTGAATCGGGACGCGTCCAGAACTTGCATCCCGACGGTCACCGACACTTGGAACTGCATTTTCCTTTGGAATCGGAATCGCAGTGGATCGCTGAGATGAAACGATAAACATGCATACTCTATAAGCATACATACACACAGAAGAAAAGAAAACAGAGCAGAAACATAAAACAGCTACATAATGATTGACCATCACTATTCTTGATTCACTAGCATGTGCCCAGGGCTATTTTTCTTTCGTCCACGAGGTAAGCGACCCTAATATCTTAAAAACTCTGAAAGAATTCCTGACTATCAACCACAGTTATATCAGACATGCGTCTCTTGAACGCTACAATCACTACCAAGCTTGTAATCAAGGAGTTCCTTACAGATATTCCGCCCTATGCGATCCTTTCTCATACCTGGGGGGACGGTGAAGTCACATTCCAGGATGTTCAGCACGATCCTACTACTCTGCCTGGCTTTCTCAAAGTGCGGGGTGCCTGTGAACACGCTCGGAACTACAACTTTGAATGGATTTGGATTGACACCTGCTGTATTGACAAAACCAGCAGCGCGGAGCTTTCTGAAGCCATCAACTCGATGTACCGATACTACGAGGCCTCTGAAGTCTGTTACGTGTATTTGCCAGACGTGTCGAGTACAGACGATTTGACCGAGTTCGGAAGAAGTAGATGGTTCACTAGAGGATGGACCCTACAGGAACTGCTTGCACCATCTCATGTTGTCTTTCTAAACCAGAATTGGGTTGAGATCGGCACGAGGTGGAGTCTTTCCGCAACTATATTCTCTATAACGTCGATCCCTATCGATGTATTTGAGGAAGGATATAGTCCTGGCCGATTTAGCATAGCTCAGAGGATGTCGTGGGCTGCTTCCAGGGAGACGACGAGACCGGAAGATGCAGCCTATTGCTTAATGGGGATTTTTGGCGTTAGTATGCCACCCATTTACGGCGAAGGCAGCGAAAGAGCTTTTATGCGGCTCCAGCAGGAAATTATCAAAATCTCCGATGACCGAAGCATATTTGCCTGGACTGCACCGCAAGAAGAAAAGAGATTTTCCAGAGGAATGTTGGCTAGGTCACCTAGCGAGTTCAAAGGTTCTGGATCTATCAGTAAATCTGAACCACGCGTTGGTCACAAGTCATCGTTCTCGTTCAATAACAATGCCCTCTACATGCACCTTCCTCTTCTCGATTCCCATCTGGATTCCCATCTGGACATACCGAATGTTTATCTGGCATCTCTCGATTGCAGAATGCGAGAGCGTGATACAGAATTCGTAGGCATATATCTGCAGAATACAGGAGAAGAATACGTGCGATATTATGCAGGTCTTTTCACTTTTATACCTGCAAAATCACTACTTTCGGACATGCTGCGTGAAGTTGTTGTGAAGGAAAACCGGGATAACCCGTTAACAAATGTAACACCGTTTGAGCACATTCAGCTTCATCCTAGGCTCTCTGTATCTGCTCGAAAGCACCTCGAACACCACGAACACTACCGTGACCCCTTCGCTTATTCAAGTACACAGGACAGGTACTCTAGAAGTCTTTCGGATAGATCACTTTTTGCCAATTATTGGCACAATCGAAGAACGCTGCCACAAAATTGCGATGAATGGCGGCTCATGTCCTCTATTCTGCAGTGGATGTTGACCGATCGCTTCATGGATAGAATCCAAATTCATTGTGATCATCATGGGCTTTTCTTAGTTGAATTCCAAAGGACAGGTATTCGCTCAGTCAGGGTTCTTGAAGTTGACTTTATCTCCCGGGATGACCCCACAAGCAATGGTTCAAAGGGCAGGGCTGGAAATCAGTGGAATGACCTTCACAATGTTCTCTTTGATCACAGTGCTTTCCAAATATTCTGGGAGTCACGGATTTCGAGCAAGTCCAAGTCACTCTTTGAGTATATTACTTTTGAGGCTACAGAGCTGGCAGCTAACCAGTCTAGGCTCATACCTGTTGGCACCAATTTGATCACAGCAGGCATGATGGCCATAAAAGTTTCAGACAACAAAACTCTATATGGCTATAAGATTTCTAGCACCTATTGGAATCCTCTTTATGTGTGGTTGTTTTCATATAACCTATCCGACCTGAGCATTCGTGTGTATCCTTTGTGTAAAGGTTTCTTGTACTGCATGATAACATCTCTTCCACAGGGGTGATATATGAACCCACAGAAGGTGAACCATGCTTGCGACCTGAGCATGTATCACTCGACATTGGTTATGGCATGAGCAGGGCAGATCCCCAATCCTTCTATATTCCACAAGGCATTCCCGCAGATGTCTCATATTTCAAGCTCTTCGTCTCTATAAGCTTCTTTGATCTCTCAGATCTACAAAGTTCACCTTTCATCGAACTGAGTACCAGACAAATGTCAAAGGCAAAAGCACCAACCTTAGGAGGATTACTGGGTACATTGATTATTCCAGTTATCCAAGAACCGCATACGATTTGAAATTATACGTTAATCGTCCTCTATCAGAGGCTGTAACAACAATTGTAGAATCAAAATAAAGTTTTGATTTGACTGAGCTAAACCAACGGCGTCCGTAGTACCCTCATTTCAAAGCCAATTTATCGTGAAGATTATGTTTTATATATCATGAGGAAAGCAACTCATTAGACCATTTTTCCTTAACTGGAATCAAATAGCTGAGGTACAGTCGGAGCTGAGATGTATGCTATGGCAGCAGCGCTCATAGATTTACGGTCTCCTCCTTTTGGAATCAGCGTGGATCAATGAGACGAAACAAGAATTGAGAAGATAAATATCATCTATCTATTCATTAGTATACGTACTATACAACCATACTGCATACAGAGTAACGGAAATGGAAACAAAACAGAAACACAGACAACTAGTACTATCGATATACACTTCAGATCAACCAGTCCGCAATCACAATCGTACACCCCCAAGCCCCATGCCAAGCGAGGTAGGCAGCTCAACCCGAACACATCACACAAGCTTCCTTATTCTCCAACGAACACATCAACTTGGCCTCCTCGAGCTCTCTCTGTTTTTGCCTCTGCAACGCAGCAGCAAACTCTGGGTCGGCCTCTGCAGCAAGTCGTGTCTTTTCATCCAACGCTAGCGAATCCAACGACACTGCGACCGACGAAACCTCGTCGGAAGGAGGCGTAGCAGGAACAGAAGACGACCTCGATACTGGTGGTGAAGGAGGAGTGGTCACCGCAGCTGGAGCCTTGGCAACAGCGACCGAAGACGAAGGCGAAGGAGGAACAACCACCTTTGCCGCCGAGGTTTGTACCTTGACAGCAGCAGCCCCCTTGGCCTGCTGAGCCTTTGCATCCTTCAACACACTCTGATCAACCGTAAACTGAATAGCCTGAGCAGCAGGCCTCGTCCTCAGATAATACATTCCCGTCTTCAAACCCTTCTTCCACCCATAGAAATGCATACTCGTCAACTGACCCATCGTAGGCGCAGCCAAGTGAACGTTCAGACTCTGAGACTGGCAGATAAACGCTCCACGATCCGCTGCAAGGTCCAAGACCTTCTTTTGTGAAATCTCCCAGACTGTCTTGTATATCGCCTTGACGTCGTCTGGAATTCCAGGGATGTTTTGGACGGAACCGTTGTGCGCAATGAGCATATTTTTCATATTGTCGTCCCAGAGACCCAAGTCGACGAGTTCACGAAGAAGCCAGGGGCAAACGACTTGGAACTCTCCAGCGAGGACACGACGGGTATAAATGTTGCTCGTGTAGGGCTCGAAACATTCATTGTTACCCAACATCTGACTCGTAGACGCAGTAGGCATCGGAGCAGTGAGCAACGAGTTTCTCAACCCATGCTTGGCAATCTTTTCCTTCAAACTCGCCCAATCCCACAAATCAGTAGGCGTAACACCCCACATGTCGTACTGGAGTTGGCCTTGATGAGCAGGAGAACCTTCCCAAGTCTCATACGGTCCACCGACAGCGGCGATTTCGCAGCTGGCCTCGGCAGCGCCGTGGTAGATCGTCTCAAAGATCTGTTGGTTCAACAGTTTGGCTTCGGGTCCGTCAAAGGGAAGACGCATGGCCATAAAGGCATCTGCGAGACCTTGCACACCGATACCGATAGGACGGTGGCGCATGTTGGAACGGCGAGCAGTGGGGACGGGGTAATAGTTGACATCGATGATACGGTTTAGGTTGAAAGCAACGACCTTGGTGACTTCGTGGAGTTTTTGGAAATCGAAGATTCTGCGTTTGCCAGAGGGATCGGCAGGGTCGGGTTTGACAAAGGTAGGGAGAGCGAGGGAGGCAAGGTTGCAGACGGCAGTTTCGTCGGGTGAAGAGTACTCGACGATTTCGGTACAGAGGTTGGAGGACTTGATAACGCCAAGGTTTTTCTGGTTGGATTTTTCTAAAAGGGAATACGATGAGCCAAATCCAATTGATGTGAAGGAAACAACTCACTGTTGGCGGCATCCTTGTAGAGCATAAAAGGCGTTCCAGTCTCAATCTGGGCCTCGAGGATAGCATACCAGAGTTTTTGAGCATCGACAGTTTCACGAGCACGACCTTCGCTCTCGTAACGTTCATAAAGAGCCTCGAATTCGTCACCAAAGACTTCGTGCATTCCAGGTGCCTCATTGGGACAGAAGAGGGACCATTGACCGCCAGCCTCGACACGTTTCATGCTATAAAACACTCATCAGTATACACATCTTGTACCGATGACGGAGAGCACGTACAAGAGATCAGGAATCCAAAGAGCATAGAAGAGGTCGCGAGCGCGAACCTCTTCCTTACCATGATTCTTCCTCAAGTCAAGCATGGAAAAGATGTCGGCATGCCATGGCTCTAGGTAGATCGCAAAGGCACCGGGACGCTTGTTACCACCTTGGTCAACATAGCGAGCAGTAGCGTTGAAGGCACGCAGCATAGGTACAATACCGTTAGAGTAGCCGTTGGTACCAGCGATGTATGAACCGGTAGCGCGAATGTTGTGGATACTCAATCCGATACCGCCAGCACACTTGCTGATCATCGCACATTCCTTGAGAGTATCATAGATACCCTCGATAGAATCGTCCTTCATGCAAACAAGGAAGCACGACGACAGTTGAGGATTGGGAGTACCAGCATTGAAGATGGTCGGCGAGGCATGGGTAAAGAACCTCTCAGACATGAGATTGTAAGTCTGTAGGACGCGGTCAATGTCGTTTCCGTGGATTCCGACAGCGACACGCATGATCATGTGTTGAGGACGTTCAGCGACGCGTCCATTGAGACGGAGGAGGTAGGAACGCTCGAGGGTTTTGAAACCAAAGCTGGGGAAGACATTAGAGAGGGCAAGGGCGGTAGGCGAGGAAACGCACTAGTTGTAGGAAAAGTCTCGATTGTAGATGATAGCAGAGTCAAGGACATCCTTGTGAGCCATGACGGTGTCGTACGTCTCCTTGGAGATCATACTCGCGGATTTACCATTCCTGGGATTGACTATACTTGTCGTTAGCAGCAGCCAACGAGAAGACCAAACGACACACCATACTCGTGCAGATCCTTGATAACAGCTGAAAACGATTTCTTCGTCTCCTTGTGCAAGTTTGAAATAGCGATACGCGCAGCGAGGATAGCATAGTCGGGATGCTTGGTGGTGAGGTAAGCGGCGGTCTCTGCTGCGAGGTTCTATATACACGATGCATCAGAACGTGTTATGATACGCGTCGGCAGGGACCTACATCGAGTTCGACAGTGGTGACACCTTGATAGACGCCTTGGACGACCTTTTGTGTAATCCTGCGAGAGCATGAGATATTGTCAAGGACAAGCAGAAGAGGAACGCACTCGATAGGGTTGACATAGTTAGTGTCAAGGCCGTAGCACAACTTGTCTAGTCGCGACGTGATCTGGTCAAGACGCGTCAGAAGCGAGCACCCCTGGAGCACAGACAACGTACCTTGTCAAATTGTACGCGTTCCTTGCGTCTATGTCCCTGTTAGCAACATCGTCCAAACAAACCCAAGGTGTGTCGACATACCCATCTACCAACGCACATCGTTATCAGCAACCTTATACCCATAGAAGGAATGAAGAAGCTTACCTCGTTTGAAAACATAAGCCATCGCGACAAAAGAATGGCTTTCGAGTAGAGGGGAGGATGTGGTTGAGAGTGAAGGAGGATGAAGAAGAAAAAACGCCAGCTGGTGTCTTATAAATTGACGTGACCGTGAATAGCCGAGTCTGCCGTTATTCCATCAGGCGTTCAACAAAGTGGTTTTGCACAATACGCGTACAATAGCTTCAGTGTTTCACTTTTTTGAGACGGCGAGTGGTCTTTTTGGTCGATCATTTTGTAACAGTCAAAAAAGACGCGTCAAATTCCAAGCAAAACACGTCGAACAAGTGTAATCAACAGAACGCGTTGTTTTGGACTGTAGTCGTGGATTACCGTAAACGCGTGTTGTCGTTGATAGTGATAATCATCCAATTGCCCGGTCCCGGACCAAGTCAAGCCCAGTCATCGCAGAGTGACTCGGTTCAAGTCACTAACATCTCTTATTAGCTGGAGTAGAACGAAGAGTTTCCTTGGGCTTTGAAGCTCGTTTTCAGCCCCGCCAAAAAAAAAAAAACTCGGCTAAAATGCCACGTGGGAGAACTGAAAAGTCACGGGTCTGACGCGATGATGCGCGTTCTGTTTTGTTCGTCTTTGCTTTACCTTCTCGACTCCCAGTACACCATGCCCGCGCAAACAGACTACTCGAATCACTACAACCGCTCTCCTTCCGTCTCATCCTCCGTAGGCTCACACAGCGGTGCCATCGAAGACAACACCTCACTTTCCGACACCGAGCTCTCTCAATCCGACTTTGCCAGGAAATGTGAGGAGAGAATTAGGCTACGGTACATGACTCCGCAGGAGGAAGCAGCTAATAAGGATCCGCGGTTGCCTAGGCCCGAGGATCCAGAGGAATTGATGGGTGCGTTCTCTCTCTATTCCCTACTCGAATTTACTCATGTGTATACTTCTACGTCCAGCGGCCCACACCAAAATCCTCTCTTCCCTCCGCACCCAAATAAACAAACTCTCCCAAGACGAAATATTCGAACAAACTCTCTTCCGAGGACCTAAAGTCGGCTTGGAGGAACCTATACTCACTACGGATATAGACGGAATCATGCGCAGCATGATGGGTCCTTCAAGTTTGAGTATAGCTAATGATCCTTACAAGCATGCGATTAGGGACTCGCAGATTCCTGTTTGGGATAGTAACATGAACTTGAATGGAGCTGGGAACGAGTTTGGGTATTATAATGAGTCGGGGACGGGTAATACGCGGTTGGACGGGATGCAGGGTTTGGATATTGACATGACGAACGGCTTGAATGGAGGTACGGAGAAGGAAAGGGGAAAGGGCAAGGGCAAGGAGAAAAAGGTCGAAGATGGCCCTTGGAATACCAACGAAACCCGAAACGAGTTCGGCGCGGGCATGGATAGGATTTCAACACCGAGGTCTGCTGGCAGGTTGCTCAAGGGGAAGAGTATTTTACGGAGGTAACCTTGAATCACAAGCAAGACAAACGGACATTGGTATTCTCCGACTCGGAAAGCACCCTCTATGTATCTTTTAATTTACACACCGTTGCATGTAGCATGGCCTTTTTAGTATCATATTGTACAATAGTCACAGTTACAGTTAGTCGACTCTATACGGTCCGCAACCGTAGGGGTATCCGTGATTTTTTTTTGATATGGTACACCCACCCATAAACCGCCAGGGATCATATCATGTCGTAGCATGTCGTCGCATGTACGCCGCGCACATGTGCCTCGAGATCGCCTCTGCCTCCGCCACATCCCAGCCATCCATCATCAATCTCTTCATCACATCACCTCCTCGCCATCTCCACACAGCATCAACTCGACGAAACAATCAATTCGTCTCCCCCTCCTGTTCATGCTCATCCCCAAAATAATCCGGCAGTTTCTCCTCCACGCCTTTAATCAGATCCACAATACACCTCCTCGCAGCAAGTCTACAATCATGATGCATATACGTCGCACTTCCCCATCTCTCATAATCCTTCTGCACCTGTTTCAACCTCCCAATAACATCTGCCAAGCCCAGATTGAGAACAGCATCTCCTTTCGTCTTTTCTTTCCAAAACTCTACCCAAGACTGTGTACACCCATGTTGATGCCACGTCGCTCCGCACGAAGAGGCATGTGTAAATGTAGGGGGTGTAGTGCGCAAGTTTTCCCAAGCCTTTGTTAGATTCCAATACCCAGACAAGAGACGGAGTCTCTGCGTAGGCGTGATCACTAGACGGCCTTGGGAATCTATAGATCCTTCTTTCATTTTCATCGTCGATTTGCGCACAACGACGGGTTTTTGCATTACTTCTAAATATGCTGATCCGCGTAGTGCACGAATATCAAGCTCATCAGCGAGCTCCATAGCTAGATACGCGTATTGAAGGGATTTCGTCATTAGTTGACGGAGGAGACTGATCATGGTGGTCAAGAGACGTTCGTGATTGCATAGTTGGGCTAGTTGGATTAGGCGCGTTAGGGATTCGGTTGATTCCATTGGAAGGGTTTCGCTTGATCCTGACGACCCCGAGGGGTCGATGGGAGAAGAAGAGGAAGAGAAGAAGAGCGGTGAAGGTTTCCTGTTGACATATTCCTGAACAGCGTCTAAAGCCCAAGTTTCGAGAGATTTGAAAGAATATTTATTGGAGATTCGAGCGATATCAATGAGGAGAGTTAGATCAGCGCCGGGAGAATTTACAATGCGCAGTTGAGGTGGTAAGGCGTATAATGCCCATACTATCACCGTGTGTGAACAAACGCCGATATCATAAAGACAACAATCAAACTCACGGAAATGCCGGAACTCCGAAGCTTTGTCGCCAGAGAGTACGATTGGGTTCTCGTCTGATCGACCTTCTGCCTCGAGACCGCCTTGGGGTAGAGTGAACATGGTGCTAAAGGTAGATTTGTCCCGCGAGAGCATGCTCCGGTGGACCTGTTTACAAGACCTGGGTCAATCCCCGTCATGCCAAGTACATAAGAAAGCGACTGCGTACATTGAACAAGGTACCCTGAACCAACAAGATACAGCTTCCGTCTTCAAAGTAGTATTCCGTATCGCGAGTGATAGTAGACATGGTGGGACTTGAAGACGTGTCTGAAAGAGTACCTGCTTGGGAGCTGGGACTGGGTACTGCTTCAGTCGTCTTTGGAGATGAGAAAGAAGGCTGGGGATGATGTTCTCTGTGAAGGTCATCGCTATCGGACCGTTTGCGTTTCCTCAATAGTTCTGGTTCTGGTTCTGATTCTAGTTCTGGTACGTCTGGGATGACAGAGGGTTGCCTCGAGAGTATAGTTTCTGTCATTGTTTCGGCAATAGGGGAAGCAGGGAGCACGGGCGACATGGTAGGAAAGGTAAAAGGCTGGGAAGAGGAAGCCACAAACAAATGAGCTGGAAGAAGCATGGTTTTTATAATTATTAGAATCTCAAATGTATTGATCGCCAGTGACGTGATGACGGAAACCCACTTTGTAAATCTCCTATTACCCCCGGCACTCCTTTTGATTCCCGACCTCCAACACCTGCCTCGTTTTTACAGGTTTACATACATACTCATCTCTACCTCTACACCCATCACCTCGTATTCGTGTTCATACTTTTTCGTCTACTCCTACCCTTTCCTAGCTTTGGAGTCCAAACATGCCCTTTGACAACATTCTCTTGAATGATGGACACAAAGTGGGTCGTCAATTCATGCCATCCGTCTTTCCGTCCTTTACCCATATGAACCCTTCCCTCTTTGCACCGTAGATGCCTACCATCGCATTTGGCACGGGCTCAAAGTGGAAATGGCATGATGTGACTTCTTACGTAGAACAAGCCATTGATGCTGGCTTTTCTCATCTTGACACTGCAGCGTGTAAGTGCTACTGTTACCTTGCTTTCAAATTCCTTGTACCTCCTTAATGTCAGATTAGTGGTGGCTGTTGATTTCTGATTTTAAAATCTGATATTGATTTCATCGAGCGCCCACTCACAAACTTTGTTACTGTAACTATACTAGTCTACGAGACCGAAGAATATGTGGGTGCAGCCATCAAAGAAAGTGGGCTTGCCCGATCAGAGCTGTTTGTCACCACGAAATGTGGGATAGACATCACGCTAAAGAAGAGCCTAGAGAAGAGCCTGGATAATGTAAGTCGAGACTAGGTCTCTGTTCCTTCGTCGTCCTCGATCTTTTTTTTACTCACTCGGCCCGTCTACCGCGATACTAGCTCGCTCTAGAATATGTCGACCTATTCCTCATTCACAATCCCAAGTTTGTCCCGGATGTACGGATTGCGTGGAAACAGATGGAAAAGCTCAAAGAGCGAGGTTTGACCAAGTGCGTGCTTTTACCAATTCTATACGATTTCCGAATACGTACTCATAATGATATAGGAGCATTGGTGTATCCAATTACGAATTACACCACCTCGAAAAGACTGTTCAAGTAGCTAAGGTGAAACCGGCTGTCAATCAGGTATGCCTCACATTGTCGCCCTTTTCCTGACAGCATTCCTTAACGGCAATACACTTACAGATCTTCCTCAACCCATACAACTACACCCAGATGAAACCCATACTCGACTTTTGCAACACCCATGGGATAGTTGTAGAAGCTTACAGCAGTCTTGCGTGCGTTTGTATTTGGATGACGTTTCTTTGCGATACTAAGACTTTGTGTAACTTGGCCCTTATTTGCCTCTGCCTAACGTGCTATTACGTGGCGGGTGCTAATTATACAGCCCGATCACAACATATCCCGGCGGTCCCGTCGACGCACCTGTCAAAGCAGCGGCTGAGAGATTGGGTATTACGCCTACGCAGGTTATATTTCTTTGGGTAAAGGCAAAGGGAGCGGTAATTGTTACGTATGTGTTTATCCTTCCCTCCCGTTAAATTTATCTGTGGAACTCGCTAAATTTGACGTTTCAGGACAACCTCGAGTAAAGAACATTGCGAGGAATACCTTCAAGTCGGTGATCTGCGTACGTTCCTTTTTATTTATTTTACCATACTAAGCACTAATAACCATCCAATCATACTGCATTTAGCCCCCCTTACAAAAGAAGAAATTGCCGCAATAGACAAGGCAGGCGCTAACGGTCCCCCTTCAAAGCCACAGTGGGGCCTTGTCCTACGTCAAGGGTTGACAAGGGTAAAAACGTCACCAAAAGACGCGCTGTTTGTGCTTTTGGCGCTCGTGCTTGTAGGGTATCAGGTTTGGAGGATGTTTCTGTGACTAGCGAGCAGGAGCTGATGGTTGAAGGAAGGTGGGTGGTAGGGATGAGATAGGGGCTAGGAGATAGTAGTGACTGTGACACAGGCAGCTGCGGACGGGGTGGATTTCTGATGGTGGCGGATTTTGTGGATGTACATGTGGATCAGTGGGTTAAGATTTAGTGGCAGACAGGCGTACACGGGTGAATGCGGGAAAGGACGGAATCCAAGTGGGACTAGGGGGTTCCTAGTTGTTTGTGGGTTGTGGGTTGTTGTGGAGGATCAACCATCATTGATCACTGGGCAAGTCGGAATTGGGACAGTATCAACTCCGAGGATGACCGTGACGTGGACATAATGATACTGAAGTGTTGTTGATGCCTTGGATGGCGCGCTTCGGATTCGGAGTCCTCGGTCATGCTACCTTTGTACTTTTGACATATCTGGAGCGCGTTGGACGATTGGTCCTGAAACCGGAAAGCGATGCTGTGAAGTTGTTCTTGTTTTCGTTTGATTCGAATTGACTTGTTCTGTTTATTCGTGTACTTACTTACTCGCTTAGGATTCTTGCGAAATGCTATAGATTTTTTCTTTTCTTTTGCTAGTATTTGACTCGGACAAGACTCGAACGACGTGTATCCGCGGTCAAAATACAGCGCTCAGCAGGTGGGTTATCCATTTCAAGAATCAGGATGATTCGACTACCTTCTCCGCATTGGGCACAAGTACACAGCTTCAAGCTGAAGTATGCACTCCGTACTGCATCCAGTACAAACCTTGTACGGAAATGCAAATGAATTGCTACTGCTACGAATTGAAGCACTAACACGAGCGCCAGATTTCTCGAATTCGGACATGTCATTTTGCCAAGTGCTAGAGTCTTTGGGTAGAGTATACGGCTCCGAGTTGAACGCAGAGTGGTACCAAGAACGGCACAGCCAGAGTCAATTTAAACAGACAAATGCGGGCCAAGCTAGTATTTTTCTTTTCCTTTTGACTCGTCAAGTATCCTATACCAACTCGACAGCCATGGCTTTCTCGATCTGAGTTGTCCCAAAACGATTCAAGCCCAAGGCTCAGTGCCACTATGTTCTTGCTATACAGTAGGCAATCCCACATTTAGCAATATGGTTTTGTACTTGAAATTCAAACCTAGTGAGTCACGAACCCACTCAATCGATTTTTGTTTTATTCTATCGGATGCGCAGTATCAAACCGACGCGATGACGACTGTCGGCCCCGGCCGTAGTATTTCCCCGAAGCGCAGCTCAAATCAATAAAGAGATTTGCAGTAGCACTCGGTGCCACAAGACAGTATCTGTGGTAGCTTCATGATATCCATGCCACGCTTCTTGCCGTTTGAGCGGGCAACATTTATATCTGATCATCTTCGGTACTGCCAGTGAGACCCGCTGCTAGAGCATAGAATTGCGGTTTTCCATATACCCGAAGAATCGAACAATATGAGGCAAGCCGTTACTTATTTTTAGAACCTCATGATTTCTGTATCCACTGGTTTTGGGGTTTGGATGGTTGTCAGCAGATAAGTACATCGAGTTGATAACTGCTTTACTCACAATGCCGATGCGGCATCTGATTCGTCACTCTCGGCGGAGACGCGGCATCGAAGGTGTAGACACGCAATATCCAGCGACTCTAGCTTCAACTTCGTCGATAATGTTCTCTGTCTTGAAAGCTCATCTACAGTGTGATCTCTTGTTTTTTTTTTTCCACTTGCATAGTTCTTTCACTGCAGATGCTCTTATACATGCAGATGTGTGTTTGTAACTTGAAGCACGATTCGCGATCACGACGTCTCTGTCTAGGTCGTCCGGACTTCAACGATCCTGTCATAAGCGAATCAACTACGAGGCCGAATTTCTTCAACATTAAAGTGGAATTTGATGTTGAAATAGACCGGTTGTTGAGAACTGCCAAGTACCCGTTCTCTCAGCCTTGAAGGGTACGTTAAAGGCGCTTCGAGTTCAAATGACTAGCTTCTTCTCGACCTTCTGATGATCAGATGGAGAATTTCCCACTGGAAATAACCCTCACTCGAAACTGATTGGATATCTTGACTCAAGTACGTTCGAGTACTTTTCAATGTCCCTACCAAGCATTGAAAGACCCAAGATGATCTTTTCTCATAGCTTCTCCATGATGATCATCGCGAAGGCGGTCTGAAATGATCTTCGGTTATAGTCATAAGCTGGGCAAGTCCCTAAGACAGCGAACTCTAATTGTATGTATTTTTGGACACGAACGTGCGTTTTCTGAGTCGTCCAACTGGTCGAGTAGCTGATATTAAGGTTCCGTTCGTTTCTCTCCTATCGTCATCATGATGTAGATGTGGATATCACTGGCCATTGGTCTGGAATGAATTTGACTTAACCAGTACGCTAGAGCGTTTTCTGGTCGGAGGTTTTGCTGGAGCGATGAGTATTGGGTAAGGACATCTGGAGTAAAGGGCGGCCTTTCGGAAAGAGCAGGCGTCTATTTACCGCGTGTTAACTCACGCTAACTGGTTGGCAGAAATTTGGATGCAAGGTTTCAATGTAAACTTGAAGTCCATTTATTTGCCACAAGCTACAAAAAGCAGGATACGTGACAGACTGCTTTCCCCCTTCCAATGGCATCCAATCTGACAAATTTTCAGAGAATTAAGGTTATCCTTATGGCACCGTAAGACTCGGAATCTAGATCGAAGTTCCTTCCATTGGAATCACGCTCCGCAGGGATAAAGTTCATCTTTAGGTGGTACTGCACTGGAAGCCAGTGTAAACTAAGCTGATTTCCGTTCTGGGTTGCGTTTGTAGCTGATGAAACACGGATTTTTAAGTGCCTAAGGATCACTTTCTCTCATTTTTGAACGTAGGTTTCGTCAATGCCCCATAGATTTATCAGGAAACAGGGTTGCAATTGCCTACTGCACTGGCATGTGTATTGCTACTAGATCTTGACCCGTTGTTCGGTATGTACTTGGGAGGTGAGAGATTCAGTAATATTCTTGACAGCTATCTCTGGATACGCATAAGGGAGCTCCTCAGATTCCAGATAGAGTTTGTAGTTATCTTTTCTTTGTAAAAGAAGTGCACTGGCACCAAAATCAATCGACCTCTCATATAACGCAGTGCTCGTTGAAATGCCTTTGCTCCAATACTCTAATATCTGACGCTCCCCCCATCATGTCTTCAGCTGCTAGCAAAGCTGCAACCCAGTATGTCGATCGAAATTTCTTTCAGCTGTTTCACCTGAAGACCTTTTTTGTGTTTCTAGTTATCTACAATTTGACATCCAATGGGCTAGCATCGGTGAGCAGCACGAACTACTCGAGGCCCGAACATTACTCATGAACCAGCTGCAACTAGCTCTCATATTTTACGACTATGCCTTAACATTCCCAATGGAAGTCAAGTATGTTTGGGGTTGCAAATATCAGAATTCTCTCGTTCTCTACGTCTTTTGTCGATACGCTCTGCTTGCGAACGTCCTATATTTGCTGGCTGTTTCGGGACGTTTGAACCTTACAAGGGTGAGCTCACTCGCGTTCAATTCGGTTCCGAGCATTCTCCTAACGCTAAGTTATAGTACTTCATGTTCCTTCCACGACGGCCAATACGTAAGCTTTAACTGCGCCCTTCTTCCCTTTTTAGCTGCGACACGGCATACAAGTTAATTGGTGCTTTAAGTGTACTCGGAAGAGCAGCAGTAATCGGTAAATACCCTGTGTACCCACTCGATGTTCCCAAATGACTAAAACCTAAACAGTCACTTTCACTTTGCGAACATATGTGATCTTTGCTCGTAACCGAATCGTTTTGGCTTATTTATTAATCCTGGGAGCAACTTGTGTGGCGCTTGATATCGTGAGATTAATGCTTCTCTGTGATCGACAATCTCCTGACCTATTGACAGACCCACGCCAAGGGAGAGAGATGTGTTGGATCGTCTGATAACCCAACGTAAGTGCTTTACTTGTGCATTATGTCAATTGAAAGGAACTCACAATGCGCATTTCTAGAGGTACGCCACACAAGCTTTCAGTGTCTTGGATCATTCGCTGATGCGAGGCTGTCCTACTTAGCGGACAAGCTGTTGTCGATTCTCATGGTTGTCTTTGAATTTTCCTCAGCGACGTTGACTATAGTTCGGAGCATACAAGCCTTTCGAGCGGAGGGGTCACCCTGGAGAGCTCGAAAGGACGGTCTGAGCTATCTGATTTTCGAACAAGGTGAGAATTAATTCTATTATAGGTCGCGCTCGGCGCTGATCTCTTATCACCGTAGGCGTTTTGTATTTTAGGTTCGTTTTGATGATTTCATTGCTGCCAATTCGTTTAATTATATCAATCAGTGTCGTCTCATTGTTCACAACCGCCGCAGTTATTCTCAATTTTGTAAGTCATCACGGTATGATTTCTACTAAATAAACGAAGCTGACACGGCCCCTTTCAGCGTGCTCCAGTGAGTATGAGCATGTCATCAATGCTCAAATGCAAACCTGATCGGACTTGTGCGATCATTTAGTCTGGATTCTTCCAAAAGCTTCTAAATGCCTTGACTCTCCCGTACGTGATAACCATCCACCACCACCAGATACTTACCAATACATCATTAAACAAAGTTTGTCTGGCCTGCTGTCAGCCCGTTTTCTCCTTCATCTTCGAAAATGGAAATCAAAAAGTTTTCAACTTACCAATCAAAATGACGGTTCCCATGCTGTAAACACAACGGGAACTGTTGGTACTTTCCGTGCGGTGGGAGGTGCTGTAGGATCGATTGACGAATGGGGTGATGACCCTGTTGCTCTTGCGCACAACCATAGTAATCTAGAGGCATCCAATGTTATCGCTGGCGGGTCAGGTTCAGGCTCAGGGTCTGATGAGGAGAAAGCTTCTCATCACTCTGATGCAAGAACTGATCACTCAAATTCACAGCATTATGTTGAGGACAATGAATCTAGCGGTTCAGTCGAATTTCTTGGGTCTGTTAAAGAGGGAAAGAAGCCAGTCCGCATCATCTGAGTTCAATAGAATGTATCCTATGTACTTATCCTGTAATTTATTCGTTGATATGTCCAAGTTGTGACCCATTGCATTTCAAACCTTCGAACCATCGTTTAAAGTTTGTGTTTGTCTTTATGGTACACTGGTATCGGCCCGGGTCTTATAATAAGGACAGTACTTATCACAACAGTCAAAGGCCAGTCGGTCGGGAAGCTTGAGTTTCTGCGCTTAATAGAAAGCTATTTCAGCTGCCTGGCCCATCCCAGTCTTGACTATCCTGACTGGTAGCCTGAAAGCCGATCTCGCGCCGGACATTGTGCCGATGCGGCACGTTCTTTGCCACATCAGCTAAATCAAAGTTAACTCTTTTATTTCGGCTGGATCTGTCCGTTGTTCATAGGAGAGTAAGTTTGCTTATGCCGAGCAAAGAGCAAGGCTACTTTGATATCCAAAATTATCACTCGCTATCCATTGAACTATCCCTGAGGTACATAATGATCTTCTCTCACTGCATCGTACTTAATAAGTACTCTGTTACGAATCGTTAGCAATGAATCAACCTCCTTGAGTGGTCTATTGAAGGGCACAAATATTCAGCATAGATAAATGCTTGTCCGATTCGGCGCTCTAGAATGTATTGTGGCAAGCAGTTGATGACGTCCGCAGATATTCTCAGCATTACCGACATAATCTCCATAACAATAGCCTGGATCGAATTCAGAATCCAACAAAGAGGAAATTTTATGCACTTCATTCCCCTTCATAAATTTGTTTCCTGGGTGCCGCGCTTTCCGCTCTCACTATGGGCAAGAACAAGTATTCTGAGTCGGAATACTGTAAAGAATACTGATCAGAATACTGAGGCAATTCAGTAACTGAATAGGATCAGTATTCTCACAGTAGTCCTTACAGTATTCTGACTCAGAATACTTGTTCTTGTCCGCAGTGTCTCCGGCGCTATGCGCAGTTTCTGCATTTGATGATAATATGTAGAGCTCTCTTTCTGAAGATGGTTTCACGACCTTCGCCACCGATCAAGAAACCCGGCGATAAATTTTGCTCCTGCACTGGTGTGTCGCTATCTAAAAAGCTACATGCGACCTATCCAAGTCTGGCGTGCTCCAAAATAAGAGACATTCAGTATAGATGCGTTATTTAACGATCCACAATTTATAAAAATGCGTATTGGTTGGTAAGCATGGCTACAGCATTTCTATCATTCCGCTAGGAATGAAGTACCAATTCTGTTCTTTCTGTACAAAAAGACGGTTCTCTCCAAGGAAAAATTGTATCCTCATTTCCGGCACTTCATGCTTTCAACTGCCAGTGAAGCTGCAACATAGTACGTCGATCATAATTCAAGGACATCTCCCTTTGATGATTGCTTTTCTATCCCCAGTCGTCTACAGCTTAGCATCCAGTGGGCTAGCATCAGTGAAGTCATTTAATATTATCCTTTGACTGTTGCTCATGGGCATTGATAATTAGCTCTCATATTCTACGACTATGCGTTGACATTTCCTATGGAAGTCAAGTATATATGGGGTTCCAAGTATAAGAATTCAGTTGTTCTCTACGTCTTTTGCCGATATGCTATGCTCGCAAACGTCTTGTATTTGCTAGCCATTTCGGGACAGTTGGCTACAAGGGTGACTTTGACGTTCGATCTAGTCTCGAGCATTCTTCTGAAGCTGAACCATAGTGAAGCATGTTCCTTGAAAGACGACCGTACGATTTTTACTCGTATATCATACCTTCTAGCTGTGATACAACATACAAGTTGATCGGCGCTCTGAGCGTCGTTGGAAGAACTGCGGTAATCAGTACAACTTTCTCTTTTCTAGATCGGTTCTTGAATTAACTGATCATTGGCAGTCACTTTTATCCTGAGAACATACGTGATCCATGCACGAAATCGAGTCGTGTTAACTTATCTATCAGCTCTGGGAGTTGCTTGTGTGGTACTAGATATTGTGGGATTTGCGTTGTTCTTGCTCCTGTTGTGGTCTCTAATATTTCTTTGATCCACAGACTCACGTCTTGGGCGTGAGATGCATTGGGACATCCAGTAATCCGATGTAAGTGCTTCCCAACGTTGAAGAAAAAAGTTCTTAGCCAACGTTTCTAGAGGTGCACCACATAAACTTGAAGAGTTTTTGATCACTCATGATATGAAAATACCCTGTGTAGCGGACAAGTTGTTATCCATTTTCATGGTCACCTTTGAATTCTCTTCAGTAACATTGACCATAGTTCAGAGCATACGAGCCTTTCGAGCTGACGGTTCACCTTGGAAGGCTCGGAAAGACCGTTTAATCTATAGGATTTTCCAACAAGGTTAGAGCTGGTTCGATAAATCATCCCGACGATTTGAACATCACCTCTTCTCGATAGGTATTTTATATTTCAGGTTCGTTTCGATCATGATTTCGTGTTGTCTGTATGTATCTTTCCCAACCACAGCATCGTATCATTATTCACCACTGGTGCTGTCGTCCTTAACTTCGTAAGTCGCCCTGTAGCATGAAACAGCACTATCGACGTAATTATTTTCAGCGTGCACCAGTGAGTACAACATACCATTGAAAACTCAAGAAGAGCCTTTATACAATGCTTTAGTCTGGATTTTTCCAGAGGCTTCTGAACGCTTTGACTCTCCCGTAGGTACATCTCACCGCTTCCAGCAGCTACTTACCCTACCAAAAAAAGTTTGTCCGGGCTATTATCAGCCCGCTTTCTCCTTCATCTTCGTAGATGGAACTCGAAAGACTTTGAACGGCACGAAGATCCCCCAGCAGAAAACACGACCATGGGCACGTTTCGAGCTGCTAGAGGTACTGTAGGATCTATCGAAGAGTTTGCGACGAGTCTAGTGATGGAGTTTGGCGAAGTAATGGATGTTGCGGATGTCCCTCAAACTGCCGCTGCTGTCCACAGTCGTGATACTGTAGCTGGCGAGGCATCCAGCTCTACCGCTGGCCCATCAAGTTCTGCGTCTAACTCCGGGAGAGCACTTCGTTTAGGGCCAGGAACGGAATACCGTTCTGGCATCCAGCGTGATTTCGAGGATAATGAAACGGCTAGTGGGAATTGGGTCGAACTATCAGTGAGAGACGGTAAAAGGCCGGTTCATTCGTTTCCGGTTTAGTCTTGTACGTATTCCTGCGGAATACTATGATAGTGCTGTCTTGCATTCTACATGGAGAGAAATCAACAATTTTTGTTTGGCAGCTTTCGGCCGCAACACGCCTGCCACGTGGCACTTGAAAGTTGTTTCTTCTCGCTCATCTACTGAGCACTCAAGTACATACTCAATGCTCAATACTAGTTGCCAATATGAACGGCACTCCTCTTTTTTTTTTCCGATCAAATCATCCATCTTACCGTCCAACCACCATGCTGCTGCAAACGGTGACATCTCGTATACAGCAGTCCCACCAATGTTAGTATTATTACAATGGACGCCAAGCGTGGACATTCCCAAATTCCTACATGATTATGTTCCGGTTCTTCCACCCAATACATACTAAAGCCGTTAATATCTGCGAAAGGACCGCACCAGAAGGATGCGTTCGCCTTTTTGATCGTAATGTGATGTGACTTTTTTTACGCTTCAAAGGTACGCTGTTTTGGAGTGCGTCGAGTCCTCTGTAGTATTGCGCGACTTTCGAGAGGAAAATATTATGAGCGGTCAAGTTTTCAATCCTCCCATTATTTAACACATGGTTGATTTTATTTTGATAGCAACAGATAACCTTTGGGCGCTCCTTGTTCTGTAGATCATCATACTATACCCTGCAAGTTATCTCATTCACGAGCACCCGGTGCTTAATTCCAGCTGCTATGGCGCTATCCGTGCTCGTTTTACATTTCCTGTCTGGGGCATTGACACACTCAAGTGACGCATCGTGTGAGTGCAGAATATCTATTTGCAAGATTTCGTGCCTGCTTATTTGGAGTATGACAGCCTATCTTTTGTTCTGAATGCGATGTGCTGAATGTACAGCAGTTGGTATGCGTCATCATTGCATCTGTATAATGTTCCTTCAATCTAGCTGATAAGGGCTTGTACTATTTGTAGCCTTCGGTGGATTGAGAGTGGTTGCGAATAAGCAAGAGACCTGCTTACTTCCACCGTGAAATGGAATTCAACGGGCTCAGCGCACGAGCCAGGAAATCAAAGACGATCAGCCGGGCTGACTAAATATGGACGCGTCTCGTTCTATCTACTCGCTGGAAGGCCAGAAAGTTCCTCTCACTGACTCCCAGGCTGAATTTAGGTTATTACTTGCAAATATGACATGGAGCTGCGGGGCCGGTCGCGATGACGCCGATTGAAGAGAGCAGCGAGGGAACGGCTGCAGCATGGAACCGCAGTGTTAAAAATAGCAACGTTGCTGGAGGAATGATGGAACCTATCTGCGATGCTTCGTTCATCTATGTTGGCTATTATGAGATTCTTTTCAGATTCAGAAGGAGTATAAAACCAGATCCTTAGGTCTCTCAGATCGTCATCATTGTCCTTCTTTTCTTCCATCTCACCTACAACCAAAGCAACGCCTATCATGTCCACCATCTCGTTCACCACTGCTCTTTCGCGCACGAAGCCCGTTACACACCTCAAGCACTTGCTGCAACACGACAAAGCTCGTGCTGAGAAGCTGCTGGCCGTCCGTGCTCCCACCGGCCCCAAGGGCATACAGGAGCTGAGGAAAAGGCGCCACCACCACGGCGGGCACTCTTCCTCTGGCGGCACAACTACTGCTCCAGCCACTTCTGGCGATACCATTGACGTCACTGATGCTGGTGAGCATACCCGGACCCTGGATGGATTTTCTCATCCTTATCTTTCATTCTAGCCGTTACCTACACTACGTCCGTCGGCGTTGGAAGTCCAGCGACTCAGTACACACTCTTAATTGATACCGGTTAGTGTCAGCCTATCCGACATAGCTTGTGCTGATAAAACGCTGAATCTCAGGGAGTTCCAACACCTGGATTGGTGCTGACAAGAAGTACACACCAACTGAGACCAGCAGGACGTAAGTCTTTTTTGGTCATCACTTCGGTATCATATTGACCAAATTCCATCAGCTCTCGCCATACGGTTGTAAGGATATTTGTATTCCCCATTTGTTGTGCTAGCTCACGATAGCGTTGCAGAATGTCAGCTACGGTTCTGGTCAATTCTCCGGGACCGAGTGTGAGTTTTGCCTTCTTATAATCCATATGCTCTTCTGAATATTCATCGTAGACACTGACACTGTCGATCTCGGAGGAGATCTGGTTATCCAAAACCAGTCCATTGGTGTAGCTTCTCGTGCCCAAGGATTCAATGACGTCGATGGAATTCTCGGGTGTGTTTTCTTTGTTCATCTCACTGAGCCACTGCTTAACAACGATTCTGCAGTATTGGTCCCGTGGATCTCACTGAAGGTAAGGAATCTAAGAAATGTCGACTTGTAGGCTATTATTAATAACATTTACAGGCACCGTCAGTCAGGAAGGTCAGATTCCCACCGTAACAGACAACCTCCTTTCCCAAGGTACTATCTCGACCGAGTCGATTGGTATCTTTTACCAACCAACCACCGAGGAAAACCTTGCTAATGGAGAACTTACTTTCGGAGGAGTCGACGAGTCCAAGTAAGCCCCGTCTATTTCTGTGCAGAATCACGACCTAACAAGTTCATTAGGACCCAAAGCGATGTCACCTACGTCCCCATCACCTCTACTTCGCCCGCTAGCAACTATTGGGGTATTGACCAAGACATTGAATACAACGGCAGCACCATCTTGTCCAGTTCCGGTATTGTCGACACTGGTACTACCTTGATGTTGATTGCTTCGGATGCCTTTGAGGCCTACCAGAGAGCAACTGGTGGTGAAATGGACCAGTAAGGCATATGCCTACTTGGATGTATGTCTAGTTATTGACATCCACTTGCAGGTCCACTGGATTGCTTGTGTTCACCGAGGAACAGTTCAACAGCCTCAAACCATTGAACTTTAACATTGGAGGGGTGAGTCGCCTGCTCTTGCTCAAGAAGAGACTGTATTCAAGCTTGTGCATTTCAGACAACCTTTAGCATGACCCCCAATGCTCAAATCTGGCCCCGTAACCTAAACGCTACGCTTGGAGGGGATGCAAACAAGATTTACTGCATCGTCGCCGACCTCGGTAACAACAGCGGTACCGGGCTTGACTTCATCAATGGGTCGGTGATCCTAATTTTAACAGTACATTCTGTTGACAATTTCTTCTAGTTTCGCGTTCCTTCAACGATTCTATTCTGTCTACGACACTAGCAACAACCGCGTTGGCATTGCCGAGACCGAATTTACTAATGCTGAGACCAACTAGAATGTTCAGTTTGGGTTTTTGTGGACTTTTTGATGGACCTTGCGTTTTAGTGTAATGAATTTGGATGGACCATGTAGTTTGCCTTGTGTTCTGAAGGATTCATCGCCTTGTGTAGCATGTATGTTAATAAGAACTAGTAGTCGCCACCAATGCAATACACGGAAGATATATAAACTAAGAATCGAGTTGATTTGTGTACGTGTCTAAAGTCAAATATGGATATAAAGTGATACAATAAGTCAAGCCATTCGCCTCATACAAGTCTCATAGGTCTTCGATTATTATTCTCCTGCCCCATGCCAACGGCTCTCTAATCGAACAAGGATCTTGGTGATAGAATTGCTTAACAAAGGCAGGTCACTCGCAAAGCATGCACACTAAGAGTCGTCTTTCGTGCAGTCGTAAGAAAAAGTTCAAGATTGGCGTGACAAACCTTCGCGTAACTTGAACTTGTTCTTCTACCATCCCAACTGCCTCCATCATACATTCCCAGCAACTTCTGAACCATTTTCCTCGACTCAAAAGCTCCGTATGTCTGCGCAGGAACGAGCCCGAGGGCTTCCATGCTTCCATTTCACCGAGTAAAATGCCTCTCCGCCCCCATCTATAAGAGGCTCACGGCTTGCTTTCATTCCTTCTCCGTCACTCCGAGCTCTGCGGGAATCGTCCAGCGCTCGCTGACCAAATTTGACCCGAAAACAATATTCTGCCCTTAGTACGGCAGTGTTACAAAGCTCTGAAGGAACTCCGTTGGAATGTGGCTTTCAGAGAACGGAGTCGTAGGGCTACCGTTTCCGAGCTTTCAGCAGAGGGATAGATCGCCAGCTTTGTCTCAAACTGAGAACTGGTATGTCTTCATATGACGACATCGATGACTGGCCATTCTACTTAAAAGGCGCGTCTTCAGATCCCCTCTATTCCTCACTCAAATACCGAGAACTGCAATGGATCCCACCAACAAGCCACAAGGACCTTCTCCTCACTACTCTCTTTACCAACGTGAGGTATTCAAGCAAGGTGGGACGGAAGGCAAACGTACGTTATTTCGCGTTTTGCAACGCGGCTTCAAGTTGTAACATTGGCACCGACGCGTCTTTAGTGCCTCATTTCTCTGTACACGCAGATGAGCTTGTCGAATCCACCAAGAAGAAACTCAATGACCGCGCATACTTTTACGCTAATTCTAATGCCGGACTAGGCTGGACGGATCGTGCTAATAGGTATTAGACCTCGCCTCCTGGTATCCGTCTCCGTTTGCTGATTAGTTTCCAAACAGAGAGGCATTTTATAGATGGCGCATCATTCCTCGAATGCTCGTAGATACGAATACACGCGACTTGACTGGTATGAATTTGTGTCTTTCACCAATGTAGAGGTTTTGATCACTCAACTTGGATCAGTCGAACTCTTTGGATATCGTATCCCTGCGCCCATTCTATTTGCGCCCATTGGTATCAACAAACTGTATACGCCTCAAGGAGAATTAGTGCCAGCGAAGATTGCTGGTGAACTCGGCTTGCCAGTAAGCCGCAGTTATTTTTCGCGTTTTCGTTCAAATTCATGTTACATCGTTAGTACTGCCTGTCTACTGCCGCTTCTCAACCGATTGAAGCCGTCGCTGCCGCCAACGATGCTGGAGCCGCCTCCGTTGGTCATAAATTCGATAGTAACGTCCCGAATGGAGGAAATGCGCAATCCCCAAGATTCTTCCAGTTGTACATGGGACATGACGACGAAGTGGTACGTGATATCTTCTAATGCAAGTGAGCCTCCTAACACGAATATCTTAGACTATCAGTCTTCTCGAGCGAGCTTGGAAGAGCGGATTCGATGTCTGTATGCTTACTGTGGATACGTGGCAGCTTGGATGGCGTCCGACTGATATCAATATTGGAAACTATATGTAGGTTTACTACCTCTTTTGTCTCCCTCGCTCAACCTCGTTGCAGTTTCTACTATCCTACTCCCGAAGGCGTTGGCAATGAAGTCGGTGCTTCTGACCCCATATTCATGAAGAAATACGGGGAGGAGCTCGCAAAAGATTCTGGAAAATGGATTGATTCATCTGTTTGGCACGGAAAGGCGCATACTTGGGAGAAAATTCCCTGGCTCATTCAACAGGTTAGCGTCTTGTGCACAGCACTGACTGGTATATGAAATGACCTTTCTGCAGTGGAAGAGAATCTCAAACGGCCGTCCGTTTGTCCTTAAAGGCATTCAGAGTGCAGAGGATGCTATCAAAGCATATGAAGTTGGATGTGAAGGGATTGTTGTCACCAACCACGCTGGTCGACAAGTGGACGGCGCTGTGGGAAGTCTCGAGGTCTTGCCCGAGATTGTGGAAGCTGTGGGAGACAGTATGTTCATTCCCCGCGCTGTCTGTCGGCAAATTTTCTGATTACTTGACAGAAATGAAGATCATTTTCGACTCTGGAATTCGTACCGGCTCCGATGTGTTCAAGGCCATCGCACTTGGTGCGCATGCTGTCCAGGTTGGACGATTGTACGTGTGGGGAATGGCACACGAGGGTGAAGCTGGGTGCAGGCATGTTATGAAATCTCTTTTAGCTGTGAGTATTCGACTACTTTATCCTATGAACGCGTCGTTCTGACCGCGTCTGCGAATTTACAGGATCTAGATATCACTATGACAGTTGGTGGATATGCATCTATTACTCGCGACGTATATCGGAACAAGAAGGCTCTGAGATATAATGAGAGTGGTGTGTATCCTAGAGGCGAGCACGCTAGGTTGTAGAATCATACAAGTATTTTAGATTTAGATACTTGCCGTATCTGGAAGTTACGCATAGTGATCCGTACCAAGTACATTCTAAATTTGAACCTGGTAGTCTTACTACCCAACGGTTCTCTTTCAGACCTCTACCATACTGAAACATTTAAAATCAGCCGTCTCGGTACCTGGCAGGAGGGGTGTTAGCAATCAGGAAAGCGACATCAGGAACTAACTCCTAAAAATGTAGTCCTTTGCCTCTCCAAGGCAAAAAATTTTTTCGGTCCTCCACAAAGTGGCATACTATGATTATATAAACATGTCAGTTCCTGGTGTAAGCGGTCACCGCCCAAAGCTTTTTGACAACTCGATCCATCATCCTAAGTACCTTTCCATTAGTGTTCAGTCATTCATCTGTAATGAACAAAATGCGTGGTTCAAATGGCCTTCTTCTCAATGATGACATCGTTGACCACATTCTCATGTTTTGTCCCTCTTTCTCTACTCTTCATTCTGCCATGTTGACTTCAAAGTCATTCTATAAAGTCTACAAAGCTCATCCACAATCTTTGCTCAATGCCGTAGCCCAGAATCTTGCCGGACCTGCTTACCCTGAAGCGCTCAAAGTCGTCCGCTTCCGCGTTTCAAATTATGCAGAATTCAGGTCAAAAGAATTTAGAGTGGATGATTTTTTAATCAGGAATGGGGGAAAGGGGTCGAAGAGCGAGAACGAAAATCTTACTACCGACGAAGCCCGACTTGTGACTGAGAATGCCAAAGTGGTGAACCGTCTAGAAGACCTGTTCAGCTTTAGGTGAGCCTAGCATGCTTCTCAGCAATATTATATATACTATGGTTGATGTCTCGAACTAGACATAAAGACCGCAAATTCCAAACCAGCCGACTTACACCAACGGAATCGTATCGCTTCCGTCGCGCGATGTATCGTGTCATGCTTTTCTGTCGCGTCTTCTACTTTGGTCTCGTTCCGTTTCTGGATTGGCTCGGTCTGGACGAAGAGGGCCGTCTTGATTTTGATCCGGACGAAGTCGACCCAGAAGTTATCAGCAGAATACTACTGGCAAGAAGAGTATTTCTGAAGCAGTTTGATTCCGAGGACCTTGTGCAGATTTACGCTGTGTACAGGTTTCTGTTGGAACTTGTCAGATGGGTAGATTTAGGGAATAATTCGGTGACATTGGATTACCCTGGTCAGTCATTTAATCTTTCTGTCCACCCACAATCCCTTATGCTAGGAAGCACGATATCAGACTATGTGATTTACTATGGTCCAGAAAAAGTGCTCGAATGTGTGGATGGATATACTTTGAACGTATTTGATGATAGTGATGACGAGTGTGAGTACGCCGGGGATGCAGACATTCCCAAAGCAATGGTAGAAAACTATCTATCCTTACCGATATACGAGATTCTTAGAGAGCGCGGGAAAATAGCTCCCAGCGATAGCTCCTCCGTCTGGTCCTCGATTTTAGACCTTGTCGAGGGCGAACATGACGTTTGTGCGTTCTCATTCCTCTGTATCGACCTTTGATACTAATACATAGAGACCAGGCGACCAATGCAAGACTGTCACTGGTTTTGATCTTCTAGGACCGAGCAGTAAGCATATGCATATGTCAACAGGCATTTGCCTTAGTTTCTCATATTCACCCCTCAGCGTACGACTTCCTCTCACGCAGCTCGGGTATAATAGCTCCCAAGCATCTCCTCAACTTCCTCAAAGGCAACCTCATGTATTCGCCTGTCGAAGTGGACTTTTTCAATGCTCAGATGGATGTTGATGGCTCTCCGTATGCAAGGATTGTGCGAGCAATTTTCGAAGATGGCATCAGGCGGCCGGGCTTCGAGGATTGGAAGCAAGAAGATCAGTTATGCGAGAAGTGTATGGAGAAGTTGCTCAGAGAACACTTGTATTTGTGGTTACTGAGTATCAAGAAAAAATGTGGGTCGCGCTCGTGTTAATATATGAGTACATTGACATGTTTTCTAGCGGGGGAGTTAATTTCAGAAGATTGCTGGTAAGTTGAGATAGTTATCGGAGAGACCTATTCTGACGACTTGCAACCTAGTTATGGGTATGATTGTCAAACTATGATGCAAAAGCTCTCCCATGCACAGAAGTTCAATGTTTGTCAATTTCCGACTTTGCAAGCTTCCCAACTGATAGATCTTTTTAGCACCTCTGTATACCAACCAAGGAACAGGAGGACGTTTGGGAAATGCCCAACTGGCTATAGTGTCGCAGAATACATATAATCTCCACACTACATTCCCATAGAGTTGCTACCTATGATAAATCGTCGTCTTAAGTTCATTCAAGTAGTTTTTCTTCGAAAACGAAAATGTAGCGACAAGAGTATCCGTTTTTCTACGATAACAAGACTTCCTGTAAGACTTTAGGACACATTTGCATGAAAATAATCCTAAATGGACTGATTGCTGAACATGCGAAATTTGATTTTTGCGCTGTTCACAGTTTAAAAAGGGGTCCGGAGGCCTTTCTAAACCACAAATGCTGCTTAGCATCCGTTCACGCGTTCAGGTTTTAGTGCAGGATTATATGCGCTCAATTTAGAACACTCCTACGGGAAGTCATTGAATTAAACTGTCCGCATCTGTGGTTGATACCGACCCTCAAAAGGATACCCATAAATTTCCACTCTTTTCTTCTTCAAGATTTCTGCTTGTTTATATATAGCATCCACCCGAGGATCTCGCCGTTCCCACTGTTTACGATCATGGAAGACCGGACGGAAGCGTCTTTGAACAGGCTCGGAGCGTTCATCTTCAGAAGACGGCGAGGCATCATCCTGGTCTACTATCATCCTATTGCTAGGCGTCTGAGGACGTGCAGACTGAGGCAATTTCTTCGGCGAAGTAGAAGAGCCAACGAGAGGTTCAGAAACAGCATGGGATTTCCGACGAGGAGTGACTGGAGTCGGACTGAGAACACGTATCTGGGACCTGGATGGACGAGTAGGCGATACGGCATCCGCCTTTTGTGCGCGCAAGCTATCGAGAGTGACGCCAGAAGACGATGCAGTCGGCGCTGGCTTTACTGGAGAAGTCGTGATTTTCCGTGAAGGTTTGGAAGGTGTTTCTGGAGGTGCCATCTCTACATCGCTAATCCATTCATCTCCTGCAGCTCGTTTCTTGGTGGAAGCAAGAGTCGGGACTTCTACCTGGACACGTTTTGAAGGTGATTTGATCGTGGAACTGGAAGCAGCGGGAGGTTTGCTTGGTGACGCCGTACTACCACGAGTAACACGTTTAGAGTCCTCGGACGAGTTTACGTCGAATCCTTTGGCGGGGCTGTCTCCCTCATGCGAGAGTTTGGCTTTTTTGGGTGAGTCTCGAGTAGGAAGTTCCCTGACAGGACGTTTGTTGGGGGATCGTCGGGCAGTGGGGTTGGGAAGGACAAATTTCGGTTTAGATTTGGCGTCTTGTTCAATTTCACTACGAAGTGTCTGGCATGTCTTGTCTAGAAGGTCGCATATCTTCCCAACATATCTCTCTTTCGCTTCGGCTTGCTCAGCTAGCATTTGCAGATTGAGCTGAGACTGTACTAAAAAGTGAATCCTGACTTTGGCCAAAAGACAAGCTAGCCACGAACCTCAACAATTTCGTAGACCCAACAGAATATAGCGCATTCAATATCCACTTTCTCGTAACGATTTTTGCTCTCTGCAAGCACGATTTTGAGCTTGTTCCTGCATTTCTCCAAATAGCTCTCAAATTTCGACCACTCTTTGGAAGGTGGATTAAGCGTTCCGAGCTTTCGCCATACGGATTGGTTAGGCTTCCCTCGAGAGGACTCGGCGCCGTCCAAATCGAGGGCTCTTCGAATAGTGTTACAGCAATGCTGAAAGTGATTCGGTTGGAGACAGGAGGCTTTCTGTGCGACCGAAGCTTGGACATCTCCATTTTTCAATCTATTCGAGTTATTGAGCACCTCAAGTACAAGAGAAAGCGCTGAACCCACATTTCTGAAGCAATAAGGGCGCACGCCATAGGTATACCATTACTGACTTTCGATAGATCAAACCCACTCCCCGGACCCGTCTTTGACCTGGCTTGTTGAATGAGATCCAATGCTTTATCTATAGTCGCTTTAGTTGAAGCTACGCTTGCTATTGTGTCGCGGTCTTGACGGCGTTGGGACATGATGGTTCGAGTTCAAGTTGGAAACGCGTCCTGTCACAGTCACGTTTCGTGTATCTCGACGCGACTTGCCCGGATACATCAAACACAGTTTTCTGAGGAAGCATCATGAATTGAAGATGTGCGTAAGAGTCTATATGTGCGAGTAGTTATTAACTGTATGTACAATATATCGACATGAGATGATACAATGCTATGGTGGACAAGAAAGCAAACAGCAAACATTAAAATAATGGTATTCGTTTAACAGTCCTTCTTTCTGATTCAAGACACTTCAGAGCGACGAACCACACAAACGTCAACTCTATGAGAACAACTTTCCGATTCTTCCTGCATCTTCTTTGCCTCCGCTAGTCCTTTCTGGACACCGTTTTTAAATGCATCCCAGCTGTCATCCCATCTTACTTTGGGGGCACAGATCACCTTTTCAACGGTCTCGGGCATCCCTTTGCCTATTCTCTCGATTGCAGCGCCGTCGACAGCTGACTCCAGGGCAGAATAACGGGATTGGGACGGTATTGAGGATACGGTACTCTCTTCGTACGCATAAGGCACAAAAAGGCTTTCCCATTCTGCAGCCGCTGCGGCAAGCTCCAGCTCGGCCACGAGAGCAGTCTCCAGAGATGTTGAAGGTATCGACGTAGAATCAGCGACGGAGGAAGCTGAGTAAACGGCAGTGATGGCCTTGGCAGGCGTGGAGGCTAGAAGAGTGACAGTATGAAGCGAAGGAGCAAGAGAAGTCAACGGCGAGCATTGCGACTGGACGAGTAGATTTTCGTCTTCCAAACCAGAATAGTCAGTTTGTTCTTCTGGCGGTCGTCTTTCTGTTTCGTAAGCTGCTTCATCTTCGTCTTCTTCCTCGACGACTATTGATTCGTCAGGATCCCCAGCTTGCGAATCGTCACAAACAACGGTTAAGTCCATTAAACGTGGACAAGAGAACGGCACATGTTCGGTTTCTTCTGCCAAGAGGTCAGAACTCGTGTCAGAAGTGGGGGCCCCTTCGATATGTGGTTGCAATATACGTTGACACGTAACAGGCGACCACGGTAGTACTCCCGACGGAGGACACGCATAAAAGAGGTAGGTAAGCTTTGGAAATTCCAAAGGTCCGGCGGGATGATTTTGGTAAGGCCACACGTTGGAAGGGCAGCCCACATGAGAAAAGAAGCTAGGAGACTGGATAGCCTGTAAGCTGAGCTCGAGTTCCAGTAATGTTGGAGAAAGAAGCCGGAGCATATTGAAGAGGGTGTGAAGGAAGAACCGCTCGCGCTTTTTCTCCGCGGCTTTGCGTTCTGCGGGTGTTGTGGGGGGAGTACTGCGAGTACCGGTAGAATTCCTGTTTAACGCGATCAGGCGCTCTCGAAGCTCGAGTTCTGCAATGAGTTCCTGTGGGGAAATAGGCATTGCGTCAGCCATCACGGTGAGATATCGGACCTTGCGGACAAGCAAATCCGCTTTAGGTGAACTGCGTATCATATACGCAAAGGCAAGCAGGTCACGAAGACCTGTGAGGGTTATGGACTGGAGGCGGACAGGGGCCGATGTCGCGTACACATGCCGCGAAACAAGAGCCAGAACACGACCTTGGTGTCCGTCATCAGTGCAGGCAAAGGACCAGATATGGGTCCATAGCTCGGGGGGTAGTACTGAGTACTGAGACATTGCCAAAAATATTGGGTGAGGTAGACGGGGCTGACCAGCAGACACGCAGAGAGCTTTATAAGAGCAGAGAATGGAAGATGATGCAGTCGGGGAGATCCAGAAGTCTATACAGTCTAGGAAGGTCTAAGTTTGGGTCTAGGAAGGACTTTTGCTGTCCAGGTCATCATCATGTTGAAGCAATAAAAGAGCCGGTGACGATTCGGTAACTGCGAGGTGGACAAAGTTTACCCTTTAAAAAATTTTTCTTTATCGTTATTTCCGAGTTCTTCCGCAAGTCCCCTAAGCACCCGATGCCAAGGCACAGGCTTTAGGTGAAGACCATTCAACAAGATATGGATGCGATGTCAACGGCGCATGAAACTTGACGAGCTCGAGGTCGAGGACGTTGTCGGGCAAAGGCTAGGTTGGCCCGGACTTCTCACGGTTATGGCCCCTATTCAGTCACAGCAACCGGGCCTACTGTACGATAGCGGATGCGGTTTTATCTATATCAGTATCAAGATGAACAGATGAAAAATCGAAGTAGAACCCTTGATTAGTAGACCAAGTCGGATAGGAAGCAACTCAAGTCATCCAAATATCAGTTCGCTGCTATGATGCTCCAAAGTGTGAGGACCGATGCGACGGTCACATTGCGATGTTCCTCGCGATCCTTGTCTTCTAAAAATCAACTCATGACAAGAATCTTCTCGAGGAGTCCCGAGGACCAATCACTAGAGGGTAGCTACAAGAAATAAAATATCATATCAATGTGTAAAAATATAGTACAGCACAATACACAGATCCAGCAAGATGTACAAGTCACAAGGACGAGTGAATCAACATTCAGATCCGGACCTTCTTCACTCTCAAGGGCATATTGTCCGCCGGTTCTGAAAGAGGAACCAAATTAGAACAGTAGGCGCAAATGAGGATACGACAACTCACTCATAGTTACAGCAGCAGTGGGAATCGCTTTCTGACCAGCGTAGGCAGGTTCGAATTCAAAGTTAGCAATGAGGGTGCTGCGTAGGAATAAGAAAACAGTTCGAGGGAAAGAGAAAAAGGAAGCATACGCCAAGACAGCTTTCATCTCCACAATAGCCATCGTTTTCCCAATGCACGCGTGCGGGCCGGCAAGGAAAGACAACATGGACAGCGATGGATTAACATTGTACTTTTCGGGTACATTTCCTGGAAGCCATCGAGAAGGCCGGAACCTTCCAAAGAAGAAACAAGTAGCATGCAGATCAGAATGCAGTATGTAACCGAAATGAGAATTACGACTTACTCCTCAGCATCTTCGCCCCAAATATCGACATGCGTATTGACCACTCGAATCTATGGAAACATGGACCAGAATCAGCGGAATTATGCCAAGGACAGCGGGGGTGCGTACCGGAATATAAAACAAGGTCCCTTTTGGAACAAGCACTCCATCGATGTAGTCTGTAGTCGCAGCCTGACGGAACGTCATCGGCACCGGAGGATACACTCGAAGTGACTCTTGACTTAAGGCACAAAGAAGCAAGAAGCGTCAACGGCTGGCAGGATGTAGATCATCGGACTCCAACTCACACGACTGCATCCAACCATACAAGATCTTTGAGTTCACGGTACCCGGGACGGCCCCTCCTGATCTTCGAACCATTCTCAGTGCTTGAGATTTCAAAGAGAGGTAGAACTTCTTCTCGGAGCTTTTGTTGACTAGCCTGGTCGTTGGCAAGAAGCCACAGAGTCTGGACCGGTAATGTCAGATTCCGGAACGAGATCAGAGATCAGAGAAAACAGTGAACACACCCAAGCCAGTCCGCTGGCAGTTGTCTCGTGCCCAGCACTAGTTTACGATAGTTTTAAGTATCTAGGCATAGATAAACTCAAAAGAACCCACCCCAAGAACGTTAGCTGGATAGACAGTCAGTTCCTGTATCCGTTCGGCTTGTCAAAAACGCGACCTACCACTTGGTCCATCATCTCTTTATCACTCATCCTGTATGGTTCTGGACCTGCTGGAGCGCCCATGCCGAGTTTGCTTCTCTCCTTTTCCCTCGACTCTTCCTCCGCCTTACGCGCCCTAACCAACAGACTCATGATATCCTTCTTAGCGGTCGTATCATAACTATTCAGTCCCTCAGTTTCTTCGAGCTTGTTGGCGAGAATTTGAGCAGAGACTGTCTTAATTCGATGCATACAATCGATGAGAATTTCAGCGGTATCTGAAGGATACTATAGTGTAAGCACAAGGTCTCGGAAACGAACAATCCATAATCTTTCTCACCAAGACTCGGAATTTTTCCAATGACTTTCCTATTTCTCCAGGCCCATTCGGAGGTCAAAAGTTTTGGAACACCAGGGACGGAGAGTATAGCGATAAATCGCGTCAGGTTATAGCCTATGGTGAGTCAGTGTCATTGTGCAAAAAACTCAGATTCTCTCAATACCTGTCTGCAACCTAATCAATTCTTCATAGGCCTCAGCGAGCTCATTGTGAGGATTATGCAAGGAGTCAGTCTCGTATCCAAAAGCCGAAAGACAAATGATATCGAGAGTGACTTTGCTCACTTGGGAGATGTAAAGCATGAATGATACAGTAACAGCTGAAAAGATAAGGTACTTACTCCACTCGTACATCAGCTCAATTTTCCCTTTACCCTTACCGATTTCCTTTTCCTCCGCCTCGATATTATTGTTCAAAATGTCGACCAATCTACGATATGAAATTGCAATATAAGAGAAGATAAAATTCCGAAGTCAATACGACATACCCATCCAAAGCATCATGATACATGTCCGTCTCTGTGAGAAGAGAATGTTGGACACATGGAATAAAACACGACGAAAAGGACCGACTCACGCGCCATCAAGCTCGGAATGGAAAACGCAGGATTCATTGCCTTTCTCATCTGCCTGTGCTCGTTTCCGGTGACAGTCAGGAGCCCGTATCCGGCAACAATTCCGAGCGTGTCTCGCATGAATTTGGGCTGTGATTGAGTCTGTGATCGGTATTGAGGCGAAAGGAGAAAACTGAATCGACGCACTCGTGGATTCGTAGTCCATCCACTGACTAGAATTTTTTGCAGTGCTTCCGGAGTCGTAAAAATCAATCGTTGCAAGCCAAATGGACCAACGACACGGATAGTTCTGCCATACTTTTTGACCCATTCTCGTTGAGGGATACCGGCCTCGCCCCGTACAATTTCTCCAAATCGACCTGAGTTTCTTGAGTAACTGAAATTTGAGATAAGGGTGAGCTAGATCACCTATCAACAGATTTGGCCCAAGAGGTGGACCAGGGAGCTTGCGTAGAGGGGACAAGAGGAAAGGATACAAGGCAAGTTGATAAAAAACAAGGAATGTAGATATCCCTGAAAGAACGCTTCTGAGAGGCCAAAGATTGTTGAATATATAGTAAAATACACCCACCAATCCCTGCCAATACCACCACAACAGAAATTGGCAGTTTCTGGACGATATCGATTTGGTTATTGACAAAATCGAGTGTATAAGTTATGGGTGACATCCTAGGAAGTTGGACGTTGCGGGGAAACCGGTTTCAAGATGGGTTGGATCTATACTGGTGGGCAAAGCATGTGAAATCAAAAGGATGCACTGTGGAACCATAATTTATGTCGATCACGGTCAGCTGCATGGGCGTATGACGCGCTCAGGAAAAGTGCAACCGAAGAATGACAGGAGAAATGATAACTCCTTTCTTGCAGTTGCTAGTACATCTACATGTACACTGAGGCAGACGAGCCTTGACACTCTAGAAACAATACTTGCGAATTGATTTTGTCCTTCGACCTCCATATACGGACAGAGCTAAGACTAAAGCACGTGCACAGACAAGAACCGTAACGTGACCTCGACGCGCTTGGACTCGAACAACTGCATTGTCCCTCGTCGAAAATCGCGATGCCACTCTATGCCGCAAATGGCTTCTCTCCTGTTCCATTGTACTCCCCTTATCCGCTTTCTCTCAATCCGTTATATATCCTGGACTGTTTCTTTTCTGGACCTTTACACTTTCTACCCGAATCACTCTATCTCTACGACAAACTCTCGAATATGGCCGTCCCCGCATCTACTCCTGGGTACACAGCCTACCCTAGGACTATTCCAGAACGTAATGCTATAACGCAAAGTCAACTCAGTACGCCACTCGGTAAAGGCGCTTCGACCCAGGCCAACTTTGAGGAAAAGCACAAGGTCGAGGATCTCAATGTTTACCTCGAAGAAGATATCCATGGTCGGGTCTGCATCGAAGCCGAAGATTTCTTGTCTTTCATCCTCGATTTATCTCCCGACAACTTCTCGAATCTAAAGGCAGAAGGGGGCAAGCTTTCCGACGTCAAAAAGGACGAAAATTTCGATAAGGCGTGGACAGCATATCTTAAACTTGCAACGAAGGAAACAACGTCAAACGAGAAAGAGCTCTACGAACCTTTGATTGCCGTGATGGATGCCGCCTGTCGTGTTTGGTTCCCCCCTGGTGCACCTTTCTGTTTCTTTGATGGCTCTGGGCAAGAGATCCACGGGTCGTATGCAGGGCGAAAACCGGACATAACCGCTCTTGATTCCAAATTTACTTTCACGTCGGATAATATGAAGCCCTATTGGCCTATGATTATGTGGTGGTTGGAGGTTAAACGAAAGCACGGAAATGCCCTGGACTGCTCAGGCCTTATAGGTGGTGCTAAGAGCGGTGAGTCGTCCTTTTCTAGTGCAGATTGCTATGTGCTGACCTATAGCGATGCCCTCAGACGGCCGTGACATCAAACCGATTCCCAAGACGTTGGCGCGCGTTTCAGGGTCTGCCTCGTGCGCTCCACAAATGACAGCACCCTCGAGGCCGACAGCCACGAAAAGGAAAAAAGGTCGTTCTTCGAGTACGTGTATTTTCACTTCTCTGCTTTGAGCTTTCATAAACTGATCATCGCGGTTTCTGCAGCGATCAGCTCTGATGTTCAAACGACTAGCACTTCACAGCATACTTATGAGTTGAGGAGTAGAAATCAAGGTCCGTTTTATATATTGTCACAACTGAAGTTGACATCGCTGACGAATTTCAGCATCAGCCCAAGCACCAAATAACGACGCCACTCCAGAATCTACTCCCTTGACCGAAGCCGTTGCCTTGCGCCCTGATACTGGGCGTATGACTCCACCGCGTTGCTTTGCTGCAAGTCACGTCACCACTTCAGCACAAGCTATCGATGAAGAAGAAGACGACACCGAAGACAAGAGAGCAAGCAAACGACGGAAGGACGAGAAGGGAGAGAAGGTCGCTGTACCTATCGGTGACGAAATGGATTCCGTCGCCGAAGAAAAACTTTCGATTCCTGACCTCAAACAACACACGCAGCTTCAATCCGCCGGCTATGGCCTGGAGATGTTGTCGAGCGGTCTTCTCCGATGTCATTCCATCGGACTTGTCGTGGACGCACATATGCTTCAGATTGCGTACTATGACCGGTCAAAAGTCGTTCTTTCGAAGCCTGTCAGCTTGTCGACAGAAGAAGGTCAAGACATCTTCCTTTCGACGCTTTACCAGCTATCTTTCTTAAACGATCGACAGAACGGGTTATTACCCGTCCCAATCGACGCCGGGGGACCTTCTCTCCCAACAATCCAACCCTTGCTGAACAAGCAATACTTGACCAGTTGTCAGAATCAAGCTAAAAAACCAAAACACCCCGGTACGAGGCCCCCTATCGACTCCATCAACGACAAGCACGGTGCTTTTCCTGGGTGCAACGCTTTCTACGGCTGCTGCCTAACACTGGAAGCGGGCAAGGTCTTGCAGCTGAAGGAACTCGTCTATCGTGCTCATGGGATTATCGGACGTGGGACGACGGTCATCAAGGCCCTCGATTGGGACCAACAAGAGGTGATTGTGAAGCTCAGCTTCCCTGGGGAGAAGCGCGATCCGGAGGATGAACTCGTCAAAGAAGCACACAGTAAAGCGACAGGCGAGCATGAGTGGGCAAAGAATCATCTTCCAGATATTCGGTGGTCAGGGACGTTCAAATTTGGGGAAGATATGCCCCAGTCCAAGCTGGCTGCGCATTTTCGCGTTCTTGACATACCTTACGAGGAGCGTGTGTTGCGGATCACCGTGCAGGACGTTCTTCATCCGATTACGGACCTGATAGATCCCAAAGAGTGTGCTCAGGTCTTTTACGATGTCTTGCAGGTCCACCGATGGCTCGTCGACTATGGCAAGATCCTTCATCGTGACATTAGCATGGCTAATATCATGTTTCGTCGTATAAACGGCCTGGTGTACGGCGTCCTAAACGATTTTGACTTGGCGTCGAGACTGCCCCCTCCTGATAAACCGACTTCTCTTCAACGGACTGGTACGAAACCATACATGTCCCACGACCTCCTCGACCCGACTTGGGAAATGGGCCATGTATATCGTCACGACCTGGAATCGTTGTTCTATGTCGTCCTCATTCTCTGCTGCCACTACGAGAAGCATCCTTCCTCCTCCCAGTTGCAGAAAACACGAAGACAACGCCCATTTGATATCTGGTTTTCTGGTTCACATAAAACTGTATGGCGTGATAAGACTGCCTGGCTCACACTCAGCGATCCTATCGAAGTCACACCTTTGTTCGATGGCTTTGAGTCTTCCCTGGTAGAACTCAAGTATAACATAGCTGATGGACATAGTGCTAAAGATCGCTTCAAGAGGGGCATAGATATGGGTCAGCGGAAAAATGACGAGCATGGGCGTGACGACGAAGATGAAGATGATGACGATGATGATGACTCGACTTCTGACTCGCCTTTTGACGATTCCTCCCCTCGAGAGTTTGACTGGACTACATTGGGCGGACATGTCACATACAAGAGATTTATGAAGGTCATGAGAAAGTTTAAGGGGAAAAACCTCATTTCACGCTACCCCAAGCACTTGTTATTAGATCTGAAGGAATCGGATTTCCTTCGATCTGTGACGCAGAAATGAAAGTGTCGCTCTCCTACTTCACTTGGATTGTAGCTTTGGCATAGACATTTCTCTTCTACTTGTACATGATGTAGCGCTAGTTTCTTAGACTGTACTGTACTATACTACCGGAACACTATTTAAATAATTTGATAATAAGCCCCGCGCCATCCTCAGAATCGCACCCTCAAGCCAATTCACTACCAAGTACATGACGGCCCCGATAATCGCCAGACACTAGTTGAAGTGTAAATGAGTTCTAACTGTCTACTTTAATAAGTGCCCAGTGAGAGCCAGGGTGAACCGTCGAATTGCCCTTCTGCCCGATCCTGACAATGGCTCGAATAGCATACCAACCATCCTCGAGTCGAAAGAATTCCGGATGTTCAAAGTAGTATGCAAATGGTTGTCCTCCCTCCCATCTGCGCAACTTTGATTCTGCACCCGCCTGCGAGATACTAGTATCTACCGTCTCCTTTCCCTTCAAGCCGTATACAAGCCCCGACCATCTGGTCATTCGAGAAGTACAATGCGGAAAGACCTCTGAACCAGTAGAATCGATGGATATATAGACATCGTGGACTATGATTGACTCGAGAAAAGTCTCTGGGATGACGCGCTTGACATGAAAACCGAGCTTGGACTTGACTTGCACCATGGCAATTGTCGCGGCATAGTTATTATATTCTGAGAGCTGATCTGGATCCCGATAGCCCACTTCGCTCGGTGTGATACATTGTAAGCTGTTAAAGAGACAGTTTCGCCATTTTCGACAAATTATCAAAGTCAGCTTGAAAAGCTTTGGCAAGCACTTCAGAAAGGTGTGACGTGCGGTTCGCAGGGAAGCGGTACCAAAAGGACTAGGGGTGGCTTGTGTACCAGCTGTGCTGGCGATAGTGCGTGTAGACAATAAGCTGGCATGCGATTCGTAATCTGGAATGATGTGTAGGAGACGCATCTAGAACCGCTCAAGTATCTGTAAGTATCAGAAATACATCAGTCACAACCACACCTTATTGTCCTCACTTAGACAAGAGGTAGCCTATGGTATCATTCATGCCAATCAACGTCAAAGCATACAGCACGGTTGAAACGTTAACGGCCCGGCAGTTCTCAAAATCTCAGCAGCAGGGAGAGTTCGTTTGTTGAGCGTAGAAGCTCAAAACATTCTTATCTTATCTTCCACAACCTCAGCAAAACGTATTACATATACCTATTGGTAGCTCAATACAGTAAATGTTGGAATGTCCATGCGGTAAAACTCAAGTCCCAATGAAATACACTACTCAGAACTGTTCTCTGGCGAAGATGCTATCGAGTACTGAGAATTAGACTGTGGATTTGCACCGATTCCTGATCCATCAGGTACCCATGCGTCCGTCGTAAGCCTTACAGGAACCACTTGTCTCAGCTCCTTGAACGGCGACTTTTTGGGGTCCACTGGTGTCATAGAGAAGAGGATACAGTCCTGCAAGATGTATGTAATGAGTAAAATGAAGAATGGTATAGATGTGTAGGCTTGCCTTCACGGAGAGACCTCCTGCTTTAAACCCAACCACTTTGACGGAATTATCAACGGTGATTTCACCGGAGAATGTTACCCATGTAGGACCGTCATTCTAGGACAGATTCGTTCAATATGTGGATGCTTTCAAGGAGTAGGTCGACAAACCAGATGTCTGAAAGTGCCTTCACCTATGCAATCCACCCTCCACATATCTGCCTTGGTTCCAAGAACCAATTCGTTCCTATGCAAAAAGGTGAGGTTGACTAACTAGTAGTTAGTATCGTTATTCACATACCTCACGTCGACAGAGACTTGTCTCATTAGCTGAACTCGCGTCGGTCGCTTGCTAAGTGCTGAGGGAGCAAAAGGAAGAAAGGCAGCAAGAGAAGCGGCGGAAGACTGCAATGTCAAGTAAAAGTGTATGGGCTGAAGAATGCAGAATATTCTTGACGATGGCAAGTACAACCTAGTAGTTATGCTTGCCATGGACGGGGTTTTGGAAGCAATGGTCGATTCGTAAATGCGCCATTCTGGAGAGCTCTCGAAATTCCCGTTCAAGAGGCGTAACGGTGGTGCTAGTCGCACTGCTGGACGAGAACGAGGATGATAGACAAAGGGAGTGGAGATTGTTCTAGACAGTAGAATCCTCGGTCAAGTTCAGATCCGGATTCACAGGTGACTATGACATACATATTTCCTATGTGTTTACCGAACAAGTTTGTCGGCAAAAGGTTGGGTACCGTACTGCTGGGCTTGTTGATAATTGCACACACAGAATACTGAGATTTCAATGCCGGTCAATACTCATGCCTGTGTGAGCAGGATAGAAGACTTACATCTATGGACGCATGGAACCCGGGGAGGCCGGAAAGTTTTACTTCGTAGGTTGGCGGTAAAGGCTACGCGATGATCAACATGAAATCTCGTTGGAGAGAACAGACTTGACACACATATGTTTTCCCATCGAATTCAAATGTGTTTGGAAGATTCAGACTAAAAGAGATGGAAGGAGGACAAGGAGACCCGCTGGGATCTTTGATCCAAAGCAAGGCAGTATCAAGACATAACTTGGCTGAAACTGTGCCTCCTTCAGCGATTTCTTTGAGCCGTAGACGTCCCTCGACCTAAACGAGATTATTTCCGAGTCAAAATACGATTCCTAGAAAAGCACACCTTGACTTCGACGCTTGCTATGCCTTCGGACTTTGCGATTTCTACCACACCTTCGACGGAACTTCCCAATCCATAGACCGGAAGTACTGCATCACCATGTTGAGAGCTTAGTTTCAGACGGACGCCTCCATTCTTTGCCTCCTTCACCCAGGTTCCGGTAGGCCGTGTCCGGTACCTATCGGACAGTGCCAACCTTTGCTCGTACTCGTGTGGTTCCTCGGAATAGAGAGGAGTATTGTGAAAAGTCGGCGGGACATACGCCGGGAGACTTGTAGTAGACATGGAGGGGAGAAAGAGGAACTAGGATTCATCCTTGCATAAGTAGCTGCGTTATAGATGAAGTATGTAGATTGCATATGAGCGTGGCTTGAGAACCAATGCACCATATGGACAAGATCAACGAACCAGCTTATCTGCCATGTGAACTTTCGGATGAAACCTGCTTTGAAAGCATATGTGAGCAGTCTAAAAAGGTGCTTTTTTCCACACTCCGCGGTATCCTGCTTTACGACCAGCCGGTACTCGTATTCCAGGTATTTTTGGCTCATGGCCGGCACCTGAATGGTACCCATGGTTTAAGAATACGCATCTCAGAGTACTGTAAATGCAACACAAACTGTCATTTCGCCCTGGCCACCTTTCAGCCCGACTCACATTCTGTCTGGCAGTGTCCGGAACAACCACGCGAAACTATCGTCATATGGATCACACTGACATATCCTTTTCTATCATAACAGCGTAGATAGACGTCGTTGTCGTCTTAGTGGCAGTTCCGATGCCGAGGTTTCTTCAGTATGCAATGCATATTTATACAAAAACAGGCACAATACAAACACTTTCAATACTAGTACACATAGAGCTTGTTGCAACAACTCTTCGCAATTCAGCTTGGCCTCGAGACCGAGCGTAGACATTTATCGGGAATTCAGAGGTCATATGCAACACGAGCTCCAACCCACGGGAAAGGATAGTTGCGTTGATACCAGTTCCTCATGGATCTGCGTTCGGTCATGCGCGGTATGGTTGCGTACGAACCTCCAATCTAGGACAACGGTTTAGGAGGATCAGTGATGCAAATATCAACAGTACGTACCACTACTTGATGTGCTCCATCAAAGAAGTCCATAGAATATCTAGCACGAACCGGTCAGTCGACTTGAAAACAAGAGGTCGGATCATCATACCCAGGGTATAGTTTGGAGGGCACAAAACCTTCGTATTTGTCAAATAGCGTCGAAGTCCACTCCCAAACACCACCGTTATGTCCTGCCCCACTGGCCTTAGTCGTGCCAGTAGTCGCACTGTAAATGAACCATGTCAATGACTTGTCTCCGGTCAGCGTCCGGTTTTCTTACGGAATGGGATGCCAGTTGCGGAGGCCGACATTTGCTCCACCTTCGTAGCCTGATTCAAACTTGTCATAGAATAGACGTAGTTCTGGCTCAGTGGGGATACGTCCACCTTTGACAGTAGCATAGGTGGATAGATTGTCATATGATGTGATTATAGGCCAGTGCTGGGCTATCTTCATAGGGACAGGACCATAAAGGGTTCGCACCTAGAAATGGACCGAGGTCAGTATACTAGGAGGAATTCAAACACCGAGATTCTACAGACATGCATTTCACCCTCTTTCTCAACCCAGCTCGCAGGCAACTGGAAGGCATCCTTCTTGTCTTTCTGATAGACTTCGTAGAACTGCCCATTGGTGACCTGTTGGACATATGCGTAAGATCAACACACCAATGTGCACAGAATGCATACTCACAGGCCTCCACTCAATACGGAATTTTGGTACCTCGACCTCACGTCGCGGATGCTCGTTATCCCATCCGAATTCATGAGTCTCGACATCAGAAGCAACTTCATCCTCCGATTCGAGATCATCGTGACCGAGGATGACCTTGGCAGGTCCCAGGGTCGCTGTAGACTCTTCAGGCACGGGAAGTGAATCCCAATACGATGCCAACGATGTCCACTCCGGAATAGCAAACCCAGGAGGCGGAAGCGTGCCGGTGCCAGCCCGCTGCAATAGCATATATAGAAGCGTCTCTGCATGCATCGCTTCATGCTCATATGTCATCCAAAGAACCCGCCCCATCTTCCTCGTCAATGTTCTTTTCCCAGCGTCGACATCATCGTAGATCTGAAGAAGCCTGGAACGAACTCGAGCTTTGAATTGTAAAATTGCCGACAGAGTAGGCCAGTCTTCATCATGTTGCGGAACCTCAGAATGCGTCTAGAAATTACAAAGGACATGAACACAAAAGTCGATCATCGCAGAAAATCGAGCGTACATGGCACTGGGTTGGGTCATCGACGTTCGGATCGATACCCCGCTTTAGAAGAGAGGTCAGTCATATGAAGATCCGCTTCCATTCCTTCCGCGTTCTCAAGCCGGAAGCTGTAACACACCTCAAATATGTCCTAGGAGCATTAACGTTAGTCCCCCTGTTCTCATTGCACGAAATCGTCGCTGACCTTGAAATATTCTGGTTCAGTGTGTGGTTCTTGCAGCAGCCTGGTCAGATGGATATCCAGGAATGTAGGAATGTGCCCCAAATAGAATAAGCATATGTGTCGAAGGTCGATGGGCTTCTGGTAGAGCATGGAAGGCGGAATCATGCGAAGAGTAATACAGTCCCACAAAGCCCACAAGTTGGACCACTCCTGTGGAGAAGGGGTGCCGAAGGGAGACTTTGAGTACTTCTTCTGGGGCACAAGTTCCCCTGCGCCGTTACAAGCATGTGGAGACGAGAGCAATGGGAATATAAATGCCGGTCTTTCCAAGAGCCAGAGGGAATATTTCCGGGAACTGTCTGTCCAACGCTGGACGGGTCGAAGGTTGCTTTCAGAGAAGAGTGCGTAAGCGTCAATGTCCGAGAACTAAGGTTATTACGAGAAATCAGAATGTAGATAAGAACAATCTAAAAAAAATCTCTACCTTGAACGATTCTTCAACTTTGACCAGCTCGTTCTCGAGGAAAGAAACCTTTTCGCCACTTGACGGGATTTGGATAGTTTGCGCCGTCTTGGACTGGTAGAACGCTTCGTGGCGGCCTGGAAAGCAATATGAGAAACTAACAATGCAAAACCAGTCATGACACACGTTTCTCTAGGTCGTAACGCTATATCCTCATCTGAATCAAAGACATCCAGTCGATAAAACGGCGGAACTTACATTGACATATTCCCACTTGTCCTCGTTGAACAGATTCTCATCTCCCAATACACGTCCAGCAGCCTTCAGTCCATTCATGATAAACTCCTTGGTGTAACCCTGTGGGTCGTTGTAAGCTTCCTCAATCATCGCCTTATCATTGTCATGATCCATCCCCAATAGAAGGGTATCATTAGAACCAGGACGAAGAGGCAGGCAACGCAAGAAATCAGCACCCTCCTCTCGACCAAAATTACCCAAGGACGAGCCCAGGAACATGATATGCAAAGGAGGTTGGATATCGTTAGGAGTGGATGGAGGAGACGAGGCGGCGTCATCCTGCGACTCAGAGCGACTATCAAGTGAACTGGACACGGATGACGATGGCGAAGAATCCCTATCTTTCGTCGGCAATTTCGAAAGCCTTTCGGTAGCAACGTGCAATCCGGTATTTTCGACATACTTCAAACCATCATCATAGGTTCCCCACATTCCTTTAGTGGCAACCTTTCCTTCGAGATGTTTTCCAATGTCAGACATCGCTATTTCACCAAGAGTGCGTTCAAGTTCGCGTTGTTCCAAGTCAAGAGCAAAGTATGTGATAGGTGGACGATTGTTCGCGGTCTCGACCAGATGGGAGAGTCCAAGAAGAACGTGGGATGTCTTCCGAAGAGATCTGCCATCATAAAAGGTTAGAATCAAAGTTGTGATCAGAATAGCCTGCCCCGCAGAGAGGTCGGACCGTGAAGAAGAATATGGTAAGAGTCTAAATGCCAAGTGCAAATAGAGACAAAGGATGTGATGTCAAACTCGAGCCAACTCAAAGAACTCACCCAGCACCCAGTTCCAAAGCAATTTCTCCATCGACAACGCCAGTCGTATGATGCATAACTCTGACAATCTCGTCCGCCTTGGATTTCAGAATTTCTTCCTCTGCACCGAACAGATAATATTCGGGCGCCTTGGTCGTAATGTCGTCATACAACCTCAGCCCGCGTTCATCGTACAGTAGCATCGTTGGTAAAGTTTTTGTTCCATTGGGCTTCGAGAGCCCTTGAACGACTTGATTTCGCATTGCGAGTGCATTGTCCTTGTCATTGCGAACGTGAATGTCGATAATTTCAACGGCCATGAGCGACAAGGTAAAGCAGTGGCTTGTACTGACTAGAGCCTTTTTGTACTCGGCAGGATCTTGGACGGAGCAAATTCTGAAACTCCTTTAGCCCAATTTTTGTGCTTTTTATATGCGTTTCGCTCGGCATAAGATCATAGTCATTGCGCCCCAGAATTCCTACATGACGTATCGAGCTACATTGACCTTTTTGCAAATGACGATCGGGCAACGTATAACGCCTGATGCATCTTTACGGCCAAGTAAGTTCTTTCAACAGCATGCACCAGCACGCGCGCATGCCTCGGACCTCTGACATATTGACTTTCTTTCGGGGGTACGAAACCCTCGCACGTTTTCTACCTTTTCCGATGGATGAGTCAGGAAGAGGCATCTCTTTGAATTCTTGAAATTTTACACCAGCTTACATGGCTAATTCACTATGTTCCAGCAGCTGACTTTTTGTTCGCCAACATGGTGTGCATCTGACAAAGACGCACCGAGCATACGGCTCGCCCTCACCGATCCTGTGAGTCCAGTACCCGACGGCGATGATAAAAAAAGGCACTCTTCTGATCGATGCTTGTCTCCAGAGTGTTATTGGAGCGGCATAGAAGGAGCGGCCGTGTGGTTATTCAAATTCGAGTGGGTGGTGGCAAAGGCCAAATTCTAGCGGAAGCTTTGAAGATTTGGATTCGTAAAAAGAAAAGGTATAATTTACTGTCCGGATATCTAGGTCGACACTGGCAAAATCCTAAATCGGAGGTACAGGCGCATCCGTATCTAAATCTGCTCTTGACGTTGATTAACCTATTAACAAAAATATACTCTATGTACCGTAAGATCGTCCCTGAAGTTTGTGATTTGGAAGACTTTTGAAGGAAATGATTACAGCTGTTTTCATAAATATACGGAATCACAAAAAATTTCGTCATGCGGCCACCGATCGGATCTTCTCCGGCTCACACGTTTACAATCATCCCGTGATTCTGTGCCGATTTTGGCGCTTGCTCGGACCTCCTCAATCCATACCACGACAGAGGGGTGCCAGTCCGCCGACTCTCTGACTTTTACATGCCGTTCCCGCAAACAGTGTGGCAGAACTTCTAACACACTTGTAAACAACTTTGCGTGCGATTCTGCAGCTGTAGTAGATGATACAATAAGAAATTCATAATGCCTGGAGCAGATAAAGATTATTTGCAGCAAGGCATACTCTGGAATAGTAAAGTAGTTGAGAAGACGGCTGAGGACGGGAAACAGAAGCTGAGGTCCGAGAATGAGCACATTAATGAGTCGCCGATCGCGAGCCGGAGAAGATCCGATCGGTGGCCGCATGACGAAATTTTTTGCAATTCCGTATATTTATGAAAACAGCTGTAAGCACCATCAAGAGAAATCCCACCTATTGAACGAGTCTACTTTTCCAGGAACATCCTGACTAAACACTAGACAATTATTTGTCTATGCTGACCAAGTCCCTCGCCAGACGTGCCAGCAGCTCTTCAGAACGTACATTTCTGGGGAAGGATTTCCCGTCCCCGTTGCTGCATACCAAAATTAAACGATTGCAAAAGAAGCTGTAAGGAAAGCTTACCTCGAGCCCCCGTGTAGAGCTCTATGCACCCAGCCATAGGACCGGTTCCATCCCAATGCCTGCGACCAATTTTTCCTCCATCCAATGTCGTATAAACGTATATGCCCATGAGCATTTTTCACTAGTCGCCGTTGTTGGTACGAGAGCTCGTGCTCCAAGGGTGGATCTGATAGTCGATGACTGTGGTCGGTATTGGGCAAGATAGGTAGGTGCCTGAGAAGGAGAAAAGGTGAGATGTTTTCTAGGGTAGTCTGATTCGTTCTGTCGATTCATTGAGCACAGATGTTGAAGAAAGGAAAGAACAACATACGTGACAAGGTATAGATGATACAAGAAAAATGAGCCGATAACAAGAGTGAATACAACACCAGCGAAGGCAAGCAACAGTTCATGAACTGGCGTCATCTCATCCTATCAACGTCTGGTCAGCAAGATCGAGAGTGGAATACTGTAAACTGAAACATACAACGTTGTAGGGATGTGTGATGGAATAGTAGAAGGCATGAGCAGATATTGATGCGATATAGGAAGCAAGCAGCGTTATGCAGAGGATGAAATGAAGGAATGCAGGATATGTTCTGTGGCCCTGATGAAGAATGAATCTTAATGGCTGTTTTGGCGCTTCAACGGTATGTACTCACTATGCATCGGTTTCCAAGCCACGGGCAATGATGATCTGAAGAGGTTATGGATTCGAGTACTTGGGAGAGTTTGTTGAAAGCGACGTACCCATTTTGAGAACACATCTTCCACAGAAGGAACAGTGATGAGTCCTTTCGGGTTTCGGCGCCTTTGTCAAATAATGCCAAGGTCAGCAAAAGACCGTAGCACCGAGAGTCCGTCCGCACGCACCCAACACGCACGGCACCATTTTCCAGGCGCAGAAAAGTCATCAGGAGAAGTCAAAGCTTCTGTCAATCCAACTTCTTCTGAACCTTCTTCATCGCGTCCAGGTTCTTCAAACTTGACTGGGCCCGGATCCCGAACCACTAGCACAATGAGCGATGTGCACATGAGGAAAGTGAGAGTGTATGTGACAAGGAGGTGGATTGTGAATTTAATCGGCTGGTTCAAAGTTTTCAGGTAGTGGTGAACGAGGAAATACAGTAAGGAGGGATGAGGGGCAAATATGAGAATGATAGTCCCTATCGGTCGTATGTCAGAAAGAGGTGTGAGGATTATACTTCTAATACACACCATATAGCGGTATAAAATGATACCAGCGTTTCTTGGGAGAATCATCGTCCTGAACCGGCGTAAAGACTTGGGAAACGCCTGGAGGAGGGTTGTCAATTGTGAGCAACGGTTTTGGCCTTCCACGAGAAGCCATCGGGGTAATTGAGAAGAATTATCGAAATAACGGCCCAAGGATATCAAAGAGAGGAGAAGAGCATGGGATCAGTTGTACATAGTAGCGGCTCAAAGGATTACAAAAATATGTTGGGAGGTACAAAGGCAATACTCTAAGCGACGGTCTAGTTGTGGTCCGTTGTTGTAATCGGCGTTATCCGAATAACCGGCTGCCTTTCACAAGCAACCTCCACCACCAAGGGTATAAGAATTCCTTCTCTGCTTCTGACAAGTGTGCTACCAACTCTCATCAATACTGCTTTGACTGTCAAGCCTTCTTTTCACTCAATTATCGGCGAAGCACTTGATTTCCTCTGGGAATCTTGGCATAAATAATCCTTCGCAACCCTTGATAGATTTACATACTTAGCTCTTGGGATGGCACCGTTTTATCAAGCTGTGACAGTTCAACATGATCGCAGCATAGATGGCGTCGACGTGTACCGGGGTGAAATAGATTCAGAATGGACGATTGGGTCGTGAGTTCAAAAACTGACTATCAGAAAGTGCTTTGTTTTCATCGTCTTGCATAGAGTACCAAACGGCGGTACGTGGCACCTTTCAATTACTAGTTGCAGGGAGTATTTGTGCTAATCTTGACGTTCTGCAGGATATGTTCTCGCACTAATAGTTGATGCATGTATGAAACGGCAAGCTTCGACAGCTCATCCCGACCCAGTGCATGTAACTGCCCACTTCTTGGCTGCCACAGTGTTGTCGAGCTTTGAGGTTCATGTGCAGACTATCAAAACCGGGAAAACTTTGACTAATATTCAGGCTGACTTTTACCAACGTGTAAGTGAAGTCGTGGCACTCCCTGAATTAAATCTTATCATTTTACTCTAGGGCGTTAAAGGCATCACCACGCATTCAATATTCGGCGTCCTAAGCCCTCCTAGTCCAACAGGAATCACGCTAACGCCACCGTCTCCTTATGCGCGTCGCGTACCTCTTCACCGGCATCCATCCAACGCTCCTGTAAACAATAACTGGCACAAAATATACAATTTTCGTCCCCGAATCGACACGACAGAAGAACCGGAAATAATCTTATCCAATGCACCAAACAGCCCAACACGCACGAACAGCAAAACTATCGGCGGCGAAGGATTAGAATGGGGATCCTGGTGTGGGTTTACAGACAAGACGGAACGAATAACCCCACAATCGCTTGCCCTCCTGGCCGACATTTTTACTAATGCACCTATGTTATTGCCGGGCGTGGATGATGATGTAGTGCGGAAGAGGTTAGTGTTGCTGACTCGGAACCCTTTGCCACGGCGAAGTACTGATCTACGACCATGTAGCTGGTATCCAACGACAGTCATGACTCTAGAATTCAAATCCCCAATACCTCCACCTTCAAAGGATCACGCAGACCGCACAGTAGGCCTGTATTCGACAGGTAGATATATAAATGAGCCTAGTGGAAGACATGACCAGAACGCGGAAGTTTGGACGGCCCCGTGTAATGTGGACGAAGGGAAGGAAATGGAAGGGGATGATTGGAGGGACAAGCAGGTCTGTCTAGCGACGTCGACACAGATGGCCTTGATGGTCCCTATGGCTAGGAATTTTGCTAATAAGAAGCGAGGTAACAAGTTGTGAGACAGGTAGATTTTTCCGAATTAAATCGATGTCCTAGTATGCGCTTGTCTTCTTTCGTATACTGTCTGGAGTATTTCAACTATGAATAGAATTCGAACATTTTGAGCACTGAGCGTTTATTTGTTGTACCACTGGAGCGCTCAAATGAAACGCGTAACGTCACTTCATCCTTTGCTATTTTTTCCCTTCCTTTTCCTTCCAAGATTTAAGGTCTGACGTGAGACTTCAAAGCTTCAAGCTGGACGTATCGCGGTATGCGATTGTTGCGCATCACATCAGGACCTCACGACGTCTACGGTATCCCTTCGTCTATTTCTGACAGTAATACCTTCGATCCTGTCGACCTATCGACCACTTGGTTCCCCTCCATCACATCATTCCCTCCAGAGTTCGAACTTGTCGAGTTCTACCATATTACTCCCCCTTATGCTATCCTTTCTCATACCTGGGAAGATGATGAAGTAGTATTCCAAGATATGCAGTATCCTGGAATAGCAAAGGCAAAGAAAGGCTTCGCCAAGCTGTCGGGCGCTTGCCAACTCGCCCGCAGCAACGGCTTTAGCTACATCTGGATTGATTGTTGCTGCATCAATAAAGAGAGCAGCGCTGAGCTCTCAGAAGCCCTCAATTCGATGTATCAGTACTATGCGGACTCGGAGGTGTGCTACGCATATTTGTCTGATGTTCAAGGCCACGAAAATCCCAGATCTCATATTTCAATGTTCAAGTGGTGTAGATGGTTTACCAGGGGGTGGACGCTGCAGGAGTTGATCGCGCCATCCCGACTAGTGTTCTATGACAAGCATTGGCTGCAGATTGGGACTCGATTTGACCTTCACGATGTCATAACCGCTATCACTCGCATTCCGACACAGGTGTTGCTAGGCGACAGTAGTGGTATCAGTATTGCGAAGAAAATGTCTTGGGCTGCGCTCAGGCAGACGACGAGGCCGGAAGATCTCGCATATTCACTATTGGGAATCTTTGGGGTTAATATGCCTCCATTATATGGAGAAGGGCTCACGAACGCGTTCATGAGACTTCAGCTACAAATCATCAACACCTCTGATGATCGTAGTATCTTTGCCTGGGCTGCTGGTCGCAACGATCCTGACCTAGATAGCCGGGGACTCTTTGCTCGGTCTCCATCCGACTTTAGATATTCTCGTAATGTCGGAATGTCCAACTGGAATTTCGTCAACAAAGACTCATCGTTTGCCATGACGAATAGTGGTCTGCGCATACATTTACCACTCAGGCTTGCCTCTCCGGGTGGCGATAAAAGCCGCTTTTTAGCACTTCTTCATTGTCGAGATGAAAGAAGCCAACGGCACCTAGCGGTGCACCTTCAGAACATAAGCGGTCAGCGATATGTTCGGTGTCAGGCGGACCAGTTGGTATTAGATCCGGGTCCCTTACCTGAACCAGAGGACGTGCAACAAGTTGATGTAAAAGAAGGTTCTAAAAAGTTCACTGGGCTACAGCTTGATGTCAAGTGGTCTCTTCCAAGCTCTTGGTCTTGTACTCAATGGTATCACGTATGGACGGAAGAACTCTTGTGGGGACGTGCAACTGTTCAGCCTCGTGAAATCACTTTATATGACCAGGATCGAATGTTACTGGTCTTTGAGAGCAGTGATTATGCATTTGCTGCGGTTGTACAGGTTTCTGATAGTATGCTGTTAACCAACGTTGTGACGGAGCCACGACTTGACAGATCCTGGTCAAAACTGGGTCCTCCTTCAAGTGATAAGTTAGGGAGACCTTCTTTATTCTACATTGTTCAGAACGTCCACTCGTCTCCGGTTCCCTCCTCTTATTTTGACGAGGGTACCCAGTCCCAGGTATGCAGAATTGTAAAGCCCTTCCCGCAAGATGAACTGGTAACGGTCACAGTCTACAAGACACCACACAAGGCAAAATGGAATCTTGATATTAGCTTAGCGTCCCAGTATCCGACTATAATAAAGGACTTGACTTCTCCAGACCTCGGTTTCATGGTGCAGATTCGTTCCAGAGATTTCCGCTTCAAAAAAGTCCTCCCGACCGACTTCTTCCTGGAACGACATAGTGCTAGAGATATCTACGTTTCTATTGACACGAACGAAAATGCGTTTCGCATTGTATTGCTGGAGTGTCTTGACATCTATTTCCCGGTCTGGGTAGCAATAACCTTGGGCGTTCAGGATGCCAAGTCATGGTGGGAACTCGTCTTTCTCGTCACCGAGTCTGAGGCGACATTGGAAAACATCTTGGGTCGGGGGAGAGAAACACGTCGCTGGGAAGGTGACAAGGAACCAGAAGATCCATTTTATCAACCCACTGACCCAGAAACGGGTACAGTAACCTCTTCATCGATTCTTGGTAAGATTCGAACTGGGCAGAAAGACCAGTCAACTCTGCAACCAGGTTCTCATTGGGCTATCATCGAAGTAGACTATAACTTTTCAGGGCCCAAACCTGATTTGTGATGAACAGTTAAAATTTTTCACCCAGACACCATTCTTATGTTCCTCAATCAGAGATACCGACACTTACAGCAATGTATATATATACTACATCCTATGTAAAATATATTGACAACAGTAGCACAATAACATTTGTACACCTCTACACAACTTCTCCTGATTCCAAGCATGCGTATGACAACGAACGACGAGCAAAAGTGAACAATAAAAAAGTAAAAGATCTGGAAGTTGATGAACAAGGAGAGCACAATAACAATATGTGAAGTTACGTCTAGAAGAATGGGTGTGTTGACGCAGGCGATGGCCATCACTGCGTGTGCGTGAATGTAAGAAAATGTAACTGATGGATCTCCAAAGTTCCAACCGTGAGCCAAAAACACTAAGACGAATAAGGGAAAAAGAGGAGCAAGTGGGGTAGGAATAGAGTACATGATTTACACTGGCAGAACCAAACCAAGATGAGAAAGCAGAACAATAGACCAGAGCATTGCAAGATCATCAGATGTCGTTGGGTCATAAATCCACGAGAATCGAGGCGTGAGGTGGGGCTGTGACGGTGGTGTCGATCATGCCCGGGTAGTCCAAAAATTAAAAGGCAAAGATCGACTATAGTCGATGAACAGTGAGCACCGCAACACGGCCATCTTGTTCGATACCGTGGTTGACGCCTGTAAAGCAGAAAGGTTAGCACCGAATGGGCAAAAGTCGGTAAGCAAAAAAGAATCACCGTCGTTTCCAGGTTCCAGCAGTCCCTCTTGCCATTCCACATCAGCCCTCCACCACATGCCGTCCCAGCGGCTCCCAGAGGTGGCCTTTTCGACAAGCCAGTCACGACCTGTGAGAGATATAAGGTTGAGAGATCAGGTGGCTATGTAGAAAAGTGGTGCATACCGATGTTATATCCATCTGGAACGATCATATGGTTCTTCCCAGAATGCTAAAGTACATTGTTAGGTTAGGAATGGACAAGAGTGGAGTACTCACTTGTTCCTTGGATACTCTGGAGAGCCAAACGTATCTCATCAGACAGCGGTAACGAATATCAAGGAAGACACCTACCCTAGGAACCACGCTCCCGAATTGGCATCAGGGCCATCCTGTTTCCATGCCCTAAAGTGGTGTCCGCCTGTGACGGGTGTTTCGCAAAACCATCAGAGGTGTGCGATTGCGGAGTAGCAGGGACGAAGATAACGAAGTGATTAGGATGTCAGTATACCTTCGTGTCGAAGCATCCAATTATAGCAAGACATACCTGCAAGGCTCTCCCAGCAAGTACCCCAAACCGGGAAGTAATATTGACGTGCGAGATATTCTTCAATCTTGCGCCCGTTACCGTCTCCCAAGTCTGCCTCATGCAAATTCCCATAGTGAAGTCCAAGACATTCTTCAGAGAAGCCAATAGATCTGAACAAAGAAAGTGTTATAAAGTCGCAGTACTGACGAAGGTGTTTGCATACTTTGAATACGCATGGAAGCCATCCTCTGTCAGAATATAAGGATCCGATTTGCCAGTAATGATAACGTTCAAGGGTTCGCCATAATGCTTGGTGGTGAACTATCAAGTGCTCAAAGTTAGCTCGGATTGTCAGGAAATGTTTTTGAACACACATCGAGTAAACGGCCACCATTTAAACGAGGGTCCACCCAACCCATCTCGACTCCGTCCTCGACCGTCCAGTTACCAACGGTAGAGCTAGAAATAAGCGGTTGCTGTTGCGAATTACTGAAGATCGGAGAGGCTGCAGCAGCTAGAAAAAGCGAGGGAAGGATAAGGAGAGTGGACCGCATGATGAAGGTAAAGACCAAGGGCAGGACAGCTTGATGGAAGTGTAAAGCTGAACGCCTTGCAGCTGGTCGGAGCAAGCTGAAATCGGGTTTGACAGTCACGTTGTCACACTTGGAGTTTTCCTGTTCCTCCATGAGCGAAACGGTAACAAAAAGGTTGCACGTTTCTGGCCTGACTCCAGCTCTCACTTCTTCTGATATCTCTACTCGTCTTTCGACTTTTGGAACTGTAAAATCTCTGGATGGCTTTGGAAAATTAGACGGCGTCGGCCAGCCCAGAAAATTTGGATATGTCACTCTTGAAACGACTCCACAAGCGCTCAAAAGGTGCCTAACTACTCTAAGTGGCTCCACATGGAAAGGTGCTAGACTACGTATTGGAGAAGCTAAACCCGACTATGCGGAACGATTGCAAAAAGAACGCGCTGCAGTTGCAGCTGAACCTCCGAAGAAAAAACGAAGAATCCATCATAGCAAGTACAATGCTATCCTCGCCGGCGACATGACCTTGGTGACGCGAGAAAACGTCTCTGGCCGCGCTGGTTGGAAAGTGATGCCGTCTGGAAGAGTTGTCCGGTCTATGCGGATGAGACCTGAGCGGCCGTTACCGCCGCTGCCGGGAAAAGAACTGAAAAGGGCTGTTGGGAAGAAAAAGATGAGGATAAAAGAACCCGATACGAGAGCACGTAGAAGGAAGATTGATGTGACAAAATGGGATGGATCATACATTCGAGGGGAGTTTTTGGGCTCAGAAGAAGTCGCGAGGAGAATTGATGAAAGAACTACGTCAGTGAAGCGGGGAGAGGTTGAAGATGAGGAAAGTGAAGACGAAGAAGATGAAGGTTTAGATATCGAGGATACAGAAGGCGAAGAAACACCGGAAGTTGTTCCTGAACCAACGGAACGACAAAAATCATCACCTCCCACCCAAATTTCGAAACCTTCCGCTTCATCACGCTCAAATAGCAATTCAGCACCGGCACCTTTAGTATCTGCACTCTCATCTGATCTACAAGCCGAGAAAACGCAAACTCTTTCCTTCCTCCAATCTCTCTTCGACTCTAATTCTCAGAAAACAGCTTTCGGAGCTACAGCGGACTGGGACTCGGATATCGACCTCGAAGATGTAGAGTCTCGCGTGATCCAGCGGAAATCTCGCGCTGATGAGGACGATGATGAATTCGAGGTCGTCCCGCAGGACTCTCAGTCTATACCTACTGAGAAGGATGTCAAAGAGGATGCAATGGATGTAGATGCCCCTCCGGCAGTTTCACCCCCCAATCAGACTCAACCTGATACCGAGTCTCAGCACCAACTTCCTGCACCTCCCCCAGCAGAGCCCGCTAAAAAATCCACTCTCAAGGATCTCTTCGCACCACATGAGGACGAAGGAGGTTTCTCCCTACTCAACCACCTCGACCTCGAATTAGACGAGGATGTCGATATTGGCATCGATTTTGCACCCTCTGCACCAGATGTTTCGGGTCCTAGCCAACAGGACTCGGCGCCAATCGCAGCTCCGGTAAATTTGCCGTCCACATCTGCCGCGGCAGCTACTGTGTCGAATAAAAACTCCCGCTCACGCGCTCCAGTTGTTTTGGATCCCAAGAAACCCTTGTTTTTTCCTCGTTCGATATCTCTTGCTGTTGGAGCGCGAGCGGCGTCTTCGCCATTTTATGAGAAGCCTACAGAGGAACAGATTCAGCAGCGCTGGGAGGAATCAAAGTTGGAGTTGACGAGGGCGTGGAAGAAGAGATGGAAGGAAGCTGGGAAAATGAGAAGGAGGAAGGGCGGTGGTGGAGAGGAGGACGGTTCATGATGGAAGGTGACTGCGCCTATCTCAAGGACTTATAACTGCGTTCCTTTTTTTAGTCCAAGCAAATCATGAAATAACATTTTTGGGTACTACTGTTCGAGTATTGTAGAATGTAGGTCTCCACCTGAACTGCTGATGAAAGCTGAGGGGGATAGAGTATATACTTGGTTTTGGGGTAGAATATACTACCTTATATTAGAGGGATGACACTTTAGATTATCTCACATCTGGCTTTTCTTTTGAGCGGATTTTAAGGGCCCGGGATTCTTCGCACCGTTGAACGTTGACTGGGGAGCGTAAAATCGTAGTGGCGACGGCCCAATCAACATTGTAAATTAAAAAACAAATGTGGAGAGGCGTCAATCCAGGTGAAATCATTATGCTGCTGGGTTTTGCCTGTTTCTCAATCTCGATGCGAGCCCAATGAGAACCAGGCCGCAGAATCGAACTATCTCTGCACCCGAGGTGGACGACCGTCCGAATAAAAGCATAGAAAAACCAACTGAAATTTGATAATTTCTTGACTGGTTCCTGGTCTTGCCATCTGTGTGTCCCTGATTCTGAACATCATTTTGAGATACTTTCTGCCGATTCACTGTCTCCAACGTCATAAACGAGCTCCGCCCATGCTTTGGACTCATGAATACCTAGTTTTACGGCAAACCTGAACGGAGCAGTACATGGATCCGAGCATTCAAGGACGATTATGCGAAATGCGTTCGAATTATTAATGTCAGGCTCGATAGAGATATAAGACTCCTGGAAACGATGGTCCTCAAACTCTTGAAAAAGGTCAGAAGGTATGACCTCCTTCACACAAAAATTCAGTTTGGACTTGATCTGCACCATGAATCCTAGGCTCGGAGGGTCTAATTCCCGTTGCACGAGCGATTTTTCAACCGAGACGTGAATTTCAATCTTCCAGTTTGGTTTGTGTGATGTTTTGTGAATCGTCATATACACCAGACCACCACCTGGAAGATCCTTGATAACACTACCGGTGTTTGACCGGCAACCACGAAAGTATGAAAGAGGGACCCTCGAATGAACGCCAGATGAAGGCGCTGCTGACATCGGAACAGACTGAGAATGTGCATGTGCCACTGTACGAGAGTAGGGTGAAAGATGTATCGATCCCGCGCTATTGGAACGCACTGACGATCCCGGAGAATACATGCCCACCGATCTCCTGTTATTTCTGGAGTTCAAGGATCCAGATTCCAAAAAACCGTTTCTAGGATCTTGCGAACTGTCTAAATCCATCACAAGGTTTGTCAAGAGGGTGTCACCAGATATTTGTGTGACTACTGCAAACCCATAATCATCACATTCAACGTTCAGAAGTACCTGATCGTGATTTGTCAAGATTGTCGAATGGGCACTACTCTCAATCCACGCCGAATCCCTATAGAACCATTGTATACATGACCAGTCTTTGCTTGGAAGGGAATATCTGACATCAAGCCGCAATTCTTTCCCAGAGAAGTTTGTGGGTCCGCCCTTCACGTTCATCTCTCGAACATCTTCTATGCTAGGCAGAGGTCCAGATTGCAACTTCAGACAATCTGCTCGACACCTGACATAAGTGCCATGGACATCTTTGCAGAGGTAGAGAGCTATTTGTTGCAAGCTCGACTCGTCTCGGCAATTTAGAGACGCCAGGAAGTCTTCACCGTCATCAGATGGAATGTCCTTGACCGGCAGGTGTATGTGCAGGCCACTATTAGTCATGGAAAAAGACGAGTCTTTACCAACAATGGGACCAGACATTCCAACATTTCGGGACCATCTAAAATCGAATGGAGATCGTGCCAAAAGTCCTCGACTATCCAGGTCAGAATCACTCAGGGTAGCGACCCATGCAAAGATGCTTCGATCATCAGAAGAAAGGATTATTTCGCGCTGCAGGTGCATGAACGCATTTGTAAGTCCTTCTCCATAGATTACAGGCATGCTAACCCTGAAGATCCCCATTAATGAATATGCACGGTCTTCAGGCCTAGTTGTCTGCCTGCGTGCAGCCCAGGACATTTTCCTTGCGATACTGATATCGCTGTAATCACCGAAAAGCACCTTTGCTGGAATACCGGTCCGACTAGTAATGATATCATGCAAACTGAGTTTCGTGCCTATCTTCTTCCAGTTTGAATCATAGAACACTAGTTCCGAGGGTGCCAGGAGCTCTTGTAGTGTCCATCCTCTAGTAAACCATTTGCACGACCTGAACATTGAATTTACTTTTCTGGGGTCGTCACTGAGAACATCAGATAGGTACACGTAGCAAACTGCCGAATCTGCATAGTATCGATACATTGAATTGAGAGCTTCTGAGAGTTCGGCACTGCTGTCTTTGTTTATACAGCAGGAGTCAATCCATATGTAGTGCAATTTTTGTTGTCGAGCAAGATGGCAAGCCCTAATAATTTTGGTGTACCCCTTTTTCACCTGCGCAACTTCAGGATGCTGTATGTCCTGAAAGGAAACCTCTTCATCTACCCAGGTATGAGAGAGAATAGCATAAGGTGGGATATCGCGCTGAAACTCGACTATGTCGATCTCGAGTTCAGTATTAAAAGAAGCTGTAGGCGAAGAGAAGGGGGCAGCGGGTGCAAAAGTTGCGGACGTATCGGGTGGTGTTCCTACGCTTTGAAAGCTGTCTATATGCAGAAGACGCATTGGAATGACTCAGACCGAACAAGTTTGTTCTGAAGCAAGAACGTTAATTACGAGCGGCTCAAGGACATACTATAAGTATAGGTATGCACCTTTTACAATCAACTTTGAGGTGCTAACGACTTTGAAACTTTGAGTTCTCAAAATTGACTAGTGGATTCAGTCAACTACAGTATGAGGTTATGTCAAGAAGGAATACCGGATTACCTTGGGGAAGCAGGAATGGTTAAGAGGACCAGTCGGGAGATTTTGCGGGAATGCATGTATATATATGTATCCCCTGTGAATTCTTCGCAGGAGGCTCCACCATCTGACGCTCAGATGAAAACGACTTTATGGATCTTTGACGTCTGCGGTGTGAATTTGGATCTAGTGGCCAACTTTTGAACAATCATCCCAGTGGATCTAGCCATCGTGTCGGCACAAAACTTTGTGAATGCACTCGTTTACACTGCCAGCTATCGCTCAAGCCAGTCTGTGGGTAGCTGAATAGAGTATAGAGTCCTACCTTCTGTCCTACCATGTTGAGTTCTGGGGAAGCATACGAGCCTGTCATATGGTATGTGTACGGAAATGGAAGTGTATCTGTTCTCAACCCTATTCCTTTCTGAGCCTAGTCATTGGGTGGGATTGCACATATTCGCTTCCCGTCGCTGTCACTGTCAAATGCAGAGCAACATATTTATTTGCCACGCCGGAGGTGTATCTGCAACCGGTTTCTTGAATGGCCCCATGTACTTTCGAAGGGAAAAACTAATTCATTCGACCCTTTTTTCTTGAATTCTTTTTAAAACTTAAAAATGTAGAACAAATACACCCTAGTAATCCGATAGTACAGTCTAATAAACTAGTGCTACATCATGTACAAGTAGAAGAGAAATGACTAGGCCAAAGCTACAATTCAAGTGAAGTAGGAGAGCGGCACTCTCATTTCTGTGTCGCAGGTCGGAGGAAATCCGATTCCTTCAGATCTAATAACAAGTGCTGGGGGTAGCGTGAAATAAGGCGCTTCCCTTTAAACTTTCTCATGATCTTCATGAACCCCTTGTATGCGACATGTCTGCCCAGAGTAGTCCAGTCAAACTCTCGAGGGGAGGAATCCTCAGAAGACGAGTCCTCACTCGAGTCATCATCATCATCTTTTTCGTCCTTGTCGTCACGCCCATCCTCGCCATCTCTCCGCTGGTGCTCCGCATCCATAGCAAGATCTATTGTATGGTTATTCTTCGCACTATGTCCCTTCGCAATCTTAAACTTGAGATCCGTTAGGTAAGAACTGAAGCCGTCAAAAAAAGGTGTGACTTGAATGGGATCGCTAAGCGTTAATAGGTGTGTAGTCGATAGAAGGTAAAAACCAACTAAAACCACAAGTAGTGTGTAGTTCGGGTGTGTTTGAGTATAAAAATACTTTGAGTAGTGAATTTAGATGCAGAGCCTTCGGAGTGAACACCTAAGTGAAATAACTAGTACCGAAGGTAAGCTAGTAGGACAGTTCTTTTAAATGTGATGTGTTTTAAAGACAGAAGTCTAGGGAAATAGCTTCGGGTTGTGCAATAGCTTCGGATTTTTATAACAGCTTCGGATTTTTATGGTAGCTTCGGACTTTTGTATAGCTTCGGGTTTTTATATGACTTCAGATTATGATAGAGCTTCGGATTGACTTCAAATAAAACTTCGCTTCGCTTCGGTATGAACTTCGATAGAAAATATGCTTCGGTCGTCGCTTCGCTTCGGACAAACTTCGTATTTCTTAGCTTCGCAAAAGTGATTTGTGCTCTGGACTCTTCTGTGTATTTCCCCCTGAACCAACTATAGAGTACCACTAGTAACTATAGCCTTAGGATAAAATCCCGAAGCTGAGTACGTATGGGTGACTGGCTTTCTAACTAAGGTACCTACGGTATTTATGGGTTCAGGAAATATTAGATAAGTAAAACTGTACAGTTGTAAACCACGCTTCGGCAGTTGGACATGTCAGCGTAGCTGAGTCGATGCCTTCGGATAGCCGGATTGCATTAGCTAAACCTTTGTTAAAAGAATAGGCTTTCCGAAGCTCATGAGAGTGTGCAAACAATTGCCTTCGGAGTATAATGACCATTACAGAGTTGATCCTTCGGTGAATGGAGTATGCGTAGGGTGCTGGTATAGCGTACCCTAGCATAGAGTTATAAACTGCTAAGGCATATTATAGTAGGAACTAGACTATAGTCCTTTGAATATAATAGGAGAAATGCGCAAATTAGTCTGTAGAACTATAACAGGCGTATCATCTCCCCCCCACTATAATATTGACCGTCCTCGGTCATCCTTGGTACAGTTTTCCCAAGTCACAAGAACACCGTAGACGCGAAGCAAAGTTCGCCTACGCGATCAAATAAACTAGCGAAGCGCTTCGAAGGAATTTCATCCTGGTTACAGTTTTCACCAGTCCATTTTCCTTCTTCATTATCATACTTCTGGCTTAGCTATGCCTGCATTTATGACTCGATGAAGTCTCTCTCTATGGTCGCTTCGGCAATGTCAATTACTGATTCACTCTCTATGAACCTCTTCACGCCTGTCTTTTATCGCTAGTTACCATTGCGTCGGTTCTCGGCATTGTCGGCACAAACTTTATTTTGTTACCACCGCCACATCTTTTAACCCTCCCGCTAGAACACGAATTACTCCTTCGGTGTCGTGTCCAGTCCTTCGAGTCTTCATTCGTCAAGAACTTACAGACTCGAACACGATCCTAGTACAGTTTTATGTTTCGTTCGAATAAGGAAAGTTAATAGATTGTCTTCTTTTGCAGGGTCTTATTCCATTAAGACTTCTCTGATGAATGTTCTTCTAAAGAGGGCAATTGATGCGCTCTTCTCACTTCTTGATGATCGGTGATGTGGCATCGATCGTTCTTATTCATAGGGATTATAAGTATCCGTATGAATAAATTCAACCTTGTTTCTTTCCAACCCCCACTCTAGTCTCGCACTTGTCTTTAGCTGTCGCCGCAATGTCTTCTACTCAATCTGTTCCCCGGACCGACGACATTTCCGAAAACTACGATATCTTTGCAGTCCCCGCCGAATTCAACGACGTCTATTCCAACCGGATTCCTGATATTAACCCGATGGCAGTAATAGGAACACCTTCGACACCGTGGCGACCTATCATGCTGTTGGCCCTCTGGTATCCTTCGGTTTTGGACGTCCGTCTTTTCAACCGGCTTGAGTCCCCTCAACAAAACCTGCTCTTCGATATGATAACCAGCGCACTGGTATGTAGTTTTACTTTCATATTTAGTTTTACCTTCATTCGTTTCTTTTCCTTTTTCTCTGGCCAGAACTGTCGTTCTGTGCCCGAACACAATTGATATTGTGCTTCGTTTTTATCTTCTACTTTTTAAATGTTCCTCCTTATTTAATCTCTTTCCTTCGCGTTTACAGGACGACTATTATGTCTGGTTCCTTCATCCCGACTATCAAGAACCGGAGGTTATATCCCATGTCCTCAATACCATTCTGTACAACTTTAGAGACGACCCAGCGTTTATTGCTGCTTCCTCGTTGGCCCCGCGTACTGGTCGTTGGGGACACAAGGATTTCGTAGCGATGGTCGATGAATGGCTTGAAGACCAATCTTCGATCCCAAAAGACCTCCACGTTCAGCTCACCCGGGTTCAGTCCCTGTTCGCCCCTCTCCCAATTGTAACACCACCGGACGAAGATTTTCCAGACGGCTGGCGCACTCCTGATGTCTGGGATGGGTTTTATTTGGATAGACCCTGTGAAGAGACAGTGGTATACAAGGTTCCGGTGCGCGTTTCTTCTATCTTCTTCTATATCTTTCATTTTTTTTATTGGCTTTCTAGAATAATTCCAACTTTCTTCCGCTGGGTAAAATTCCTCCTCGGCTTCATTGGAACCAGTTTGTCAAGTCTGACGACTTCGACGATGGTTAGCGTCTCTCTTTTCATTTCTTCTTTTCGCAGCTTAGTTTCCTTTTTCAGATTTCCCTGCCACAGTCAAAATTGAGCGTGTGCAGACACCTGCTATTTCCCATTCATCACCTTCGGCTCCGAATTCTTACTCTGGGGCTGCATCGCTTCTTCCCCGCCCTCAATCTAATTCGAGGCCTACGCCACGTCCTTTGTCGAACCTTGTCAAACTAGACAAAGGTAAACAACGGGCTATTCCTAGTGAGTTGGACAATCTTTATTTCTTCCTTCTTTGTCGACTTGTCTTGATAGTGTCTCTTCCAGTGGTATCCCTATCCCAAAAGCGTAAGGCTTCGGTTGAGGATATTCCTCCAACCAAGATCCAGCGGACTCAAGATGTGCAGGCGGTCTCCGAGGCTCGTCGCGAGGCCTCCCAAGTCCATGATACTCGTGCGTTTTTATGTTTTCTTATTATTTTGTCTTTCTTAGGTTTCTCTAGCTCTTCCCGATCCTGGGCCCCGTCGTAGCGGTCGTGCCCGCAAGACACTTCACACATTCAACAATCCTAGCCTCCTTGTCCTCGATTCATACGAATCTTCGGACGATGAGTTCGTGCCTTCGCCCCACCAGACCACTTCTCCCAGTACTCCCGCAGGTATGGAATTCCTTTCATATCCTTGGAGCGTCAGGTTCGCATTGTTGCAAATAACAACTGATTCCCTTTTTCTAGCTTCAGGCTCTTCTCGAGCTACAGCGCAGCAGGAATTCCTTGTCAAGAAGAGACCCCCTGGCTATTATAGCCATCCTCATCGAATCTCTATTCCAAAACCCAGCGTCGATACTTCTATGGCCGTTGACTCCGATTCTGAAGCAGTAGCGGCGCCGTTCCGTGAGCTGTCTCTTCAACCGGTTGAACCAGCCAAGACCATCTCGGCGACGCCAGCACCTTCTTTGGCTAGTCCAGTCAAACCTCACGAGTCTCCTCGGCAGCCAGTTGAATCAAACAAAACGACCCTGACGACACCTGCGCCTTCTTCGGCTGGTCCAGTCAAAATGGCCGCTTCCTCTTCGAAAGACCCAGTTAGTCCGAAGCTCACACCCGTTGTTTCTCAACCCAAGGAAAACGTCGTGGTTAAAAAGACCAAACATTCCCGGCGTGCCCCTACTAGCCATGCACTTGTCAAGGTGCCAACTAGTACCTCCGAGACCGTCGAGGTTCCTTCGGGCTCCAAACAGTTCACGGTACCAGCAGGTTTTTCGATTCACTCTTCCGTTACGCCTGCTTTCCACTTGACTCCTCCACGTGTTCTTGGTGATTTCACCATCCCCTCCGACCTTTATGGCGTCGAACATCGCATGGAGGCGATCCGGGAGACAATGCGTGCTAGGCAGGTCTCTGCCCATTATGCTACGTCTTCCAGCTTCGCGGTGAGCTTGACCTTATTTTTCTTCCTTCGGTTCTGTTGTCCTAATCATACCATAGCCTATACTTGGCCCATGCGAGAATTGTGGTCATCACGGTGTTGTTTGCTTCCCTCGCACTGGTGACAAATCTTGTTTGAACTGTCGTCGGTCTGGTCTCGGGTGCAATTTTTCTTCCGGAGCCAACTTTTCAAACGCTGCAAACCGTGCTGACGGCGTAGCGCAGTTTTCAATTGCTCGTAAGCCCTTTTCTTCTCATTTATCATTTTTGTCTTGAACATCTATTCTTTCGTAGGTTTGGATTCTTTGGCACTCGACGAGTACTCCGCCCAGCAGCGAATGGAGTTGTCAATTGCAAGTGCCCTCCTCGACATCAACGAGTATCATACTCGTCGATACAAATTGACTTCAGCACTCACGTCGGCCAATCAAGCATCTGAAGGTTTCACCTCTCGTCTCCAAGATGACGTCGACATCTCTTCGCAACTGAAACAAGCTTGCGTCGACCTCGAGGAGCGGCAGGAGGAATACGACATTGCACCATCTGTCGACGTCGTCTTCGACGAGAATGTCCGTGCAGAGTTGAGCCAGAGCCTTGTTGACTGGTTCGAGGGCAAAGGTGGCAAAGGTTCCTTGCCTTCGGAATGGTCAACTAACCCTCAACCCGAGGCGTCGTCGTCAAGATCCTCCAAGCGCAAGGTGAGTGTATCTCTTTTCTTATGATTTGCCTATTTTCTTATTCCAGTCATTTATTATTAGCGCGATGCTTAGGTTGCAGGCTTATAGGGAGTTCCTTCATGCCATAGTCGAGTCTTGCAGTCTTCAATCTCGTCCCCGGCCATAGTGCCATATATATATTGTATCTTTTTGTCTTTCTCGCATCGAGTACTTGTATCATCTGAATCAAACTTGTTTTTGTGGCCTTTGTGGCCTTGCTTTCTCTTCCCTCGTGTGACTTAGAATTCTAAGTGTCTTGCCTTCGGATTAATCATGTTGGTCTTGTCTTCGGATCAGTGATCTCTGATTAGATTTTTAAGTTATCTCCGTGAGTAGTTCATGATTGGCAGATACCCTTCGGGTATATCGTGAAGTCATCATTGTTTCTTTGTTAAGTTTTCCTTCGGCAGATCTTTCTCTTGAAACCATGAGGTGTGGCTACTAGAGCTTTGCCAAAATCTTTGTGCGAAGCTCGTCCTAGGGCAATGGGTTACCATATCCTCCCCCCCACTAAAAATGGTTGTCCCCAACCAAAAGGGAATACGCGTAGGCAATGTGAGGTATAAAGTGCTCGTCCCCTTCGGACTAGAGACCCAAAAACAAAATTTTCCTCTATGTCTGACGACTCCTCACTTGACAATCTCCGTAGGATGCTACGCAACCGTGCGGTCGATCTACAGAACCATCTGCAAGACAACCGTGGTAGTCCAAACTATCAAAATGCAGGTGATGCCGAAGCTGTCATGAACCTCTTGGTACGTCTTTGTCTTCCTTCGCATTTGACTTGATAACTCAGACTACATCTAGTCTGCTATTGCTCGCTCTCCCGAAGCTGATGACCTGATTCATGACTTGGAGTTCATGAATGGAGAATTTCTCCCTCGTCGTCGTATGGCAGAATCGGTCTTCAATACCCTTGGTCTGGACATGCCTCGGTCTCATTCAGACGTTCAATCGTTCGTTCGACGCTTTCGTGATATCCAAGAGAATCGAAGGCCTTCGTACAGGGTAAGTGATCATAATGACTGTTTCCTTCGTTTGCTTATTGTTTTCTTTTATAGGACAGTGCCAGTAGTAGGGCTGTTACTGGAACTATCCTTCGCCCTGGTCGTGGAACTAGCTACGGTGGTGTACCACGCATCAACCGAAGCGTCAACAGTTCCTATCATGCTCCTCCTAGCGTCCGGATTGCCAATGAGGACATCGTTATGGTGGATGCCTTAGGCAACAACCAAGGTGTAGGCAGCCATCCTAAAGACCAGGAAGATGACCCAGTTCCTGTAAGTCGCCATAGCGCATCTCTTCTTCGGTATTAAATTACTCTTCATAAAGGGACCAAAAGAGAAGAAACCCCGTAAGGACAAAAAGAAGAAGGGTAAGAGGCGCGAAGGCGCAACAACAGAGGACGAAGGGGCTTCGGTAAGGACTAAATATTTATATCCCTCAAAGCAGTACTGAATCGAATGTCCAGCTTCCTTATGCTCCAAATGCCGTGGATAGCGTTCCTCGCTCCGATACTTCTCGTCTGTCCCGCGAAACGGTGATTATTCTCTCGTCAATGAACTTCATGCGAAGCACACTCATCCAAATACTCCGACGGGTACAGGAAGCTGCAACCGTCGCAGCCGAATTAGTGGATCGGGTGCGCCGCATTTTTCTCTTTAAACTGTGTTGATTTAAAACTTTTGCTGTAGGCTCAGAATAGCGTAGCTGCTGGTGCAGAAGTTAGTCGCAAGAGATCCCGAAGCGAAGCAAACGGGGCCTTCGCAGAGATTTCCCAGGAGGTCTCTACTTTGCAACAACAGATCCGCATCATCAATCCTGGTGCTGTTCAGGCTATCCTTCGTGCGTAGTAGACCATTACATTTCGGTTCTTTCTTATTAAATTTGTTTGTAGGTGATCTTTCGCCTTTGTCCGACGCTAGTCTTGTCACTGTCCTTCACCTAGCTAGGGAGTATCAAGAGGCCTTGTTACCTTCGGTTACTGGAACCAGTGATACCCGTAGGGTCCTCGAGGCAATCTCCATGTTGGAAGCTAGGATTCGAACATCCGCCCTTGAACTAGTCATTCAGATGCGCAACCTGCAAGGGTCCATTGCCTTGTTGCAAGATCTCCTGGGTGAGAATGCGGAGCTGTTGGCAGGGCCAGAGATCCAATCGCTTCGGGAACTTGCTAACATCCCCGGTCCCAGCACAGGACCACCGAACGCCAATGCCGATGCTCGCATCTCTGCCATTCCAGAAACTTCTGACCCCGATGCCACCATGGACAATCCCGAAGGGCCAGTTGCGACTGCTTCGGCCCCAGCTAGCGCTGCACCTTCTGAGACTGAAAGCGAAGCCACCGTTGCTTCTAATAAAACTGCTTAATCATCTTTCTTTTCTATACCAAAGAATCCAATACTGAATTCGTCCACTCTTTGTACCAGCTACGGTGTCACTCTTTTGTAAATTTGTCTTGTAGTCGAATAAAACTGTGTGCAGAAAATTCGCTTCGGATCAGCACTCCATTGTTCCATCAGAAACAAATTGGAATAGTGATCTTTTCAAATTTCCCTTCGGAGCCACAAGGTTGTGAGGTGAAAGCACAACTCGGCTACCGTAGGTGTCAAATCCGCATGCTTCGGTAATAAACTTCTTTATAAGCTTTGTACATTTGCCTTCGCAAAATATGGCTTGCATATACTGCACTCTCGGAACTTGGAGTATTCCTCATGTCTCTATGTGTCCTTCTCAGAGAGGTAGACTCAAGATCCGTAGCAACAATGGATTCACCAAGCTTCGGCGTTGGCACACAGATTCACTGATTGAAACCAACCTGCAAACCATGGCTCCGGAGAATCCTAGGAAGGCTTCTACGACCTATAGGTTGCTTCGGGTTGTACAATCTTATAGCCAACTGTGTGTCATATTTTCTTTCTAAATTTTTGTTCTGTCCTCATTACAATACTCAGAGGCGAAGCCCGTAGGGAGCGCCAACTCTACAGTCGCGCTGCGAAGCAGTCTGCTAAAGCAAAGTGGTAAGTGTCTCCTTCGAAGCCACTCCCCCCCACTAAAGCTGCTAAGTTTCCTCTTCCTCAGATGCGTCGCTCTCCGCTCCTCCCAGAACTTCTTCCACTTGTTCACTGGTTACCTCAGGCAGTTCGTTCAAAGTGCCTTCGGTGTGGAGTTCTACTGGTGGAGTATCATCGGGATCGGGTCCATTAATAATTTCTTGTAGTTCTTCTTCGCTTAGACCAGTCAATGTAGACAGATTCGAAGGCAACGCTACGCGTTGACGTGCATGATAAGGGTAAACTCGGAAGGCAGCTATTTTATTCTGTAAAACAGAACCATCCATTTCAGCCAATACATATGCACCTCCTTCGGTCCTTCGAATGACTATGCAAGGCCCAATAAACCTAGGCTTCAACTTTCTGTTAAGTGACTTTTCTATGGCAGTGTTCCTGACAAGGACCAGCGAACCTGGTTCGAAGTTCCAATATCTAATTTTTGCCGCATGTTTGTCTAGATACGCTAATGTATCTTTGATTTTCTTCTCGTCTATCTTCTTAATAATTTCTTCCACTTCGGCCACATGAAGAGACAAAGCTTTAGCCCGAAGGCCGATTAATTCCGCCCAGGAAAGAGTTCTACCGGGAATTTGAATTAACCAGGTGGCTTGGACAATGTCGAAGGGAAGTACGGGCGTAGCTCCGGTTACTGCGTAGTAAGGGGAACATCCCATCCGCTTTCGCGTGGTCACTCTATCAGCCCACATTATCAAAATGAAAAAGCGTGCCCATTTCTTGACATCGCCATTGGTAGCTTTGTACAGCGCTTGCCAAACATCCCAATGTGGTCTCTCTATTTTTCCATTGGCCTGAGAATTATAACCAGTAATCTGGATACCTTTAATGCCGTAGCGTTTCTCCAAATAGGCTAAAGCTGCTTTGAAAGCTGCTCCATTATCTGAGATTATCATGGCCAGGCATCCCCATCTACAAATTATATCCTCGAATAGCCATTCTCCAATAGTTCTCTGATTTTCCTTCGCAAGCGCCCTGCCTTCCATCCAAGAGCTCATTGCGCATCGACCGTGAACTATGTATTTCTTTCCTTCGGAAGCCACAGGCATGTGCATCGAATCTGTATGCATCACTTGGAACAGCGAAGGCGTAGGCGTTACCTTCGGAGGCATCTTTACAAAATCTTTTAAACGAGTCTGGCAAATGTGACAATGCTTGACATAAAAGTTCACGTCGGCTTCTAGTTCAGGCCACCAGAACCTTTCTTGTAACAAAGATTTCGTAGCAAATACTCCCCGGTGCCCTAAGCTATCATGTGCTGCGCTTAAAAGGTACATTCATTCTGCCTTAGCTGCAACTAGTTTATGTTTTCCTTGTTCATCTCTTCGGTACATCTTATCGTTATAGAAGAAGAATTTCCGTGCGAAGCCTGTGAAACTTCTATATTGCCCATCTGACATGCCTTCGGGTTTCTGAGTAGGATCCCTAAGCCATGTTCTGACAAGTAGTAAGTTTTCATCTAAGCGCTTCGCTTTATTCGAACGATGTTTCTCCCTATAAGGTTCGCTTTGGTCCACCGTAGGCAGCATTAATTGTGGCATCGCAGCTACAATTTGTGCTCCTTCGGGTCCTGTACTTGCAATCTTAATTCGGGTCTTATATTCCAAATTTTGCTCTTCCAAAATGACATCCGCGAAGCATTCGACTGACTCCATCATATAGCCGCCTCTAATATCTATCTCGTCTTTGAATTCTTCGAAAGGTAGAGTGGTGTCTCTTGACCCTTCGGCAACTTCAAACTTGAAAGGAGCTGTATCGTGGTGATAGTCGTCTTCGGGATTATCGTATTCTTCATCACCTTCGTGAGCTGGTCTTCTGGATAAACCATCAGCACCGAAGGTCTTGCCCTCGACATGCCGTAGGGTGAAGTGAAACATTAAAATCTCTTCAATCCATCGGTTTATTGCTGCATTAGGGGCTTCGTCAGGGTGTTGCAACATCCCTTTAATGTACTTAGCATCGGTTTCTATTACAAGATTCCGTACACCGTACAACAGATGTTTCGTGGCCCGAAGCGTCCTAAACAAGCCAAACAGTTCACGCTTCGGTTGTGAAAATCTCGCCTCTCTTCCATTAAGTGTAATTGAACCAAATCTGATGTACTTCATTTTGTGCTTGTCACCATCTGGGCTAAGTTGTCTTATGTAGAATCCAGCTGCCATGTAGGACGTATCTACGGAGAGTATTATTTCTCCACCGTTTTCTAAATCAATATTCCCTAGGCAAGGACAATCCATAACAGACTCTTGCAACGCAGTAACCGAACGTTCTTGTTCAGGTCCCCATGTAAAAGGAACATCCTTGCGAAGCAGCTTCGTCAACCCATTGGCTTTCTTAGCATAATCTTTGATGAACATCCGAAGGACGCCAGTTGTTCCGAGGAACGCTCGAACGTCACTAATATTGTTAAACTTGCTCCAGTTCGTAATAGTATGGACTTTTCCTTTCTCTGGTTTTCGACCTGCGTAGCTACATACGTGCCCTACGACTTGAAATTCATCGGCACATAATATTGCTTTATGACCTGAGAAGGTTCCTCCGGCATACTTCATTCTTTGTACGACTCTATTTAAATTTTGGAAATGTTCCCAGACAAAGCGTCGGATTCCAGGATTCTCTGCAATAGTTTCGAATCCGCCTTCGGGTAACTCATACCTTGTCTTCGGACCTCTAACTGGTACATCATCGATGTATGGCACTGATATATGAGGAATTTCTTCCTTCAATATATATGTGACATCATCGTGAAAAATAGGTACCGAATTGGTCCATCCCATAGGTAGAGTAACTAGTCGAAGGGCACCGAAGGGTGTCTGGAACGTTGTATAATCTCTGCTTGATTCTGCTAATATTCTTTCATCGTAGCCCACATACAAATCTAGTACGCCTCCGCAGGCTCTTCCTGAAAAGTGCGCGGCTAGATCGTCCGTAGCTGGAGGTATACCCGAATGCGCAATTGTTACAGCATTCAAAGGTTCCAAGCTGTGGACAAGCCGAAGGCTTTTACCATCTTTCTTTACTACAGTAAACCATCGCGAGCGATATGATGAGTTCGAAGGCTCATATACGCCAGCTTTGATTTTCGTCTGGATAATCTTGCAAACTTCTGGATATAGTGCCGGCGGAATAGGTATGTTCTTTAATACCCATGGAGTATGAGGAATTACTGGCATCTCGACAGGGGGGAAATATTCCTCCTTGAAATGTCCTCGTTCATCATCATTCCACGCGAAGCCTTGTTCCTGCTCCATCATAAAATGGTGCATAAGCTTGCGTTCTTCGGGCCATAGGAAATCTTCTTTATGTACAGCATCAATAATCTCTTTTCGTTCTTGGGTATATCTCCCCGTAGGTGTAAATTCCGGCGGGTTAGGTGATAGCTTCGGCATTTCTGCTAAGGGATCACCTGTGATATTCCGAACGATTCTAAACTTCTCTGGTAGCGCAGCTAACACTGGTTTCACTTTAACTCCTACGGGTTTGTATTTCTTCGATCCAAACACCGCTACGGGAGTAAAGCTTAACGCTTGGCGCTTCGGTAGTTTTCCACATGCATGGTCTACTTCCGGTGGTATGATGGTATTCACCATTGAGGTATCTTGGGTATAATTTATTGTACATTGACAGAGAGAATTGGAACAGAAAGTAGAGTGAGAATGAAAAGAGTTAGGAGAGACTGAGGTTTGATGAAATGTTTTTGTATTTTTATCATTTTCTGATATTTTTGTATTTTCTTCGGCAAGATTACTGCTTCGGATGTCAAACAGAAGGACAGTAGGACTTCGATTCTCCGCAGGTATAGTTATACACTGTGGTTCCTTCGGAAGACCTTTATTCACTTCCTTCGCCTGTCGAGTACTACTCCCCTTCGGTGAACTAGTCTTGCTAGAACTTCCCGGTTTTTCATACACTCGAGATAGGTAGCTTTTCAGGGTATACTCCGCAGGTAAATCTACGTTCGTAGCCTCTACTGATGCAGCGAGGTACGTTCGTATCAACTCTTGTTTGCCGAAGGTTCCTGGTTTTCGCTTGCGTTTGCCCGTAGCTTTCTTCTTCCCTTTCTTTCCTCGGTTTTCTGGCAGACAGAATCCTTCGATTTCAACTTCGCCGTCGGAGCGTATATTGAAAATCAGGGCAACCTCTCCTTGGTCTTGTCCGATCAATTCCTCAAGGTTGCCGGAAAATCCGCCATGCTCTTCAATTCATCTTTACCCGAAGGTGGATCTTTAACCGCTAGAGGCCTTGTCTTACCCCTTTCATATGTGGGTATGGTCACCTTTCTCTTCGTATTGGGACAAGTGATGGTAATCCTCGAACCACCATCGGACTCATTTTCTACAACGCTTCGGGTTAAAGTGTCGAAGGGTCTACCCAGTAACATTTCGTAGGCCGGTTCGTTAATGATATGTACTTGTAGATACAAGGTAACGCCGTCAAAATTGATGGCTACGTTTCGGGCTATCCCTAAGGACTTCTCTACTTGTCCATTAGCTGACTGCATATATATTCGTATATCAGGGTCCCAGCTAAGGCCTAATTCTTCTGCAATTTTTCTTGAAGCTGACACGATCTGTGAACCTGGGTCATAGATACTTTCTATTCTCATCCTAGCATTAATCCAAGGATTTAACGCTCGAATAGAAGTAGTGTCTTTGGCTACCAGCACAGGCTTCGGCTTTTCTCCTGGTGCTAAGGAATCTAGATACTGAAGGATAGGATCTGTTATTTGACTCCCTTCGCCGTAGGCTTCGACAGAGAATTGATTGAATGCCACCACCGGAGGTAAGTCTTCGATTCGAATGACATCTCCTTGTGGGATCTCAGGCATTTCATCTGTCCCTTCGGTTGTATCATAGTTGTCCTCTTCTTGATCGTCTTTCCGTTCTTCAGTTTCATTGATCCCTTCGGCATCCAACTTTTCAATGAAATCGAACATATGGACTTGTTGCTTCGTCAGTGGAATACGTCGTTGCGTTATTCGTTTTCTGACTTCTTCATGGGTAGACTTGGAGACTCCTAAAAGCTCTCCAATGTTCGTACTGACATTAGTGTCCATAATCTTTCCAACAATTTTGTCTACCAGCTCAGCATCCTCTACCGAAGCTCGATTCTGGTAAGCTGGAGACTTTTCCTTCGCTAAAGGTATAGGGTCATCTTTCTCCTTCGGGCCAACCTCTTGTCGTCCTTGATGGGTACGTGGTGAAGTTGCATCCTTCGGAGGATTAGCCTTTGGATAATTAACATCCTTTATTCCCTTATAAGGTGCTGCTGGAAACGATGCCCAAGGCGGAAGTGGCGAGATAGCCTCCCTTCGCACGTCATCCTCCATTTCTTCTCTTCTTTCAACAATAACCTCTTCGATATCGGAGGCTACATCCTTTTGCTTAGGAGTCTTTGTCGTGATTTCGTCTGATGCTCTCTTTTGGGGTGGCACATATTTCGACTTCGGTAGTTCTACTCCGTCGAATACCACTTTCTTCTTTATACTGCTTTTATTATTATTATTTGCCTTTAAAATACCGCTCTCAAGGGGCTTCTTCACAGCGCCCGGCCTGGCAGTACTGTGTGTACCCACCATCATCGAGCTTGCTAGTTTTTTGGCATAGCGGCTTCGCTGGATCCTTGCATGTAGTACGCCGCGTCCGAAGCTGCCATTCCATTTTGGAGCTGGTTGCTGTCGTGCGTAGCATACCCTTCGGGGATAGCAATTCCGTGTTGTACCAGGATACTAGTCAAGTACTGATTTCTGGCGTCCTCTCTTTCCTTCGCTTCCTGCCACTCCTTAGCTTGTTCGATATAGTATACTTCGTCTTGGTTCGTGGTCCCCTGTCTAGGGTTCGACGAAGGAGTTGACTTTGGCTTCGGGTGCTTCGCAAGGTACTCATCGATTCTCTGTTTCATCGGGACTCGGACACCTGGTGTGATAGGCGAAGGTCTTCCCCCATCCCACATTCGGATATAACCATTGTCGTCGTAATAGCACAACTCGTCCTTGATGTATTGCTGCTTAATCTCACAGTTGCTCTCCATATGGCCCATGAGCCAACAGAAAAAGCATTGTAGATCTTTCATCGACATATCTTTCCCCTGCGTCCAGTTAGGAGGCCCGCTTCGGGGTGGTCTCGTATTCTGTTGTCTATTCATCGTAGGATTATTTTGAGAGGCCACCGGAGCCATCTGTTGATGAGCGTACTGGTTATAAGGTGGGTACTGCTGCGCAGGTTGGTGGTATCCAGCCGAAGGTGGATACACTTGCGACGGTGGAGGGACAAAGGTGTTCATCCAGGTTCCCATTGGTTGTTGAGGCTGCGAAGCGCTCTGACTTTGGTACCACGACTTAAAACCTTCGAATTGTCCACTCAACTCCTGCTTGAGACCTGCGAACTGTTCGCTGTTGGTCTTCTCTGCCTTTTGTATCCACTCAGATACCGTTGTTTCCGATGCCTTCATCCTCGTCTCAAGGGGTTCTGTGACTTCCTTGATCATGTCCATCACTTCTCTCTTTATTCGTCCTTTCTCCGAGAACGTCGATCCCGTAGGAGGTATTACGGCATCCCTCGCTTCGGAACCATAGCGTAGTCTAGTGTCAGGTTTATGGTTATAAACCATTTCATCGGACTCTTCGATCATCGCTGTAAGTTCGTAGCGATCCTCCTTCGGTACTGGGTTCTCTGGCGTAGACTTCTTCAGTTTCCCTTTCAGACTCATTCTATCAATAAGAGCGTCTCTGAAAGTATCGCTTAGGCGTTGCAGCCACAAGTCCACTAATTGCATCTCTGTATATAGTCCCGCAGGTAACTGTTTCCAGTACGCGATGAACGTTCTCTTCATTCCCCCGTAGGGTTCCTCATCTCGGACGGTAATACCTACGTATGGTTTTAATGCTTTGACCATTTCCGTCATGGTCACTCTCTCTTCTTCGGTAGCGTTAGGATAGGTTTCCAAAATAGCCTTTTTGACATCAGCGTAGGGCTTCGTCTGGTATTCAGCACCAAATTTGTATAGCGCGATACCTTTCCATATCAGTTCTATCTCTTCGTCAGGGTACGTGTGTATCGCGTAGCCTACTTTGTCTTCTTCTTTCACTCCACATTGTTCGAAGTGCGCTTCTAATTTTCTCCAGTAATCGCGAAGCTTCTTGCCATTGCTGGCAGAATCTTTGTCGATCCTGGGGGCATCTTTGCCCTGGTAAGTAGGCATCGTCTTGCTTGCGCTGGACATGATTGCCGAATTTGAATTTGAATTTGAAAAGGGTAAGGTTGATTGCGTAGATGAGATATCCGTCGGATCGGTCTCTGTGGGCGAAGGGTTTGATCCTAAGCTTGGTAGAGGAACAGCCAAGTGCTCGTAGAGATTGTAAGCGTGTTTGACTTTTAGTAGAACTTCCGAAGGGTTCTTGGACAAAAGATAATCTTTGTTGATTGCCTTTAGAAACGCTTCGTCTGCTTTTAGGATTGCTGCTTTCTGCGCCGCAACGGTGTCGTTCTTGAAAAGCTTGACAAATCTCTTGTAAAGTCTTATCTGTCTCCCTAGTAACTCGGGATTGGACGCTTCGGCAGTAGGTTCCTGATCCGAAGGGGTATTTCTTCTGGTGGATATTTTGGATGAACTAAAGTCCTTCCGTTATCTTCGGTGTTTTGATATTCCTAGACGGCTTCGCTAGGAAGAGCTTTTCTGATCTCTAATCACTACCCTACCCCTCAAGGTGCGGGCTCCAGATAATAGGTGTGTAGTCGATAGGAGGTAAAACCAACTAAAAACCACTAATAGTGTGTGTTCGGGTGTGATCAAGTATAAAAATACTTTGAGTAGTGAATTTAGAAATAAAGCCTTCGGAGTGAATGTCTGATTGAATAGCTAGTACCGAAGGTAAGCTAGTAGGACAGTTCTTTTGAATATGACAGTGTTTATAGACAAAAGTCTAAGGAAAATAGCTTCGGGTTGTGGTAATAGCTTCGGACTTTTGTAGTAGCTTCGGGTTTTTATAGTAGTTTCGGATTTTTATATGACTTCAGAATTTAATAGAGCTTCGGATTGACTTCAAATAAACTTCGCTTCGCTTCGGTATGAACTTCGATAGAAAGTATGCTTCGGTCGTCACTTCGCTTCGGACAAAACTTCGTACTTCTTAGCTTCGCAAAAGTAAATTGTGCTCTGGACTCTTCTGTATATTTCCCCCTGAACCGACTGTAGAGTACCACTAGTAACTATAGCCTTAGGACTAAATCCCGAAGCTGAGTACGTATGGGTGACTGGCTTTCTAACTAAGGTACCTACGGTATTTATGGGTTCAGGAAATATTAGATAAGTAAAACTGTACAGTTGTAAACCACGCTTCGGCAGTTGGACATGTCAGCGTAGCTGAGTCGATGCCTTCGGATAGCCGGATTGCATTAGCTAAACCTTTGTTAAAAGAATAGGCTTTCCGAAGCTCATGAGAGTGTGCAAACAATTGCCTTCGGAGTATAATGACCATTACAGAGTTGATCCTTCGGTGAATGGAGTATGCGTAGGGTGCTGGTATAGCGTACCCTAGCATAGAGTTATAAACTGCTAAGGCATATTATAGTAGGAACTAGACTATAGTCCTTTGAATATAATAGGAGAAATGCGCAAATTAGTCTGTAGAACTATAACAGGCGTATCAACGATTCATTCTTGAGCGAGTGATATTTCGATTCGATTATAGAAAAAATACGAGCGTAAAGTGAACACTATGGTGAGTTTGTTAAATCAGTAAAACAGACATGAGTCGGATGGAAATAAAAATGTACTTCAACTTGGATTCTTGAGAGCGAGCAAGTGTAAGATTCAATAAAACGAACAATTCTAGGCAAATAAACTGCAAATGAGACTTGAATTAAGGGTCTACATTCCGTTAGTGTTAATGTCTAAGTTAGAAGATTAGGAATACGTACCATTAATATCGATAGAAACCAGAGCGGTGTCACATCTATGAGCGTTGGCACCCTCATCCACCAACACAGAATTGCATTTCGGGCACCACCACAATGTCGGAGCAACATCATCATTCCGTTTCGACTTGGGATTTGTCTTCGTCTTTCCCTTCTGCTTTCCTACAGCCTTTCGTTTCTCTTTCTTCGTGGATAATTCGACTTTGCTACGTTTCGGAGGTCGGCTTGGTGTCGAAAGTACTATACAAGTGTTTAGTTCTAGTCTATATAGATAGAGGTAGAAACTTACCTTGCTCGTCTTCAAAGCTAGTTAGGTCAATTAAGCTTCTTTTCTTGGAGCCAGACGAGGACGAAGATGCAGAGGAAGAACCAGAAGGAGACGAGAATAAGTAGGAGGTGAAAGGGGACTCCGAGGGAGAGAAATTGCTCGAAGACTCGGAGGGAGTTGTCGAGGAAGAATGGGATTGATTATGAGGGAATGGAGGCGACCCAGAGGGGGGGGAGAATGCTGGAGAAGAACTTGGGGTCGAAGGAGTGCGGAAATGTGCTGCGTTATGAATAGCTTGTTCTAATGCGAAGTTGTAGTAGTCCGTTAGACAAACTAAGACCCGACCATGAGATGTATATAGTAATCGCAGAGAAGGGGAAAAACCCACCAACATAGCCACATCTATAGCGTTCTGGTTTGGCACATTGGAGAAAAGACTTGCCCTTGTACTGCGAGTCTCTTGCACCAGAAACAGACCAGGCATTAGCTCTGCGGCGTTCTTCTCCAGGACATCCGCAATAAATGTTGTAAATGCCCATCCGCTGCCTATGAACAACCTGTTCAGGACTAATAGGCACTCCATTGACCTCCGGACTAATGAGACACTTAAGGATTAGTTGCGTATACCGTAAGTGCAGACGTACTATGGTATTGAACTTCTGGTACCATCTCCGTCATATACGTGGAATAAAATGGTCATAATGATAAATTAAGGAATGAGAGTGGTAAGAGCGAGGAAAAAAAGGGAGAGAGGAATAAAGAAAGGGAGGACGAGCCATAAGGTCGGGCAGTCTGTTTTATACTTGGACTTCCTCGGATCAATAATGCGTCGGAGGTCGGACCAGCTTCCGTAGCAGTACCAGTTTATCTCAAGACATACTCAAAATTTGCATTGTGTCTTAAGTTGACTCTAGATCAACTTAAGTCATATTGTTCAATGTATTTATTTTTACACTACTAGAATCCTGACTTAAGTTACATTAATTTGCCTCAACTCAAGTCAGTAAAGCCCAGCATGTCTCAAGTTACTAATCCAAGCGCGACTTGAGTCATCAACCCCAGCACGACTCAAGTCACTGACCCCAGCGCAACTCGAGTCATTGACCCCAGCGCAACTCGAGTCATTGACCCCAGCGCAACTCAAGTCACTGACTCCAGTGCGACCCAAGTCACTGACCCCAGCGCAACTCAAGTCGCTACCCCAAGCACGACTCAAGTCAATAAATGAAGTTGCACCCCAAGTCCCAATTTCCGGGCTGAAGAATCCAACATTGAGCTCCAGTACTGCATGCTTGACTCGAACCCTGTGAGCACAAGTCAAGCATCCTGTCATAATATTTTCGTCAGATTTATTCGAAGCGAAGATGTGAAGTAAAACTTACAAGGTAAGCCATTTGAATACGCTTTCGAGACAAAAACATAAGTGGCAGTGACAAAATAAAGACATTGATACCTACCAGTGGTTTCATCCATGCAAGCTGATTCGTTCGCCACTCAGCAACTCGGTCTGCTAGGATTACTCCTTCAGGAAGTGTTACAAAGTCGGGATGTCCAATCTTCTTGAAGCGAAGTTCTGCATCTTCTGCAAGGTCCGCAAAGGTGGCAGCTTTTCGTTTGGCAGAGGCAGCATGTCCAGGGTCGCTATTAGCCTCAGCAAGGGATGTCCAAGTTGAAGACATTGTGCGGAAGTGACAGATTGTTCGCTCGAATTCAGCATGTTTGATTTCAAATTGCTCCATCCAGCGATACATCTCAGCTTCTGCGCGGAACCACTGAACACGGTCTCCTATGAAAATATAGTTAGGGGGGGGAGGGGGAATGGACAAGCAATAGGATAAGAACATCACCTTCTTCCTCCCACGCCTCCAATTCTTTGTCGCTCATTTTGTTTCGCGTTCCACGAGCCCAGAGCCAACTATCCTTTCGGTACTCTGAAATAGCTTCCATCAAGTACTGAACGGAGCCAGATAAACAATAGATACTTACTTTTTTCTTTCTTCACGGCACGCTGCTCTCGGGCATCAAGGGGAGACTCGTCAACTATGACAGTTGCTGCAATAGCTTCTTCATCTTGCTCATCAAGGCCAAAAACTTGCCTAACGGGTTGTTGAGGTTTTCGAGGTGCTCGTTTTTTCCGGGGACCAGTCGGAGCTAAAACAAAAAAAAATCAAGAAGTTGTTTATTACAGAGAAGACTATAGGCTCACCTGATTCACGTTGAGTCATCTGCGTCGGAGTTATGAGAGGAGTGGGTACGAGGTCTTTGTCCAGACCCACAGGCAGATCCTCGCCTGGTTCTACTCCAGCCAACAAGTCTGATGCGGCACCAATTGTCCACAACAAACCATCACGTCGTTTCGAGTCACCAGTTCGACGCTTGATGTCAACTGGCAGCCGGTGTGTATCTTCCGGTCGTAGGAAAGGATACGAAGAGTTTGGATCATGTGGATCAACATCCCCCAAGGAGATGAGGGCCTCTCGAGCACAATTGTAAGCTGTGATATGACGATCACGCTTAACAAATGCATTCGCAACTTGGTGCTCGGAGCGGGTCTTGGGGTCTTGACCACGGATGTTCTTTGTCCGGAACTGAAGAAGAGATGATATCGACTTCGCTGTTGTCTTGACTTTGCCAAGTTCCTCCTCTGCCTGAGCTTGTCGTAATGCAATCTCCTGGTTGGCAAGAATCAAGAGTTGATACTTGATCCTGTCCATACTACTCAAGTCCGAAGGGAGAAATAGAGTTTCATCTTCCGGCGAAGATGATTTGCGGGCTGTGGTGGTAATGATGGGAGTGATTTGGGGCATGATTTCCCCTCGACGGATATGAAGTTCATTGAGAGCTTTACGTAGGCGAGCATCTCGTCCACGAAGTTCCTCGGTATCAGAGAAAGACATGGAATCGGGTTGCTTCCTATTTCGGCGTTTAATTTCACGTATTTCCTGTCTACGCTCAATTAGCTTTTAACAAAACTTGAGTCGAAGTCGAAACTTACTGTAGACGCTCTGCATCGAAAGCTTTACGGAAGAAGACTTCCACAGAGCTAGCATCAACACCGTATTTGCGAGTCCCTTCGGTAACCTTAGCAAGCCCACTCATAAGAACTTGGAGAGACGGGGTTGCCTGAGGCCGTCGATGATAAGGACTAACCCATACAGGCTTGCGTTCATGAGGCAGGGTCTCTTGTTTTGGTGCTCTGGATATATAGGACCAAACATCGGCACGAGATTCAGCTTGAGAGAGTTGACAAAAGTGATCGCGCTTTTCTTGATACTGGAGGCGAGCGTACTGAAGATCCTGGGAGAGACGGTCCGCTAGTCAAGGGAAAAAGTGATGTTAGTATGACTCAAAAGTATCGTATCAAAACAACATACCCAAGTTGACAGTTTTGCGCCAATTCCAATCATTGTGATGTGCAATGATAGTGTCTTCACGATGGCCGTCATTCATTTGGCGCGTATACCCCCCAACTTGGTTGAGTTCAACCCAATAGTATTCTGCTGTCTCCCCATGGAAATGGCCAATGCACCAATGGTACGGGTGCCCGAAGACAACAATACAGTCATCAATATGGCCTTTGATATGCAAGTCCGGGATTCCGTGTTCAAATTTGACGACAAACTCCTTTTGGTCCGCAAGATATGTTGACGTAGCAAAGCGTTTGCCTTTATGCACCCAGTAGCTACAGTTGGCGTCATAGCTGTCAGCAAACTGAACAAAATCTCGATGGTTGTCGGTTTTCTGGTCACCGAAACCGTACATTTGGAATGCATGATGAAACGACGTATCGACGTTGGCATATCTGAACCTATGTGAGAAAATTTAAAATTAAAAAAGAAATAAACTGACCGTTCACCATTCTGCATGTCTGCTGTAGCCATGATGAACACATGATCGCACTGGGTATTGACAGCACCAGTCTTCGCACAGTTCTGGTTTTGAATGCGGCCTTGATTTGCGATAACTTTGACGTGATTGCAATGAGCTGCATACTCCTGAAACGAGAGTTATTCAAAAGAGGTTACGAACAGAGAGAGGCGACATACATCAGCACTGATATGACCTAATGACTTGAGAAACTCGAGATACTTTGTTGTTTGAGGAAAGTACGCCAGACCATCAGCCAAGGACTTGTCGAAAGGATCGGTGTTTTTCCAGAACTGGTTGACTTGATGATTGCCATCATAAGTGACCCGCTTCTGGATGAGGTGTCTAGAGGAATCATCAGTGAAAAGAATGAACAACCAAGAGAAAGGATAATACCTCAGGAATCGTGGAGTTCGCCACCATTCACCAAGCATGTTTACGCCGGGATCTGGACAGGCTGGACAGTACAACATCAAAAAGCCAGGTGGGCGGTGCGGAAAGCATCTGCTGATGTCATGCTCCTGCCCCAGTCGCACTTTCGACTCAAGATAGCGCCAAAATCTCGCAACCCTCATGAACGTTTGGTACGGATCGTTGACAAGGTGGGTGAAAACGTTATCGGTTAGACGACGGAGTGAAAGACAATAATCGTAAGCACTGAATTTGGCCTGGAGAGTGTGAAGATCATACTCTTTAAGAACGGTGAATGAAAATGCCGAAATGGGCTCTGTCGCAGATCCAGGAAAGAGTTTGGCCTGCATAAGTTGCTTGATACGATGTCCGCCCGAGAAGCATCCACAAAATGATACTCGTGTCCCGTGTACGCCGTTGGAATGAGTGATGATGAACTTGATTGGATCTAGAGCATTTGGGCAAACACCATTATCGTGGCCGAGTCGAATAGCGTAGCCCTGACGGAGAAGGCTGATATCATGCCGGCGGTAGAACCCATAACTGGGATCCCAGACACGAGCCCAGTGTAACGGCATTGAACGGTGGTGATCGATGAAACAGTCTCCACAAGAGGTCTCATAGAAGAGGCAGTCCTGGCACTGCACTAGACGCTTCCCTTGTCCACAAGAGCATGGCAAATCGGCATCAGGGTTATGCTCATGCGAGAGCAGATACGAGGCAAACTCTGGAAATTTGCTGAGCAACTCCCACAACGCCCGCGTTGACTGGGAGGGTTCTGGAGCTTTGTCTTCCGTTGCATCTGAGGCTGAAGTGTGGAACTCGGGAGAAGGCGCCGAAGTGTCGGGATATGAATGCAGTATGCAATTCGGAAGTGAATGATCGCCAACGGAGACCAGAGGTGTGGAAGTTGGTACTTTGGTAGGACTAGGAGCGGTGGTGATAACACGACTGCCATCACTGCGCACTTGCGTATATGTATTGCCACCGTGTGTAACTCGGTGTTTCTTGATTTTCTCCTTTTCAGCTTTTGTGGGCTTGCCCCTTCGTTTCATGGTAGACACGCGAAATGGAGGAAACAGTGAAGATAGCGGAGAGGTTGGCGGAGAGGTTGGAGGTTGAGAGTAGTCCAAGGTCAAGCGATTGGTGGCACAGTGTTTGGACCTGATTCAACGAAACAATAAGCATTGTGAGAGAATAATAGCAAAAAAGCACTTGCTTGAATAGGTATGTCAGCAACGCGCTTTGAGCCAAGTGGAATTTGAGTGATGTACGCAAAAAAACCAATTTGCTTTAGAATATATAGACAGAAGATAAAACAAACTAAGTCCTGCGGTAACGATTCCTACAGAACAACATGCATGCCCTTCGGCTTGAGTAATATGATTCCATCTGCTGCAACTGTGACGGGTTCCCACCAACGCACATCCTCCCAGATCTGGTCACTCGTCAATCTCTGTATCGAGTCTACGATTTCCAACCCAAAACTCCCCAGAACGAGTTTGTGGTCACTCAACACAAGGATGTTGCCAGATTTGCGGAGTGAAAGTTGACATGTACAAAAGGAGGTCGCACTCTGCAAGCCAATCAATACCAAAAAAAACATCAAGTTTGTATTGGCTCACCTGATAAATAAGCGCGTTGATAGCTTTAGTAAGGTGAAGTCCGCTCGCTGCAGGTCGAGCGGACACATATGGCAGATCCTCACCAACACGAGGTGGAGAGCTCAAGACAGCACGATCAAATTCAGGCGTTGAAAGCCGAGTAGATTGCGTGGGAGAGGACATTGGAAATGGCATAGTTGTCCGAGACGAGAGCGGGGGTGAGGACAGTGGAGGAGAAAAGCGAGGTGGAGATGATCGGATTGTACGTCTTGAAAGATTCGTTCCTCGAGACCGGGTAGGATTGCGCGAGCGAACAACTGATGCAGCAAGTGCAGTAGGAAGAATATGTCGTCGATCAGGGTCATCCAAGCGTTCCTTGCTGGCGAGATGCTCGGACATGACTGGATCATGAGCAAGGTCGTGTCCTGTTACCTGCCGGTCAATGAACTCGAAATGGCACACTCTGCCGCGATCATTTTTGCACTACCAACTACTCAGTTAAAACAGTTTATAGACAGCGACCTGAACTTACAAAGGTGTAGTACTTCCCAAAATTCTCATCGTTCTTAAGCCAAATATTGGAGCCGCGTATGGTTGTTGAGTGTTCGCGCGTCGGGCATGTAGGACGTCCAGTAGGAGCTCTTCCGCCGTTGAGCTGTTGAGCTCGCAAAGCGATTTGTTCATGTACAAGCTTTGTTTCTTGGGCAATAGAAAGTGAGCCTCGAGGACGACGGGCTGGGGCCATGATCTTGAGCGAGAAAAGAGATCGGTACTCAGGGAAACAAGAATGGCGCGTCAGGTGAAGTTGCGGTTGAAAGAACAGGTACAAGAGGAAAGCGGGCGAACAAAACCGAACAATGAGTCGCATTGAAGACAAATGATGCCAAAGCGCATACCTTGAAAGCGTAGACGATTCAAAGTATACGCAGACGGACGAAACTATACAATTAAACCAGAACGCGAATATGTTAGTACAGCAAACCTTAGTTAACCATCACAAATGAATCTCACGTACCTCAGCAGATCCAATGCTAATGAGAGTCGCAAAAAAGTAAGCCGAGTAGCGCAAACGCATATTCAGCTTGAAACAAAGAAAGCCATGTAGCGCAAACGCATACTAATGGCTGGGCTCGGCAAAATATCCAGAACCTCCCAGAGAAGACGACACTGCAAAAGCTAGTAGCGCAAACGCATACTCGACTGGATTGCCGAGTAGTGCAAACACATACTCGGACTGACTCGGAAAAATATCCAGAGCCTTAGAATTAGTACTAATAGTGGGAGAAGGCACGCGTGTGCAGTTCCAGTGATCATGTGCTCGGGCCGAGAGCAACTGTACAGTTGGTTCTCACGAGACCAACTGTCTCACGAGTGTTGACGCGTTAACGCTAGACACACAGCCATTCGACGTCCTCGCAATCCCGTTTTACTGACCTGGATTACTCCGGTCATCTGTGACTGTACTTTTGAGTCGGTCACTGTTTCTGCAGAAGCTACTTTTGAGTGCTCTGCATCCTTTCCACCTCGGAGTACACCTTTTCAAATTTCAAGACTGATACAACAGCGGTAAGTTTTCGATCAGGATGTCTCGACATGCTGAATGCATTGTCTCGATCTGTAACTAATTTATCTTCTCTGATTTCTTTCACCCTGCGGCACGGTTCAAAGTCGTTTTTGAACTGTGCCGCAGGTTTAGGAGTCTCGAGATGGATGCACAAACACCAGTACGTCCCGACAAACATGGACTTCCGTGATAATTACTGAAGGTCACTGATTCTAGGTTTCTCATTGCCCAACGGCTGAAGAGCTCGACAAGAACCACAATCTCCTTCTTCACCGGCAGCTCACGAGTCAGTCTTCTGTTTTTCCTACTGTCATCTGGTTCTAAATTGCTGTCTTTTACTAGATACAGCTAGACCTCTTACCCCGCATGATTGTTCGTCTGCCGCTGTCCTCTCTGGTGGCCGTTTTTTTATCACTACTCCTTATCGCGAACTTCCCCTATATACGACTGGCCCGATCGTGACTAATATGCGTTTGCGCCGGGACTTCCGTTTTGGAGAACACGACTATCTTCAATGGCCGCAACACTGGTTCAAACCTCTGTGTCATCTCGCTTGTATCATGCGTCGACCATCGCCGGGACACGAATACTTCGTCATGTGGTGGACACCCACGAAAGATTTTTTTGCAGAGGAACGGCGCGGGATAGCAACTGGCTTGGGGAAATTGAAGTTGACTAAGCGTTTGGAAATCAGGAGAGTCGTTACGGGATTACTACAGCGATCTTTGGATTTTGTTGATTTGCATTCCAACAAGGACGAAGTAGAACTCGCGAGGAAATATTCTCGGGTGCTACGAGACCATTTGAATAGATTGGACAGTCTCCTCTTCAGCTTCAGACAGATCTGCTACGCGGTAGCTGCAGTGCAGCGCATGTTCCTCGAGCTACTCGCGCTTTTGGACTATTGCCAAGTGTACAAGCCGCGAATGAACGGTAGTAATTCCAGCTCTTCGGAACCTGAACCACTTGTCGGTGCTTTCACGTGGGACATCAATGATGCGGAGCTGCTCTTCCTTGCTCGCATTCCGTTCTGGTTTATCCGTAAGGTTGAAGAGGTCCCGAAGGTCTCCGTGGCAAAGTTGTCACCCCTTGTCCCTATCGCTCTTGTATGTCAAGACGAATGTCCCTTCCCGGAGCCTGTTGTATTTTGTGGAGTCCCGAACATTGAGGTTCAGTATACTGCTATTAATAACCACCTCTTAACCATCTTCAATACCCATTCTCCCTTTGAGTCCTTGCGTCGAAGTCGCCTCGAACTTGCATCCTCGTCGAATCTCGTGCTTGGCCCAAATCGTAGTAGTCGACATAACAATAGATCATCGCCATGTATGTCATGATTATATCCATTTTGATTTACACTGACAATTTGTTCATAGACTCTAAACAAACAAAGACCGCAAAACCCCATGGACGCGATAAATTTTCCCTTCCCGATCATGAACTCTTTCCTCCTGCTTCCCCTTGTTGGCCTTCAGCACTCTCTCGAGTTGATCGAAGCTCTCCACCTGATCCTATTCAAGGTGGATATGCCTTTCCTGACCCGGCGTTAATTGTTACTGTCGCAAAATACGAAAAGACGCAGATTTATTGTTGGAATTGGCTTCGTTTCAGAGATATCTTGCTCTTCCGACTCTCGCAGCCTTCCCCCAAACTTATTCCCAATTCGACTTGGCGTCAGCTTTTGAATGGTGACTACAAAGTCGATTTCCGGAACCAAACAAACCAGAAAACAGCCGTTCAGAAAGCTCACGTCCGAGATTTACTTGGGAATTGCCTACTCAGCAGCGGCGTCGATATCGATCTGGACAACGCACCTGGTGTCGTTTATTGGAAGGGGGCGTCGTTCTCAGCCGCTTCTCAGATTCCACAACCTGTGGTGAAGGAGATCATTTGGGAGCTCTCTCTTCTCAATTTTCGCTGTGAACTTTCAGCGTTGGATAAGTTGCTCGTCTCAAAATCTCTCAATGACGAAGCTTCCACGACACATGCAGCACAGCTTCGGGGCTGTTTTTCTGGCTCGGATCCCAGCAACCTCTTGAATATCAATGTTGATGATGCGCATGGAGGTTTCGCAGCCAGGATGCCTACAGCTCGAAAGAGTAGCTTACTTGCATTGAGAGATGTGATGATGGACTGGCCGTGCTTTAGGGAACGTTGTTGCAGTGTGAAAGATTTGCGAGAAGATGATCTCTACAATGATATCAAGTTGGAACTTTTTGAGATTGAAGTTGTAGGCAGCTATCTACAATACTTTTTTGATACGTTCGGACGTGCGGCAATCACTCCTCTACGACTGGATCCTCCAGTATGATCTCTGCTTTCTGCCTCGCTTAGCTTGTTTTATTGATTGCGTACTGTATTGACTTTCGTTCCTTATAATAGATACGCTTTATCGTTCAGGTGTGCGACTGATGTTGCTAACAGTCTGTCGCAGTCAAGCTATCTGCTATCATTGTAGTAATCAAACTTGTTATTGTATGGACACCCAGTTGTATTCAAGTTCCGCCTATTTGACCACAGCTGATTCCGCTTTGTCCTCTGATGTTTAGCTGCTCGTTTCTGGCATTATTGTTCTTCTACGTTTGGTCTCTTTTCTGTTTGTTCAAACAGATTCACGTGCGATATCAACTTTTTTCCAAGCCACTACAGACCCTATCGTTGTTGTTTTTTTCTATCACTCACATCACCCCTCATCTCACTCTCCATAATGACTGAAAGTCCATTCACTCCCGAACAACAGAAGACTCTCAAGGAGGACTTCTTACCTGATTATCTTGCCCTCGATTCTGACACGGCACGGAACGCCCACCTTACTACAATTATCGACCAAATTCTCAAACACGAGAAATTTCATGGCAAGCTGGGGCCGCAAAAGAGTGAAAAGGCTTGGAAATTGGTGAGTATCTCGCTCGACTTTGGCATTTACCATCTCGCTGAACCCAGTGATAGTGCATCTCGAAGTATTTCAAGAACCGTCGTCAAACTCAGCGCCAGCAGCAAATACGCCAGGAATACAAAGCCACCGCTACTTCAGCCACCATGCCTATTGCACATGATCCAGTAAACTGTGTCAAGGGCATGCGCAAAGCAGCTAAGCTTTTCCAGGTGCTGGGGAACGAGAACATTGACGGCCAAGGTTTTTTCAAGGCACAGAACGAGGAGAGGATCCGTCAACATGCGTCCAACATGGATGGGAATCCCACCGCAAATTTCAAAAAGGCATTGAATGAACTTTGGAATGCGGAGCTGGATAAGGCTTCGTATGAATCTCAAGCTCGGGAATATTGGAACGTACCCAAGTAAGTTGTCTTTTCACTATCCTTTTAACATTCTGTTATTGACTTTTCAACCAAAGCAATCAACTCCAGTTTCTCGTTGGCGCAAGTAGGCTGCTCAATGCCATCTGCCAGTACAAGCACCTTGGCAAGGTGGAACTGATGCTCATGTATACATTCGCTCGTGAAGATGGTACATGCGATAGCGGATGGTATGGTTTTCTTTGTCGGTTTGTATATACCCAACTTATTTTTGGATTGATAGCATTGCAGGTCATTCCGATCCCGAAACAACTGACTTCTCTGATGAACATGTGGAGGCCTACCAGTCTTTCTTAGAGGCCTGGAGCAAGTATGGCGAAAAGTACTGCCGAAGTAAGTTTTATTCTAATTCTAATGTTAATCTTTTCACGACTAATATACTTTAGGTCCGGATCCCTCTCCCCAGACCCGATTTACAATTCCGGTCGACTCTTCAGGCCGACCCCGCTTTCCTGAGTTGGATTTTGAGAAGGTGACTGGTGAGGAGCTGCGAGAGGTTTTGTCTGTCTATTTCAACGCTTTATGGGGTACGTGATGTGCTTTATTTTTTATGTTCTATTTGACTAACACACGGGTCAGCTTCTGCCAGACGCAAAGGACGCCCAACGTACACTAACATCAAGAATAACCCCGAAACCTTTATCGACTCTACCATTCACAAATTACCCTGCTTCGGGAATCCTCATGACAAAGAATTCACAAGATCTATGGTGACCCAACTTGCCGAATACCTCAACACGCATTCGTCCAGTTCTGCTGAGCAACCATTCGAGTTTTTGGCCGAGTCGGACCGGGCAAACAGCCAGCGTGTCGAGTTGAGTCAATCCGGTCTCGAGAACCCGAACTACGACAAGAGTACCGGACCGGAGAAAGGGACCATAAGTACTGGTGGAGTGGAAGATGGTATCGACGACGAGGAGGAGGAGGAGGGTGTGAGTACTGATGGAGTGGAGGAGGAGGGTGCTAAAGATGGTCAGGCACAGACATTCCCTGCCGATGAGATGCAGCACGACCCGAGCATTGTTGATGTGCATGTGCAGGATGAGGCACGGCAGGAGCAGACCACCGAGCTGGTTGAGGAACGAGTTGAGGGCGCTGTGAATAGCAATGCTTCTGGTAACGGTTCATGTGATGGGATCTCGGCGAAGGGTAGGAAAAGGAAGGAGGCAGCTGATCCAGCGACAGTGCCCACTCTGCGACGATCCACACGCTACACAGCCACTAATCAGACTCCCTCAACCAGTGGCTTTGATGAGGGTCATCGGGACAAGCGGCAAAAAGTTACCCCCGTTGCCGTTGTGAAGGAGAGGAGGGGCAAGAAGACCAAGAAAATTTGAGTTGATTAGTCAGCTTAAGCTGGGTTTTGCGGTTGGCTTGAGTTTACTGTAAGTTAAGTCTTAAGTAGGTTGACTTTAGATTCTGATTTGTAAGGCTTGAGTTTTAGTCTTGAGTAGGTTAGCTTTAGATACTGATTTGTAAAACTTGAGTCAGAGTTCAATCATTGACTTGAGTTGAAGCGATTGGAGAATTGATCGATCAAATTAAGTTAACTTAAGTTGAGCTCACTGTCAGCTTGAGATTGGACTCAAGGCAGACTGCAGTTGGTTACAATGCATCTATATGACTTAAGTCATCTTTCCAAGTTCATTTTAGACAAAAAGCTGGGTACAACAGGACTTGAGTTTAATACTAAGCTGACTTAAGACAAAGGTTCAAAATTCGCATCTATCTTAAGATAATGTGGTATAGATTCATCCAGCTTCTTTTATGACGGAGAAGGGGGAGGATGTTAGCCGTTACTATCGGAAAAAGAAGTCGATTGGTAGCAAAGTACGCCTTGTATCACGTCGTAAAAATGGTGATATTGCAGCAAAAATACTTGCATTAGTACAGGGTTAAATCTACTTCTATCTTTTTATTCTTCATCTGAAAGGAACGTTGGCCAAAGTAAAACTAATAATTATCAGACTGTTCTGACCCACCTGGAATATATGTCAGTGCACCTGAAGTTTGTACAAAGACACCAGGAATATCATCAAAGAGAGCGACATATTCTAAGCATAAATTAGAACAGGGAAAATAATAGAGGAAGGTACACACGCTGATGTTCAGCAGAATTCAAAACTCTGAGACTATGGCCTTCTTCAGTGTCATCTTCGGGGCCTGGACCATCGGAGCTGGTGATTAAATATGCTTCGATATCCTTCTCCTCAAGATATTCTCTGAGGATAATATCGAAGCATACTGGCTAAAGGTAAGCTTGTGCCGAATGAAAACCATTTGATACGTACCCAAGTAAGAACATTTTTCAAGCTTAGCAGCACACCAGGCAAACGTCGCACCACCCCACTCCTTCCCATTCTCCTTGAACGTATGTACGATAGGACGCAGGCCATGAAGACAGAAGATATCTAGAGTGCCATCACAAACAAGTCTCCCAACTTGGGAGGGTGTATATGGCCGTCCAATGGAATCAAGGGGACTATAAAAATGAGAAGTTAAAAATAAAAAAAGGGACATAACGCACTACGAAATCTCATTCTTTTCTCCTTTGTCAAACATTGGTATTTTGGAGGATGGTTTAAGAGTGTCCAGCAAGAAATCCAGCTTATCAGTGTTGGCGGACATAGTCAAACCGGTACGGATTGGAGCATATTAAAAAGGGCTCACCTTAATCTTCTCGAAGACGCGTTCGCTGTCATATTAGAACGCGTTCGCTATCGCCCACTGCAAAAGGAAAGGTGCGGCGCGAAGCGCGACCATTCCAAATCGGGCGTAGAACGCGATTTCGATCCAAGATTCCAGATTGACAGTCTTACTAAGGCTTACAAAGGTTTGTACGGACTCATATTTCCTCGCGACGTCAGTATCGTGTTTCCTATTCACGACCATTAATCCCTCTTGCTGTTTCTTGCGCGTCCTTCTGATTGTAGTCCAAAATGGCGGCCAATATGCGTGGTCTCACGCAGGCAAGTCCATTATCACTCCATTTTATGTATTGACTTGACGCATACCCTCAGTTCATCGCGGACATTCGTGGTGCACGGGTTCGTGAGCTAGAAGAAAAGAGGATAAACAAAGAAATGGCCAATATACGCAAGAAGTTCAAAGGTAAAGTCCTTTTCGAGATCATTTCGCTCTCCCTTGCCGATACCCCTGCCAGATGGAAACCTGGATGGATATCAAAAGAAGAAGTGAGCTTACTGCTATCTTCAATACTGTGGCACAAGCTCAATTTCGGCAGATACGTTGCAAAGATCATATTCACATACATCCTGGGATACAAAGTGGACGTTGGGCATATGGAGGCTGTGAATTTGATATCCAGTTCAAAGTATAGTGAGAAACAAATCGTTCGTCCCATTAATCTTTATCATGCTCGTCCGTTTCTGAAACCATGTTGTTATCCAGGGTTACTTAGCAGTCACACTCCTTATGCACGAAAACTCTGATTTCCTAAGACTTGTTGTCAATTCAATACGCAAAGATCTTCATGGCAATAATGAAATCGATAATTGTCTCGCTCTTCATGCCATTGCAAACGTCGGTGGCAGTGAAATGGCCGAAGCTTTGGCTGAAGACGTCCATCGTTTACTTATATCACCGTCAGTCCCCATCTTCTCAAATGCTAATAACGAAGATATTCACCATTAATCTAGAACTTCTCAGAGTTTCGTCAAAAAGAAAGCAGCCCTCACACTCCTAAGACTTTACAGAAAGCATCCAGATGTCATACCTGCAGCTGAATGGGCGTTGCGGATTGTTTCGATCATGGATGACGAGGATTTGGTGATAGCTACCACTGTCTTTCCCGACGTTTCAATGCTTACAGATTATTCAGGGTGTTGTGATTTGCGTTACCAGTTTAGTTATGGCTCTTGCTCAAGATCATCTCGACGCGTACGCTGTTTGCTACACAAAAGCTGTGGATCGTCTCCGTCGGGTGCGCTTCACACTATTAGACAAGCTACCTCTGTTAATGGCCGCAATTAGCTGGTGATTGAGCATGAATACTCTGCTACTTATGCATATTACAAAGTTCCTTCGCCCTGGTTGCAAGTCAAACTTCTTCGTTTACTGCAGTATTACGCACCTTCAGGTCGGTTTATTCTATTTTTTGTGAAAAGTTCACTGATCTTTCTTTCAGATGACCCTACCCTCCGTTCCGTTCTGCATCAGGTACTACAGACCATAATGAATAACTGTGCGGAACCTTCACGAAACGTTCAACACAACAATGCACAACACGCTGTATTATTCGAAGCTATTGGACTTGCGATACATTTGGACGCTGGCTCTCCATTAGTGAGCACGGCGGCTGTCTTATTGGCCCGCTTCATCTCGTCAAAAGAGACCAATGTCAGGTATTTGGGACTTGATACTATGGCCCATCTCGCCGCACGTGCAGAATCTTTAGAACCCATCAAAAGACACCAAAGCACCATCATATTGTCACTACGAGACAAAGATATATCCGTAAGAAGGAGAGCCCTCGATCTACTCTATAGCATGTGCGACTTGGATAACTCAGAGGTTATCGTAGGAGAACTTTTGCGTTACCTTAAAGTTGCGGATTATGCTCTTCGCGAAGAGATGGTTCTGAAGATTGCAATTCTGACGGAGAAATATGCAAGCTCATACAAGTGGTATGTTGACACTATCCTCCAATTGATCAGCGCTGCAGGGGATCATGTTGGAGAGGAAGTCTGGTACCGTGTTGTTCAGATTGTTACCAACACGGAGGACCTGCAGGAGTATGCTGCCAAAGTTGTTTTTGAACATCTGAAAACTCCGTCTACGCACGAAAGTCTCGTCAAAGTCGGAGGTATGTCAGTCCAAAGCTTTTGTCCGTCATACTCTTACTTATTGTACCAAAGGGTATATCCTTGGGGAATACGGCCATCTCATTGCCAATGAACCAGGATATAGCCCCATCGAACAGTTTCACCTCATTCATTCAAAGTCTCAGTTCTGCGTGGCCGCAACACGTTCGTTGCTTCTCTCAACTTACATCAAATGGGTGAACGTCTTTCCAGAGATCAAGCCACAGCTAGTGACCATTTTCGAGCGCTATCGGCATGTCCTCGACTCAGAACTTCAGCAGCGTGCTTGCGAATTTTACGCTCTCGCCTTGAGGCCCGACGATGACGAACTGCTACAGAATGTTTGTGAAGAGATGCCACCATTCCCTCCTCGAGTCAGTGCTCTTCTCGGACGCTTAAACAGAAAATTGGGAGACACAGAAGACAAACGAACTTGGGTCCATGGAGGGAAGGATGCAAACGTAGACCGGGAACTCGTTCAGCGCAAATCTTCGACAGCAGAAGCGCCTGCACGGAAAGAGAATCAGGACATTGCTGAAACCCTTGCCGGACTGGATTTCACATCTTCGAGTCGTCCTGATACAACCCAGCATATAGTTTCTGGCCCTGACGTGGATCGCTGGTTTGAGAAATTGACGTACAATGCTGAAGGCGTCCTCTACGAGGATGTGCAAATACAGATTGGCGTCAAATCTCGGTATCAAGGACACATTGGGCAACTGGCTATCTACCTGGGAAACAAAGTTCCTACACCTTTAACATCGTTCACGACTACCGTTCATGTTCCTGACCCTGAGGCACTTTCTGTGACCTTTGCGAAGATACCCCCAAACACAATCGCACCTCGAACTCAAACTCAGCAACTCCTTCATGTGGAATGCAAGAAGGCTTTTGCTGATCCTCCTCTCATGACCGTGTCCTTTTTAGCGGGGTCTCACCAGACACTCACGATCCGCTTGCCAATTATTCTTACTAAATTCATTGAACATGTTAAATTCGGGCAAACGGAATTTTTCGAGAGATGGCGACTGATCGGTGGCCCTCCCCGAGAGGCTCAGAGTGTCTTTGCTATCGAGCTGAACAAAGCCGCCCAGCTGGACCTGGCCAAAAATAGGCAAGTTGTAGCAGGACATAGATTCAACGTATTGGAGGACATTGACCCAAATCCTAATAATCTCGTTGCGGCTGGAGTCCTCCATACCTCAGTGGAAGGAAAAGTTGGTTGTTTATTGAGAATGGAACCCAATAAAGACGCTAAGGTAGGAGTTTGTTTGACGTTCTTGTCCTTTAGACTGATCTTTCTTCAGCTCTGCAGATTAACTGTTCGAAGCACGTCGGAAGATGTCGCAAAGGAAGTGCAAAAGTTAATACAGAAACCCTTATCTGAAACGGCTGTGTAGAATAATTAGGAATAATATATTATATAAATGGTCAACCTGAAGATACAACAGAAAGTAGTCGTAACATGAATATACCGGTAACAAATACAAAGCTAACTTACATACACTTCTCTCAGCCTCGTCTCAGTAAACCTCGGAATAATCCTTTCCTTCCTTTCGCTAAATCATCCTCAGTGATCGGCTCGCCCTTTACACCATCTGGATTAGGGCTATACGATGAGATGGACTCGTCTGAAGTGGATTGGATATGCAGAAGTCGACTTGATGGATCAGGAACTGCGTCCGGAGACGGAGGTGTAGCTAATGATTGTTGAAATAACGTGCGTCGTCGATTGGGATCTCCGTCTGATGGTGCAGTGGATGGCCGCGGTGATCTTGGAGAACCATGATCACTGGAGGGAGAGTCGGAACGTGGGGGCGAGATAAGGCCAGAAGTTGGACTTGGTGAACCCCAATCTGCTGAAGCATAAGGCCGCCTATGGCTGGCAGACAGCTGGGCAGCTAATTGACTGACTCGCTGAAGAGCTTGTTCTTCAACTTCAAAGCATTTGGCGCAGAAATCCTCCAGAGGTTTATCGATACATTGGCTTGGTTTCGCCTCGGCAGAGTATGCTCGTGAAGTTCGAATCACAGCAGAAGTTACAATAGCCAGGGTTCTGGGAATGTCTAACATGTATGGGAGGACTGGTATTGATTCGCGATACAGGACTGGCATTTTAGCTTCTCTTTCGCGCATCAAGCTTGCAACATTTGCGCGAGAGAACCGCTCATTTGGCTTCACAGCAAAGCGCACGTCCTTTGACGGACTAGAAATCGCGATGAGATAGTCTATCATTGCGTCGCGACTCTCTTGTAGAAAGTCTTTGACACCTCGCATAAATTCTTCTTTCTGAACGCTCTATATAATCGGGTCAGAAGCAGCGAGCTCTACGAAGGAGATTCTCTTACTGCGTTGAGATTCGCCAAACTTTGAATGACCTTGGCAACTAACGTCAAACTGCGCTGTACCGGTAAAGGCGGTAATCCTGACCAGCTTTTCAGTTATCTTACAGACATGCATCGGCAATGTTCAAAACGCACCGGGAGTCAATCCGAACAAGTGAGGGTGTAAAATAGCCGGGACTATGAAACGGAGGAAACAAAAAGCAGAGACGCTTTGCCATGGAAGATCATTGTGGTCAAGAGGACTGCTGGTAAAACGTTTTTCGACCAAGTCCCGAATTGTGCCAAAGATTTGTCGCATTTCACTAGACAGGAATGAGCTAGTACCATGTATAAAGCCAAACAATCGAACGCACAAAGGACATTCCTCTCTAACGGAGTATATCTGACTCAAAAATTGTTGACACCAGTAAATAAGGAGTTCGACATTGCGCTCGACGTCCTTTGTGCTCTTTCTGCTCCGCATGGGATCAACCTCGATAGCGACCTTTTCATTACAGAATCGGCGGAGGACAGGGCCGATACTGGCTTCCAGGAAAGGTTTACCATAAAAACTCATACATTGTTCAATAACTTTGGTTAAGATCGTGTTTCCTCTGAACAAGGTCTGGCGGGCTACTTGCGTAAGGCTGTGGTAGAGACCAAGAAGATGCAGAACTCACAGGTAGCTGAACCGTCGACTTCTTTTCTTGCAATTTCTTGTACTTGCTCTATCAATTGGTTATTTGCGACTGCGAGAACCATTAGAGAAGGGCCAATCGACTTCAGTTTGAGTTTGCTCTCAAACTCAGTCATCCAATCCAAAAAATTTCTGGATCGAAAAATCTGGCGTGAAGATATAGTAGCTTCATTAATGCTATGAATAAAAAGCATACCTTCAACAGCTTTGCGTAAGAGGCTAGGGGGAGTACGATTTCTCTGAAGAATAGTCAAACAAGAATATCCAAAAGAACAAAGATAGGATACATACTCGTCAACGCGAATTTTTAGGCGAACCTCACCCAGCTGAAGATCACTAGCTATAGAGCCCGCCGTGCTATGCAAAACCGGAAACCAGCCTTCAACTGTCTCACCCCGTCGAAAGTTGCTTAATGATATCGTGACAATACCCAATATGGAGGGTTTGAATAGCTTCTTTTCTCGCCAAACAACAACCTCAAGATTGTCGAATGGAGGAATTTCTGAGAAAGTGTACGCCTCATGCCAATCCGGAGAGCCAATGCCTTTCTTGACGGTTGTGCGGCCACAAAGTGTCTCGTTTAATTTAATTTCACAAAACACATCGATGTCGACAGGGTCAGGCTCTGACGAGTCTGAGTCTGAGAGGCTGTCTCTACTCTCGAAAGGTTTGGAGTTTCCGAGGTTGCGGCCTTGCATGACAGTAAGTTCAACTTGCCTCCACATTCGGTACGAGCCGCCGTCTGTAGGGAAGAACCACCTGCCGTAGATCTCTGGGAGGGCATAAGATCTTAGCAGGGCCATCCAGGCATTACATGCATCTAGAGAGGCGAAGTGCAAGTAAACGGGTTCAACGGTATTTGCGGATGCCCATCGTTTGCCTCTGGACACCGTTTCAGCTATCAGCACTCAGCAACGATGTCAATCACGAACGTAGCGCAGTATATCGAAAGGCAGTCCTTCCGCAAAAATAGCGATGTATCAGCGTGACGAATGTCGGTGTGATTGAGAAGATGGATGTAAATGGTTTGATATAAGATGGATTCCTATCCAAAACGTAAAGATTGGAAGTTAGGGAGGTAGAGAGCGCTGAGGACTCACGTCAACATAGATATTCAACAAACAACGTTCACCCTCTTCCGACAGCTTACATGTTGCAGGTCTCCAATGTCCACCAGAGGGGCCCTTTGCTAGCGTTAACCAATTAAATTGTTCTGAGACATAGGTTAGTCGGTGATAACAGATTGTGGATAACGCAATTGGGCACCTTTGATCTTCTTGTCCTCAGTCGAATTCGGCTGCTTCGCGGTTTCTCGTTTGTCGGTTTTTTTTCGTGCATTTGGAGGCTGGCGCACTTGATGTCATCGGCAGTCATTGAAACTAAGAGGTTAGAGCGCGCACCTTGCGTAGAGCAGCACCTACTGTATTCGAAACGAAGACTTCTGCAGGACCGAGAAACTCCCTTCCATCCCCCACCACCAATTCAGTTTCAATTGCTGAGCGCTCCCAAGGGTCAGACATAAACAAGGCTAGGTTCGACTCTCCAAGCGATGAGACCACAGGGAAAGCCTGAATTGAGAGGGAGCGAGTAGCGTGGTTGAGTTTATAGGCTGTTGACAATCCAAATTAATTACACAGAAATGATGCGCTGTCAACTCTAGCTCTTTCGTTGCTGAGATAGTACGGGTCAACCGCAGCCTCTCTCATTCTACTCTACAAATTCAACGCCGCCGCGCGTTTCAGAATCACGAAGATTGCAAACACAAGGAATTACTTTTTGCAGTCATAATGATATTTGTCAGACCAAAGGCACCCGACGTGCTCACCAAGACAGGACCAGAGAAGGGGTTACGTCTATTATTAATGGCAACAAGTATGTTCTAGAGGTATATAGCTGTAAGACGTTTCACATATAAGTACCATGGTTGTGCATGAATCCACTACTCTGCCTTCGTCCTGGGAAAGGTTAGAACTAGTAGTTTCAACAAAAAATTGGGTACCTACGCTTTACCGTTAGCATGGCCATTTGCTTTTCCATTACCCTGGGGTTTCTTCTTATAGTTATAAGTTTGGAAGTAGAAATTGATGAACAGGAAGAGATAGCTGGTGAGAAGTCCGCATCCAAACAAAGCAGCGCCCTCTCCACCAGCACAGTCTCCGATATTTGGTAAAGATTTGTAGTAAGCAGTCGTGAAGTGAGAATAAGCTACAGCATTATAAGTATTGTTACAGAGTTTGTCTTTGATTTAAAAAAAGAAACTTACTTCCAAAATAGACGATGAACAAGTCGATGACAAACTGAATAATTTGCATCATTGTCAAATACTTTTTCCACTGTAGGGCATTGAGAAACCAGTCAGAAGTTAAAATAAGGAAGAACCGTACCCAGATTTTAGCACCACCAGCAGTAGCATAGTAGTAATAGTCTATTGATAATTTGAGGGTAGAGCTCAATTGAAAGCATAGGGATCCTTACACATTAAGACATGCACAGTCAAGTTGAGCGTGATTACGGTCCAAGACTATAAAATTCTCAGCAAGGTTTACTCGAGGCACCGCGACGAGAACTTACAATACTAGTTTTCCCCTCAAGCTGCGAATAACAAAGGAGCGCAGTAGCAGAATGATGGAATACGTGTAAAAAAGCTAAAAAGATGTGAGCGCCCAGAGGTACGCGACATGGAAGAAGGACGAACCCAAAGGTTTCTTCTTGAAGGCCAAAAAGACAGTGTCGAGCAACTCTAGATATTTGAAGTAATAGTTGATCATATAATAGAATTCCATCCTCTAGACTATTGATTAGCAAGGGAAACGGTGAGGAGGATTATGTATGCGTACACTCGTCCAAGCCCCTTCTCCACACATGCTATAAAAAAGGCCTTCCTTCCAAATGATCGGCACTATTTCCTCCAGCATGAGCACGAGCAGCAACAGACTCCCAGAACTCAGGATGACATTGTGAATTTGAAAGAGTGTGTTGAGCTTCTGGGGTGGGTGGTTTTTCATCGCAGCCTGGATCCCAAAGATGACCACTAGGTACCCAATCAAGGTTGACACCACAGTTGACGTGGTCGAAAGAGGTGTCTGACCAGGGATATACGAGTACAAGTGAGGAGGAAGCGAGAATGGAGCATGGGCGAGAAGGAAGTCCGCGAGGGCCATGGTGCAGAGACGAGTAAGGATCGAGTCGAACACTGAAAAAATTAACAACGTCCGATTTTTGATTGAAAAACTTCCGAGTCGCGAGTCACGTGTATTTGCTTATGTGGCAAAACTACCGATAGGAAGCAGCCAGTATTAACATGTGAAACTACAATGTCCCGGTCGACGTCAAAAAACACCTCAAGAGAAGGGCCAATTGGCCAATAATATCATGTAGCAAGTGATCATCGGTCTCGGGCGCCATCCTACTTCTGGACCCGGTCGCTTCAAGTGCCGGTAACATGCCGGTAATATTGAATCGGAACTTGCACCACTTAAATAAACGCTCTATCCGCCTCGAAAAGGAAGATCCAAACCTTGTCATTAAAACCAAAAGCCCAAGAGTAAATCTATGCCAAATGTCGATATAGTTACAGATGCGATACGACTGAGCACTAGAGATGATACAAAATATGGTCCATGAAGATGCTATAAAGAACGTATAAAAACTGGTTCATGTCAAAATCAGACTTGGGCATTGCTCGAGGTCAGCAAGAAAGACATTCTCTCTGCAAAAAGTCAATAATAATATTGAGTACAAGGCAAAAGAAACGCTCACCTCTTCTGCAGTTTTGCAGTCTGAAGTAGCGACAGAGTCGTTTTTATTTTCGTAGCGTTGTGGTCTGGGGTCGAGGCGCAAACTGCGCAAAGGGGACTTTGCGCAGGTGCAAGGCGGTAAGAGGCAGAGATTCCGCAGGACCGCAGCGAGTTTACCAACTCGTGTATGAACACAAGGGATCGGGTCCTGAGGGCGTATAGATCATGAAGATCAACACCTAAAAACCAAAGCATGAGCGTTTGCAGGTACAATCAAATTTTCTGGCTCACAGGTATCAGAGTAACCCCACGTGGGGACGGAGCAGTGTAGTAAAACAGAATCCCGTCCAGAGCGTACGAGAAGTCTGGACGCAATGTTCAGAGTGAGCAAATTTGAGATAAAGTCAAAGGCTTACTCCTTGAAAACGCACACAGCGACCTCCGGGCAGCCAATCTACAAACGTATATTCAGCGTCACACGAGCTGTATGTGGGGCATGGAGAAATACCTCATTTAGTTGGACCCCTTGCATTGGTTGTGACAAAGACACAAGAGGAGAAGACTTGGCTGCCATGGTGGGAGAAGGGAGGTGCGAATAAGTAACCCAGTGACGAGCCTTTTTATAAGTAGTTTTCAAGCCTGAGACCACGGGCGACTCCGGGACGGACGGAGATGATCGGAGAAGGGTTCAAAAAGGGTCGAGATGTTGGACCAATGGCAGAAAGAGTCCAGGTTTCTCCAGATTCATTTAGAACACGTTCTGAATGAAGTACGAGACTTCTGGTGTGAGAGGCCAGGTAGAATATGGTGTGTAGTGTGCTACATCGATGAACCAGAGACAAAAATAGAGGTTGGCTAATAGAGGTACTATGAATGGTTGAATGAGTACTCCGTAAGTACTATGAAATCGTACTGTGGAGAGGATTTCCCCGTAAAGGTGTGTATCGAATGAATTCGATCGCTTACATACGAAGATGACGCACCGCCATTGCAATCAATGGCGGACGTACTACGCTCAGCGCTCAACTCTTGCTCTATCTTTCAATCTACCTAAACAATGGGGCTTTGGTGGTTAGACCCCGGCAAGGAGGTCCTGAATATTGTCAGTTCCAAGCTGATGCTCTGAGTAACCATGCTAAAGCCGTTCCTCCCACAGTTGTTCAGTCGAATCCTGGCACCATATGTCGAAAATTTGGACATGAATACCGTCAACTATGGGATATCTCAAGGTCCTCAATGCACTCAATGATCTGCGCAGCTCTTATCATGTCTGTTTCCAGGTCAGATATCCCTTGGCAAACTGCGCTTGAAGAAGGGAGCGTTGGACAAGTTTCGGTTACCCGTGGACGTTCTGGAGGGTTCGTACATGCATTTACAACAAGGCCAAATCTGTATTCACCTCGGACATAGGACATCTCGGCAAATTTACCCTTTCTCTCCATTGGATGAATCTCGGTAATGAACCGGTTGAAATCTTGATAGAGGACGTCTATCTTCTCGTAGTACCTTCTACTCAGTCCAACTTTGATCCAGAGGAGGAGGAACAGAGGGCGCAGGCAGCTAAACTTGAACGTCTAGAGAATGCTGAGCTTCTGCGTGTACGTGGGCAAGCAGAGATCTCCTCAGGTGAATGCAATTTTACGTTTTGATCACTATCGCTGACTTGCAGGGCAGATGGTTCCCCGCAGCAGCAGGGAATGTGGCAGTCATTGGCTGCCAAAATCATCAATAATGTCCAAGTGACCGTCAAAAACATTCACATACGATACGAAGACAAGTTGAGCGTTCCGGGGGTACGATACATCATTTATTGCTTCTACGACTCGGTACCAACCGGATTCTATAGCATCCTTTCGCAGCTGGGATTACCCTCGCAGGATTTACTGCCGTCTCTGTCGATGAAAATTGGCAGCCCGCATTTATCGAGAGCACCGCCGGTGCCATTCATAAGGTCTGTACAAATTCTAGCATTACAGTCAACTTTTAATACTTGTATACAGTTGGCCAACCTTCAATCTTTGGCAGTCTACTTCGATACCGATTCATCTAGCCTGGCTGGGTTACACCCTAACGAAGCTTTCCAGAAGTTCAATGCCATGGTGATTTTTGTGATGAATTCGAATAGCAGCGATTCGCTTATACGTATCTCAGATCGCTACCGAATCCAAACGTCCCGAACATCAGTTTATTCTGAAACCCGTTTCTGGAGAAGGAAGGGTAAGTATTCTTTAGTAGGTATTTTTAATCTCACATACCTCGAATAGGTCATCGTGAATCACAAAGTGGGCAAAGATACGCCTCGTTTTGATGTCCAGTTACTGTTTGATCAAATCGGAGTGTCCTTGGACAATAATCAATACCGTGACGCGATCTCCCTCCTCGATATGTATCATGTCTACATTCGTCAGCACCAGGTATGTGCATTCTGTCCGTTTCAACCGGAGATTTACGACTTGAATTATGAAGTATCGAAAATTCAAACCCCCTGTCGAAGAATTCTCCGCGAATACGGCAAGGGCTCGGCTCAGATTTGCTGCCACAGCAATCCTTAATGGGGTACACGAACGCAGACGCAAGTGGTCATGGGAGCATTTTGCCGAGCGACGAGATGATCGTCAAAAATACGTGGATCTTTTTCAGAAAAAACTCCTCAAAACACTAGCCGGCTCTGTAAGTTCGGAAGCTTGTGATACTGGATCGTTGTACTTACTCTCCGGCAAGGATGTACAAGAATTGAATGCACTCGAGCGAAAGCTGTCGTATGAAGATCTGCGATTTTACCGGTCTATCGCTCGTTCTCGTCTCCGAAAAGACACTGCCCTTCGGAAACGCCTGGAAGCGGAGAAAGCTAAACAGCAACAAGGTCAAAGTTGGACTAGTTGGCTATGGGGATCGTCGTCATCGTCGGATTCGACGCAAGACGATGCTCTCTTCGGTGGGTCCATGTCAGAGGAACAACGTAAGGAGCTGTACGAAGTACTTGATTACGACGAAAAATCAGCAGTATTGGAAGCTCTACAAGCGCCTCGAGATTCACTCAAAGCTCGTATCGTTGCCTCCCTTAACCGCGGTTCCTTTACGTTGAATTCAAGGTCAAATAACTTACTTCAGGAAATAATGTCCATCAATTTCGATAGCTTCCAGGCTCATGTCCTGCAGAGGCCTGATAATCTTGAAGCCTCCGCATCCCTGGGTGGATTCGGCATAATAGATGGCACTACCCAGAACAGCGTGCATCCGCAAATAGTACAAGTCAAGGACTCGAGTCAACGCGAAGATACCGATGATCCATTCTTATTCATCAAATTTGAGAGCAACCCGCTGGATGAAAGAGCTGACAATGCCCTGACTGTTCGAATGCGTCACATGGAAATCATCTATCACAAGGGATATGTCGAAGCTATCTACAAATTTTTCAAACCCCCTGAAAGTCAGCTAGAATCTGTTGAGGCTCTCCTTGTATGTCCTGTCAACATTTCGCCGCACTTTGATGACTTATCTACTGCCTCCAGAGTGCCGCCAGCCAAACACTCGAAGGGCTGAGGCAAGAGACACGAGCTGGGCTAGAAGTGGCCCTCCAGAATCACAAAACCATCGATATTCAGATGGATATGAATGCACCCATTATAATCATACCAGAAGAGTGAGTTTCATGCAGAATCTCTGGTCTGGCACTGATATGCTACACAGTGTAACCACTCTCAACTGCAAGCATCTGATAATAGATGCTGGCCATATCTCAATCGAGAGCGAACTTGCAGACAAAGATGCCATACGTACAGTCCAGCTCAAGAGAACTCAGAAATACAGCGAAGAGGATTATCAACGTTTGGAATCCCTTATGTACGACAAAATGTCTCTTAAACTGAAGGATGCGCAGGTAAGGCGTGCATATTCTGTGTCAGACGTTTCCCATTCAACGTTCTACATAGTTTGTGATCGGGAATGACTTGCAAGCTTGTCGAGAAGCTCTGGCCTCCAATACGGCCGATTCCCTGCACCTTCTGGAGCGCATTAGTATCGACCTTCAAGTACAGAACTCTATAGTCCCCTCCGCTCTGAATCTCGCAAGGTTCAAGGTATCTGGAAAACTACCGAGTCTTCAAGTAAATCTCTCAGACACAAAATACAAAGCCTTGATGCGACTGATCGACGTTTCCATCCCCAAATTTGACAACAACTCGGATAACAAGAAGGTCGGAGCACCAGCTCCGAAAAATCCAACTAACTTTCCACTCGTGCCGGGGGGACTATTCGGTCCTGTTGAAAAGGAGTATCACATCGACGATGATGACGATGGCGTAGATTCCTCAAAAGAAGAGCAATTCTTCGAGACGGATGATGGCTCTCCCGAAGTATGGATTGTTGTTTGCCATATAGTACAACATTAACAACCTATTTTTATGACAGAATCAGCCCGAGTTGCGTCAGCATATCTTTGAGTTGACATTCAAAGTCGACCAACTTGGGGCCAAACTGTCGAAATCCGGTCAAAATGGTTCCGAGACTGTCCTCGGGAATGTCATTTTCGAGAGGTTTGACTTGGGTTTCGCGTTGGCAAAATTCGACATGAAAGTCGACGTAAGACTCAAGTAAGCCAGTTCACCACCTGTGATTACCTGAATTCAATTTTTTTTTAGGTCTCTCGCTATGGACCTCGTACATGGCATGGAAACCATCAAGTTCATATCATCAGAATCACTCGAAGAACATGATCTTCTGAGTCTTTCCTATATTCGAGTGCAGCCAGAGTCACCCGAATTCCTTTCCACATACGAAGGAATAGAACAAAGCATCGATGTCAAAATATCCACTTTTCTATTTCGTGCTGTACCCGAACCTGTCCTGTCGTTGTACGATTTCATCATGACCACATTTGTCCCCGAACCAAGCACTGCTTCCTCACCAACGTCAACTGAACTTTCCGACGGAACACAACAGAAAGACAACGCAGACAATCAAGAGAGACAAATCAAGATCGCAGTTCAATTAGCTAGCGTGAAAGGTAATTTCGTCTCACTGACACAAGGTCTGTAAAACTGAGAGCGAATATGACAGTGATGCTCATCAATGAGAAGTTATCGCTGGCGACGCTCTCCTTGTCGACAGCCGACGTATCTGTCTTGTTACGTCCGGGCTCCTTACTTGTCAGCGGACGACTTGGTAGCCTTGCTTTCAGTAACGATTTGGGCCAACAGACTTTGCGCAAGGAATTCGACCAGATATTGTCTATCGAGGGACAAAACTTTGCCGAATTCCGCTATCAGACTTTCAGTCCTGAGCAGCAACATCAAAACGGTGTCAAGTCTTCCGTGTACCTGAACGCTGGGTCACTCAGACTGCATTTCCTGGAGCAGCCGCTGCATCATGTATACCTCTTCCTTACCAAACTTGCCAAACTCAAGGGTCTGTACGATGCTGCAACCCAAGCTGCTGTTCAAACTGCTTCCGAGATGGACACAGAGCTCATGCAATTTGACATCTCCATCAAATCCCCTATAGTCGTATTCCCGTCTGATGTTTCTGCTTCGCGTGATATACTCGTCATGAAACTGGGAGAAGTATCAGCTCGTAATAACGGTGAAGGCCAGTTGAACAAGATCACTGCCAGTTTGCGCGGTATACAATTGGCCTCAACACTCCATTACAACGATGAGCCGTCTGTTCTCAAGATCATTGACGACATCGACATACTAGCAGACATAACACAAACTAGTGGCATCCATGAGCCACACATCCCAGATACCCAGGTAGGCCGTAATGTGTGAAATCATCACTTGTCCTATAGTTAACACTATGCTAGGTGTCGATCCGCATCTCCGACATCAGGCTGCATCTAACGCAGATACAGTACAATCTTCTCATCAGTCTGTCCAAATCAATACCCAAGGTTCTTTCCGGTGCACCGGAGGGGACATCCCAAGCTGAACAGGTTGCTCCTCTGAAACCGCAAGACTCCGTTGCAAAACCCCAATTACAACAAGCAGATCTTGCTCCCGAAGTCGATGGAAACGGTCACAGGACGACTTTGGAAGTTGTCTTGACCATAGATGCAGTCAAGCTGCATCTGTATGACGAATTTGCTATAAATGATTCCACTCTCAACCAACACGGCATTGCCAAATTTGCCCTCAACGATAGCAGCCTCAGGTTCAAAATGCTTTCTGATGGATCGGGCGAGGCACAAATTGTCCTGAAATCGTTTGTCGTGAATAACACTCGAGTAGGAAACTCGAAATTCCGCGAAATCATTCCGGCTGCACAACATGACCGAAACCAATTCATGATCCTCTATACCATGGCTGGCGGCTCTGGCGGCTCTTCGCTCGCGATCCTGACGATAGATTCCCCTCGCATCATCTTTGCAATAGACCTCGTCTTCGCTCTGCTGGAGTTCTTCACTGATCCATTTAACTCTATTGCCGCAGAAGACTCTACTGAGGTCGTGCAACAAGATAGCGCTGACCAGCCTAAAGAATCAACGTTGGATTTCCGTGTTGATCTTCACGACGTATCCATTTGTGTACTTGAGAATGATTCTGATGCCGATTCACAAGCAATAGAGCTCTCAATAAAGCAAATTCTGCTGTCGCAACAGGTAAGACATGTTGTCTAATTTTCAGAGGGTTTCTGACTAATAGAAACAAGGGCATCATGGCACTCACCGTCAACCGTCTTGGGATGTCTCTTATGCGAATGGGGAAGCCATCGGACACGGTCCGTTTCTTGGATGAATTCGACCTAACATTTTCGTACGACAATAGGTCTTCCTCTTCTCAACAAATGACGAGTATAGAGATGAATACGAAGCCGATTGTATTCCGTGCATCCTACCGTGATATCAAGTTGATAACTGCAATTGTCAATAAAGCAGTCGAGCTTAGTGCCAGATCTCAAAATTCCGCACTCGAAGGCAGCGGAAAAGACATGGTCAGGATGCCTAGTGGTGAACGATCGACGACGTTCAAGGCAAATTCGAACCGCAGACGCGGACGCTCCGATCCTGTAGGGAAATCGCTGGTGATAACATCTAAAGAACAGGCAAGCTCGTTTCCTTCCAGACTACACCTTTGCTAACCGGTATTCCAGTTGAAAGGTTCGATAGATGGGTTTAGGCTAGTCCTTATAGGAGACATGCATGAGCAGCCTATGCTCCATCTCAAGATTAAACCATTCATCATAGGAGCTAAAGACTGGTCTGGTAATGTACGACTATCTCTGTATATATGTCCGAGCGGATAATAACTGTCAACAAAAGCTCTCAGCGACTACGATGCTTGCAACCCAGATCAGCTATTGGAATTTGACGAATTCCCATTGGGAGCCCTGTAAGTATATATACATATATTGTATCGTTTTCGAAATTGACTTCTGGTAGTGATTGACCCTTGGACTTTCACTATCTCTGTATGTGATCGTTCTTTTGATTGATGGCACATTTCGCTAACTGCATGCAGGTCGCAAAGGAAAGTCCCACTAGCGAATTGAATATCCAATTATCTGCTCGTGAAAGGCTTGATTTAAATTTGAGCACCACCTTTGCCGAGCTGGCAATCACGACAGCAAAGATGTGGACTCAGGAGGGAGAGGATATCCTCCAAAAAGCGCGTGGAAGTTATGCACCATATCGTATCCAAAATCGCACAGGATCACCGATTTTCATTTGGGCGGCTGAGGATCATACTAGCGAAGGTACAGGCACCCAGATTTTGAGCGAACAAACGATAGACTGGCGTTTCGATGACTGGAAGACAATGAGAGAGGTAATCCTTCTAATTTTTCGTTTAAGCATTGTTGGTTGAATAAGCTTAACAGCATGTTTCTGGCTCTGGGCAACATAACATTGGCATCCGTTTCGTGAACAAGTCTTGGGAGCCTGTTCCAGCTGTCGCGGTCGACCGAGAAGGAGAATTTGTCTTCACCCTCCGTCCGAGAACCGAGAAACACAGCAACCGGTTACTCTGCGAAGTCAAGGTCGTGGATAACGTGAAAGTAGTCACCATACGTTCCACCTACAAGGTTGATAATCAAACTTTGTATCCCCTTGAAATCACACTGGTCGACGAACATGGTCACCCTGTCTACTCTTTGGAGAAGGTAGCACCAGGGCAGGACTTTTGTTTGCCCATCGAGGCTGTCAATGAAAACAGGATCCGAATCCAACCTGATCGTGAGTGAAAAGAAACACGTATCATCTCGGTTTTTAACTTCGCCAACAGAAGGATTTGGATATAAATGGTGCTCCCCCATCCGGTGGGAGGAACTTGTCTCCAGCAGAAGCTTCACTGTGAAATGTCCACACACAGATCCTAGGGAAGCAGCTTTCCGCTTCCAAGCTTGGGTACAAAGCGATCTCAATCCGAACGAATCCTTAGTCCGGTAAGTATTGTGTGCGAAATTACCGTTTTAGTCCTACCTGAGCTTTCTCCAGGAAATACCCCAAGATCAACCTCAAGCTTCGTGCTCCCATCGAATTAGAGAACCTTTTGCCCTATAACATTCAATATCGCGTGTATGATAAGAACACCGACCAGAACTGGAGGAGTTATTTGCGTCAAGGTGGGATTATGCCTGTCCATTCCGTAGAATTGGGACATCTGGTATTGCTGAATGTCGAGGTCCAAGACACGGGTAAGTGTTAACGTGTTCAGCTGAATCAAAATTCTCACAAAGTTCAGTCTTCAAACCGAGCGATTTCGCAATTATCAATACCGATGGACATTCCGATTTCGACATTGAACAGAATCTTATCTTGCGTGACTCCCATGAGCGAAGGCTAAACCTCAAGCTGAATTACATGTATGTTGAACTAACGACACAGGAGAAATACCCGCTTAATGTTTATTAGACGTTACCCTGATTCTGGGGGAGCCTTCAAAGTTCAGATATATAGTCCCTACATTATCGTCAACAAGACAGGGCTACCTTTTAACGTCAGGTCCGCTCGCTCCAACCGTCCCACTCCTCCGCAAGATGTCGCCGGAGAGACGAGTACAGGTCAGTCACACTTGTATTTTCTTTGACAAGGTAATCTTAGTTTTCTTTTCCTGGTGTCAGATGTTTTGTCTTCGCCTGCACCATTTTGTAAGTATTTGCATCACTTCAATCTTCAATTTTACTAAATGATACTTAGTGCTCTCTCATGCCAACGAACGTGGTCATGATTTCGTTATAAGGATAGGGGATTCGTCATGGTCCAAAGTACTCGCGTCATTCCAAATGTCATTAACGGCATTGACTGATTCAAATGTTTTTAGCCCTTCAGCGTAGAAGCTCCCGCTGCGGAAACAGCACTTGTCATTCCGTCTCAACGACAAAGATCTGAAGAAATACACGTCGGGGTTTCATGGAGTGAAGGACTTGGTAAATACAAGTTGTCCAAGGTTATAACCCTTGCTCCTCGTTTCTTGCTGAAGAACAACTTTGCCGAACCCATACAATTCCGCGAACATGGCGTCGCTCCTCGGGAACACTCTGTCATCAATCCGGGCGAAAGGTGTTCATTGTCATTTATGCGCACAGGTCAAGAAAAACTGTTGATGTTTGCTTTCCCGGGTCTTAATGCCAAGTGGTCAGACTCAATTTACGTTGAATGATACTTCACCTGACTCTAGCCGTGTCTATAGGTCACCTCCCATCAACATTGAGGATATAGGATCCATTCATTTCCGGCTCCCAGTCTCATCCGATGACCAAAAGTTACTTCGAGCAGACGTGAAGGTTGACGGTTCCACCATTTTCATTTATATCTCAGCCGCATCTGAAGGCTGGCCATTTGTGATTGAAAATGGGAGCGACTTCACATTCTCCATGTGCCAGGCGGTATGCGTCCAATTGTGGCCTGATCTTTGTCTTCTAATGTTGTTTCAGGACGCGAATATCGGCGAAGACCAAGCCAAGACTTCACCTCCTGGTCCAAGTTCCTCCAAAGCACGGCCAACTTATATTATCAGACCTCATGCTACGGTGTCTTATGCATGGGACTTCCCCGCCGCGAGGGACAAGAAGATGTTGTTGAATGTCAACGGGCGCAAACGACTCGTGGATCCTATGGAGATCGGTGTATTGATGCCATTCAGATTTGATGTGAGGATTTTTTCAGTTTTTTTTTGGCTTCACTCACATAGATTTATTAAAGGAGGGGCGAACTGTAGCTTTAGACGTGAGAGCCGACGGACCGAAGCAAGTGTTGCGGATTACAAACTACAATCGTGACCAAAGCGTCTACAAGCCGAAAAGGAGTAATACGCTCGTCTCTCGACAAGATTCAATTTCGAGTAGCGTCGAGGCATTTGAAGCTGTCACGACAGAAAATGTTCCAACACTTTCTTTCAGTGTGGACTTCGCAGGCATCGGCATTTCATTGGTCAATAGGAAGCTTATTGAAGTGATATACGTATCCATTGCTCATCTGTCGTTTGAGTATATTGACAGTACAAACGCCCAATCCGTAAACCTGTCTTGTGGTTCTCTCCAGGTCGACAATCAGCTTCATGATGCTCTCTTCCCTGTCATTTTGCAGCCCACACCCATTCCGAAGGAATCCAAAGGTGTGGCAGCCCTTCCTACGGTACAAGCTTCAATCATCCTCCTGAAAGACGAAGGTGCGTTGATCATTTCGATATCAATCCATTATCTCATAATCTCTGTTATAGAGCACGGGGTTCTATTCGTAAAATATTGCTCTGTATTGTTGCAAGCCCTGACAATTGAAGTCGATGAGGATTTATTGTTTGCCCTCTACGATCTTACTCAGATCAAAGGAGCCTCATGGGAGGAGGTTTCTCAAGAGTAAGTGAATAAAACTCCGAAAGATGTCAGCTAACCTCCTGATGTCTAGTGTACTTATCGAACATCCTCAGGACATTCCTGAGCCCAAGGAAGCTGCTGCTGGACGGGATCTGTATTTCGAAGTTCTTGAACTACAGCCTATCAAACTTTTCCTGTCTTTCATGCGCACTGAACGTGTCAATAGCGAAGAGAAGTAAGTGATATTCTACAAGTTGTTTTCATCCGTCTGACCTGTGTCGTTTACAGACTGAGTATCCGAAATCCGCTTGCAGTTGTACTGAACGCGTTGACCATGACAGTCGGTAACATCAATGATGCGCCTCTGGAGATGAATGCTCTTGCGATCAAAGATGTACGCCTCACTACTCCTGAGCTTCAAGCTCGTATTCTCTATCATTATCGACAAGATGTAATACGTCAACTATATCGGATTCTTGGATCGGCCGACTTCATTGGCAACCCAGTGGGACTGTTCACCAATGTCAGCTCCGGCGTTGCCGACATCTTTTACGAACCTTTCCATGGAGTTGTTATGCATGGAAACAAAGAGCTCGGTATCGGAATTGCAAAAGTTGTTTTAGCCTTTACGATGCGATTTCTTGGACTGACAATCTCTTAGGGTGCCGCTAGTTTTGTCAAGAAAACCGTATTTGGTATTTCCGACAGTATGACGAAGTTCACAAGCAGCGTTGGTAAAGGTATCGTGTCGCATGTATCTGTATAGAAACAATCTGTAACGCTGAACTCTCATAGGTCTTTCTGCGGCCACTTTTGATTCGGAATATCAGGCTAGGCGACGGATGAATCAGCGACGCAACAAGCCTAAACATGCCATGTACGTTGCGACCCATGCTATCTTTGAGTCTGCTCTTAACGAAGATATCTAGCAATGGTGTCACGGCCGGCGGTGAAGCATTTGCTAACAGTGTGGCCAGCGCAATGGAGGGCGTCTTGGTGTGTATTGTGCACTCCATGCTATGACTGTTTCCTCAAAATGTTTAAATTTAGATGAAGCCACTTGAAGGTGCAGAATCAGAAGGAGCTGTCGGATTCTTCAAGGGAATGGGTAAAGGAATTGTTGGGTGTGTACCTTGAACTGTTTTTCAGTAAGAGTTGTTCATAATATTCCAGCAGCGCTGTCACGAAACCCGTGGTTGGTGTCTTTGATCTGGCGTCCAATGTCTCAGAAGGTAGGAAGATACTACTACGTATATCGTCATGATCCTCAACTATCGATAGGCATTCGTAACACTACGACGGTCTTCGACAACCCGGAGAGGGACCGTGTGCGCTTGGTATGTTATCTAAACCAGACGAGTGCATGCCTTAACCATTTCTATAGCCCAGGCTTGTTCCTCATGACAGTGTCCTACGTGTAAGTCGATTGCTTAACACGCCCCTCTTCGTGACTAACTGAACTTCTCTAACAAAGCCTTACGCTGCACGAGAAGCAATGGGACAATATTGGATGAGGGACCTCAACGGTGGTGCATATCGACGTGAATTCTACGTCGCCCACATCAGTGCGTATCGATGATGTTTTTTACTCCCTAATCTTCTACTCACTATCCCCGAAGATACCCCTGGAAGTGACAACGTCGTTCTTCTTACAATGTCACGTATACTGTCGTTTTGGTCGAAAAAGTTGCGGCTCGACTGGGAACTTCCTTTGACACAAGTCAAAGGTATAACCGTTGAGGATACAGGTATTCGATTTGCTCACAAGGCCGGAAAAGAACACGACAAATTTGTCTTTATTCCCGATAAAGCATCCCAATCTTGGTTTTTCGAACGTGTAGCTGGGGTAGTGAAAGCATTCAATATGCGAAAGAAAATGGAATGAATGCTGCGGTATATGTTTGTAGTATGTATGTAAATAGGAACGAACACTTCTAAAGAATACCTATGATACATAGAGATAAAATAAAATTAGTGTCCAAGCAATGGGAACAGAAACCTAGGGTATTTGGACAGATTCAGTGATGCCACGAGAAACTATTGTGTCACCACTAAAGGTAGGACTCGGCTGGTTTTGATTGAACGCGCCCTTGCCGAGTTCCCGATGAGGATGTCGACGAGGAATGGGCATTTTACCGAAATCATCAGGTATATTGTTCATCTGCGAGAAATCATCCTCATCATCACTCAAGTGAGGTCGGTAACTCCCTCGAGGACTTGCAGAATAGGCACTTTGGAAGTCCGTGTCTGACTCGTCTGTGGTGCCATTTGTAACGGGAGTGAGCGCCGGAGTACTAGGGGATACTGGCGTAGTCGCGCTCAACGACGCGCCTGAAGCAATTTTGCGCACCTGAGGGGTTGGGCTTCCTCGCTCTCCTCGGCTGCCCTTTGTATGACGTGTAGGAGTACGGGTTCCTTCATTGATTCGGTTCCGGCGAAAAGAAGAGGGAATAGAGCGAGCATCATCCGTAATGTCACCCGGTGTAGCCGTGCCGCCATTAGTTTGCGTAGAGGAGACAGTACCACTCCTGTTTCGGCTGGAAGTTTTGGTGACAGTCTTGCTTCGATTACGACTGTACCCAAATTCCGACATTTCGGACTCGCTTTCATGGCTCGAGACATTTCCTCGCCATTTTGCAGTTCGTCGTTCAGTCGCAAGAGCCGACTCCAACTAGAATCACACGCTGAGCTCGAATAGAACTGATGTAGAACAATAAAGCTTACCTTCTGTTGGATTTCAATGACCTTTTGAGCTATGTTCTCACTCTTTTGGCTAATTCCTTCATCTACCGCACTCATACCATCCTGGGGCGCGTCCAGATCAGATGCAGAAAAGCGTTTCTTCTTGACTTCAGTAAGCTCTTCCTCTTCATCTTCCTGGATGGTCTCCGTGCCACGTTGAACCTTTAGAATCTCAGGAATCTCAGGTACGTCATCATCACCTTCGAAAGCTTCTGCCAAAGTTGACTCTGTACCAAAAGAACGGGCATGTCGGGATGGAGTGGCATCACTGGTTTTCCTTGACCGAGGATTGGAAACGTTGGAGAGTCGACTGTTGGGCCTCGAGCTCGCGTAATCCGACTCGTCCATGTCAACAGTCATTGAAACAAGTGCACGCTCAATTTGTGCTTCAACCTCTGCAATCATGTCGGCACGTTCCTGTTCCATGGTGAACATTTGCTCTCTCATCCTCTCAAGCTCGGCCGCAGCCTCCTTGTGAGCTCCTTCGGTTTCTTTCAATTCTGATTACAAGAGTCAGTACAGGGCAGTAAGCAATCGATTGAAGCGACCCACGGTTCTGAAGCTTGGTCTTTTCAGCAGCGGTAAGAGTGACCAAGCCAGACAACCTTTTGGTTTCTCTTTGTTCCTTGTTGATCCTCGCACGTAGTTGGTTAGCCTCGGCGCTCAATTTCTCCGCATATTGCTCAAAGGTGACAAATTTGTCTCTCCATAGATCAGATTCAGTCATCAAGAAGTTGAGCCTTCGAGATAGTCGACCAATCTTGGTTTCAAGATCATCACGAGCATCGACAAATGCAGTAGCACGTTTACGAATGGAAAGCTGGGCAAGTTGCTCTGCAGATGTAAGCTGAGGAGGCCGTTTGACAGATCCAAACATCGAGATGCGTTTGAAGAACGAAGGCTTTTTGTACTACATGAACAAAGGGTATGAGTGTAAGGCCATATTAGACGAGAAACACGGACCTTTTCTTGGAGAACGCCATCAAACGCTTGGATAATACGCGTAGAGTGCCACCAGTCGGGAGGTTTGATTTGGTCTGCGACTGCAGAGGATGAGGCTCCACGTTTAGCTTGGATCTTACAAATCGGCCTGAAGCGACCCGCAGGGAAAGCTTCTTTGAATTCACTACGAACAGCTCAATAACACTGATTATGAAACAAGAATGATGACCAACCTTGGAATAGAATGGTCGGGATGATAGTAGCCTTCAAAGGCAGCCTGGAGTCTCTGGCGGTAAATTTCCCTCTGTTTCTTAGTAGAAACACATCCAGGAGGTGGAGATGAACAGGATCTAAATGATGAAAGAAGAATTAGTTGCCATTCATCTAACGTAGTGGAGACGTACACATAGTTCATATCACTGTGAAGAATGTTGAGTTAGAATTTACGCAAAGAAGTCGATAACCACGACAACTCACAGATCACAAACACAGACTTCGGCAGAGGGTCTAATGCTATAGCGAGCTTCCATCGCAAGACCCATAATCCATGGTCCAGGATCGTCGATGTAGATTTTTGCGTCACGGGAATGAACGGCTGGAAGGGCAATTCCGTTCCATCCTCGAAGTTCTACGAGGTACTTGATTGTGAACACGGCGATCTTTCCAGGAACTATAGTTAGAAGCCAGATCGATACCTTGAAAACTGAATTATCGCTACTTACACCGAGCATGGCAGGATGCCTGGAAAGGAAGAGAACTCGACCAGTGGGAGCCAGGGCAATCTATAGAATCTATTGAACAATTGAATCGGATGAAGTGCTTGATAGACGTGCCTCGCAGATAGTCAGGATGTTGTCAATGTTAAGAGCCTGGAACAGGGGCCACATGGTAAAGTTGATATCAACCAAGCCTCGTCCAAAATCAAGTCCACCGGGGAAGCGGGCAATAACCTCCAAACCTGATTCAGCTTCGCCCTTGGGACTTGCATCGAGTCTGATGAGTTCACCGGCCCGTGGTGCTGGGTGAGCAAGAATTTTGGAGATTTGCAATGTATGCGATTGCACGTCCTTGGAGAAACGAGCCCATGAGAGAGTGAGATAGTCCCGCATGAGGTCGTACACAGGATGTCGGGAGACCAAAGCTAGAGAACAAGTTATTAGCTTTGCAAACCCAAAAGAGTGCGTAACATACTGAGAGCATAGGGCAACCAAAAGACAGTATCTCCTGGTAAGAACAGAGTACTTTCGCCAGGACCATGGCCGACTGTGCTAGCAACTTCAAAGTCACTCTCACTCATAGCGTCAGTCTCGCCACCGTCTGTTTCAGCATCACCCCAGGGTCCACGAGCGCTTTTCCTAGCACTACGCCGGGCTTGGAGGGTTGGATCTGAATGTTCTTGACCAAGTACGGAAACATCTGCGCGAAGATTTTTGATGCGAGATGCAACAAGAGACTGAGCAGATTCTTTACGAGATCGTCCGACTTCGAGAGTGCGTCGGATTGCATTGCTGCGTTCCGCGTCCGCGTGAGACCAGACGGTGAGGCAAACACCGTGGTACGTGACGGTACCAGCTGACTCGGCATGATCAGCAGCGGCAGATGGAGCGGAACGGGAACCGTGGCCGTGATAGCTGGGAGGGCCAAGGAATGTGGTAGAAGGACGCGCAAATGGATTATCAGCATAGGGATAGTTAAAGGTAGCTGCAGAAGATCTGTTGTCGGCGGAGGTGAGAACAGACGCGCGCAAAAGATCAGTAGAAGCAGTAGGAGCCAAAGGAGTGCTGGGTGCAGGGAGCGTGAATGTAAATGTATGAATTGTCGAGGCTGGTTGAAGCGTTGAGGCAATGATCTCGACTTCGCGAGTAAAGGAGAGCTAATGATCGAGCGTCAGCTCAAGTCGACAGTTAGAAGCAAGAACAAGTAAACTGACTTTAAGTGCCTTGGAAAGCATCTTTCCGACCTCTTGCTTGCTCAAAGCACCAGCACCCTTCATGAGTTCGTCTGGTTTGCCGCGCTTTTTGCGTTTTCCACCACCTGCGCCTGGACTGACGGTGCTGCCCAGGACTTCGGGCCTCCACCAGCGGCTGACAGCGCCTTCGCTATGGTGAAGGCCCAAGACTGCGTCGGGGTCGGCAAGAGTCCATGTATGGGGAGATTTGGGGAGGCCGGAAACGACATAGAGCGAAGTAAGGGGAAGAGATGAGTTGAAGGAAGGAATTGAAGGGACCTCACGGGCTGAACGAGTGGAGACGATAGAGTTGCGTGCAGAGGCGGGTACGGGCTCCATACTTGCGCGATGACGGATACCGAGAACCTTGGATGCTTTTGTGGACGGTAACAGAGCTTTCTGGTCTGATGGTAGTGAATTGGAAAGAGAATTGATAGCGTCAGGGGCCTTTCCAACTGTGACCCAGTCTCCATCCAAGTCTCCTGTCTCGTTCAAATTCTGATCCTGTTGCTCTTCCCTCGCCAGTCTCTCTGCCACCGTCGATACCTGAGAGATGTCTGAGAACCGGCTTCGAAGAACCCCTGGCGCAGATAGCCCACTCGTGCTGCTCAGACTTGCCTGTCGCTGCATCCCGAATCACTGAAACGAACGACGACTGCTAGTGCTTGGTGCACCACAGGTTGGGAATACCTCCTACACCGTCCGTTTTCAACATATAATCTCGCTTAATTCTGCAACGCCCACGCCTGTGGACTTTCACAACCTTGCACATTAATTGATCCGCCGCTAATTATCCATCCAGCCATGCTTTCGACGCTCTAGTTGTTCTCAGAGGTCAGCCATTACCCGACAGGCATGAGAGACGAACATTACACAGTTGTGTCCCCGACGACGACGACCATTCCTCGTCGGTTGTCGCGTCGCGTAGTTCGCGCCCAGACTTCTTTATTTTTACACCTGATTCTCACAGGAAAAAAAAATTACATAACTGGTATGCTATCCACGTGTACCTGAAAAAACTCTCAGCCATCTCCAGCCCCCTGCAGGGACGTTGGTACCTTCTTGCCGCCCTTGTTCGGACTCCACTTCTACTGCCATCCTTCCCATATTTCCCTCGCTCACTGTTCTCCGCCGCTCACTGTCCATCCCCGGTGGTGACCCCAACCCCAGATTACTTGTCCTCCTCCTTCTCTCCAATGGTACAATTCCAAACCCAGGACTGACTGGTGACAATCCGATCTGGATACCCGTTCCGGCCAGTGCTGAAACAGTGGGAAGCGTTGGCGACAACGGTGGTCGTTGTGGGGTATATGTATTATGTGGGCTATAATGTGAAAATGTAGACCCTCTCCGGTGTCTCGAATATGTATCGATCGCTGTGGGATGTCGTCGTTGAGAACCAGATGGTCGTGAGGTAGAGTATTGCGAGCTTTCTGGGCTTAGCCTTGATCGCTCGGGAGATGGTGAAGATATGGAGGAAGCCCCCATAAGAGGTTCAGATCGGGTTCCCCATTCCGTACCAGAATCTTCGTCATCAGATGTGGGCCCTCTGGAAGATATGGTCGCAGGTGGGGGAGTCGATTCAATACAAGACTCTTCTTCATCCACTGCAGAAATTTCATCTTCGGAATTCCAAGCAGCAAAATCAACCCCGCCGCCTCCGGCTTGGATGCTGACTATCCAAACACCGGCCAGTAGTACTACGATGCCTAGACATACTAGACCCAAATGAAGTGGAGATATCAAGGCAAACTGGTCGAAATAAACGAGGCCATTTACGATGGAAGAAAGATTGTAGAAACAAAAGGCAGCTAGAAAGCTTTCAGATGCTTGAACTTTATAATCAAAGGCACCACCTACAAGGACAAACTAGCGTTGGATCAGCCAATACAAGGCCTTTGTGCAGGTACCATAACTGAAGCAAGGCAAATATGACGAGGGCTAGCAGGAGGACCCACGACTGCCATCTCCAGAATTGGTTGTCACCTTGAACAGTCAATAGCAACAACTCGACGCCACTCTTGGCAAACAGTAGACACATCCCAGAAATGATACCAGAGAATGATGCATAGGAAATGGCAAGTAGAATGCGTGTACGATTGATGGAACGAACGGCCGGGTCGGAAGCGAATTTGCTCGCAGACACTATAGAGGATGCACGGGAGGGTTGATTGGATTTGGAATCAAGTAAAGGAGTGCGCTCAGTAGCAACCATTTCAGCAGCATCAGTTATTCCTGTTGCGAGTGGTGCTGGGTCAGTGTCTGTTCCTGCAGGAGGAGTTGTATCATGGATGACTAGCCGCTTCGAAAGTCGATATTCTGCTATATGCGTCTGTACCAGTTATTAGCCAAACCTTCCACATTCAAGGGAATGAAAACACACAATTGCGAGACAGATCACAACTACAGCACCAAGGAGCGAGAAATAGACTACAAATGCCGGCCGACGGAACAGAGCCAGCAGATCTTCCAGTGATCGTGTAGGCTCTGGCACGATGCCAAAGAAGGCTATCAAGACTGCTCCTCCTGCAATGAATAGGGTTCCTAGAATCATCCATACCGAGAAAACATCTCCCAATAGAATTCGAGCGAAGAAAGCATTCCACAACAACGAGACCGCTCCGAGAGGGGCGAGGATGACAACGGGAAGAGAGGCGATTTGAACGAGAGATCCAACAACATTAGATGAGATGAATATAGCAAAACCAAGCAGCCACAGACTAAAGACAGAAGAATGAGCAGGCAAAAAGATAGATGAAATGATGGAGATAATCACGGTCGTTTATACTCCAGACGCTGCTGGCTTTCGGGAAGGTCCTGGTTTAGAACATGGCTCTTTCGTTGGATAGTGAGTCCTAGACTCTGTATGAAGGATGCAAGCAGCCCGAAAAAGATGCCCAAGCCAATACTTATGGCCATGAATCAAAAGTCCACAGAGAAGGCGGTCTTTCTAAAGATTCCGGTATCCCAGAGCTCCAGAGGCCGCCTTACTGGTTGTGATTATTCTAGATATCTGAAATCTTGAGGTAGTATGCTGTATAGTGGCGTGTGCCGTGTGCGAGTGAGTGTAGGAATGGAGTGAGCTGAGGTAGCTCAAGTCGGAAAGCAGAAGGTATGGCCAGCACGTGGCCGACAGTGAGTTGAAGAGATAAGATTAGATGATAAGATTTTAGATAAGATTAGATAGTCGCGGACATCACAAGTGCAATGACATCAATTGGAAGGTTCCAGCTGCTTCGAAAATCACCTCGCAAGCTCGACTAGAGCTGGACTTTGGCGTATAAAAGCCAATTCACGCCGATGTTTTAAAATCAGACATATACCCTACAAAGCATGGCTTCAAACTTTGATTTCACCGACAAAACTCAGCAGTCTCTGCAGGCTGCTATTCAACTGGCAAAGGACTATGCGAACGCACAAGGTTCGTCTATTTCTCTTCAATGGTTCTAGTCCCTACTAACATTCCCCTAGTCCATCCCGCACATATTGCATTCGTATTGCTCAACGAAGGCGATCCCAACAGTTCTAATCCGACATCTCTTTTTGCTTCTGTTATTCAGAAAGCTGGAGGCGATCCTATAGCCATCAAGCGCGCACTTCAAAAGGCTATTGTCCGTCTTCCTACCCAGTCCCCACCACCAGATGAAACCTCTTTGAGCTCTGCTGCCCTCAAGGTTCTTCGCGAGGCACAGAGTCTCCAGAAGACAATGCACGACTCGTACATTGCTCAAGATCACATTCTCCTTGCTCTACTCAAGGACTCTTCTATCGCTCCTGTTCTCAAGGAGGCTAACCTCACGGAGGCGACCCTTAAGACTGCCATTGAGCAGATCCGCGGGAACCGTCGTGTAGAGTCCAAAACAGCTGAAGAAGGTTTCGATGCATGTAAGTCTCTGTCTGTTGATCATGTTCTTGGTGCTAATGCGACTTTTTAGTACAAAAGTATGCTGTCGACTTGACTGCCCTTGCAGAAGCCGGAAAGATAGATCCTGTTATTGGCCGTGACAATGAAATTAGGCGCACGATTCGTATTTTGTGCAGAAGGTAAGCAATCTTATGGTCAGTGACACTGTGTGTCTTGCTAACGTACTTCACAGGACCAAGAACAACCCAGTTCTCATTGGTGAACCCGGTGTTGGAAAGACTTCCATCGCCGAAGGTCTGGCTCAGCGTATCGTCAAGCGCGATGTTCCAGCGTCGCTCTTCTGTCGTCTATTTTCACTCGATATGGGTGCCCTTATGGCGGGTGCCAAGTACAAGGGTGAATATGAAGAGCGTATCAAAGCTGTCTTGAACGAAGTTGAGAAGGCTGCGGAAGATGGTGGACCGGGTGTCATCCTCTTCATTGACGAGTTGCATCTCATCATGGCTGGTCGTGGTTCCGAAGGTGGAGGTATGGACGCCGCTAACTTGTTCAAACCTCTTCTTGCTCGAGGTGGGTTCTTTCATACTAGCCATCCCCGGCTTTAGCTAACCTTTGCATTTAGGAAAACTCAGGTGTATCGGTGCCACTACTCTTGCCGAATACAGAAAGTATATCGAAACGGACGCTGCTCTCGAGCGTCGGTTTGCTCAAGTTATTGTCAACGAGCCAAGTGTGTCGGAAACAATCAGCATTCTCCGTGGTATTCGAGAGAAATACGAGGTTCATCATGGTGTCAAGATTCTTGACCCTGCTCTCATTGCTGCGGCAACCTTGGCACATCGCTACCTCACTTCTAGACGACTCCCCGACGCCGCTATCGATTTGGTAGATGAAGCATGTGCGAGGTGAGTAGAATACCCTGTTGCATATTGGTTTGGATATTAACGTAGTCCACAGCGTTCGTGTAACTCGAGAGACCGAGCCTGAAGCTATCGACAAGCTTCAGCGCCGTAAATTGGAGCTCGAAGTTGAAATTCATGCTCTGGAACGAGAAAAGGACGACGCTAGCAAGGAGCGTCTCAAGCTCGCCCGCAAGGCCATTGCAGACGTCGACGAAGAGTTGCAACCTCTCAAAGCCGCCTACGAGAACGAGAAGAAACGTGGTGATGAGCTCAACGCTGTCCGGAGGAAGATTGATGAACTCAAGGCAAAAGCAGAGGATGCTGAGCGAAAGTAAGTCTTTCAGGTCTTTGATTAGTACATTGGTGCTAAGTGATTTCTAGGTACGATCTTGCCACCGCTTCTGACATCAAGTACTTTGCTATTCCCGACCTTCAGGCTCGTCTTGAACAGCTCGAAGCCAAGAAGGCTCGTGAAGATGCTGAGCAAGGAAGTGGATCGGACACGGTCACTCCAGAACAGATCGCCGAGATTGTAGCTCGCTGGACCTCTATCCCGGTCACCAGGTTGATGTCGTCGGAGAAGGAGAAGTTGCTCAGGATGGAGAAAGTTCTGTCTGATAGTGTCGTCGGTCAGACCGAAGCTGTCAAGGCAGTAGCCAACGCCATCCGTTTGTCGAGGAGTGGATTGTCCAATCCGAACAGGCCCATTGCCAGCTTCTTGATGGCCGGACCATCGGGTACTGGTAAGACGCTTTTGGCTAAGACTGTAAGTATCACTGCTCTCGTTTTACTATTCATTACGCTGACTTTTTTCGCATAGCTGGCTAGCCTACTTTTCGACTCTCCGGATGCTATGATCCGTATTGACTCGAGTGAATACTCGGAGAAGCACTCGATCTCTCGATTAATTGGTGCACCTCCTGGTTACGTTGGATATGACTCTGGAGGGCAACTTACAGAGTACATTCGCCGCAAGCCCTACTCTATCGTCCTCATCGACGAAATCGAAAAGGCCTGTCGTGAATTTATCACCCTCTTCCTCCAAGTTCTCGACGACGGGCGTCTTACCGACGGACAAGGAAGAATCGTCGACTTTAGAAACACCGTCATTATTATGACCAGTAACCTTGGTGCGGCCTATCTGAACGAGATGGGTGAAGGTCCGGTCAAGCCTGCAACTAGACAGCTGGTGATGGGCGCCATTCAAGGACATTTCCCTCCCGAGTTTGTGAATCGTATTGATGAGATCATCGTCTTCGTAAGTTTCTTCGTCATTCTCGATTGCATATATCCGCTAACGATTCTCTACAGCGTCCTCTCTCTCGCAAACATGTCCTCAAGATTGTCGACATTCGCCTCAAGGAAGTTCAAGACCGACTTTCCGAGAGGAAGATCACACTCCAGCTCGACGAAGCAGCCAAAAACTACCTCAGTTCTGTTGGCTACTCTCCCATATACGGTGCTCGTCCCCTTAACCGTGCTATTCAACAAGAGTTGTTGAATCCTTTGTCGGTCATGCTCTTGTCTGAGCAGATTCGCGAAGGAGAGGCTGTCAAGATCACTTTTGACGGACCTCGCAACAGACTCAGTATCATTCCCAATCACGAGAGCACGTATGTTCCTGATGGCGAGTACATGGACATCGACGATGACGATATTGAGATTGAAGAAATGGACTAAATTGACTACTCTACAAATTTCAGGATAGAGAAGTAAACTGTATTTATTTTATCAGCATTTGTATTATAGACTTTAGCAAAAATTTCTGTTGTATAATATAGTAGACTTCCAAAATACAGACTCTTTCTTGCTTTAGGTGATTGTGAAATAAAGTGTATCTGCAGAGAAACATGACTGACGGTCCACTCGCAAAGAGGAAAGCGGGGCCATGGAAGAATCCTGGCTTTTGGGGACCTGTACATTCGAGTTCGTAACCAATAGTCGTCTAGACGCGTCAATGGGGTTTCAAAGAACGAGTGCTTCCATCGCTTTGCTATTGAGTGGGTCGAGTTCCAGGGCTATCGAAAAATAAACAAAAGTTCAAAAAGTCATCGACCATTTTCTCGTTGCAGATGTATGAGTGAGGACTCGGAGTTGGCGGAAAAGTATCTTGATTACCTAAAACAGAAACCGACTTTTGACGTTCACCACCATCCGCAATGTTGAGCCGCCGCCTTCTCTCCAAGGCAAGGGTGCTCAAGACCATAAACCGTGCATCATCCTCTGCTGCATCATCACCTACGCCTCCAGCTATTATCAAGACCCCAGCACCAACTGTCGGTACTCAAGCGCCCAACTATCCAACCACATGGTCTGCAAACCAGCGTCCCCGTCCTACTTCGGCCGATGGTCCCCGGTTTGAGCAAACCACGATGGAAGTTCAGCCAAACCCTCTGAGTGCCATGGCGCTTATTGCCGAGGAGCCAGTCAGGATGGTTCACGGGAGGAAAGCAGTATGTGATGGAGGTATGTTTCCATATTTTTTGGTCGTCCCATTGTCCCCCAACTCGGTTCTTCAAACCAGGAGGCGGTCCTTTAGGTCACCCTAAAATCTACATCAACCTGGTACGTTGTCAGGTGGTTCCCATCCAATGGTTTACTGACACCTTTAATAGGACCAACCTGGTCCCCGTGCTTGCGGGTTAGTTTTCTGCTTCTCGTGACATGACATCAAGATTGACTTTGCATTTTTCCTCCATTTGCTTCCATCTCCACAGTTACTGGCAAGTCTTGGTTTCGATCGCGTCGTTATTGGACAAGCCTGACATGTTCTCTCACAGTGGCCTCCGTTTTGAACAAGAGCATCACCATTGATACTCATTAGATGTGTCGTAATGTAAATTCATCAACAAGCCCAGTGTTCGGGAAAACTAGAACTCTGAATTTATATGGTTGTCATTCTTGGTTCGCAGCAACCATCCAAGCTAGAATGAACTTTACATCAGAATCTTACACACATCCACACCAATGTTTGCGCCTTTTTTCGTTTATTGGAACAAGGCTTGCCTCTGGTTTAAGCCCGTGAAAGTAATGATACAATTGTCTACTATGCCTAGGTCCGGCTGCGAGGGTTGATGCAACTAGCGAAAAACACTATGCTACGAGAGAGAAAGATGCGCGAATTACTAAATATGCAATTGCCAAACCAGGGACGATTAATGTGCAAGCCTTGAGGTTACACCACCTGGGTCAGCGTCCGGCGGCAAGTACAAAGTTACCAAAAAAGATGCACAGATGAGAATAGAAGGATTGAACGAATGTGCTTGATGCGTTGCTGAATGAATGAGATAATAAGATAATAGAGAAGAAAACAGAAAACGAGCAAATAAGTCAAAAACACAAAAGGAAAGAAGAAATGATAGAACGAGTGTGGGCCGATAAATCTACGATGAAGCGTCTTCTGATGGCGAGGTAAAGGACATGGGTGAGGGAGGTGATAAATCATAACCACCTTCCCGCGCAGCGGCGTCCAACTGAGAAAAAGGCGGTAGTGATGGCGGTAGGCGTGTAGAAGGAAATGTGTCGTCGGCTTCAGCGGATATCGGTGTAGGAAGAGAGGGCTGAATGGATTTACCAGAGACGTCATCAGGCTTGTTACCTCCCACATCATCCCATTTATAACTCACCACTTTGAATATGGGATTGATATCGGTCTTATTCACGTGCCCCGACCCTGGTGGACGCCCGTTCGTCTCGTATGGACTATACGAGGCGCTACGACTAGTTGGATGCTTGGTAGGAACGTTTATATATGGAGGTACTTGCCCACGTCGTGACGACAGCGTTTCCGTCCGCTGTGGCACTTGTATCCAATGTGGTGTGGGAGATATGGGAGGTGGCGTCGGGGATATTGATGGTGAGAGTGAAGGTGACAATGAAAGCATCTGCATGGGAGGAGGCGAAACGCTTCCGGTGAGAGGAGTATGTGGATTCATCGAGGCCTGTGTCCGAAAATCGTGTGCTAGTTGGCCGTCTAATGAAAAGGAATTGGATGAGCGTGCGGAAGGAGCAAAATCATCAAAAGATGTCCGTAGTGATGAAGTCGAAGTCATGCGATTCAGCCCGAATAAGCTAGGTCTATTCCGTATCCTCGACGGCCCAGGATCACTGTCCACCGTCGCAAAAGATATTGATGACATGCGCCCCGTACTGTGAACATCCGAAGATGATACAGAACCAACGTCATCGTCAACGTCCATCTTCCGAACTTTGGCCATCCTCTGGTCCGCCGAGCTGATCGACGGTTCGTTGGTGGACATCATGCCATATCTCCCAGACGCAGCATTAACCGTTAAAGAACCTGCTGCGTTCCCATTCGTATATCCCGTGGGTTCCCTACGTATAGGTCCCGTCGCAGCCTGCTTCCCTTTAGCTATCGAGCTATCAGTGACTTCTATCCGAGGCTGTTCGGAACCACCTCGCCATTCAATATTCTCCTTTGCATTCATCTTTTGTTGCATGATCATGTTACGCTTCTGCATGACAGCTCGAGCTTGTTCACGATGCATCTTTTCAGCAAGAGCACGACGTTGTTTCTCGGCTTCGTGCCGAACCCGTTCAGCTTCCTTTTTGTTAAGCTTTTTAAGTTCTTCCTGGCGTACAGGCGAAGAAGGTTCGCCACGTATCGACCGATTACTGCCAGAACCGGCAGATTGGGTTCTCTTTAGCGAGCCAGTCGAGTTGGAAGCGGCAGGAATTTCATGCACGGGAGCCAAATCATGATGATGTGATTTGTCACCACCAAACCATTTGGTAGGCTTGAAGATGATCCTGGGCAACTTGGTCGAAGAAGGCTGAACGGTATCCATGGTGGAATCTTGTTGAACATCCATAGGATGACCATTCGGAAGGTAGTCATCGGATGTTTCGTTTTGAGATGTATCCATAGGATAGTCACCGCCATTTGCATAATGAGGTTGGGCATGGGCGTATACCGGGGAAGGAGAGGGGGAATGGGTGCCATTGGGAGGAAACAGGGTGGTGCGATGTGGAGAGGGGCCTGGGCTGAGGGAAGGATGTGAATGGATAGGATGTAGCGATCGGGGAGCTGGGGAAGAGCCATTGGAGCGGGAGGGAGAGGCGACATAGGGTAGGGAAGTTGATATGCGAACTCCGGGCGGAAGTGGGATATTGTTCCGCGGTAACGATTCAACGAGATACTGATGATTTAGACATTGTAGGCTTGTGAGGCGTGCATCGGGATCGTATTTGAGAAGGTCGCGAATACAATGAATGAGTGACAGGGGGACAGAGCGGTCGAACAGAGTATGAATGTCTCGTGGCGGCATCTGGAAGAGAAACATTGAGCTTGCTGTCGGCAAAAAGTAGCGTAAACTTACCCTACGAAACTCAAAGCCCACATCCTGGGCCATTTGAATTCCTTTGGGCCACGGACCACCGCCAATGGGAGCATTCGAGCAGTCCAAACCATACTCGTTGCTGGGGTTGCCGAGAATCTCGCATATTCGGCTGACTTGGTCAACCTGGTCGGAACCAGGGAATAATGGACGGAGGTTGACTAGTTCGGCCATAATAGTTCCAAGAGCCCACATGTCGACTGGATTTGAATAGTCACGGCTGAGAAGAAGGACTTCGGGAGCACGGTACCATCGAGTGGATACGTATTCGGTGTAGGGAGGCTTGCTCTTTGTTTCTCTTGCGAGACCAAAGTCTGCGAGCTTGATGATAGCAACGACGTCCTTTTCGGGAGGAGCGTTGGGAGGGGCGACGGGGGAGAGGGTAGTGTAGTCGAATAAACCAGTGGTGGTTACCAGAACGTTTTCCGGTTTCATGTCGCGGTGAAAATAGCCATTGTTGTGTATATGGTCGAGACCAGAGACGATTTGAAAGAAGATGGAAGCAACGAGACCGCCGGCGAGTGGTCGGCCTTTGCGAGCCTTGATCAAATGATATAGGTTGCCTTCCATGGACTCGAAAACGAAATAAAGCTCTTTTGTGCTAGGCATTAGAAAAAAATCGTAGAGGGGGATTATATTAGGATGAAAAGGTATAGCACGGAGCGACTGCAGAGGTGTGAGCTGGAGCGGAGCGGGATATGAAAGGAGACGCACTTCGAGTTCCTTGAGCTTCTGACACTCGTCCCAACCGCCTTCCCACATTTTCTTCATGCGTTTGACTGCTACGAGACGTTTGCCGGACCATTCTGGACGGGCGCCAGCACCACACTGCATGGGGGAGAGAGGAGTGTTCGGAGGAAGTGTGCCATGCCAGTCGCAGAGCCAGACGGTGCCAAACGAACCGTCTCCGAGAACTTTGAGGGGGGTGTACGAACGAGTGGAAGCTGCAAACGGTGAGCCAGGGAGCGGGGGGAAAAATACTAGACTTCTCACTTGACTGTGAAGAGCCTACGACGAGACGATTGTTTTGGATGTAGACCGGAGGGACCCCTTCGACTTGAATCGTTGTTCGCTGCAAATTCTTCGAGTTGGGCTGAACATTCTGATTCATGTTCAAACATGGCAATGTCCTCAGCAGAACATAACACCCCGAACAGTAAGTAGGAAGAGAGAATAATTCCACCGCTTATCAAATACAGCTAAGTACAACAAACACCAATAATCTAGTATGGCACCTCGTGGAACAATTTTGAAACAGATTCCCCATAGTGCGATCTTCTAATCACTTCTCCCAGCACAACCCCAATGTCAATCACCTCGATTTTACTGCACCGCGCTCGGTTTTCCTCCTGCGGCAGCGTGTTGGTCACAATCAGTTTTTCCAGCGCACTTGCCTCGACGTTTTCCAGTGCGTTCCCACTCAATATCCCATGGGTCACGATCGCATACACCTTGTCCACCCCGGCCTCGGCCAGGTGGCGAGCTGCGAGACACAGCGTCCCGCATGTATCCGCCATGTCGTCGACGAGAATCGCCGTCTTGTCCTTGACGTGACCGACGAGGACCATCCTCGACACTTGGTTTGCCTTTTTCCGCTCCTTGTGAAACAGTGCGAAATCGACACCTAGCCGGTCTGCGATAGAGGTTGCGCTGTCGGCTGAAATTTAGTGCGTCCCAAACGCGGATATCTCTTGATTCCTACCGTTTAGCGCCTCCGGCATCAGGCGATACAATGACCACATCTTGCAAATTAAAGTGTGTTCGGATATAGAGGATGGCTGATGGCTCCGCATAAAGCTTTCATCATGTCAAACAGAAGCAGGTTGACAGGCGTGATGTGTATGTACTTACACTGTCAAGCGGACGGTTAGAATGTACAAGAAGCAAGAGAAAAATTCTCACTTGTCCACCGGGACATCAAAGAAACCCTGGATTTGTGATGCATGTAGATCCATTGTCTGAGAGAGCCTAGTTAGCGAGCGAGCAGGGTCGTATCGGTATGACGACTTGCAATGACATGGTCACATCCAGCCCTTTGTATCATGTTGGCTACGAGCTTGGCGGTAATGGGAGCTCTGCTCTTGTCTTTCTTGTCCTGGCGGGCATAGGGAAAAAGCGGGATAATAGCGGTGATTCGTTTTGCGCTTGCAATCTTGCATGCATGGATCATTATGCAGAGTTCCATGAGGGCAGTATTGACGGCACCACAACCGGTATTGATAATGTAGACATCGTCTTCTCTTACAGACTCTGCGATGCGGACGCCGGTTTCACCAATACCGTTTTTAGTGATCTGAGCTTTTGAGAGAGGGATGCCCAGTCTGAAGAGAGAGGGTCAAGGGACAAGTAGAATGCAAAGGGCCCGACGGTACCGGCGTGCGATGATTTCTGCGAGTTCTGGGTGGCTGGTGCCTGCAGAAGGACTAAGCACGAGCAAGAATGACAAGGAATGAAGGAGTACCAGTAAAAATTTTGATGCCGCTACCGCTCAACATGGAGGAGAAGCAAGAAATATTTTGGCGTTTGGTGGAACAACTTGGGTACTTATTTACATAATCTGGGATTGCAGTGCAGAAACAGTGTAGCAACTGAGGCCAGAGGACCTATTTTATTTTATTTCATTTGGTTTCAAGATTTCAAGTACAAGTTTTAAGTACATGGTACGGAGTATATGTTTTGTTTGAAGAATAAAGCAACGAAGACTGACTAAGCAGACATTTACGTTTACGGACGACAACGACGAAAAAGAGCTCACCTCATGAACAAAATAGATGGCCCGAGTCCAGAGTCCACCGACAGGTAATGCCGTCCATTCTACACGTCGTTTCCACTGACGTTCCGCTGCAGAGGTCTGGGACGACGAGGATTTCGACTTTAATGCCCATCCCCAACAACGACTGTCCACGGCAAGCTCCCATCCAACAGAGGACTGGGACAAGGAAGACGAATGGGCCCAGCCAGGCCCTTCAACGCCATCGCGACGACCATCCACGAGCAATGTCGAAAACTGGGACGAAGACTTTGAAGACAAACCCGACTCTCCTGTCCAAAAGGGTTCCCCAAGGAAACGTGTGCCAAAACAACGTTCAGCTTCCGGCTCGCGTCTTGAAAACTGGGACGAAGACTTTGACCTTTCCCCAGTCTCCACTCCCGCAAAACAGCCTGTGATCAAAGACGACGCTTACGAAGATGACGACGACGACGAACTCGATTTCAACGCCCCGGATAAGGACGAGGACCATACAGTCACCGCCCGTTCTAGACGTGCTGCCCTATCTCGTCTCTCCAGCAACACTGCCCCAAATCCCTCCCCTCCCCCTCCAGTGCCACCTATCCCTTTCAATCTTCTCAACTCTACAGAGCAACCCTTTCCCCGCAGTCCAACCGCCTCTGTCTTCTCAGTTCCCACTTCCGGTAGAGACTCGGTCGCTTACTCCTACTACCATAACAACTCGACTACCCATCTCCGTCCTACAATGTCACGAACTTCCATGACCGGTCTCGCCAATCTTCCGCCCAGCCCACCGATTCACAAGGAACGTGAAAGACGGCGCCTCAGGAAAAAGAGTCGTCCGTCAGAACCTGCCTATGAGATGAGTATACGGCATCCAATGCTCTCTAGCAGAGAGAGCCTTCCAGAGGAAGACGAATTCATGCCCTCTGTTACTCCGCCGCCTACTTCTCCCGACGTGGCCAACACTCCCAGTAGCAACAGAAATAGCACCAATTTCAGCTCGGGAGTTGCTCCGTCTACTCCCGCCGGAAAGACTCCGCTCTTGAGCCGCATAGGCAGTGTCAAGAAATGGAGTACTCGCAAAAAGAGGAGCAGCTCAACTCCTAGCGAAGTTGTAAATGAGTATGAAAGTATGTTTTTTCAATCTTGTTTTCTGTAAATGTATCTCATCCCACTCTGCCACAGCCCCCAAATACACTGGTCTACCTCCTCCCTCTTCATCTCCTCCATCCGGCAAATCAAACTGGTTTTTTCGTTCCGCTGGCCAAGGGCCTTCTTCATCGGATATGGCCACTGACGAATCAGACGTCAACACTCCGCGAAAACCAGCCAACAACAAACCCGAAGACACCTCGGCAAAGCTAGTCAAGAGAAAGAGTTTTGGTTTTGTCCCTATTGGAAGGCAACCAGCCTTTAGCGATCGTGGAGAAGTTCCTATTCCTCCCATGCCAGGTTCCCAGTCGGATTTGCCTTCGGATTTAGAATCGGAGCTGAAGACAGATTCGGATATAGCAGTTCCTTCAAAGAAGAAGAAGAACAGATCTTCTCAACCGCCTCAGCCTAGACATGCTTCATATGGTGGTATCGGTCTCGGTAGAGCTAGTGCTCCATCCAGCACGGACGACCTTCCTCGGTCTAGATCCTATTCTCGGTCCAAAAGTCGGGACAAACGCGGTGGCGCAGAAGAAGCAGAAGGCAGTAGAAGTTTTATGGGCAGTGTGAGACGCATCAGTCTCGTTGGCCGGCATAAACGGACAAAGAGTGGTGTTTCATTATCGGGCGTTGAAGAGGGTTTAAGAAGCTCGACAGAGCCGCCGCCGCCACCTCCAATACCACCTCAATATGATGAGATGGACATGGACGCCGAACCACCGGGGACCAGGACCCCTTCTCGTACATCGAACTTGTTACCTCCCATCGAACTTCAGCCTCCTTCGCCACCGCGAAGGGATTCTGACAAGGATTATGCTTCTGAAAACCTAGACAGTTTTCTTCTTTCATCATCGTCTTCGCCTCCCAAATCACCTAGTTCACCTTCTCTGATCCTCAAGTCCACTACGCCAAAAGCTGCTCCACATACAGCTTCGTTGGGACGGTCAACTGTTGCTCCCAATATCTCTGTCAACACCAACTCTGTCATCTCTGGATCCGTACCAAGGAGAAATTCTCTTGGGGATCTCAAAATCCCTGCAAGAATCACTCGCGCACAAGATGGTCTACGGAGAGATTTGGGTATGGTCAGAGAATTTGCTGCCAATATTGAGCGTAAGACAATCCTTTTTGCGTCATTTTCTATACTCATTTGTTACTTAGAGCTCAAAGACCTCTTATCGACATATAACGCCCTCGTCTTCCAAGTCCAAACCATAATCGATACTCACGTTCAACAGTCCCAATCCTCTTCTAGAGCTGCTTCGCCCATCTTTCGTCCATTATCACGCGTACGGCCCGTAACACCCAATAATGATTATAAAAATATGGCTTCTTCTTTCTACACCATAAAATCAAAATATAAAGTCGCTTGGGAATGTGCAGAGCTTTTGATCGAGCTCAGTGGAGGACCACCAGCTTCTAGTTCCTCATCAGGCCCAACAAGTCCTCCGTCAACGAGTACCTCTGCTCCCGCTATATCTCAAACTCAGAGCCAGCGAGCGTCGTTTGATGATAACGGAAGAAAAGGCGCCAGAGAACGAGCCGTGACACTTTCGGGCGAAGAATCCAAACCTCCTACGCCTATACCTGGTGCCATGCCAAATTCTCAAGGTCCACCGATAGCCAGTCCACCCAATATGGCTTGGAGAGCGTCAACAGGGAGACATGACTTGAGTCAACGTCAACTGTTGCTGTTGCGAGAAATGTTGAACAATCCGGATCCAGCCCTTGTCGCAGAGGCTTCAGGTCAAGGTCGAGGTCACAGCCCTCATTTACCATTCGACGACTCGACAATGGTCAACAGGGATTGGAGGTGGGGAGAAGCGATGAACAGTACCGTTACTCTACCTTCTGAGGAGAGTTCTGCTTATGCTGCGCACAGTCAGGGTCAAGGTCAAGGAGGGAGTAAAATCTCATCCGAAGCGAAAAAGAGGAGAACAAGTCGGTTGGGGATGAGTGGTTTGAGGGATATGCTCAAGATGCTCACGAGATCGGTCCAACAGCATCCTCCTCCGATGCCTTCTACGACCTCGCTCTCTACCAATTCTTCCGTGGATAGCCAGAACCCACACAAGTACCCACATGGCAAGGTACCCACTTACGGCCGGAGGCGAGCCAAGACCAGCACAGGTCCTGATTCTGTAAGTTCGATGAGGGAACGAGATAGTGGACACGGGCACGGACAAGCGCGCGCACCATCACCTTACAACGCCGTCAATATTTCTTCCTTGTCTGTCAAGTCATCTCCTCGGCGGCCTTCACTCGCTTCGATATTCAGGATTGGGACAAAGACCAAGTCGGCATCAACAACGTCTTCTAGTCAACCGTCTGCCAATGCCAGTAATGACGGTCTCTCCGTTGATAATCCTCATACAAGAGAGAGCAGCTCGAGCACGGGCGAAGAAGACTGGGACAGGATAGATTCTCCCGATTTGGAACCTCCACTTTCGGCAAGAGCAACGACGGGTAATAGAGACGCTGCAACGATCCGAGGACGTTCTCCGTACATGCAAAACGCCCGCTTACCCTCGACTTCCTCTTCCGGTTCCAACACCAACAATCAGAGACCTGAAACTCCTAAACGTTCTGCGAGTGGTTCTCAGACTTCTCTCTGGGGAAGTGATTTACCTCCTGGGACGGGTTCACCTATAACTGCTAGTGCTAGCGGTGGGATACCTAGCCGAACGACTCGTCTATCCAATGTCGAGGAACATGTAGATGACACGAATGCTGCGACACCCTATGCCAAGCGTGTTGGTGCTCCTAGTCCCGTCAGAACGAGATCGGGTCGGATTCCTACTGGTGCGAGTAAAACTGGTTCAGTGAGGTCAATGCCTCCCCAGCCATTGAGTGCTACGTTGCCTGAACCTCAGCTTGCGATGACACCAGAGAATATCAAGCCATTATTGGAGAATGCAAAGGAGGTGCATTCAAGGTTGACAGAGTGTATTAATGAGGTGCGAGTGTTGTTGGCAGAGTCGTAGTATTGCATTATAGCATTTTTGGTATCGGTATTTGGACAATCGTTTCTTTCCTTCCTTTTTGCTCTCTCATTTTGTTTTTGTTTCTGTTTCTGTTTTGGTTTTTCCGTCTTTTTTCATCGTGGTTGTGTCTCCGCATTATCTTCATCAAACCAAGTTGACATTCAACATCACTTCCACTTGTACATCATTCAATGCTTCGCAACATTTACAGCAATACTCTCTTTATTATCTTGCCCAATGTAACTTTACGCATTTGCACTACGCATGCTTTCATACATTTGCTGTCGAGATTGTCTATACAATTACCTAGTCTTTATTCCTTACTTGCAAAGGCCTTGAATAATCAAAATTTAATGATTCAAAATACCTATCGATTCAGCGTGTTGGATTGCTACAGTGGTACACCGAGTGTTGTGTGCGGTAACGTATACGTAAACAAAAAAAGTATAGTGAAGGTGAAAGGATGAAAGTCGAGACGAAAAGAAAAGTAAATGTACAAACGGGTTGCATCAAACGAGAGGTAGCGAAAAAAGGGGAAAAAGGTAACCTAAACAAGGATCGGATAGCTAGCTAATGCACCACAAAACATCAATGAGGAAACCAGATATTGAACACAAGGAAGGTATTTAAGATAAAAGCGCAGTATAGGCAGGATCATATATTTAAAATCTGCATTGTAGGCTGAGGGATATCGAGACACTAGTGGGAAGGGAACGTGTAAGAGAGAAAGCTTGTGCAAAGCGACATGATACAAGATGATTAAAAAAAGAATAGAATGAGATTATCTACGTTGGTCCATTGCAATAGGAGCACCTGAAGGCCCTTGAATATTACCATTTAAGATCGAAAGCAAGGGATTGTTGTTGGACATCATTGGAGATGCCATGTCAAAGCGAGGAGATATAGCTGGAGCAGACAATGGACCAGGTGTGTATGAAGTACCAGGAGGAATCACAGAGATGGGCTGGTGGTTCATAGGCAGCGGAGGGAAGGGGCCCTGGCGTTGTGTAGGAATAATAGGGGGAGGTGGCACGGCAGAAGGATTTGGAGGAAAACGGAATGAACTGTTCAGCGGTGAAGCTGCCAGAGGGTGTTGGACGTTGGGAAGACTAGGGACACCTGGTGTTGTCTGGGTCAGGCTCATCAAAGCTGATAACTGACTCTGATTCATGCTCATGCTACCTGAAGGTGGATATAGAGGTCGGTTGATAGCTTGGCTTGTTCGAGGCCTGACTTTGAAAGGATCGTCGAGCGGAACAAACTGTGGCAGTACACTTGGGGATATGCCAGTAAATCCGGTACCGGGTTGCATTACTGGTCCAGAGGAATAAAGTATGTTGGTATCATACCGAGCCTGGAACTGGTGTGGAGGAACGGATGCACTAGGCGGTGGTATGGAGGCCGGTCCGTACGCCGGATGAGGAGGAAGAGGGGGTAATCCATTGGGGACAGGAAGAGTAGGAGCAGGTGTGGACGTGTTTCGCAACACTGTCGTCATTCGTGCAGACTCGTCGGCAACAGACTCTAGCAATGCGAGTTCCTTCCATCGTTTTGCTGATGAGGGGATTTCTGGAGGTTTCGATAGGTACGGTGAAATATCAGCTATGCTAGAGGTGCGCCGAGACGTCCGTGGAGAGGCCATAGGTACAACCGGAGAGCTGGTCGAGGCAGTCGATATAGAATCTCTGCGAGTGTGAGAAGCGGCATCGGACATTGTAGCAAGAGATGAAGAGGACAGCTGACTTGCGATTGTCTTGGACTGTGAAGAGGACACAACGTGACGTGCACGAGAGCCCATTGAGTGATTCCGACTATTGACCTCTTTTGCAGTCTCAACAGGCGCTTCGGGAACGTTGGACGATGTAATCGGGACCGGAGTATTCCGTTCAGGCGGTTCTTCCGGAAGTACAGAAAGAGTAGCCTTCTCGTTTTTCTTGGCTGCTGCTGCCTGTCCCGACAACGCAAGTGAAGAGAGTAGTTTTGCGAAATGAGGATCAAGGACCTCTGCATCTGCTGTGTTGACGTTCACGTGGTTAGCGATGGCATGGGGATACTGAGGTGAAGGTGTCTGCGGCTCGCCATTATCAGCGGAAGAAGACTGGGAACTGGATTCTTGGTGGGCATCCTGGGAAGAATTGTAAGGAGAGTCGGTTATAGAATGTTGACGGGGAGAGCCTCGTTCATAGGCATTGTTACGTTTGGATCTAGGTGGTTTTCGAGAATGTGAAGGGGGCTTCTTCTCATTGATCCAAGCTTTAAGAGCGCTGTAGTATTATGGTCAGACAAATAAATTGGACATCGAAAATTAACTGTACCCAATGAACGGCGTAATTAGGTAAAACTTGCCCGCTGATCCCTTTTGACGTTTCCATGTCGGAAGGTCAGTCAGTCTAAACCATTCTATTTTCTACAGAAAGGGTAAGTAAAGATAAGGTTTCAGATAGAAGCACAACATACACTGATCTCTTTCCTGGTTTTAGTCTTGAATGCAAAATCCTCCGGTACTCCTGGTACAATGTACAAAACAATCTTCTGCTCCTTGATGACCATCTCAATGACATCTGCTGAGTTAATCTGGCCAGCCAAATTATATCCTGTTTCTTCAAGCACCTACGATGGCACAGTTAGAGATGTATCGCCGAAAAGCAAATTGGACCGCACCTCTCGAACAGCACAGGACGACGTCGGTTCGTCTTCGTTGATTTTTCCTTTTGGAAAGCCCCATCCTGACGATGATTTCCACCCTTTCACGAGTAAACACTGCGTTGTGAAGTTTGAGTTGGCACTGCGTCACAGACGAGAAATGAGCACAACGCACCTTCTCCCAGGTCTCATTCAACATTATAGCTCCACAGACTGGCACTCGTGTCTTGTACAACATGAAATTGTGGAAAGCTTGATCGTGGTCGGCTTTGAAATGGTTTAACATTGGACATTGCTCGAACAACATGGCAGAAAATTTCTTGAGCGGTAAAGAAGGGAATCTGGGATTTTGCTCCCGAATGAAATCTTCATAGAACCAATGTCTGTTATGGAAGTAGTGAGGCGCTGAATGGAAGAGATGGGAGATGGACATACGCTTGCTCTATTTGGAATGATATCCGCTCCAGCGATGCAAGCTCTTCTTCCGGAAGATTCAAAATGAAGCGACTGAGACGAACGGGTGATTAGGAAAAGGCACCAAGTAACATTGGAGAACCAACCTTGAGAGATCTTCGAGGACATCTTCTTGGGTTTTGTATTCGAATTCATGTTGAGGAGAGTCTGCCCGGCAAGCGGCGGGGATTTCGGGTGATGAGGAGGATGAAAAAGACATTGGAAAAGAGGGTAGAGAGGCGGTAGCCTACTACGTGGAAGGTGGTTTATGTAGGAAGAGCAAATCAAGAAGGTCTTTTACGGTTTGTGTCGAGGACAAGTACAATAGCTCCAAACAAAGGCCTTCTCTGCCTCACGTGCAACGTTGGCCTCGACCAAAGCTCTTTCGTCACTGTCTGTCCAAGTGGCAGCCTGAACAAAGGCCAGGGGTTTGAAGACATGGCAAGATGGTTCATAAAGATTTTAAGTACATATGCTGCATATATCATGTAGATGTAGTAATATACAATGCATCCAAGATGGTCGGCCATAAAATCACGTTAAATCACCTCGTTACCGGAAGCCCATGCGCCGCGCGTACTCCCTCTCTTCTTCAGCAGTCAATCTATCGTTGCCACTCCAATTAGCGGAACTGGTCCGCGCCCGGAATCGACTGGTCCGACTTCTAAAGATCTCCTCCATCCGCAGGGGCCGAATGGCGCCAAAGATGTCATCAGGATTGATAGAACTCTGATTCTGTAGCGCCTGGCGCAATTCAGGTGATTGTGCCCATTCCGGAGGATTGAATGTCTTGACTCTATCTTCATCATCAGAGTCAGAGTATTCACTATTTATATCGGGAAGTTCGATGTTTTCGCTGGGAATAGGTGGCTCTGATTGCTGTGCCGCTTCAAGCTGAGCCTTCGCCCTTGCAGCCATCTGGTTCTGCAACAGTTGTGAAGGTTGCGACACATCATCATCAAGGTTCGTATTCTTGGCTGGGGCTTTACCCTTCAGTTTCTGGGAAGGAGGCGCAGTTTTACTAGACGACGCAGCCGGCGGAGGGTTAACGGCCGAGGCAGGAGTCTGCTTGAGAGCCGGTTTGAAAGTGGTCTTTGAGCTGGCAGGAAGTTTGGTGACTGGTTTCTTGATCTCGAGCTTGCGTGCTTTATTCGCAGGTTCATCATCCTGGTCATCAGGTTAGCTCTGACGCTATCTGAATAAACCAAAATAATTACCTTTCTAACGGAACTATTGAGCTTCAAGGGTCTCTTGTCCGTCTGATCCTCTCGTTCCCGTTTACGACGGTCGGCTTCATCCTTGAGTTTCTTCTCTTCCTCCTGTTTTCTGGTCTTTTCCTCTTCAGCTTTCTTCTGCAATACCTGTTGTCGTCTGTTCTCCATGTTCTTCATTACAGCCGCCTTCTTCTCCTTCTCTTCTTGTTCCTGGAGCCATCACATCAGTAATGAGTTTATCGAGAAAAGAACACGGTTATACCTTCTTTGCAGCTGCAGCTGCGAGTTGCAAGCTCTTCACTTCGGGTTTAGTCTTTTTACCGCTGCCCAACACACTGCTAACCAGCTTCGTTGCCTGGCCGAAGAACCCAACATTTGATGACTGTGAGGAAGAGTTGGAAGACGACGACATCGCGGTTTCGCTTCGGGTGATTTTCGAAGGCTAGAAAAAGAGTCAGATTCAGATAATTTGAAAAAGTAAGAAACCTACATCTACCAAGCTGACTGTAGACTTCGACGGCCCAGCATCCAAAACGTCGTCGTCTTCGTCGCCGTCATCAACATCCATGTGGAAAGAACCAGGAATAGTCGAAGTAGGGGGGTCCTTATCTTCCGGTGGTTCGCTCTGTCCAACTCTGCCCAAGTATTCTGTGTCGAGCCGGTGAGTTTGTGTAGGATTACTGCTACTCCAGGTCATGCTATCACCCTCGGTGAATGTGACACCGATTGGTCTCTCTTCCATTGGCCAGCTATCGTCATCCTCGTCAAGCTGCTCCAGAGGCCGCTGAGGCTGAGGCTGAGTGTCAAAGTCGTAATCCGTATCTTGAGTAGATGACATCCAAGCAGGCGGGTCTTGGCTGTCGAACAAACGATCAGAATTGTCGGTTCGCATACTCTCCGTTGTTGATTGAGCAGTGAGAGGTGCCCCGTGTTTCGGCGATGGGAGCCGCGGTGAAAGTCCAACAGACATTGAAGCTGGTTTAGAAAATACGGACGCGGGAGGAGGTGAAGTTGCTTTGGGAACAGGTTTAGGTCCAGTCTTGGGTTTCGGAGGAGCAGGAGGAGCAATAAACACAGGTGTAGGTTTGTCAAAGAAGTTATTGAAGACAGGGACGTCTTTAGGCTCCGACGACTTAACCTTCTCTCCAGGTGGGACAAACTGGAATACACTATCGACTTCCTTGGAAGCTTTAGTCTTCTCGCTAGGTGCAAGATCTGAGAGACTCAGGCGCCCTTGTTCTGTGGTTTTAGGCAAAGCAGGGGTCGACGACTTTACATCCACTTTCGGCGGCGGAGTTGGTGCACGACTTGCAGATATAGCAGGACCATGGGCCTTCGTAACCTCATCATTGTTCCTCTCCACAACGCGAGCTTCAGCAGCGGCCCTAGCCTCAGCCAGTGCGTTTGCAACAGCTTGCCCGCCCATTGACTTGCCCATGCTCTTCCCGAACTTTGCTCCAAGGCCCTCGACAGTTTTCTTGAAGTGATCCAACATTCCAAGCTGCTGCTGCTCCTGAGCCTGCTCGGACCTGTCCAAATCATGCACGCGGTTCTCCTTTGCAGCGTCATGTTCGAGAGGAGTATCCTTCTCTTTAGTCGGGATCACGGCTTTCAAGGGCGCAACGTCGGCTTCCTTTTCCTTCATTGCCTTTGAATTTCTTTCAGCATCATCCTGTCGCATTTCTGAAGCCATAGGACCAAAGAAGTCCTCGCTCTTTCGCTTCGTGCTTGGTACGCCGAATGGCCCGGTGTTAGTATCACTCGTAGTGTTTGTCTGTCGACCAGCAACAAGACCCTCCGACGGTTTGTGCTCCAGCGCGTTCACTTGTCGCGCCTTCGCCAACCATGAAGTGCGCTTGCCCAAAGGAGGACCAGGTGTCGGATTAGAGAAGGGGATGCCCACCGAAGGGTCACGAGGAGCTTTCATGGATTTACGAAGAGGTAATGGAGCAGGCAAAGTTGGGTACAGTGGAGCGATGGATTCTGATACTTTCACCTCTTCATCACCATCGGGAACGGCAATTTCTAGTGCATTCTGATGCTCGGGTTCTGTAGGCGCAGGTTCCGGAGCAGCAACCGGCTCTGGTGGAGGTTTGGTGTCACAATCAGGTTTAGATGGTAAAGTACGTTGCGGCGGGGAATTATGGGGAGAAGCGAGTGGAATGGAATGGAAGGTATCAGCAGAAGAGGATGCAGTCATATCCATATCCATCAAGTCAGGTTCGGGATGAGGTTGCAATTGTCGCACACTGAGTTCTGATTGCTTGATATCCGTGACCATGTTTGAAGATATACGAAGAGATCTCCTCGACTTTTCAGCACTCTCGTCATCCTCCATTATCATTGATAACTCGATGGGACCACCGCTAGCCTGAACGGGGTCAGGTTCATTGGATGCTGGTTCCACAACGACGGGGGCAGATGGTTCCATAGGTATAGAATCCACTGGTATAGCGTCCCGTTGTGACTTTCCATTCGTTGGTTGGAATGGAGAAGGGACCGGCCGTGACGGCTGATCTTCATCTTTGACTTTGAGCAATGCTTTGTGGAAGCTATTGAGCGGCACCGCATTTTCCTTGGTAGGCTCGCTCTACAAAAAATAATTAATCGTAATCTGTAGAAAACATTGTACCACGTACATCCAGAGTAATCATATTCCGAAGTTTAGAGGGACTGGGGTTGTTCTTCGCCTTGTGAGACATGGCTTTTTTACGACTCGGGGTTTTGACAAGGTCGATAAGCCCACTGCTGCTAAAATTGTGAGATGCGCCTAACTCGGAATGATTGGATACGGACTCTTGCTTGGGTTTGGAGAGAATGTTGTCGAGATAGTCGTCAAGAAAACGAAAGCCATACATGTCGATTTGCTCTTTGAAAGATTGGCGGCCAGGATCATTTACCATGCTAAAACGAATACCATTAGCCCACTCGAGGTTGAAAGGTTGTGCCATGCTGGGCTGGCGTCCTGCTGACGGTGGTTGACCTTGAAACAAGCTAGGTGAGGCGGCGAGTAAAGCAGTAACGTGACTCGTCCACCAACAGACGCGTTCATCACGTGGCCGCTTTTAAGCCTTCCTCCGAGTCCGATCTCGAGCAATGGACTGCAGTTGACCGGGTATTGGATCGACTAGCCCCGAATTTGAGCTCACTTTATGTGTCTTCATATGTCTCAATACTGCGACTTATTCACAGTCAAAGACTCACCTTCAGCCATGAGCATCGAGCTTTCATGCATTGCGGTCTACGAGTTAATATGTAATAGAGTGCTTCTCTGAACGTGGCGCATCGATATTTGGAGGTTGAGACTCCGCTGCTCTTTGACGCGTCCTTCATGACCTCTACGTGCTGATTTTCATCTCTAGAGATCTGTTCCTCCAGTCCCAAACTGTAAGTGGCTCGTGTCCGAGAAAAGACTATACAAGCTAATTTCGTTCAGATTTATACGGTACCACTAGTTGATACCATTCGCTGGCCGTTATGTTTTTCTCTCCAGAGTTGCTCTCTCGGAGAGACAGTGGCTTTGGTCTGCTTTGGTAGGTAGACGCTGAGTTGAAAGTGAAAGGCGTTTCATATTTCTCCAGGCTGGCTGCCACCCTTGGCTCAAAATCCACGTTCAAGAGACTTCCGAAGAAGTCCGTGCTTACTGCAGATATTTCTCAATTATGCGATCTCATCGCCCGACCTGAAGAGCCCTTGGCGCTCAGATTATCCAGCAACCTCATGGTGGGCGTAGCTCGGTACGTTCTCCATTCCCTGACGCATCAGTCACCTTATTCTAATACTGCTCTCCCAAGTGTTTATAAAGGTGGAAATTTTCACGCCTCACTACCGTCGATCTCATACGACTTTCCCAGTTAAACAAGAATTATTTATGACCGACGTGTCGAATTGTGTTTCGTCTTTGAAGAAAGTAGTGCAAGAGTTCCAATCTAAAGCAGTCACGGATGTGATGCTTCAAATGGCCCAACCTGTAGTCAGGTAGTTCTTCAGTCGTAGGTGACTATAAACGCGTTAATTGGCACGACTATCCAGGCCAGCTGCCCTCAATATCGCCGCAGATCCAAATGCCGCATACATGATGGATTTTGATGCCCTTGTCGCGGTACGCCTTTCGACATTCTTTCCTCCTATGGACTAATAAGCGAGCAGGACTGGGACGAGTTCCTCAACGTTGGAGGTATAATATCCCAATACTCTTCTTTCCCTAACTAAAATACATATAGATAACGCCCAACACCGGCCTGAAGTTGACGATTACGATCCCGAAGACCGTCCCGCCCGTAACAATAAACCAAACTCCAAAGTCAAGAATCCTAATAACACATTAACTGAAGACGTTCGAGCCGACATGTGTACCCTCAAAGAGCACCACGACCACCTCTTATCCAACTCTTTTGATCTGTCATTCCAGGGAAGTACAGGAGGTGTAGACGTCTCGTCTTCCCAACCTGGGGATGCAGGTTTCCAGCCAGCTGCCGACAATTTCTTTCTTGACGGTTTAGATATCGACTTTGGTCTAAGCGACGAGCTAGCTAGAGAGCTTGGAGAAGGATGGGGTATTTCTCCTGTCCGGAATAATAAACAGCATTCGTAAGTCTTGTATAACGAACTGATCTGTCGGCTTAATGTTGCGTATAGAGACATCAACATGGAACCTCTCCCTCCCTCCGAAATTGGGGATGGAAGAGTGGATCTAGGCATGGATTTTATGCTTGGACCTGGGGAAGATGCTCCGATGGATATCGTCCAGGATGATGCCTTTTTCATTGATCCAGCGCAATTGGAGGCTGAGCTGCCAGAGGAAGTACCACAAACTCCTTCTAGGAAAAAAGTAGATAGTCATAATGTGGATGCCTAAAGCTTGCTAAACTTCGTTTCAGGTCAAAACTAGTTCCGCACTACGAAAGGAAAACCAAACTCCTCGCTCTCGCGAAAAGAGCCTTCCACCAACCGGAGCAGTCCTTAGTCCAGCCTCGTTATTCTCTCGTCAATTCCTCTCTCAGGTCGAACCTACACCTCCACCCGCTTCGCCTCTGCACGACACTACGTCGAACAACAATAATCGTTTGCCTAACAAAGAACCCAACTCCAAGAAACAGAAACGAACTCGCTTATTGCTAGATGCTAGAACTGAACTGACTGATGAAGAACTACAGGTAGTCTATATCCCTGTGCACTGTCTTGACCATTACCAATGCAGTTTTTTCTTTAGTTGGCGCGTGCACAATATCTTGAAGGTCAGAATGAATTGCGACGTGACATGCACAACAAGAAATTGGAGAAGGACAGTGGGAGGATCATAGAAGAGATGATTTGGGGTGTTCCAACAGGGAGTGAGTAGTGGCGTTTTGATAGCTGCACGTCTGGCTAAGCCACAACTGCCCTAGTCGACGCTCCGGAACTTGTCGACTTTTGGCAAGAGAACTTCAAAGTACAAGTCGAAGCGAGGACTGGAATTGTACGCCTTCACAAAGGCAAGGAACATTAGTTTTCCCTTCAGATATGCCGACTTACTATGCACATTTCCCAGAGGACGAACGTCCGTCTAAGCGAAGAAAGACTCTGAAACCAGTCGAAGAAGAACCTGAACTCGAAGAAGCACGAAGTGCACAAGAGCCTTTTGCCAATGATAGTGTTCCTGAAGTTCAAATGAACGACGATTTTGGACTTGGGTTGGATTTTGGTGGAGGTAGTAGGACCTTTCACTCCTCGTCATCCATTCCTCATCAGGACTTTTAGGTCTGGGCGATGATTTCAATCCTGGCGTAGAACCAGAGCCAATTCCCTACCTAAGGTCATCGGAGGTAAGATACAAATCTATAGTATATAAGCAAGCTAAACAAGTTGTAACAGGAGCCGGGACAAGGACGACAAAACTCTCGACCACCTTCTGTTGGAGGAGACTTTAATTTCGCCCCCGATTCCAATGACCCGAACGCAGGCGGCTCTCAGCGAAGCTCTCTATTCCCTTGGGACAATGCAGGCGCTGGACCATCGTCAAGCGTAGATTTCGGGCCCGATAGAGTCGTTGTCGACCGTGCTGAAACCAGAGTGCGAAACAGCCCCCTCATGAGCAGTCGCCGGGAGAGTTCGTTAGGACTCAGTCAAACGGGAAGTGTTGGTCGGGGTATTTCGCCGGCGGATCTACCCAGTAGAGGTTCACAGGGATTTGGAGAAGATTTCGTCTTCGATGGAGGTCAATTTAATGCTTTAAAGCGTCTTCTCTATATTCTGACACTCGACTCTAGTTGACAGCCTGGGACAGGGTAACACTCGGGTGGTAGAATCCCAGCGAACTGAAGCCGATGTGGCTTCTCTGGAGAGAACCACTATCGATTTTCTCGAGTCAGTTAATTCCCATTAACCATTAACCATTTCAGCTCAAGCTTTGACATAGATATGTAAAGATGCAGCTCCAAGCAATGCCGGCCGGAACGAAGAGTATATCGTTTGATAACATCGTTCTGAAAGCCACTAGTACCCGGCATGTCGCAGCAACGGGTTTCTATCATTGTTTAGGTGAATTTCCCGTGCCTTGCTTGTGTGTTTTACGTTGACAAGGATGATGCGTAGTCCTCGGTACGAGGCACTTTTTGAGGTTGGAGCAGACCGAACCGTATGCAAGCTTGACCATCTCAGTGATCCCATGAAGAGTATCGATACTGATAGCAGTAATAGTAATTGTTGTCCTTGTGAATTTGTAGACCTGCAAGTATAGACCAGGGTTAATTAGGAGTCGGACTACTTTTTCTTTCCCGTTGGCGTCGGTACATTTCGAGTTATCGGCAAAAGAATGTGGTACGACCGAAATGAAAGCCGAAGCCATAAAAAGTATCATCACGATCACGATGTAACAAGACTGGAGTAAAGTCCTACCTCTCTTACTATATACGTACCTCGTTCCTGTGTTCAACCTGTATCGCCCTCTTATTGCTCTTACTTTACGGTCCATCCGTACTAGTCGCCCCGTGCTTTCGTCCTCCAAATTCTCCTCCGTTTTCATCTCACATCGCACCATGGCCTCCCCTGCTGTTCTTGCTGCACGTACGGCTCTTGCAAACATTGACCTTTCGGGATATGATCCCGAACAATCCAAGCTGATGGATGAAAGATGCATTTTGGTTGACGAACAGGATAATGCTCTCGGTGCAATGGACAAGAAGACTTGTATGTCCTCATGCCCTTCCTCCCATCGTATATTCTCAAGTCATATTACCCAGGCCATCTAATGGAAAACATTAACAAGGGTCTCCTTCACCGTGCCTTTTCTGCCTTTGTGTTCCGTCCCTCTGATGGCAAACTTCTTCTCCAAAAACGGGCTAGCGAGAAGATTACTTTCCCCGATATGTGGACCAACACTTGTTGCTCGCACCCCCTAGACGATTTCGAAGAAGAAAAGATAGAAACTGAGCAGCTCGGTGTTCGTAATGCTGCTTCAAGGAAACTTGAGCATGAGCTTGGCATCCCGAAAAATCAGACGCCCGTGGATAAATTCCAATACCTCACTCGTATTCACTATCTTGCACCTTCGAATGGACTTTGGGGAGAGCACGAAGGTATGCATTGAATGCTAGATACCTTTGTATAGCTATATCTCACGGTCTGTCTAGTGGACTACATTCTCTTCATCACGGCCGATGTAGACGTGACGCCTAACCTGAACGAAATCAGCGATTACAAGTACGTCGACAAGGCGGAATTGCAAGCTATGTTTGAAGACTCCAGTAAGTCTTGTTCTTGTTTTGCCCTCTTTCTTGCTGATTGTCCTCTTAGCCAACTCGTTTACTCCCTGGTTCAAATTAATTGCACGAGACTTCTTGTTCGGATGGTGGGATGAGCTTCTCAAGCGAAAAGGCTTACAAGGCAAAGTAGATGCTAAAAGTCTTGCTGGAGTTGCAGATGGTTCTAAGGTCATCAAGATGAATTAATGTATCTACGTCGACATGAAATCCCTACTAGAGTGCTACAAATGATCGGATATAATACACAAATGTACGAAAGAAATCTATTTTTCAACGGCGTGATTGCTTCGGAAAAGAAGGAGCTCCTCTTTCGGTGCAAGACCCAGCCAGCTGAGAGGTCCCTTCTTTGCGATGGGGATAGCTGTTTCCAATGAAAACCCCAAAGTGTCGAGAGATGACAAGAGACCAGCCAAAAAGTGAGAAGAATCTGCTTCGAGTGCTAAAATACAATTTATCAGTCGAAATCATATCGAAACATAGCGGGGCGCTTACTTTTGAAGCCATTAACTCTTTTCATTTCTACGACCTGTATGTCCATCGTATCGTTTTCTCTGTGATGCGAATCGGTAGACACTTTCTGATTGGCGAGCAACTGAACGAGGTGTCGGTGAACACGAGGAGGAAAATCAACCAGAGAAGCTCGGCACGCGGAATGGGAGAAGTATAGAAGATAAAACGATATAACTCGTCTTTTCGCGCGTATAAAAATTAGACGAGGGCTCTTTTGAGGAATAAGTATGAATAGTTTTACTGAATATTCAAAGACTTACTGAAGTTCCAATGTTGACGGAAGTTTGGAAGATCCATCCCTAGACATTGTGAGTATGTCAGGAGGTACAAATCAATGCTTGTCACACACATGCACGGAAAACTCTTGGAACAACTTCTGTAACAAGGCAAGCGCCCTTCAGGAGCATCTGATCAGCCTAGAACAAGGTAGAAACTACCGATCTCACTTGTGGGCGTCTGGGCCGCTGAAAGTCCACGGGGTACCACGAAATCTGACTCGCCAGACTTCTCCATCCAGTTCGTCCACGTCGTGTCCTTGTGGCCAGATAGGAAGAATAGACTCCTTAATAGCTTTTATGGCAGATAGTGAAAGCTGTCCGAGATGTAACTCGTTCGTGTTGTGAAGCGATACGAACCATTGGACTTTTGGAAAAAGTCAGTCAGGATAGGCAGTTATCGTAAACGACATTGCGTACTAGGTTCAGTGTGTCCGGGAGGGGTCTGAGGATCGACTGCTTGGGGGATGGATGTAGTGCGCTTTCTTGGACCAGGTACATAATGAAATGGCTCTTCAAAATTTTCAGTAGGTTTCGATAATTTGCGAGATCGTTTAAGTGCAGAGCGAAGAGGGTAGTTGGCAGGGAGTGTGGAAGACCTCTCTGGTCTAGAGACATTGTTGAGAGGAGCAGGGGTGGCAGGAATTACTGGCGCCTGATTTTGCATAGGTAGAGCATTGGTCCGCGAATAAGGCGTATTATTGGACCACATTGCGGGCACTTGCTGTTGAGCATAAGACGCATAAGCATTGTTAGGATACTGCTGTTGTTGCTGGGGATAATAAGCCTGCTGGGTGTAGTACGGATAATTCATGGCCAAAGCAGTATCTGGTCAAAGAATGCGTGCCTCTACGGTGAGGTAATAAATCGATTTGTACATGAGGCCCTGCAACGTGTAGACTTGCCTTAACGAGCCATCCCAAGAAAAATATGACCTGGTAGGGAAAATAGCGAGCACAGGGGACGCCACCGAGTCGCCGACGTTGTGGTCGACGATGAACAAGACGAAAAGTCGAGTCGACGTTATTCTCGTGTGACATGTCTGCCCTTACGTGAAGAGCCAAGCGAGTGAGAACCCGAGTCACTGCAAAAATTAAACCTTTCCTCTCTACTTACACACAGCTATTCCGAGGATACCCTGCTAATGGCTTCAACCTTCTTCACTTGGATACGGTCCCCTGCTGCCAGAGAGTACTTCTTCAGTGCGTTTGAATTGTGTATTTGGCCACGCCTTTCCCTCTGACTTGAAATTTGCAGGTACTCATTTCTGGGGTCCGGTAAGTGTTTCGCGCTCTCCAGGGAATCCCAACTCTTAGCTCTGCCAGGTTGCCAACTGGGGGCTTCCTCTCGCTGCGCTCGCCGATCTAAGCAAGGATGAAGAAGTCATTTCGGGTACAATGACGACAGCTTTGACTTGTTATTCGTGCGTTGAACTTCATTTCACTGATCTGCGCTTTCTGACATATGCTTTGCTTCAGAATGGTCTTTATGCGTTTTGGTTTGTGTCTTTGCGCCTCTTCATAAAGCCAATTCCTGACTCTTTCCGACTAGCATGGCGCGTCCAACCTCGGAACTATCTTCTGTTTGCTTGCCACGCTACAAACGCAACTGCTCAAAGCGTACAGCTGGCGCGATTCGGAAACTACTGGTACAATGGTGGACGGGAGCAAAAGTTGGGTTTGACCGGCGCAGTACAGGATGCTTCCCAAGAAGTCAAGGGCTCTGTGACTGAAGCAGTGAAATCTGCTCAAGACCAGGCTAAAAAGATCGGGAAGTGATGCTATGCGATAATACGTATGTTACAATGTGGTCCTCTAATAGATCTGCTGCCAAAAAGACTACCAGAAACTGTCGTCTGCATCTCCACCCTTCTTCTTTTTCCCGCCACTCTGAGCAAGTGCCTGTCGCTTGTACATTTCTGCGATCTAAGTATGGCAAAGTCAGTCCACGGATGGGAGAGGAGTATTCATTACGCACTTGCTCCGGGTCAGTCGCATCGTCGGCCGATTTATCATCTCGAACCCTTATAAAACGCGGGAACCGCAATGATATACCACGGTCCTCGACCTATTCGCATGCAAATGATTGTCAGCGGTCAATCAACAACATAACGCAAAAAGCAGTACCAATCCTTGTGCCGCAGTATAAATGGGACTCAAACTTAGGTCTGCCGTCAAAACTTCCCATACAACCTGGGGTTCGAACCAAATATCAGGTTTCGCTCCTCCGATTTTGACATTCCCTCGAGCCTTGGTTATCTCCAGCGGCTTGAGCATATCATAATGAGATTGGAGTGCTTCTTCACTGAAACCGGTACCAATTTTGCAAATGGTCTGATACTCCTCCGAGTCGGGATCATAGCATGCTAGAAGGAATGCGCCGTAGACATTCGTCCGCTTGCCTTTGCCGTAGTATCCGCCGACCACTACAAGATCAAGAGAATCACCGACGCCTGCCAAATAATCCTTCTTGAGCTGATGTCGTAGATATTAGTCTTGTCGAATCTCATCTTTTGTACAGTCAACTTACCTTCAACCAGTTGACACTCCTCCGGCTAGGCTCATAATAGCTAGCATCACTCTCCAACATTTTGACCATAAGCCCCTCGCACCCATCCTTGACACTTTCCTCTAAGAAAGACTGTATCTCTTCGGTGGTCTCACTGTCAGATGACTTTGCAAAGTCAAACTCTCCTTGAACCGGTACAAAGTGCTCCCGCAAGAGTGCACGACGTTCTTTGAGGGTCTTTTGTAGTAATGGCTATAGAAAGGGAAATTTCAACAAATGCAAGGTCAGCACAAGCAAGGACTACTCACTTCACCGTTGAGATACAACAGGTCAAATGCAAACAAGCAGACCCGGACTTGAATGTCTTCGACTTTAACATCCTTTCGCTTCCTTCTGCTGAGCTCTTGGAAAGGCATTAGCTTGCCAGTAGTACGGTCAATGGCAACGGCTTCAGCATCGAGTACAAATGATTTGGTAGTGTCTTTAATGCACTAAAGCTTCATGTCAATTGGGATTGGAGGAACGACAAGAGGTATACACACTTTGGGCAGCTGTTCGACGAGATCCGGATATTTCTTGCTCATGTCCTCCGAATTACGACTAAAGACACCAACAGTACCGTCTTCCAGTTTATGAACCTGAGCACGTTCCCCATCGTATTTGTACTCGCAAGTAAAGTGCTTGTTCTCAAATCTATCGAGAACTTCACCAATAGCTTTGGTTGGTTTAGCCAACATCGGTTTGAGTGGTACCCCTGGTGTTAATTTGCAGTGTTCCTTCAGACCATCAATACCATACTCCAATAGAGCAGGAATAACTTGATCGTAGCTTGGTAATTCGCTAAAATGCAACATTAGTTTCGTTTCCAAGTTGCTCGATGGACTGTACTTGCCTATAAACCGATTTTAAGATGTTAGACCCCTCCTCTAGACGCGCCGCGAGTTTCTCATTGCTCCACTTTTTGCCCACTGCACAGACAGGTCAGTCAAAAAAGCTACCGGAGTAGTGAGAAGAAACATACCGCGCTCCTTTTCTGCGAGAACAGCAGCATGTGCAAGTGCGACCAGGACAGAGCGTTCCGCGTTACCAATTCGCAATTTACCCTCCAGACTTCGAACGATGTATTTTGCTTCAAAGTCTTGACAAGCGGCGAGAAGTTTTGTAATGATCGATACTTTTTTGTTTTGTGACTGTTTCGCTAGTTAGAAGGTGAAGGGCCAAGGTAACGAGTTTCACCCACTGAATGGCCGGTGCTTAATGCAATGTCCTTCAAATTTGAGAAGACGAATGGTACAGTGAGGGGTTTAGGTTTGAACAGGGTTTTCTGGCTGTTTTTGGAATTCTGGAAGACGTTGATCAGTGAGAAATGGTGCTTCCGAACGAGAACACTGACCATTGCTACCAACCCCAAATCACCCTCCTTCTTAAGGTCCGCCTTTATTGTAGCAAGACTTCTACCGGTAGATTCCGCAATAGCCTTGATCAAAAGACTTTCGCCGATTCCAAGTTCGATGCCAATATAATCTGGGCTGAGCTGGAGAAGTGTTTCAGTTCACGGAAAATACAGTCTTTGGAAGTAGAGGGTACGGACTCGGTTGATACATAGGTAAACGGCTTGGAGAAGCGATTTGGGATCTTTCTTGTTACTTCGTTGAATCACAAGAAGAAGGAAGGATGTGAGGAGAGCGTTCTTTTCTAAACGCTTGGTCGTTGCCTCAATCAAGGAAAATGTTTTGGTGAGGGCAGCATAAGGCACGCTACAGAAAGTTGAGTGAGAAAAGTCGGTGATACAAAACACTGAAACGTACGGATCGCCAACTTTCCAGCCTCCTTTAATATCCACATCATGCACCTTGGATAGTGCAGCCAAAGCACTGAAGCACAGTTAGCGCATCTCTCGGAAAGATTGTTTGGGCTTGCCTCTTGGATGCGGCTCCGGCTTCTGCAACTAGCTCTTCCTCGTCCTCGTCTTCATCTTCTTCCACTTTATCTTCTTTACTTGGTCCGCCTTCATCACCACTAACACCACTAGTGGTGTCTCCATCATTGAGAACCTCTTTCTCTTTGCCTTTGCGTATTGCGCGTTTGGAAGACTCGGGTGCAGGTGATGTAGAAGGCTGAGACCTGGACTTGGATTTGGATTTGGATTTGGAATTAGATGTCGGTGCTGGTGGTTCGGCCGTGTCCTCGTCATCAGAGTCGACGACCCTGCGTTTCTTCAGCTTTGGAGAACGCTCTGTGTTATATAAAGTCTATTGTAGTGATGTAGAATAGCACGGAAACGCGTACCCTTGGTTGAAGTTTCCACGTCATGCCCAAGTTTACGCTTGGAGCTTTCCGCTACAGCTATTCAGAGCGTTCAGCACACATCTTGCATAGAGTAACCAGACATACGCGCGTCATCCACGACTTTGTCGACATTCATCGCGTCGTTTGCCTTGTTAGGGGCCGTCTCGGTCGATGCCTTGGTACTTTTGGGCTTCTTTCCCCACATTTCCTTGAGACTGGACTGCTGAGGAGGTGCAGGTTTCATTGATTTGGGCATGTCGAAGAATTTCCCTGTAAAGAGCAATTAACAATGTGGTTGGGGAAAGAATAGAGTGCGAACCCAAGGTTTGTTGCCTTCCCATGCTTTTCAACGAGACGCGTAGTAGGCTGACGCGAGTCAACGTGACAGACATGTCACACCGCGTTCAGTTTCACGCTTTTTGAGTCAGAACCGAAGCGACGATAGTGTTCACGTCAATAACAGTAACTGAAGAACTCTTGATAAACTCTGCAAGTAATGTTTAATGAATCTGACCAGAAATAGTGCCGAAATAGTGCCGAGATGGTGCCGAGACTGCTTCGGTAACTGCCGGCTAAAACTGTACAGCTGCTGACACGGCGCGCGATTTGTCAGCATCAACGAAAAAGTCAGTCCAAAGGTATAGTAAGCCCTCCTCGACGCCCTCCTCAAGATTACAGTATGGCCGAACAAGTGCGTGATTTTCCTCTATTTATCCATGCGTACTGACTGTCTTTGTATCTAGATAGAAAAAGCTTTCCAGAAGCAACCCCTCTTCCAGAACGCTAAAGCCAAGGGTGCGTTTTATTACTACGCGGATATGACTTTGCATTTACCAGTGGGATATCGTGTTTTGGGACTTAGGCGGGAAGAAGGTTTCAACCAAGGAGAAGCGGTGGTACAAGGAAGTTGGCCTTGGTTTCAAGATTCCTGCCGAGGCAATCCAAGGCACCTACATTGGTGTGTGGATAGATCTGTTGGATTGTAGATGGTTCTGATGTTCCTCTCCAAGACAAAAAGTGTCCTTTCACCGGTGACATCTCCATCCGTGGCCGTATCCTTACTGGCAGGGTTGTCTCCACCAAAATGACCCGAACCATCATCATCCGAAGAGATTACCTTCACTACATCCCCAAATACAGTGCGTGTTACCCACTCGATTCCCACCCCCTGCTCACATCTCTGCAGACCGTTACGAAAAGCGACACAAGAACTTGGCTGCTCACGTGTCCCCTGCTTTCCGTGTCGAAATCGGCGACACTGTCACAGTTGGTGAGTAGACGACTCGATGTCCCGGAAAGGCCGGCTAACAGAAATCCACAGGTCAATGCCGGCCACTGTCCAAGACTGTACGTTTCAACGTGTTGAGGGTGTCGAAGAACAAGGCCGCTGCCAAGGCATTTGCAAAGTTCTAAAATGTAGAGCTAGGACGCCTTATGTATATTTCTCCTCTGTTGCCATACCTATGCTATGCACACTATAACACGCATGATTATGAGGGTTACAAATGCACCAGATATGAGAGCATGGCAATAAGGCCGCATTTGGCACTGGAAGAAAATTCCTTTTCGACGCATATTTTGAAGAAGAAAACGGGTAAATTTGTGTCAGAAAACAAGATCTGCTTATCGTTGCAGTTAGATATGATTAGCCCATAGCAATGTAGCGGATGAGATCTATGAGAGAGTATGCATTTGTTATTTGTCTGTGTTAGATTGGACGACTTATGACAGGGAACAAGTTTGGCTTCAACTTGTCGCTCGACTAGTCATCTCCTTCCGTACACCTTTCTTCCACCTCCCTTTCTCCTTGTTTCCTTGCTCTTTTGCCGTCCCAGTCGACAAATACCCTCCAATCTGGCTCCAACACTTCTTTCCGTCTTCACGTCACGGCTGGGCAAGGGCCGTCCTTCGTCGCCCCAACCCCCCGGTTCTCAGTCTCAGATGGGCCAACAACCCTCCAAGAAGTCCAAGAAGGGTGCGAAAGACAAGGAAAAGGACCTTGCCAGTGACTCACCTTCCCCGGACGACTCTACCGAAAACCCCACCCTTTCACGAGCTACGGGAGGTGACGCAACCTCCAGCTCCAATTCCAAAGCCATACCTAACGGAAATAACTCACATCCAGACCCAGCCAACTCCTCGCTATCTTCGTCAACCAATGGGTCACCCTATCCCAACAAGGTTGCAAACCCCTCTTCTAGCGACCACTCCCAATCCGCCCCCCAACAATCGTCTGCCTCTCCCAGAGCAGTCCCAGCTCCTATCGATATTGCTGCGGCCCAGAACAACGCCATCCTCTCCAATGCCACGCCGTTCACTCCTGCATCTGCTGCTAGCAACGGTGCTGTGCCAGACAGACAACGACCGCTGGACGTCGATGACATGATTCAACGCCTTTTAGACGTTGGATATACAGGCAAAGTTAGTAAATCGCTTTGCCTGAAGAACACAGAGATTACTGCGATATGTCAAGCTGCCCGCGAGATCTTCCTCGGTCAGCCCGCTCTCATTGAACTGTCTCCTCCCGTCAAAATTGTCGGTGACGTTCATGGCCAGTACTCCGATCTCATCAGGCTATTCGAAATGTGCGGCTTTCCCCCGGCCGCCAATTATTTATTCCTTGGTGACTATGTCGACCGAGGAAAACAGAGTCTCGAGACAATCCTCTTATTATTATGTTACAAGATCAAGTACCCTGAAAATTTCTTCCTATTGAGAGGAAACCATGAATGTGCAAATGTTACACGAGGTACACGTCCAGTCTATTTTTCCTATTGTGTATCTGCTGACGCTGAGAAGTTTACGGCTTTTACGACGAATGCAAACGGCGCTGTAATATCAAGACGTGGAAATCGTTTATCGATGTCTTTAATTGCCTCCCTATTGCCGCTATTGTAGCCTCCAAAATCTTCTGTGTACATGGTGGTCTTTCCCCGTCTCTTCACTCGATGGAAGACATTAAACGAATACAACGTCCCACGGACGTGCCTGATTATGGTCTTCTGAATGATTTGCTGTGGTCAGATCCATCAGATACAGCCTTGGATTGGGAGGACAACGAGCGTGGGGTCAGCTATTGTTTTGGGAAAGGGATCATCAACGAATTTTTAGTTCGGTATGATATGGACCTCATCTGCCGAGCGCATATGGTTGTCGAGGACGGTTACGAGTTTTGGAACGACCGTACTTTGGTCACTGTCTTTAGTGCTCCAAACTATTGCGGAGGTCAGTCTCTTTTCTACTGTGCACATCGTGTTCCTGATGTCATCCTTGATAGAATTCGACAACTATGGTGCATGCATGAGGTACGTAATTTCTAAATATGTCTTTATGCCGATGCTTAACTTGGCTCTAGCGTCTCGGAGGATTTGCTTTGTGCATTCGAGCTTTTGAAGCCCCTTGATGGCGCTGCACTCCGGAAGGAGATGACCAAAGCAAAAAGGAAAAGGTGGGTGTCCAATCTCGTTTCTCTATCTATGCGCTGATTTCGACGCAAGTACAGCTTGATGGCAACGGCGACTTGATTACTGCTGGCGCAGACCTCTCTTTTTTTTCTCCTTTTCTGCATACTTCATCATGGAGCGATATACGAATATAGTAACGCGTTGTTCTTAAGTCTTCCCCCATGTGGTCCCATCGGAGTTTTGCGATACAGGAGTTTTGTATGACGAACCTCTTCTGCCGCGAGGACTAATATTCCTCAGTCCGTCACTCTTTTGCCCTGCCACACTCATGACCGTCTTTTTCTGTACTCATACTTTGTTTCGATTATTTCGTCTCTGTCTGCTATCTATCAATTTCGGTTGCTTTTTTTGTGCTATAGTCGAACTTTGGGATACATAATAAACCATTTGAGTATTCTTTCGATTGAATTAAGATAGAGCACTACATCTAGATCATCTTCTATTAAGGATGTCATATGCTAATACTCCAAAGGCTGCGATGATGGTCGCGGAACCCATGACACTCCACAGAGTCAATGCTTCCGTAGCGCCCAATGCAACGTCGGAGATGAATACGAATACAATAGTTAACAAACCACCGACCGAAGTGATAATGGGACCTAAAGTCGCCAATAAAATCTTAAAGAGATGCATGTCAGCCACGTCGCATCGCAATACTTTAGCCACTTACCATGAACCCAGCATTGAAGACGGACCCTGACAAGATGATGGCGAGAATGACCCCTACAGTCGTGGCATTTTGCGGCAAAGCAAACGGCTCAATATCAAACCAATGAAGAAATGGAATAGGTATCCATAACAGAACCATTGTACAAAGACCAATGGTAAACGTCAACAAATTGGAATGAAGTCCGTACGGAGGTGGATAAACAGCATCTTCATCGTCTGCGGAACTGGCAACGTTTGCAGCAGTTTCAGGTCCGGGAAGAGGTTCATAATTTTCATCGTCTGGGTCTTTGGGTTCGGCCAAGGCTGCGTATTTCTTGTAAAATACTTGGTATCCTGCATAGCCTACTGATGCAACGAGGGTCATTAAATCGCCAATCAAGGGTTTAGAAGGCTTGACATCCGGATTGGGGAGTGTTGTTGAAGCCGAATGCGATTCATCAGAGGAAGTACTGCCCCCATAAACAACCGCGAGTACACCTGCTGTAGCGAGGACTACGGCACCTAGCTTGCGTGTCTCCCATTTCAGGCCAAAAGCTTTGACAGAGATCAGGTACGAAAAGAAGGCGTTGGTGTTCCATATGGCTAAGTGAATAGTAGTCATCAGATCGCAAAGAACTCTTAGGCGTCGAATAGCAGAAAAACGCACCAGTTACATCGGTTACGCTGAAAAGGAGTTGTTAGCTATGGAATTGGATCTAGGCGAAAAGAACTCACGAAGACAGCGTCATAGCTGCAAACCATAATAAAGCAGGAAATGTAACAGCTGCTGTCAGTGCTACAACGACGCATAAAAATTTGTACAGCGGGAATTTGGCTACTTCCAGAGAGCCAACGGATCTACGGGGCGAAAAGTGGTCGATGATGGCTAATTTCAGACCCTTTATAAAATCAGATGCTGGTCGTCCGGACGTTTGAGTAAGATACAAAAGATGGCAAGGAAAGGATATTATGAAACATGAGTGAACAAGGTAGCTTGGAAAAAAGGTTAGAAAAATGCTGGAAAGCGAATGCAAAAACCTACAAAATGAAATATGGGTGGGTGTATGACAACGTGGTCTCGACATACTATCATAAAATAAACAAAAGACTCTTTGGAATAGCACGGAACATACTTGAGTAAGTTGACTCTCTACGACAAAGGCAAGGAGAGTGAGAGTAAAGACAAAGGCCGTTAATTTGCTCCCGAGTTGGGAGGCAGGAGAAGACATAAACGCAAACCGGCAACTTGCCATTTTCAGCTTTTCTTCATTCATCCAGCATGCTCCGCGCACTGCTTGCTTCAAGCAGGCCCGTATTGACCCGCCTGGCCGCCCACTCTGCTTCAAACCATCTCTCTCTCCTTCGACGCCCTCATGCTATTTCTGCAGTTCCCAGCTTGACACGGGGCATGAAAGTCCGGTCTTCAGTCAAACTCATGTGTGAAGGATGTAACATTGTCAGGCGAAAAGGCAGAGTCTATGTCGTTTGCTCAAAAAACCCCAAGCATAAACAGGTACGCAGACCTCTTCGTCCAGGCTTCCTCTCTTTTGACCGGTCTTTGTGCATCCAGCGCCAGGGCTGATTTGCATGTATATGATGCACATACTGTACGGTGCTCTTACTACACTATGGGCTTTTAATAAGTAGAGGGATACGTCAAAAATGGGTATAGAGTAGCTCTCGGATGGATGGGCCCTTAAGCATCACGAGCCCAGAGTTGGAATTCGTATTTTACACCGTTCTCTTCCTGCTCTCCTTCTGGTACTGGAAATCCAACCCAATTGCTATGCTCTTCATGCGGTATCCGCTTCCATCTATTGCTATCCGGACTTCCAATCCACTCTCCTAGAAAGTCGGGCAAAAAAGTGTCGCATTCAAATGTAGGGGATTGTATACGAGTGAGGAGGACCCGGTCAACAAAACCAATCGGGGAGTCTGAAGGTAGTGAAAGACATTGTGAATAAAGCAAAGATCCTCCAATCACGAAAGCCCTGTGAACGTTATCGGTCTCTCCGCTCAATTGTTCAACCGCCGATTCTAGACTGTGATGAAGATATGCAGGACTCGACTCCCGTGTTTCCCTTTCATAGAATTAACCGGGTTACATCCAAGAAATAAGTACAGGAACTTACTGTAATACATAGTCTTCTTTGCGACTAACGATGAAGTTGATTCGCTTTGGCAGCGGCCTGTATTTCTTTGGAATGCTTTCCCAAGTTTTCCTGCCCATTATAACTGCGTTTTTCTTCCCTTCTGGTGCGTTGGTTGTCACATTGGCAAAGTAGGACATTTCCTTGGGTAGTTGCCACGGTAGACGCGCCTCTTTGCCGATACCATTTGTTCTTGTAGCAGCGACGATGAGTGTTAGACGAGACATGTGTAAAACCACCAAGTCACACTGGAGTTTTATATGGTTTATAGAGAGGCTTCGGAGAACTCTCAAACTTAATGATCAGAACATTTTTGCCTATATAGCAACCGTAAAAGTACATAATTCTGTCTTCGATAACACGTAGATGCAGCAACAAGGAATGCAATGCACAAAACGAGCAGCAAGAAACCCAACTCCGACAACTCTCCGAAAATCAGTTCCACTTTTTCCATTCCTGACCTTCGGGAGGTCGAACAGGAACCTTTTCTTTCCCGACCTCATCCCAATTTGTACTGAGTGTAGTGCCACCACTTTCAACGAAACTCTTCATCATTGCACGTTTTGTATCTTCATCCGCATCCGCATAGATCTTTTGGAAGAAGGGGTTGACTGCACTGTCACCGCCCACGTTCGGATCTTCATCTAGGGACTTGTCCTTTTCGGATGACAATATAGAGGTAGTGATACCCTCCCAGTTCTTGGTCTTCTTCTTCGGTGCAGCAGAGGGTGCAGCGGCAGAATTAGCCAAAGCTAGTGGCGAGTAGGCTAATTGGTTAACTGGCTCGTAAACCGTGGAAGCTAATAGTAAAACGCACGATCTGGGCTATCACCAATGAGGCCCCCCCATCGTCCTTGGACCATCTTTGACAACCGAAGTTCAACCTTGACTTTTCCTACGGTATAGTCGCATGCATCTGGATCGATCTGACCCTTGAGAGGCTCGAGAACGAGAATCTTATCACCGTTGGTGTAGGTTAACTATCAGGAGATGAACACCCTATAGGTCAAAGGAAGAGATGGAAGTGACCTTTCTGGGTTCAAACTTGACATTCACTTGGGCCGGGTCTGCGCCACGATCGAAAACAGAAATTGTAACTCTTTCGTCAGTTTCGTAATATTCATGCCTGAGCCGTAATCAGCGATGAGAATTGAGAAACTGAAAAACCGTACCGGATGGTGGCCATGACTTATGTAGAAAAGTTGCGCTCTTTGAGTTAAATAGTCGAAATTCGAATCTTCGAGAAAAGCGTGACACAGTCGCGCGTAAGGCACGTGATGGTCGTCACACTCGTCCCGACCGAGATAAATAATGACTGCTGTGACCTTAGAGACTCTGCAACGAGGCTGAGCTACAAACGACCAGTTTGTAGCTCCAATTCAATTTTCAGAAGGCTGAGACTCATCTCCAACGGCAAAGACATACAAACACAGCTGGTCTGACATGACGACGTCATGGCGCTACTATGTAGTAACGCTTTCAGAACTCAACCCAAACCTATACTTTCATGTCGACACCTAAAGCCGTACTTTACTATTACCCGCTGTCAGTGTGGTCTTCTGCAGGTATGTTTTATGTTGAACTAGTACATTGACCGAGACTGACGGCTCTTAGCCTTACTCACCCTGTAAGTATCTTTCGAGATCTTGTGGTGATTAGAGCCTGATCTTTTGCAGGGAAGAGAAGGGCTACGGAGACAATGATGTTGATCTCAAGATCGTCGACCTCTGTGAGTGTCATCCCAATTTGCCGATGCCTTTCCTCATGGGACCAAGCCAAAGGAGAGAATTATGATCCTGCCTTTCTTCGTTTGAACTCCAAAGGTACTTTGCAATATTTTTGATCAAGGCAGGTTTACTGACCTCTGGAATAGCTACTGTCCCAACATTGGTCGTGCCTCTTCAAAAAACATTGAGCGAAGAGGTGGAAAGCCGTTACAAGGCTATCACAGAAACCAAAGTCAGTTCATGTCGTCATCGTCTAGATAGCGGGAGTTTTATGTCGAACAGGCCATTATCGAGTTCTTGGACAAGTCGCGCTCGCCATTATCGCGTACCAACACTACTTCAGATGCGCCTGCTCCTACGCTGACCCCCGCAACCATCGCTTTCCTGGCCACGTCCAAAACCATTGTTGACGACATTTTGCACTCGGAAGCAGCTGACCCCAACAATTTGACGTATGTAAATGCAAGAGACGATGCTTCTTTGCGTCTTCTTGCCGAGTCTTTGGTCCCTTATTTCAAGGGTAGACAAGAGGCGTTGAGTGGTTTTCTTGCCGATCCAGAAATTCGAGTCACAGACAAAGTCAAAAACTTTTGGAAAAGCAAGAAGGATGCACTCGAAGCTCTTTTGACAGTTTATCAAAAGGCTGACACACCTGGAGGCGAGTTGAGCGACGATGATAAGACGAGAAGAAAAGAATTCTTCGAAACCGCCAAGTCGACATGGGAAGTTGGCTTGAGCAAACTTTTACTCAAACTCAATACAGAAATCATTGGGCCGTACTCTCTTGGTTTGTTCTAGGTGTTTGATTCAATCACCATGTGTACTGAACATCATGTTGTAGGAGAACAATATTCCATCGCAGATCCTCACTTGGCAGCTTGGTTGACGAGGGTGGTTTTGTTGGCCGGAGGGTCTCCCGAGGAGGATGGGAACACTGTTATCGGCAAACTAGAGAGTCACGTTGGTAACGGCCTATCGATACCGAAGACGACTAAGACGGTCGGCGAAGAGACGGTTAGTAGAAGCAAGTTGGCTGAATTTTGGGATGCTGTGAAACAAAGAGACAGCTGGCAGAAGGTGTACAGTAATGGGCTCCATTAATGATTGTAATCCAAGTAGAATTCAATGTAAAATAAGTGTTTTCCCGAGTAAGAAAAAAGTGGGTCAGATACGCGAACGCGAGTGAGCTGGTATCCACCGCACGTGACATAGCTACTTCATCTTCAAGATACCTATGTCGGGGGGCCAACGAGATGGATACGAGTCGGACAGCGTCGACGGCGGCTCTCCTCCCTCCCAGTTCCTTTCTCCTCCCATGCTTCGCTCCGGTCACTCCTCTGTCTGCTCAAGTGCGACCTCCACCCCCGTTCCTTCTCGTGCCGGCTCCCCTCTTCCGCAGTTTCTAATCTCCAACCCTTCCTACTCTAGCTCAAGCTACACTGAAAGTGATAGCGAGCACGAATTTTCTGCCTCGTTATTCAGGAATAGGCGCTCGTCCTGGAGAACAGACAGACAACCATGGTGGCAGCTTCCTCGCACTGGTCGAAGAAGAAGAGATTGTTCTCTGTTCAGAGTAATAAAAAGATGGTTCAGGAGACTAGTACGACATCCGTTCGTTCCAAAAACTCCACTTGCAATTGTCAGTTGTTGCGCTCGACTTTGCTGAAACGACTCTGATCAATACTTATTTAGATTCTTTCATTTATCATATTCTCTCTCTTCGCCATCTCGCTAACCCTACTCCTCATGTATATCCTCAACCCCGACAAAGAACCTTTACCCTGGAGAGCATACTGCTCAATGCCCTATCACAACTCACCGCCAGACCCGCAGAACCCCCTCCTGTACACTGATCCCTATCACAATTATTCCGTCGGTGCTGCTGTGCCCCCGTTTCCGCATGAACGGTTAGACCTTCTCCCGCCAGCCGGTTTATTCGTTGGTGTTTTCTCTACCGACTCTGCATTTGAACGAAGAGCACTTGTTCGCTCGACCTGGGCTTCCCATGCTAGGAGCCGAAACGGAGCTGGTGATGGTGACGGTGGAAATGGTACTTCTCGGACCGTGGTCCGCTTCATACTTGGCCAACCTCGTAAAGATTGGGAAAGACGAATCAAGTTGGAGATGGAAGGTACGTCGATAAACTCTTGTCCGAAGTTATTCCGCTCATCCTTTGCATTTACATAACAGAGTACAATGATATTGTCATCCTTCCAATGTCCGAAAACATGAACAGCGGCAAGAGTCACACGTACTTTTCTTGGGCATCTATCAATGCTTGGGTTCCTCCTGTCTATACCGAATCATCAGAGCCAGTTCCTCAGTTTTCCTATTCCAATGCTTCTACAAAACCTCCACCTCTGGCCTCTCACGACCCGCCTCTCGCAAAGCAAGACGCGGCATCAGAGCGCCCTAGGGCTTGGGTACGACCAGACTACATTGTCAAAGCAGACGAAGATGCATTCATCATGCTGGCCGAACTCGAAGCCCGACTCCGGTTAGCCTTGCATGACAAGCCACCAAAATCAAAGCAGGATCCTCTATCAGTATCATTCTACTCCCATGACAACTCTTCCCGACGTGATATACCTTTTGAAATGGTTGGCCATCCTGATTCATTTATGCATGGGACAGACGTATCAGCGTCCCAGGATCCATTGATTTATTGGGGATATCTAGTAACGAATCGGTTACATCGGTTTATGGCCGGGGAGATGTACGCGCTCAGTTGGAGTTTGGTGGATTGGGTTGCTAGGGATCCGTCTGTGAAGGATATGACAAAAGGTGCAGAAGATAAACAAACTGCAAAATGGATGAAGGCACATCCACAGGCACATGCTGTTCGGTGGGTGAGTGAGAGGTGTTGGATTTATGATCATCCCCGAGCTGGAACTGTGTAAGTTTTCTGTAACAAGTTGGCCTTGAGATTCTCATAAAAGTGTAGGTATACGCATGGATTCTTGTTCCCCTCTGAAGTGACACGGATTCGGCAGAGTATGGCCAAGGAACTGGAACAGACGACACTGGAAAGCTCAGAACTGTTGCAGATCGAAAGTGCGTCTGGACCGACACCATCGTCATGGGCCCACTCTAGTGTTTCGACGTTCCATGTACGTTATAGTCCACCGGTGGATGATTTGGATACCAGACAGAGTATAGAAGCATTGGTCGAAGGCAGCGACATGTCTCTACTCCGTGACAGCTCTAACAATGGACTGACGAAACAAGGTGCCTGGGTCAGCCGGGAAGGACGAAAAAGGCGATATGAAGGGCATCGAGTGGGTGGAACGGTGGTGGTGCACTTTATCAAGCAGAACATGTGGTTTTTGGAAACAGCCGTGGCTCTGCTCGAGGGAGAGGAAGAGACGGAAGCAGAAAGGTTTAGAAATAGGCAACGGCAACTGAACTTTGGCTTGAAGCATAGGAAAAGGTAGCATTGTGTATAATATTATTCGCTCATATATACCTACAGCCATGAAACCTGGAATACCTACTCTTATCTACTGTAATAGACTAGCTATATCTGACATTGTATTTATGAGCAGCTAGTTAAGGCACTCGCAGAGCTCTGGTAGATTGATAACGAGACGCGACGCAACGGAGAATAGTAGGCTGCCACTTGTTCAGCCAGGTCATTTCATCCGAAGTCGCCCAGTTGTCTACTGGCATTGGCGTGCTAGTACTAGGGCCTGGAACAGCCGAGTACGCAGGCAGTTCACCTGACAAGAGATCCGCCTCTGGGACGTTGGAGCGGTGCATTGAATAGGCACCACCACAAGTGCGCCATCGACCGCCACCAGAAGAATGGAAACGCTTGAACAACCAGATAAAAGGAAAGATAAGGGTGATGATCAGCAAGAACTTTAACCACTTGTTGGAAAGAGTACGAGAGAGACGATTGTCCGGCCGGACATAAACCTTGGTGGCCAGAAAACGGAACTGAACAGTGAGATCACCTGTATAGAAGAGTGTGTGACTCAAGATGAGAGCGCGAACGGCAGATTCGAGAGCATCAAAGTTCCAGCCATATATTATCTGACATGCAAGATTGACAATCAATATGTTGAGATGAGATAGGGGTTTATCAACTTGCCTTGTCATACTGGAACTCTCTAAGATGCTTCGGAGACATTGTGTATTCATCAGCCCACTGTCTCGGTGTCTTTGAAGATTTGAGAGCAGAGGAAGGGACATCAGGATGCCAGGGAGGAAGGCCGTTTGCACGGCGTTCTATGAGCGTGTGGTTGAATACCTTACGTTCGTCTCGCGTTGCCTTGCGCTTTCCGGTGACAGTATCGACTTGAAGAGACATGCTTCCGCGGTAGGCAGGAGTGTCGTCAGAGACTGACCAGTGGGTGGCCTGAGACGAAACTAGATTGCTGAGATCTATGTAAAAGTCAAAGTCGACAACTGTCTCTCTATAAGACTCTCGGCGAGACCGGTTATTGGCGTCTCCGGACACGGTTCGCCAGCGAGTTTCCTCATGAGTAGAACGACAGTGAAGCTGAAGATGCGGAGGAATTTCCGCTTGCTGGAGCAAGAAACGGTAGAGTGCCTCACCTAAAACTCATGGAGATGTTAGAATGGAGATTGGGGCGGTTCACGGAAGAATATAAATACCGTCCGTGTTCAAATGAGAGTCATGCGAAACGACATTGCCAACGCCTACGCTGAAGGCCTCTGCTTCGTAAATCTCGAAAGGTGGAGGTGAATTCGAACCGTCTTTGTTAACAGACATTGGAGTGCAAAGTCAAGTGGACATTTGTACAAACAGTCAAGCTAGTCAGCCACCTCGGAATAATTTTGACTCTTGATGTCAACTAGTTCTGCCACTGCGGTCCAGTCCCAGTCCAGCAGTGTCCCGACGTCGTCCTCAGAGCCCTCTGCCTCAGAGTCCTCTGAGACTCCTGCTCCTTCCACCACTCCCGAGTCTTCTTCTCTTTCTAGTTCTTTTTCCGACTCGTCTATGGCTTCGACCTCCGACACTCCTTCAACTTTATCTCCTGCTCCTTCTGTTTCTTCTGATTCCTCTTCTTCAACAACTTCGGAACAGCCTCCGACAACGAGCACTTCCACTTCCACCTCCACTTCCACCTCGACAACCAGTACCAGTACCAGCTCCACCACTACATCTTCCACTTCCACTTCCACTTCAAGTTCCACCTCCACCACTACATCTTCCTCAACGACCACGACCTCTTCTTCTTCAACCACCACCTCTGAATCAACAACAACCATCCCGTCATCCTCTGAAACCACTTCGTCGTCGTCATCCTCAACTACAACTCGGAGCTCTTCATCATCTTCGTCTTCTTCCGAAGATTCGCCTTTAACAAATGCTCAGACGTAGGTCTCGCCATTTTGTTGTCTAATCTCTTCTTACACCTACACAGGACCACCTTTCAGACAACTCTTTTTGTCACTACCACGGATTCGAGAGGCAGCACCACTACTTCCACTCCAGAAAGAGTGACGACTACTTTTACAACCACAAACTCTAATGGTGCAGCTAGTACCGTCACCGAGGTCCAGATAAACCCAACTCTAAACTCAAACGATGGTGCCCACAACTCTAATTCGTAATTTACGCCCCGTTCTTCTTTTCGACTGTATCTGACACTTTTCTAGTTTCTTCCAAAATACGGGTGCTGTGGCTGGTGTCTTTGTTCTCGTAGGCCTTGCCGCCACTTCCATCCTTCTTTTCATCTTCTTTTACGTTCGCCGTCGCCGTCGAAGACAAAGAATCGAGCACGACACTGCCGTCTCAGCGACACTCGCAGCTGTAGGTTACAATCGCACTCCTCTCGATGACGATGACGACCACCCCGCCAACCCCGAGATGAATCAGCGCTCAACCCTTGGATCTATCCCCAGCGGCACTCGCAATTCTGCATTCTTTGATGACCGCTCCGACCCTTACAATCCATATGTAGAATACGGGCAGGCTGTTCCGATGGGTCCTTCGCAATCTTCTCGTCCAGCTGCTGGGGAACGTACCATCAGCCACTCTGCTTCTCATTCCGCCGCCAGTTACGAGCCACTCCTCGCTTCTTGGTACCAAGCAGAGGCCGCTGCTGCAGAATCCAGCAACAAACCGCCCACACCACCGCCTCGCAATCCTCTGCGAGAACAAAAATCGCCACCCAGCGCACCTGCCGAGCGCGGCTCTACACACGACTCTGAAAGCACTGGTGATGATAGATTGGACCCTGGTCTTCGGCAGCGTTCCGACGGTGACCTCAGAGATGATGAAGATTATTCACGACCTGTTCTTGGAGTAAGAACTCGTGTTCAATAGCTCCATCGTCATTGTTGCTAATCTTGTTTTCTAGGTTCGCAACGTTCCAGATTCATCATAGACTTTTTTTTTATAATTCCAGCACATAATGGACTCTTTGTTTTTTTTACTGACACATAGCATGGACTTTCATATGGACATCCTCTACCTACGCATTCACATAGTTGGCTTTTGTATCACACACCTGATATTCTGCAATTTACACAAGCTTACACGGGATTCCGCCACGTTCCGTGTCTATCTCACTTATCTAAAGCTCAGTTCTGTCAACTGTGTGAGCGATGTCCAACTCTCCCATCCACGACACACCGATCCTCGGTATGGCCTCACGTCCTCCAGTTCAAGCACCTATCCAGTACGGCAGCATCGCGTCTTTCTGGGTTGAATACCCCGATGGTCTCGTCGACTTGACAAGGTCTACTCCTCTCGCAGCTTCAGCTACCGGCACTTCTCCAGCGATTGCCGCCGGCCAACTTGATATCAAGGTCGACGGCCAACGTACTATACGCGTCGACGCGAGCAAGACCGCTATTGTTATCATCGACATGCAAAAGTAAGATACTTGGAATTCGTAGTTGGTCGCACTTTTGGCAACCTTTCGAATCTAGCTTTTTCCTTCATCCCGACCTTCGGTCACATCCCACCGGGTTGGCATGTGTGGACCCAATCTTAAATGTGGTACCTCCCCTGCGCGAGAAGGGAGCAAAGATTGTTTGGGTGTACGTTGTCTTTGCATTGCCAGAAAATGATCAAATCCCGTCGGGCTTCTCATAAACGTCACACCCGTAAAACCTTGAACTAACTTGTCTCTTCTTTTTATGTCTTTGTTCCTTATCTATCTACTGACGGTCATTGAACACCGTACCCGTGCATCCACCGTTCATTCCCCGGGCAATGGCGATGATCTGAACAACATACATTCAGTAACTGGGGCCTGACAGACACTGAACTGACTACTCTTCCACCTTCCACGATTCGGGGATTCATGAAATCCGGTCGACCAGGCTCGGGCTTTGGCTCTGAGCTCCCGGGAAACTTTGGTCGGCTCCTTATGAGGGATGCATACAACTCTGCGCTGTATGGCCCGTTACAGGATTCATATGAAAAGGGAGCAAAAACAGGGACGGATGTTTGGATTCATAAAAATCGGTGGGTAGTTGAAATCCTTTGCGGCAGCGAGCTAGCGTTCCGCAGTCGTTTTCATTTCAAAGTTTTCACCCGCTGGTGGACCCCTGATTCCAGTGCAGTGCTGATTTAAATTTTCTACCCTTGGCATTCGCAGGATGAGTGGGATCTGGGAACAAACACATTTGGACAACTATCTCAAAGAGAATGGTCTAACGACATTGCTTTTTGCTGGAGTTAATACGGATCAGGCAAGTGTCAACCTTGAGGCTTGATCAAAAAGTCATTCAATACAATGAATGTCATTTGGTCAAAGCTGTGAATCCTCATGTCTGATACAAAACTAAATGAACGCTATGACACTTTGTACAGTGTGTCCTCGGAACATTTATCGATGCGTATTACAAGGGGTATGATTGTATCTTGGTTGAAGACGCCACAGGAACGACTTCACCTACCGGGGGTTTTGAGAATGTCGTTTATAATGCGGGGAATGTGAGTTCTTTATTGATATCAAGTCAAGAGGTGGTTACTGAGTGACGCCCTGGATGTAGAGCTACGGATTTGTTACTGATACCAAGAGAATCATAGCTGCTGCCAAATAAGACCTGCAGTAATTTTGTACGAGTATTTCGAGAATCAGTTTGTATCTTCCTAGTCGAATGTCATGTCATGTATCTGTTATTACCACACTGCTATTGTTAACAACACCGTGAATTTTTATAAATCAAGTAATATACAACAAGTTAAAACTTGCGAGTTGAAGATACAATGTATGATTTAACCAAATACATCTATAAATGCAGCTATCTCCTAACATTGTCCATGCTAGGACGTGGTCGAATCTGAGTAAAAGTGTGATCAACGACAAAATTCAAAGCTTGAAATAAAATCGCAAACGTACATCCAACAATGTTCTCCTATTAACAATATCCTCAATCCCGACAGGTTTAGCGGTAGCTGGCGGCGTATATACCCGTTCAACAGTAGGATAGTCGTCCGAGATTGCTGAAAAGCGACTGCCAATGGGGCTAGGCGGTTTCGAAGCGTCCTCACTGAGATGGCCCTGAGACGACTCTGGAGGTGTTAGTGGCCTGTAGTCCATAGTCTTGGATGGAACTTCGCGGAGGGCGGAACGAGGAGGACGAGGTGGCGAGATGACAGTACCAGTTCCGTCGACGAAAGCAGGAGTCATCGGTGAAATCGGTATCAGGACGCTATCTTGCTTTGCGTGTGTTACAGGTGGCTGAACAGGTTCCTGCCGTAACTCTACTTCTTCGTAGATAGAACTAACATCGTCATTGGACAAGGGAAGTGTTGGCGGATAGATAGACGGGCTAGACTGGACGAGAGAAGGGTGACTCGGAGACAGGGCCCTCTCACGAGATGTTGGCACGTCCGTACTAACAGCGATTCCAATGTCCGCCGCTCTGTAGGCGTAATTGTCGCTGAAAGGACTGACGGTAGAGACACGGTCCTTGGGAGCGTAGCCAGAGTTGCCATAGAACGAATCCCGGAATGGATCGGCAGTTGCAACTGGAGTGCGAGGGCTATAGTCGTACGCGGGTGCAGGGTTGGAGGGAGTAGCTGCTGGCTCAAAGTGCTCAACTTGTTGCATATCTTCCTGGTCTCTAAACGGAGCATCGATGCTCGGTAACCGTCGACGAATGCTGGCAATCCATTGCTGTCGCTGTTCTCTACGTTTGCGTCGCCTGCGACAGAGTAGAATCAGGCCAGCAATCAGAGAAGCTACGGCAATTCCAACGACCAAGAATACACCAGCAACGGCGCCCTGATTATGTAGAAACCTGTGTTTACGATAAGTGCCTGGAACCTAGTCGAAGTAATAAATCACGTACGAGTCATCCTTCACGTTGTGGCTTTCAGCCGCAGACCCAGTTGGGTTTGCTATGATATTCGTCACAGTAACCATCGATCCATCAGCGTTTTCCGTTGTACTCAAAACAGTTACCAGCGGCGGGAATACGACAGATGCTTTCCCGTCAACAGCGTTAGTGGTAGTGACTCCGACGAGTGAAGAAAACGTTGATTCAGCTTGGCTAGTGATAGTGGTCGTAGCTGAAGGGGCCAAGTGATTCGTAACGACTTGAACTATGATAGCTGCTCAATGTCAAGCATATTCCAGTTTAAAAACACGTACCTGATGTCGACCGGTTGTCACTAGTTTGGTCGGTATTCACTGCCTTCTGAATGTCAGTACTACCGCTCGACACTGGCTGGTTGGCTCCATTCCCTGCAGATGCACTGGATGTACGACCTGCACTAGTTGTATTTCCAGAGGGTTTAGGAGATGCAGAACTAGCACCAGCACTCGGCGAATTGGAAGCTTTAGCTGAGGTTCCATTCGCAGCCGATGTAGATGGTGTTGTTTCTGAAGATGTAGCACCAGCCGTAGGTGCACCCGGGTCTGCAGGAGGTCTATCAGACGAAGCTGCTGATGAAGAGTTTGCTGGGACTTGAGCACCTTGAACCTGGCGTGAGATGCCAGAGGATGCAGCGACAGACACAGATCGCGACGAAGAGGACGCTCTACAGAACGATGAGTTGAATGTCATTAATCCCGAGAAGTATTAATTACGCACGTCGATGAAGCACTTTTGGATACATTTGTAGACATGATTGACGTTGACGAGGTTGTTGCAGAGGCAGTAGTCGTGGGGTCCACAGGTTCAGTGGGGAGAGCACCAATCTTAGAGGGACTAGAGACGGCGGAATCCGCTGAATTCGCTGGCTTGGACGTGAAAGTAGTCGAAAAGCTTGAGAGGGACGTTATTCCGAAGGTCGATGAAACCGAGGGCAATGATTGATTAAATGTCAAAGCCGGACTGTTACCAGCCAACTGTAAGAGACGATTATCAGGAACAACGTTATCGGGTATTAATCATCTAACACACCGACGCAGAAGACAGACTAGCAGTGGAGGAAGACGAAATATTCACTAAAGCTACAGGACAAAGATCTTCAGTAAACGAGAAAGGAAGTCAGAATGAAGGAAACAAGGAGCTTCGACTCGGCGATAGAGGCTGAGCCATCCGCACACAGATAATAAAGAGTGTGCCTCGAGGAGAGAAGCCACATACAGAATGTCCGAGTATCGTTGGTACTCATCGCTCACCTCAGAGGCGCGACCTATTGACCATGACCAGAGAAGGTTGGTGGGACAAAAGTCGGAATGGGAGAGCAAAGATCATCCAGGGGAAGGAGAGGGTGATTATAGGTCTACGTGTCAACGCTGCCGTGTGAGCGGTGAAACCTCGACATATTGCAAGCAAATGGCAAAGGCCGCTTTTGGACATGGATAAATCCCGGTGTCCATGCATTGAGGTAAATTGTACCGAACTATCCGCATTGGTTATACTGGAGGCATATGTGTGAAGTCAAGATACAAGCCTGAGAAGTCCTTGTAAGGATGGTAAGAATACCCCATGTGAACGTTGCTATCGTCATTTGATAGGGAATCCACACGAGCTCACAGCACAATCAATGATCTTCACCATGCGTATAAGATTCGGTAGAAGCATCCATAGCTGAAATAATACATATGGTCCTGTAGATGAAAACGATTATGCAGATATATGGGTCTATATATAAGTCTTGGACAAAGGTGGTAGGCAAAAGAGAGTGCGACTAAAATTGAGATCCGTGAGCAAGGGATTTATTATCAAGTAGACGAACTCACGCACGCAGTGGAGTGTGAGTACGGGCTGGTATAGCAAATGGTAGGGTATGAATTAAAACCGTAGTGTGGAACCAAGAAAGAGTGGGCACAGAAGATTAGTGATGGCAATTAAAAAAATACACTCAACATCAAAACGAATCAGTTTGGCATTCAAGGGAGGTTACAAAAACATCGACTCACAACAGGTTGAAGAGGCTAACAGCATTGGGTGCCCGGTATCCAATTCTTCACTTTCAGCTTTACGCTTGCCCGTCTCCGTCCACCGCTGAGGCTGCCAAAACTTAGACGACTCGAGCTGTTGACTCGACGTAAGGCTCTATCTCCGTAGCTAACGCCACTGCCAGCTTTCTCGGGGTCTAGAGCACCAGATTCAATAGACAATAAGATTGACCGGGCCGCAAGCATGAAAGGAGCTTCGACATTATCGCCAGTGAGTGAAGAGGCCTCGAGGAAATGTACATCTGGAGGTGCTATTGAATCATGACGTTGAGATGGTGGTACCATGACTTACCATTTTCGGCGGCCCATCTACTTGCCTCAGCCCACTCCACCTCACGTTCTTCCTCTCGATCCGACTTGTTTCCGACCAATACCACAACTAGATGTGGACTAGCCAACGCCCTAGCATCCGCAAGCCATCTTGACAGCTTTGTGAAGGATTCCCGGCTGAAAACAGATAATGTGGTAAGCGACCAGTAGGTTTCTGCCAGAAGTTTGCCCAACCTGGTAATGTCATAGACTAGTATTGCCCCTGCGGCTCCACGGTAATAACTTCGGGTTACGGAACTATGAGAAACGGTCAACTCGGTATAAAATACCACATTTCAAGGATCTTTACCGGAACCGCTCCTGCCCTGCCGTATCCCACAACTGATGTGGTGTGAGTGAGACGCCTGCATTCATTGAAAACCCCAAAATACCTGAAGTTTGATTCTTTTCTCTCCCAGCTTTATAGTGCGACTGGAAAATTCGACTCCAATAGTATGTTGCGAATGGTCTTTGACTGTAAACCCAGTATTAATTGCAGGGGTCCGGATGCTCCATGGCTGAGGACGCACAAGAGTTGTGGGTAAATTGGTGCAGAAGACATGATTTTCCGGTCCCTGCTTCGCCTTGAGAAAAGAGATGGAGAAGATGAGTGTTTATGGATGGACAAAGGTATTATCCTTTGCGGACCTATGATAATGTACTTCATCAGAAAATCTGGCCAAACGTCAGTGAATGTGTTAAGGATGGGGAAATAAGACACACCATATGTCTCCAAAAGTTCTGTAGCATCGGTTTCGTAGTCATTGAAGGGCATGTTTAGAGTGGAGGAGCAGCAAAGATGACGACGGTCTGCGTTTGTCTGTATTCAGCACCCCACGTGCTTACAGCAACCCTGTGGCTGTGTCAAACAATTTTTCACTTCAGTTACAGTATGTTCCTATTTCTAATTTTTACCATCCCTTCCAAGGGACCCAAACATCGACGACTTCTCTGCCTCCTCCGACACTCGAGTCCACAATATAATACCAAGGATATGCTGCTGCAATCAAGCAAGCATGTTGTCCTACAATTTCCACGACTTCTCCCAAACGCAAGCTGTCATCCCCTACCGGTCCCGATCTCGTCAATGTCCCGTGCTCCTGAGATATTCTTCCCAATCTCCAGTTCTTCCCAATGACTCTCCCAAAGTCTCCTGACGGACCAGTGTCTTTGCTGAATGCTATCGCACCTCCGTCCACCAACGCTTCGTCAGAACCGTCAGTTCCTCTTCCTGGATAGTACGACACGACCGTCACTAGCACTCGCTGGGCAATCCTTGAAGGCTCAATCAAATTGGTACTTTCTTGTTGTAAATCCAGCACTGGATAATTGCCTGATTTATCGCGTTAGCTACTCTTTTCAGACTTAGACCGAAATTGATCTACCGGCGTGTAGCTCCAATGAACCGTGTAATAGCGAAGATAATCTAGCCCTCGTTTCGGAACTTGCAGCGTGTGCGGTAGGAGTCGAACCCACAGACAAGATGAATGGCTGATTGGGAGGTTGCAAGTTCAACTTTTCAGTCATCAACTTTAAAGCAATGCCCGCAGCTGTGTTGACATTCTCGACCTCTGATGACAGGAAATTCGATGCTTGATCAAAGGACTTTGAAGCGTAGGCGTTGCCGGCGTGAATGTAGAAACCAAAAATTGATATGACGGGAGAGGTCAGCAGAGCGGTCACCAATGTCTCGAAGAATGGACTAGTAGGAGGCACTCCAGCACGCCTGTCGCTATCATGAACCACAATTATTCTGTACAATATTGGGACTCACTTTTGGCCGCCATCTACCTTTACAAACACCGACCATCTCCTGGATTGTTGACGCTCGCCTTCGTTCTTTTCCAAGAATTTGACCTGTTCCGGATGATCGATCATGAGTCGGAGGACGCCACCATCTTTGGCGATCTCATCATATAGATTGGATAGGTCGGCAATTTTGTTTGCTGCAGGAGGAATACCATAAAGCATCTGGGGCTGCATTCAGATCCATTGTATGCCTTCTCGTTAAAGTAAACTCACGTCTGTGACAGTCCCGTCTTTGAACAAGCCTGCGTTGACTACCTCCCATGCTTCCATCATGGTCGATACTACCACGGCACTTGTTTTATCGGCAGTGGACTGTAATTGCAATCTTGTGCCTTCTGCAGTCTACTGAACCTGGATTAGGTGCAAAATAAACTGCTGATTGATGCTCACTTTGTGTGTTTTAAGATGTGCACGGAAACTTGCTCCCCAATCCTTTGCCTTCTGGTGCATATTGGCGCAATTGGATGCAAATACGCCCCGATCTATCACAAAACCAGGTGTTCTGAGACCATCGAGAGGTTTTCCAACGAACTGATCTACGAGAGCTGATTTAGAAGGAAGGCTGGTGAGCTGGTGATAGGTCTGTGTCTGTGCCATGACTGTTGAGCAAGTAGCTAGCCGCGGGAGACTGATAACCTATAAGTTGGTATGGCGGACCGCATCTCCCCTCGGAAGGCATCTTCGGCATTCTCGTTCCGATCCGGACCCCATACTTCGACGCCGGTCAATGTTTGGAACACCACTTCCGTCTTATTTTGTAGATATCCGGGTGTACCAAGGCATTATTACAATTGTCTTTGTGTCAGATGTACATTGGTTTTTGTAACTACCGGTCCTAGTAAGTCGCGATGGCTTCGATCTCAACGTCTACGTCGTTGGGTAACTTGCCTGCCTGAATGCAAGTCCTTGCAGGTTTAGGAGCAGGAATGAGCTTGGTGGAGAGGATGAATACTGGTCCGTGTAACAATATAAAGCATTTACCTTTTCGTAAACCTCGTTCATAGCAGAGAAATTGTCCATGTCCTTCAAATAGACGTTCACTTTGACTACTTTGTCCCAAGACGACCCCGAAGCGGCAAGAACATTTCCGAGGTTTTTGATGCATTGAGCCTACAAAACCTTCAGTGCTGTGAAAGAGGATAAAAGATTGATACCATACGGTATGCTCCTGAATACCGCCTTCAACCAGTTTACCATCTTTGTCCACAGGGGTTTGGCCGCTGAGGAAGATTAAGCCTGGGACCTTGGTTGCATGGGCTACCGCGCGACGATTAGAAAGACAAACTCTCAGACAAGATGAACAAATAAACTGACAGAGAATACGAGTGAACTGAGAGTTTTCGGAAGAGTTGATGCGCTCGACAGACATGTTTTGTTGGTTAGAGTTGCAGACGGAACCGCGTCGAGCTTAAATCGCGATCGGCGGAACGGGAACAGCGGGCCGGAGATGACGACATGGAATGCTAAAGGAGGAAGAAGGACCGGCTGAGACACTTGAACGGATTCTTATCACTTTCTTTCCTTCTTCAATGGATATCTAACAACTCGTGACTCTGATAAGCCCGACAACTACTTAAATGTCCTAACCCGAATACGCTTTTCGTGGCCTCCCCTCATGGACTCGGAGAAGACCAACGAGAAATTCGCAGCGCACCACGTCGAACCCCTATCCAAGTCACCTCTCGACGACAATAGCGATGCGGAGCGTCACTCTACTCGCGTGATTGACCCATTGGTTCAGCGTAGTCTCCTGCGCAAGTGCGACTGGTTCATTCTCCCGCCTCTGACAATTATGTACCTGTTTAATGCTCTCGACAAGGCATGGTTCTACCTTTTCACGCTTCCTTGACTCTTAACATTCTTTTTTCAGGGAAACGTTGCCAATGCCAAAACAGACGGTTGGGATAAGGTCCGCACACACTCTGCCGTTCCTAATCTATTCACTGACTTGAGTTTGTATTATCAGGATATCGGTCTAGTCGGAAATCAGGTGGAGCTCTTCCGGTTTACAACGTTATTCGTTCCTGCTGACCCGGTTCTTAGTATTATCTGCTAGTTATGATATTTTATGTGAGTAAAATAATGACATTTCGACGTACTGAGGTTGACCGTGTATTTGCATAGGTTCCCTTCTGTCTGTGAGTGCTCCCGCGACCTTGGACGTTTTCATAAACTCAAGAAACAATATGGTGTTTAGATTCGGTACTCCGATCTCTTTGCTTGTGAAACGCTTCTCAGCCGCGCGTGTGTTGCCACTCATGATGATCGGATTTGTGCGTATGATTCTTGTTTTACTTACCCAGAGCTGATGTTCTTTCCAGGGCTCCATGTCTGTAATCTTCAATATCCAGTTTCCTTGTACTCATCTTTTTCGGCAGGTCCCTTTTCACGAGCATTGCTACTAACTTTTCTCGTAAGTAGAGTGATTTCAAGAGGCCGTTCGTTCTTCTGACGGTTCTTCAGAAATATTCGCAATTCGATGGTTCCTTGGAATATTTGAATCTGCAATGTTGCCTGGTGTGGTGAGTCTTGGTCAAAACACACAAAGCTTCAGTCGCTAATTCTGACTGCAGGTATACTATCTGTCAACTTTCTACAGGCGTGGCGAATTGGCATCTCGGGTCGGCCTTTTTTACGCTGCCGCAGCCATCGCAGGAGCCTTCTCCGGTTGGTGTAACCTCCGTTCACATCTGAGATCCTAGTCCTTATCATATATCCAAGGTCTCCTTGCGTTTGGCTCATTCCAGATTGAAAGCCCCAAACATCACTCCTGGCAATTTCTCTTTTGGATTGAAGGAAAGTTTGCATGTCACCATTGAGAAGTTTCTGTCTGACTCTCACTGCAGGTGGAGCCACAGTGTTTTTTGCCGTTTTCGCCTTTTTCTGGTTACCTCGTAGCAGCGACACTTGGTGGATTTTGAACGAAAATGAAAAAGCCGTTGCTCGTGCTCGGATCCTTGAGGACTCATCCGTCACAATTAACGAAAAGCTCAGTATCCGAGACGCGTTCCGACCATTCAAAGACCCTCTTTATTGGGTTTGGGCTTTTATTAGTCTTTCCCTCGGTGTCCCACTGGCGAGTGTCAATAATTTCTTGCCCCAAATTGTGGCCAGTCTGGGTTACAGCACTATCAAAACCAATCTGTACACAGTCGCCCCCAATGTCGTTGGTAAGTATATCTCATTTTCTCCATGAGTTCAGTCTTATCTCACCCTCCTTAGGTACGGTTGCCCTGCTTGTATTGACGTTCTCTTCAGACTATTTCCGTGAACGTTCCATCCACATTTGTATTCCTTTGGCCACCACTTTGGTAGGCTTTATCGTCCTTGGCTGTATCGACCCTATTGCACACCGTGGTGCTGCATATTTCGCCTGTTTCTTGCTTACAATGGGAGCATCTGCACCCTCTGTACTAGTGGCAACATGGTATGGTGTCAGTTTTATCAATACAAGCTTCAATTAATGACCTTCATCAGGTACAATAATAACACTCCCCAAGAGTCCCGCCGCGCTGTTGTCACTGCAGTCATGGGTGGGTAAAAGCATACTGCTTTCGTAACTCCGAGTGTTTCTGATTTCTTGCCTTACAGTTGCACTGGCTAACGCCTCCGGTTTGATTTCAACCAATGTCTTTAGAGCCCAGGATGAACCCAAATATGTCCCAGGTATGTAGTGCTTTCCTTCTTGTTAAATGGGTTTTCTTAACATTTGATTAGCCCTCGCCACTTCTGCAGCTTTCGGGGGGTTATGTTTATGCTTAGTTGCAGGGTGAGTCTGTTATGCTGCACAGCTATATCATTATACTGACTGGATTTCTAGGACTGGTATATGGATGAGATGGGAAAACAGGAAGCGGAACAGAGAACAAGGGACTGGCAATTTAACTGCTGCAGATGTTCCGACAGAGACATTGGGAGAAGGGCCTAAGTCACCGTCATTCCGCTACATGTACTAACTTCATTTTCTGAGATGAATAACGAACAGTCTTGTCTGAAACGAAGCGTTAGAAGAGACGACATCTATCTCACGGTTAAATTCCTAAGCTTTCAATATTCTTTAATCTCGTCAAACTAGTTTTCAGTCGTAGTCAATTACCTGGTTAATCTTACCTGCTCAATCACAACAAGCTTCTAATCGTGTTGCAGCCTGCATTAGTGTAATTGCGAAGAAAGGACAGAATCTCCAAGTACCTCAAGCCGATTTAATGTCGTGCCTCAGACAAAGCTTAGATATTTCGACCAACAAGGCAAAATAGAGCATACGATTGCGCGAGTGTTAATCTAACATGAGATCAAAAAAGGTTATCTCTGTAAAAGCACAACATGCAAGAATATCGACAATTTTGAACCTGCCTATAATTATGGCCTGTCCCCTGAAAGGAGACAAGTTTCGCACAAGGTCCTTTTCTGAGATACCAAAGGATGAAAAGAAGGGGATTCAGAGAAGAAACACAAGGAATGGAATATCTGTAAAGCTCAAGAAACAATATTCAGTATTGAATAACACCGATTGAACGGCAAAATGTCCAAGACAACTTTCCCGTTGATCAGCTACTGATGTGCCTGCATTATCGCATCCGATATGAACGTCGCCGTAACTTGCTTCCCGCCAAACCAGCGACCATTAAGACCCTGGACAGCCTTCTTGGCCGACTCGATAGAATCGAATTTGACGTAGATCTCTCCCTAAAAGGCACGTCAATACTGGACTTTTTAAACCTCTATCGGCTTACTTGGGTTTCTTTCTCAACCTTGATAGCTTCCACTGGGCCATATTTTTCTTCACACTCGCCTCGAACGTCCATAGCTAGGTCTTTGTCCCAGTCTCTTTCAGTTTCCCTATCAAAGAGATACTTAGTAGGTGACCCAAAATCAATCAAGAGTATACCCACTCTTCGGGATCAAACATGTTCTTCAATAAAACGGAGCGTGATTGCATAGCTTGCTGAGGAATGTTTAGTTTCCTAAAAAAAGCCAATGGTCAGGTATGTCAATCGGTGATGTATAGTGACATACACAGGTTCTGGCAGAGAAGGTTGGGATTCAGTTCTAGCAAGTTTCTGCATTAGCGCTTGACGTGAGGCTGCATTCAAATTACCACCTGAACACAAAGGGTCAGCTGGTACTGGAAAAGAAAAGAAAATGTGCAGACCGCCTGATTCTTCTAGACTGTCTTGCTGAGTGTAGCGAATAGATCCTTTCTCGTGGACGGTATTGACGCGCAACTGAAGTATGGGTCAGCACGATCACTTCCACTGGCAAAAGGTTTCATTGTACGTACTGTGCGCCCGGCGAGTTCAAAGCCTTCCATCTGTTCTAACGCCATCTTTGCATCTTCAGCCCGTTTATACCTAAAATAGATTCGTGAACAGGTTGTAGAGAGCAAAGAGAAAGAGTGACGAACTGAACAAAAGCATAACCTTTACTACGGCCAGTCATGGGATCCCTATGAAGGTCAACAAATTCAAGAGCGCCAAACGGCTCGAAAACCTGCTTGATATCGGACTCGGTAAGGTTGAAGTGTAGAGATCCAACATAAAGCCTGCAACAGAGTAAATACACATGACCAAGCCCGGAAAAGCTACGACATACTGCATGCCTCCATGAGGCGCGCTGACACCGGGGGGAAGATTAAGATTTCTGTCAAAGAATTGGTAAATTCGAAGAAGAGAAAATGGAATATAGCTCACCCGTCACCTGGATGAAGTCGATTCCTTTCGGCTTCGGTCAGTTGTACCATGATAGGGAGACCCATCACAACAGTGCCACTCAGAGCCATCGCTTTCTCAACCAGATCAATGGAACGGAATTCAACATATCCGATACTATGACAAGAAGGTCAGAAGTTTGACGCTATTGAGAATTAGGAATTTCGTTACCCTTTGGAGCGACGGGATAGTCGATCTGTGACGATTCTGGAATCATTCACAGTACCTTCGCCAAGTTTGTCTTCGAAGAAGTATCCTAGATCTCTAGCTGTCAAACGCGCTGCCAATTGGGAGACAAACACAGATCGTGCTTCCGAATCGTCTTCCTTAGGTTCATCAGGGTTATAGGGCTCATCTGGAGGCGGTTCATATGTGGGCGAAGGCCTCCTGTAAGGTGCAAGTCAGTCAGGACAATGGCAAAATAAATCATGTCAGGCGCACTTCACAGGCGGAGGACTCGGGGAATTGTAACGGCGACGGTAGGGAGGACTACCGCGGCGCGGCCTTCTATCATCCCGATGATCCTGCCGGTACCGAAGAGGATCATCAAACTCGTCTCTGGGATCCTTGGGAGGCCTTGAACGTCTACGACGAGGACTACGAGGGCTGGCTGAGCCATCGACGTCCTCGTCCAATTTTTTTTTCTTGGGACGCTCTTCGCCTTCTACATCATCCATCTCGTCAGAGCGCTTCCTCCGTCGTTCCCTCTCTTTATCCTCCTTGTCATAGTCACGGTGACTGTGTCTGCTTTCACCTCTTTCCCTCCTGTCACTCCGATAGCGATCTGAGTCGCGTTCACGTCGTCGCTCCCGGTCCCGGTCCCTATCCCTATACCGGTCTCGAGACCTGTCTCTGTCGTATCTGTCTCGACTCCGGCTTCTTCGCCTTCGGTCGTCGCGGTCTCTTCGGCGGTCTTTGTCTCTTCTGTCTCTGTCACTTCTGTCCCTGGAGGTAGACCTGTGAGACCTCCGGGTCCGGAGAGTGTCTGTGGAATGGTTGCGAGAACTGTTGGAAAGAGAAAAGGTAACGATACCGTGTACAATATGATTTGAAGAAACGTACGATTTGTGATTAGGTGACTTGTCAACTTCCATTTTACCGTTCGGAGAAGACATTGCTTTAGAGCCCTATTTTTTGCAGCTGGTGGTAAAAGTCTGAAGAATGGTCGAAGGGCAACGAATCAAGAATGTCACACCCGTTACTTTGTCACAGCTTCAATGCTTCAACTTCCTTTACAAGTACATATACCGTGTTACAAACTTGTCTGTAAGAATAATTTACGATCAGATCTTTCCTGCCAACCTGCTGCGTACACGTTGTTCGGCCTGACCCATTTCACTGGACTCAGCCTTACGATAGAGCTCATTCAGAGGGTTCTCGGGACCCTCTTTTTCCAAGTCTTCCTCAATCTTGCTAAACTCCTGGCAAAACTTGCCATTTATAACCTGACACCATAATATCAACTTGGTTTGCATCTCGGACCCTTTTCAAATCACTGCACCTGATTATAAAGGATGTTCTGAACCGAAAAGAGGTTTGTCCCTTTTCAATAAGACGAAAGAGGATACTGACCTTGAAATATGACCGTACTTCTGTACCATCAAGTGCAAGTGCACCGCTTAATTGACCAAACTGGGAAACTGAAGAATGATGTTTGAGCTGTAAGTCAAACGTGAGTATAAATGAGATTTTTGTGTGAAGTAGGGATTAAACTTGGGTAATGAATCCTGTACATGAAGCTATCAGCAAAACGGAGTCCTCGGCATGAAAATTGGAGACAACCTTCTTCAGCAGCGCGTTCAAAGATCTCAGCGGGTTCCTTGGATCGTAGGATCAGCTCTGGTAAGAAATGGAGTAGATCAGGTTGAATTCGTACCTTGGACATCCACCTGTCAATTGAGGCAGTCAAATCAACTCTCAGAAAAACGGAGTGGTACAACTTGCATCTCGTAGCACAGCGCCTCATCGGAACAGCCTGGTAAAATGATCAGCATCCTCGGTTCCAGTTCCACGAAATCCACTATACCTGCTTCCTTGAGGACACTAAAAGCTTCTCTACGAGGTAAAGTCAGAAAAATGTGGATTTTATCGTTGCATTGTACCTGAAGAGCATGATGATCTGCGGCCAAAGTGCTTGTTCTGCAAAGAGATCTACCGAAAGATGTTATTGACCAGATTGGAAATTGAACTAAGGCCCTACCAGTAACTGTTTCTTCACGAGCAGAGGAAGCGATAGCCCCAGTCTTCGTGGCACCAATAGCACGACTAATGGCAAGTGCAATGGACAGTGCATTTCCGGTTCCTTCTTGTTCAACCTAGATCAAACAGTTTGGATGAGTCACCGATCCCAGGCAGGAACAGCTCAGCCTACAGAGACGAAGCAAGGGAAACCCTTCTTGGCTTCGTACAACGATCGGACAGAAGATCCTATCATTCTGTTGGCCAATGAATATATTTTCCCCAAAAATACGAGAGCCTTGACCGTGGGGCAACCATGACAACATCTGACGATACTCAGCGGACGTGCTTCGCAAATGACAGTAATCCAATACCTTGACTCGAACCGAGATTGAGGAGCTTGTAGAAAACATTGTAGCCACTTGCAACCACAATGGCAGCCGAACTCTTCAGCTTCGGAGCAAATTCGTTGTTAAATACTCGTGATTGTACCTGATCAGGGATTAGAATGAAAAGAACTACCAGAGCAATGAGCATGGCCATCACAAAAAAACGAAGGAATCAGCAGTGTACCATCTGCAACTTCAGCCGCTTTTCCAAAGTCATGTTCGACGTGGAATCCCTTTGACTTTGCGACCTCTGCGTACGAGTCTTTTCTGTTAGCAATGAGGATATTATCGTTGGGTATTCCACTGTCTCTCAGATTCTGAGCTTGTGCGGAACCTTGATTTCCAAATCTGAAGGGATTTTCTCGCATTGAAACTAACAAAGGTGCTAGCCACCTACTCACCCGAGGAACACAATCTTCTTGTTATTCAAGACAGACAAGTCGGCATCTTCGTCGTAATAGCTATGAGGAAATAGTCAGGTTTCGGCTGCCAGTGGAGGGAGAAAGATTACATCTTCGCAGACATGGCAGTAGCTCAGAGGTGGGTTCCAGAAGTATTAGTATCGAGTGTAGTTCTCTGGGGCAGTCCCGTATTTATGGGGACTACATAGACAAATGGTCACCGGTCACCAGATGGCCCGGCAGCTTCGTTCGAGAGAAGGAGACCCATCCAGGTGTGATCAAGTCCCCATAGTCGGTTCATAGAAAGTCTGGTTGGAAAAAGATGACATGGATTGCGTCAGACTCTGGATGGGTACTGACCATAGGAACAAAAAAGAAGACGCTTGAGAGGGTTTCAGACCAAGAGGTCCGCGGTGAAATCGGCCCGGATGTCAATTTGGCCTATAACTATCATGAGCAGCAAACCCGCTGACCTTTCCTTGTCGAAATCGATAGCTATTAGCTATGCTGGTATCAGGAAAAGTAGTTGTTATTACAGGCGCCTCTAGAGGTATTGGACGGGCTTGGTAAGTTTTCTAATTGCTCTAGTTTACTGGCTAACTTTATGATATAGTGCCCAGGAATTTGCAAAGTATGGTGCTGCGGGGCTCGTTCTTCACTACTACGGTGACCCAGAAACGGAAGCAGAAGTGCAGAATCTGAAGAAAGAGATTGTGAGCAACGAACGCAAGGTCGTTGTAGTGCCAGGTAAGAAGCAAGTTGAGATCAGTATGCTTGATGCTTTCTATCCTGATTACTACAGGTGATATTTCAGACGCGTCTACTTCTCAGAAGGTACGCGTCCGAGTCCTTTGAACCGTCTGAATACGAATACAAGATATCTCTTCATAGATTGTGACCGCCGCTCGCGAATCATTTGGACGAATCGATGTTCTAGTATCCAATGCAGGTACGCATCCGATTTTCAACTTTATACAGGAATAACGGCTTATTGAAGCCCAGGGATCTGTCCTTTTGCTGAATTCCTCACAATGCCACTTGAGACATATCAAAGGACTCGTGCGGTCAACCTTGACGGCTCTTTCTACATTACTCAAGCTGTGGCAAATCAAATGAAGGCTCAAGAACCACAAGGGGGTTCGATAATAGGTAACGTTACATTTTTCTCTTTCAATTGCTAGCTCATTTTCACCCACAGGTATTGCATCGATCTCAGCGCTGGTCGGGGGTGAATTTCAAACGTACGAATTTGTTTATTAATACTAGGCGTTTGATGCTGATGATAATCCCTCAGACACTACACGCCAACGAAAGGTGCAAAAAGAGGCTACTCTGTTTTGAATCTCCTACTTAATTGATTCGATCAGCCGGAATTCTGTCTCTTATGCAAAGCTGCGCCGTCGCGTTGGGGAAATATAACATTAGGTCAGTACTTTCTTGATGCAATTCGTCTAAAGCTCGACGTTTCTTGCAGAGCAAATGCGATTCTTCCTGGTACCATAGGTAAGCACACTCTATCTTCATACCACTTCCTAACTGACTTCTTTCATTTACAGCGACTGACATTAATAAGGAAGACCTCGCTGATGTCCAGAAACGCAATGCCATGGTTTCACGCACCGTCCTCGGAAGGTTGGGAGGTGCGTTGACTTGAGCTCTATCGTTCTCGCCACTGACACGAATGATCTTAGCCCCTGATGATATCGCCGGGCCCGTCGTGTTCCTCGCTAGTGATCTAGCCAAATATGTAACAGGTATGCTCACAAGATTCACGTCAGAATTGCATTTCATTGCATGTCATTTATACAGGAAGTTCTCTTCTTGTCGATGGAGGCCTCTTTGTCAATCTCCAATGATACATCATGTATTTATGATATAACTTTATCATTAGCTCAATTCAGGTTCCAGCGTTTTGCCTTGCACAATCACTGGATTGGCTGCAAAGAATCCCATGTCAAGATGATCGCACAATAGTCCAAGGTATCAGACGCACCCGAGACCAATACTGTAACCCATCTGCACCGTTTGGTGGTCGATGGATTTTTCCACGCGTGCAAACCTTGAGAAAATCTAAGAACAATCATTACGCCAGAAGATAGAGCCTTACCTCCTCTCATAATGACGACATCGCCGGGTTGATTGACTACCGTCTCGGAACCATCTTCCATGCTAAGGGTATATTCAATTTAAACCAAGAGATTGCAAAGAGAACGGGGCTCACATCAAGATGGCTTCGCCCTCCACTGCGCGCGGAATTCTGGTTTACCAACTTTCCAAGTCAGATACAAAACAAACTTACGCCATATGTTATAATCCAGAGAAGATGTACCTGTGAGAGTTAGCTTTGAACTGCTGATAAGAAAGAAGCTGGCATACGGTGCTATTAAGATGGTTAGAAGCGTTCCAATATCCGAATCAGGTAGTCCTTACCATTGGCGAAACAAAACCTGGCTCCATCTCAGTGTATTGCACATTCATTCCGGGAATTGGTGCAAGGCCAAAGTTTTGTTCAATGGGCTTTTTGTAGCCTTCCCTGGAGAAATGGTAAGGAAGGGTCTGCAGCACTAGACGATTTGAGTTTTACAGGTCGGCATTGTTGTTATCATTTGTAGGTAGGCCGTCAAAAGTGGTCCAAAATCTGCCCTTGGTTGAGGTCCCTTCGGGAGCAAGGCTCTAGTTGGTTGCCATTCGTTTTGGTTACAAGGTCATGCTGAACAAAAACTTACCTCGGACGCAACGGCTTCGTTACTGAGGATACATGCGGTACCCCCTTCGTTGTGTCCGGTGACGATGCGACGAAGTGGAGGAAGCTCTGTCATGATGGGAGATGATAATGAAAACCTAGTTCCATGGCTTTCGCATGAAAGAGCGTCATGGATACATCACATGGTAGGATTTGATGAAAATTCCAATTTCAGAATCCAGAATATCCAGCCCACAAAGAGGCAAGAGATAAGGATAGGACAAGTACATGTATTAATGAATGTAGAAGACATGTAATAGTACAAGCGAAACCACAAAATAAACACTTATGGTGCAGTATCTGACATATCATTCATTAGAAAATATCGCGGTACGTCAGATAACACTTACAGTAGTAATACTCGTCTATCAGCGGAATCCAATCGTTGAGTAAGACGCCAAATATCCCCAGCAAAGGCGCGTTAGACATGCGGTCAGCGAGAGCTTCCAATTTCGGTCTGAAGAAGGTAAGAAATGTCGAGTACAAGTACTTGGAAGTGAAGCTCACCGAGTATAAGTGTCCCATACCGAACCACGGAACAGATACCAGAGTATATCTCTATCTCTGTGTGCATATTCCGCGCGCTCGAGAACTGCCGAAGGTGACGGATTGCGCCGAAGGTTTCGTGAAACGAGTTCCATTGCTAATATTGTTAGGAGGGGTTTGTTCGAACGACGATTGCGATACAACATTGTTGCTATTGAGGGTGAAGAATGAAAACGAGCAGCTTCTACGAAAATGATCAAGTATACCATATACGAGGGGTCGCAGGATGTATAGAATCTCTGAGAGCCAATCTTGAGGTGATGAGAATGGTCGAACAAGAGAAATGGAAGGCTTCACGGCTGATGTGTCCAGAGCTTTGGGAAGCAGGTAGTCTTGTAATACGGACTCGGCGGATTCATCGGGAGGAGTAGCCAGTAAGGGATGAGGGTCCAAAGGAATATGGTTATTTTTGAGGTGGTCGGGAGTGGACCGAGGTGACGAGCGGGGAGAGGTCGGAGCTAGAGTGGGGGAAGTCTGATTCGAGGACGGTATAGTAGTTGGATCAAAGTCTCGCTCCGGAATGGGTGTTGAAAGTAACGGTCGACGCGTAATTTTGAGGAGCAAGAGACGGAGAAGGGCTCTAGACAAATCGGTTAAGGCATAATTGACGCGACCATGGGCAGACTCACTTGATGAACTCGAGTAGAACGATGCCTCTCCATCTGTTACGTGAAGAGACTTTTCTGCGCATGCCCATCTCGATTACGAGTTCCGTGTAGCGAATGATTTCCAGCATCCGAGCAGCCCACTTGTAGATCGAGTTTTTGTCCATCCATGCTTTCGTGAACCGTGTATGTAATGAAAACGGGATCACTGGGCGAAACTTGGGATCTGAATAGGTTATGCGAGCCAGAAGGGTATCGTGGTACATGCTGATCATGTTCAGCACGGCAGACACTGCAAGAGTAGCGTGTATGAGAACTGCCATCCGGGTGCTGCCAGTCACACTTACGGGCTTCAGAGGCGAGTTCTGCATCTTTGAATCTGCCAGGAAGAAACCAGGTTAAGGACCTGAGAGAAGACTCGACGGTGGAGATGGTGGAGACGTTGTTCAAAAGGAAGGATTCATAGCGTGCTAAAGACATGGAAGTTGGGACCAAATAGAAAAGTGCACGGCTCGGTCCACAGAAGGCCGGGACCGGTTCGGAATTGCCAGGCAGCTTCCAACCAGCTTCTGCCCTTCCATCAGCAACTGTCAGCCGTTTTTCATTGTTTACATACTGCCCTACTGTAGGGAGATACCATTGTACATTTATATACAACGTTATTTGAATCCAGACACGAGGACGCAGGCTCGCATGATATATAAGTTTTTTCCCTGCCATCACTAGCGAATTCCTCATGTCCAGGCCCCCCAAAGCAAATGTTCCCCTCGATTATCTTCGAGCGAGCCCCGTCAGAGGCCAATTAGAACCCCAGGATCCCAAGACTACCAAGGGATGGCGATACCTGCAAACTACTGATACCCTTAACGAATTCAAGGTCGGTGTACGAATCCTTGAATTGGTCTCGTTTAGTTTCATGGTCTATAGGTTCTCTTGCCTCCAGCGACCGCGTCAATGTACGAACAGTTGCTGAAATTAGAGACACTTGAGCTGGGCAAGAAGGCAGTCAATTGGGAGCGTGTCCTGGAAATTCGACATCTCAAGGACAGAATGATCCGTAAATGCCAGAAGTTATCCAAGACAACTCCCCCAAAACGTGTTGGGCGAGGGGAGGCCTTCACTTTCCAAACTATCGTAGCTCCCCCAGATTTCCGTCTCAAAGAGATGGAAAAATGGTTCCGTAGCCAACAAATTCGAATAACAACTGGTACACAACGATCTACTCATCATACACAGAATATTGCAACTCAGAGAACCTCTGTACATTCACACAATCCACGACACTCTTATTGTTGCTCAAGATGTGCTGCTTCACGTCCGGAACGGGACTCAGCAATCGACTTGACTGCTGATCATCCCCCGACCCATATGCATAACAGACCTGCTTCAGACCATGAAGCACACGATTCCATACCACCCCCACCTCCCTCTGGCGCAGAACACCCGGCTTCTCCATCACCTCCCCCACTTCCTCATCTCCTGCGTTCACAAAGGGAACAAGGCTTTGGTATACCTGTCTTATCAGAGTCACCTGAACCGATGCCCGATATAACTGCAAGGCCGGACAATGCAATAAAACGTCCAGGGCTGCGGCACCAACGGAGTTGCATTAAGCGCTCTAATACTGGAGACTCTGTGAAGACCGTGTCGTGGGCAGACGATCGAGGCGTGATGGATCGTGTTGCAAAGTTTCTAACGGCTGCTAAAGAGGCGAGGGAGATTGGTAAGTAGCACTCCACTTTGAGTCGCGTTTTGATCTCATGTGCTTTCCGAAAGATAATGAATGGGAAGACATTCGAGATGTTTACGCAGAACACATGGAGCTCCTCGAGGAACTGGAGGGTCAAGTTCATCAAAGCTTGGAGCGGCTGGAACTAGAGACACGAACTTTACGCGAGGTTTGCGAGGGTATCAACCAGCAGAAGAATTCCCTCCGGGAGATCGTACGACGCTTTGGTCACAAACAATCGCAATACCGTGATAAAGGTGCGTCCTTCACATTTATAGGATTGCCCCTTCTAATAGTCTTCAAGTGCAAGAGATCTTGGAAGAAGCTGATGGGCTCCTCGCTTTACATGGAGCAAAGGAATCTGATATGGCACGGGCCGGACGTTCAGAAGCCTTTCCTGAAGGCAGTTGAGAGTCATTGTACGATGTTTCCAAAGACCAATAAAGTTTTTTCCTTCTGGAAGCAACCAATCTAGGACGTTACCCCTGAAGAATTCTCCCTCTCCGTCGCTTTGCCTTCCTCCACCACCACCGTACCACAGTAAGAAAGGTTGTCAGCGCCACGCTGGCCAACGCAATGATAGTGCCGAACCATTGGAATGATGTCGACATAGGTACATGAATATTCATTGAGAAGAGACCTAAAGACAAGTCACTATGCGTTTTCCTTTAAAAGAGAGGCTTGCGCACCTGTGAGAGTTTGGCAACACAGGACCGATATACTGACTAAAGTCAGGTAAAGAAGGTTCTTGTCTGTTCCTGACCGCGCGTCTGATGCAGCAGTTCTTAGGTGAGACAAATAGGTCGGATGAGACTGGCTAAGCATCCGTTCGTAATGTGCCAACGAGTGTTGTAAAGTAAGGATGTGATCTGCCGTTCACATCGTCTTAGATATGTCCTCTCCAAAACGATAAAGATACCCAGAACTCACCATGTACATCTCCCATGTAAATCGCTACATCTACATCTTCTGCACCAGACAAAAGTCGCTTTTGAACTTGGGAGACTACATCGGATTTTGTTGCAAGTAGTCTAGTAAGTGTCGTAACGAGCCGCCGCGTCTTTGCCATTCGTCGAAGTGTAACTTCTGCACCACTGAGTAGAGTGGCCCGGGAACGAGACGACCTTCGTCGATTCCGTAAAAATCGCAGAGCGCGACGGTAAAGTAGGGGAAGTGGAGGTCGTGGAAGGGCAAACCGTGTCTGAGTGGGATTGTCCTGCACAACGCGAGATATACTCTTCTCTGTAAGGTTGAAAGATAATAGTTCTTTCTCATCGCTTATAGGCGAAGTAGGGGAGGATGCAGTATCTTCCCTCGGAAGATTTTCACTACGAGTGGACAAAGCAGATCGGTTGCTGCCAGAAGTGATAATGTCTTCGATGGCCATGATTTCATTCTCTATTTCGTCCGAGAATGGAAAAAATGAGTCCACGATGGAATCGAGAAGGCCGTGAGCAATCCAAGCTGTAGAAAAGTATTGATGCATGTACACAGCATAGTCCAATAAACTGACCGGAGGATACTTTCATAGACTTTTCGACCTGCGTAATTCGGTTTCTCACTCTATCAGTGTGCTCTTGGATTCAAGTGTCAGATGGGAAAGGGAAAGATTGTCCGCAGTCACTGACCTGAAATGTCAGTAAAATGGAACTAAGACAAAGACGAAATTAGCCGTCCAAATATCAAATAGATAGTCGGTTTTACTTACAGTGCACACGCCCTCGTTGAATACAATGATATAGATGTTTGCTTCACCTAACGTGCTGTTTTCTAGGAATGCCTCACTAGCAGCGTCGGGTTGATAAGGTTGACTAGTAAACTTTTCGTGAAATTTCCGGCTTTCGACTGCTCTAAAGGATATAAAGTAGTATCCCAATTTTGGGAAGAGTTCTAATTTCTCTCTAGGATCCTGCGTCAAAATATCTTCCAGTGTAAGGGGATGGAGATGTAATAGCTGAATGAAATGAGTAAACTGTTATGAGATAAGAGACATGTGTAACGGACCTTCCCGATAGCTCGCATATCCTCGGGGGTGGGACTGGCGACATCCAGATACCACGCTCCGTGACTATAAAATTCTGAAGGATCAAGTTTCTCTAGCGCATCCCTCCCTTTACCCTTCTTCGACTTGCTGAACGTTTTCAGGTCTGTGAAAGAAGCGGCTCGACTGGGCGCTTGCAGAGACTCTGGAAGCATAAAGTGGTGATGAGCAACGGGAGGAGCAGAAGGTCCAGCTTTGCCTTTTTCTTGAATTCGTCGTGATTTGGTAGCCTTTTTCAGAGCACCATCCAATTGGGCCAGTACGACGTTTAAGGAAGAAGTCCATAGCAAGCCCTGTGTAAAGGGCGGACTAGTTGATGACGAAGATTCGGTATTTGATTCATTACGAAGGGTAGGAGGAAGGTATAACAAAAACTGGCGAGGGATCAACCTAGACTCCTCGCGAGCTTTGATTATAGAAATTCGGGCAGTGAAGTCTCGTTCTGATTGTAAAGAGCGGATATTGGCCAAGCTATTCCGACGGGCTCTGCGTCTAGATAGTTGAGAACGAGTCAAAGTTAAAATAGATGATTGGGAGGAAGAGGATGATGATGTCAGTGAATTTGTAGATGCGTTTCCTCTCCAACGCATCAGGGCTTGCTCGACCTCATAGACCACACGTCGGACACCCAGACGTCCGGCAAAGAATGACCATGAGGAGGATGAAGATGAGGTTGAAACTGAGTCGGGGTATCTGTCTTCTGGTGCTGGAGGAGTTGGTGGCCGTTCGCCGCGATAAATGTCCGAGTCTGATTCGTCTTCATTCATGTCCCTGGTGGTTGTGAAAGGGACAAAAGAGGAGTGGGATAGATTAGTTGGTTGGGGCATAGTATGGACGTCGCCAGTGTCTACTACAGCGAAGGAAGGCTAGGAGCATACAGGGCAAAAGAAAGTGTGGACATTCGCTTCCACGCTCATTCAATTTATCAACTGTGTGATATTTTTAGAATTTTGTTTTCCAAAACGTTTCACTAAATACTACATGTACCAACTCTACCAAAGTTTCCTACGCTTTTCAGAGGGACCACCACTAGTATCCAAAGGTCGTTTCCCCGATCGCGCATCGTCCTTTGCAAAAGGCCTAGATTTCTTCTCCTTCTGGCTGACCTTTTTTCTCCTCTTTTCGATCGCCTTCTTGACGGCAGACTGACCACCATTTTGTGCAATGGCATCATATCTAGCCTTCATCAAGATCTCTTTCTTTGCAGCTGCAGCAAGTCAGAGAAAGATACTCAATTCAGGACAAAAGACTTACAATCCTTCAGGTACCAACTACCCTTTCCTGTTTTCCTCTTGTCCCGTTCTTCCTTGGATACATGCTCCAAAGCCTGCTGTTCGATCTCTTCGCGGCGATCTTTATTAACGGTACTCTCAGCTCTCTTGACCGCAAGCTCGAGGCGTTTAATCTCGGCTTCCCGTTCTGGTCGCAAGTCCCTGGGGGACGAGGACAGTGACTTCTTCGCCCTTTTCAAGTTTTCGCGCAGAGTTTGCAGTTCAGTTTTGTGGGAGTCGGCCAAGAAGCCGTAGTTTTTGCGAAATTTTTCGGAGGAGAATTCGCCAGTCATTGGAAGAAATCTGGGATCTCTCACTTGCTAGAAGGTCGGTGAGCATTGTGTAAAGATAGGTCGGGAAAAAGAGGACGTACCGGTGTTTGAGATTGAACTATAGTTCTACGGCGGGTAACAGGTTTCTTTGACGAAACTTCCGTAGGACTGGATACCTTTAAAGAGCATGTTTCGAAGATGCGGGATGGGCGCTTACGCATGTTTGTTCTGCCTCTTGCTAATATCTGGCCGAGCTTTAAGAGACCATTCTTGAGTGGGAGGAGTGTCTTCTGGTTCCTCTTCGCTTTCTTCTGAGGATTCTTCTTCGTTGTTCGAGTCCTCAGAATCCGAATTCTGTGTACGACTGAGAGCTTGTTGTGCTCGTCGCAGCGCTCCCATTGACAACTCCGAGAGATCTTTATACTGATAGTCAGAGATAAATTGAGAGACGTTGCGCGAAAAAATGAGCAAAACTTGCCTTGCTTGATAACATTCTGAATGTAGTTTTAAAACTGTACAGCTACAGCAAGTAGTGGCATACTCACCAGGTTGGACTTTTTAGATGGGCCCTCTTCAAGGTCAGAGTCGAGGCCTTCTTCTTCGAAGTCATCCTCGTCTACCCATTGAGCGACTCTGGGAGCATCAGCGTCGTCCTCGGCCTCCGAGTCTTCAATCGAGCCTTCGTCCGAAAAAATTTCTAATTCAACCGGGATTTTTTCTGACTTTGATGTAGCTGCTCCAGGGGGATGACGTGAAGCAGGACGAGGACGTCGAGGCATTTCTGGTAGTTGTTGAGTTGATAAGATTTTAATTAGGGAACTTGTGCTGCTTTGTTTGGTCCACGCTCTTTAGGTTCGCCAACTTCCACTCTCATCTCGTCCCTTTGTCAAGTTGCGTTACATGGCTAGCCAGGACACATGGCTGGATTTTGAAGTGGGCATTTTTCCTTTGATTTTTATGTCGCCTCACGCATATTCCGCAAGAACCTCCGCCATAGCGTCAGACATAACACCGTCGACCGGCTCAAGCAGATTGCCTCAGGCCTCAACGAAGAGTGCGGTGTACATATATCCAAGTCAGGGAAAAAGCAAGATATTATCGACAGAATCACACAGATGCTGGACAGTTGGAGGCAGGCTAACGCGGTGGAGAAGTGGACCAAGGCGAAAGCTGTTTTATATCAAGTCCGTAATTCAGGAACGTGAGTCCCATCTCTTCATTTTTCCTCGCTTTTTGGTCCTTCTTTTTCGAGGTTTGTGCACGTCTTTATCGACTAATGGTACCCTTGCAGTTATACACCCGCAAGAGCGTCTAGCAGCTCATCCCTTTCCACGGCCATAGCGTCTCCAATGTATAACTCCGCGATAGGAAAAGCACACAATCTCAGTGCATCCGGGTCAGGTTCTACTGGACGCTACGACCCATATGCATCACGCAAACTTTCTGGGTCCGGGTCTATCACTGTCCCTCCTGCCTCAGCCACTTCCTCTTCGCTCAAATCTGTCACCTCCAAGCAACCATGTGCGCTATCATATTCCGCTATTCTATACTTGGAATTAACGTTCTACTAGCATTGCAGTTCAAATATTCACCTTTTTTCCGAGTCGATCAAGCAGTATCACACGTAGTCGAGTGCCCAGGTGCGTTTTCCAAATTATCCGGTGACCTTGCAATATCAATCAAATCTACAGAGTCATCGAATGCTATGGATCGTAGGCAACAAACAGTTCTCTTTACCCTCAACAGTCAACAAATTGAGAAATTGAAGGGAGATAAGTAAGTCTCTACTCGGCCTACTGTCTCAATACGACTGAACGACTTTACTCAGTCCCAAATACCAACTTCGTCTTTTCTGCACTTCTTCTGCATTCTATTCGCCAAATTCTCTCCGAACGTCCTGTCCTATCGAGTTCCCACCAACTTGTGAAGTTCGTGTCAACAACGCAACTCTGAGTGCGAGTGTAAAAGGATTGAAGAAAAAACCAGGCACAGCGCCTCCACCGGACTTGGGAAGATATGTTCGAATAGCTTCTACTCAGAATCGAGTTGAAATGGTCTATGTCAATGCCCAACAACCTGTCCAACCCAAGGTAATTTTGTTAATACCCCCTATAACGTTTCATTGAACTCTTTATAGAAATACTATCTCGTCGTGCAGCTGGTGGAGACTACTACGGTTTCCACACTTGTAGATAATTTGAAGGCAAATCATTATCAGACGGCCGAGGAGATACGCCAACAGAGTTGGTTTTCTTTTCCGTTCCCTGCCTTTACAATTAATAATTTGTTGTGTTAGTGCAAGCTTCAACCGCAGAAGACGACGATATTATTGCCGGACCCCAGAAAATGTCCCTTAAATGTCCAGTGAGCTCTTTCCTGTTTTGCCAGTCTCATGTCATATGTGACGGTCACTTTTAGTTAACCCTTCTTCGCGTAAATACTCCCTGTCGTTCTTCCAAATGTGTGCATAGACAATGCTTTGATGCCACGTCCTGGTTCTCTGTCAACGAGCAAACCACGACGTGGTTATGTCCAGTCTGTGAACAAGTTTTAGACGCAAACGATCTCGTCATCGACGGGTGGGTGGTGTTTTGTCTTGGCAATGAATACATGGAAATCTGACAACTGTTTTTTGTTTACTAGGTTTTTTGAAAACATCCTGAAAGCCTGTCCCGATTCTGTGGAGGATGTCATGGTAGAAGCAGATGGGGAATGGCATACTTCAGACAATAAGTATGGATCCGCAGCTTGGAAGACAAAGCACCCTCCTGAAAAACCCAAAACACTGTCTCCCCGCAAGCCGTCTTCAACCACTCCTGCCAAAGGCACGACACCAGCTGCTTCATCCTCTTCTCTTTCCAATGGTGATGTACCGAAAAAGCCGGCGGTGGAGATTACAATTCTTGATGATTCAGACGATGAAGACGAAGGCAGGGTGAAACGAGAGTTGTCGCCGTCGTTTGGGGGCTCCTCTAGTGCTCGGCTTCCTTCCACGATACCACAGACGCAGAGCCAGGATGAGGTCATTGATTTGACCCTCGATTCTGATGATGAAGAACCTCCCCGTCCTGTCCAGGACACCCTGAAACGAAAGGCGTCAGAGGCGGCTTTATCTCCTACAGAGTCTATCTGGAAGAAAGGCAGGGTAGACTCTGAGCCTGTTTCGTCATCATCGACCTTGCATTTATCGCGTGCTGCTCCTTTGGCAGCCAATTCTTCAGCCGCTAATAGTTCGGCAACACCTATACGTTATCCATCGACCTATAATAACGGGCCACCTAGTCTGTTTAGCGGCGGTTCAGGTTCTTCCTTCGGCAGAAACACTTCAAACAGTGGCGCACCTCAGCTTCCACCCCTGACATCGACCTTTTCTGGATTACAGAGCACGTCCCAGGCGAATGGGAACTCGAATTCCCGCTGGTCAGGATATCCATGATATGTACAACGTGTTTTCTCTCTGGGTACATTTATGCGCTTGTTTCATTGTAATTTGCATTGGTACAATTCTACAAGGAATATAATACTGTAGTATTATGCGAGTGGTGCCGACGAGCGCGCTTGAGCCCTTGAGCTCTTCACATTTGGAACGTGAAAAGGACGTGGCATCGGGACCGGGCCGAGAGTCGGAACAGTGGTGTGACGGTGTGACAGTTGCGGAGTTGATATCCCGGGCAGTTCCGAAGAGCATAAATTTTGTGCAGTTTTGCGAAAGCTGTCCATCTTCCTTATCCTCTCCCAACTCACTTCCACTTTCTCTCCTTCATTCCTCAAAAATGGCTGAAGGCAAAAAGGTCAAAACTCCCAAGGAGTTTGCTAGTCAGTGCTCTCTACTCGTCTTGTTCTCTGCTCGACAGCTCATCGTTCTTGTCACCAGTTGACTTCATGATGGGTGGTGTTTCTGCTGTAAGTTTCCTCTCGCGTCTTCCCCTTCTCTTTCTCACTGGCGTTCTTCAGGCTGTCGCAAAGACCAGCGCTGCCCCCATTGAGCGTATCAAGCTGCTGGTCCAGAATCAGGATGAGATGGTACGTGTCGTTGGAAAAATTTTCGAGCTTCATCTCATGTTCCACGTCACAGATCAAGCAAGGCCGTCTCGCTACCCCTTACAAGGGTATCATGGACGCCTTCTCACGTACCTACGCCGACGAAGGTCTCCTCTCCCTCTGGAGAGGTAACACCGCCAACGTCATTCGTTACTTCCCCACACAAGCCCTCAACTTTGCCTTCAGTGAGACCTGCCCTATTCGGCGCCCGTTGTAATGCTGATGATTTGGACAGAGGACTACTTCAAGTCGCTGTTTGGTTTCAAGAAGCAAGATGGTTACTGGAAGTGGTTCGGTGGTAACGTTGCCTCTGGTGGTGCCGCCGGTGCTTCATCACTGCTCTTCGTCTACTCTTTGGACTATGCCCGTACTCGTCTCGCCAACGATGCCAAATCTGCCAAGGGTGGAGGTGCTCGTCAATTCAACGGTCTTGTCGATGTCTACAGGAAGACTTTGGCTTCCGACGGTATCGCTGGTCTCTACCGTGGTTTCGTTCCTTCCGTCGTCGGTATCATTGTTTACCGTGGTCTTTACTTTGGTGTCTACGACTCCCTCAGTGAGTATTTTAAACGATTTTTATGTGAACAAATATCTTACGGATTTATGCAGAGCCCGTTGTCTTGGTTGGTCCTCTCGAGGGCTCTTTCTTGGCTTCCTTCGGTCTTGGATGGGGTGTTACCATCGGTGCTGGTCTTGCTTCCTACCCTCTCGACACTATCCGGTGCGTTGCAAATGTGTTTCTCATTCCTACTTATTTCTAATTGTTCATTCCAGTCGTCGTATGATGATGACTTCTGGCTCTGGTGTCAACTACAAGTCCATGTTCGATGCTGGCTCTCAAATCGTTGCCAAGGAGGGTACAAAGTCTCTGTTCAAGGGTGCTGGTGCCAACATTCTCCGTGGTGTTGCTGGTGCTGGTGTGTTGTCGCTCTACGACAAACTCCAACAGGTTATGTTCGGCAAGGTTTACTCTGGTGGATCTGGTTAAACGTGTCCTTGGTTTTTGTGGGTTTGGGTTCATATACATACTGTTTTCGATGCTTTTCGCGTCTTCTAGCCATAGATTTTTTATTGAATTATTCCTCTTTTACGAGTTATTACCAAGGATATTTCAATATAATCTCGTAAAAAAAGCCGATATTTTTGAGTGACTTGCTTTGTGTTCTCCACGTCAAATGCGATGGTTATATGGTAACGTTCATCGTGTACCCATACAGGTGGCCTTTGTTCGTTGTCTGGCCTCAAAAGCTGCGAAACCTATCAGTCTGCGACCTTACCAGGAGCAATGTTTGACCGCGTGCGAAGAGGCTTTGAAGGCAGGTAGCTCACGTATAGGCGTTTCATTGCCCACAGGTGCTGGCAAAACAACGGTTTTCATCTCATTATTGTCCCGAATCAAACCTGCTTCCCCCAACGCAACAAAATCCATTGTCATAGTCAACAGTATCGAGCTAGCCCGTCAAACGGCGGAACAGGTTTCGAGGCTCTTTCCTTCTTGGACAGTCGAGATCGAGCAGGGTGTCAAACACAAAGCATCAGGTTCAGCAGACGTGTAATTTTTACTTCTACTTTTCATTCACTATTGACTAACATCTAATTTAGAACCGTTGCTACATACCAGACTCTACTCCAACCGGAACGCATCGCAAAGTTCGATGCAGAGACTCTGAAAGCAATTATTGTTGACGAAGCACACCACGCTGCTGCACCTTCGTTTGTATTAATTCTCTCTAGTGTTGAAGCAAATTTGAATGTCATTTCATTCCAGCTACCGTCGAATCCTATCCCACTTTGATCCAGAAATTAGAAATCCCGACCCACAATTCACATCTCCCCCGATAACCCAAAAGGTTCCTATAGTCGGCTTTTCAGCGACCTTTAGCCGGCATGATGGTCTTGCATTGGGTTCTATATTCCAGCGTATCGTGTACCACCGTGATTTTTTGAATATGATCAAAGAACAATGGTAAGCTTGCCTACTGTCCCGTCGCTTTTATCCTCTAAAGTTTCCAGGCTTTGTGATGTGCGATTCACCACTGTGAAAGCAAATATCAACCTCAATGACGTGACCGTCAACTCAAAGACGGGCGATTTTAATCCTACCAGTCTGGCACAAGTCATCAATACAGATACTATTAATCACCTAGTTGTCCAGACGTGGTTGGATCGAGCAGGTGCATTATTAACTAGTCCTCAACTAAACATACATACTTACCGTTCCCAGCTTCCGAAAGAAAATCAACCCTCGTGTTTTGCGTCAATGTTGCCCACGTCGAAGCCCTCACTCAGGTTTTTCGTGGGTTTGGAATTGACGCACGATACGTCTATTCGAAAACGCCAGCCGCTGAACGCAAGGCACTAGTAGCCGCATTCAAGGCTGGCCAATTTCCTGTGTTGCTCAATTGCGGTTAGTTATCTGCACTGGTTGTTTGTTTTTTGTCGCTCCAAGCTCACTTCTTTTTCTATCCCCCAGCCATCCTGACCGAAGGCGCTGACATCCCGAATATTGACTGTGTAGTTGTAGCTAGGCCTACTCGATCGCGTAATGTTTTTGCTCAGATGGTGTGTCTGCCTGTCGTCGTCGTAAAGTCACACTTTCTAAAAGATGTCAAAGATTGGACGTGGTATGAGGCTATCTCCCGACACAGGCAAGACAGATTGCCGTATCGTGGACTTTGTCGACAGTCTCACCCGTGTCTCTGGAGTGGTGTCTTCCCCTACTTTATTCGGTCTCGATCCCAATGAAGTGGCGGAGGGTTTGTCTGACAAAGCTTTGAATGATTGTTTTGCGTCTAATCGTTTTGTAGATGAATCCATGGAATCGTTAGAACAGCGCGCTTCAGAAATAATCGGATCAAGCGATAGCATGAATGACATTCCTGAACCAACCTCTGTCACTTATACAGACTACGATGACCCGTTTTCTTTTGTTCAAGGTTCTTCTGGTACACCCGCCCATGTTGCGCAATTGAGTACCAACGCTTGGGTTGGATGCGGCAACGAAATCTACGTCCTAGAGTGTCTAGGAAAGGGATTCGTAAGGATAGAGCATTCTGAAGGCGATGAAAGTTCGTGATTCAGTATTCTTTCCCAGTCTCATTTCAGTTTACAATATTGGTCACAGAAACGGAACCTCACTATAAAGCCTCTTTCACTCCGGCTGCCCTGGACAGGGAAACGGCCAAAGGTCTCCATATAACGCCGTATTTCAAGAGTCGTCACATCTTAACGGCGAACAAACTGGACGAGGCCATTAGAGGATGTGATACCTATGTCAAGACCAAGGTAGTCCGTGGACCTCTGGCGATGGGGTAAGCATATTTGTTGCTCCAAGTTTTGCGATGAGATCGACGTGCTTTATGCAGACTTTTGCGTTCCGCCCGATGGAGGAGATCTCCTGCTACCCCACAGCAAATCAAATTCGTCGCAAAACGATGGTCCAAGCGAATGGATAATCCTGATCAACTAGATAACCTTACAAAAGGTGAAGCTGCCAACATTATAACGCGGCTGAAACATGGTGCCCAGGTAGTCATCGTGTACGTCTTTGTGTGGTATTTGGGGCTAATTCATGGCATTTGCAGGCTCGCTATCAGAAGAAGGCAAAGACTGCGTCAGCTGCAGCGAAAATTGCAGCAAAAGAGATGCTTCGACGTAGTCGGGAAACTGTACAAGTCGGACCTTTACCTCTATCAACTTGATATATTACTTTGATAATTACTTATACCAGTACATTAAGATCAGAAAGTCTAGGAGAAACCGCATGTTCACTATTCAGCGTTAGAACAGCAGCTTTTTGTGCGAGCGTAATGATATCCGTCATTGAATGGTGATGGCTGAATGCCTCTGGCCGCTTGACCAGACCAGCCAACAGTGCACCTACGAATGAATCTCCTGCCCCTGTAACGTTTATGACCTTTTCAACCGGTAACGCGGGATAGTGGGCTATTACTACTCTTTCCGAAGAGCTACCCTGAGAAACGATATACCGTCCTTTAAGGTTGCTAATTTCGTGAAGCCAAGTCGAGGAAGGGGTCGTTGATTCAGAGACGCGCATCACAATTATGACACCTGTCCGTCCGCACTTGATTATAATATGCTGGAAGAATGGCAATAGATTAATTGCCTGCTGAGCTACTCCTTGCTCGACCAGAAACGATAGTGTTCCTCGAGAAGTGTCTTCATCGGAAACATTCATTCTGGCAAGATGTTCCACCTCCATTCGGAATTGCGAATTCAGAGAGAATGTATCGATCACTTTCCACCATTGAGGCTGCGAAAACAGATCAAGAGACCCTTCGCGAGCTTCTTGATAAATTCGGCCGAGTTCCAAGAGATTTGGTGATATGAAATCGACTCCAGTACCAGATTGAGCTAGTATTGAGGCAACGGGCTCAAGGATTCGCGTGGATTTCACGAGGGACGTCGGTTCACTGGATTCAAAATAAGACTATGATCAAATCTGCAGCAGTTGATACATACAATAACACTAGAGAAAGAGCATTAATTTACAATTTACGCGAGCAGCCAATGAAACGTGTACCTTTGATCTCACGTTCTTTACATGCTTTGAAGACGGTAGACATGGTTTTAGGAGAAAGGTTACCGTCAAAGCCGACGAGAGCAGGTTTGTTCTTCGTGACAATGTCGAGCGCCTTTGCATGTTCAACTGAAGGCTGATGCACAAATGTTCAATCACCTTACCTTTTTAACGTCAAGATTTTCTGTAATCCCCATGTCCGCAATCCCTGTCACTAGATTTCCGCTTCTATCTAGAATCATGTTGCAGGTGGACGTCCGGTGTTCTTTCTGAGTGATAAAGCCATCCTTTCGCATCCCAAGCTTCGCTGTCTCTTCAGTCATCATTGCCCCAAACAAATCGTCACCGATAGGTGATACGAGCAGCACGGAATCATCGGACATCACTCGGCTGGCAGCCTCTGCAACATTCCGCGCAACGCCACCTAGAGAGACCGAGACGTGGCCCGGTACGGTGGATTGTACGGAAAGTGTTTCATTTGCAAGTCCAGCATGGGAAGCAGTAACATCAACAGCCGATGCTCCTATAATAACGAGCTCAGCATCAGTGCTTTTGTTGTTGTCTTTCTCGGCGGCATTTTTAGTTCGCAGATTTGTTCTAGGACTGATGTTTGGGATTGGATCCTTGCGGAGCAGAAACGGAAGGGTTATATAGATAATAGTATTTGTGGAATTTTCTAATCTCTTACATCTTGCTCTTGTAACAGTTTCTGGTATTGTACAGCAATTTGACCACCTAGAAGCACAAAATGGGCCATGAAAATCCAAACTTGTTTTGCAGACACTTACCAACAAGCGCAGTGTTTTTGAGCAGAGCGATATTGTTTTTCAAAGATTCTCCTTTGGTCAATTCAGCAACTCGAGATAGAAGCCACGGAGTCGCGTCTTTGCCGCTTTTGCTGACCCCGTTCTGTTCAGATTCAGCGACGGCTTGATCGACTGCCTTTTGAATCTCAAGACCAGCAGCTTCATATTCTTCAGGAATAGGTACTGTTATCAGAGCACCATTGTCCATGTTTAGTTGCCATTGGCTATCTGCGAAGGGTCAGCGAAAGAAAGGTCTTGAGGTCAGCACTGACAAAGAATCCGAGCAGCAGAAATAGGGTCTTCGACATTCCATGGAACCTAAGGCTGTTGAGCAGAGCAGCAGTCGGACAAAATAGAGACCAACCTGGTGACCACTTCGAGGCGAAAAGAACGCTGGAAAGTCGCGAGTTTTCCCGTAGTTTATTACTGGTACGCCCAAGGTTTCCTGTCGATGTTATTGAGCGATCACCTATTTAATTTTCGAGCAGAACCATACGAGGTATTCCAGAGTCCTATAGTATTCAGTTTGCATCAGCTACACATGGCCAAGCTGAGACGACAAATACAAACCTTCCAATGTCTAATATAGACTTTACTCCCGACGACACGACACCAACAGGGCAGCGGGCGAGTTCGCCAAGGTCTGCAGAAACATCCATCGCTACAGCTCATAGTTATAAAGTGAATCAAATCGAAGGACTGCACAATCTCTCGTACAGATTTCAGCGCCACGGTGTACACCTCCAAGGCTGCAAACGATGACGATGAGTATACCCATTAAGAATTTGAGGCATAAGACTCACCCTCCAGTTGCGAATACCTTGATTCCTACTGCGGCCGAAAATACAGTGGTACCACAAATGGTGGTTCCCCCGTTAGCTTTCGAAGCAATAGCCGCACCAATATCTCGTCGCGAGATTTTTGCAGCTGGGACGTGACAAATCCTCTCTAATGCATCCTTGTCCAATCCAATTTTGACGCGTCCGTCTAGTATTGCAACCGTAGCTGGAATTGAACCAGTGGACCGCACGATGTCCTCGAGGGACGACGCAAGCGCGTAGTTTTCGGGAGCAGGAAAACCATGTGTAACGAGAGCTGTCTCCAAAGCTACCACGGGTTTATTGGTGTGAAGGGCATCGAGAACTTCGGGGTGGATATCGACAGGAGCCTTGCGTTCAAGTAGCTTTTGAATACGCGCTGATGGGGTGACCGTCGCGAGTGTGCGTCTAGCAGCTTTGATTCTGTGATTAAGTGCACTTCGCAGCGCGGATTGGAACATTGTAAGTTGTGACCAAGAAGCAGGCGACTTGCGAACGAAATACTTGGGTTAAGTACCGTCCAGCGCGACTCCAGCGCACCGAGAACCGAGGGCGTCTGTATCAACTTTTCACACGACCGGTGCGATTGTCCGAGCATGATTAGGAGTCTTAAAATTCTACTACAAACCACCATGTCCTCTATGGTTCCCCCTTCTGCATCGATTGAAATGAGCTCTGATATTCCCGGTGCAACTTGCGCTCTATCATATGCGCTGGATATATCTAGTATAATCCAATCTGTAAATGACGACGGAGCCGGAGCAAATGTACACTTCATAGGGTATGCGCGCTGCTGAAGCTGGTTTTCTCTACTTATTGTGTTTCAAGAACGACGCGGAACTCGTTCCAAGGAAAAGTAGTGACAAGACTCGAATATCAAGCTTACTCAAAGTTAGCGATAAAGACAATGACTGAAATCGTCCATGCAGCTTTTGAGAACTTTAAACTCATACGGTGTGCTATTCATCATAGGTTGGGAACGGTGGAAGTGGGACAACCATCTATTGTAGTTGCTGTCTCTGCACCTCATCGCAAAGAAGCATTCCGTGCTTGTGAATATATTCTCGAGGAAGTCAAACGCAAAGCGCAAATATGGAAGAGAGGTAAGAAAGATTCGTCTTTTCCTAATCTGTGATAACCGACATCTCTACACAGAATATTATGAAGGAGAAGACGAAGATGCTGCAGAGTGGAAATCCAACGCGTAATTAAAAGGAAGAAATGGGTCTCATAAGAATGGTCAGTCCATTTTCCATTTCTCTGAGACGGCATCATCTTCAGTACTAACAAGCAATTCAACCGCCCAGATTATAAGCGTAAAGAAGACGTTGATCCATCCTGCAATGTAAATTATAAGCGTCTTGCAACGGTCATGTACAATATACACTTACTCCACCAGGTTAGAGAAGAGTGATCCAACACTATGTAGTTTATTGAGAATGAGATATTGTCCATATAGGTTGTTCACTCACAGAGTAATTGAGAATAGCACGTCACGTAGAGAAGTTGACGGTAGGTAAGAAGCAGACGAGTCAAATTTGACGTCGGTCGGTCCTCCCATTCGTCAGGACCTCCACTTTCCCTTTCCCAACTATCCGCACCAATAGTAGGCAGTATACGGGATCCAAGATGCAATATCGTTAATCGATATAGCAGAGCTATCAAAACTGGCTTCGGTAATGTGTTCGTGACAAAATTTAACAGGGCTTGTGAAAGCGGAACCAGGTTGGGTAGGAGCGGAACACTGGGAATAGCATCAGTGAAATCACCCAAGTTCAAAAGATCTATACCGACTAGGTCGACGTGATATCTAGAGGAGAGGTTTGATCGACACCACAGAGCCATATATTGTATGCCATGACGAGAGAAATGCAAGCTGACTCTATGATGTTGGTCCTTCTTAAAGCGAAGCCGATGAAAGTTAAAAACAGTAACGCTGTCAGTGCGACACCCAGAAGTGTGGAGGATAACGGGCTAGTCGCGGCTGAGGGGTAAGACTGGGAGAAGAGTTGAGAAGAGTTCTACAAGAGACTTCGGACACTCACGACAACAATCCACCAAGCAAACCAAACATATGCTATCGCAGACGAGATTAAGAATCCAAACTGATATGACTCTCCCTCCTCGACCAATCTCTTGCCTTCCTGGCCAATTTTTTGGGCTACCAGTAAACTTGACATTCCTTCGAGCATAATGAAGATGGGGCCAGAGAATTTCAAGGCAGTTTCCCACCAGCCAGTTGCGAACAGGATCCAAGGGTCCAAGGAAGACGAAAAGAGATTGAAAACAAGGAGAAGGAGGATGGGATGCATGGGCAGCTGCAATACGCTGAGAGCAGTGGAGCCCCATATAAGGATCAACGTTCCATGTATCGCGGCGTGAATAGAGAGCAGTAGAGAGAGCAAGAGAAATGCTGGTTTGGAGAGGGTTGCTAGCGTGAGTGGCAGAAACAAAAGAATTTGCAGAAATGAAGATGCTCTGAACAAGAGCGGTCAGTTTGAATAAAACTTCTCAGCTGAATGACTTACTTGGCCGTATGGGCCACTGCCCTCCAGACTAACGCAGACATTCAGAGATACACAAGCGTGTCGCCGTTCACCGTCCTGACATGAGCGTTTGACAAACAGAGTGCATCGTGGCCTGGACTGAGACAAAGCTGGCTGCTTGGGTCGCGTTAACGTGACATGTACATACACCCGGACCCGAGCGTCTTCGAGCTTCAAGTTCGCTCCTCCAAATCGATTAATCCATGTATATTATAAAGCTACAGCAAGAAAACAGTTACATGCATGGCACAAAGATCCACTACAACAAACGACAGATAGCAAGTAACCCAATATTTATCTAAACTCTAGATTTCCGTTGGATTCGCGACATGGCTGACCACAGAATGTGCAAGGAGCCCTTTCTCCCGGGCGAATTCTGCGGTGCGAGCAAGTGATGCCGGATCGGAGGGAGGGACGTAGTATTTGTCAATTATCGGGATTTGAAGCAAGTTCATCTTGGGAGTAATCACAATCATATTGTTCGTCTTCAGTTCCATCCAATCCGCTGCAATACAATATATCATTAGCCAAGAAGCATAGCTTGGACAAGGAAGTTATCGGACCTCGTTCAAATGTCAACGGTTCACTAGCAATCTGAAATGGCATATCTAGACAGAGTCCGAGGATTAGTGAATGAAGTGACTGACCATGATGATTGATTCCCTCTTGTCAGCCTATAAACGATTGTCACCTTCGGTTCCTCATTCATTGTAGTATACACATACCTTGACCATTTTGTAATGACCACCTTCCCCAAACTCGCTGAAGCTCGTACCGGAGGAAAACCACTGCGATGAAGCCTAAGTATATATTCAGAATGGATCGGATGGGGAGATACCAATGATGCTGCCTCGTCAGTCCTTGATGATACATAACGTGTGGCAATCACAGTCTCGCCATCTGTTACACAAAAATTCAACAAACTCGGCTAACAAGAAAAGAATTTCAGTCACAAGTACCAAAGGGCATTCATAAGAACCTCTGTACCTCCGTAATGTTTGCTTCATCTGCAAATTCATTAAGCTTAGCGATTGTCTTGAACATGGCCTCTTTCAACGTTTCTGTAGTGAAAGACTTTGCGTCGGGATTGGGAAGCTGAACGAAAAAAGTATATAAGTCCTGATGGGTCCACTAAGAAGGATAATTTGCGAATACCATTGATACGAAAAGCGCAAAAGCCCATTCAGAGTCTGAGAGATTGGAAGTGAGCTTCTATTTTCTACTTGCAATACGAACCCTAACTCACCGGTGTTCCCTTGAACGAGATTGAACGCTACGTCGGGCAAATCTTGTTGAAGTCTTCTTTTGATGAGATGGAACTCGCCAATAGAGCCGTTGTGCATGAACTGTGGACATTGTCTATCAGTTGCAATATCGATTCGAAAGAGACTTACCATCAGTTTTCCGTACGAGAACGGATGACCTACTCATAGTCAGCATGTTGCACAATTTTTCCACAGCAAGCATCCTCACAATTATCCAACGACAATGATCCTGCTGTGGTGGCTCGTACATGTCCACTAGCATAAAATGTCAGAAGGTTGCAAGGATAATCAGAAAGATACATACAATACTAGCGGAGACTTTATCTTCTCTGCCAGACGAGTGAGATTGGCATTATTCCTGAATGTCTGATGAGTGCATTGTGCAGAAAAGATTGCATCATATTTACCATGCCTGGATAATAGCGTTTAGCATCAAATAAACTGAAATGAAAGCTTAGAGCATACCGGAGTGACAGAGGTAAATATGCATGGCTGGCTTCCAAGTTCTTCATCGTATACTGAGTCATACCAGCCTGCACAAGCTTTGTATGAACATCTCAGAAATGAGCGAGTTTGACCTACCAACGCCAAATCCGTCTCCGTTCATAGGCCTCCTACGATCCAAGCGTAACCGAGAATCAAAGGCTTGATTGATGATAGAATGACATGGTCGAGTCAGAAGCTGATACAAGTGAATAAAAAGTTCTTCATGAGAATTACTCGACAAACGCACATGAGAGAGCTGAACTGGAGAAGTCCCTTTGTAGATAACAAAACGACACATATGTATGGAGTTGCAGAAGAGCGTTGAAAGGTCTAGAGTGTATAGCCTCGGGCGACGACGAGAGTTAGTCTACATGCTTGCGCAATATGACGCTGTCGACGCGATAAATTTACGTGTCTGACTCTGACACATGGCACAAACACTTTATTCATCCAAGTTTTTAGCTATAGTGTACAGTGTATATCCAGACATGCAGTCCAACTACTAATCTACAGGAATTCCTTTGGACGGCTCGAAGGGTCACCGCCTGCCTCGTCATATACCAATCCAGCCACACGGAAGGCAAGTTCTGGAAAGAGTGAGCAATAGAGGAGGACGACTGGCGAGAAACTTACCATCAGCCTGCGATTTGATGTTGGCCTCTGCGTAGACCCTGACAACGTCTTCTGTTCCACTTGGCCTAACAAATGACCTTCCTCCCTGGTAACGGTTGACTAGATCGTCAATTTTATTCTGCAGACCTGGCGGAGAGACCAAACGACGCTCGGCATCTTCTGTCTTGAATGCGTTTCGGTCCGAGACAACGACTTTGACAAGCCTGTTCGGAAGGTCGACATAAAGAGAATCCCATTCCACGCCAGTGTATGATTTGTGAGACAGAACAACTTCAACCAACAACATATCAGAAAGGGCGTCTCCGACAGTCTGATTGATGAGTTCGGTGAGGCTGACAAGATTGTCTAGTGCGCGAGATTGGGCAGGGGTCGAGGGCTGATACTCGCGAAGCGTAACGAGCGTGTCGTCTGAAAAAAGAACCGTACCGTGACCATTGGCTTCGAAGTAGACACCAACATCGTAGCGTTCCGCCGCATGGTGCAAGTGCTTGACTCCAGTGGGTACACATTTCACTGGCAGTCTCTGTTGAAAGATTCTAGTTGACAGCACGATGGAAATGGTCTTTTATCTCACCTCTTGCAAGTATTTTGTAGATGCACCATTAGCGTATGCGGTCTGCACCACTCCCACTTTGACTTGCTCTTCTAGACCAGCTATTTTCACCTGTTCGACAATGAATGCCGCAACTAGGCCGGCAATTTTATCTCCGTCAAGCATGTGGAAAGAACCGCGTTCATCGAGATAGAAATAGATGAGTCGGTCTGCATCACCGTCCAGGCTGCAGGCACGCTGGCCAGGCTTCAAAACATTAGAAAGAGAAGGAGGCAGCTTTTGAGAGGTCTTGACATAGTCTGCACCGCAGGCATTATTCAGAGCGCCTTCCGTGGTGATCGCGGTATTCTCCAGCACAAATGGAAGCGAGTCTCCGAGATAAGTCGCGAGTTTCTTGGCTGCGGGAGCGCCCACACCGTTCGCACAGTCAATTAGCAAAGGTGAGGCCGGAGGCCTACCCCCCTTTGGTTAAGGTGAATACGAAGGGCGCATAGTACGTAAGACATGAGTGCACGCACCACAAGTTTCTTGAAAGCCGTGCTGAGCTTTGTAAAATACCCATCTTCAGAATCATCTCCATAGCTGTACTGAGTGCCTTTGGTGTTGATCGCTCGAACGAGATAGTGCAAAATTGGAGTGGTGGTGACACCGGCATCGCGAGATTCCGCACCGATAGCTTTGAAACCGTCTTCCAGAGCAGCTACGAGACCAGGTCCAGAGGGTCGTGTGTCTCTGGCATACACGACACGCGCCGGTTTTGATAAATCAATCTTGGCCGTCTGTATTAAGGTTTCCAAAGCCTCGATGAACGCGTCCGTTGAAGAGGCGTTTGAGAGAGTAGTAGCGTGCGCCTCCCAAGACGCTTCCAGCATTTCTCCTCGGGGATCTACAAGCTTGACGCCATTATCCTAAGACCAGACTAAGAGGAATATAATGAGGATCAAGAGTAGGATCATACAGGTTCAGGATTGTGAGATGCGGTGACCATAATTCCGATTGTTCTTCCATCCAATCGCTTGCTTCTCAGAGCTGCAAGAATGCCGACTCGAAAGAGTACCGAGTCTAGAAGCTTTCCACTAAAACGGAGGCAATCAATCCTGCACCAAGGTAGTGACAGATGAAGACTTACAGAGTCCTGAAACCAGCGGTACCGTATTGATATCGGATATCTGAGGGTTTAGGATGCTTATCGCTAGCAGCCTTTATGGCCTGAATGGGAAGAGAGGACATGATGAGAGTAGTAGCTAAAGGATAGCAACTGCATTTGGTAAAAACAAAGCGTGGTTTAAGCTAAAGCTGTGTCGTCATCGGCTTAACTTCAAACTACCATTATGCCTTCCAAGTCGCCCGCACAGACTCTCCTCGAGAAGGCTGACAAAAAAGCCAACTCTTCCACTGGGTGGTTCTCCTCGTCCTCTACAAAGTATGAAGAGGCTGGAGACCTCTATCAGCAAGCCGCCAACTCTTTCAAACTCGAGAAGCTCTTCAAAGAGGCCGGTGATTCCTTTGCACGCGAGGCCGAATGTAGAGAGAAATGCAAGGAGAACAACGAGGCTGCAAATGCTTGGTGGAATGCAGCCAAGGCCTACAAGAGAGGCTTCCCAGATTGTACGTCATGGTCTCGTTGCCACTGTTTCGACTACTAAATACTCCGCAGTGGCCATCCAGGCGCTGTCGCAGACCATCGTCCACCTTACCCAGTCAGGTCGATTCCGCCAAGCTGCTGACAGGGAAAAGGAAATCGGTCAAATCCATCTCCAGGAAACAAATGACCTCAGGAAGGCTTGTGAAAGCTATGAACGTGCTGGAGATTGGTATGCGCAGGAAGATGCCACTGCGTGCGTTGTTTCTTCATATTCCCGAACAGGATTGCTAACAAATTTCTAGTACTGCGAATCAATGTTATAAGGATGCAGCGGATCTCCACGCAGACCTCGAAGAATACGGCCAAGCAATTGCTCGTTATGAGCAAGTTGCTGACCACTCTCTATCATCAGCATTGACTAAGTACAGCGTAAAGGAGTATTGGCTAAGGGCTGGTCTCTGTGCTCTTGCAATGGGTGTAAGTTTGATATTGTTATCTCCACGGACGTCGACTCATCTACGTGCAGGATTCTATCACGGCTAAGCGTAACATGCAACGTTACTCCACTCAGGATACAACGTTTCCATCCACTCGCGAAGCAAAGTTTGTAAATGCTCTTATTGAAGCCGTAGAGGCACAAGATGTGGAGGCTTTTACTGGAGCCGTTTATGAATTTGACCAAATTACCAAACTCGATAATTGGAAAACGAGCATCTTGCTCAAGATCAAGAAGAGCATTGACGTGGAGCCAGGTTTGCGATAGATACCTCGTCAGATCATGGAGCTACTTCGTTTCATGAACGACAGCTACCTACAAAGAACGTACATGTATTCCATTCTTAACAAGGACCCTAGCAATGTACAGCTATTACACGATCTAATCACTGTTTATAAGCACATAACGTCCATTTTCTAAACGTACATCTACTGCTACTCCTGGCGAAGGAATGCCCGTTCTCCATAAAGGTGTCACTCCAAACCATGCCCCAAGCTTCGCTAAAAAACTTGGTCTATGACACCCTGGTTGCATCGGGTCACTTAGGATTCCCTCCCATCTGTACTCTGGCCGTGCCCTTATAGACGAATCATCATGATCTGTTCCTCCTCCCGTTCCAAGGGTCGATGGCTGGCCTTGAATTTCAAGATCTATCCCATTCATATCTAATTCCGACTTGTCGCTGCCAATGTGGAAAAGAATTCCCTGTAGCAAGTGTATCAACGGAGTGATCATAAACAGGCTACTATCAACGTTACCTTGCTAGATCCACGGAATTTGGTATCATTCAAGCGCAGATACAGTTTATTCAGAAATCCGGTATGGAAAAAGTCTCCCCACTTGGGAGTAGAAGACAAAAGGCCCCTTTGTATCAGGAAAGATTCTAGCGCAGCCCGAGGAAGAGGCGTGTATGCGATGGAAGTCGGATAATATGGATTGAAATCAGGCTCATGAACTTGCAGTCCGGATATCGTGTCATGGTTTCTCCGCCAAAGGTCATCCTAAGAGACAGCATCAGTATGTACTCATGGATCGCATTGAAGATTGATTACCCAGAAAATGTACCACCACGTCGCGGTCTCTGTTTCGGATACAACAGCGAGTCGATCATAAGCTGCTTCAAAAACAGCTTCACTGCCAGCCATCAACGTGCGCACACGCAGATCGTGCTCGTATTTGATTGAGCTTGCAGCCAAAGTTGATGGATCGCTAGGTTGGTCGTAGACATGGGAAAGAAACCTGTAGCTCAGTACATCGACTTTACGATGGCATTCCTCGGCATGGTGACGTCTGTAATCCGTTAATATAGCTTCGATCTTTCCTATCCTCGCAAACACGAGATCCTGATTCAGGCGAAGAAAACGTGCAAGGGGAGCCGTCAAGTCGAAATCATCACTGAGCCCTATTATATCTCCATCCATCTGAACACCTTTCGCATAAGAAAGTTCCACGTTGAACCCACTAGCTAGCTGAAGACCACGCCACATCAAATGACCGCGTCGCTTGATGCTTAGGACCCCGGTGTCGTAGTGCCTGGTGGTTTTAGCTCTGTAGCGTCTGCCGCCAAAGCAACATAAGGACTGAGAACCGATATTCTGATATCCGATCAGAATAAAAACAGAAGTTCAAAAGGTCAACACTTACCGTGATACTTTGATAAGGCCAACGGACAGTCTGTCCTTCGAGAGCTCTCAGCGCCATCCTCACTTCTCGCTTACGTTGAATTTCAGGAGATGAATTTTGAAGAACATATTGGGACAGCTGATGGAGATCTCGGAGAACTGCTAGGCGTCCATCGTCGAACCGCATGACCTACAGGAAACGTTAACCATAAACAAGAACGTATACTAGTCGAACTCACAAGGGTTGGTGGGAATGGTATGAGCCACGCGTTTCCAAAGAAATTGTGACATGTCTGAGGGTAGGTTGCTGTAGGATCTTTCCAGTAAGCGTCTGGCCCAACATAATGAAGTTGGATCTCTGTTTCCAGTCGCCTCCATTGATCAAAATCGGGACCCGATAACAAGACCGCTGCTCTACGATAGGCGAGCGAGCCGACCTCGCGCAGAATCTACACAAAAACTTCAGAATCCACGAACTAGAATGTATGTAATATCTGATACCTTGAGGTTTTCCACATGTCTCTCGCCTGGCGTGCCAGCGAAATTTAACAAGTAAGGTGGGAACTCTGAGTCGCGGGCTTGTGCAAATGTCATCGGTTGCTCATCGGGAATTTTGCATTCTTTATTGGTGAGGAAGAGTGTTGTTATTGACTCTTGCCAGATTCGTCGCTTCGTGTGTGGCGAGGGATAAGAAACAGCCAGTCTATCTCACCCTTTAGATCGCGTAAAAATATTCTCGAGATTACATACCGAGGAGAGAATACATCGATACCTGGAAACACTGTCAATATACAAGTGTATGATTAAGGAAGATGATAACTCATACTGAAATCAATACGCCGGGCTAATCCTGATGGAACGGTCGGTCAGAAACATCATATTGACCACTTCCTGACCTACTTTTGACCCATCTCCGCACAATGCCAAAGTTGATTACAGTAAAATCTGTTCCAGCCAGAATCACTTGACTGTTTCTATAAGATAAAGAAAATAATTACAGAAACTTAATCCATAAGTTAATATGTAAATGCTAAGTGAATAAGTCAGGATCAGCGTCATCTTGGCTTTAAATCGGTTGGCATACCTATATAATACATATGTGTTCAAAATATGCTTTCCAGGAACGTCCAGGGTGACTAGAAGAGCAACCGCAGAAGTTGCGACATAGTTGAGCCTTGATGTCCATTCGTTTGCGTTGCTGACGGGATCCAGGAAGGGTACGAAAAAGCATTGCATGAAAAAAAAGACGATGGTAGAGGTAAGAAGGAGAACTTGGCGAACAATCGGAACTACAGTTCTTGGAGCGGAGCGAAAAAGGCAGTTGTCTGGATCAATGACAGCGACAATGATCAAAGTGCTGAGTTTGATGGAAAGATAAATCGACTGAAAGGTGCCCCACTCCCTTCGAAATCCTAAGAAGCATGTCAGTACTTTTTAGTCCGAGGATCGAAAAGGTGCCACACCGTTGTAGAGGAATGCAAAGGGATTCTGATCACGAGCAAGAAGACGGTGATATTCTGCATCCATGTCAATCTTATTCCTTGGACGGCCGAGCTCTGTAAACCGATCTATCTTTGGCACTGACTTTCTGATTACGCGTCTCAATGCGATTGGAAACCAGATAGTCAACTTTCGACAATGATTAATAGTTGAACGTGCAATACAGAAATGATACCTACAATGCCAAAAACTATGAGAGATAGAATGACTAAAGCTGGAGCATAATTGATTTCATTCTTGTTCATAGTCGTAGTCCAACAAAAATCCAGAGGATCACGATATTGATCGGCTGAGCCAAGAGGAGGAACTTGGGGAGGGAATGAAGTTGCGTTTTCATAAGGGTTCGGAACTACCCATAAGTCCTGAGACCATACAATGACATGTACCGCCATAGTACTCATTGGAAGATATATAAGGGTTAAGAGGAAGGTGACCGCAATAAGACCCCATTGCTTCCCATCTGGATCAGTTTGCTGTAGACCTTCAATGCAGTTATATCGATCGCTATGACGTGCAGACTTGTAGAAGCGGTAGAGAAGACCGGAGGCGATGACCATGAATACAACCAGGAATATGAGCGATTGAGTGATGCCGGAAGCGAAATTCAGAGCAAGAACATTGGGACTGGACAAACATGAGAATGTACAAGGCAAACAAATGCAGTTTAACGCACATGGTTCCGAGTAACAGTTTTCGCCACTGGTCACCCAAACCTTTACCCATTACGGGAACTAGACTGATGTCAGATACGCAAAGCAGTTGAGATCAATGAGCAAACCTATGGAGCTCAAGATGAGTGCAAAGACCTGCACGGTGTTCACAACACCCTGAAGACTGTAGAAGTTTGCAAGAGCGCTGGAGCCCTGAAAGGATGTTCAAGACCGAACAGAATAACTTCCCAAAGCCAGCAACTCACTGTAATCCCAATAACCGCTCCAACAGCGGATCCTAGTAAGGTTTTTCTATTTCTCCAAAACGGGGGTATTTCTGAATTCGTTTCGAGGTCTTCAAGGCTACGACCTGAGGCTGCAAGTCTGTCCATCGGGGCTAACATACGGGGATGGTTGCTTGAACTTCTATCCCCAATGAATTTCGGTTTCGGAATGGTAGACAGATATGAATCCAGTTTGGGCAGGTACAGTGGCTTTGCATCTCTAGCGAACAATATAGTAGCGGGAACGGGTCTGTGAGAACGGGATGTGTGGGGGTGATTAACGAGAGTAGCTGCTGAGCTCAGGGAAGGAATAGAAGGTGAGTTGTAAAGATTGAAATGTCGACGTTCTAGTAATTTGTGGGACTCGATGTCGTCCGCGAATGGGTCAGTTTCATGAGTGTCGTTGTCGTCGTCGTCGTCGTCGGACAAGTTGTTAGAACTAGGTTTAGCAGACAAGTCGGTGATGTCGACGGTCGTAATATCATTAGCATTAGATGAATTCGTTAATGTCGTAGCAGTTTGATTAGTGAAAATACTGTCAGTGGTATTTAAACGAAGTGAAGAAGGTCCAGGATGACCAGGAGAAGGGCGGTAAGGATGGGAAATAAAGCGAGCAGGTGATGAAGGAGGTGGGGCAGAATGGAAAGAGCTGTCTGTAGGCATTGTATGGGACAACGACGAAGACGAGACTCTACCTTGAGCCCAATGGCAATGGCCAAGGATCAGGCACCGTAAGGACTCCTGAGTGAAGTACTCCTGGGAATTTCTTGCTCCACATCTCAGTTCTGAACAAGTTACACCATATTAGGGCTATTGCGTCGGGGGGGTTTTGACTCTTGACAAGAAATTTTATATTTACAGATTATGGTGTATATCTTTCCTATTGACGTTCTGGTTGAAGACAGATGTATCACGTTCATCCGTCCGAATCAACAAGATTGCCAAGGGCTTTTATGATGGAACCGGTAATACTACTCTGCCCTTTATTTTCTTCCGATTTCAGCATCTTCATAGCATTCACTTCATCCACCGACCAGCTAGATCGTACTCCCTTCTCCAGTGGTTTCAGCTCAGCAACCATATCTGGATGTTCGCTGACAATCTTCGAAATCTCCGGATCGAGTTCTTTCTGTTGCAAAACGGATGGATGGTATGTCTCTTTGGTAACTTCGTTTCGTGATGTTGGAATTGTACGTTTAATCTGGAACGCGAGAGAGAATATCCCCGTAGCAGGACTGAACAGGAATTAGATAAATCTTTGGTGATAATCAAAGTGACCCACTCGTGTGGTTTTTGTTCACCCCAGGGAGCGACGGGTTTTGGCAAGCTAGCAAGATAATCCAGATCCATAGCGAGGATGTCACTGACGTGTGCCTGGGGGAATGAATTGGATTCATTGTAGATGACTTGAAACCGACGCGCGACTTACAACCATCCACGTTAAAGTGAGGTCAGACAAATCGTGAAAACGATATCCCGCTCCAATCTACGGAATCTCAATGTCAAGAACATCAACCCAATAAAGGACTGCTCACATCAGAATGAGACCCTAACTCAGCCAACGTGATCAATCATTTGTTCAACTAGGTAACCTTCCCAATGGCACGTACCTGTAAACCAGCACTGACAGACTTACAGTCAGTGATAGTGAAATTAAAGATATCGATCCACTCACTTGTTCCAATAACTGCCCCTTTCTCCGACCTGATTCCGTTTGTTCAAACTTGGCACAATCCTGTAAACAGTCAGGAAAGAATACAAATTATACAGAAAAGGCCGTACAAAATCTTTCCTTGTCTCGTTCAATGCCAGAGCGTGGTACGCGCGTTCTATGTGCTCGCCCAAAATTTTATCGGGAAAACCAAAGATTTTCTTGACTTTTGGTTTTAGGGTCAGTTCTTCGGGAAGACCAACAGAGCCAACTTAGAAGAAATTGATCAATGACCGTCCTTGAACCCTGACTGGGAACGAACCGGTATCGAAGACACCAACACATCTACAAAAGTGTTTATAAGGATGCAGGATATGGAAAGCAGAAAGCAACAAAAGACCAACTTTACAGAGAATTTCCTATCACCGGCATGTGCACGTAATTTCCCTGGGGATTTTTCATCAGTGAAAGGCGCAAGTTCAGCTTTCACTTTGTGGATTTCTATGTAGAGATGGTCAGTGGAACTGACACCTTGAATGATCTGAAGTTGAAGGGTGCACCATCCTCATCCTTGCTTTTCGCAAGCGTCTGGTATGCTACGAAAATTTTGGAGAAGTGATCCATGTCTCTACGATCCAAGATGCCAATCGCTCCAATAAACATGGCGATCTGATGGGAAATAAACGACTCGTATCTATGCACCATGTCGAACATACTTACCATTCGAGCTGTATAGGCGCCCTGATAGTTCGATGCTTAGCAGTCTATTTACTGAAGCCAACATTTGACCTACTCTGGAAAATCCGAAGAGAAAAACCTTGAATGATTCGTTACCTCCCGTATCGTACACAAAATCTCGAAAGCTGATCTCACCTCATCTCCAGGACAGTAGTTGCTGTCGCGTTGTTTAAAACGTTGAAAAGATTAGGAAATCTGACTACGCACTGTGCAATAAAGGCATAGGCCTCTTCAACTTTGTTCCCTAAAGTCATTGACATGGCGTGAGATTGTTTGCTCAATTGTCGCTGAATATCTGCTCACCCAAGGTCGCCCCGGTGGTTCCTAGAAAGAATCGAAGCTCAGTGAAATACCAGGGGCATTATCAACTTGCACACCTTCAACGAACTCTGCGTAGAAACCGCCCTCGGACCCTAGTCCGGAGTTTGAGGAAATGTTAATATAATATCTGAGAATGACGTACCTATTCCTGATTGATAAAATACAACTTGTGGGATTGAGGGATTGAATCGAGTATCTTCGTGCTGAATGGTTCTCGCAATACGCTAATAAAAGCGTGAGCCTAGGTCTAAAGTAGGAATTGTTTCCGCTCGCACCAGAATATTTGTGTACATCGAGCGGTACTTGGTGGAAACCCCATCTTGCCAGGTTCTGTAAGATCATCTAATTAGCCGACTGAAAGCTCGGGGGGAAAGTATAAAAAGACTTACCCATCACAACAAACTATGATTCTTTTCTTGATTCTCGATACCGGCGGCGTATCCTGGTCGTCAGTTTGGTGGACGCGAGGTGGGTCTACAGTTTGAGAGGTGGGTGCAGCCATTTGAAGCGGAAACTCGAAATGACCGAAAGTCTTGAGGGTCAAAGAACAAAAGCTTTGGATACTTCTTTTATGTGGTCGACAAGGGTTTTAACCACGGATCTATAAACGCCGAAGAGCCGTCAATCGCGTTTCCGCGATCTTGGTTGAACACTGGGCAGCGAAAATTTGATGCGTGATGTCGACATGATCCAACGTTTGAGAAAAGAGCAGACGCCGCGTTTGGAAGTAATATTGTTAATGTTCTAAATTTACGACGCGCCATCGCGTCAGCAAATACATTGCACAATCTCGAATTACTCGCATGTACTAATTGTTCATCAGGAAAGCCTCAAAGCGGTGTTCCAATCACCGTCCCAAACGCATCTCTGCACCGGCATATTGATCCAACGCTTCCCGGAATTCCCACTCTGTCAAACTCGAGGACAGAACTGCAGAGAAGATATCTGCAGGAAGAAACCACATCAACCTTGACCGGTATTGTTTTCTGAGTTTATTACGACTGCGCCAACCGTTAAATGGTAACATAGGATAGAAAATGAAGTAGTACGCACTAAATTTCAGTCAAACGAATCTGCCAAGGTGGAAAGCCATGTAATTCCATGGGTAAACGATTGTACTTTGAAGGATGAACTGGATGAATAATCATAAAGTCGGGAGGTGATAAGCCATTGCGTCCTGTTGTAAGTTTCAGTAGTGGATTGGTCGGGTTTGTGATATAACAGCTACCTTCCAGGTATTTCTCTAAAACAGGGACAGACAGTTGAAAAGTACTGTAGTCCGAGTTTATCTTTTGTTCCCGTCGTTCTGACCACGCTAGGTGACGCGCAACTTCAGTCAAGAAAGGCTTAGAGGCTTCCCTCGACACAATGTTGATGCGCAGCAGTTTTGAATCATCTAGGGGCTGTGAGCCTAAATAAACATAGAGAACCAAGTTCCGCACCATCTTCAGAAAGTGCCTGCGTTTTACGTTGTCTTGACCGTGATTGAGATGCGGCAATACCGGTAATTTTGACACTCGGAAATGAAGACGCAAAGCCTTCAGGCGACAGTGACCTAGACTTGGAATAGTCTGATAGTGGGGGTGTGGGCGGATAATTTATGACGGGATTAATGGGTTGCAAGTCCTTCAAGGACGGATTAGTGGTGACGAGTCCCCGAATACTATCGGAACATCTCATAAAGATCCCTAGCAGGCTATCAGTATTTATAATTCCGAGGATGCAATTATGCCTACCCACCTTCACTGTCATACAGTGTAAGCTGTTCAATGCCTACGTCTTGACAACACTTTACAGCACGTTCACAACTCTCCAGCAGACGCTGTTCCGTCGTTTTGATGTCAATTTCCGAGTCTGGGACGAAAAGAATGGCTAGATGCTTGGGTATACGTTGACGGGGAGCGTTGAGGGGTAAAGGAGCGTGTTTCCAGAGTCTACGCCATAGAGAAATAGAAAAGACAGCTATAGAGTACAAGACGTGTAAAATCAGAAGAAACGGATAGGCCAGCACACCCATTACTGGGTACCTCTAATGTGCAAAAAGAACACGTAGAACGTTCAAAAGAGAGAATGTAAGAGTTTCCTTTCTTGGACGCGTCGAGACTCAAAATTCCAAATTTACAATGCAAGTCGTGACTTTATCCAGCACCTTCAATGTCCACCTCAGCAGACGACTACGACAAACTATCAGAGGAGGAGAGAAAGATTAAAGATGCACAGGATCGTGCCAGGGAGGCTACGGAGCAAGCTGGTACGTCTCTGATACCATCCCCTCGTCAGTTGTACAAACGCTTCACCGTAAGCTCTACCCTACAAGTGGACCCAAGAATTAGGCGAGGTCGACATCACTATTCCGGTGCCCAAAGGAACGCGAGGCAGAGATCTTAACGTCGTGATTCAGAAGAAGAAATTAGTCGTAGGCTTGAAAGGCAAGGAGAACATTCTCGAAGGCGAGCTCTGCAAAGAGGTCAAAGTCGAGGACAGTACTTGGAATTTAGGTATTTCATCACTGCTTTGGGCAACCATGCTCTAATTCTATGCCAAGAGGACAACGAGAACGTTCTCATTCATCTTGAAAAGCTCAACCAACAACAATGGTGGGAGAACGTTCTTACGCACCACCCCAAGATCGATACCACCAAGATTGAGCCTGCCAATAGCAAACTCAGCGATTTGGATGGCGAGACTAGGTTCGTATGCATTGCTTGCGAGAATGGCTAATGCTCAACACACCTTTAGAGGCATGGTGGAGAAAATGATGGTGAATGCAACACGTTAAGACTTTTTGCGATTGACTGACCAGAACCCTTCGCAAAGTTTGACAACCAGCAGAGGGTCAGTATTCGTATCATGCTCTCTCGCCTTCGAGTACTGATTTTTACTTCAGCAAATGGGAAAACCTACATCTGACGAGCTCAAGAAGATGGAGGCATGTTTCTTGATGTCCTCTTCGATATCCTACCTAACTCAGCATTGCGATTTATACAGGCCTTGAAAAGATTCCAAGACGCTCACCCAGAACTTGACTTCTCGAACGCCAAGATATCGTAGTGGACACGCAGAAGAATGTAACAGCATGTATATCTAGCAACTTGTATAGGAAAACAGACGAATCAATTTTGCTAATCTACTTCAATGTAGCTTCCGACGTTTTCCTACAGCTAACGGTTGCGCCGAAGTACTCTTTTGTTTGATGCTGGCTACGAGATTTTGTATACTCTCGTCCTTGCCGCTAGATTTGGATGAGTCTTTCTTTTGATGGGTAGACCGAGCATCCAACAGCTTTTGCATAGCTTTGGTCTTTTTAAAGCTGAATGGTTGACTGTCAGCAAAAGGCAGATCAGAGTGATAAAAAATCGCATACTGAGGGTGAGTGGGATCGATGGCAAATTGATGATCCTCATGCAATGCTTTGAACCTTTCATCATCCACGTCAATCTCAAAGTCTTTTTGTACTTCATGCTCATCTTCCTGCGCCTTCCTTTTCTTACTCTTCCCTTTGCCTTTCTTCCGCTCTGCCTTGATGACAGCCTTGAGGTTGAAGTGTTGCGGTTCATTGCTAGCTTGGTCTGAGGATACGAGAAGAGCGAGCTCGTCGGTTGAAGAAGCACGGCTGTCTCGAGGCTTGGGCAATGATTTTCGGGGCTTGTCCTCCTTGTCGCTGGCAACGTCGAAAAAGTCATCCTCTTCTGCTTCATTGCCACTCCCTCGTTCCGGCAGTCCGCTTTCTTTCGACTTCTTAGCCTGTTCCTTCCGGTCCTTTCTTTTCTCCTTCATCTTCCTCTGGTACTTCTCTAAAGTCGTCTCATCTTCCGCATTCTGTTTCGCACTCAAAGCAGGAGCAAATGTGACCTCCATGTCCACGTCACTATCACCATCAGAGCCATTATTCCACCCTTCCGGTAAATCATTATCTCCTCCCAAAAGCAGGGCACGTAGCTTGTCGCGAGATGCCGCCTTTCGATTTTTCCCTTTTCCATCGTCCTCGTTTTCAGATTCCGAAGAGGAAGCCAGATAAGCCTTGTAGTCCTCCTCTTTGATTTCCTTCTGCGAAAGTATTCTTCGAGTTACTTGAACACGTTCAGGATCATCTTCGTCCCAGGTGAGTTTAACCTTGGAGTGCCTTAAAGCCTGTTAACGCGAGATGAGACGAAAGCTCTGACTTAATGCATGCCACTCACGTCCGTCACGAATTCAACGGCTTTATAGTTTTCGTTGGCAGTCTCTTCAGTAGCTTCGTCTCTAAAAAAAGATCAAAATCAGTGCATAAGTAAGAGTGCTCAACCAACCTTGGTTCGTCATCGAAAGTCATGTCTTCCGGAACAAAACTGATGTCAAAGACATTTGCCGAACGTTCCAACTCTGTTCCATCCAACTCCCCGCGAATGTGAGCTGCGGCTTCAGAAGTATCGCAAGTGACGATAGCATAATAGTACCTATAAAACTTTAGAAACTCTGATGGATGACCAGCAATGGTCTCGCTCACCTCAATCGCTCCAGTTGGTACTTCCTCAATGCATCCTCATCATATTCATCCGCATCGCCGACCTCATATATGTTCTTTTCATTGACTTCCTCATCCTGGATGGCTTTTTTCCTGAAAAGTTCCAATGGAGGACCTTCTCTGTCTTCTCGAACCATCCTTTCCTTTCCAAACTGACTAGGATAAACGCGGACGCTGAGCACCTGACCGCGTGCAACATTACTCGCCCCTCCCCTTTGCTTTCTCTCGGAGTCCAGTTTTGAGGATGATGCTTTGGGTGGAGCAGTCGGGGAAACGAGCGAAGAGCATATTTTGAAAAGGTGGATGGCACGAACATGATCCCAGTCTAGATTGACAATGGCTAATCGAGAAGTTTTGTCGCTCTCGACCACAGGGGCATTAGGGTGAGTCCTTTCATACTCGGCAGCTTGAGCGTCTAGGTCTGCAAACTGACTTTCGTCCAAGTCAATCTCTTCGACCGCAATGGGTCGTGAAGGGTCATGGCCGACAGTAATGAAGCCATCGGTATCACTGTCTTCATCTCCTGGTTTCGCATCCTCCGGCTCTTCTTCGTCTGAAGATTCCATAAGTACCTCTCCGCGCGCATAATCCGGCACACTGGGAGCTTGTGTTTCGTCGTTCTCAAGACGATAGAACCGCCTCAAATTGTCTTCATCATGTGTATCAGAAAGGGCGCGGCCATATTTGTCCACGCGGCCTAATACATAGTATTATGTTGAGTATGGGTGTAACAATCTAATGTACAATTGACAATACCTGATTTCGCGCCATTTTTCTTCTTTTTCGGGGCGTCAAAAACAGATTTGAAGCGTTCATCAACAACGACCTTGTTGGAATGTTTTTTGGGACGTCTAAAGCGGGGGTCTGACTTGAGTCTAGCAAAACGAGAGTCTGACATCAAGAAAAGTTTTGGGTGCACACGTGCTCGGTGAGTCCGGATCTGTCAGTGGCTGTGGTCTGTCGCCTTACAACAGTTGCGCCATCAAACCTCTTCCTCTCTTCTGGTTGACGCTAATAAAAGGATTTTTTTTCCTGTTTTTCCTTTGAGCTCGATGCCGGGTGATGGACTCTGTCACGTTCAGATATGTTTCAACCCAAGATTGACTCTCTAGCCGGTCTTTCCAAGCCCAGTTGCCGCATGAGCCTAATGAAGAATCAAAAACATAGCAATCAGGCAACTTTCGGAATGCCTGGCAACCATTGATCCAGTGGACGGGATGGATTACATACTCAGCTACTTATAGGTCTCCAGTGTTAGTCAAACTCCCACATTCCTTCCTCGCTCTCGCCTTCGTTCTCAGGTAAGTATGTCCGTCCGTCGCTCATATTCTCTGCTCATCCCTCCCCCAGTCCTTTTTCTTTCTTTATTCTTGCCAGGTTGCAGGACCACTTTGTCTTCTATCAACTCCTCGTCACGGAATACATTCTTTCAATAAATCACCATGAACTTCCGCGTGTTCTTTGCTCTCCTTTCTGTCTCCCTGCTGGGCCAGGTCATTGCAAGTCCAATGACCACCTATGAAAAGCGTCAGGCAGTGAGTCTCGCCTACCTCAGGTTTGCCAAAGACTGACTTGCTTTTTAAGGACGTTATTCCTGCAGAAATTGCCGTCAAATCAGACAATGGACGTATTGTTCCTTATGACAAGCGTCAGGCGGTAAACCTATTTGTTCTTTGATATGCGCACCATCGTTCAACATGCCTCTATAGGATGTTATTCCCGCAGAGATTGCCGTCAAATCAGACAATGGTCGTATTGTCCCTTACGACAAGCGTCAAGCTGTGAGTATCGTTCATCTTCGCCTTTTCCGAGACTGACCTATCTTTGAAGGACGTGATCCCAGCTGAAATCGCCGTCAAATCTGACAACGGGCGTATTGTTCCTTACGACAAGCGTCAAGCTGTGGGTATTGTTCAATCTTGGCCTGCTTCAAGGCTAACCTGTTTTCGAAGGATGTGATCCCTGCTGAAATCGCAGTCAAGTCGGACAACGGGCGCATCGTTCCTTACGACAAGCGTCAAGCGGTGAGTTTTAGTCTCTGGGTCCTCCGTTCCCAGACTCAACTAGCTTTCAAGGATGTGATCCCTGCTGAGATTGCCGTCAAGTCTGACAACGGGCGTATTGTTCCTTATGATAAGCGTCAAGCAGTAAGTGTTGCCCATCCCCCACTTCTCTACGAGAGGCTGATCGTTTTCCAAGGATGTGATCCCAGCCGAGATAGCCGTCAAGTCAGACAACGGACGCATCGTCCCATATGACAAGCGTCAGGGTGTAAGTCTCATCAGCGCCCTCCAAATGTTCCCAAAGCTAATTATAGCTTCCAAGAATGTAATCCCGGCAGAAATCGCAACCAAGACAGAAAACGGCCGTATCGTTCCTTATTAGACGGCTTTATTTAACCGCACACGATGGACTTATGTTGAGATCATTGGGAATGAAGAGATACCATTTATGTCGAGGATTTGACGTGTTTGAGTGGAGGCTGGTCACTTCCTTTATTCATCACGGACAGATTCTTAGTTGTGCCCACTTCGAATGTCTAGATAGACTAGTTACCCGTCATGCTTTCTGTACCAAATTTTATTCTTTTTAGGACTGAGAAAATGTGATTGCGTGTAGGGGGAAACGTTGTTATGATAGATCAAAGCGTGTGAATGAGATGATATATAGTAACAACTCAAGTTGAATACACATAGACGGTGATCACTATTCTAGACCTACTTCTTTAATACATGGCTTCGCATCAGGTATAAAACATGTTTGTCCTAACATAAAATGTTCTCTGAGCAGCCATTTGAACACTGCTGGTGACAGAAGTTTTTTGGTGAATGAAATGGGAAACACCAAGGCAAAGAGGCATACTTTACTCCAGAAATGTGGTAATAATTAACTAGATGCTCAGAACCCCCAAGCCCAACGTCCTGAGCTTTACCTCGGAACCCATATCCAGATAGTGCCTTTTGAACCACCAGCAATAACTACGGCTCCATTCATGCATGCGATTGAAGTCTCAACAATCTCTCCAGGTGCTTTATAGCTATCATCGAGAACAATCTTCCAACCATGAGGATCCTCTGGGTCTTCTAGTAAACGTGCTCGGTTAGACCTCACCAAGACCTGATGGTCAACAGCTTCTGGAGGTAACGGTCGTGGTTTGAAATGAGTCACATTTTTCATGGTGATTGTGGTGCTCGCGGGAGTCGTATACAGTATGAGAGGGTCGAGGGTATCAAGAGTAACGTCCATAGATACAGTGTCATATTGGGTATTTGCGGCAGGTAGCCAGTAACTTGCAATGATTTTGAAAGAGTCTGAGCAGAAAATCTGGTTCAAACCGAAAGTAAAGTTTTGATTGCAAACAACGTACTAGAATCTTGGTAGTCCTAATAATCAACGATAAGAATATGTTGATGTATGGTAGGAAGCACACGTACTGAAGAACAGCCTGAAAATCTTGTTTGCGGCTCCCATCCAGGAGGGAAAAACCTGTCTAATCCTAACCAACGCCAAAGCATGATTGTCCCAGATTCTAGTTCATCCCTAGACGAGTCAAAATTGACTTCCGATACTATCGAGGATGTATTGTCGTCATCACCACGTAGAATCGCAGGTGCACTATGAGTAAGAAGGGTGTCATCGCTGAGCCTGAAACAGGTCGTCAACATTTGATTGGACCCATACAATAGCACGACCATAATACCAGTTGACAGACAATACTCGAGCTCTGTGAATCAGTGTGGTGCTAAAAAGCGGCTTGTCTTCCCGAACAAGTTTATCTTTTTCAGATAATGGAAGATGTTCAGAGGATGGAATATACCATATTTTGACGGCACGATCCATCTAAAGGGATATTCACCATCATTTTAAATAATAACGTTTAATCATTCCAACATACCCCGCAAGTAGCCAACAAAGGAAAATTGAGGTGGAATGCCTGGATGGAAATTTTATTACAACGAGACTAGAAAAAGAACTCGACCTACTGCCCCAAGGACTTCAGCATGGTGGCCTCCTGATAGTCCCCCGGCCAATACAACAACACAGCGACCGATACCCCATCCTTCGCCATCACTCATATCCAATCCATGAGCGGGCCCTGCAAGATTAGCTCTGGTATCGGATGAATGTCCAGTAGGCCAGCGAGGATTTACAGGGCGTTCTTTTGGTCGATCGGATAGTCGGTACACTCGGGTCGAAAAGTCTCGCGAGGTCGTGCAGAAGACATGTGGGTGGATCGGATGCACATTGATAGAGGTTATGGCCTATCAAATGTCTTTTACCAGTCTCGTTGTACAGAGGGATTCACATACCCCTCCATGACCTCGCAGGCAACCACAAATCTGCTTCGATCGAACATCATAAATGAACAAGAGCTTGTCGGAAGAAATCAGAAGCAGGGGATTGTATGCTTTTTCAGGGCTCAGTGCCCATGCAACATGAATTCTGTCCGTAGGGACCGTTCGTCCTTTGTGGTCAGGAATCTCTATCTTTATTGGGGAAACATCTTTCCGTGTAGTAGAGATAATATAAACGGAATGGTCACATCCGGCAGCCAGGAGACCAGTGTGTTCTGCTATCATGGAATTCCATGAATCCAAGCCAATAGTTACATCTAAACCGTGCCAAAGAGAGGACGTGGGTTTCCAAGGAAAGAGGGCCAAAGACCGTAATCTGTTGGAGGAGTTGAGCTGAGAGGGTACAAGTTATAATTAGCTAAAACAAAGAAATCAAGCCAACAAACAGAAAATTTCTTTCGAAGAGTGAAAGTCTGCGTTGGAGATCTGTACCACGGTTCGTTCATTTGGAATTCATAGTGTTGTTCAAGTCGGATGTTGACGGTTGTTGTTTGACTGATTACACGCACCAATTTGGCGCGCCATTACACTCGTCTTATTGCTCGTCCATGCCGGAGAATTTCGATCCAAAACCCGTGTTGAAGAACACTTCCGTAGTGGGCCTTCAATCCGGTATGTCCAAATGGTCATCTAGTGGCCTAGCTCTAACGTGTCAGGTACAGCGGCGGTAGGAACTGTGGTTAGTACCCTCCAAAATGCTCTCGGAAACCACTCGCGGGGTGCTGCTGGTGTCCTGACACGGACAGGAAGCACCATTACATTCTTTGGTGTGTTTTCAGTCCATTCGGACCTCTCATTTCGCTCATCTATCCAATAGCTGCCATGGGAGCTGCTTTCGCGTTCACCGAGGCTGTAGTTGCAAACCAACGTGAGAAGGATGATGCCCTCAATGGCGCTGCTGGTGCCTGCGCCGCAGGATTTTTGGCTGGGATTAGAGGTACGTTTATCCACTGTCTGTAACCGACTCCAACTTATGCGTTGTCATTTAGCTCGGTCATTACCACTCTCGGTGGCCGGATGCGCCTTCATGGGTACTGCTGTGGGCTTATTTGATCAAGCTGGTCAATTTACGGGAAGTCGTGGCGCGGTAAAGAGCACAGAGGAGCGAAACCACTTCTTCAAAAAACCTTTAGACTTACCAGAACCGTCCTCTGAATAATTCAGCTTCAGTTGCATCATACATCCTTAACTATTGCTGGACCAATTAGATGTCATACTATACGTGTGCAGTGCGTCCTAAGTGCTACAATCTCCATTATCAATAGTGCTTCATGTAGTTGCAACACTCTGCTTCTTCGCCTCGTCTAATCTCCGATTCACCTCTTGCCAGTATACCTTCCAGAAATCTGCCCAACTTGCTTGAGTTTTGCAGGATGTCTACAATGTTTTATTAAACTATTCTCGTTGCGGAGAAAGACTTTCTTACCATATTCTCCAGGCGCCCCCAAACTACATTAGCATCCTCTTCACTGCCATCATCATGGTTCATAAAGAAATTCACAATAGCTTTGAAGTCCTCTTCTAGCTCTCGCTCTCGCGGGTCGCTGTTCTGGACAGGACTTTGTGCTTGTCGCTTTGCATATGCCGTCCGATACGCGACGCCTGCCCTGTTCCTCGCTCTTGTTATCTGGTCGCGGACTGCTGCATTCTGTTTGTTGATGGTTGTCGTCCACGATTTGGCGGAATGGTGAGGCATCTGAGTGTTGAAGAAGATCAAATATTGTTGCAGTAGACAACAGCTGATACCCACCTTTTCATGCAACTTCTTAGCAATGACAGACACTGGCATTTCATGGTCTCTTTGCAACAATATTTCGGCATATTCCACAGCGTACTCGAGTTCCTGTGTAGAATAAAGGAACCTTCCGTCATCCAACCGTTTTCTAAAATGTTCTGCCGGCGGAGGCGGGGACTCCCGGTATGGGAGTAGATTTGGCAAGAGCGTGCTTGTAGCCGCTTTCCTAGGTTTCTTGACTTTGACTTTAGGTTCTGAAACGGATTCGGCCTTTCTCTTGTGTTTCATCTCTGCTTGAACCTTCTTCTCCTTGACCTTCTCCTCCTTGACCTTCTCTTCTTTAACACGCACAGGACTGCCGACAGACGAAAGAATATAGGGAGTGTGTTCAAGCAGAGTGGACTTTGCAACACACTCCTCCACGAAGAGTGCTGCGATAGCTGGTGTTTTGACGACATTCGAAGTTTTCAAGAGAGAGGCAAAAGTGTTGGACTTGGGCGATAGAATAGAAAAGTCGGCATCCTCTTGTCTGTTGGTTATCTTTCCGCCGTGTTTCTATAGGTAAAGGTTAAGGACGGAAGTAAGGACTGCGTCGTGTGAATTATACCTTGATCATACTGATGACCTTGTGTCGGTCTCGAAGCTCGATTTGGACAAAAAATTTGAGCGGTGACTGATTGGAATTGACAAAAATAGGCGGCCCACTTGAGATTGGATGGTTGGAAGCAGTCGAGGCAGGTTCTTTGCCTTTGGATGTGGATGCAGTATTATAGACATCAACAAGGGATCTTGCTGAATCTGGGTTGAGTGCAGGGATAGTATCAGGAGAGGGTGAGTGTTTCATAACAAAGTTCCCTTCAGTTTTTGCTTCATTGGGTATGGTGCCAGGAAATCCAGGTAATGCACCTGCATGGAGGGCGAGGCGATATTGTTCCGCAATCATGTGACAAAACATGGGATTTCCAAGATAGGGACTAAATGCCATTAAAGGTATCTGAGGAAATGGCATTCCAGCTGGAGCTGAAGGGAAGGGAAATGAAGAAAATTGCGGTGGGAAAGACATTCCTTGTAGCGCGTTTGGGACCTGAAGAAAACCGGTGTCAGAAGGGTGGTGGTGCTGGAAAAAATCAACAAACCTGAGGACCCTGCGAGGGCGACGAAACACTAGAAGATGTAGGAGATAGCGCGCCAAGAAAAGAGGCCGCAGATGGTGGCACAGACGAGTTCGGATACTGGCTGAGAGACGAACACACAGAGGGGAAATTTTGAAAAGAGGAAGCCGCAGGTGCATACGGTGGCACCGACACGGAGGTTGACGCAGACGGATTCTGATGGGCAGACAAAGTTGCGCGTGTAGGTTCATTCGACACTGGACATGATACGGAACGCGAAGTCAAAGGATTCTGTGCGTCGGCAAAAAGTGCCGTCGACGACGATGGCGGGGAGCCAGGATTTCTTCTGGAAGTATTTGGCACTGGACACGATACTGAACGCGAAGTGGAAGAATCCTGCGTGCAAGCAGAGGGCAGGGTTGACGGGGCACTGGTGGCTTGAGGGACAGCAGAATTGCTCGTAGCATTACGATTCTCGACTGACCTGCGACGCAAGGGCGGAAGATTTTGCCTTGGAAGATAGTCAGCGACGATCATAGAAGTGAAACCAATCAAACTGACTGTTCTTCCTCACTAACTTCATTCTCGATGGCAAGGCCATCGTCTTGGGCAATGCATCCACCCCAATTATCTCGTTCGTCCAAAAGGCGTTTTTCCTTGATGCACTCTGTTATCCATGAGTGGTGTAAAACGACTTTGTCTTGTGTACTGCCCCATTCGCGAATGATGAGGCGGCCTGCAGTCGTCTCCGGGTCAACTACAATGAGCGTAGCTTCTTGGATAGTGATGCACACATCAGCACCGTGTTTCTGTATAAAGAGAATCAATATGAGAATCGCTGGCACACAGCGAGACATTTACTTTCAGCTGCTTGACGACTTTAGCTCGTCCCACCATTTCACTGGCCTCTACAAATACCATTATTGGGGTATCTGATAAGCGAAAAATTTGAGGTTCTTCTGTTGAGTCCATGGCGAGACCTGAGTGGAGTTGTTGTAGAAAGACCACTAAAGCGCGACTGACGCGACTATAATTGTTCACGCGCTTGGTTCATGCCACCGTGAGACAAGTATACTCTCAAAAATAATTGGTCAATTGCGTCCACAAAATGCTAGTGGTACAAAGACAATGCTACTCAAAAAGTTACTTTTGAAGATGCGGTCATTCTTGCATCGCGCTACCAGATCGCACATTGCATAGTCATAGATTACTCTCATATTACCATGACATGACATGGAGAGGAAGTGGAAGACATGAAAGTGCAAAAAAATACATGTACAAAAACCATTTAACGGTAACTGCGCAGAATCGTCAATACAACCGTTCCAAATACGAATATTGGAAGAGACACACCTTTTTTGCCTGCGAGCACGGGCACCAGCACCACCGAACTTCTTGGGCTCCATCCGTCTGGGGTCTGCAATAAGCAGTGTTCTGTCGTACGCAACGAGTTTCTTTTTCAACTCCATCGCACTGTATGCGTCCGAGTATTTGGCGTGGTAGGCAACAACGGCCTTGGCAATAGCCTGGCGGATGGCGTAAACCTGGGACGTGTGTCCTCCTCCTTTGACGCGCACACGGATATCCATGGGTGAAAAGTTCTCTTCTCCAGCGACAAGAACAGGTTCATAGACCTTGAGACGAAGGATCTCGGGTTGGACAAGGTTGATGGGGGAACCGTTGATTCTGATAAGCCCACGACCTTCCTTGGCATGTGCTACAGCGGTAGCGGTCTGATTGAAGACGTGTGAGGTGAGCCATCGAGACTCTAGGAATTAGATGCACACCTTCTTTTTGCCGAATGTCTGAACGGCCTTTACTGAGGAAGCCATTTTTGATAGAGAAAAGGGAATGCGACGGCTAAGGTCTGGATCAGAAATAAATCAGATTTAAAGAATATGTATGAAAACAGTACGCTTGCCTTGAGGGATTCGTCGCTGCTGGGTCTTGCGCTGCACGATATCACTCTACAGTACACAAAACGAAAACTGGCTGACTAAGGGTGGCTGTACCTAGACAGTTCTTAGTCAGCTTTTCCGGCACCCACCGAATTGTTAACTTTTTCCTCTTCCCAATACTATCTGTAATTTGCAGATTTTGAATAAAATTTAGTTCTGAGCTTCCTGCTGATGACTCTGAAATCAAAGACTCTTGTCTGTCGTCGCTACGTGCCGAGGATTTCAACTCGCTTTTACGTCCCTGACTTAGGCCAAAGGCAAAGGCAAAGGCTAACAAACAAGTCCGGACCGGACCGGGCTCACTCCGACTCTTGCTTTTGAACTTTGCAACGTCTGCTGATGCTCAGAACGAATGTACGTCTTCTACCACACTAATTTATCGCATCCTATCTGACTAGTATTTTCCAGTCATCGTTAATTCAAGCTGTAAGCAGGGCAAAGTCACGAACGCTTGCCACGACAGCTGTCGTATCACAAGGACGCACAAAACGACTTGCTCCCCTACGACGTGCTGACCCACCTCTTCCTCCTCCTTCGCGAGATGGTATGTGCTTTTATACTCTAATTGGGCCAAAAATGAACTGTACTGCTAGTCGCGCCCATTGCACAACCTGTCCTAGTCAACTTGACCACATCATTCACTGGCAACCAAAACGTATCCAAGGAAAATGTAGTTTCTCTCGACCCCACTGTCTTTGACCATCCCATACGCCGAGACATCCTTCATTTATGTGTTACACATTATCGCGATTCCTTGCGACAGGGCTCTGCCAACACCAAAACTCGTGGAGAAGTACGAGGCTCGGGAAGGAAAATCCGCCCTCAAAAGGGTTCCGGAAGAGCCCGTCTAGGTGACGCTCAGAGCCCCATGCTCAGAGGAGGTGGTGTTGCTTTCGGTCCAAAACCCCGCGACTTTAGCACAAAGTTGCCAAGAAAAGTCATTCAGATGGGCATGAGGGTTGCGTTGAGTTCAAAGGTCAAGGATCAGCGGTTCGGAGTTATGATGCAGATGGATTGGCCTAATGCGAAAACCAAGTATCTAGCACAGAGGATAGCGGCTCTTGGCTTGAAGCAGACCCTTTTCATTACTGGGGAACAGCAAGTACCCGTTGGCCTACAGAGGGCCATCCGTAACATTCCTCTGGTGGACATTACGACGTCCGACCAAGTTAATGTATACGAACTCTTGAAGTGGCGCCGAATCATACTGGACGCAAAAGCTGTGGATTTCTTTGAACAGACTTTGGGCAAAAAGAATTATCCTATTTCATTCCCTATAGAGCCTAGTACTATTTCTGTCTCCGTGTCGTAGTGGTATGGGCATGCTTACTGCTAATATACATCCTCTAATTCCTCGTAATCGTCGTCGAAGTCTTCAAAACCCTCGTCTTCCCAATATTCGTCCCAGTCATACTCATAGTCATCGTAGCCAAATTCATCAGGAGACTCTTCAGAACTCCACATTCCCTCATCCAGCGAATCGTAACCGTCAGTAAAGCATGCAAGAAGTTGACGGTCGTTCAGCTGCGAGAATTGGATTCGAGTTTTTTCATCGAAGAAATGAGAATATTCCGTTGCATCATAACCTTCGCCGGATACCTCAATCTGCAAAGAAGGCGGGTATCTAGGAACAAAGGCGTCGATGAGTGCTGCAAGTTCTTTCCAATCGCTGATATAAAGACTGCGGTATCGCAGAAAAGTGAGCTGCGGGAAACAATGGGCATCATTCGATTTTGAACAATCGAGCAAGGCACGCAAACACTGTACATGGTCGACTTGCAGACGGGTGACTGAAACGAGGCTTTGACAAAATACTACATCATCTTCACCGACTACGACATCGTCCATGCGCAAGGTAGAAAGCTTCCGGAATGAATTACTCTCCAGACTATTCAAAAAGTGCGCCCCTAGGTTGTTAGATAGGCCATTCCCAATAATTTCCAAGTACTCCAAGTTGGGCAGCACTAGAAAAGACAACGGACACCCACAATGTCGTTCGGTGTGACCGTACCCAACCCCGAAGGAGAACGACCGAAGCGAGGTAGATTCTATGACGACGTTACCGTCGTTTTCACTGCGAGGAGTGTGGATTGGTGCAAATGCAGGTAAACAAAGTGTTTGCAGCGCGGGGCAGTCTGCAAAAAGTTTCTGAAAGTCTGAACAGGTTGGATTATACCCCCGTATTTCCAGATGTATTAGATTAACTAGTGGAAGTGGAGACGCAGTTAGACCTCGTAGGGACAAAGAACGCAGCGATTCTGCGTTGGCAAAGAGTGGTTTAGATACCGTTGACGCATCGGGTATCAACATCGAAGTTGAAAGGCAACATATATGTAAATATTGTAGGCTGGGCGCAACGCATTCAGGAAACGCGTCGCGGTAATGTTGAAAGTCAAGCAGGCTAATTTTGTGAAAAATCAATGATCGTAGACGATCAAAATGAGGTTTTGTTCTTTCGATGACGGCCAGGTTGGTATCTGACTTGGTGAACAGGTGTGAAGGGACAATGAGATCGAAAAGGCATGGACTGGAACGTTCCAAGAAAAGAGTCAGGTCAGGAAGACGTGGTTCGGAAACCCTGATGTGTGTCCATAGCTCGGGGGTAGTAATGGTGAGTTGACGCCAGGCCCGACAAACACTGGCAAGAACCAGAGTCACCAGGAGTTCCTGTGGATCATATTGGGAAAGGAAATTGGTATCGGAAGGAGACGGAAGTAGGAGTCGAAAGATTTCTATTAGCAATTCGTTGGGGAGGACGAAGACATTTAGACTCGTCTCCGACATGGTGGTTTGGACAAGAGACTAGTTCTGTCACTTCCCTGACACGTGCACATCGTTCGAAAAAGGTTTAGGGTTTTCTTTCAAGTCCTTTCTACTAGGCTTCAGTTTTGTACACAAGCATTAACACAGGTCTAAACGCGCTATTCCTCTCCCATATTGCTGCACAATCCTGCAAATAGATCTTGAACTCACCGCTTGGAGTCGTAGCGGAGCACGTGAGACCGTGTACGCGCTCACGTGCACAGCAAATTACAAAGGTCACCGCGTGTCACTGTCAACCGCTGACGCACAACACCACCATGTCGCAGCCCCAAAGTTCTCAACAGCAGCCTGAAGAAGAAGAAGAAGGATACCAAAACTCTGGTCCTCTTCTTGTGAACAAACTGCAGGAGGCAGGTATTCACCCCAACGATATCAAGAAGCTTTCGGATGCTGGACTGAACACCGTCGAGTCTGTCGCGTTCACTCCCAAGAAACAATTATTGACGATCAAGGGTATCTCTGAACAAAAAGCGGATAAAATTTTGGCGGAAGGTGCGCATATAACTTGTCTAGTTGCCTGATTGGGCTTACCTTTCTGGTCCTCAGCTCAGAAAATCGTTCCACTCGGCTTTCAGAGTGCTACCGAAGTGCACGCGCGCCGCTCGGAGCTTGTTCATATTACCACTGGGTCAAAACAGCTCGATGCTTTACTTGGAGGTAGGATTTATAGCTCCAGCGCTTTGATATCATCCTGATCTTTCTACAGGCGGAATAGAGACTGGCGCTATCACCGAGCTCTTTGGAGAATTCAGAACAGGAAAGTCTCAAATCTGCCACACACTGGCTGTCACTTGCCAATTGCCTGTGAGCATGGGAGGTGGCGAAGGCAAATGTTTGTATATCGACACCGAAGGCACTTTCCGTCCAGTTCGTTTGTTGGCTGTTGCAGAGCGCTACGGGCTCAATGGTGAAGAAGTTTTGGATAACGTTGCGTATGCACGAGCATACAATGCGGATCACCAGAATGCGCTGCTCACTAGCGCAAGTGCGCTCATGTCCGAGTCTCGGTAGGTGCAAGAGGATTTGCATTTCACAACTCGCTGACTTTCTTCAAGGTTCTGTCTGCTTATTGTCGACTCTTGTACGGCTCTGTATCGTACTGATTTCAGTGGACGTGGCGAGCTTTCGACACGTCAAAACCACCTTGGCAAGTTTTTACGAACACTGCAACGTTTGGCGGACGAGGTTTGATTAGGTTATTCTTTCTTTGTATTGACGCTGACGTTCGTCCTAGTTTGGTATTGCCGTTGTAGTCACCAACCAAGTCATGTCAAGTCCCGATGCTGCCGCTGGTCCTTATGCCGGCAACGAGAAGAAACCGATTGGAGGTAATATCATGGCCCACGCATCTACAACTCGGTAAGTGAATCGTACTGCGCGTGTTTCAAATTCTGACATTTGTCCAGTCTGCAACTGAAGAAATCAAGAGGGAACACGCGGTCATGCAAAATTTATGACTCGCCCTGCCTTCCAGAGATGGAAACACATTTCGCTATATTACCAAGTGGTATCGGAGACCCCGAGGAAGAAGCTTGAGACTGAACATTCTATTCTGCTCGCTGTACTTTGCATTGCTTCTTTACTTCATTGAGGATATACAACGGTGTAATTATAGACTACTACAGATCCAGGTTGATGCTGGTTTTATTCGTATACATGTTGGATGTCTACTATCCAGTTGAATGGTGGCTACAAGCACGGTATGATACAAGGATTAACGAGTCTATGTACTTTTTTTCTGCTCCGCGGATGTCGATTCTAAGCCAAGAAACGAGTGAGGATGTTAGCATCTGTGCTACTGATGACTTCCTGTAGGTTATAAATATCAGCAGGGCTGACATCTGCAATATCTGCCATAAGGTATGCGATATCGCCCTTGGAGTCCGAATACTGCTTTTCAACGTTGTAAGGGGCAAGTGCTTCGTTGACGCGCCTGAGTACACCAGGCTGGTTCTTGTGTACGTGGCATACACGGACACGGTCGCCCTCATCAGTGGTGATTGCGCGCAAATCAACTTCGGGGAAATTGACAGCACCAAACGTGGAACCATATCCTAGGTACCGAGAAACAGCCTGCGAGACTTCTTGACCGATCATACGCTGTGCTTCTTCAGTAGACCCACCAATGTGGGGAGTGAGAACTACGTTGGGAAGAGCACAGAGTTCGTCTGCCCAAGAGTTGACCGAAGTGTCAAAGGGTGCACCGTTGGCACCTGGTTCAGATGGGTAGACATCGAGAGCGGCACCAGCTAGATGACCGGACTTGATAGCTTTGATGAGGGCGGGAATGTCGACGACCTTGCCACGGGCGTTGTTTATGAGATAGGAACCCTTTTGCATGACAGCGAGCTGTTCCTCCCCAATCATGTTGATTGTTTCGGGGAGCTCGGGGACATGTAGAGTGACAAAGTCTGCTTCTGCCAAAAGCTCGTTCAACGAGCCCACTTGTCGAGCAGTACCCAAGGGCATGAGGTTGATAACGTCGTGGTAGATGACTCTCATACCAAACGACTCTGCAAGGACCGAGAGCTGGGAACCAATATGGCCGTAGCCAACAATACCTAGAGTCTTGCCACGAACCTCCCAGCAGCCCTTGGACTGCTTGTTCCAGAGACCGCGACGCATCTCAAAGCAACGTTCAAACAGTTGCCTAGAGAGACCAATAAGCTCGGCCATGACAAGCTCAGCGACGGAACGAGAGTTTGAGAAAGGAGAGTTGAAGACGGGTATACCAGCCTGTGCGGCGGATTTGAGGTCGACTTGGTTGGTACCAATACAGAAGCAGCCAATGACGAGAAGCTATACAAGGCTCAACTAAAGAACTCGACTCGTAGGTATAAACGCACTTTGGTAGCAACCTTGAGCACCTTGGCAGTGATCTTTGTCTTGCTACGAATGCCAATAGCATGGTATGAACCAATCTTTTCGATCAGCTCGTCCTCGGACATGGCCTTTGTGTGGTGGTCGACATGGAATCCCTGGGTGCGAAAAGCAGCGACGGCCTCCTGACTGATGTTTTCGAGAAGGAGTAGACGAAGGCCCTCGTTGTCCATTGGACGAAGGACCTTTGGTTGCCTTATACCATAGCCATCCATTTGTTCTTGACGACGATGGAACCTCTCTAAAAAGGTCGGAGAGGAGGCAGAGAAGACGGGAGAACCCTGGTGGAGTGGGATTGGGATAGCGACTGGCGAGGACATTATGTACTGAGCTCTGTACGCGAATGAAAGGTTAACGAGAAGCTTTAAGTTTGCTGCATGACTCGATCAAGCACGCAAACGCGTCGCCTTTTTTTCAAAAATTTTGGGTCTCGGGCCGGGCACCGCTGACTCGTTCCTCCATCCAAGTAACTACTTGACTAGATTTCTGGTGGTGATTTAGCTGTTTTTCCCTTCTACAAGGTAGCCATTGACCGTTTTATTTTTAGCATTCGTACATAATGAATCAGAAACTCTACCTTCTCGATTACGGTGCAGGAAACGTGCAGAGTCTTGCAAACAGTCTCACGAAACTTGGCCATACATTCACTTGGATTAGCTCTCCCGAGGATTTCAATCACGCAACTGTCAGTCCCTTCACTTTCTCCTACCCTACGTAAATCAATTCGACCAATTCAGAGCCTCATTTTTCCCGGAGTTGGCGCATTCGAAACCGCGATTCAAAATCTTAAATCCAAGGGACTCCTTGAACCTCTTAAACAATACATCCAGTCTGGCAAGCCCTACTTTGGAATATGCATTGGGATGCAGGTTCTTTTCCAATCATCTACCGAATCTCCTTCCCCCGGACTTGACATCATTCATTCTCCCATAACGCGATTTCACGATGACAACAAGACTGTACCCCAGATCGGCTGGAACGCTGCTGACCCTTTGATAGAAACGTCAGAGAATCCGGCTTATTACTATTTCGTTCATTCATATTGCGCCAAATACGACCCAAAGACATACTCTTCAGCTGCAGAATGGGCATATACAACGACTCAATACGGAGATGAGATCTTTATCTCATCTGTTCGTAAAGGAAACGTGTTTGGTGTCCAATTCCATCCAGAGAAATCCGGTAAAGCAGGATTAGCTCTCTTGGACAAGTGGTTACGGACACCAGAATCCGAACGGGTTATTACACCAACATTTACACCCCCAACCCTTACCCCCAAACCCAAGCACAGTCTGACAAAACGTATCATCGCGTGCATGGACGTCCGTACAAATGACGAGGGGGACTTGGTCGTCACCAAAGGAGATCAATACGATGTTCGTGAAAAAGCAACTCCTTCCTCGACAGTAAAAACTGCAGGTGCAGTCCGTAACCTTGGCAAACCTGTTGCTCTGGCATCGACCTATTACAATGCGGGTGCAGACGAGCTCTGCTTGTTGAACATTACTTCTTTCCGTCACTCTCCCCTCCAAGATCAACCTATGCTTGCAGTTGTACGAGCCGCTGCTGAATGTGTCTTTGTCCCTCTGACTATAGGCGGAGGAATCAAAGATACAGTAGACCCAGACGGAACACCTCATTCGGCATTAGAGGTCGCCTCTGCGTATTTTAGAGCTGGAGCTGATAAAGTGTCCTTGGCGTCTGAAGCAGTGTATGCAGTCGAGAAACTGTTGGCATCAGGCAACGAAAAAGGGGATGGAACGAGTGCGATAGAAACGATTGCGCATGCGTATGGGAGGCAGGCTGTTGTTGTTTCCATCGATCCTAAACGGGTGTATGTTGATCCCGAAACGTATGATGGGCCGTTTAAAGACGAACTTGTTCATGGAAAGTTTGATTCACCGATCGAAGCTGAGAGAGGCAAGGCTTGGTGGTATACATGTACGACGTCTGGTGGAAGACAGACGAGGAATTTGTCTGTTTGTCAGCTTGCAAAGGGTGTCGAGATATTGGGTGCTGGTGAGATTCTTGTGAATAGTATCGATAGAGACGGAACTGGACTAGGATTTGATCTGGATCTGATCAAACTCGTCAAGAGCTGTACAAAGGTGCCAGTTGTGGCTAGTAGCGGTGCAGGCAAGGCAGAGCACTTTTTGACCGTCTTTGAGGGCACAGATGTAGAGGCTGCATTGGCTGCAGGGATATTCCATCGTGGAGAAGTAGGAATTGGAGAAGTAAAAGAATGTCTAAAGAATAGTGGAATTGGTGTAAGAATGGATGTAGCGTAAATCTAGATAGTGTATTCTAAAAGGTCTCCAACACAACGCCGTTACCGTTGTGATTGAATTGCTTCTGAGCCAGCTTTTTGTTGACCGCTTCGCGAGCTTCAACGGTAGCCACGTCTGCAACCAGCTTTACTTGTTGACCAATATCTTTGACCATACCGGCCACTTCCCTCAAAATGCCAACAACATCTTGGTTACCCTTGACGAAACCAAACTCGGCATACGTCAAACCTTCTTCCTTGCAAAATTCTTTGATCATAAGACTTGCTTTCCGAAGGTTGTGCCTGGGAAGGCGGGGAAAGAGATGGTGAGCTACTTGGAGATGGAGACCACCGTGAATAAACTCGACAGATTCTGGACAGATAACATCGGAAGTGGTGCGCAATTGGCGGTCAGGGAAGGACTCGGTTGGACCCAGGTCGACGGTTGACATTGGGAAATGCGACAAGACGATCTACAAAAAGTGAGCAAAAATCGACAAGAAAAGAGCACACATACCTGCACGTGCAAGGGACTGGTTGTTATATGACTGACAACCATATACATGAGGGCTTTTTGCCACGAACCGCAACCTCTCAGGACGATTCCTGCAAACCAAGCCCAGAAGAAGGCTACGCCAAACATTTCGAGACGCCATGCCCAGCGACCACCTCTAGTCCGTTTTGTGTCAAATGCCTTTTGGTAAAGAGAGACGTAGGACAGCCGATAAAGATTGAAGCGGGCAAAAAGCATGACGACATAGAAAAGCTTGTGCTGAAGCGAGATGAAGAAGCGCGAAGCCCAATCAAACGGCAGAATACGACCATAATAGGAAGAGTAGAGGTTTTCAAAGAATTTGGGCGAGATGGCGAAAAAGGGAAGATGTTCAATGTCGGGATCACTGACAAACGTGCGTCAGACGCGATATTGAACAAGACAAGCGACTCACTGCGAAGGATGATTGGTGACGACTGGAGAATGTGTCAGCAAAGCCCAGGTGGCAGGCGAGAAACGTACGATGATGAACATTGTGGTTCTGGAAAGAGGTTAGTGATATTAAAATGCAAAAGGCAAGAAACTTACATTGACCCACCAGCCTATGCTGAGGCCTCCAATAAAGTCCGCGATAAAGATGGAAATAAGTCTGTCATAGACCCAGTTGTGGGTGACACCCATGTGGCCGAGGTCGTGGGCAAAAAACATGAGCTGGTGCCACAAGAGACCAAGAGACACGGCACTGATAAAGAGCCAGCCTGTGCAAAAGGCATAAAAGGAAAGAGCGGCGAGAAGTATATAACGCAGAAATTCTGGGCCATAGCCAGAGAAGTAAGGGGTATCGTAGAGACCAGCGTCTGTGATGCGTTTGTGGAGCTGCTTGTAGGCGAGAGCATGCTGATGCTGGACCTGAAGAGAGAGAGTAGAGGGAGGCGGGGTGATAGAGTCTAGAGTAGGTGCGGAAGCAATTGCAGGCGAGTTCTTTGCGACAAGCAGAACTTGGGACGCGTCTGGATTAAAAGTGGACGCGGCGTTGAGCCATTGGTCGCCCTTGCGAGACCAGCCAGCAGCAATGGGGGGCAAAAGAGGTTGCCAGGGGTCATCACCTACGAGTTTGCCAATTGAGAAACGCATGATTTGGGGAATGTCGGTATGGAAAGCGTCGATCTCGTTGGTAGCGTCTCTGCCAACAAAGTGGAGAATGGCAAGGTCACCGCCTGGATGTGCAGCGAGCCATGAAGGGGGGATTCGAAGGACATTGCGGTTGTAAACAAGTAAATGTTCACCAGCGAGAATGCGGGCAGAGATGGCTGGTCTGTCAAAAGGCATTTGCTGAGTCACGTGATGAACAACCCTCTCTCGACTACCAAATGCCTTCCCGACAGAGCCAAGACTTCAACGCTGCGATTGTCGATACTGTCCAGGTAACCACCACCACCTTCTTCTCTTCTTCTCTCTCTCATCCCAGACAATGCAGGTCAGAGGCCAGCGAATGGGTCGCAGCAATACCCAAGCTCCACTCCCAAAATCTTCCCCAGCTCTCGCACCAAGATCACATTCTCAGGACTCGGGAACCCCTCCTCGAGTCCCCCCAAAGTCTCGCTCAAAGAAGGGCTCCCAGCATGCAGATGTCATCGACCGTCTCGACTTCACCGGCGTCGGCCCAAGTCCGTCATAGTCCTTACTTGTCCTGCGTCCATGCTGACCAAACCATCCACAGTGTTCCACCATGACGGTCCCTTTGACGCTTGCGCCCCGTCCCGCAACCGCCATCGCAACAAGGCTCCCATGATGGCCTGGACAGGCGGAGATCAGGGCCCTTATCCCTCTGCAGACGCCGCTGCCTTTTCAGACCAGCACTACGAACCTCCCAAGAAGAAGGTCGACGCCATCGCAGAAGCATGGGGCATCCACGAACCAGAACCATACGAAGAGTTCTTTGCAGGCGGAGGCACTCGTGGCGATACCCCAGCCAGCTCCATCTTCAACGGCAAGGAATCTCACTCCTCTTCCAAATCTCGCCGCAGAGATCGCGACAACGACGAACACCGCTCCCGTCCTACCCGTAGAGGCATCCCTCCTCCACAGCCCATCTTTGTCCCAGATCCAACCACTGCGGACATTGACGCCGCCCCCAGCTCCTCCTCTCCAACTGGCAATGGCCCTAAACGCAGCAAGTCTCTCATGCATCGCATCCGCAAGATGCGCGACTCTCCAAACGTCCCAGTCGGTCCCGATTATGACGAATCTCCCATGACCGCCAACCCTGCTTCTCCTTCCTACGACAGACCCACTCACAAATCCAACAATTCTTTCCTCGGGCGCTTTGGCTCTCCCAAGCCGGAAGCTGCCAGCGAACCTTTCATCTTTATCGATAACTCAAACGGCAAGGATAAGGATCTCCCTGCTCCTCCCATGGACAGTTCTACCCCAAAGGAAAACTCGTCTTCCAACAGTGGTTACTTTGACATCAACGGAGGTTCCGGTGCATCTCCCGGTCTCGGCAGGAAGACCTCGCTCATAAAGAAGGTCGGCAGGGTCGTTCGAGGCCAACGCTGAATCTGTTCGGTCATCCCGTATGTCTGTTCCTGTGCCTCATACCGGTGATTCATAACTCACTACTTACAACAGATATATTATCATCTCTGCGTGATCTTTTACCCGTTTACTCGTTATGATATCACCTTTTTTGCTACTACCCTCCTCTTTGCACAGAGACTACTTTCCCCATACCCCGCTCGCTCCTTTACCTTTTTTTCGTTTCCTCCACACTGCGAAACCCACTGTGACGACATTGATACATATCCCCTGTCGCTTCTCCACTTTGATGATCGTCTACCGATGTAGTCATTTCTGACATCTACTGTACAACACCAAGGATCTAGTTGTACTTGCCTACGTTCTTTCGTCTTCTCTATTTTCTCTTTCTGGTCTTTTTGTCTACATGCTTCTCCATACCTCCTAATGCAATGCCAAGTCACCCTGGAACTCTTTTACATATGTATGACATTGTAGTAGTAGTCCGACTCGGTTGTGTTCTTTTCATCCAGGTTCCTTTCTGCTCCACTTGGGCTGATTCCAATCAGTTCACACCCCTTCCATGTGTTGTTGGTCCTTTCATCTGATTTTTACCTTTCCATTTCCGACTTGTCGGCAAGCTGTACATGTACATTTCTGTACCCTTAGTTTCTCTTGCTCCACTCTTCCTCCCTGTTCTTCGTTTACCTCTCTTTGGTGTAGCCGCCCTCAGTTCCGATCCCGATACTCAAAGTAACTCAAGATGTATTAGTCTCCATCTACATATGTCTACATTGTTTATAAATTATTTTCTTACTGGACATCTCCGAGTTCCATCCTCACTCCTCGATGCAACTTGATTGTCTCGAGGTATTCAAGTTGCCTCGAGGTATTTGCTTCCGTTTATTGTGTTGAAACGCATCGCTGTCCCGACGGGTAGGACAGCCAAGTTAAGCTCAAGCAATTAAGCCTGTCTCGTCTACGTCGCATAATCTAGCACGGAAAGATCAGGCTACTGGATCTTGACTCTGCAAATACGGAGAATCAAGTGCTGCAATGGAGGTCCAGTGTATAGGTTGCAGCACATACAGAGGCTAGGTAATAGGGGCTAAGAATGTGCCGTGATGCCGAAAGTCGGCATATGCCGCAACTGTGCAGTTGATAACGGTGGCTTGCACTCTCTTGGGATATACCAAATAACTTCAAACAACATCGGCAAAGCCTTCGACGACAAAAGTATGCTATTCTCTGCACCGCTGAATTCGTTACTGACTTGACATTTTTCTAGCTCTGAAGGATGGGTTTCAAGCACAACAACGGTTGGTGTTCATAGATTTCAAACTCACGAATCGTAATTTTAACTCTTTGCAGTTCTTCACGATAACCACTTCCGCAAGGACTGGCAACGCCGCGTCAGGACGTGGTTCGACCAACCTGGACGCAAACTTCGTCGTCGCAACGCACGCAAGGCCAAGGCTGCTACCCTTGGTGCCCGTCCTCTTACCCTCTTGCGCCCTGCCGTCCGTGGCCAGACTGTTCGTTACAACCGCAAGCTTCGTGAGGGCCGTGGATTCACTCTGGCCGAACTCAAAGAGGCTGGAATTGGCAGGAAGGAAGCTAGGGGTGTTGGAATTGTTGTTGACCACCGAAGGAGAAACTTGAGTGAGGAGGGCAAAAAACTCAATGTTGAGAGGTTGGTGGCCTACAAATCTAAATTGATTGTCTTCCCTAGGAAGGCAGGCAAGCCCAAGAAGGGTGACTCGTCGGTAAGCACTGTAGTTTCTTTCCTTGGTTTACAATGATGCAAATATATTTTTCCAGGCGGAGGACCTCAAAGCCTCGACAACTCGCGAAACTCTTCCCCTTCCCGAATCTTACCCTGCCGAGCCTCCCCGTAAAATCACCTCTGACGAGCGTGAATTTGAGGCCTACAAGACATTACGTGTTGCTCGCGCCGACGCACGATATGAAGGTGCCCGCAAGGCTCGCGCCGCCAAGGTCTGTTTCCTTTTCTGTTCCACACTTCCTGGTGTACTGACGAGTTCTACTCTGTTTTCAGAAAGAGGAGGAGGAAGCCGCAAAGAAGAAGTAATCGTATCCCTATACAACACGACTTCTCTTTTTTTTTTTCTATATGCATGTGTGTATGCCCATCACCCACCAAAACCTCCCACCAAGCTGTTACACGTACATTATATGCCATGCTTGTTGTTATGCTGCTCAATATGAGGAGTTTGTCCGGCCATCACTTTTACCATTTCAAAATGCTGCAACGTAACTTTTTTAACAAGATAACGAGGACACGTCGGTACATTGTCTGAACTTGTCCTCTGCAAGTTTCGTCGCGTCGGTCAGAATTCTAACACTGGTAGACTGCCTCCAAGTTGTGGCACCCGAATTCCTATCTTATCGGATTTGACCTTTGAAAGATCGTCTAACTACCTTTGAACACCGAGGCGTGCGTTTAACGCCGACTGTATGACTGGGAAGGGCTATTGTAAGAACCCCGGATTATTCGCACTACCTTGGGCGCCAGCCCATTCCTCTCGGAAGGTAATCGACGATAAATCGCTCAACTCACAGGTCTCTTGAGAAATTAACATTCAAATGTTTAATTTTCACACTGGACTTACTGGCACTTGACTTTACAACTGCGACTCTTGCTTCATATCTCTGATAATCTGACAGCCGGAATGCAGACAAGGTCTAAATCTAGAGTTGCAATTGTGTATTTGGACTGACGTCAGGTAAGCGTAAAGTTGAGTTTCGAGCCCGACACTTCTCTTCTTTACCCAACGCAGCAGTTCTTTTTTTACCCCTATCTATTGCGACTCGGGACACCTTCAGTGTAGCAATTTTAACAACGCTATCCTCTAGTTGTCCAGATCAACTGACCAGACGCCACTACTAGACTTCTCTTGCCTAGCTCGCAGTTCTATTTTATTCTGCTTCATTGGCTATTGGGACCGAACTTTGGGGGTTCCTTATTCTTTACACAGCACCCTCTCAAGTTCAAATTTTCCACATTCATTCTCAACGAAAGAACTTCGTGTCCATATGTGTTATTTTTCATTGATAACAGCACCCGTCGCGACCACCGAGTTCTCTCGGCCTTTCAAAAGCAAATTTTCTTCTTTCTGCGCCGGGAATGGATCACCAAGAGCTCCGCTAGTTTTCTGATGCACAATGTGAAGAAGCTTTCGATGCTCGGGGGATGAGGGCGGGGCCGAATATTCTACATATCAGGAATGTTTGTATATTGATCTTCAAAGCATTTCTCGAGAAAGCCACGTGTTTTCGGAGAGCCTGTTTGCGATTTTAGCGGCCCAATCGTAAAGCTCCCGGGCTGCTTCTGATGCACGACGTCGGTTCTCTCATATCGCACATCTGAATCTCCTGGGTCCTCTTTTCCCTCCTACGGTAACCCTTACATTTTCAACCTTTTCGTGTGCACAGGGCTCTGTTCCATCCGTGATTTTCTCCCTTTTAAATTTGTCCCAATGTCAATACAATTACGTTTGCGTTGTCTGCAATGCAATAAAAGCGCCTGGTCCTTTCCACTCCAGTCACATAACTCCCCTTGACACCCATGAGTTCCCCTCTCAAACCCCCCTTCCGTGCTGAACACGTTGGTTCCCTCATTCGCCCCAAAGTCTTGTATGACACGCGCTTGCTCTTGGAACAAGGCAAAGCGTCTACTGAAGATTTACACAAAGCAGAAGATGAGGCTATTAAACAAGTTATCAAGATGCAGCACGACCTCGGCTACAAAGGGGTTACAGATGGAGAGATGAGAAGGTAATCACGACACCTTGAAAGAGTCGTCCGATCGTTATCCTCAACAATGTTTAGAGCCCAGTTCTTTGATGGAGTTTTCGAGAACCTGGAAGGATTGGTCTTCATACCCGAGCGTCTGTGCTGCTTGACCCGATCATTGAACCCAACACTGAACTTTATTTTCATAGGTCCTCTTAGTGAATACAAGGTTCTTATTCAAGCATTCGGGATTATATATACTAACTTGGACTTTAGAAATACCTTCCCCATATTGTGAATTTCCTGCAAGTCGGTGTGCCCTCTTACCCCTCTTGGCATTGTAATGCAAGCCTTGATATCTACTATTTCTGGGAATCAACGTTAACAGTGTCCTAATAGGGAAAAATTAAACGTAGAAAGCCATTCTACGTTGATGATTTCAATCATAATAAGACACTCGTAGCACCCGAGGTTAGTTCTTTGTTTTCATCCCGCGCTCGACTTTTCATACTCACTTCTGTGCAGGATGTCAAGTACATCAAAGTCAATATGCCTAGCCCTACATGGATCCACCAAAGGCATGGGTCAGACTGGACGTATGATCTTAACGTCTATAAGAATGATGGTAAGGTTCTACCCATCCGTACGCCACTCTTTTTGACGTCCTTTAGACGAGTACTTTGACGATATGGCCATAGCTTATCGTGAAGAGATCCAGGAACTGTACAACGCCGGGTGCCGTGAGCATTTTTCAATTTATTCCTTGTTCGAGGAAACATAACATATGTCGATGAACCCTTTAGGTAGTATTCAGCTGGATGATCCTACGTTTACATTCTTTTGTCACCAGCCAATGCTTGATGCGATGAGAAATGAACATGGCGTGGACCCGGATGTGTTATTCGAGACCTATCTGCGAGCTGTAAACATCGTTACGCAAGGTCGTCCCTCGGACCTACATCTCAGTGTGCATATGTGCAGAGGCAATTATAGAGTGAGTGACGTCTCATTTAACGCCGAAAGCTTGAATCATGTTCTAAACTTGTTCAGGGAATGCCGTTCTGCGATGGTCCCTACAGTTACATCGCCGAGAGAATTTTCCCTAGATTGGATGCAGATACTATTTACGTGAGTTGCGGGAATCGTAGAACATTGCGGGGTCTGATTCAGGTTTTGCAGCTGGAATATGATGACATGGCTAGCACTGGTAACTTTGAACCGTTGAAGTTTATTCCGGAGAACAGGACTGTCGTTCTCGGTCTAGTGACAACCAAATCCAACAAGGTAGTTCGGGAGAGTTTTCAAGTGAAGCCTTGACCGCTGATGGCTCAATGCAGATCGAAACGTTGCAGGAACTCGTAAAACAAGTAGATGAAGCAGCTGATGCTATGGTGACTTCTACCCGGACAAAAGAAATGGCCCTGAACCAGTAAGTACAAGTATGTCATTCATTTGTATTTGTGTCAACTCAGCGGTGGCACAGGATATGCATTAGTCCACAGTGTGGCTTCAGTGCGGTGTGGCAAGGAAATCCACTAACAGAAGAGGACCAGTACAAGAAACTGGCTGTTCTGGCTGAGGCTGCCAAAACGATATGGAAAGATTGAATATATGTATAATTGAGTACTCGCGGAGTGTTTTAGCAACGGATTCAATAGAGCTACTTTTCACGAGAAAAGGTTTTCCTTTGAACTAGTTTAGCTGGACGGAGAGGGGAATGGTTGTCCTCGGTGAATCTCCAGACACCGGATCCGTCATTCTTGTGGCAACCTCAGAAATTTGCCATGCCAAACGCAATGAATGGCATAGCTGTGAGCGGCATTATTGAGTTTATCTTATCGTGTGAAACATGGGCGGCTATGCTTCACGGGGCAAGAAAGTGTAACATTTGATCGTAAAGAATTGACATGCACAAGCCGTGAGCTCCCTGTTGTAAAACCACCATCTGCCATCCGCTGCTGCACTCGTTCCTTTTGTCCTTATGGTCTATTTATCCAACTCGGCAGCCATTTTATTTGGCTTTTCCCTTCTAATCCATGCGCAGGCCTTCAATTTTACTCACAGCGACCCCACCTCCTGTGATGACCTCAATATCTCTTGGTCCGGTCAGTTAGTTTTTCTCCAGTGTCCCTGGAATCTGCGCACTTACTCTTTATCAGGTGGAACCGAACCGTTTTATCTTACCTTGATACCTGTTCGTAACTCGACCCAAGCTATTTATGCAGCGTGTGTACTGAAGAACCCCACCCTATCCAGGTATTCGGCACACCCAGAAACATATCCATTCCTTCCTCTTCCTTCAGCGATGGCAAAGGGTCATTCTCTACGCAGCTTCCTTTTCCTGAAGGCCAGAAAATGCTGCTAACTATGTCCGATGCCGGAGGTTTTGGTACTGGGGGAGACACAGAAATCCTGACTGCGGGGGCCTCAAAAGGTGGTTCTTGTAACACTACTGACCCCGGTATGTATCTTGTTACTCGGCGGGTTTGTTTACTGAAAAATGTTTTTTTAGGTGTCAATTTCTCATTTGAACTGAATACCGCCCTAACTCAATGCAGGTGAGGGGCGTCGACAGACCTGACCGCACCTGACTGACCCTTTGACCAGAACATTCACCTTTTCTGCTTATGACAACGCGGTACAGCCTGTTACAATTATAGTGAGCATTTACTCTGCCAATCTTGTTTCGCTTTCTGACTGGTGCAAGGGCATGATACCGGGAGGAGATTTATTCCAGTTGAACCCTCCAGTCGGACCCACGAGTTTTGACTGGACGGTTAACGTCTTCAATGGCACCCAGCTTCTATTCATGATGATTGATTCTCAAGGTCGTCAAGGCGGTTGCTCAGATGCACGACTTGTCGGCGTTTCTGACGATAAGTCATGTATAAGTGCGGATGCACCGACCTCCACTGCCGTACAAACTACCTCGACATCCACCCCTACCAGCAATCCTGAATCTTCTTCAACATCTGCTCCCTCGTCATCATCGCCTAGCACTGGTGCAATTGCGGGAACAGTAATCGGGGCGCTAGTGTTTCTCGCAGTGGCGATTAGTTTGACGCTATTCTTCTTGCGACGCAGGCAAGATCGTCCGGAACAGCGCGTTCAGCGCCATTCACGTAGAATGCGCTCTGAAGTCGATTTGTTGGGACCAGCTCCTGAACCATATCCTTATTCGCCATATCCCGGCATGACGCCAGCAGTCAATACGCCAGCTACACAAATGTTCCCAGCCTCTACATATGGCACTTCGCAACATTCTACCGATCCATACGACCCCGACGTGGATTACTCACACCATTCCAGCGCTGTCACTGGACAACCATCCGCTCTATCTTCGGAGCACACTTCTGCGCCTGCAGTAACACCTTTTGTTTCTGGAGATTCTCGTTCTTCTCAATATTCCACACCCAGCCAAAGAAAAGCTGCCATGGCAGGGGTCGCAAATTACAAGCCCTCGAGATATGTCGTGCATACAGATATCGAGGATTCACTTCCTGAGGAAGAGCAAGATGAAGTTATTGAACTTCCACCCCAGTACAGGCCTCGCGCTCCACAAGTTGGTGCAAGTAGTGCAGGTCCGAGTTCCTCGAACACAACATACCCCAGCGGAAAGCAACCGTTTTCATAATTTGCTGTTGTGGAAATTGGCCTTGTTCATTTTTGTCCGATTTTTGTACATCTATCATCTATATATATTTTGATCTCTCAACAAGCACCCTCATTTGTCCTTCAAAAACACTAGTAGCGTGACAGTGTCCAGTGTACACGCTTTATTCTTGAGGCTGGAAAGTAAGATAGCATAATAACAATTTACAGAAATACATGGGAGAATCATGGAGATTGTTCGTGTTACACTTGAGGAACAGATGAAAACTCAATCACTTCACACTACGACTGAGATTCGGACTGTGGCTGCGGATTGTTCGGCTGTGGATTAGCCTCAACTGACTGAGGGTCATTGCTGAGGTTTTGCTTAGCAAATGCATCAATGAGAGCTTCTTGGTCTTTTCGTCGACGATGCCTCCTTCGCCTGTCTTCCTTGATAATACGTTCAATTCTTCGACGACTTTTCGAAGAATGGCGAGGATCTTGGAGGACGTTCTTGCACTTATAACAAGCAAGCTCGATACTGGCAAGCAGGCGGAGTGTTTCCGAGTTGTTGAGAGCCTTGAGGACATTAGACTTGAGAAAGCAGAAATTGAATGCAGACGACGTACATTCAAGGACCAAGAAACGACGTTGCCGCTACTTTCGACACATCCAATGACTACAAAATTGCCTCTCTTCTCTGCTTGGAGGTCCGTGCCCTAACAGATATCAGTCCTCGTCGCAGAGGTTCTGTGAACAAATAATATGACGCACTTCGCCAAATTGAGTGATCAGCTTATTCGTTGTCAGTGCGCGAACCACTAAAAATCCATCTTTAGTCCACCCCGAATTCCTAAAAAGATACGAGAAAACGCACCGACGCGCGAAGACTGTCCAACAACTTCATGGCTCACGAGCCCTCTGCCCATGTAAGACCACTGGTCCCTTTCCGGCCTTCTGATGTGAACCTTGACCTGTATATCCCGAAAATTATCACGAGGGGCTGCAGGTGCTGTAGAAATTCGTATCGAGAAGCCACTAAAAGGACAAAACATGCACTCACGCTGCATGTTACTGGCGTCAGACGGAGGAATAGAAGACGACGCCAATAAATGTGTAGTGGAACTGGCCATTACGTCGTCGATTTCCATGCTGTCTCCCATCTTGACCAAAGGTGAGTTAAAATAGTAAACAAAATGCCAGGTTAGACCTACTGAATCCATGGTGGTGGTTGTAGCTGCTTAAAAGAACTGGGTTAGGTCATCACGTGGATCCTTTGACGCGTTCTTCAAAAAACAATCTCGTCACGGTCTCGCTGGTATTTGCGCGCCACACGCATGAAAAGTTCTCAATGATGATATAATACATTTTACAGGTGTATTACACTAAGAGGAAATAGAAAAACTTGCACGAACAAAGATAGGAAGGGTATCATCTAGTCTCTGGAGATTGATAGACTCCGCCGACAAGACATAGATTTCGAGAAGTGAACTGAACGTTGGTGATTGGTGTTCTTTTAGTGGGAAAACTCGCCACTAAATCTGCACTATACGGACAATTAGACAAATGAATACCTTGAAAACTTTCCAAGCACTCACGTTTCATTGTTATTCTCTTCTCCAAATTTTTGAACCGTGCCACCTTCGAGCCCCACAGTCTCACGAGCTTTTGGTCCTCCTGCACCCTTGACATCCCAGCATCGCACGGTCCAGTCAGCTCCCCCGCTGACGAGCAGCGACGATTCCTGACTGAACGCGAGGCTATAAATAGATCCACTGTGACCAGTCATTCCTTTGATACGCTTTCCGGATGCAATATCCCACAAGTTAATAGTCAAGTCCTCTCCTGATTGTTAGATGAGTAAGTGGCTTATAGGAAGAATGCAAAAATACAAACCAGCGCTTGCAAGATACCGCCCGTCAGGACTGATCGCCATGGAAGAAATTCCTCCTTGATGTCCGATGAAAACTCGTACGCAAGAGCCTCGTTGAACGTCCCATAACCGAGCAGTCCGATCGCTGGACCCAGTTGCGAGGTACAATGAATTGGGGTGAAATTGTAGACACTGTAGATCATCAGCGCAGTGACTGAGACAACGTCTCGATACTCACATCAACATCACCCAGGTGCCCGGCGTAAATCCTTAAACAATTGGTCCTATCCGTTGACCACAGCCTAGCGGTACGGTCCCTACTAGCTGTGGCAAAGTAAATACCCATAGGACTCCATTTGACATCCCATACAGGGTTTTCATGACCACGAAAAGCAACAATATTTGACATCGTGTCCAAGGACCATAAACGAGCTGTACCGTCTGCTGAAGCAGAGAGAAGATGTTTTGGGGGAGCCGCTGACCCACTAACTGGATCAAATGCGACAGAGTAGACAGGACCGCTGTGTCCAACGAGTTTTCGCGTAGTGCTTCCTTTCTTTTCCTTGATTCTACGCAAAGAAGGAGCTAAAACACCGTCAGTTTGGAGGATTGTGCGACAGTACTGAATTACTGACGGTCGCGAATCTGGCTGGATGAAAAATCACTTCGCATTCCTCGCAATTTCTCCCCTTTCAGACTCCATAACCTGATGTAACTCTCAGCGAACCCAGCTGCCATCAAAGATGTATCCTGGGAAAAGGTACAACACGGAGCACTAAAAGCTAATCAGATGCTGCAAGCAGGATATAACAAGGATCTGCATACCCTTCGACTACATCATGAAGTGTATATGCACATACACTAGGCAGGGCTCGCGCACGAACTGCATTTGCTTGTGGAGAACTTGGATCAACATTATTCAGAACTGAAGGTTCTAGTCGTATGCGCCGTCTTGCGTCTCGAACCGCACTGACCTCACGGTCCACATCTACTGTTTTGAAGTTTGGAGGTCTCGGCAAGAGGTCAGATTCTGAAGGTGCGGTCTGACCAGGTAACGGTTGTGGCTTTGTCAAAGCAATGTCATACTGCACGTTTGGGTCTCGCTCCACCATTGCTTGTTCCCTCAGAATACGCTCAGTTTCAGCGCGAAGCTCTTCGTTCATTGGAACAGGCCCCAGCTTCAAATCCCCCTTTGACATGTTGAAGGCCCGAGGGTCGTACAGTTTTGTGGCCGATGAGCTTCCATTTGGCTGTGGTATCAGCGATGACAACAATCCCGTAGTCTCCTCCCATGTCGATATTGACGATGATTTGGTAGTAGAGACTGTAACGCTTGTAAACACATATTCAATCAACCATATATTGAAAATAATTTCACCGTCAAAGCGAAGATGATTGTTTACGACACGCATAACAGCTGCTCGACCCCGTTTCCCCTTTTCTCCCGTGAAACCCAGGCCCGATCCCAATGCCTCACCACCAACACCTTCTGTCAACCAACCAACGAGTAGACTGAACCCGGATCGACTCATGCGAACCATGTACTTTTCATTAAGAAGGCGTTGTGCAGTTTCATCGCTTTGAACATGTGACGGTAGGAGAAGAGTAGAAAGGTGGTGTAAGGTGCTTGAATGAGCAGGTGCCAAAGATGGCGAAAACTGCTTAAAGAAGCGTAGCGCTATACATGATATGAGAGACCTCGAACTTTGGAGAACTTTTGAACAGACCAGCATCCTTGAAGCCGCGCTGAATTAGATCCAGGTAGAAATGGCAGAAGATGGGGAATAAGATTGGTCGGAATTCCGGCTACGTGCAAGTCAGACAACCATAAATCTCTATCGAGAAAACTTACTTGATACATGTCTAACGATCCTTCCACCCATGCTTCCAATTCACGAAAACCTTCCTGTTTATCAGTTGGATCCAGTGACAGTATTTCTTCGGCGCCGACATTGCCAATGCTTGCGATGAGATTTTGCAGATTGGCCGGGCTTCCCAACGTGCTAAGTTCTTGGAGAACGTTGGATGAGTCTTTGAGAGCATTTTCACCCGGACGAGAAGGTGTTTGAGTAAACACAGCCAGGGTCTTGACCAATTCCTCTGCAGCAATAGTAGCTGCTTTTTCCTTCTCCTCGGAGGAACTAGCATTTATGGACTCCAGCAAGACTTTCTCTGCTGCAGAGTACCCTCTGGCACGCAAATATTCGAGAACCACGCGTTCTTGGGCCGAAGCATCCTGAAATGGTTCAGGGTCTTGAGCCGGAGGAGATGAAGCACCAGGCGAAGTCATAGGTCGATCATGTGACCCGAGCACACAGAGTTGAAAGACGCGTTCCGAGCCACTCGTTTTCATTACGGCTTGTTCTTTCACCACTCATCCCAATGTCTTCCAAGCAGGCAAACCGACAAGCAATCACTCTCAAGGGATCTACTGCAGTCGTCACCGAGTTCTTCAAGTATGCAGTGAACACGTCTGTTGCGTTCCTTTCTGGTATGGTTGCTGCCTAAACCTGTGTTCTTTCAGAATCTTATATCAACGCGAGGTGTACCCGTCGGACGACTTTCACATGGTCAAAAAGTATGGTCAAGCTCTTCTTGTTAGCCAGGACCCAGCCTTGGAAAACTATCTCGAGAGGTGCGGTGTCAACCCCTTTTATACCGTTAGTTCGGGGTCGCTAATAGGCATCCATCAGAATATTGAAACAAGTACAGAGTAAGATGGCCGGCGTTTTTGCCCCGCCAATCTGGCACTGATCATGCTTTAGAATGGCTTTTGAGCGGGTCTGTAACCCAACTAGTTCTTGCCATCATATCCAAAGAAACGCGTACGCCCCTCGAGCGATGGGTGTTTGATATCAAACTCATTGAACCGCCTCCTGATTCAAAGGGACCGTAAGTCTTACGCATTCTACCTAGTCTACCGAGTGACTGATATGGGTCGCATCAGGGCGCCACCCAAGCCTGAAGCAGAAATACAATCGGAGATCAGAGCCATTTTGAAGCAGATTATCTCGATGGTCACATATCTCCCCGTTATACAGGAACCGACAGTGTTTAATATCCTCGCTTATACATCGGAATCTGCAGAGGTGCCTTCCGGAGAGTGGGTGGACACGGACCCGTTGGCCATTGAAGCAAGCAAGAGCCAGCAGGTGAAGATGCGGAGCTTCAGCACGGACGTGCACCGAGTGGATGCTATGGTCTCGTATCGGTATGAACCAGAACACGAAGGAGTTGCGGAATGAGGGCTTGGCAGATGGATATATTCGTGATAGATTTTTGTATATACCACACCAGGGGAATGGAACCGTCTGAACGTTGACAGTAAGCTTGTGATGGTGATGTGAGTGGAGGTGATGGATCGTTGCCCGGGTATCCCGGTGAGAATGCAATTGCTATGGTCACGCTTCATCAAGTTGCAGCCTTATGAGGAACATTTGCCCTTTTCTTTCTTTGTCCGCCGTCAGTGCGCTCTTTCTCTCTTTGTCCTTTGCTCTTTCTTCGTCTCCCTGAGCCGGTCTCGTCCTTTCAACACTTCCAGTACTCTCGTTAACGATCCCTTCAACGCCGCACTATGGGTGAATCCTGGTTCCAGAGGGAGTTTCTCAATGCCAGAAGGCTCACCTTCAATATCATCTTCTACGGTCTTCACTTTTTCTTCTTTGGCTATGGTTGGTGGAGTCAGGTCGGTCTGCTCCGAAATCTGCGTCGTTTTCTTGCTTATCTGTCTACAGGCAACAAACACGAAACTCGCTGCCCTCAACGGTCTGACATTCTCCGTGTGGACTTCCCGTGGTGCTGGTCTCGTCCTCGCCTTTGATGGCGGCCTTATCCTCATTCCTATGCTCCGTAACATCATCCGTGTCGTTCGGCCCAGGCTTCAGTGGCTCTTCCCAGCAGACGAGAATATCTGGTTCCATCGTCAAGTAGCGTACTCGATGGCTTTCTGGGCCATGGTACACACGACGGCCCATTATGTCAACTTTTTCAACGTCGAGCGTACCCGTAAGTCTCTAGATCCGGCTCTAAAAATACCATTCCTCACTCGTTTTCAGAGGTCCGTAAGCAAATTGCGCTCCAAATTCACTATACCCAGCCTGGTGGAATCACTGGACACTTTATGTTGCTCATCATGGTGCTCATGTATGGAACCGCACACCACAAGATTCGCGCTCAGTGCTTTGAAGCTTTCTGGTATACCCATCACCTTGCATTCTTCTTCATGCTCGGTCTCTATACCCATGCTACTGGATGCTTTGTGCGTGATTCACCCGACCCCGACTACATCAGCAGCTTCCCGTTCTATTCCACGGAGCACTGTCTTGGGTATCTTAGCTGGAGGTTCATCATCTGGCCAGGCATTATCTACTTTGGCGAACGAGTCTACCGGGAGTACCGTGCTAGGAGGGCCACTCGCCTCTCAAAAGTGCTTGTCCACCCCAGTGGTAAGTCCGTTTTAGTCGGCCTGTTGGAAGACAGATCTTTACCGATTGATATCTAGGTGCCATGGAACTACGAATTGTCAAGCCAAGCTTCAAGTACGTCGCCGGTCAATGGCTGTTCGTCCAGATCCCCGAGTTGTCGAGATGGCAATGGCATCCCGTATGCATTTCTATTTTTGAGCTTTGTAGTGTTGTCTGCTGACGATAATTACTCCTTCAGTTCACTATTACCTCCGCTCCCGAAGATCCTTATGTTTCTATCCATATTCGTCAAGTCGGCGACTGGACTCAGGGCCTTGGAGAGCGTCTTGGCGTTGGTCCAAATGTCGTTGCTGCCATGACCCAGGCAGCTATGAAAGGTGCTGAAAAGGAAGAAAAGGGTCTCCGTGGTGACTTTGTCGAGCTCGATTCCAGCAGTGGCGTAAACCTCCCAACTGTCAGAATTGATGGGCCTTATGGTGCTCCAGCTGAAGACGTTTTTGACGTTGAAGTTGCCGTCTTGATTGGTGCTGGTATTGGTAAGTATCTCGTTGTTTGCAACTGTCAATCACTGAATAGCCTTTCAGGTGTCACTCCCTTTGCTTCCATTTTGAAACACATCTGGTACCGTCAAAAGAGAGGAAACCTAGGCACGCTCCGTCGTGTCGAGTTCTTCTGGGTCTGTCGTGATGCGCCCTCTTTCGGTTGGTTCCAAAGTTTGCTTTCCGAGGTCGAAGCTGCTCAGGCGGATCGTAAGTTGTTTGTCGATCTCAACGATTTGATCCCGGCTGACACTCATTATCAGCCAATTTCTTGCGTATCAATATTTATTTGACTCAAAAGATTGGCGAGGACATGCTTTGGAACATTGCCGTGAACGACGCCGGTGCAGAATATGATCCTCTCACTCTTCTTCGTACTCGTACCATGTTCGGTCGTCCCGACTGGATGTCGATCTACGGTCAGATGAGGCAAGCTATTGAATCCGGTCAATACCTTCCTGGTAGCAAGTCTCAGCTCAAGACCAAAGTTGGAGTAAGTGGGAGTGTTCAGTTATAGGACTTGTTCTTACTTTTTTTTTTTTTCAAGACGTACTTCTGTGGTCCTACTGTCCTTGCCAAGTCGATTAGGGATGCCACTCTCCATCATTCCTGCTCTAATGTTGAGTTTTCTTTTGCGAAGGTAATTTTCTCCCTCGTTGCTATCCTACTAAGTGCTAACTGCTGCCTTTCAGGAACACTTCTGATCGGAAGTGCCGTTTTTCCCGTTGCATTCGTGTACTTTAGTACTTAGCGCGTTGTTTGTCTTAGCGTATGATTTATCACTCAGGATAGTGATTCCGGTTGTGATTTATAGAGACAAGAAATTATCGATATTGCGCTGTCATAAATAAAACAATGCGGACCATGTAAGATAATCAAGTGCCAACTTCCTCTGTTTGTAATCCCCACAGCCTTGTGACCCTTCTGTTGAGACGAGCTGGATCGTTGGCCTGTTCCTGCCCCATTTCACGCAACGTCTTTCCCCGCTTGATAGATCCTCCCTTTCTCTGTATAGAAGAGATCGCATCTTGGTTGAGAATCGGTTTGTCAATGTCGTGACCAGGGAAGCACTGGTCCATATTCTGGTAAATTTCCTCCGCCGGTGGTCGAGCCCAGGCAGAGTCGCGTTTGGTCCCGACTTTGCTGATACGAGAAGCTCTTTTCCTCATATTGTCATCAGGCTCGTCGCGCGTTAGCGTAGGTGCTGGTGGTCGCTTCCAAAGGGCTGTCCCACTGTCAGAATCGGATTCAGAGTCGGAATAATGTGTAGAAGAGACATATGTTGATGGCGATGACAAGTCGGACATTTTATACGCTGAAGATCGAAGAGCAGGAGTAGATGGTGCACGTCTCGGCATGGCTTGCTTGTTCAAAGTCAAGGAAGATGTCACACGGCGAGGAGACATTCCCACAGAGAGTCTCGAAGACCCTGCTATGTTGGGCAAAGGTGGAGGACTATATATAAATCTCCGGTCGGAAGAACGTTCTTCTTCCTGATCAGGATTGACGACGTAGAAAGATTTCTTACGTCGTGCAGACCATCTCGCGCTAGAATTCGAGGTACTAGGAGACGGAGTATCCTCTGGACTCCAAGGCGAATTACCATTGGAGACTGCCGGTGAACTGGGTGGTGTGATGTAGACAACAGGTGGCCCAGGTAGAAATGGAGCATTTGAGGATTTCATTGCATTGTAATTTGCTTGGGTTATTGTCGGAACAGCCTGATTGTGATTGGTAGGAGGAGGAATGACGGGAGCGGGGGGGATTGGAGGGACTGGAGGTGCATTTTTCATCGATCCTTGTCGACGACGAGTCCTGACAGGACGGATGGTAGGTTCACTTTCGTGCGCATGTCTTGATGGATCGGCATCAAATCCCTCAAAGCACCACTTTGGCGGTAGTATGAGGTATGGATGCCGTAGAAGTTCCCTCGCCGAGGGCCGCATCTGAGGCTCCCTATAGATATCGTGTTAGCATCAAAGGGGAACAAGATTTACATACACGTGCCTTGCAAAACATTTTGACCTGAAATCAAGACCAACGTCGCTCACATTCACACCTTTCGGTATTGGAGGCGGCGATTTTTCTTTCGCAAGCTTTGATGGGACAGAAATATTGAGACCAACTTATACAAGTCAAGTTGAGATATCATACCTTGAGCATGACTGGGATCAATTCCAATCCATACCACGGTCTTAACGCGGACCACATTTCAAGTACAACGCAACCAATACTCCATATGTCAATCTTCGCATCATATCCTTTCGCCTTATCGGTATCAACGACTTCAGGTGCCATCCAATAAACTGTCCCTTTCATGCCAGTGAAAGCGCGACCAAGATCCTCGGCTTGTTTGGAAATCCCGAAATCTGAAATTTTACATGTCCCATCACTTTCGACCAGAATATTGTCGGCTTTGAGATCCTGTCGAGCCGGAGCTTAGTATATAAGACCGTACGCATGCCAGCATCTACTCACCCGGTGGATGATCCCCCTGCTATGCAAGTATTCTATACCACCAAGTATTTGTGTTGTAAATGACCTAGTTATGACATCTTGGAATGGGCCGTGACTCGACAGACAACTTCCAATGGTCCCACCAGATACATATTCCATGAATCTGAGAAACTGTTTCAGAAAGTGACACATGAGAGCAACGAGAAGATACAGACATGCACAGACTCTCGGGACTCTCTTCCCAGCCCAGGTAATGCACGATGTGAGGATGATCCAGATCCTTCAAAGTGTTGCTCTCGAATTTCAGGGCATCTATCATTTCCTGCTGATGCTTATTGGGCGCACTAATGGTCTTCGGAAGCTCAACTTGCTTGACGGCCATAATATCCCCAGTCGTTGCGTTCAAAGCAAGATACACTTTGCCAAAACTGCCTTTGCCTAAAAGCTCTCCCCGAATCCAATGAAACTTGAGCGCTGCGGGAACGGGAATGGTCAATATTGGCCGTATGAGTTGGAAGGACAACTCACAGTCTTGGGGACTTAGGATGCTGGAAGGGAGACGTTTACTGATGGTTTCTGGCCGAGGAGTATCGGGTACAGAAAACTCGGCAGATTCTGGTCGACTAGAGCTGCCAGGGGATTGAGGATAGGGATATGCATTGGGGGCTAGCTGTGTCCTGCTTGACGTGGCGGTTGGAGTAGTGTCCTCGTAGTGATCGTTATTTCGGAGGGTAATTATAGACCGTGAATTTCGCAGAATATTGCGGATGCCCTTTGTTTTAGAGATTCTCCAAGTACTAGTGGTGGTACCGGTGCCGTGGTCTATCGAAGAAGACAGCGAGGAGGACAGCGGACTGCTGGCCTTCATGGTCGTGGTGGTGCCGAACAAGGGAAAAGCGCTCAGGAAGAGCCTCCATTGTGACTGATGATAATTGATTGAGGCTATACCCACATGTCTGTTGGTTGCAGAGGCCAGGAACTGGTCGATACCCTGCCGACATCGGCGTCCTCCGTTTTGTAAATGCACCTCAGAGCCCGTAACCCGTAGATAGATGGCGTAAATTTATTTAAAAATACATGGTATGTTAAATCTAGTGTTGTACACGGTGAGGTATGCCTTGATAGTCTTAGATGTGAGAGATGTCCGTCTACTAGTCGACAATGATCGGGTTGCTACAGGACCCAGTTGTAACGAAAATCCCAACGGAGGACATTGCTGGTAATGGCTGTGTGACAGAGGTGATAGTCAGTTGAAGGATCAACTCGGGCTGCATTTCGCCTTACTTTTGTTATATGGGGTTCAGGCGGTGGCACCTCAACGATGTCGTCTGTATCTTCCCAGTCACTATCGACAGTGAGGTCAATAGGCGAGGTTGCTTTTCCAGAAAAATTAGCATTGGATGGCCGGGTAGATAGCAGTCGAGATCTTTTTCTAGACTTTAAGCGATCTTGGCACAAATTCAGCGACGCACGCCGAAGCATAGCATCTCACATACCTTTGAGGGGGCTGATCATCAGGGACTTTGTTGTTGCTATTTGAGGCCTTCTAGCTATTTTCAGCTGGTAATGCATAAAGAGAGGATACATACCGAGGGTAGGAGTGGTCATCAGGGGCCGAGGTATTAATATCCGTTTCCGCTTTTTCCTACGGGCGGGAACCAGTGAACTAAATAACATGAGTATCCACAAACAGATACAGCAGTTGATTGAGAAAAGGTGCTGACCGGCAGATCTGAGCGACATGATGGACTAGAGGAGTGTAATTGGTTTCCTGCCATTCCTTTACCAAATCTGCGCCTTTCTCTTTAAAGTATCCTCCAACAATGGTCTCAAATACATCAGCTTCAGATTTCTGTATCTTCCCCTGAGCGTCAGAGCACCCCAATCTTCTCATTATTTGACCAAAGGTTTGATTTGAGGTTAGTGCGCTGCGCGCAGCCTGACAAAGGAGTGAAACGACATGGAACGCATTCAGATTACGATGTATACGTACTGTAAACACTCCAGCGTCGCCTTGTTGCTTCATCACTCTGTATATGCACTCTGCCACAAAAGTGTTCATTAATGCGTCACCTAGAAACCCAAGCCGTGAGCATTCTGCGTCATCGGTTTGTATAGCATCCCAAGTTTCTGGGGATAGGATAGGGAGCTTGAGGTATTGAAATGCAGCACTGTGTATATGCAAAGAAACGTGTTTTTGAATGATTTTATAGGAAGAGTTAGTGATGTTCATATAGTAGCAGAATGTAATTACCTAAGCAGGTGCTTTTTCCAAGTTCCAAGTTGAAACGCGTCGTCGAAAGCGCGCCAATGGCTTCGACCTCTTCCTTTCCCCAGTCTACTAGTCCCGCTGCTGGCTCAAGTGCAAGAAGTATAGGCAAGAACACACCAGTAGATCTCGCCTCTCTGCAGATTGCCAGCAAGGTTCTGCACGAGCAGTTCACAAAAGACGCCCAAGCAGTTCCCGAGATTTCTGAAGTGTTGAATGCCCGTACGTGGCATCTTGCTCTTTGCATGCCATTGTTCATTGTTTTTTTAGAAGGAGGCCAGGCTTCTTCGTCGTATAGTGTCTTCCCTGACGATGTCCGAGTCCCTTTTCAAAAACGCAAACTTATTGGGATCCCCGAAGCTTTATTCCAGTACTACAGCAGTGCGCAACCTCTCCAGTCATTCCTATGCTCTACTCAAATGTGATTCAGCGACTAGCGTAAACTCGCACATGGGTTTGCTCCCTGAAATCGAACGGGTGTGGGTTTCTATCGACCACAAACTATTTCTGTGGGATTACTCGAGTGACGGGTGAGTTTCCGTCTTCCCTTACTCCTTACTAGAGCCGATTCACTGAAGTAACCTAGTCAAGAAATAAGCTCTTTCGTGGATCAACCTTCCGTCATTACCCACGTCGCGCTCGTAAAACCAAAGAAAGGCCTTTTCATCGACGAGATTTCCAACCTTCTTGTCATCTGTACACCAGTATCAGTTCTTCTGATTGCACTATCATTGACACCCATTCCTGGAAGCCACAGATCCTCGAAAGAAGTCAAATTGTATGCGACAGACTTGACTGTATCTACGGAGGTGGACATGACTTCTGTTGCTGGAACATCGGATGGTCGTATATTCATGTGTGGTGCCCAAGATGGAAATCTTTACGAACTACACTATCAGGAAAACGAGTCTTGGTTCGGAAAGCGTGTCCAACTAATTAATCATTCTGTCGGAGGTGTTTCTAGTCTTTTGCCGCGTTTTGCAATCTCAAATGTGGAAGGTGAGTAAACACGTAGCTATTTTCTGTCTTTACGCTGAAGACTCAACAATCATAGACCGCATTGTATCTGTTGTTGCAGATCGTGATAGACATTGTCTGTATACTCTGACAGAAAAAAACGTCATCTCGGTTTACAAACCTAATGGCGACAAGTCTGTTCAACACATCCAGACGCTTTCTAATCTATACAAGGCAACTCAAGATAAATGTCCAGCCTCTCCTGCCATCAACCCGCAAACCTTCCAAATCATTTCTCTCCATCCTGTGCCACCGTCTTCCAGAAGCACCATTCAGTTACTGGCAATAACGGCGAATGGAGTACGACTATACTTTTCTCCATCGAGTTATGGTTACTCTTATGGATCAAGTCAATCTAGCCTTCGTCCGTTGCAGTTGATGCATGTCAGGCTACCACCTTCCAACCTGATACACCCCGATGAGCAGGAACATCCAAGTCGACCTTCCCAGCCATCTATATACGGAGCACCCCAAGGACATCCTTCTCCTCAGGCCCGTCCCTATGTCGTTTCCAACATCGACAGCGCTTGTTACATTAATGGTCTCACCATTGCCGCACAGTCAGGGGACGTGGATGCATCAGACTACCTACTCTGCATGTCTCCCGACCTTACTCGTTTTGGTTCTTTCGAGCAACTGAACCTACCGCCATCTGCAGCCGCCCAAACATATTATGCTGGTCAGACCGGAAGTAATCGACCCCCATTAACTGAATACGCTACGCTGTTGTCGATACCAGGAAGAACTTGGGCCATGGCGCCAGTTATCCAGATGCCTTCAGAAGACGAGACATCTCCCGCAATAGCGACTATCAATGAACTAGCTAATCAGTTCGGAGAATCCCCCCGTCAATTCATGATTCTAACGAATGTCGGACTGACGTTTCTAGTCAAGAGGCGTGCATTAGACTATTTGAAAGCCGTCATTGAAGAATTGCACTCGGAAGGCAATGTGCAACCCATAATTGAATTTCGTGACAGGTACTTGTCTGCTTCGCTGTGCTCTGTGTGGAGTTGAATATGTATTTGTTTCTGTTTTAGTTTTGGGCGGAATCAGACTTGTGCCATGCTCCTCTGCCTTGCAAGTGGTAACACTTACTTGGATTTGTCTGATCAACCTCATAGTACGATTGCTTCGGTCAGCCCCGATTTTGCTCAAGTTGCAAAACAGGCATTTTACGAGTTTGGTGACAGACCGATATGGTCTGAAAGAACTGTCTTTGGTAGAAGTAAGAGGTTTTTGATGTCGCAGAAATGAAAGGAACTCATGTTTTGTTGAAAAGGCGATAACCAAGGGACTGCGATATACAGTGGGAGACGGGAGGGTCTCGCATTATACTTTGCGAGACTCGTACGTCCTATATGGAAGGCTAAGCTAGTCTCGATAGGGTGAGCATTCTTCATCAATCAGTCTTCATGCCATTCATTCCTCATCTTCTTCTAAGACCTTCAGGAGTTGCACAGTCAGCTGTTCCTGATAGCAAACTGGTCATTATACAGAAGAACTTGTACGCTTTGAAAGATCTTCTCGACAAGAATCCGCACCTTTTCCATTCGTCCCCCGGTGACTCCACAGCCGCCCGTGCTCCCGCTTTAGAACAGGAAGCTTGGAAGGTCGGTTGCTTGTATACAATCATATCCTCAGACATATAATAAATTCATTTTATTAGGCTGAGCAAGCATCTGTCGCCGAATTACTATCGCTTCTAACAAGAACCATTGAAGCACTTTCTTTTGTACTCCTTCTCAGTGATTACAAATTCGGCGATCTTCTGAATCGGTATGGCTTTCAGATCTAGTTTGAACGCATGATTCTCACCGTGGACTGTTGTAGTTGTGATACCGATGTGCAAAAGATAGTATCTTCTCTGACGTTTGAGGACCTTATCACCACTCAGAATGGCTTGACAGTCTCCAGAGCGCTTGTCAATGTCATCATAGACCAGCAGATTGGTCAACAGATCAGTGTATGATTAGTTGAACAAAACAGCCTAAACCGTTTAACTGAAATATTCCCAGGTCGATACCATTAGTGAAATTCTGCAGAACAGATGCGGCTCGTTTTGTAGCACTGACGATGTCATGCTATACAAGGTAAATTTTTCGGTATATACGATTTCTTGCTTTCTCACCAACAGTACGTAGGCGAAAGAAAACATCCGAAAGGCTGCTGAGACGTCAAGTCCCGCGGAACGTCAGAATTGGTTGGCCGAATCACTGAGGCAAGTCGATATGAGAATGGGTTGGTTACAACCGAGCTAAGAGCACTTGTAGGCTATATATCAAGGGTGCTCGGATATTAGATCTCGAGAAGCTAAGGGAAATCACTGGGGACTTTCAGCTTCTACGCTACGCCAAAGGTTATTTTATTTCCCTTCATTGCCTAAGTGCTATATACTCACATTGTTTTTTCTTAATGCAGGCGCTATTGAATTACCCTTGATATGCGCTAAAATGTTCGATCAGGACAGCAATGGGTTGGAATATTGGCGGTCTGGTGCTTCCGGCGATGATGCTCGTCGCGAGTCGTACGAACGTAGACTCAAATGTTACGAGCTTATATTGGACTCGTTATCTGTGTTTGAAGGTCAAGGCAATCAGCCGCCTGTAACGGGCCTTTCACCCGAGGATCTAGATGCTGTACGCTCCCATGCCTATGAGCTAGCATTCTCAAGTGAAGATGAGATGTTTCACTCGGTGCTATACGATTGGCTCATTCAGCGACAACTCGCGGATGACTTACTTGAGGTAAATGAAGCGACTACTAGTTTCTCTGCATGTCTATTAATTGCTACTTTGTAGATTCGGCCTCCCTTCCTGGAAACACATCTACGGCGTGAACCGGTCTCCGCCGAAAAATACCAGTTATTGTGGCAGTTCTACGTCAAGGATGGACAACCCTTGCGTGCTGCTGAGGTTCTTAGCACGCTGGCTGAATCTGATCAGTAAGAATATATTGTTGGTTTTCGAATTCGTGCTGATCAAGTCCTGTATAGGTTTAACCTTACATTGGATGCCAGGCTAGAATACCTCACCCTCGCTGTTGGGAATGCCAAATCGCATCCTGTATCTACAGGAGGTCGACACGAGACTGCCATCGCCTTCCTCACCGACCTCGAAGAGAAATTAGAGGTCGCTCAAGTACAGTTGGAGATTTATAACACCCTTCTTCCGCACCTCGATGATGCTGCAGAGGTTAATTTCAAGATATCTGCTCTGTCCAAAAGACTATTTACAATGACAGAAGTTGGTATTGATACCTCTCGCAGAGTCTTAGTTACTGACGGTTGATCCCATAGTTGTACCAAGAATATGCCGTGGCTTTCGACCTTCCGATTTTGAAGCTACTTTGTCTGCATGTATCAGAACATCGAGACGAAGCTATGGTAAAACAGATCTGGAACCAGATATTTGACCAAAGTGGGTATCCTAATTCGATTATTCTGGACTTTCTCACTGATGCTAATACGCTTATTATGTTCCAACAGTCGTTGAGGAAAATGCTGATCCCTTGGTACAAGCAGAGCAGGTCATTCCGAACGTTGTCCCTTTGGGTCGAAGATTCTATCCATCTGAATCTGCCTTCCCCCTTCGTGAGTACACTGTGTGTCTGGGTAAAGAGATAAGCCCTGAATATTTGTTCCACAGGTATCGTCGCCGATCTGCTGGTACGATTTTCACTAGAACGAAAAGAGGTGTTACCATTTGGATGGGCGTCCCGTATATTGGTGCAATGTGGGGTACCGTTTGTGGAGATATGGGATGTTCTCCATGAAATGTATGAATCTCATGTAAGCTTCGGTGTACCCTAGACCAGGTTCATTGCTTACCTTTTCTTCAGGTTCCTCCTTTCAACGCGCAAGCAAATGTACAAGCAATATCGTCGGATATTGCCGTTCTTCTTTCAGACTGGTTGGAAGAAGCTAAAAGGCCAAACTCTTCCATAGGTCGAGGGGAGTTCCCCGTCAGTCGGATAGATTTCGCCATTGACCAGTACATCACGGAGCTACACCCTGACCGGAAAGAGACCAAGGCCATGTACGAGGCGGTGAAGAGACAGTTACGGCGTAATTGGTGATTTACCTGGTAACTGATCATCGTTCATGTTGTATCCTATGGATTTCTTGATTTTTTCATCAAGTTAAGTACTTATATACATGTTATACAAGATATACACCAATTGGTATCCACCATGATGTGCCTCAAACTTTTAGTTGACTTCCAGAATGGCATCTTCTGCACGCATCAGCATTCGTCTCGTGAAAGACTCTGTCCACTTGTAGACAGTATGCAGCGCTCTGTAAAGACAGTCAGCTGGTAAAAACAAGACTGGTGACGGAGAGAAATAAACCTTGCAGCCCCTACAGCAATCAAAACAATGATTATAAGCGATGTGATATCACTTGATGAGTTGTTGTTCCTTCTGCGGTTACCCCTGTAGCGGGCTATCCACTGAACAGGTGCGATGAAAGGCATCGAAAGTAGCATATGGATGAGCGAGCCCGCCCCCAGCAAAGGTAGTCCAATTACAAAGCGTTGCACAAATTTCTTCAGAGCAGATTGAGGAGGGAGTTCCGATATAGGACGAGTATCCCTTTGAGAGAGAAAGTCAGGTTCCCCAAGGACACCACCAAGATCGTTGTCCCGAATGATATTCAAGGCAGCTCTAACCAGATCCCGAACTACTTCAAGGGGTGAGATATACCAGCCGAAAGACGAAACATAGACAGATGAAGTAGAATAAGATGGCTCTTGAAAGACAGACAGCAGATAGGTCGTTATCGTAGATGAGACTAGCGTGAGCACTGTAAAAATCATAGCGGATATGGCTCCTACAATGACTAGAACATAACTTTAAGCACTCTCATACGAACAAGAGCCAAAAAGACATTCGACTCACTTGGATTCGTCGCAATGCCAACAACTTTAGTACGGGCAAAGCGATACTTGTAATGACACTGAGGGCAGGAAAAGAAGGCAGATTGGTTCGGAGAAGACGTCCGCCATCGTTTCAGGCAGCCAACGTGGACATACTAGAAGCCATTAATCCGGCTTAGTGTTAGTAACGAAAGAAGACAGGAAGTGGCGACGTACACTTATGGAACCCTTGCAAAGACAGGGTCGAATCAGACGACCCAGCTCTGGTTCTGCATCTACACCGTCGAGGCAAATGCGACATTGTTTCTCGGTTTCAGCATCCTGGCCATCCATGTTAGTGATATTAGAGTAAACGTGGTTCGCTGACGTCAGCGACACGACAATTAATCGTGTCATGACCGTTCCGAATCCCAGCAATAAGTTGATGTACCAAAGTTGGTGTCAACATCTATTGAGTATTAGTAAACGTAGTATGCTGTATGTAAGTATGTGACTATGTATGCATGCCTGATTAAAATTTAAGAATAAGGAAATAGACAATCAAGACATTAGTATGGAGAATACGGGATGGGATTAATATGCAGTATAGTCAGTCTAGTATAGGCAATGCCACTTATTAGAGGTAGCAACGCGAAAAAGTACTCGGTGGTAAGGCACAGGGCCAATTTCCTCTGGCGACTGCATCTTCCCAATCACGCAAGTCCGAGCGATACAGATCGAGAGCAGCTCTGGCGTTCTCCAACGGGTTAGCCTCCCCTTCTTGACATCTCCTGCACATGAGTCTGACGAAGATGCTCAACAAACGGGAAAAACGAGAATTATCAAGAGTAACATACTGCCATGACAAGGTCTGGAGACCAATTATATGATTGGGCGAACGCAACGCGTTTCTAAAGGGCTACAAAATATGAAAAAGGAAACCAGTTTGGAGCCAATAGTTCAACTTACTTGATACAACGCAACATCCCTCGTCGTCGAAGCAACGTGACTTATCCCTAGAACTGTATATATTTGGGATACATTTAACATGTTGAGAGATGACCATAAAGCAGCGGGAACACATCAGATAAAAGACATGTGAGTTGTTATGGAGTATATCCCACCTGAAAGATCATTCCAGAGACTGTGACCAACCAAGACATGACCCTTGATTATGCTGGCAACGTGTTGCTGAACGGTACTGAACGGAGCGGCATTCCCTAGAAAAACCGGATGTAGGTACAAGGTAAGCACGATATTAATGAGAAGACCGGAGACTTACCACCATATAGATGCTGGGGTTCGATTCCCGTTTGAGCAGTCCGATAATCAGTGACCTGAAACGCGTCGTCACGTCGGTCAAGTTGAACCGTTCGCCACAAAAAGAACGAACCTTCATTGTCGGCTGTACATAGGTATCAAGAATGGTCTGGCCACGGAAATCGACAATAGCGATGCGGCTGGGAGGGTGTCAGAACGCGAAACAGAGCAACAAGTAGGAAGAAATGTACGCCAGCATAGAGGTTGTTCCGCCTGGTCCGACACCGACGTTGATGCAGGAAATAGCATAGATCTGTTTAGCCATTGGAATGAGTGTTGCAAGAGTGAGAGACAATGGTAGCTTGGGGAACTAGAAAACGGACCTTAAATACCAGAGTTTTTAATGAAGGATTTGATTGACATTCAAGGTAAGTGAAAATGAAAATCGAGTTCGTGAGCAGTCAACAACGATCTGAGCCCCCGTAAAAATCGCACTCCTTCAATCACGAATAGAGCGGAAATCATCTTATCTTATCGCTCTCCGAAGCCACCCCGAGGGCTCCCTCCTTTCCGTTCCTCAAAGACCATCCCTCTTTGTAGTCATTATGTTTCGTTCACCGAGACACTGCTGTCGCTCTCATCTCTCGTATATCCTCATCCAAAAATTCTACCTTACTCGTTGTCTTCCCTCCGCCTATTTTCCCCGTGCTTCCGAAGCGTAGATCTTCTTCAAGCTCTTGACGGTCCCGAGCCTTTTTCGTCATTTCTCCATTAACACCTGACAGTAAGCGCCGAAGGCGTCGGGTCACGGCCCATTTTTGCACCACTCCTCAGATGTAATTAGTATGCAATTAGCAGGTGTCACAGGCCGCATCTACTTATCAAGCTCTTCCGAAGTTCCTCGACTTCACCCAGCTTCTACGTCTTTCAAATATCCCCGTCTATTACTCTCTGTCTAAGATACACGAGCCGTCTTTGTTTCTGAAGTTTGCGGCGTCTCGCCAATCGTAATTGCTGCCAAAGAGACATTTGCTTGACTGCATTTGGACATCTACGTTTTGACGGACGAGGCAGGAATGTTTTATGAGATGCAAAATCCGTCCAGGCCCCAATCGTATGATTTGGCGCCACAGGTGAGGATCGTCCACAACTTCTTTCGCGACCAAACATCATCCGGACAATGTCATGTCGCCCTTCCTTTAACGCAAGCCTCGCGACGCGTCTCCGAACTTGCCGATCTTCTACCTGCGATCCCCATCTCCTTTTGAAATTGACCAGTGTTTGGAAAGCCAAAGTACCACATCGTGCCACCGAGCGTAAATTGCTTAGCAATAGAAACAGAGTTTCCGAGGTCGGCTTCAGTGATGGGTGTGATGAAAGCGAAGCCATCAAGATTCGCCGATTCTGGTGAAACCTTTTCACGCCTCTCTGGTTAGAGCCAAAGACTACGAGAAGGTTTATGATGTCCAAGCAAACTGTAACATGTTTGCGGTCCATGTCCAAAGGGAGTGAAGCCAAATACGACTTTGCCATGGATAGGGCATGTTTTTGCATATGGAGTTGGAATAAGGTTTGAATGGAAAAGTAGATCACTTTTGGACGAGACTGTGCGAGTGTAATTGGTGGACGATGCGTCATCAACTGCACGTAGCGCCGAGCGTATGCAGTAAAAGGTTTTTCAAACCCTTCTTCGTTCTCAGAATGACCTCTTGACGTCTCTCGCTTCCGAAAAGTTCCTCTCTTCAGTGACCTGAGAAACTCGAGCCATAAAGTTTCATGCATGTCACTCAGTCTCGTCTCTCCATTCCCTCCAGAGGTTACGCCAGTAAACTGACGCCATGCAAGATCCCATCTTCCTGTATATGCCATCAATCGAATATATAACTTTTGAGTTTCCAGATTCGGGTGAAAATTATTATGGGCCATGGTTTCTAATAGTCGCGTCGCAATACCAAAGGAAGCATGTTGCAACGACAGACTGATAAGAAAATTGAAAGAACGCGTCGACCAAAACTCTCGGTTGAATTGGTAATAGTCGAGCAATTGCGGAAGAGTCGCACGAGGTACTGTATGGGGAGATACGAGTTGGATCAAAACATTATAGAGTTGTCGGCGGCTGGTTATGGAAGTGAGGAATGTTGGTGACTTTGACGTCGGGGAAATTTGTGAAAAATAATGGGAAGGATCGCCCCAGCGACATGATGTAAACATGAATTGCTCGTCGTCAATCCAATCGCCTTCCATATAAACAGAACGTCCTGGATCAAAGGGCTTCATGGAGTGTCTACTCAAGGTATTAGGGTTGACGTAGGAGTACCCCGGCAGACGCGTCCGCTGGCATAAGTTAGTTGGTTTCGGTGTAGCAATGCGAGTATCAGATTCGTGAAATTTGGAAGGTTCTTTGGGAGGACTGATAAAAAAGACACGTCAAATTAGAAGCCAAGATACAAGACGAATGACTCACTTGTCGACAGGAGCGACGAGCATTGTCGTGGACAGCGTGTCGCCGTCACGGGGTGCGGAGGAAGGACCCGGAGGGGATTGTTGGGCGACACTGGAGACACAGCGAGACCAGGCACTGGCTGCAGCATTCTGGAGGATGGAAGAAAAGGTCAGAACGCTGGTGGAACGAGACATCCATCCTGCGTAGCGCATGCATGGATGTGTCGAGCTCAAGATTTTGCCAGTTTGCTTTCCCACGACGGTTGTAGTCATAAATCATGCATATTCATAAAAAACAATGTGCCAAGTATCGAGAATAGTATGTATGTGTACAAACAAGCGTCTTCGTGCTCATCCTAGTCCGTCTACGACTCTTCCATCCGGTACTGATGTATGCGTTGCACTAACCATCCAACCTTCATCACAAAGTTGTCCCTCACATTCTTAAACATAACAACCATCCAGGAATCGGGTGAATTCGAGTCCGCATAGCCATCAAGCTGTCGAATCCACCCAGAAGCCATTTCACTTCCAAACATCCCTCCTTCGTGGTTAACAATCGTGTCAAGTCTGCATATCCATGCATTCAACTCGGCAGCTAACCTGTCCCGCAAGTCAGCTTCGAGGGCAGATTGCACTAGTATCGGCTGAGACCATATATGGCTGGTCACAGCAGAGAGAAATTGAAAGGTGTCGTTGGGATGAAGCTGGGCGGACCGACTAGCGTGAGATGATGTAGATCGCACCGCGTTGTTTTCGACAAAGGAGAAATAAGGCATGTAAGTGGAGAAAGCAGACACAAACTCTGTGAGAGCTGGGCGTATCCGGGAGAGAACATATGAATCTCGCATCCCGTTGTTCTGGGCTTGAGGGTTAGTTGGACTGAACCCAAAGCCAAAGCCGAGGGGGTTTGTTGACGAAAAGGGTGCGGCATTGGAATGAGGGTATGCATCACGAAGTTTCTTGGCAGCAGCTGCCAGGACCTGGAGAGCAGTTTCGATTGTTGGAGGTGGAATGAGCGAAAGAATATCTTTTTTGAGAGAAGGATGTTTGTCGACAAGAGCAGTCAGTATAGGAAGCAAAGATTGTGAAGGCAAACGTGCTGATACATAATTAGCATGCCACACCAAAAAAGTCGAGTACAAGACTCACCCAAGAGCACACCAATGTCCACGTCTTGTTCGCTGCGGCTCTGGGCCCTCTCCTCTTTCGAAGCCCTGTCATCTTTCAAGGTCGCTTCACCGGAAGTTGGAGAAATACGAGCTCGTTTGGCAAGACCGCGTTTTGGACGGTCTGGAGTAGGACTCCGATCCATAGCATCTTGAGAATTCTCCGAACCATCTTCCGAGTCATGTCTTCGCTTCTGTGAGCGCACAGTAGAGTTGTGGTTTGAGCTCGAGGCGAACTGATTAAAGGCGGAAAGGTGGTGAGTGGGGGTGGGGGAGGGCCACTGAGTGGGGTTCATGGAAGAGGATAAACCAAAACCAAAGGTAGGCGCATCTTTATGAGGACGAGAATGGAAACCTATTGAGGAAGGAAGAACATTGGCCATCTTGGTGAAAGACCAGAAACACAAAGCTTCCTGGCCCAAGCTCGGCCTCGCTGCAAGTCACATTCTCACAATCAATCGCCGGCCCTAAACTTCCTCTTGAAAAGTCACGCTCTCCCTCTTTTTTTTTCTTGCTTTCCTACCACATGGTGAGTACACCTTTTTGCTCTTCTTCTCGGTGAAGATCCAAATGAATCGCTACTTCGAGGTCCTTGGGCCAATGAACCATTTTTTATATACCCAAATTTCTGAGAATTTCTATCGTTACTGTTTGTGTCGTCTTACTGACCTGTCTAATCTAGACCCCGTAATCCTCGTAATCTCACAACATGGGAGACGTTATGGTGAGTCCCGTTCCTTATAAAACCCTTCATGATGTGAAATATCTAGAAGTCAAGCACAGATCTTCTAAAGGAAGACTTGACGATTTTTACCATGCTAATACTGAACCTCTTCCGTCTTTTATAACGACCGATGCTGACCGTTCTTGTAGGATTGTAGGTTCTTTGTGAGCATTATTTCCTCTCCATCATCCCTATGATTACTTCCATAACTCTACCGAATATTTTTCGTGACGAATCAAATGGAAAAAATGTCTTCAACCTTATGATTTTACTCTGATTATTGTAATAACCATCTCGACTGACTGGTTTTCGTTCAGCACCTGTGGGATACGAGACCATTGGAATTGTATTAACGATAGTAATGAACACAGTAATATAATAAGTTTGTCCATGTCTACCATCTAATATTCACTTTTGAGATTTTAAGTGCGAGGAGGAGGAGGATACGACCAGGACATGTTGAGAAGCCACATCCCCAACAATAGTATCACAATCCATGCCTTGGCGCCCACGTTACCAAAGAAGCTAGTAGGTTTGAATCTGGACGGTCGGGGGTTGTCTGCTAACCTGTCAACCCATCGACGACGGTGGCTCGAGGTATTCTCCGTTGATGCCGACGACTCGGTACGTGACGATAACTCTATTGCACTCGTAGAAGAGGTAGGAAGTGCTTGTGGTTTCGATTTCGAGTCATCAGAGCAGATTATCGTGACGATATTACCAGTAGCTCGTGCAACTTGATCAGAGACGTAGACAAACATGATGGACGTCACCACAAAGTTAAGTGGTCTCCAAAAGGTCCCCGGAAGCACTAGCAAGATACCTTTGGTATCCGCAGCCAACCAAAGGTGGTACTGGATGATGAAAGTCTCCAATGAGCATCGCCCAATGAATGCAAAAAAGTGCGAGTTTGCTGAGCGTAAAACTGGGTTAGCGTTTCGGAGAACCACGAAAGCCAAAACCGGTATGACGGATATATATGGATGCCATGTGTTGTAGGTAAACTTGTCCTCTTGATAGAGTTCAAAAGCGAAATACCACAAAAATGCGGCCATAGATGCGCCAATGGCGACATTGACGGCCAACGGCCAGTGAGGCGACTCTGTCATACGATGCTCACGGATCTTTATGACAGCCAGGGCCGCAAACATTCCAGCGTAGACAATCCACAAGTCCAGTTTGACGCGGAAAGACCATTCCTGGGCGGACCAGAAGATGCCAAAGTAGTCGGCAAGAATTTGAAATAGGAAATCTAGAGGTGCTCTATCGTGCATGAATAAAGTCATTAGAACAGCGGAAATGACGAATTTTCCAACAATAAACGGAGTTCGATCGTTGTATTGAGAGCCAGCTAACATGGTGAAGTAAATGACCATGAACCATAGGGAAACGAGTGGAGAAAAATAGTATGCAAGATAATCGGCATCCATAAGATAAGCTAAAAGCAAGGTGAACAGATTCAAGCGGAGCATTACCTATAGTTAAATGTATCAGACAAGACGTCCTTACCAACGTAACCAGAATGACTCACTTGAGCTACACGCAAAAAACCAAAATCGGCTTTCTTGAGATAATACGTAGTGTGTCCGTAACCTGTCATGAACAGATACGAGGCTACAAGAACACGAATGGGATTGTAGATACCCGATATCTTGGATGCTCCCAGGTAGTGGTAGATAAGAATGGCGACTTGCATCCAGCCTTTCCATTCATCTGTTTGATCGCGATTGAGAAAACCCAAATCTTTATCTGCACGTTTGACTGTAGCTAAGCCGAGAGCTAAGGTACTCAGCGTCAAGAAAGCAAATGTCCATGGAGAAAAGGCTTTCTGCTCTTTGAGCCAAACGCCAGTGCGATCAGCCAGGTATATGAGCATTCCGGCCACAGAGATCGCCAACATGGGATTTTTTTCTGCAACGGATAGCCAGTCATCTATAGAAGAATCTATATTGCAATTAGCACCCGAAAATACGATAAAGCGTTGACATACGGTTTTGCAGCATAGCATGTATGCCGTAGAGAGCAGACACAACAAGCACCCCGATGATCAGAAACTGGGGAATAATCGGCCAAGGATAACTGTGACAGCATGTGCTGTCAAAGGGATATCGTTTTGGCAGTTTGTCGTTACAATGAAGGTTAAGTAAAATATTTGCTTGTGCTCGGACCACAGCGTCAGAAAAGTGTACACCATCCTCAGTTTGGGATGGGTCGAGCAATTGGTTGAAGACTAATGGAAGTGAGATCGGAAGAGGAGAGTGCTCCAAAAGTTGTACTTTATTCGCAACTGGGGAGTGAATTCGGTGATATAAGTCGGAGTTCATTGCGTCTATGTCAGAAGAGTGCATAGTCATGGCACGATCGCGCGACAGCTTGACAGGGATAACCTCTTCTACAGGCAAGAACACAACCCTGTCAGCAGGAAGGCGCGGACCAAGTCCGACCTGATCCAAAAGATGTTCCGTGTTTGCTTCCCAGTGAGCAAGGCCTCCACTCTCACTATACCGTAGATACCAGAGACCGCTACCCAAAACGAGAATGGCCGGTCGTCGTGAAGGAACTTTTGGCGAGCTCTCCTCATGTGTACCAAGACTGACAGATTGCAACGTGTGTGATGTGTTAAGGTAGGGATCCCAAAAGAACGAAGTGGTGACACCACTTTCTGATTTTAAAGTGTGGTTGGCATGTTTTTGATTATCCACTGGCTGAGTAGGGAGGGTTGAATCCAGCAAGTGTGCAAACTGGAAGAACAATCGCCGCGTAACAGAGTCCCCTATGAAAACGACTTCACCAGTGCCCAAACACGCTGAAGAATCTTTTTGGGAATAACTTCGAAGCATGCAGCCTGAAAGCGACGTCAGGCAAACATGAAAGAGCAATCACTAGCACACACCATCAGGCTGCCAGACTCTCTTCCCATAATCCAGCCAACCTCCCCGGTTGATTAACGCCTCGCAATGCAACGGGTCATACTGATCTGTACCAGCCTGCAATTGAGCTTCTGCAAGGCAAAAAATCAAGAGATTCTTAACACACCAAATAGAACGTATCGTCCTATTCCTATGCATAATGAGAAGGCAATCACGGCGTATCCTAGAAAGTGTGGCCATGAAGGATTCAGCGAGTAGCCAGAAGATGACGAGACCATGAAATCTCCGAGTTTTAGTTGTTCACCGGTCAAAGTCTTGATGAGGCCAGCCACGTCAAGTTAATTCGAAGCTTCAACGCAGTGGAGCCAAATTTAGACAGAACATTTGTTACATAATATAGTAATGTTGGGAATGGTAATTAATTACATGCAGGTATATAGAAGTAGGATATGTGTGACAGAAAAAATGGTTTGTAGATATAGAGGTCCGTTTGTTCTTCAAGAGTCCATCTTATGGCATAAGGAAGAATCAATTCGACGTGGTTACAAGTCCTGAAAAAAAGTAAGCATCACTTGAAGCACTTGCAGTCGTCAAGAAATCATACCGGTTCTGTAAAGACGTCAGTATGGGGATTCAGACAAGCAGTGTAAGCTACGTACCCTTGACAGTGGTCATTCGCGTCTGTCGGGAAACATGACAAGTAACGACATCCCGAGCAGGCTACAAGTGTGGCAAGATCAGTACAACACGACGAAAAGACATCACCGTCACATACCGGCATACGGGTCGGAAGTGTAAAAGTTCCTTATCAGAACCACGAACAAGACAATAGCTAGAGGGATCGCAGCCAAACGGAAGCTCCACATTATGGAGCGGTGCCGCTGGGAGGTGCTTATTACAGGATAGAATGTTGTTCCAACCAAAAGACCCATGAGGAATCCTCCGAGATGGGCTGTGAAACAGGACTGTAAGGATAAGAAAGTGAGAAGCAATCGACAAAACATACCAAAGTTGTCGACATCTAAGGCGAATGTTTTAGAAAAGCAGATAAAACAGTCACATGAATCACTTACAAGGAATGTATCCTATCGCAACACCAATCAAGAGTTCGATGGTCATGAAGATCAGCTAAAACATGATCAGCAGGGCATTAGAGAGGCTGGGTAGTATCTTCCTTACCTTGCGTACAGGCCGGTACTGATACTTCCAGTGAGCGAAGAGGTCTACCCATGTGACTGCCACTGTTCCAAAGATTGCACCACTGGCTCCCACAGATGGTATGCCAACCAGTGCAAAATTGCCACCGAGTACATTTCTAGACACACATTAGAATGATAGCCAAGACCTCAGGAGATATCATACCCGAATATTCCGGCTGCAAAATATGTAATAAAGAACCCCCCAGAACCCATCTCTCTTTCAATCTGAGAAATCAAGGTTAGTGGCCCATGTTAGCGTATATCAGGCAGACATACTTGAGCAGTTATGGTCAGCTGAGCAAACATGTTCAAAAGCAGATGGATGAATCCGGCATGCAGAAATATGGGGACAATAAATCTAACAAGTCGTCAATTTCGTGGCCTTGAAGTTTCTTCCCCTTTGACGCACCGGAACCATTGATTAGGTTCCCCATCAGAGAACCCACCGAACCCGCAAACATCTTCCAGTGAACAATTCAGATCTGTGTTGGAAGTCGCGCTCATACCTGGTAAATACCGGTCAGCCATCTAATCAATACGACGACACGAGACGAATGCACAGGCCATCTTAAAGTTGGGTGGAATACTGTCGACTAATTTCATACACGGTCTGTTCAAATTAGTTTAGATGAATTCAGCCAGTCAACCAATGCTATACTTACGGGAAACGGGCTCCGATATTGATCAACACGGCCGATGCAGGTCCCAACATGTAGTTGACGACAGGCTAAATGTCATCAATGCCGAGGACATCTTGGAGAGCATAGGACGTACCTTGAAGGAGACTGGGGTTCCTTGTGCATTCGAGTTGGAGACCAGTTCATAGATGAACACCGCACACATCGCAATCGTCAGTGCCCATACTGAATCGGAGAGCGTAAGATTGGGTCTAGTCAGATTATTGCCATCACGCACCAACGAAAGGATATCTCTGTCGCCCTATGCCCCGTTTCTTATCCTCTATCCTCTGATCTAATGGGTATTTTCCATAATCTCCGGGGGTTAGGAGCTTTGCTAAGGGACTGGCTTTCTCTGATACAGGTTTTGCATGAGTTGCATCGTAAGGGTCAGAGGGGTCGGCGTATTCTGAGAAAAAAACCAATTAGCAGTCATCCTAAAATTCGGTTTTGATATTTTAACTACCTAAATCTTGGTATTTCCCAGACCGACCCATCCCTATAGCATTGGAAACGAGAGGTGCATCCGAGGCTTCTGTAGTCTCTACAAGGTGGCCGTACTTGTTGTCGTGCGAGTCGTGATAATCTTCGTCAATGGCATCGAGTCGAACAGGTGATGGTTCGGGTTGAGAGTACATTGAAAGGCTTGAAGCCGTTTTACGACTGGTCAAGCTTGCCCCTCGGATTAGACCTGGCTGTCTTTTCGCGACTAGACCGTGGTCAAAAGCTTCATCTTCTGGGGATTTCGGAGGGACGGAGGGTGTATATTCGTTTCTTGTAGCAAAGGAGACAGTGCGTTTTACATTTGTCGGGTCCCTAGCATCATTGGAGTAAGAATCGGTCATTTTCAAAGAGAATCAAGCTTGCGGAAAGGAGAGCAGAACAGCAAGATGATGGTCGCTTGAATAAATACAGGTGGCCTATGAACGCATCGAAAATGAGCCGCGCGCAGCCCTAGACAGACGGAATAAACAAACAGACAAAGACGTCACACTGCCTCCTCATGGCATGTCCATTTGATCGCACCAATCCATGTATTGCTTGAGATTCCTTTCTATTGTAAGTACAACTATTACATTTTGCAGACGAGAGAAAGTACATATATAGACAGCTTGAAGTTTTCAAACAGATCTAGCAGTAAGTGAGGAAAATACCCGACTTCACTCTCATGTCCGTTGATCCACAGGCGTTGTTTCCCCAGCATGACTAGGCCGACCCTTGCCCTTGACGGAGCGTTTTCTCGTAAGTGGAGTCAAATTCGTGTTGACCTGGAGTTCACCAACTGGTTCCAAGGTGTTTTCCTCCCCAACCTGATCCGCTGCTCCTTCATCCTCATCAGCAACAGGTTTTCCCCATCTGGACGCTGAAGCTGCACCGTCAACCCACTTCAGAGCACCGCTCCCCAAATTGCGCAGCTTGCGATTCTTCGCTCGCCAAGGCATGGCTCCCACGCTGGATCGACTAGCACTTCTGGAATCGGAAGCGTTTGACCGTTTATCATCATCTTGTCGTGATGAATTTCCTGGTAAGGCTCCCAACATACGCGGATTTGAAGGAAAGACCAGCGGCAGCATGTACCGAGAGTCCAGAAGCTCGCCCAAGACTTTAGGAGGTTGAGGAGGTTCCCAGGACGACTTGTCTGTACCTCTTTCGAATAAGAGATCAATGCCTTCTTGTGCCGCCACTATTTCCGAGGAACTGCTGACGGACATGGTAGATGCTTGAGCAGAGTTATCTGGCGAGTCTGTGGCGAATGAAGAAACGCTGCCTTCGCGATCCCTCTCGCGGTCTCCCATCTGAAAGTAAAAGTATGAGCGAATGCGATTACGAGACTGGATAAAGAATTGAATGACCTCTTTGCGCATCGCTTCAACACCAAGCTTGACGCGATGCCGTTCCCAGTCTTTCTGAAGTTGTGTCAAGTATTGTATGCACTCGTCCGTCATCCTGCCTTCGTTAACCTCGTACTTGTAGTCTCGAACAGCTCGTCGCATCTAGGTATGGACAGTTTGTCAATCATAATTGATTTTGCCTGTTACGAAAAGCAATTACCTGAAGAGGATTTATGCTCTTCATCGTTTGTATTGTAGCAACGAGGTCGGGAAATTCTGTTATCGACGAAAGGCACTGCATACTGTTAGTGGTTGCAAAACAGGGATTAAAGTGGTGCTCACTTGCAACCAGTTCAAAAGATCTCTAACTGGTGAGAAGTGGTTCTGGACTCCCCGGGGAAGGCCCATTTGCCCGACCCATTCTTCAAGAGCGCTCAAATTCATACCAATTTGGACGGCTCTCGATCTGCGAATGAGAAATTAGCCAGAGTCTGGGAGAATCGAAGATATACTAACCGGCAGATATACTTTTTTCGAGTGATTATCCTATTAAAGAGTTCGCCTTTGTGGTAGTTAGCATGCAATCACTGTTTCTGACAGTATGAACCTACAAGATGTCCAATACATCACTTGTGACCATAACTGAGTAATGAGGGCAGGATTGACTTCAGAGAGGGTTAATAACGTATGGAACGCGGCAAGATACGAGGTCAGCTGTGAAGGAGAAGGTGGAGGCGGGGCATCTGAGAATATGGCCTGCAACGGCGTCGCACTGGAAGACGCTCGGTTACGGGAGAAGCTCTGTCTAAATGACGAAAAACCTCTTGAAGTAGACGAGGAAATCGTAGAAGAAGGTGAAGGAGGACGACCAGGACTTGGAGGGGGATGTGATATCGAGTTACTTGCCCTCACAGTAGAATTGGGCGTCATGGTGGTGGTCTTTTTCTTGCCAGTCAGCGAACGGAGGAAGGTCCATTCGGACTCGAATTGGATGGAATCGAATTCAGAGCCCAGAGACTGGTAGTCTAGAAGAGCACTATCTAGAAGCTCGTCTACCTTGCGCTCGGCAAGTCGAATAATAAAAACTAGGGAGATGAATACATTGTCACGGATAGCAGGCGGGTGAACCTCACCAAAGACAGAATTTATAGTTTCTTCTATGAGTTCAAACGAGCCGAGCATTTCACATGCCTCGCTTATGGAAGTGTCGCATTGCATCAAATGCAGCCAAACTGTCGTGTTGTATAGCCAAAAAACCAGGCAGGTAATGTCTTCTGGGCGACTCTAGTGCGCAAAGTCAGACCAGAGACACGTTATCGAAAACATGTAACCCACGAAAAAGCAGTCTTCTATTGCCTCTGTCGCGCCCAACATGAAATCCTCTAGCCAATTATGGTCACACGTTAGACATGCAAACCTTGCCAACATGTATAAAACGTTGGCGGGCTGAGCATCCCGAAATGAAGGCGGATAATTGGTTATCAAAGAATCAAAGATATTCGGTAGTTCAACGGGTGAAAACACGAGCATCGAGGTATAATCTGGAGGTGGGGTCTGCGAAAATGATTAAAACCTGCAAGCTGCCAGTAAGAGGACGGCATACATAGACAGTGTCATCTTCATCTTCATCGTCGTCGTCTGAATCAGAGTCGGAAAAGGAGTTTTCTGGGTCATTCCCCCACCATCTTGGAGGAATTCCCAGAACCTTGCCAACATCCTCTCGAATAGATTGTTGCCTTCCTTTACGTTTCATTAGTTCATCAAACTGGCGTCGTTTCTGCTCCATACGACCGCCCGTCCAACCTTCGCCCCTCATTGCCTCTTCTAAAAGCAAAGCAACGTCGGCCCGGCCTGGCATAATGGTATGTGCAGTAACAATGTCCAGCGGAGTGAGATTCCGACGTGTTACATCAAAAGGAGAGCATCCATGGGTCATAAGAAATGATATGAGCGTAGGCGGGGATAAAAGAGCAGCGTGGTGTAACGGTGTCCATCCAGCTTTTGTAAATGAGTAAATAGAAGATAATGTCAATGTCGTTATTAGTACTACTTCTCTACAGTACGTACCTTTATCTGGACCCAAATCTGCACCTTGCGCGACAAGCAACCGAACGCACTCTTCGCGTTCCACATCTCGGTCTGAATCTGCTCCAAAGCCGTGTATTGTTAGACTGACGAGACCGACGCCATCTTCGTCGCGGATGTCTAAATCAAGGTAGGATTGGGCCTGAGGGTCTGTAAAGAGATACTGGAGAACAGAAATCTCTGCAAAGACACATGCACGACTCAGGCAGTGGCGGACAAGTTCGGCCTTTTGATCTGGATTGAGGCCCGAGTGGGAGGAGAGATGAACAGCGATGTGTGCGGTCGAAGGATAGAGCGGGTGTAGATCTGGCTCAAAAAGATCGTCGAAAGAACGAATAGAAGTAGGTGAGGAAATGCTTTCTCGAAGCATGAAAGTCGAGTGTACGTGTAGGTGGTTGAGAAATATTATTGCATTACATATGCCTAACGACTATCTTGCCGGTCACAGTCATGTCGTTGAAACGACCCCATCCTCCAGAAGATCTCGATGCAGACGGCTCTCATCATTCCTCAGCAAGTATTGGTGGAAGTGACACGGATAGGTCGTACGACTCGGCGGACGACATTGCAGACATGAAGCCTCAAAAGTCTCGTCAGACAAAGAAACGAAAATTGCGAGCTACTGGATCATCGGCATTTGGTGCTACACTACAGTCGTTGCTCAACACGGAGACATCGTCGAATCTACCACTTTCACTGAAGCCGTCTGTGGCGAGAAAGCTAAACGATGAAAAGTTGGAGGCAAAAGCGAAACGGGTTCTGCAGGTTGAAAGGAGAGAAAAAGAGGACCAGGGCAGGATAACAGATGTTATTGGTGGATGGGGAAACGAGAGCGAGCGCGCACTGCGAAAGGTTGCACAGCGAGGAGGTGCGTAGAGTTGTTAGATGGGAAGAAAATGTGCTGACGGCTTTAATAGTGGTCAAACTGTTCAACATGGTCCAACAGTCACAGGCCAATGCTGCAGCATTGGAAGAAGAGAAAAAGGCTTCAAGAGGGAGTGGAAAGCCGACACTGGCTGCTCCCAAACTAGATAAAAAGAAGGGGAAGCAAAAGGACAACATTATTGGCCGCGCAAAAGATGGCAAGTTGGACTTTTTTTTTCTCCGCGAAAAGCTCTGTTCTGATTTCGTTACAGCTGTTGTAGACAAGGATGATTTTTTCGACATGATTCGGTCGGGAACTGTGGTCTCGAAAGCATAAAAACTCTAAAAGTAGCATACATCCTGTACCATTAATTACGCGTTGACCTGCCCTCAAGTGTGTTGTTGTTTGCATATAAAATGTGAGCTCTTGTTTATAATTTTCCCCATGGTTCGTTTTTTTACCGTTTTTCTGTCTAGGCCTTGGTTAATTGTTCCGACAGTCACCCAAGACGGGAATTCGCAAGGAAGAATGGGACCATCGAATGCATGAAGTACAGCTAACGAAAGCGTGAGTTGTTCGTCCCTCCCGTCTTCTTCGTGATGATACAATCATTGGGAATCTCTCTGATACTCTTTGATGAGCTAAAAAATTGCATGTATTATCTGAAAAAATTTTCCTGCCCACCTTCGTCGCAGACTTGTTGCTAACCAGAATTCACAGTGACATGAACCGACTTGTCATGGACTACCTCGTGATTGAGGGCTACAAGTCGGCAGCGGAAGAGTTTAGCCAGGAAGCACATGTTGCACCGCCAGTTGACTTCGACAGCATTGAGAGTCGGATGAATATTCGGGAGGCGTTGCAGAGAGGTGACGTCGAAGACGCGATTGTACGGGTGAACGAGCTGGATCCTGATGTGAGCCGATTTCCCATGTGTACTAGATGATTAAAACGTTTCATGCACCACTCTCAGACCCTCGGGTCGATGATGAGAGTCGTAAACACCAAAACTTCAGTCTTCAATATGATTCTTTCTTTCTACTGCTACAGAATAGACACTAATACATCTTTAGCTTCTAGATACCAATCCAGAGTTGTACTTTCGTCTTCAGCAGCAGAAACTGATCGAGTATATAAGGCAAGGACGGATCATGGAAGCGATCGAGTTTGCCCAGGAAGAACTGGCGGCACGAGGAGAAGAGAACCCTGAATTTCTCGGCGAGCTGGAAAAGACGATGTCGCTGCTAGCATTCGAGGCAAACTCGTCTGCTCCGAGTGAGATTGCAGAGCTGCTGTCGCCGGGGCAGCGGATGAAGACGGCAGGAGAGGTGAATGCGGCTATACTGGAGAGTCTGAGCCAAGGCAAGGAGGTGAAGCTGGTGAGTCTGCTGAAGCTGCTGAGCTGGGGAGAGACGATGCTGTCTGAGCGGGCAGACATACCGTCGAAAGTGATACTGTAGAATAGTAGTAACGTGACTGTGTGTTACATAAGAATATTGAGGACTTGTTGCTTGTACTTGACCTTTGTGTGCAGCTGGTATCGACGTCTGTTGTGTTGCCCGACTGGTTCTCCCCGCCATCTATGAATTCTCAGCTATGAACTCTTCTTCTTCAAAACCCAGGAAACTCAAGTTCCACGTTACCAACCGCGGCAGTGACAGTAGTGGTGAAGAGGAGGACAGAAACAAGTACAGAGCTAGAGTTGTCCGTGGCCCCCGTTCCCAGCACGATCTCTCATCTCCCTCCTCCACCAGCTCTCCTGCAGTCGAAGAACCGCCCCCGCCCCCAACTCCCGCCCCAGATACTTCCATCAGGTCTCCCCAGAACCCAAGTCCAGCAGACAGAATCCTTATCCTCGTCACCGCAGACTCGGAGCGATATGTCAACGTCGACATTACCGACGCACGCAACCCTGCTTACATTCGCGAGTGCGTTTTTACAAAAGTGCGTCGTTTCTTTTCTCCACAGCAGATTTCTCATGTCTTGCAGCTGAGCATCTTTGACGATGAGGATCAGGCTCGTTTCTCCATCTATCAGACCGAAATAGGTGCCTATGCCATCGGTGAAGCCTTGTCTGATGAACGTCTTTTTGAGCTTTGTCATACTCTCGGTGACTCTAGAGGCACCCTCAAACTCCTCGTCTCTCATTCCTCTGCTCCAATCCATGAACCCTCTGTCCGCCCTCTTCCCACATTTATTCCGTCTGTAAACACCATCCCCCCTCCAGTTCTGCCTCAGCCTCAGCCCTATCCTCCTCTCCGTCCAAAACGTCGCCCCTCATCCAGAAACGAAGGAAGTGTCTCGTCCGCCAGCGAGCAGCCTGAGCTTGCCGGTTACGAAGCTGATCTCGACAATCCAGACCGCGACAGTAATCGAAACACCATTCGTCCAACGCCAGTTGTCGTGCCTCCATCTCCTCTCAACACTCGTCGTCCTGTCCCTCCATTTCCTTCCCGTCCAAACTCACCGCCTCTTCCCCAAACCCCGTCTGTTAACCCTCTTCCTCAGCCCCCTAATCATCGTGATACCATCATCGACAAGTACGGAAATGTCATCCCCACTCCTCCTCCACCTCCTCCCTTGTCCCCAAGCCGCTCCTCGTTTCTCAACGAAGACAACAACATTACCCCAAAAAGTCATCTCAGAACTGGCTCGGATGCTGCTGCAGACAGAGAAAGATATCTCCCCGATTTCCGTTCTCAGTCGAATAGGATGATTCCCGAGCCTTCCCAAGCCAGAGGCTCTAAAAGCCGAGAATACGACGACTCTTGGGTCGTTGTACCCGACAAGAATCAAATCCAGCAAGAATCTTTCCCTACTTCAGAACTGTCTCGGCGGGCTGCACGTCACCACGTTTCTCCCACACGCTACAAAGCAACTTCTGGCAAAACTCTCAATATTCCTGCTCCTCCTAGTCATCCACCGCCAGCCGTGCCCGCATCCAGCAACGATTCTCGCCCAGCCCGTCACGCTGGCCACCCTGTACCACCCAAATGGACCGTCACGTGGAAGAGAGAGGAAAAGGGTAGTGTAGAACAGAAGCCTTTTCCTTCTTCATCCAGCTTTCATCGCCTTGCAAAAGGCGCAAAGAGTATGGACAATATACGTGCCTTTGCAAACTATCCCACTTCTCTGCAGCCTGGCGGCAACCGCTCTCGCCCGAATGTGAACCATTCCGCTCCCCGTCCCAACGGTGGCATGCCCTTTGCCAATTCATCTACAACCTCCACATCACGTTCTGTCAGACCGTTACCAATCCAGGGCAATCCTATTCAAACCCTTTCTCCCGAAGCTCCTCCGTATGTTCGGACACCGTCACATTCTTTGGGCTTCATGTCTCCCAGTCAAGATCCATATATTCGACCACAATCAGCATCCGGAGATGCTGTGCTCTCTCCGACCCAAACACAGAGAACCAACCATCAACGACCATACCAGTTTGACCCCGAATCTGCTCGGTCACCAGGTTCCTTGCTACCTGCACACCTCTACGTACCTACCAACGGGTCCCGTTCAACTAGTGCCCTGTCCGATTGGTACGCTGATGACCGCCACTCTTCACGCTCTTCTCCTCCACGAAGTCCCAACAGTCCTCGTAATCCGCCAATATCCCATGACCAAGTAAATGGCTTTGACACCCTAGTAGATTTGAATGGCAGAAGCAAACGTAATTCTGATGCTACCTTGAGGAAGGAAGATTATCCATGGATGTCCAAATTCCCTGACAGACCGTCCGAGTCGACGCTGGTTACCTCTGACAGCAGCAAACACCAGTCAGACAACAGCTTCATCTCGACATCTTTACCTTCCGTCGACACTTCACCTCTCGATTCTTACGGTACATTCAGGTCGTTTAGGTCCACTTCGAGTGCCGATTCAGATGATACTGGCACTTCATTGTCAATATGGAACCGACCACCTGCAGCGGACCAACGATCAAAATCAGGTCAACGGCCACCATTGACTGTTCAAATCGAGACCAGCAATGGTGTGCAACCCGTCTCGATACCTTCTTCCTCGAATCAATCATCACAACAATCCACTCGTGCACCCTCCACACCCGTATACTCTTTCACCTCTTCATCGCCCTCACCAACATCGCGAGCTAGTAGAAAAGCGAAATCCAGAGCAAGTGTATTTGGTGCTGTCGAAGATGAAGACGATGGCTCGTGGGCACCGCGTCCGCCACCAGAAGACATGTACGACAGACTAGAAGAGTACTTTCCTGAACATGACCTCGACAAGCCTATTATCGAGGCTGGTTCGGGAGGTACTTCTCCTACAACCGTCGATCAATCACCAGCGCTACCCGTGCCTCATCCTCCAGAAAAAGAAAAGACGCGAATCAGAGGCAAAAAGTCTATACGGATTGTCGCTGAGGAGCATAAGAAGCGGATTGATCGCAACTCGCGGGTAGAGACGTCGACACTGGCCAACGTCCTCAGGAAGAGGAGTACGAAACTCTGGGGCAGCAAGATTGAAGAGGTTACGACCGACCGTATCAAAGAGAAGCCCATTGTCCCTTCACATCCAGAATCACCTTCAGCTCCAAGTAAGAGTAAGTAGCCTAGTTTTTTGGAGAGGCTGTCGCTAACAAGTTCTTGCAGGCTTCACTTGGGTCAAGGGAGGACTCATTGGGAAGGGAACCTATGGTCGTGTGTACCTGGCGATGAATGCCACAACCGGTGAAATGATGGCTGTCAAGCAAGTTGAGATTCCACATACCGCCAGTGACAAGAACGACTCGCGGCAAGTAACGGTCGTACAAGCGCTCAAGATGGAGAGTGAGACGCTGAAAGATTTGGATCATCCGAACATTGTCCAATACCTAGGGTTTGAGGAGACTCCGGAAAACCTTAGCATGTACGTGTCTTTATCTCTTTCGAAAAAGTGCTGTTTGAATTGACTTGCTGTGTCTTTTACAGCTTTTTGGAGTATGTTCCCGGTGGTTCAATAGGTAGCGTTCTTCTCAAACATGGCAAGTTTGCGGAAGATGTCACCAGGTCATTTACGGGGCAGATCCTTGCTGGCTTGGAATACCTTCACTCCAAAGGTATCCTCCACAGGGATCTGAAAGCGGACAATATCTTGGTTGAGATGTCTGGTGTCTGCAAAATCTCGGATTTCGGTATATCTAAACGGACAGATGACGATGATGGTGGTGCTGTCACTGCTATGCAGGGAACCATCTTTTGGATGGCACCCGAAGTTGTGAATCCCACGCCGCGAGGTTACAACTTCAAGGCCGATATCTGGAGTGTGGGTTGCGTTGTATTGGAGATGTGGGCCGGTATGAGGCCGTGGCAGGGTGATGAGATGGTGGCAGTGATGTTCAAGTTGTATCAGTCAAAACTTTTACCACCGGTTCCTACAGGTGTTGTGTTATCACAGCTTGCGGACGACTTTAGGATGAAGTGTTTTGCAATGTCAGTTTTTTCTTTTCTCTTTCGTCTTGGTCAATCTCATTTGTTTTTACAGAAATCCAGACGAACGTCCGAGTGCTGCTGAATTACGGAACCATGCATACCTACAATTACCCCCAGGCTGGGAATTTAACGGATTCACGTAGGATATATCATAGCTACTAGTACTGACCTTTTCCTTCCCTCTTTCCTCAATTCGCTATGTGTACAAATTTGTTTTCAGTACTGCGCATCTACGATTTCTTCTCCCTTTCTCACTCATTTTACACAATCTGCATTTTTTGTCTACTGTCCTCACATTGTCCTTTTGTTTTCATTAGCTTTATCTGGTAACAATGTAGCAATTCCTAATACACATTGAACTGCACACAAAAACAAAAATACCTGCTGTGACGTCAGGTCTATAATTGTCGCGGCCAGGGCAACCACAGATCCGGATCCCTGACGTCAATACGTTCAAGCTGGAGGTACTTAGATAACGACCCGGTGCACTTGTCTTAACAACCACCACCCGGAAATGCCCACAGAGCCAGAGCAAAAAGTTACCCGACATTCTCAAGATAACCGTGAACATGATCGCGAGGCAAGGGCCGCTCGTACTATTCAGCGCGCCTGGAGGCGAAGGAACAACAAAGCGACTATGAAATATATGACGTCGGAAGCGCGGTGGAGGGTAAGTATATGTTCATTAAATCCTCCGAAACACCTGGACGGGCACTTACATTCACAGGATGCTGCACTACATGCAAAATTCAAAGTATGATCATGGCCAAAATGAGAATTCATGATTTCGCTAACTTGTGCCTCTTCAAAGCTCGAACGGACAGACGCCAATAAGGGAAAGAATTCTTCCCGTGAACGATGGCAGCGTGCAGGATTTTACGCGTCTAGACTTCGAGATGAGAATGAGGTTTTGAACAAAGCAGATGGTTCGTTGGATTCCAACGCAGATGTGCAAAAGCATCTTGAAACGCAGCATTGGCTGGAACTTGTTGACGGGTGCGTTGTTTTACTTGGTTGTTGGACGTTGACTTGATCTGTTCTGCAAGTAAACATCGCTATGGATCAAACCGTTAAGTATTTGGTTTTGACAAGCCTTGCAGTATTGTTGACTGCCTTTCATTATTAGTAAAGGCTCGTTTCGTGTCTTCTTTGGCTTGGATGATTGTTGATTGTCAAATAGTACTACCACAAGAAATGGCAGGAAAGTGATACCGAAGACAATTTTTTCAAATGGTGGGTAGTCTGTCAGGCTGTGTAGACTCAATCTGAATCATATAGGCTGGATCAAGGAGAGGGCAAAAAACTCTCTTTACCCGAGTGCCCCAGGGAACAGCTGGAGAAAGAGGTCGGTTCACTTCTCACATCTCTAGTCCTAGCTAACTTTTTCGCTGCAGCGAATCATGTAGGTTGCCCCCCAAACTTTCCAGTCTGTGTCACTGAGTCCCGCACCAGGTACCTTTCTGCAGAGCAGAGTACGTCAACAGAAAATGACCGAGACACTATTCATTGATATAAATTTTCAGGGTTAAACTACCTAGCCACAGTCGATGAGGAGGGGAAGCTAAGATGGGCCCGCAACAACGAACTGATAGATACATCGGCAGGACATTGGAAAGATGCCGGAAACGGCGGTGGCATCGTTCCCGATGACCTTCCTGACAGACCTATATCACATCAGAGAGACAGCTTTGAGACTTCATCCTCGTCATCCTCCTCCTCAAGCGAGGAATCCAATGCTGCTATGCACTACGCTGGTCCTCCAAAGGGAAAAAATCGATGGTCGAGGGCTTTTCACAAGTATTTTACTGTCAAAGGGCTTTTGGACAGAATGCTACGGAAAACGGTCAGACGAAATACCTGGATATATGTTACGGTATGTCTTCTGCGAATATTTTTAGAACATTTGATAATCTCCTGCAGGATAAAAATTGTTAGTACCAATGCCTAAATGACCACCTACGATGCTGACCCAATTTACTAGACAATCTCTTCATCGGCATCAAAGGTGAGATCTGCCTGTCTTGAACTAGTCGAGAAGTTGACGCCCCTCAAAGATACTGGGACATTCCAGCATTCTTCATTTCTGGGTGGCGGTCTTGTCACAGCCGCAGGCTTGATATCAGTACGAGCCGGCCTAGTTCATACGCTGTCTCCATTATCTGGACACTACAGGTACGTCTGTTGAGACCATCCTCTGCTGTTGACTAGTCCATGACACATATAATTAGAACGACAGTAGAGGTAAGCACCAAGGCACGCCAGCCCGGGCTAAAGTTGAATCGAGACACCATAGCACTTCCATCGCTTCTTAGATGTCATGGCTGAACGCGGCGTCGACCTACACAAAGCGAAAATCAGTAAAGCTGAAGCGGCACTTTGGGGGTAAGTTTTCTTTCAGCGTGCTGCTGCAAGATCACAATCTCAAGGTATGCAACAGGATTGAACACATTGCCAAATGGAAAAAGAAGGAAAGCGAGCTTAAAAAGGCAGGGAAGCAGAAAGTATCTGAAGCAGGGCGGACCATAGCTCATACTTTCACGTCGGAAGACTCCAGCTGGAAGAAGGAGATACTGGAAGGGCGACGCAAGTCAAACAACGGGGCGAAAGAATCTACCAAAGAGGAAGATCAACACAGTGAAAGATAGTGCTTGGGTGAATCTAGTTCTTATGGATCTGTACATACATACCGGACATTCTTTTTATTGTACAATATTAATTATTGCAGTACCCTAAGCTCTGGACCACTTGCTGCCAAATTCAGATACACCGACAGGAAGAGCAGCCTAGAACCATATATTGAGGAATTTTGAATGGCCAAAGTTGATTAGTGGCACACCTTCTCGTCATAATCAGTCCATTCACTTTCGCTCAAATCTACGTCCGTAAATGGGGTACCCGACTCTGCTCCGACACATTTCCAGATTCCCTGATATCAAATTAATAGAGATAATCACAGGATGAGCAAAGATCTACCTGAGGATCAAAACCAGTAAACTCAAGCCCACGACATTCAATCTTCAAGAATGGTGCAAACTGTCCGTTTTCTGCACTGTAAGGTTTTGGCGGTGAAGCTGCATCAAACTTTGCAGAGCTTTCTCTTTTACATAACCCACACTTCCATACAAAGTGTGCAGTTCCGCCTTTACTTCCAGAGAGTTCGAATTCCTCCTTTTGAAAATAATGAGTATAGAGGTGGAAGCGCTAAGGAGTGTACCTGCCCTACGATTTAGAGCTACGTATTTCGGATGTGTTTCATTACAGCTTGTACACTTGACCTAGCAGATCGACAGAATAAGAGACAAACTGAAGGCTAGATGCGACGCGATGCAGGACCTGGAAGAAATATTGGAAATCGTCATCAAGAGGAATGAGGTTGGTGACATTCTCAAGCTCGGCTTTTATTGAAAGGAGTAGCCACTGGAATCTGATTAGGCCAGATGAATTGTAGTAAAGGCTTGTACTTACCACCATTGTTGTCAGAATCTAAAGTCGTTCTGTCTCACGTGTCTCAGTGTAGAAGTCTGTCCCGTTTTGGCAGGTGACCCAAATTATGGCTTTTCGTGCTGCGACACATCTACTTCGTGCAGCCAATCACTCCTCTAGACCCAGTTCTTTACTGAACTGCTCAGCTTTTACGCCCCGTCTTTTTCATTCCACTCCATGTGTAGCCAAGCGGCCCAAGTTTGAAGATCCCGTCACTGCAGACGAAGCCTGCGACCTGTTAGAGGACGAATTCGATGACGACGACACGGCCTCTGCTGGACATCTTATGCTGAGGGAGCACAGACAAACTCTATACTATATGCGACTAATTGAACACGAGATGCCAAAGCTTGTTGGTGAGTTCGACACGTCTTCATTTTCCTTCTGACATTTGACCTTGTCGCAGCATACCGAAAACCTTTCAAACCACCAACCAATCCACTTGTCGTTCGTTCTCTCGAATATGGTGGCGTTAACCATCCTGTTCTGAAGAAAAGAGTAGTTGTCGTTGCCGTAGACAACCTCCCCCTGCGTAACGATGCTGCAATACATAAAATCAAACTACTCGCCGGTCCAAGATGGTCACCTCGTCCTCCAGCAGACTCTGGAATAAATGAACTGGCTGTTTGGAAGAATGGATACATTAAAATCTCCTGCGAGGATTTCCCTCAACCTATGCAGAACTTGAAGTGGATAAGCGATACTGTAGACAAGCTCGTCAAAGAGGCAAACAATGTGTGTCATTCTGTGTTCTCTCCTGTAATACTATCTGAAATTTCTCCCATAGTCTTCCGATACCTTTGCAGATGTACCTCTAGATGTGCGCCATTTATATTCAAAAGCACGGAAATCAAAAAAGGGTGAACACTTGCGTGGTCGCGTCTACAATCGACCTACCATACGTGATTTTCCTCAGGAATGGTTGCCAGACCGTTCTGTACAAGTTTGAATTGGTTTCTTTACGTCTCATTGAATAGAACCTCTTAATGTTTCTACATTTGAATCGTCCGAGACTATAAATGCGTTTTATCGTCCAAGTAGCTTGAATTGAAGACACGAAATTCCTCGAGCTGGCGCGGGTATTGGTCCGGACCGCCGGGTCAGGCTTCTACCGAGTTCAAGGTACAATAAGGGCTCCAAAAGGCTTGAGAATTGGAAGCATGAGTCTACCACCCAAGACGTTGCGAGCTTCTGTAGCGCAAGCAGCGTGTTGTCAATACGACCTAGAAAAGACTTTGGACAAGTTGGAACGTCTTACCCAACTTGCGAAAGATCGGGACAACTCGCAACTGGTGGTTTTTCCTGAAGGTATGTGAACAAATAATACGCAGAACGATTTTCTGACCACTTGAAAGCATTGTATGCTTTTTAGACATGCGTGGCTGTGGTCGATGGGCTGATAAACTCCATTAGCATCGGAGGTTATCCTAAACGGTCTACGTTCGGAGCTGTAATCGGTGAACGGTCTCCTGAAGGACGGGACGAATTCCTTCGTTACTGGAACGCTGCCGTTGACATACCTGGCCCTGCTATCACAAGGATCGAGGAAATAAGCAGGAAAACGGATGTATTCCTGGTCGTCGGTGTCATTGAACGTGGTGGAGGTACGCTCTATTGTACAGTGATTATGGTTGATCCCACGGAAGGTTACGTCGGGAAGCACCGGAAACTGATGCCAACTGCCTCGGAGAGACTTGTCTGGGGACAGGGAGACGGAAGTACACTTCCTGTCCTAGAGAGATCGTTTAAATCGTCTTCGGATCAGACCCTCAAAGCAAAGCTTTCTGCGACAATATGCTGGTGCGTACAATGTCAATGTCTAAAAATTCACTTTTTGAACTTGTGCTATTGTGCTAGGGAGAATTATATGCCGCTTTGTATGTACACTTTTATCTGGGCGGACAATACTAAACAGTATACTTCAGTGAGATATTACTATTATTCAAAAGGGACTCAAATCTATTGTGCACCCACTGTTGATGCAAGGCCAGTGTGGCAGCATTCGATGAAACACATTGCCTTGGAAGGGCGCTGCTTTGTCCTCGCTGCATGCCAGTTTGCGCAGGAAAAGGACTATCCTGCCGATCACGCAGTCGCTGATCCCAACGTCCGAAATGCTGAAAATATCATGATAGCTGGGGGTTCTGTTATTGTCAGTCCTCTTGGAGAAACGCTTGCGGGCCCATTGCTTGATGGAGAGGGTATTTTGACCGCAGACCTGGATTTGAACGATTGTGTAAGAGGTAAATTTGATTTGGACGTGACTGGCCACTACGCTAGACCTGATGGTAGGTCTAAACGCTGCTTACAAGTCCCAGCTATTGATTGTTCCACGCGATTTAGTTTTTGGCTTCACCGCAAACGTAGTTTGAACTGTCAAAGCAACGCTGTGTTTTCATAGTTGAAATATTGATTCATTGTCCTCCAGCTACAATGTCCCTTTTGGGGAGTGGCTCGACTGGTGTATAAAGCAAGAGGTCTGAAGACTTTTCGTCTCAACTCTATCCCATCTGCTCTTTTTTTTTCACTTCAACTGCTGCGCTGAATCATGAACTGCAAGCTCGAAGCAGGAAACGCGCAGTCCGCCTTGCTTGCGGTCGTCCTTCGCCGACAGCAAGATCTGCAGGTCAGATCAAAAGAAAATCAGCCTTTGCGGTCGAATAAAAGAACACGGAGCAGGGCTAGTTGCGGCCTAAAGACACCATCTCTAGGAAAAGGAGCATTTCTGAAGGATGAAGTACTGCGCAGTGCCAAGGACGGCAGAGTTGTGCGTCTACCTGGACAAAGGAGGACTTCCACCGTCCAATCTGAGCATTCTGCTCCAGGATCTAGTGTCATGAAACCAAGCCCAAATTGTACCGGGACCGTACCAAATAATGGCAATCCAGAAACAACGGAGGTAGACCGGGAGCTTGAGGAACTGTTCGAGATGTACATCAATGCTGATGCATGCGACTGAAGGAATTTTGACTTTATAAAAGCACATTAAACTAGTACATATCTAATATTAATGTTCACGTTGTGTATGCATGGTGGTACGCAGCTGGGGTGATATAGAGAGCAGCGTGGAGATAGCAGATACTACAGACCGTAATGAAGACGCCGTTGAAAAAGGTAAGGAAATGGGAGGTGGGGGTAGAATGGTACTAAAGGCATCATCAGAAGCTTAGTCTGTTGGTACCTCATCCTCGCTTGAGTACCGCCACCCAAACAAACAACGTTTGCCAGGAGCCGCCGCATCAGCCGACCTGTAATTCGCTCTCAGAGTCCTTCCACCTCTCCCCAGTAATTATTTTTTCCACCCTCCCTTAGCGTTCGCTTCGTTCTCATTCCTTTCCAGATGACCGACTCGTATCCTTCTTCCCGCGACGGCGACTATTCCAACGGCGTGCCCAATGGGTCTTCCCCCTCGTTGGCATCACCTCAGCCTGTTCTTTCCTCAGTCATCCGCAAAAAGCTCATGGGCTACGTCGGTTTCGCCAACCTTCCAAACCAGGTGCACAGGAAGAGCGTCAGGAAGGGCTTCCAGTTCACCGCAATGGTTGTCGGTCAGTCTGCTTGCGTGTTTTTTTTTCAACACCAGCTCATCTCTATTCAGGGGAGTCGGGTTTGGGCAAGTCCACCCTCATCAATACTCTCTTCAACACCACTCTCTACCCTTCCAAAGAACCTCTGCCACCCTCTGCAGAGAGGCCTAAAACGGTCGCCATTGAGAGTATTGGTGCTGGTACGTGTTGCGTTGTCACCTCTTATCCCACTTAAGCTCACCAGCTTTACGTATAAAGACATCGAGGAAAATGGTGTGCGACTCCATTTGACCGTCGTCGATACCCCTGGTTTCGGTGATTTTGTCAACAACGACGACAGGTGAGTTTCTTCAACCCCCCTTCAAATCGCGTCTCATTCCTATGTGTTCTAGCTGGAAACCCATCGTGGAGAACATTGAATCCCGATTTGATTCGTACCTTGAGCAGGAAAACCGAGTCAACCGCACAAAGGTCGTCGACAACCGCGTTCATGCTTGTCTGTATTTCATCCAGCCAACTGGCCACTCGTAAGCAGAACCATTTTTCGAACCAAGCTGCCTATCATTAAGTCTTACATACAGCCTCAAACAAATTGATGTGGAGTTCATGCGCCGACTTCACACCAAAGTGAACTTGATTCCCGTCATCGCAAAGGCCGACACTATGACCGATGAGGAACTCATTGCCTTCAAGCAGCGTGTACGTGCTATTTCGTCGCGTTCATGCAATATTTGACATTTTGCTGTAGATTCTCTCGGATATTGAGCACCATAACATTCACATTTTCCAGGCGCCTACATACGAGAACGAAGACGAAGAAACTATCGCCGAAGCCGAGGAGATTGCGAGCAAGATTCCCTTTGCTGTTGTCGGCTCTGATAAGGTTGTGAACACTCCCGACGGTCGCCAGGTCCGCGGACGTGCTTACCCTTGGGGTGTCGTCGAAGTTGACAACGAAGAACATTGTGATTTCGTCAAACTTCGCCAAATGCTTGTTCGCACCTACATGGAGGAGCTCAGGGAATATACTAATGACGTTCTTTATGAGAACTGGCGTACAGAGAAGCTGCTCAGCATGGGGGTTGCTCAAGATTCAAGTGTCTTCAAGGAAGTCAAGTAAGTTGCACGAATTTGCTAGCTCTCACACTCGTTGACAATCATGCTCAGCCCGGCTGCACGGTTGCAAGAGGAGCGCGTCATGCACGAGGCAAAGTTGGCCAAGATGGAGGCCGAGATGAAGATGGTGTTCCAGCAAAAGGTTCAAGAAAAGGAATCCAAGCTCAAGCAGTCCGAGGAAGAACTTTACGCTCGACACAAGGAGATGAAGGAGGCCCTCGAAAAGCAGAGATTGGACCTCGAAGAAAAGAAGAGGAAGCTCGAGTCGGGTCGTCCCATTACCCCGGAAAAGGGTTCGGTCAGTAGTCTGTGTATATGCTATTATATCTTTCTGACATCAGCCTACAGCAAACCAGGAGGAAGGGTTTCCTTCGAGCTTAAGACAATTTCGCAGGAGATTGTTGTGTTCGGAGGTTTTCGCGGTCATTCATTGGCAGCTTTCTTCTCTGATATGATACTCACTTTACATTCTTATCTTTTTGTATTGCCCTGTCTTCAATGTTGATTGATATCGTCTTGGTTCATTCTGAACAAGCCCCACTTTCATTCACATGGATACTTTCTACTGCTACTTGTTTAGTATTACTATTTCTACCTATCTCTCTTCTGTTTGGACTGCTGGGAGGGAATACAGAGTCTCTGTTATGACAATATACCACGATTATTCCTGATGCCAATGAGCTGTGTCATCGCGCGCGAGAAATAATTGACAAATAAATCCTTTCCTTTTTCTTTTCATCTTGAAGATGGCCGACATGCAAGAACTTTTATCTGCGCTTGACGTCTTTACGCGTACTCCCGACAAAGCATCGCTAGAGAAAGCCAATGCGTGGCTCCAAGATTTTCAGCATTCCGTAAATTGTCTCCTCTGGACCCCCGACCGGACTCGTCTAATTCTGTCCTAGCCTGAGGCATGGTCAACTTGCAATGTCCTCCTACTTTCTTCCGACGTGCCTCCTGCGGCGAGGCTTTTTGCTGCCCAAACTTTTAGAACAAAGGTGCGTGTGCTATCACAGTAAATTCTAGTGAGTTCACTCATTGCGCAGGTCACCTATGATCTAAGCCAAGTCGATGCCGCCAATCTTCCCGGCCTGAGAGACACCCTTATTGCTGCGTTACGAGAGCATAGTACTGGTCCTAGAGCGGTCACTGTGCAGCTTTGTCTGGCTATCGCTGGCTTAGCCGTGCAATTTCCGGCTTGGAAGAACGCTGTACAAACGATGATCAATACCTTCGGTGCCAACCCTGCTACTGTCCCTGTTTTGATGCAGTTCTTGACTTTGTTACCGGAGGAGGTGCACACCAACAGCAAAATTCCAATCACGGTCAGTCCTTCCTTGTCGATTACCAATGTGCCACTCAAGATTACATCTATAGGACTATGAATGGAGGGAAAGGGTGTCTGACCTTTTGGCTACAAACTCAAAGCAAGTGTTGGAACTGCTATCGATGTACATACAAGCCAGCGGTGCGTCTTTTTACATGTCTTCAAACTATAGTTTCTCACCTGAATATTTTCAAGGGGTCACTGCTGAAGTGCAGAATCAAGCCTTCAAATGTTTACGCAGCTGGTTAATGTCTGGCGAAGTCTCAACTATGGATATGGCTGAATCACCACTACTTCACTTTGCCTTCGAAGCCCTTGCATCAGACGGTCTCTTTGATGCTGCTGTGGACGTGATATGTGAACTTATCCACGAGACCCAAGAAATCGATGACAACATGCCCGTCATAGAGCTTATCGTTCCCCGAGTAATTGCACTCAGACCTCTACTGGCGTCGCATAGAGATGATCCTGACAAAATCAGAGGCTATGCTCGCATTTTCGCGGAGGCCGGAGAAACATATCGGGTGCTCATCATACAACACACGGAGACTTTCTTTCCTATTGTTGAGGCTATTGGAGAGTGTTCTGCTTATCCCGATCTTGACATTGTTCCGATCACATTCCCGTTCTGGGAACGCCTCGCACAAGTCATTGGCAAACGAAAATCGGTGTCTCCCCTCTTTCAACAAGCGTATCGTTCCGTGATGCAGGTAATCATTAACCACCTCAAGTTCCCGTCAGATAGTACCCCTCTAGTTGGCCAGGAGGCAGATGATTTTCGAGCTTTTCGACATGTCATGGGTGATACTCTGAAAGACTGTTGCGAAGTCTTGGAAGCCGAGTCTTGTCTCCTTGCCACTTACGAGATGATTGCGAATGCCATGTCCCAAAACTCTTCTTGGCAAGAGGTAGAGGCACCACTTTTTGCCCTGCGTTCTATAGGAGGGCGAATTGATCTCAATGACGATGTTGCTGTGCCAAAAATAATGGATCTTATTCCTTCGCTACCCAATCATCCTCGAGTCCGTTACGCTGCCATTCTGATCATATCCCGCTACACAGAGTGGATTGATAAACACCCCACCTATATCCCGATGCAGCTGCAGTACATTTCTGCAGGTTTTGAAGATTCTGACTCGGAAGTTGTTGCTGCAGCTGGACAGGCATTGAAGTATCTCTGTCAAGACTGCAAAGGGGTGAGTTTTCTTCATCTGGTGGGTGTCCAAGCTAATTTGACTATTCGATTTTCAGCATCTAGTTGATGTGCTTCCCACTTTGCACACATTCCTGAATACGACTGGTTCCAAGCTATGTCAGGATGACAAGATCCAGATATATGAGGCGATTGCTTTCGTCATATCTGCAATGCCAATGGACAAAGCGGCCGAATCGCTGAAGACCTTCTCTTTGGATCAGCTCGCAATTGTTCACAAAGTGGCCACAAGCACAAATCCCGCGGACGATGGTGACTTGGCGACTGCGTGCAGTAAGTGGCTTTCGTTCAAGGCCTTTTTTAATTTCGATTTGACAATCATGCCAGACGCACTCGAAAGTTTGGAGGTTATGCTTAGCGTTATTGGAAGCTTCGGGGAGCGATTACCTGCTGCTTGCCAGAGCACTTGTAGCGAGGTTTGGGCCATGTTTGACGTTCTCCTTTCCAAGTACTGCAAGGATGAGAATGTCGCTGAAAGGGCATGTCGCGTGCTTAGATACGGCCTCGATTTGTTTGGCCAGGATGTTCTCCCTGTGGTTGTATCCGTTATTGGAAGGATGTCTTTCTCCTTTGAAGCTAGTGGCGCCTCTAGTTTCTTGTGGATTGCTGGAAAGATAATTGATCGTTTTGGCGACCGCGAGGACCCGGATCTACGAGGTTCCATCAAGGAAATTTATGAACGGTCAACACAAAAAATAGTACAACTGCTACAAACTCAATCCCCAGACACTATTCCTGGTGGTATGTTTTTAATTTGCAACTCTTGATCATTGGCTAAGTCTAGTCATATAGTATTAGAAGACTATGTGCAGTTGCTTGCACGAATCCTTCAACAATGTCCGGATATCTTGTTCCAATCATCCATGTTCTCGCTTGCTTTCCGTGCTGCAACTGCGACTCTAAACCTTGTTCAGACAGATCCAGTTCTCACCGCTCTAGAGCTTTTCCTGTCGATATTCACTCATGACTGTCTAGAGCCTGTCAATGATCTTCCTCCAAACTTCGTCTTGTATGCCAGAGCCATTCAAACGGCGTTCGAAGCTTCAGGCCCTGACTTTCTTGGATATCTGCTCACCGGACTGGTTGGGAATTTTCCATCCGAAGCTGACCCGCTGGTTGTGTCCATCTTTAGATCAATCACTGCTTTGTGGCCAACACAAGTTATAACTTGGCTCCCTCCAATACTCGAGCAGATTCCCAGTGCTACTGTTCCAAATGATATGAAAATCGGTTTTATGTCAGATATTTCCAGGTAAAGCGGAAATCTATAATCAAAATGGCTTGGCTGATGATACATTTCAGTGCGATCAATCAGAAGAAGTATGACAGGGTAAAATATGCTGTCATCTCATTCCATCGTAATTCTCGGAGAATTCGTGAGAGACGAAGGGGAGTCGCTTTAGTCCCATAGAATACATGTAGCTTTTTTTATCAGCTTTTGTATCGAGAAGTCAGATCTACTTTAGCTAGTCAGAAAGAGAATGTACAATATGTAGCTGGTATCAATTGATCAACAAATGTAAACAGGGAAGTTCCAACTATGGCCGGTCGGGAAAACACGCTCATCAAAGTCGCGTTTACCTCTACCACAAATGTTCTGTCGTGCTGGTCAACCACTCCTTCGTAGCGGTGCGCACATTTTTTTGTTTTCTGCTTTATCCCATGCTCATTGCTTTCTATACTAGTCGGACGCCGGACGTTCTCGCAATCTGCAGCTCGGAAGAGTTATGACGATACCATTCGGAATCTTCTTATTAACAAGGACACCAAAGTGTTGTGCCAGGGTCTTACTGGAAAGACGGCAAGTTTCGAGACAATTATTTTGATGAACCGTCTCAACGTTGCTTGTAGGGTACCTTTCATGTAAAAGAGGCATTGGAATTCGGTACCAACATGGTCGGAGGTGTTTCGCCCAAGAAAGCTGGTCAAACTCATTTGGGCCTTCCTGTGTTCGGTAGTGTCAAAGAGGTGTGTTCGCTCTATTTTTCTCGATGGGGCTCTTATTTTTGTAGGCAGTCCGAGAGGTGAAACCCGATGCCAGTATTCTTTACGTTCCACCTCCCACCGCTGCCGACGCCATCATCGAAGCAATTGAAAATGAAATTGGCCTCATCGTCTGTGTAACGGAGGGTATTCCCCAAGCCGACGAAATCAGAGTATGTTGTCGAGACACTCGTACGTGTCACGTTGTCTGAGAGGAATTTAGGTGATGGCAGCGCTGAAAAGTCAGTCCAAGTCGCGACTTGTTGGACCCAATTGCCCCGGAGGTGTGTCAAATTTTCCAAACTTGGAAACGAAATTGAGTGTCTTCACGCAGTAATCAATCCTCTTGGATGTAAAATGGGTATCCAGCCCGGCCACGTACATACACCTGGAAAAATTGGTGTGCTGAGATCAAGTTGTTGTGTTTGATCATCAACGCTCACATGTTTTGTTAGGTATTGTTTCCCGCTCCGGGACACTCACCTATGAATCCGTCGCCCAGACTACTGACGTCGGTCTTGGTCAATCGCTCTGCATTGGTATTGGTGGGGATCCTTTCCCTGGAACCCAGCACATTGATGTGATCAAAGTTTTCCTTGAGGACCCCAATACTGAAGGTAAGCACTAAAGGTCTACATTTTGAGTATGGCCAGATTATCTGACAACATCTCAGGCATTGTCATGATTGGAGAGATTGGTGGTACTATGGAAGAGGAAGCTGCTGAGTACCTCGAAAAATACAACAAGACAAGGAAGAACCCCAAACCCGTTGTCGGTTTCATTGCTGGTCGCACTGCTCCTCCTGGCAGACGGATGGGTCATGCCGGTGCCATTATTTCTGGCGGAAAAGGTTTGTGCAATCCAGAGGTGATATAAGCTTTATCTTGACGTATTCTGCAGGTGGTGCCGATACCAAGGTCGCTGCCCTAGAAAAGGCTGGCGTTACAGTTACAGACAGTCCAGCCAAGATTGGATCGGCGATGCTCAAGGTAAGCTTTTCTTCTGCATTCTTCAAAATGTCTGGAGTGACACGTCTTTCCAGGCCATGAAAGCAGCAGGATTGGCGTAGACTTAATTCAGCTAGACCTACATATTGATTATATAATATATCTCTAGTTTCTCCTAGTTTTTTGTGCAGGCCATGTCCGACGATTTTCATGAGGCTGCATCTTATCTATCCAATGCTTCTTCTCTCGCAAAAGTATCATCTACTGTCAAATTGGAGGTCCATCACCGTTCTGCCGTATGGCTGCTCAATCCTGATTTGTTCTCTGCTAGTTGTACGGTCTTTTCAAATACTTGACAGTTTGCCCAAGTCCCAACACTTCTCGTCCATCGATCTTTGACATGACAGGAAGGGCAAAATGGGACGCTTGGAATTCAGCTGGCCAAAAGTATTCAAACGGTGCTGAAGTTGAACAGAGATACTTAGAAATTGCGCGGAACCTAGGTTGGTCCCCTGGGGTAACTGTACAGAACAGCGATATAACCGACGAAGACAATGAAATACAAGGTGATGGTATCGGTGGTATGGGCAACACGGTTAGCGTGATGTCAGTAGATCCTGACGAGTTGGATCACACTATTCATGGCCTTGCCATTGCGGATAATGTGACGGAACTCAAAGAGTTGTTAAACAAACCTGACATTGACGTCAACGCAAAAGACGAATTCGTGAGTTCGCCGGTACTAACACTGAAGTTACCGCTTAAATCAAGTAGGGATACACTTGTCTTCATTTGGCTGCTGATCGAGGGAACGTCGAAGTCGTGAAATTGCTGTTGGAACACGGAGCCAATCCTGATGCAAAGGTAGATAATGCTTATAATAATAACGCCGCTGAAGTGTTTCTCTTTAGGATGAAGACGAATTGACGGCAGAAGAACTAGCGCGAATAGCAGGTCACAACGACATTGTAGATATTCTTTCCAAACCATAGCTCCATCTCGTCCCACACGTCCTTCCTGCCAGAATTTTATGGAAAGCGCTCTATAGAATTTACGCTTCCCTCGTATGGAATTAAGCTGGAATATTCCAAGTGCAGTAAAGTAGTCGTGTACATCGTCGAAAAGTGGCCTATGATGATGCTGTTTGCTCCGGTCCTGTGACAGACTCCGATTCTGTTTTCGTCGACGCGGTTTCGGTAGTCATAAGTGGAGGTAAAGGCTTGGAATGGAATGGGGAGCCAGGCTTGAGAATGTTTCCCTGTTGTAGCAATTAGCACCAACGAAGACACGAAGGATAAGTGACGCACCATCTCCAGCAACTTCACGACGGATTTGGTGGGTATGGCGCCAACGCTGAGCCAGTACCGTATTCTTCCAACGCTCCATTCCACTGTTTTGTGTTCGGGCCCTCCGGGTCTGACGCGAGGATCATAGACACCTAGAAGCTCCGTAGGTTTTGCATTGCGTCGCGAACGCTGATTCACTGCGACGAGGTGAAAGATACGATCATTTCGTTTGCCATGTATAGCCAAACGAAGTCGCATAGGCATCCTTGAGTCGTTGGGGTGTTCGAGGTAAAATACAAGCTTCACACGTGACAATCTCGAGAAATTTCAGGCTGAGGGACTCGACGCGCACTGCAGCCCCGGTACCGGTAGGCTGCTCAAGTTTTCATTTTATCAAGTAATAAAGACATCTCGTATGGCCATCGTGATTGCTTCTACAGTATACATCGTAACACGGGAACAGCTTTTGAGCCAGCAGAATACAACTATGTATCTTCAGGTCCATTACTACCAGGGATTAACTACGATTCGAAGCAAATGAGGGTCTAGCATTGCACAAAAGTATCACTACGCACCATGCAGATGTTATTGCCGTTTAGCAGTGTCTGTGCCAGTTTATTCGACTTCCTGCCTTCAGGCGTTACTTCACTGTCATTGGGGCGAAAGGGTCAGAATGAGCTCCTCCAGTCGATAAATCTCCCATACTATTCTGTCACGTCCTCCAGTACCATATCTGCATTTTGAGAATTAAAAATGCCAGTATTGACGATAGGACACGCAGTACTCACTAACAAAATCATCGAACCCAAGTAAAGTCCCAGTGAATTCTCGGTCACCCTTCATAATCACCCATATCCGCGACCCGATGCATCTATCAATCAATTCTTTGGATATCTGAGCATGATACGGATGGAAAGGAGAGAATTGTCTGACCAAGTGGGAGTATTTGTGATGCCATGAAGTCGCGATCAATCTACGGACACTTTACAGAGCATGCAGGCAACATGCAGGTCACGCCAATTTCCATACGCTAGATAATATCTGCAGCACAATCACAGCATAATTTGTCTGTCGGGTCGTTTATATTTTGAATACATAGATGTTTACTTTATGCTGAGTATGAACACATGGAAGCAAGACGGCCGCGGGCGGGATCAAAAAATACACGAAAACTACGGAAAGAGCTAAACTGTATCGGAGAGATGTGTAAAACGAGAGAAAAGTACGCTGTAATTATGTAGAATTGATACCTCACTGCCCAAAACTGAATCCTCCTTGCGGCGCGGAAACATCCGATTGGAACTAAGTAAGAGCGTGAGACAGAGTCTATCTGCAGTAAAGAAACGGCTTACAACAAATGCACCGGAAGAATCGACATTAGCAGCACCAATGGCAGTGTCCACCTCTTCTTCGTCAGGGAAGTACTTGTCCATAATGTTAAATGCCTTCTTATATATCTCCAAGTTGTCATGTTGTTGGAGATTGTGGATAGTAATCATTCCACCGGCCTCCTCAACGAACACAGCATATTGATTCACTGCACCAGGACCAGCTGCCGCTTTATCCATCTCTCCGACTTTCAAGATGTTGTCCAGTCCATCGAGGGCGACCTGGATTATCTTGTTGTCCATCATAGTAAGCAAGTCACAAAGCGGTTTGATACAGCCTTGGTTGACCAGGTAACGGATTTGAGATGGTTCCTGAAGGCCACCAGAGGTGGCGTTTGAGATGGCCCAGCAAGCTTCCTTCCTGGTTTTGAAATCAGCGTGCTGGAGGATGTTGATGAGGGGTGGAATAATGTTCGCGTCGATTACTGATTGAATTTGAGGAGGGGATCCGGCAGTGATGTTGGAAATCGTCCAGCAAGCCTCCTTCCTGATACCGTCCTTAGGGGAAGACAGCAGAGAAAGGAGGGCCGGAAGTGCACCAGATGCAATGACAACTTGAGTCTGTAAGTCATCCCCAGTGACGATGTTTCCAACAGATCGGAGGGCAGGGGTCTGAACTGAGGTAGAGTTGTGCAAGAGTAAGTCGACAAGACGCCTGCACACCCCGGACTCGATAACAGCTTGGATTTTATCGTTGGACCCGTCAGAAAGATAGGAAATTGCCCAGCAGGCATCGATAAGAATTTCATCGTCAAGAGAGTAAATCAGCTTGGTCAGGACTGTGAGGGCGGGGGAGATCTGGGAGCTAACTATCAGTAATCGATACAAGATAGAATGTTCTGTTACTGACCAGTTCCCAGTCCGGTTGAGGGTTTTTACCACGGCAGAAGTTGCTCAAAGTCCAAGTAGCATTTCTAAGCATGCTCAATTTGTGGTGCTCGCTCAACAAAGCCAAGAGAGGCCTTAAAGCGCCCTGTTGAAGAACATAGTCCCTGCATTGGGGACTGTCTCCAGCGATGTTACCAAGAGCCCAAACCGCTTGCTCACGGACATCAAGAACGGGAGAGGAGAGGAGATTGATGAACTCTGGGACGGCCTGAGCATTGATAACAACTTGGGTGTGTTCCGCCGTTCCAGACGCTATGTTGGTCAAAGCCCAAGCAGCTTCGAACTACATGACGCGTCGTGAAGTTGAGATTATAGTCTGTATAAAAGAAATTTCAAACGCACCTGCAACATTGAGTGGCCGGTTTTTAAAAATTCTACAAAACGAGGTACGACTCCACATTCGATGACACGTTCGATGGGAGGGTTGCGTTCTTTTGAGAGGAGTTTTCGGAACTTGGTAGTCGCGTCTAATTGACGTTCGGGGTCATCAGAGAAGACTCCGGAAATCATTTCTTCGGCCAACTAGAAAAGACATCTCAAAAGTGAGAGAGGTTTCAAATGAGAGACTTGAGCAGACGTCGCACAGGAGGATCCCAATTGCCACTGATCACCTCATCATCTGAATCTGGTCCAGAGGATGGGAGAAAGTTCCTTCGCTTGGAAATGTTCTCTTCTCGCTTCTGACGACGGATTTCGACTTGCTGCTCCTCACGTCGACGTCTGAGATCATCCTGCTTGAGAGCACCTTTCGCCTTGTAAGCTGAAAGCGCAATCAAGCGCGTCAGTTCGAGCTTTCAAAGATGGGGATACGAAAATACACACCTTCTCTACGGGCCTTGGTGGTACGAGACTCTGCGTTATCCATGATATAAAAATTATTGGACGAGTGGTTTCAAGAAAGTCAAAGATGAAAACAAAGTCAAGAAGACTGAATCGATTTCAAGGGTGACTATCGCGTGACAGAGCCACCGGCTAGTTTGAGTCACGTGTACTATGTTTGCTGCACCAGCGCTCAAGCAGTCAGACTCACAGTGAAACCGAAATCGCTAGCTAGTAGGGAAAAAACTCCCTGTACATATCGATGAGGTGTTTATGTGTAGTGGTCTTTAACCATTCTTCTTATGGAATCGCATAGAATTTACCAGACCGTTCGCGGGGAAAATCTAAATTACAAACTTCTCGAGTTCGATCCCGATTTCGTTTGAGGATTATGGGTACACACATACTAGTAAGTACTCGCTGGCATCTATATGGATAAATCAAAACCTAGGGCTTGAACGCATTCCAAGCCTCATTCAACGCTCCAAATACGCCTCCGGCAATCATCCTTTGCTCTACCGTCGAATTTCCTGCATTTAGTTTGTCTGGATGGACTTTAGCGATTGACTTCATATATTTAATCTTCACCTGCGATTCAGTGAGAAGCTCGCTCATGTTCAATTTTTGTACCCCAAGTTCGGGCCAAAGAACTGTATCCAAGCTTGCCAACAGGGCTCGAATATTCGTCTCTTTGCCCCCTTTCCAGGCCAGTAGTTTCGCGTCCACAGCGTCTTTAAGGGCATGTTTCTCAGCATCCTCAGATTCAGCGACCGCGTTAGCTGCACGAAGGGAAGACACAGCCTGCGAATTTGTGTTTGTTGGACGAGAAATGGGTGTGGGCTTGGGTCTTGGTTTTGGTTTAGTGGCGGATATTGACTCCTTGCCACCTCTATTGCTTTGCGAGATCATGTTTCTACACCTCCCGGCCCCTCTCACCCCTTCTCCCTTCAGACTTGCCGATGCCCACTCAGCACCAGCGACAGCTTGCCAGTCCTTACCAGCCTCTTCCCATTTCTCCTTGCTTTCCAGAGCCTCGGCTCGTCTCTTCCATGCTTTTACCAAGGCGTCTCCGAGATTGACCTCCTCCATCTTGTCTCCGGAGCCCTTCACGCCGATTTTTCCTCTACTCGAGGCAAAATCTCCTACCAGACGACAAACTGTCCCGGTGTCTTCCATTACTCCAGCTAAGTTCCCCATCTTCAACCTTGTCAACGCACGATTGTTATACAAAATGATACATAACGCATGTCCTTCAGGAAGGACCTCGATAGCTTGAGTATACGCCGACTCGGCAGCGGGGTAGTCGCCGAGCTTGAATGCAGCTGTTGCACGCGTTTTGTGCTGTGCAGAAAGGGATAGGGACGACGCCGATGCAGCGACGAGAGTCGTTGGATGAGGTGGAGGAGTACGAGGTCTGGGTAGGGCCGTTTGATGTGCAGGGCGACGTGCGGTGGCAGCAGGTGCAGGGGAACGAGAAGGTGACGGCACTCCTGAGCCTGAAGTTGAGTTAAGCCCATTCGTGGTGTCTTTGGGTCTACCGTGACGCCATTTAGAGACGTAAGCCCCCGTAATAGTGGACGCGGCAGACGCAAGAGAAGACGCGGTAGTAGCGGCACTTTCACTCGCAGACGAGAAGAGATCTACATTGTTTTCCCTCTCTTGAGCTCTTGAGCTCTCTCGTTTCTGGTCAGATTCTCTGCGTCTTTCCTCCAGTCGCTGGCCCACTTCTTCGTCTCTCTCGTCATCTCTGAATTTCTCTATCTTCTCCACCTTTCCCCTCCCTGCTTCACCACCCTTGAAGCTATCTGCGTCTGTCATCCAGGCGGGCCTCGAACTCGTGGGCTTCCTACTACTTTCCCCACCATACTGTTCCTCGTAAGCCCGTTGCACCCGGTCTCTGCCTTCCCTCCATGCAGCTCCAGCCCGACTAAAGAGTCCCTTCCCAAGCTCGGATGCCTGAGCGAAAATTTTATCTGCTTGTTCCTGGAGGTTGTTCATTGCTTCAGCCTGATTAGGGCTCTGAGTCCGGTTCTGATCTCGGGAAGAATTTGTGCGTCCTGGTTCCCTGCGTGGATGTGGCTTCGATACACTCTGTTCTCCACGCTGGGATGAAGACTGTCTAGATATCCCCGGCCGGGCATCTTCGTTGTCACTACCCCATCCATCATCTCTCACTCTATCTCTTGATTCCCTTCCATTTCGCTGTTCTGATGCACCACTTCCACCTGCCCCATTACTAATCAAGACTTCTAAGGCACTTTGAACCCAAGCCTCGTCGCCACCTTCTGTTTCTGGCGTTGCGGCTAACGCTGCCTTAGCTTGATCAATTCCAAAGCCCATTTCTACCAAACGACCTATTACGTGCGGGGGTGGAGAAGATCTCATTTTAGCGGACGTTTGAACAGAGGTACGCGACCGAGAGGGTGGAGAGCGTGTCGAGAAAGCAGCCTGTTTCAAACGCCAGTTAGTTTAAAAGTAGCAGAGAGAGGATAAATAAATAAGCAAATAAAGTAGGTAAAGTGGGAGCAAATGCGTGAAGGAAACACACCTCTCGTTCCAAACGCCTTTCTCTCTCGTGTTCCTTCTCTTTCTGAATCTCGTCAACGGGTCGACTCAGTGCACCTAAGATATCATCTTCCCCAGAGGTAGTGGCTACAGTTGCACGAGGCCCACTCCCGAAATCACCCAAAAGATCATTATCTTGATCCTCGCGACTTCCAAAGTCAAAGTCATTGCTAGGAGAATCAGGTCTGCGACTGGGCGGAGAACGTGTTTGTGACGGAAGCGGTGAAGAGGAAGCAAAGTCATTCATGTCCCACAACGAACCACTAGCTTGAGGCTTCGTTTTGGCTGGTGCAGTTCCAGACGAGAGATCTCCCAGTCCCCAGTCATCATCATTGGCTGTTTTCGTAGAGACTGATTTCGGTATAATCGTAGTAGTTGCAGTAGAAGAGCCAAAAGCCCAGTCATCATCTAACTCAGAAGACGTGGCCGGTACTGTCGTCTTCCCTTCCCCCAGGCTATCCAGTCCCGCCCAGGCGTCATCTATTTTCATCCCGCTCTGCACCTGCTGACCTTGATTATTCAAAAACCGCTCGTGTTTCCTCCTGTCCGCCTCTGCAGCCCGTTCCGCAATGGTCATGTTTTGACTAGATTTACTTGAGAAACCAGAGTCCGCCGAGAACAACGAGGAGAAGGCATCGCCTGATGAAGGTTTCGAATTCGTAGGTGGTTTAGAGGATGTAGGAGCGGTATATGAAGGTGTCGTGGTCCTAGAAGGGGGACCAGACCCCGCCGAAGACAACTGCGCAAACAAATCATTCTGAGGTCGACGATTCGAAGTGGTCTGGGATTGTTGTGATTGAATAGATCCCAGCTTTTGAGCCACTGGTTTTGAAGGGGCAGATGAGTTCCATAGGTCTGCGAACGAGTCGCTCATGGTGATGATGTTTGTGTAAGGATGTAAAGTACAAAATAGCCAACCGGATTTATTCACGGGTGATTACTAGTATTACAACTTGTACAGCACTCTCACCGGCTTTCCTTCCAGATACTTCTCTATGTTATCCACTGTCTGAGACCACCAAGCTTCGTAACTCGTATCATTTACGTATGCATTATGGGGAGAGAGAACGACGTTTGAAAGCTTGCGGAGTGGGTGGTCTTGCGGCAAAGGCTCTTGATCAAAGACATCCAGCCCTGCTCCAGCAATCCCTTTATTTTGTAATACTTCCAATAATGCCTTCTCGTCGACCAGTGGTCCTCGGCTTGTGTTAATGAAAAATGCTGTGGGTTTCATCAATGCTAGGTCTGTCGCACCAAACAAATGCCTAGTGCTCTCAGACAAGACCATGTGAATCGAGATGAAATCACTTTGCTTCACGAGCTCTTCTTTCGATGGACAGAACTCGACTCCGGCTTGTTCAGCTCGTTCCGAAGTGAGGTTGGGTGACCACCCAATTACTTTCATCGCAAACATTTTTGCAATCTTTCTCGCCATCAGCTGCCAACGCTAGATAAACATTGTAAATAAATTTCACCTTGGCTGTTGCTGATCCCAACCTGCCAACTCCAATCAATCCCAGAGTTTTTCCAGACAGACCTGTCGGAATGCACGTCTGCCACTGGGGATTTCCGTCTCTGACATTATTATGCTCGGTAACGATGCATCGTGACTAGAAGTTCTATCAGCGTTTTCAGGTCCACATCAGTAAATTGAAATGGTACAGACCACAGCCATGACCAAAGCCCATATATGTTCAACCGTAGCATTGCCCCCGCCACCAGTCCCTGAAACAACGATCTGTCTCTCCTTTGCACAATCCAAGTCGATAGCTCGATTCACCATTCCTGTGGTCGTAAGGAAACTTGGATACACTCAGTACCAAGCCTTGTCAAAACTTTCGGCGTCAGACCTACTCACCGCAAGTTTGGTAGTCTTTCCAACACAGAGCGAGGAAACTTGGTTCGCTCCCTCATGGCACAAATAATCTCATAAGGCTGGAGGCGTTGCACAATTTGATCTTCCTCAGCGAGAGTATCTGTGAAAACCTCCACAGCAACCCGCCCAGAAATGGACGACCAATCTGCGAGTTTGAGAGCGACCTGTTGGTAATCGTCGAGGATTGCAACACGGGACATGCTTGTCAGTGGGAAGGAGTGTTCACAAACCTGAAGGCGTCATTGTTCGCTGACATAACTTCTCTTCTTTCCCAGAGCAAACATCAAAAGAGAAGGATGATATTATCGTAAAAACTACCTAGTCCATGTAGAATCGCATTTCAATACTTTTTAGTTATCACTATCAAAAGGATACTGATCGAGACACAGTTAGTAATCAAAAAGCAAAAGTGAAGATAAAACTTACCTCAAATGACTCTGGAGGTCCAGTTTCGGGAGCACTCTCGTCCAATGCAATATGCGGCCCCGATGTTGTTGCACCGATAGCGTCACCATTTTCCGTGGACGTCGCTGCTTCAGGTGCAGGTGCTGGTGCAGTAGTTCCAGCCGCTGTCTCGAATTCGATGAACTCGCCCTCTTCATCAGGCCGACTATCGACGAGAATAAGAATACCACCACCGCTGGCATATTTTTCTTCCTGCTGTTTCGACAACAATGGCGCCTTCCCAGCTCTGGCAGTCGTGGACTTGGCCGTCACACCACGCACAGGTTGGTATCGTCCGTTACTTGGGAAAGAGATGTACGCTAATTGGGCTGGTGTGACACGGGTAAAGTTCTGGAGTGTTTCCGAGGACGGTTCTTTCCTGCCAGATTTCGAGGTAGACGCTGTTGTGGAAAATAAGTGGAAAAGATACTGCTTCATCATTCTCAAACTATACCTTTGGCGGGCGCCTCCTTCATTTCAACATCTTCTGTCTTGCCTTCTGCCTTGTCGTCCTGAATGTGAAATCAGTCTAACCCAGAAACACAGAGATGTCTACTTACGACATCCATGTTAACATCGCCATCAGCAGCTGCCTTCTTCTTCTCCCTGGCCTTGACTTTTGCCGTTGTCGATAATACCGCAGTTGCCACTTTAGTAGCAGTTTCCTTCTTCTGAGGTTTGGTAGCACCAGGATAAGCGAACAAACTTGGTCTGGCATTCGAAGTGAATTCAAATTTGGGAACCTATTCACACAAGCACGCATTGAGCACCACGCAAGTTAAATGTCAAGAAACAAACCTTGAGATCTCCGTTCAAACCGATGATACCCGTGGGTTCAAATGCAAGGCAGGCGCAATGTGCAAGAGGGTACCAATACCAAAACTGACAAAACATCACCATTCCTACTATCGCATTCGTGTTCCGGCTACCTGCTCGGCTTTGAAGATTGATTGTAACATTCCTTCCCCCAGCATCGATGAGACCCTGCGCCAAAGCCGCTCCAAACCGCGCCATGGGATCTTCGTGCTTATCCGACACGATCTTGTTGTACAAGGCTCGGGTAGATGCTAGTGAGGGAGAAGACCCCTCCGACTGCTCTAAAAGGATCATACCGAGAGCGATGAGAGCACCTTGTCGTACAAAGTCCACGCTATCTTTAGTCATTGGCTCGAGAATCTCAACTGCATCCTGGAGACCCGTTCCGGCACAGGCAATACCCAAAGCAAGGGTAGCACCACATCGTACGTGAGGATTATAGCTTTCGCTAAGTAGCTGTACGATTCGAGGAACCTGACCTGGATTCTTGAACAGTAGGAATGCAAGAGACGTGACTGCAGCACGCCTTACGTCGTCGGATACATCTGAAACAGCGATATGTAGTAATTGGCGGACAGCGTCGTTATTTGAGGTGCCGGCATAAGCTAGGGCTAGCGTGTAAACACCTCCATACCGCAAGATAGGATCCTAGTATTGATATTAGCCTCTATCCAATTCTAGAAGACGGATGTTTGCCTTCTTACCGTCTCTTCCAACAGTGCTTTGATCGTGCTATCGGCCTGTTCTTGACGTCCGTAGAAGACAAATGCGATGCCAATCGCTAGACCTCGGATGATCTTCTCATGTTGTGTCTCTCGCGCGTATGACAACATCTCGTGAACAGACTCTTCAGCAGCGGTACCGAGCATGATTAATCCCATGGCATACCCCGCGGCCTCACCAGCAACAGCGGAGTCCATGAAAAGGACATTCTTGAGGTCTTCGAACGTCTCGAGGTTCTTGGAACCCATTGCTGCTATCCCAAGTCCCAAGGCTGCACCATGTTGAACAATTTCGCCTTGAGCAGAGCGAAGAGTGTCCCTAAGATACCCAGAGACGTCGGTACCACAACCAGCGTTGATGAGTCCTAGGGCATACAGAGCACCGCCTTCTGAGTAGGCGGCACCGGGAATGCTACTTTCCCCACCACTTTGGGGTAAGTAGGGTCCAAGAATCGTCATTCCTTGCTCGAAGTAACCTTTGTGAATCACACCTAAACCTGCGGTTGCAGTGAACTTGGACCAATTCGACGCCAGACCCAACCATTCCAAGTTTTCTCGAAGGAACACATCTGAAGTAGTGCCGGAATGCATAAAGGCATTCTGGAGAGTCAGAGCAGTGTGGTATATGGACGAACGTGGCTCCAGTGCATCCTAAAACGCAGGTTAGGTAGTATTACAGTAAAATCAACTTTTAGTATACCTTTGTATGCTTGAGAATCAGAGGATCGACATGGTTGTTCTTTTTTAAGAACTCGAGATACAATTTGACAGAATCTTGGCCGGTGAAGATACTTCGGAGTTTATCGAAAATGGGCTTGGAGTCCTGCGAATATGTCAGAAAATTTGACTTGGTTAGCAAGTGAAAATTTCTTACATCATCACCGTCAGGAATGGACGTTCGAATACTTTCTAAGTAGTCCCTAGCGCCACCTTCGACAAGGTCAAAAGCAAGCTGGTATGCAAGGAGTTTCTCTTTGGGAACAAGAGAAACCAATAATGGAACAGTTAACGAGGGGTCGCTAAGGGTGACAAGGAGACGGGTGAGAGCATGTAAATGTTGTGAATCGCTCTTGACACTTGGTTGAGGGAAAAGTGGGTAAAGGAAACGCAGAACAGTGTCACGATAGGAAAGAGAGAGGCCAGTGTCTATAACCGCATCCATTGCATAACATAGAATAGAGATGTCTTGTGTTTGCTTGTAGATACTCGATATGATGTCGAGTCTGTGTGATTCCAGGGCAATTCCAATAGCCTGGTGCTGTTAGGTGAATATTGGTATAAATAAGACAAATGCTCACCTGTTTGTACTCTCCTTCGGATATACACCGTTGAAATATATTTTCGATTATGAGCTTGAGGCGGGGGTCAACTTTGTCGCCTTTTCCTTCACTCTCTCCAGAATGCAGCTCGATATAACGGTCTATGGCTTTGGCTAAAGGAGTCAATCAGATATCAGCAAGACCCTGAAAGAGAGGTCACTAACACATAACGGTCTCAACATATTCCTCAGAGCCAGGGACACGAGACTCCGCTTCGAACGCGCTTCCAGCACCAAGTGCAAAAGAGAGAGATTCATCATACTCTCCGAGGTAGTAGTACACCTTGCTAGCCAAAAGAGCAGCGGAGTCACGGGCTTCCTTTGGGAGTTTATCATTGTCATAAAGCGATTCTCTGAATACGGAGTCAAGTTTTCGAAAAAGTGTAGAAGAAAGGTAGACGGACATTAGAGCAATATCTTCAGAAATCTCTGCCCAAAAACGCGAAACAAGAGAGTTGAGGGATTTAAGTGCATGTTGCTTGAATACAGGGTCTGGTTCTGATAAAAGTGCAAGGACACCAGCAGCAGATGAATGGGAACGAGCAACCATTATTGTGGCAAGGACTAGATTGGGGGTGACGCGTACTACTACCTTCTTTTTGCGTCTAGTCCATTCACGTGACACCATGACTAAGCAACAGCTGGAATTCCCGACCGCGCTGCTCCGATATTTCTCTTCATCGTTCATCATGTATTCCCGCCTTTTGGCTCGTCGTACTGGCCCTGCATTCCGTCGTTTTTCCACTCAGTCACCTGTCACTTCTAAAAGTCCTTACATTGCTGAGCTCGAGGCCGTAGAGCACCATGCTCACGGTACGTTCATTCCCACAGCTTGGACCTGCCTCGCATTGATTGTGTTATGCATGGACAGAAACTACTGATCTCTGGCGTAAGATCAGGTATGCTTGCCTTTATATTCTTTTTTTTACAATTTTCACTGACAAGTAGAGTAGTTTCTATGTTTGTATTCCCGCCAGTTCGTGTTTACTCGTGTCAGCACCGTGTTCGGTCTAACCTGTGAATTACTTGTGTTTGCACAGTTGCCGTCTGCAGTGCTTGGGTTTACAACCTTGAAGTCGAGCATAAATCTCATATTGAGCACCTAAAGCACGAGAATGATGGTGTCGTGCCTCAACCCCCCGCCTACGAGTATTTGAACGTCAGGCGCAAGCCTTACCCCTGGGGACCGAACAGTCTCTTCTTCAACTCGGAGGTTTGTCTTGCAAATTTACTAAAATTTCTGTCGACTGACTTGTAACGCAGGTTCAGAAGGATATGTCAGAAGCTTAGATGTTTGTGGTCTAGATCCTCTCTAATAAACTGGATTGTGCTCGAGAATGCTCGAGTCTCTCGTGCTGGATTTCTCGATCTCCGTGTGTTGCCAAGTCATTTGGTTCTTGACGAAGGCTTGCAATTATCATAAGCGCTAGCATCAAAACATTAAAGGCTATTTCAGCTATCAAGAATACACAATTATTGGGGTATGTACTTTATTATACATTGTTCTAGTTGCTCTGTTGCAAGGGGTACATCCCTGATCAGAATGCCATGAAAGCTCCAACAATGGCTCCAAAAGTAAGTGTACCCATGCAAGCAATGATGGGAGTAGCATCGACTGAAGCGGCGTTGGTGTTGGAATCATCCGCAGCCGCGGAAGCAACAACAGTGACCAGTGAGCCACCTATAGTGGTAACTTCAGCAGCCTCTGAAGCAATCCCTGAAGTTGCTACTGTCCAGACTTCACCACCCTGACTGGATAATAGCGTAAAAGCGCCGTTAGCTCCAGCTGAGAAATATTTAGTTTGACTGCGAGCTGACGTGGTGTAACAAACTTGCATGTTATGGTCTCAAAGATTCCGCCTGCTCCTGATGTTGCCTAGACGGACTATTAGTCGCAGACGTATACTGGAAACAAAGTAAGTGCACCTCAGAAAAGGCAGAGTCAACCGCGGACGTTCCCTATAAACATACATCAATCCTAAGAGGGCTAGCACTATACAGGATTGGAGACTGTACCTGGGAGACAATTGATCCAGCTCCGCTTGTTGCCTGTTAAAGTGATGGGTGTTCAGCAATAATATCAGACCAGAAGACAAGGTCATGACGCGTACCGCACTGAAAGCAGAACCGGCACCACCAGTTGCATCGGAAAGTATGCTTCCAGCTGCAGGAATATATTTAGGAGATCGTTTCGGGCGGCCAAAGGCAAGATATACCAGCAGAGGTTGCTTCGTCAACTGGACTACAATAAGAATTCGTAAGACACATAAAAACAAAGTTCTTACTTTGACGGTCTTTGAGCTGAACGGCAGAGGCAGTTGCAGCGAGAGCAAGGGCGGCGAAGACGGAACGGTACATGTTAGAGGAGTGGAATGCAGCTAGGAGAGCAAGACTCCATTTTAAAGAAAGATTTTCGATCGACGTCATTTTTTGGCTCCACTCACAAGTGAGGCAGGCACATTTACGTAAACACAAGATGCCTCGAGCAATCATCAGTCCAAGTGTCCTCGCCTCCGACTTTGGCCAGCTTACTGCAGAATGTAAACGCATGATCAAGGGAGGCGCAGAGTGGCTTCATATGGGTTTGTGCAGTTTCTCCTTTCCTACTTGCGTCTAATTGCTCTCTAGATGTCATGGATGGGTACCTACAATTACCTCCATCGATTAAATTATTCTAACGCGAAGTACCTACCAGCCATTTCGTGCCGAACATTACCATGGGCGAGTACATATATTTTCAACCCCGCCCAGGTCTCTTATCTTACACCACAGGTGCACCTATCTTGTCTTGCGTCCACAAGGGAGTGCCCAATATCTTTATGGACTGTCATATGATGGTTGCCCAACCAGAAAAAGTGTATTCGCTTTTTGGTATAATTAAACTATCACTAATTTGTCTGTAGTGGGTCGGTGACATCGCAGATGCGGGAGGCGCGTTGTACTGCTTCCATATTGAAGCTACTTGTCCGTCAGCTCTGCTTGGATTATGACGCACTCGCTAACTTATTTCTCATTCAGCCGATCCCATCTCTCTCATTAAAGCTATTCATGATCGTAACATGAAAGCAGGCGTAGCCATCTCACCCGACACTCCTTCCACCGCTATCACGGATGAGATTGGCAAGGAAGCTGACATGTTATTGGTAATGACTGTTTACCCTGGTGAGTTCTAGGACATTGCCATCCATTTGGGAAAGCTAAATTGTTTCCATCAGGTCGCGGTGGTCAGAAATTCCTCGAGAGATGCGTTCCCAAAGTTTCCGAATTACGTGCTAGATTCCCAGACAAGGACATCGAAGTTGATGGAGGCGTTGGTCCTAAAACTATTGACGTCTGTGCTGATGCTGGCAAGTGCTTTGCCTCGTTTTCATGCGTAACATGCTCATTTTCCCTATAGGAAGCAACGTCATTGTCGCTGGGACTGCCATCTTTGGAGCAGAAAATCCTGAAGAAGTTATCCAAACGTTAAAGAGTACTGTTGATCGGGCTCAAGCAAAGATTGCTGCAAAATAAGGTCTAAATCCAAAGTAGATAGATACATTAGTCGTGATACAGTTAGATTAGCAGAATGTACCAAGTCTGTAAGTGTTACAATTATCATATCGTGGAGTAACGAAGAGTCTGTCTAGTTCTAGGTTGTGAAGTGATGTCCTATCTTATCTAAAACTTGAGATGCGCGTTAATCACTCATGATCTCGGAGCCTGCACAAACACAAAAGTCGACTCCATCACCAGCTAATCCACTCTCCATACATATTAGGTCGTTCCCCTCGGATATACGATTCATATGTTCGTTTCAGAACCGCGGACCAGTCCAAGTCCCGTCTATCACCTTCCCGTAGAGCAGCCTTTACCTTGGCAGTACTCTTGGCTTTAACTTCTCCAGCTGCAAACTTTGGACCTAGATCCGGCCAGTTTCGTGACGGGTCAAAAGGTTTCCACCTGCGAAGAGATGGTTAGATAACACAACGACTTGCCCGTGAGTTCCACTTGCCAAAAATTATGATAATGATATGAATATGCTCCCTTGAAGAACCCTTCGATGCCTAGAGCATGCGGAGCCGCGCTACTGACCATCGGTGTGTCAAAAAAGTCGGCAAAGCTAAATGAAACAGGTCAGTTTCCTAGTGCACTCTGAGCAAACTATGGACTCACTCCGTGAAGTAAGGTTGAGGCGGTCTATCTCTTTGAAAGTACTCTGTATTCAGCCATGCAGGGTCAAACAAAGCATCTGGTGCCCGAAGTAGTAATCCTTCTAGATGTGCTTCCTTGAGGTACCGCGAGACCGTGATGGGATGAAAATCCAGGTCATTCTTAAGAGCGGTTCGGAATAGAAAGGTTCCCAGTGCCGAGGCTTTGTTGAGGTGTAGCACAGCAGTATTGTACCGCTCAAGACGGGACCATCTGTAAGCAAATGCTCCTTTCCAGCCCCAAAGCTCTTCCCAATCACGGAGGAACAGCGTGTCAACATCGAGGTATATGCCGCCAAATCTATGACAGAGGATGAACCTTGCCATATCCGAGAGGATGACGGAGAGTCGGTCGTATGACGAAGACGATTTGGAACCTGTTCGTTTAATGGGATCGTCATCGTCCCTTTTAGAAGTGCTGATACCTGTAGAACGCTCTTTGCCTTCACTGACTTGAGAGTTTCTGGGAATGTTTATGACATGACCACCAGAGTTGAAAAGGCTATCTAGAGAACGCCATTCGTCCTTCAACTCTGGAACACCATCCAGCTGCTCTGTTGTATTCCATAATTTGAACTGAATAACATCTTTGAATCTCGGATGAAGAAACGGTGCAGCCCAAGGATTAGACTTGAGGTCATTGAACATGTCTTCTAGAGCGCTGGGATTAGGTATGGACGCCGCCGGTCCGGGATTAATCCACATCCAGAATTGAGGACGACAGGCGCCCATGTCCGGGTAATTAGGGACGTGTAAACCACAGTTTTGGGTGTAAAGAAACGACAAGAGTGCGAGATAGGGCTTGTCAGTAAATGGTCCAGTCCAAAACATATGAAAAACACGAGGATGTTCGGGATCGCATGGCGAGGATAGTTGAGGATATGAGTGAAAAGGTATCGGCGGAGAAAGTGTGAGATGTGGTTCCCACTCTGCTTCCCCGTTATTCGTGAAATCGTTCGATTCGGAATTTCCGGGATAAAAAGAAGTGATGCCTGCTTCAGCCAGTCTGTCTCGTTCCACGATCAGTGAAGAGGTTGTCTCATTGGCTTCGAGAAAGATGTATTTCCAGTCATCCATGCTTCCACGCCTGAGTCTTTTCCCATTATCCAATCCAGCTCCTGTGCGAAGGACCTCGAGACAGTCGCGTACATACTGGATGTATCAAAAGCGAGGACTGAGAAAACGCAAATGAAAATATACCCAAGAGTTGCGCACCTTTCGTTGAGAATAATTACAGTGTTCCATTATGATATCCATGTCTGCTATACTTCCAGGGACGGGTCTAGGAGGATATGCAATGTCAAAGGACTGACTCTGGATATCTAGGTATATGCGTCTAGGTCCAATGCCATGTGTAGATATCGAAATAGGATTAGGGGAATTTTCATAGTAGGTGATAGTTTTAGGCCTCTTCCGAGCTGGGAGAGCTGGATTGTCTGGAGAAGTTTTCAAACCAAGTTCAAAGGGAACTATAAGGCGCGGTCAGAGAACATCCGGTAGAAATACAGACACCACGTACGAGGTTGTCTACTCGGATAATGCCCACTAGCAATTTCCCATAACCATATTTTTTGCAAATCGTCCCTCTGGAAGACGAGTGTAGGTGGATACCCCGCAAATGGCGGTCTCGGCCATCGTTTTTCCTTCGTCCCGAATCGCTTGGTCAGAGCGAATGTAAAGTATAATACGAAGAATAAGAGGAAGGCCAATAATAGGCAACCTCTCTTTCGTCCGAAACGCGACATAGAGTATGGATTGAGAAACCAAAGTTTGATTCTACGTGGCCGGGAGCCGGGTGTGGTTACTATGACAGGGATGAGCCACGGAGAATGAAGTTGTCGGTGTCGTTTCTCTTGAGGAGCGTAAGAAAATTGGGGTAGACCATTGGACAATCGACGATTGTGGTGGGTGTGAGGCTGAGGCATAGGCTAAGCAAAGGAAGCAAAGCCTGGATGCCTTCGGAAGAAGGAAGTAGAAAGCCTCTTACAGTGTTGCAAGAGCGATATCACTGCGCATGCGAAGCCTAAGCTGGTTTAAAATTGTGTTTGTTTGATCCTTCGCGTAGCCTGCAACTTATATCACACGCACCACCTATACACGACCAAAGTAGTACACGATGCTTTTATTATATCTCTAGTCAAGTTAGTACAGTGCGCAAATTTGAGTATTCTATCTACAAGAGTTCGTGTATTTTGACAAGTTTTAAACAGAGCCCAACTCCTGCAATTCAAGGTCGGCAGCGTCGGTAGGCACATTGATAATACGGAGGGTATTGGTGTGGCCGAGGCCTCCTTTCCAGCCTTGGACAGCAATGATGGTACTCCCAGGAGTGATGATGTTGAGCTTGAGGGCACTGTGCATGCCAAAACGAATGCGGTTGTCGACCTATGAAAAGTTGAGGACACTGCTTCCGAAATTCAATCAACGAGACACGTACATCGGTTTGCCACTGGTGACTCTGGATACCTCTGGGCTCAGAGTACCAGAAGGGGTAGCATCCACGGTGCAAGTGGATTTGACGAGCAGTCTGTTCGTTACGAGTGACTGACCATGATGTTCAAAACTAAACTCAGCAGTAAAATTGTCAGACACTCACCAGTGATAATCGGGACGCGAGGGCGATATTTGGAAATGAGACGGGCAGTGTTACCACTGGTAGAAAGAACGAGGATTGCGCTAGCTTCCTGCTCAGAAGCAGCGGCCACAGCGGCAATGGCAACAGTTTCCGTTGTTTCGGTGGGACGGGGTTGAATAGCACGAAGCTCATCGTACAAAGGAGGATAACAGATGGCATACTCGGCAAGAAGACAAGTCTCGGCCATCATGAGTACTGTCGGACAAAGTAAGAATACAAGCAGGTGAATGTACAAATCTACCAACCTGATTGGATGGGATATGATCCCTTGGCAGTTTCTCCCGATAACATCACACAGTCAGCGCCATCGAGAACAGCGTTGGCGACGTCGCTAACTTCAGCACGGGTGGGCCTAGGGTTGTACTAGAAGTGATGTGAGTATCATATGTCGATCTTGAAAGGGAAAGCAGTTACCGTCATCGACTAGAAGACATGATTGAGTTTTGATTGATCCCAAAAAAAGCAAATAAAACTCACCTCCAACATTTGCGTTGCAACAATGACGGGTTTTCCGACAATATTGCATTTGGCAATCATCATTTTTTGGGCAAGGAAAACTTGGCTAGCAGGGATCTCAATACCCAAGTCGCCACGAGCAACCATGACACCATCCGCTTCTTTCAAAATCTCGTCAAAGTTGGCGACACCTTGCTCGTTTTCAATCTTGACAATGATCTTGATGTTAGCACCATCTGGACCGAGGACAGTTTTGATGTCTTTGACATCTTGTGCGCGGCGAATAAACGAGGCAAAGATCATGTCGACATTGTTTTTTACACCAAATTGCAAGTCCTTCTTGTCCTTCTCAGAAAGGGCGGGAAGGTCGACATCGGTCTTGGGGAGGTTGACGCCCTTGCGAGAGGAGAGGGTACCGTTGTTCAGGGTGCGGACGCGGATGTTGGTACCATCGATGGAGAGCACGAGCAAAGAAAGAATGCCTACCCTGTGTTAGAAGATACAAGTTACCTGGCGCAAAGAGCACAGCGTACCATCGTCGACGTAGATCAATTTTCCGGGTGCGGTTACCTTGGGAAGGTTGGCCTAAAGTAAAGAGACCGCTTCAGCGTCAACTCCAAGGGCCAGAGTATTATAGTCGAAACGCACATAGTCCATCCACAATACTTTGTCGTCACACATCTCTTGGTACTTGGGGTCAGTAGAGACAATGAATTCATGACCAGCAGAAACAGCGATCTGAAAGATGAGGGTTATCAACACGATCCACAACTCTCCAAAGAAAAAGCTCACATCCATGCCATCTCTCATTAATCCCGTACGGATTTCAGGACCTTTCTGTTGAAAGAATTAGTGTTCCGTTGGGGGAGACACGAGATAAGCAAACGAACGGTGTCGAGCGCGATGGCGACTGGACGTCCTTCAGGGTCCTCTGTGGAGATAGAGCGCACATGAGATGGATGGTAACAAAGAAATCTTCAATGCAACTTACGAGAGACCATCTTTCTGGTGTTGTCAATAACACTCTGGTGGTATTCGTACGAGCCATGAGAAAAGTTCATGCGAACTTGAAAGAAAAAAAGGCTCAGTATATCAACTAGGCATCGAGAGCCATTGACCACATACCAACATTAACACCAGCACGTCGCAACTCGTTAAGTTTTTCAACAGTGTTGACCTTGGGACCTGTTTTTTAACGTGTTATCTGCTCGTATCACTTGCATGATCGAGAGGGTCGTACCAATTGTAGCGATGATCGAGGTCTGATTGGGGCATTAGAGATGAAGAAAAAAAAAGTGATAAAAACCGTTACCTTGCGGTGGAACTTGGTCTCCTCGGTGGGCACGGGAGCTTTGATAGTGCTCAAGGTGGAGGACCATTCAAGTTGGGAACGAATACCGTCAGTTGCGAACATGGTGGAAAAAGTAAAGAGGCGGCGTTAGAGGACAACCCAATTTATAGGCGAATCCCCAGAATAGACACGGTCGAACCAAGCAAACCCAAGTGTGATATCGATGGTGACCGTGTAAATGATTTCAATTCTTCAAACGTTCCTCAACCTATCTTTACTACATCCTAATGCAGTTCATAGCCAAGAACATTGAGCTGGCATCTCTAACCTGGCGGCGCATCATTTATCAAAGTTGATCTAGCAGGAACAATTACACAAGTTTATCTTTTCCAAAGCACTTCGACAACAACCAATAGATATATACACTGTACGCGACCCACAACAGAAATAAAAGTAGACGAAACGAAACAAAGGTTTGTTACATTACTCTTAATGTCCAACCCGGCAAGCTTTGTAAACCTCCCTCGGGTGCGGCCGTGAGCCAGCCAGTGTCAATGTTGCCCCCTGGATGAGTCGGTTGCCCATTCAAGTCTAGACTGTGGAACACATTCTCGCATGCAATCGTACGTCCTGAATGATATCCTACACCATCCACAGACCGAATGAACAGCAGTGGAAGACTTCTTCCGTTGATTGAAGGAGGCGGTGGACCCGAGCCGTTTCTGCCGTCAGCGCCATCGGCAGGATTGTCAGGTCGGTCAGCGCTAAGTGGAAGAGCATCGTCTTCCAAAGCCTTCATTACATCCGATATAGGAGGCATCTCCACGACGACAATAGTATGGAGAGGCCCGGGTGGCATATAGCGAGGCGGTCCAGCAGGAGAGTTGGGAGAGGTTGGAGACTCTGCTGAGGCTCCATCCATGCCGGGAGTCAGGTAGGGTGAAATGGAGGTCAAAGGACCCGGAGGCGACGCTTGATAGACGCGATGGGGTAACGGACCCAAGTTGCCCAAAAAGACATCAAGAGGAACCTGAGCTCTCGTCTTGGGATCCTCGTAGAAAAAGTTGGAGACGGTCAATTCGACCGTATTATTGGCTTGGCGATAAACAGGGGCAGTAAACAGTGTCGGAAAAGGCGTTATAGGAAGCTCTGGTATATTACTGTTTTTGCCCGACGAATCGAAAAAGGTGTATTGGAATTTGGCTAGTCGACAAGTCAGTTCAAGACCGTGGTAAGATCGAGGCAAAACTTACAGATCCCGACAATTGTCCAGCAGAGGTAGTCATCGACTTCGTCCGAGATGACATGGATACCATCTTTCATCTCGTCTCTAACACGAGGAGATTGGAAGATGAGGGGATGGGTACCTGCTTGGCTGGACATGCCTGGAGCGGGAGGTGCGACAACGCCGGTCGAACCTGGTATTGGTCCGGCAGCAGAAAGGTAATGTCGAGAGCCATCTGGATTGACACGTTGGAGCGCAATCTTTTGCATTTGGCTCACCGGGCCGCCATCGTCGGGAGAGACTCGGCCTTTATCAACTTTGCGGATGATCAAAGGGGAAGTCGAGATGCCAGATTGGGTGTCTGAAAGCACAATTTCACACCCGTACGTGACGGGCTGAGGGCCTGCTGGGAAAGAATCAGTACGGTGGGAGGGTAAAAATTCTCATCACATGATCTACACACCAATGTTTGGTACCTCGCTCGGGCGTCGTATAACGTTGACATTAAAGGCGGACCACGCCACATTACTTGCACACAACTGCGCGTGGTCAATGGTCATGTATTTGGTGCGTACAGTCTGAGAATTGATGCGATTAAATAGAGATACTGGGCCACCAGCCAAAATACACGACGAAATATTCCTCGTCTTGGCCGTCTTTTTGGACGGTTTGGAGATTATCGTTACTGGGGCCGAATCAAACGACGCCCAAACACGTCCAGGAGGACCGTCTGCTTCGGGATTGCTGGCCGTGGAGGGATGGGGCTCTGCAATGTCAAGAGAGAGTTGGAAACTCTTTGCCTTGGCTGTTCCGGTGACATGAAGGAATTTGAAGCTCGAGGTCATGTTGTTGTCCAAGGTTGACTTTTGCTCAAAAGAACGTTCGCCAGTCTCGGAGACGACTGCCATGGAAAGCTGCTGGTTGCGCATATGCCACACGGGGCCTTCGATGTGGACGACAGGCGGCGGACAGAGGAAACGCTTTTCACTGCCGTAGGATTTTTGGGCGACAGCGGCATGAAGGCAGATGACGGTGGTCATGGGCACGACGCGAGGAGGCTCGGGAGGCACAATGTCGCGTATGACGCGGCGAATTTTGTTTTGGGAATCTTCTGCGTCAGTGTCGTCGAGCTTGCGTTTGGAGGACTGAGACGGGATGGTCAGACAGACTGGAGATGAGAGAATCGATGATACAAACATTGGTGACGGGATCTGAATGGGAGAGTGGCTGGGAGTCCCAAGAAAGAGGGCCATTTGGGGGAGAATCCTTGTGAGAAGCCGCGAGAATGGACTGAAGAGAAGGACTGGGATTGGGAGGGGGAGTGGGTACAGGAGAGGGATGAGCAGAATAAAGGGAATTTTGGTTTGGGGCTGGAGAAGGACGAGAGGGGGCAACTTGGGCCATATCGAGACTCAACTGAGTCTCCATCATAAGTATAAGTCTCCTCTCTCACGATGATGGAAAAAAGGCAAGTTGCATCCACGCAACAGCTGACCAACATGTCCAATCACCTCGTGACTCCGTGTGAACTCCTCTCGGCACCCGGCAGAGTATCAACTGACCAATTAAAAATAGTAATACCTATCTCTACCAAATCAAATGTCCGTACAAAACGACCATGTATGCTACCTATGCAATGTCCAAAAAATGATAGTGAAGAAAAAGAGTGTCTGGTCTCATCCAAGCATGTCCCTGCTGCTTCTCCGCTGCTTCTGTTGTCCAGGGAACGGCACACTGTCCCTCTGTCGTCCCCTTCCCTGCGACGGTCCATCCACCTCCTGTTGATATCGCTGCCAGTCCTCGACCTTCATCGTCGACAACCGTTTCGATCCCAGCTTGTCCGCACTCAACGACCTCGAGTGTCGTCGGCCGTGTTCGTCGGGTCGCCGCTCCTGGTCGTCGTCGCTCTTTTTGCGCTTTTCCAGCATGTTGGCCTGTTCTGCCTGCCTGCGCGTCACTGACTGCTTCTCAAGTGCCTTGGCCCTTTCCCACCGTTGCTTCGCTGCCTCCAATTGAGCCTGTTCCGTTTCTGCAGTGGTAAGTGGCCCTTGAATGTCCCTCATCTTCTCCCGGTGTCGCTCGTTCAATTCTTCAAACGTCTTGGTCCGGGATTGAGTAGGTCGCTGTGGCGTTGGTGCAGCAATCGGTTTTTTCGGTGGTAGAATAGTCACGGGAATGTTGCCACCAGCAGAATTCGTGCGAGTTCGCCGATGCCGGTCTCTCTCAATCTGTCCCAGTGGGATATCTTCCGAGCTCGAACTGTGTTCCACACCCAGGCCCAAGGCACTCTCACGTCGTTTTCGTTGCTGCAATGCTTCCGCGACAGCTGGTGGCATCTGTATCCGGGAAGAAGCTTGAGACGCAATGGGAGTCGTAGCTATTGGCGGCGTGACACCTTGTGGCGGTTGTAAAAGCTTCCTTTCTTGAATGTAAGCGTCCCAATCAAGATCCCGTAAAGGCGCACTCGTTGGTCGTCCGATTGATTCTCCCAATGCAGTATTGCCCATTAAATCCATCGAGTGAATGCGAGCACGGGGGTCCCTTTCACGAGGAGGTCGAAGATGCGATGGCGTTGGCAAAAGAGCACTGTTGGCATCGATGCTGAGTGTACGGCGAGACGTCAAAGAAGGTCGGCGAGAGCCAGCAGGTGACGACGGAACGGGCGACCCGGTCTTGAGCGCATCAATGGATCTCCGGATTGTCTCAATCTCTGCAACCAAATCCTGCTTCTTCTTCATGTCCTCAGTCACCTCGGCAGAGTGTGCCTTTTCGTCATGAGCCATAAAGCCATCAGGGACGTCGTCCTTGATACCCAGCCCAAGATCAAGAGCAGGCAGAGCACCGGGACTCTGAAGACCTCTGGTGGCCCGCTTCATCTCGTCATCGGGAATTGGAGCAGCCATAAACTCGGATACACCAGAGTGATGCCGAGGCCGAAGATCCACATGGGTACTGTCTGACCTAGGTGAGGTAGATCCATCCTGGTCCTTCATGAGCGGCATACTCGACCCGCTTTCTCGGCCTCCGTATTTGCCGCCATGTTCTTTTTCCCATTGCTCCCTGTCGCGTAAGACGTGAGCAAAGTCTCCCACTGCCCGAGAATCTGCTTCTTCATCTCGTTTTCTTTGTTCTTCAGTAATTTCATTAAGCTTCTTCTTCAATACCCTGTAAATACGCAATTGGACGGCAATTCCCATGAGTGCAATGGCACCAATGAGACCGAGTTCGATTTGCATGGTCTGAGAGACAGGAAACTGTATGCCGTTACTAGTAAATTTGGTAAACAGCGAGTTGAAGCCGATGTTCCAGACGTAGAACTAGACAGGACATTAGCATGCATGTGCATTTAATAGATGTCATAAAGACTTACCTCCTTGAGGCCCGCGGTGGTGAAACAGTCTACGCCGAGCATCAGAGCAGAGGAGCCTACAATGGCAGTCGAAACAAGAAGGATATGGTAATGGATCTATATCCGAAACAAGGAATTAGAATTTAACTTGACGAGGACAGCACTATAAACTTACCTTTGGGATGGTACACAAGACGAATCCCACGACAGCGCAACCTAACAGGCATATTAGCTTGAGATATGCAGTAATATGGCGCACATCAGACTCACCAATATACAAAATCCACCTGAACCCCACGGTTTTGATAAGACCGCCGTCACGGAAGCATTGTATCCACAGAGCCAATGCAAAGCCTGAGAAAGACGTAAATGATAAGTCTATTAGACGATGTGTACGCCGACTCACCTCCCCAACCTCCAATACCATAGCGGGCAGCCTTCCAGAAGAAGATGGCAATACCACCCCCTGCTATACCCGCAATTCCACAAGCGAGAACGAACATTCCACGTAACGTTTTACTCGGCGGGTTGATGGCTCGCAACACTCCGAATCTGAGGATAAGCACGAAACATACTAGGGAGAGCGTATAGAAACCGATCAAGAAGAAAGAGGTCCTAAGAGCACCGGACATCAGTTTGGAACGAAAAAGGAAAATGCTTGTTTACCATCTGTTCTTATGACCCCAAAATGCACTAGGAAGGCCAGTGAGAATAAGAATAACACCAAGAACTCCAAAGGCGGGATCGAGGCGAGTGTCTAGAACGATGGGCTCTGGCGTTGCCGACGCAGTTGCAGAAGCGGTAGAATTGTCCGATGTTGAAGTAGGAGTAGGCGTAACAGTGACATTGAAAGTAGTAGGTACAACAGTGGTGAACACAGAGACTCTGCCTCTTGACGTGGTAGATGTCGTTACGGTCGTTGAAGCGGTAGTTAGCGAGAGCGAGCCGAGGGGAGTAGTGGAATCGGTAGAAGAGTTGGATGATTGAGCGACAACTGTGGAGAGAAGCAGAGTAAGGGCAGCGAACAATGCCCAACCTCTGAGATGTCGCATGATGATGGTAGGAGAAGAAGTGGAGAAATGCTGGGAAAGCACTGGAAAGAAGCTTCAAACCGGTGATAGAAGATACTTTTCGGAGTAAAGTGTGGCTGCCGCCCACGTTGAGGCGTGCACTGGGAATCAAAAGGTCTCAAGAGGCCGTTGGTCCGGTTGAAGGAGGTAAATATTATGCAAATTGTATCTACAAGTAATATACTAGTGTCGTCACCCTACTCTAAGTCTCTACGATCGATTGCTCGTGTCACTTGAAATATTTGAGTCGTGCCGTCTCGACACCAAGTCGTTTCAGTATTGTGTCCATACGCTCCGCCTCCTGCTCGTCAGTCACAATTGACACAACCTTTCCTTTCCTTCCAAAACGCCCCACCCGCCCTGCAACATGTATGTACGTGTCTAAAGCCGTCGTCGCCCGTTCCTGAAGTGGTCGGACACCAAGAATGAAGACATGTGATAGCTCAGGCAAATCTATTCCTCGAATCGTGGCTGGAGTTGCGACAAGCAGGGTCGGTGTTGACCTGAATTTTTCAGCTCCACCGTGTAAAAGATGTGATTTGCCTTGGTTTTCAACCAAGAGATTCATACCATGTGCATTCACTCCCAGCGCACGAAGATCATAAACAGCCCGGTGGATCGAAGCGTCTGAGGGAATTGTCAAGAGTGCAACAGAAGGAACATCCAACGCAAATGTAGCTGCAACCGCTTCCAAAGCGTTTTGATTGAAAGGAGAAGGCAACATGGAGAATTCTATTGACAGAAATTGTCATTCTTCATGATTCTGATCAACCAGGCAACGACTCACTTTTCTCTCTTTCTATTTGGGCGTCGTCAGGTTGTTTCGTTGTTTCTTCCGTGACCTCTTCCTGTTCCACACTTGACACGTCTGCTGCAGCGTCATCTTCCACCACTTCTGCAACCGCAGCACTCGTGTTTTTGATGCTATCATGAGATGCTACCAAGACGTAATGTGTTATATTTCGGTGCAATCCCATGTCTTCATTTGAAGATAAACCCATCACCGAACCCCTGACTTTGACCGTATCCTTGTTCAACAGACCAGTTTCGCTGAAAAAATAATATTTGAGATGTCGTCGCATCGTAGCACTCGCAACGATGAGTTGAGGTGTATGAAACGCGCCCTCGTCCTCGTTTTCAGAATTAGGCCATTGCCGCTGTTCTCCATATATAGAAGTGAGGAGCCTCCTAGTTGGTCCGGGATGTAGTTCAATATTTTTTCTTGCCCTCCGCTGAGCGGGTGTACGGCCTTCGAGCGGAACGGTCTCTACCATAAAGTCAACGTCATCAAGGACCACACTAGACAATTCTTCTAGTCTTAACGCGTTGGGTTCTTTGTGACAAAGATCCAACACACTGGCGGGTGTCGCTATGAGAATGTGAGGCGGCGTTTGCTGCAACAAAGACGATCCTTCGGATAGATGTTTATTCCCGTCGCGCACTAGAACTTGCGCCACGTCCTGGACAGGAGGCGGGTGATCGGAGGACGCGTCGACAATTCTTTTAATCCAATGCAGATACTGAAAGGCCAGGTCGCGATGAGGTACGAGCAGTAATGAAGTGATGGCTGGTTGAGGATTTAGTTGTCCATTTTCTGGGTTTTTGAAATGAAGTCTTGTCTTGTTCAACAGCGCGAGCATTAACCCAAAGGACCTGAAGCACATTTCAGCGGCTGAGATACTGCGAACTACATGGAAGTACATACTTTCCAACACCCGTTTCATCCTGTAGAATAACATCTTTACCCGTAAGGATAGCAGGAATTAAACTGGCTTGAATACTAGTCGGCCCCTCTACCTTTGGGAAGGCAGCGTAAAGTGCTTTGGCCAATGGCGGGCGGATCCCCAAGTCCACAAATGTGTTTGAAGAGGGAGTAATGGTTTTCCTCTCTGTATTAGTGCTATGACTGAACAACTGTCCACTACTCGAGTGTGTCCAGCTCAGCAGCCGCAAGCATGATGAAGGTCTTGAAGATGGAAAAAATCTTTGCATGCCACGTGCTTACGACATTGGACGCTCTTAGTCTTACTTTTTTATAGATCACTCGTTTACCCGTACGCGCTGAACTGCTGTCACAACTAATAAGGCCAAGTACTAGATAGTCATTAATGTATAGCTATGTACAAGAATGTTGGACATGCCGTCTTTCAGTGTACAGAGAAATTCATAACAGTCATAAAATTGGACATTGGTTGTAGAGACTTGCCACGCCTTACTCGGCGGGATACAGGTTGTATGAAGTCCGTTATGGGTGCACATGGAACGGTGAATCAGTATTGGTGGGTCAAACATTAGCTCCCAGTGGATACGTGTTGGTACGAAGTATGATGACTGTTTCCCTTGAAGAGCTTGCCGAAGAATCCTCTACGAGAACGGCGCCGAGGAACATGGTTAATAGCCATATTGCTTCCAGGAGCCGAGCCGCTGAGAAGAGAAGTTCTTTCAGATTCAACTTCAGACTCCGTCTCGTCCTCTTCGTTTTCTTCGCGCTCTTGACGTTCGTCTGCAAACAAAAAAGATTCAAACTTATTTTATCCGCACGGAACAGCTCTCATACCTTCTCCGAACACGGCATCCATCTCTTCCAGTGGAACACCTTTGGTTTCGGGATACACTAAAAGCCAGCTTAATTTTCATGCAAAATGTCCAATTAACCATACTTACAGAAGTAGACTGAAATACAAACCAATCAGATAGGAACGTCATGAAGAATAGAAAAAGTAGCTTCACCTAGTACAAAGCTGCAAACGCAAAAGAATCCGTGCATTGGATAGAGACGCCATTCAATAATTTCTTGTAGTGGTGGAGTGGCCTCGCCAACAAGGAAGTTGAAAGCCCAGTTAGTGCTTGTAGACAATGATACGCCCTTGGCACGGATAGTGAGGGGCATGATCTGTGAAGAACTCAAGGTAAGCGATGGGATCTAGAAAGAGTTGTAATACAAACCTCGGGAGGGTACAACCAGGGGATGGGTCCCCAACTGCAGTGAGAATAAGTGACGGAACGCGCAATCGTGATAAGATCACATACCTGTATCCAAATGCAGCATTGTAGATAATAACACAGATTACCACAGCATTTGGCGTACTTGGCACGTCAACATACATCCACCACCCAGTCGCTCCGAGAGAGACAGCCATCTGATATTACGATGAGAACAATCTTGCCAGAAAAATAGTGAAAGACGTACGATAGCAGCTCCAGATAACAAGATGGCACGTCTTCCCCAGCGATCAACAAGATACCAGCTAAAGAAAATGTAAGACTAAAGGGGCTAATAGGTGTTTTGAGACGTACGGAGGAATGGTACTCAGAACATAAATGATAGAGTTGATGCCCGTCATCAGGATGGCATCTCTTCCAATCCAGCCAGCCTCTGAAATGACGGTAAGCTCCACAAGTCTCACTAGCGAAGTCGATCCATACCTTCGAATACTCGGGCTAAAGCATAACGTTAATCTGACGATTTAGACAGAAACGGCACGGAGACTTACGAGCATAATAGGAGATGACTGTAGCCAAGTCGTTGTAAGGAGTATTCCAAATAGTAAAAACTTGACATACCGTTGATTCCGTTCTGGTGAATGAAAGGTCAGCAGACAAGTCAAGCGGCATGACAAAACTTACGAGTTGAGCAAAGGCCTGAGAAGACATGGCAAGCAATACTCGTCGTTTGTATTTGCTCCACATTGCGGCATATGTACGAGCTTCGCCAGATGCTCGCTGGAACGGCATGAGGGATAAGTTCAGAGGAAATCCAGCTTGCATACCTCCTCCATAACTTTATCTTTGATCTCTCTAAACTCTGCCATTGCACCCAAGTCTTCGGGATCACCACCGTGCAAGTCTACAAGAATCTGCAAGCCGTCGGCGTCTTGATCGGTGTCTATAAGCCATCTGCATACGTCACCAGGTCAGTCTTGGTGTTACGTGATAGAAGCTCGAGTACGGATGGCCTTACCGAGGACTTTCAGGCATGACGAGCGAGCCTCCCGCCAAGATAGCGCCGATAATGCATTGCATGAAGAGGGGGATCCTCCATGAAAGGTCCGAGTCGATGTAGGAGCAAAAATAATCGGTCCACTGTTTGAGGATACGTTAAGCGAACAGCGTCCGGTCCGATTGGAGCACAACAAACTTACAACGGAACTTGAGTACCCAATAATATTACCAGTGAATTCCACGCACGCCAGAGCGCCTCTCTGCGTGTCCCCAGCAGATTAGCTTTCACTGTTGTGACTATAACATGACAACTTACATGATCAGGCGGTGAAATTTCACTCTGGTAGATAGGCACTATAGTGCTGTGTTGCACAGCGGTTAATGTATGTGCGTTCAAATGAGAACGAGGTGCGGACTTACGAAAGAAGGCCGACACCAAACCCACTAATAACACGGCCCACGATCATGGTCCAAAACCCGTTGGTCAAGGTCTGAACAGCACCGCCAACTGTGAAGACGAGTGCACCAATAAAGAGCGTGCCCTTACGGCCGATTATGTCCCCGACGCGCCCAGCGGCAACCGAGGTAACTGAAAGTGAGAGAATGAGCGAGGAAAGAGGTGTGATAAAGGTCAACCAACTGAATGCGCCGACTTCCAGCACAGCGACCATGGTACCAATTTCAAACGCATCTGGGGTATCGAAATATTTACGAAAGAAGGGACCTGTAATGATACCGCTCATGACACTAAGATGCAGTGAGCAGAAATGCTTGGGAGGTTAGGAGTGCCCTCACCCTTGATCATATCCAAACTACGAAGCATATCAGTACGGGGCAAGCAGACAACGTCACAAGGTACATACCAGGAAGACTCCAAGGCTGGCGAATACAGAGATGGCATAGAGAAGGGGCTGGCCCACGAGCCTGCGACGAGATGGAGAAGGGGGCGCATTGGCCATGATGCATTAGCAGGTACAGTGGTGATGGTAGTAATAGAGAAACAGACAGATTAAATATAAACGGAAATTCATCAAGAGGAGTGTTGTGACCACGTGTTTGCTGGGCTTTGGAGCTGATCATCCGTCAACCGACTACATACCATGCCTTCTTCAGAGCTCTCCCTCGACGACCTCTCTTCAGAGTCGTCATATGATTCGGACGACGAGTATCTTCTTGCCCAGCAAGAGTGGGAGGAAAGCCTCGACCAGCTTCGTCAGCTTTTTTCAGCAGTCTTGTTACCTCTTGTAGGTAAATGGATGGGTAGGAGGTGGAGCTACTGGGGTCAGTCCCTCTCGTCCCTTTGATCCCCTGAGCACTTTATTCACTTATAGCTAGTGTATGCTCGGTACCTGAAACTTGGTTTGGGCAAATCCTTTGTTCTAGGGAAATAGGGAATGCAATTACAGGAGATTATTATCGTACTTGACATTCAAAATCAAATCAACTATCCATCTCCAGGTCGTTGCCTCTTTCTACTGTTTGTTTGTTTATATATCTTCCCTGCCAGTTCTAACACCGACCCCATAGGCTGCATCCCCGTCATTGACATATCGTTCACCACCTCTCTTGCTAGATCCCACTCTTGCCTTTGCACCAAACCCGATAGTACAACGTACCACGTATGATAATTCATGGGTATTTTTTGACGGAGCATCTCCCGATAATACGAAAGCGCGTACTGAACCCCTTCTGGTTGTCCGTTCTTCAAACTAGCATCCAGAAGAATATTATACCCTGGTGTCGACAACTTGATATTGCGCTTCCGCATGCGCCCCAGCACTTGTCGAGTCCACTCTTGTGCCTTGCTGCTGGGCAGCCAACTGTCCCGATGTATACCAGCAATTATAGCCGTGTACGTGACTGCATTGGGTTGCCCGTTTGAGTCAGTTTCCATCCGATGCAGCAGCTCTATGGCTCCATTTAGACTTGTCTCGTCCTGTTCTCGTAACAGCCGGTCTATTATAGCAGTGTAAGTGGCGACGTTAGCTTCGAGTCCTTGTCTTCGCATCTGCCGAAATACCAAGTCAATTCCATCTTGGCGGCCCGCTTTAAGTAAGACGGAAAGGACAGTAGAGAAGGTGACAATGTCTCCCTGGATTTTTGCCGCGACCATCCGGTTGATTATTTCTCCAACACCCCTGAGATTCTGATTTCTCCCATAGTGAGCTATGAAAGTGTTGTAAGAGACGATATCCGGTTTGTAAGGCCCAGACTCCATCGACATTAGGAGAGAAAGCGCCCCATCGGCGCGATTTGTCGCCAGTAAGCCCTGAAGGACTGTATTCATCACCAGCACAACTTGCTCCGCGGGCAATTCTTTCATGAGTTCAGCTTGGAACCTTCGGAATCTATCCATCGCTAGCTGTGGTCTTTTCCCATTGAACAAAGCCGATATAAGAGCGCGATAGGTGAGGAAGTTGGGTTTAACTCCGGACGAAAGCATCGCGTCCCAAGTGGCCAGTGCGTCGCGGAAAGGGCCAGACTTGGCATAGCCGTCAATAAGTGCAGTCCACATGGACACACTATGAGAAAGACCCAGTCGGGGGAGATCCTGCCAGACCTTTCCAGCGAGGTCTTTTCGTCTACATGCTAGAAACGCAGAGAGAAATGAAGTCCAACCAATCTCGTTCACGGCAACGGTCCTTTTAGTTGTCAGGGATGTAGGGTCTACAGCAAGATATGGATCAGGACCTGTTATCCCGTCGATTATCGAGTTATACAGATTCTGCAGATGTCCAATGGCCGCGCTGTTTACTAGGTTGGTGATCTGTTTGGAGAGGGAATGAGGGCGGGAAACGAGTCTCGCGACACTCAGTCTACGAACATAGAGTTCGACTTTACTCCGGAGAGCAGGGTCATGATCGAGTAAAGTGTAGAACTCTTGAGTGGTATAATGATGAAAACGCACAACAGTCTCTAAGCATGCATCTAGAGCATCCCGAAATGAATTACGCATCGCATGTGCTGTTACGACGGCCAGGAGCAGGTCGACACGTCCTGGTATGTGGACGCTGGTTTTCAAAGTCTCGGGGTTCAAGGCAAGGACATCATAATGCCGAGATAGCTCCTGGGGGTCATCCTCCCAAGAATCGTCGCCAGACATGATGGATTTGCAGCGGTCGTACAGGCCAAGGACAGCTTGTGGATTATTATGCTTTATGTGGTACATCATACACGACTTTAACGCGTCGGTCTGATGTGCATCAGCAGCTAAAACAGAGATGTCTTCCAGCCATTTCCATTGAGGTGACCCTATTGTCTGAGCTGCGTCCGGAACAGAAAGGAGGGAGGAGACAGCAAATTCGGAAACTCTGCGGAGATGGGAGGGTGCGAGAAAACGAGTGAGCTCTTTCTGCTCTAGTTTAAGCCAATGTTGATAAAGACTTTGTAGATTCTCATCCTTTAAAGCCTTGTTTATCTGGATAAGTAGATGGTTGAAAACATCTGCTTGCACTCCGGAAACATCAATGCCATGAGAAGTATGTTTTTTTATGATAGTATCCTTGATACGGTCAAAGAGCTGGGCCTTATCACGGCCTCCGGTGTGTTGAAGAGAATGCGAAGCGCCTGGAAGATTGCGAATAGGACGAGGGACGGTCGAGGCGCAGCGGACGAGGGGTAAATCGAGGAAAAGACGGCGCATGAAGCATGTGACTCGTCGGTCTTTCACGTCTACGCTCGCTTTCTGCCATGGGACACGGGAACAGCGACAAATTGTGAGTTGGTTTGATTGCTCAAAGCCTTTTACTGACACTGGTTTCCTAGATATATCACTCACGCAGAACATACTGGACAATTCGGAAACCATTCTGCTTCAAAAGGATACAGACAGAAACAAGAAGCTCCCCATCCCGGCTCTCGGACGCCCTTTGATTGTTGCGCCCTTTCCTATCAGCCTTTTTCTCATCCAGTCTGCGCTAGGAATGCAGACGGAACAGGCACTGTTTTCGACCTTGTGAACATCATCCCCTGGTTGAAGCAACACAACAACACCCATCCTATAACAAATGAACCCTTAACGCCTGCCGACCTCATTACACTTCACTACTCTCGAAAAGAGGCCTCGAATGAAATACACGATCCTATTTCATTCAAACCTTTCAGCGAGCATTCGCACATTGTAGCAATCGCGACTACAGGAAATGTGTTCTTAGCAGAAAGTATCAAAGGTGGACGAGATCTGCTTAACGATATTCCATTTACAAAGTACGTGTAATTTTTAAGGTGCACTCATTTACGGCCTACTTACCAGGTATACTAGACAGGACGTGATTACTCTTCAAAATCCACATGGTCTACCGCCTGCACCTGTGACCAACCCAGCAATTGCGGCCAAGAAAGCACAGAGTACCCAGCAGCAGGCAAAACCTGCACCTGCAAAACCTACAACAGCAGTGACGAAAGCTAAAGAACCCGTTCCTTGTGAGTCTCTTCATATTATCTAGTCTTGAAAAAGCTAATCCTTCTTCCGAATCAGGGAATATCTCGCCATACTCTAATGGTCTTCCTGGTGCTTCCTTGACCTCGACCTCTGTCGACCCACAGGTAGCAGCCGGTGGAAGCAAGCTCGTCTGGGACGAAGTAAGTTACATTGAGTATATTCTAGATAGTCCAATGCTTAATTCGGCTTTCTCAAGGAAGAGCTAATGTTTGAAGAAATTTCAAACCCTCCAAAGGGCAAGGGAAAAGAGCGAGATGTCGGGAAACGACGGGCCTATGTCCGTGTTGTCACTAGTTTGGGCGGTGGGAGTCTTAATCTTGAGTTGTACTGTGAAAAGGTTGGACCTCTTCTTTGCATATCTATTACTCTTATGTCTGATATGTCTAGGCTCCCAAAACGTGTTACAACTTTTTAATGCTCGCTCGACAAGGAAAATATGACAATTGTCTATTCCACAGATTGGTCCCCGGTTTCATGATACAGACTGGCGATCCTTCAGGGACGGGGGCTGGAGGCGAATCTTACTGGGGTACACCTTTTCGTGATGAATATGACCTGAAGGGTGCTGCTAAGCATGATAGTCGAGGTGTAATAGCAATGGCGAACAAGGGTAAGGATACGAACGGGTGAGTTAGCCTCCCGTATCCGGGTCTCAAACACTGATGATATTGTCAGCTCACAATGGTACGTCACGTTCAAGGCAACGCCGCATTTAGATAGAAAGCATACGGTTTTTGGCAAACTGGTTGGTGGGGAAGATGTCTTGGATGCACTCGAAAAGCTCCCTCGGAAAGAAGGAACCGAGAGGCCTGCCAAATCTGTGAAGATCACTGAAGTGATAATGTACGTCAGCCTTTCAGTCATAACACTTGGATTCCTATTTATCTTTCCATCAACAGCTACCAAGACCCTTTCGAAGAATATAAAACTCGTCTCGCAAAAAAGCTGGCGAAGCGTGCCGAAGCACAAAATGGCCCCAAGTCTGTTCCCGAGAAAAAACAGGGTGATGATATGAATTGGTTTGGCATCAAGGTTGGGTCAGATACTGCTCCGGTTACTACAGGCAATCCTGGCGGAGGTGTGGGCAAGTATCTCAGCTTGAAAAGACCCCAAGATTCCGTGGTCGGCATGGCTGCTAGCAGCGATGAGGGATTAAAGAAAAAGAGGAAGATTGGCTTTGGGAATTTCGAGGGATGGTAGATAGTCGTGTGCAGGTAGTCTTTCTAGTATATATATGTCATTTCTACAGTGTACATTATATGGGTATATATACAATATTCGCAGTCAGGATAATCAAGCCATTATGTCGGTACTGCTATACGCTCCCTAGGTTCCTGACTCGCTTCGACAGCGTCCGGAACAGGAGTAGTGGTGGGTACGTCGGGAAGTGTAGCATCCTTGACCGGCTCGGATTCCTTGAGCTGTTAGAATAAATGAGTCCAGTGCGAGGAAGGAAAGAGAAAAGACATACAACAGCTGCCTCAAGTTCACGCAGCTCAGATTGCACAGCGTCTTCTTCGTCCAGGCTCAAGTTGTTAGACAGCATCTCATTGATTTCCTGCGACGGGACGGACTCAACAATACTATCTTTGGAAGAAACTGATGTCCGTACCTGCTGGTATGCCCTGGCCTCAGCCGTCTCTTCTAGTAACCTTTCAACTGATTCGGGATTCATCTCTTTATGTATTTCTTTCAGGACATCATTTCCTTGCTTTAGCCCATGTAACACAGAGACTTCCACAAGAGAGAATTCGATTGACGAAACCTGTAAGGGACACACGACGGTAAATTGCTGCAGAAATGAGAAATGAAGAGACCCGAAAGCACGCACCAGCTGTTCCAGATTTTCCAGTTGCCCATCCGTCTTGGCTAGTAAACTCTGTTGATATTTCCGTCTACGCAAAGCGATGAGAGCTCTGTCCTTCTGTCCAGCCGCAAGATGTGTTTTGGCTATTGCCTCTTCCCGATCGAGAATGCCTTGCAACTTGTGTCCCAAAAGGTAGAATGCCAAATGACATGAGAATCCAGAGGGAGGCGATGTAGGGACAGCGTACCTTCTTCTGATACTGTTTTACCTTGTCTCTCTGTAACTTTAGACTGAAACTATAAGTGAATTGCACATCTTGGTAGCAGTTTGCACGAACTCTAATATTGCACGGTCTTGAGCTGTGATTTTTGGGGCAGATTGATTGGCACCCATGGCAGCAGAAACAAAGTGTAACCGCTTAGAATACAAGTATGACGTTTTACAGGCGAAACGCTCTCGGTGCGCCGTGGCGCATTAGTAGGTATCTTAGTGAGTATCCATCTGTCTGCATCATTTTCCATCGACAGGCACGCTGTGCGACATTGACAGCTGAAATAATCTTACATTACGCTCTATTACAGGTCAGAAATACACGGTTTGGTACAAGTTTAGTAAATTAGCTCATACAGAAGCGCCTTCATACAATTGCGAAACGTCTGAGTTACCCTTGACATGCAATGCTGGCAGCTTGGCAAGGGTCATTCTTGGTGAGGTGGTCCCTCTTATGTTTGAAAAATCGAAAGATGGTGACTCGGGCTTACTTGTAGGGGACAGTGTCGTTGACAGAGGGTAAGAATTTTGTGTCGTTGTAAGAGACTTACCGCGGCCAGGCAATAAGCCAGGTCGAGTCAGGACAAACAAAGTGACGTTCAAGAGCCCTGAAGAAGAGAATAGTATGGCAGCGAATGCTGTCGCAGAAAATGGAACAGAACGACCAGCAAATGCCAGCCAGCGAACAAGGGTGATGGGAAACACGGTAATGAGATAGATGAGAGGATAGCTTTTCACAGTCAGTATTGGACAAAGAAAAGTCAGGTATGAATCAACTTACAAAAGCATCTGCATAGCTATCGCATTAGCTTGCTTGGCTTCGCCACGGAGTGGATGCTGTCTGAATATGGAAGAGACGCTATCTCTTGGTCTTGAGCGCCGTCGAAATCTGATCCTGCCTCCATCAACGATCATGACGCCTGGAGTCATCAACAGGCAGCACGAATAGACATCTATAAATAAGAACTTACCCTTGATCACTAGGGCTATCACCATGTAGCAGAATATGTTTACTAACGCAGCGGTCCACATCCAAGCATACTCCAGTCCAATTCTTTCCGCGTTGTAGTCGGTAGTGATCCAGCACCCTAAAAAAGTCTCGATTCACCTTGGGTAAGAAAAAAAGAAACAAGAACCCACAATATTGTGTGTTTCCGTAGTAAATTTGTCCCTTGTGAGCAGCTATACCGATTCCAACGACTAGTGCAATGAATATCCAGATTACACTTATAACAAGTAGTGCTGTTTTTAACCCCGACTGCAAATGAAGGACCAGGACAGAGAATGTGTGTACCGCAATCGTCTTGATATAAAGAGGTTCAGTCTCAAGTATCCTCTGAACAACTTCCTTGCTTACAAGAGAGCTGTAGAATATACGGAACTTGAGCGGCATAATCGACAGATACTTCAGCTGCCACTTACGTGAGTGCGACTGCAACGTCGCCCATCTGCTTGAAAATTCCTTCGGGGCGATGAATAAATGAATGTTCGCTATTCGGGTCGACAAAAAGATACCTTGCACGGTACAGATAGCTCCTTCCGTTACTGCCTACAGTCATCGGTAGAGTCAGCAAAGATCATTCAGTCAAGTACTTAAGTCGTACCGCCTCAAGAGCCCATTTGATATCTATTATTCCACCTGAGATATTACAATCCGGTCAGAAGCCGCGTAGCAGCGGGGGCAGACTTAGACGGACCAATAGCCTGAATCAGGTCAGAGATTAAAAGGTTGATGAAATAGTAATGAATACGCGATGTAGCGTTCCAGCTCTTGGAGGAGCCTCTCTTCAACCTGAGGAAAGAAAACTAAATTAAAGATCAGTAAGTAGCTTACGCGACAATCACAATGAGGCTTGCAAGAATATACAGAAGAAGCGAAGTTACAGCCAGTGCAGATAAGCATGCTGCCTCTGCAATCAGTACGATTCCCAGTCGTACTCCAAATTCGAATGTCGAATTTTGAGGGGACCCATCCGGACCTGAAGCGGATTGCATTGCAGAGGGGGAACTTGAAAAGTAACAAAGATGGGTTTACTTAGTGCTGTATTTTATGCAAGATATTTCAAACCTTATCGTCGACCAAAATTAATCAAATATTAATAGAATGTCATCAGTTATCTTGAGGATCAAAAAGTGGCGGCGTACCTTTCTTGAAATAAAGAACGCTGTCCATCGTATTGGACCTTCGAAACGACCTAGCCTGAATAGTAAAGATCTGCATAGCTTGTAAGCGGGACAATGGGGCTGCGACACCCTCATTAATAAAACTATTCTTGTAACCGACAGATAAGTGAGAGCAATACTAAGTGTCCTTGATAACATGGTATGCAGATATCATCTGATTGTGGTCCTCCAAAATGATCACGGTTGTTATGCAAAGTATATTTACATTACGCAGGATGGGCCGAATAAATATTCAAATGTCTTGCTTACAAGTTTTTCGGGAACCTTCCGTCAACGACATTATCTGGTATAGGTATAGAATAATTGGCGAAACAGTCAAAGTTGAAATCGATCTCTTCAATTCTTTGTTTCATGCCGCTCGTAAAGATATCCAATTCGCAAAGGCCATTTTCGTCTTCTACGCATCCAGATATTCCAGTTAACGGAACTACGGCGTCATTGAGGATCCAGCGGATATGAGTGGGTCCCGAATTCTGGGAAGAGAAAGACGCCGGGCACGATAAGACTTGGCCTACGAGATTTGCAGAAAAAGGGACGATCTGATTAATGAGATAGGTCTTCGGGATATTAAGTTCAGTGGCCATTTTCCATAAACAAAGCAAAAAGGTTACGTACTCTGTGCTTTGGTATGTGATCTGTAGGCAACGGCCCTCCAGAAGCGAAACTAGTAAAGTTCAATGCTGTGAAGACTGGTAGAAAGGTATTCAAAGAGTGTTCTGGTAATGTCCGGATGCACGCACTTTCACTCAATGTAGTATCGTGAGTTGCATCCACGTAAATCGGTTGATTGAGAGGAAAAGTGACATTGTTGCCATCTAGGGTTCCATTGATAGTTGAGTCGGGAACCGTGATTGGGCGCTCTTCGAGGCGGGCAACAAGTTCCTGTACCCACCCCAGGCCCTGGGCGCTAGATGCTGGATTACCAGGACCAAAGCTGTACCAAAATTCGAGATCTGTAATTTGAACGGGTAAGGGTACAAATCAGACGTCGAAATTAGTTCAAATTCAGTACCGAGCGCGTATTCGAATCCTTTCCATTCTTCTTTCGTGAACAAGTCACAGAAAGAAGACCATCCTAAGGCAACGGTCTGTTACACCACATGAATATGTAAGAAGAGACTATTGCGCATCATTTGTATCAAAAAACGACCCACTTCGTACGCGCATAGTTGCTGCATTGCGACTAAATCGCTGATGGTCAAGTTATAGCCCTCAACAAAGGAACTCAATCTCGATTGAGCGTCGGCGAGATAAATCGCTGTCCAATTTGACATGCTTTCAATGCCAAAGGATGCAATATCGTTGTTCGCATTGGGGCAAATTTTATCTGGAACCAGTGTCGAGTTGAAACCGGTTTGTTCGATTTGGATGAGTTGATGATATTCATTTGCATAACTCTGGACACCGAAGAAACCTGCGGCAAAATGCAGACTAAAGTACATAGTTATATTTTGCGAAACGGATAGTTTGAGGAGATAACACACGCAGAATCCACCATGCGAGCTTTTCAAATGTAGCATTAACTTTAGAAACGAAAGGAAATTATGCACAAGATTCACCTTCAGAAGTAGTTCGGAAGACTGGCAAGTCAGTAAAACCCTTCAAAAGATCCCCTGTGGAGCGACATTATACAATGCACTGGTTTGCAGACGCTGCGGGAGCTCACCATACTTGACCCTAAATCCAACACCCAAATTAAATCTGAAAGCATATCAGACGCTGTCGAGGGACGTAGGTGAGGAGACCTACAGCTCATTCCGACCGAAAGGAGCTATAAATTCGATTTTCATGTTATTTTCGGACAGACAACCAATAAAGCAAAGTATACGTACTGAGTATATCTGCACCCAGTTTATATGTCCACGTATTCAAGAAGTCGAGCGGGCCAGACGCATTGAAACCGGTGCCCGAACTGGCAGCAGCATGCAAACGAGAAGCAAAAGCTGAAGGAGCTGAGCCATTCGTGGGGTATCTTGCTCCATGACGATGTAAAAGATGGACTTGAGTCAATTCGCAACCTTTGGGGATTCGGGCTGAAGCATTTGATAATCCAAAAGTTTTAACAGAGTTAAATGGAGAGAGGTTCCCCCAGTGTTGCATGATATCGAAGCTTTCGCCTTGATGGTCGGAAGTGTCGGGCTGCACCAATGGAAAAACGTTTTCCACTTTGGCCACGGCTGGAGCAGTAGCAATTGCATTGGCTTCGTCACCAGCTGAGGTGGATTGAGTATTGGAATAGTGGATTATCGACAAACTTACTGGGCGTTGGCCCCGGAAACCCGACTTCATTGGCACTGGGAAAGAATGTGTTCACTGCGGTTGCATCCGCATTCGCGGGCGGGAACTCAAACGTAGATGTAGACCCAGCAAAAGTAGACGCTCCGGCAGCAGTGTGGAGATGAGTAAGGACTGTCAATAAAGCAAAGGAAAGAAACATCTCGAGTCACTTCAAGATTCCATTCCTAGTGTCCCATTTATGTATGCAGCTCCACGCTTGGTCAGAAAAGTTGCTATACAGCCTCATAGATCAGATGATTTGCTTCGCAGCAGCCCTGGGGCAAGTCTCGAGGGAGCCCGAGCACTCCAAACAGAGATTTGGAGTGTTCATCATCAAAGTCGATAAATGAATGATGGGTTCGTCAGGTGTAATGAATACCAGAATCCCTCTCATAGCAAATGCACATGTGAGTTTAGAACAGTCCATCAAGATGAACAACCGCACATCAGCGGTTGGAAACAAGATGATCAATATCATTGGTACTTTCGTACTGTTTTACACAAGATTAGTACTTGGATCCATGTTCATTGGGGGAACTGGCCGTTAGTGATGGTATCAGGCTCTGGAATAGTATAATTGGCGAAGCAATCAAAGGTGAAATCAATCTCTTGAATTCGTTGCTTCATTCCTGCGATGAATGTAGGAAGATCGCAAAGCCCATTAGGATCTTCCACACAACCGTTGATTCCCGTCAAGGGGACCACTCCGTCATTAAGTATCCATCGTATGTGAGTACCGTTTGATGAGCTGCTGTTGGACAAAACTTGTCCGACCATGTTTGAAGCAAAAGGTGCCAGTTCTCGGACCGTGTACGTCTTGTAAACCGTCAGAGAAGCACAGACACCGAGCTACGGGAAACGTGTACCTGATTTTCTGGTATATGGTCTGTAGGCAAGGGTCCACCGGCGGCCAAACTTGTAAAGTTCATGGCAGTAATAACTAGTGCAGACAATGATTAACTGTTATTAGAATGACGAGGGTAGTACAACTTACTGGCAGTGATAACCGTATCATGAGAGGCTGAGAGGCACTTTCAGATTCCATTAAGGCGATACAAGATGTTGGGCGTACCATCAACAAAGATTGGCTGATTCAGGGGGAATGTGACGTCACTGGAAACAATAGTCTCGTTGACGGATGAGCCAAAGGAGGTGATACGTTGTTGCTCGAGACGAGAAACAAGCTCCTCGACCCACCCTCTACCTTGGGCGCTGACCGCGGGATTGCCAGGGCCATTGCCATACCAGAAGCTCAGATCTATAGGGAGAGGTCAAATCTGAATTTCACGTGTATTTGGGAACGTACCTAGAGAGTATTCAAATCCTTTCCATTCATCTTCCGTAAATAAGTCACAGAATGCCGAGAAACCCAAAGCGACAGTCTGGCGTAGGTATGTCAAATACTCGGCGGTGGATATATTAGATGCATACCTCATACGCACACAACATCTGCATGTTGTAGACATCCATTGTCGTCAGGTTGAAGCCATCGATGAAAGGAGCCAAACGTTCTTGGGCTGGAACGAGATACTGTGAAATCCATTTTGCAGTTTGGGTAGAACCGAAGGACGAAATGTTGTTGTTTGCATTCGGGCACATGTCGAAAGGAGCGAGTGTGCTGTTAAAACCTCGAGCTTCGATCTCAATAAGCTGATGATAATCGGTGGTATAACTCTGAACACCAAAGAAGCCCGCGGCAAAATGCAATCTGGGGGAGCACTAGTTTATCAATGATCTGAGAATGTCAGATAACTATCAATTCCGTACGCAGAGTCAACCATTCGTTCTGGTTCGAAAATAAGATGAGAGGTCAAACACATAAAGCGCAGCAGCTAACCTTCCGATGTTGTTCGCCATACTGGCAGATCGTCGAAACCTTTCAACAGTTGACCATATTTTACGCGCACACCAACACCGAGATCAAATCTGATAGACGTTACAACAGTTTAGAAAATGACAAGAGAAATACGTACAACTGCTCACGGCCAAAAGGTGCTAAATAGAAGAATTAGTAACCAGTTGGGAAAGTACAAGAGACACGTACTGAGAATCTCAGCTCCCAGTTTGTAAGTCCAGGTGTTCACGAAGTCTAATGGACCAGTGGCATTAAAGCCAGAACCAGTAGCTGCAGCATGGATTTCCGCGGCAAAAGAAGCAGGTCCTGAGCCAGAGGTTGGGTACCTAGCTCCGTGGCGATGAAGCAGATGAATTTGAGTGAGAGTATATCCAGCCGGAATCACCGCAGACGCGTTAGGGAGCCCAAAGGACGCTACGGATTTGAACGGCGAAAGATTTCCCCAGTGGTCAATGACATTGAAATCATCATCTTGGTTGTCGAATGTATCAGGCCTGACCAGAGGGAAAGACTGTTCTACTTTTGCGATAGAAGGAGCGGTCGCAATGGCGTTCGCTTCATCTCCAGCTGAAGGAAGAGTCGGTACACAATCTCGGATTTGAATGGCAAAACCTACTCGGAGTCGACCCCGCAAAACCGACCTGCTCAGCATCTGGGAAAAAGGTGTCCAGTGAAGTCACAGTCGCATTCGGAGGTGGGAACTGGAAAGTAGAAGTGCTCCCGGCAAAGCTGGAAGCAGCGGTAACCAGACGGGCCAGAGACACGACAATGCAGAGATTAGCGGAAAGCATCGGGAGCTGTCGAACATCTTGATCCTTCAACTTTTTATACCACGAAGATTCCAAAGAAGAGTTCAGCCCGCCAAAAATAAATCACACGTTCGTGAGCATTATTCGGGTACCTAAATAGAACCAGGGCGAAAGTGAAAAGCTGATGTGACCAATTTGATTATGAGCTCGAGCGAGGACTCGAGGATGGTTGACGCCAAAGAAGACGAGGCATTTTGCAGTCACCACAGTTCAGAGCATTAGAGTAAAAAGACGCTTACTTCAGGGCATCGTGAAAATAAATTTTCGTCATGAGTTTTTTCGAATTATTATTGAAATTCTTTTTGAGGTGGCGTGACACGTGACTGATGAATTGAAATGATACAGTACACGGTTTGTAAGTGACGTTCTTCGAGTCTTTGATGCATGGACGCGTATGGCTCTTCAACTCGTCCAAATTGCCAGAAATTCTCCTTGTATCAAACACCCTCGCGTCTTTACTGCCAAGTATCATGACTACATCCGTTTCTCGCATCCAGGTTGATGCTTTGTCTTGCTGCCTCCGACTTTCGCTCACTTGAAATCCAGGTGGAACCATAAGACTTCCCCTCAATTCGCCAAAGGTCATCGGAGTAGCAAATTCTCGCGGAAACAGAAGGTCTTCTTCGTACTCATTGGTCTCGCGGCAATACTCATCCTTGTCCAATACAGTCACCAGGAGGACTTTTACGCGTTTGCAGCATTGTCCTTGGATCCAGATGAACTTCGTCTAAGTGTCAAAAAGTCCTTTAACGTTGATTGGGATCCAGAGTCTGTAGGAGAACCGCTCTCGCGGCAGGCTGTTTTTGTTGGCATCTATGACGGGTGTGTCCGCTCGTCCTTCCGCATATCCCCAAACTCATCTTGTTCCTAGTCACGGTGGTTCTGCAGTGTCACAGTTTCTTCGTCAGGAACTTCATGGCACGTTCGAATCCGTCACGCCTTCGATGATTCCGGAGCTTTACATGTGGATAAAAGAACTGGGTGGATATTTCAAGCGTTTCAAGGGTGGTGTTCTCGCTCCGTGGGTTCATGCGGCTGAAAACCAGCCCAAATTCGACCTTGAAGCCCGAGCAACTGCTGCCTTCCTTGAAGTTTGTCGGGTTCTTACTTGTGGAGTTATAAAGGCTGACTAGTTTTATCTTAGGTCGATAGACAACTTTCCGTTGACAAAGTAGCTCAAACTTGCGGGGCGACAGCATCCGTGGTGATACTGCACCCCTTAGATGCTCCTGCAGCTCCGTTCTTCTCTGCGAATAGAGTAGCCTTGACTGTGGCACACTGTGGGTCGGTAGAAAGTCTTGAGAAATCCAATTCTCCTAGCCTAAATATTCAACAGAGATACTCGCGTGCTGTTATGCTCGACTGACGGAGCCAAGCCACTGGCAATGACTGAAAATCATCATGCTGATGCTCGTATAGAATCCTCGCGTCTCCGCCGTTTAATGGCAAGCTCAATGATAACAGACTCTTTTGGCGAATCTCGGTGTGTTTCCTTGCACGCAGTTACGTTTTGTTAATGCTGAGCAGCCTCTCAGGTGGATGGGTGCACTGGCAAACACTCGAGGGTAACGTGTGTATCGCGTTTTGGACAAGTTATCTAATTCGATCCATAGCCTCGGGGATTTACGCTTCGCCAAGTTTGGTGTCACGCCAGAGCCTGAAGTAAGGACAAAGTTGCTCGAAGGTCTGTCTTTCTTTTCATCCCTCCGTTTACTTACTTGAATCCTTCTAACAGAAAACGAGTGGGCCTTCATAGTCCTTCTGTCAGATGGTGTTTCTTCTGTTTTATCCGACGATGAAGTTGTAGATCTTGCCAGAGACGCCCCAGACCCTAAGGCCGCAGCCAACCGAATACTCTCCTTCGTCGAAGAGCTGGGTGGGGATGATAATACAACCGCCATTGTCATTCCTCTAGCTGGCTGGGGTAAAGTAACGGGACCCGACAAGACCAAAGAGCTTCGCGAGTACAGACGTCAGCAGGCTGTCGGTGCAGAACGTCAGAAAAGAATGTAGATATTCCTGGATTTTCTGAAACGTCGATCGGACTCTTTACAGTGGGCTGTTGTATATTGTACATCTGTACTCTTGTAATTTGGTGACCCGCATCATGTACATAAATGACCTAATACATATTTCCCGGGACCTAGGAATAAAATCAAATCTGTGCAACCGCATGTCCATCTGCACGAGGATCTGAGCCTGCAGCCCAAACCGTCCTTCCAGAGGCATCACTGATTTTCTGAATGACTTGCCCACGACCTAGTAATCCTCGGCCGAAACCGCTGGCCACACGAGCATCGTGTCCCATTTCTGCAAAATTGCTGAGATGGACCCAATATTCAGCAAAACCGAACTCACCTCTAAGTTTGGCAACTGTTTCTTCCGAGATACCTTCCTCAAAGTAGACTTCACTGTTAATGTCCCCCGCAGCACTTGTCGTATTGGCGTCTGGAGTCCCTGCCGAGATGCAAAAGCGAGGTGCATCCAAAGCCGCCTGAGGCGTAAAACCACGTAGCATGTTTAGTAGCACTTGCAAATGGCCTTGGGGCTGGCAGTGATAGACTGATCAATCACATTGAAGCTTCCAAAAGTAGGATGTATTCACCTGCATGAATCCTCCCATAACACCATAGCACAAAAACAGTTCGTCTCCACGCGTCGCCATCGCAGGAATAATCGTATGGTATGGACTACTTGACTCAGCCAAAATTAGGACCGCAGAAAACTTGCATACCGTTTTCCACCCTAATCTTCAATGTAAGTTTGAGTGAAACTATTCCAGTGTAAAGCACGCACTTGAAGCCCATTTGCGTGGTTTTCATCTAAGATAAAGCCACTTCCACGATTCTGCAACGTAAATCCACAGCCTTTGGGTACGGCTTGCGATTAATTGAGGGTTAGGTTGATTGTAATTCACTCAAGACAATCACTGTTCACCTCCTGTTCCAAATCCTAAAGTGACGGTGAGTTACTGGACCAATGGAATGATCTAGAATTACAGTACCGGCATAATTACTCTGAATATAACTGCAAGCGTTCCCCCATTGATCCGTGACTGTCAATTTCTTCAAGTCTTGTCCTTCGTAAAGTATACAGACACAAACCCGAGAAATACACTGTATCCGTAGAATTGACTGGGTTTCCCTGCAAATCTCATTCAGGGAGAGTGACTTGGATCCAGACGTAGCAAAAGGCCCACATGGACAACTTTGGGGTTGGATTTCAACGGATCTATCAGGTTAGCCCTACTTGCTAGGTATTCCTATTATGCATGAATTTTGTGGGGTCCGTTGAGGAATAGACAATACCAACTTTGCTAAGTAGCTTCTTGACGGGTATATTGGAGGTGTCAGGATCGGTTACGAAGAACTGGCTATCTGCTGGAGTGTAAACGCGATGTTTGGGGTAGAAGATAATGCGGCTTGCCTGCAAAAGCAAGTCTAAGGATGAAATGAAGATGAGATATGACTTCATTGGCGATTGAGTAAAGGAAACGTACCGCAAAGCTTCGACGAGGACGTGAAGATACTCTGGTGAGTTGTGTTGCATTTCGGATAAAGGTTTGATTTTTCCTTGTTCTTGGAGACTCTCCAGAATACCAAGAGCAATCAAGGCAGTAATTCCTGCACAGCATGAGATTTAGTTAGTCGATATGTAATGGCAGAGTTTACCTTGGCCGTTTGGAGGACACTGCAAATGATTCTAGCTGTTTGTACAAAGAACTAATGACATTTCTCACCTCGTAAAGAGTAACCTCGCCTCCGTAGCTATACTTGATTGGTTCAACGAATGTCGTCTCATGTTCCGCAAGGTCGTCCAGTTCCATTACTCCACCTTTGCTCTGGATAAGCTCTACGATGGCTTCAGCAACCCTGCCTTTGTAGAAACCATCCTTTCCCTTTGTAGCAAGCTCCCTGAAAGTCTTTCCTAGATTGGGCAATTTGATAATCTGGCCAGGTAAAGGAGCCTTTCCATTCAACAACATCTCATCACCGTTGGGAGAGGCATTTTTGATCAGTTGCTTTCAGGAGCTATTAATCCAAATGGGCCTCTTGTATGAGATGCTTGAACTCACTTCAGACCGTTGCCACTGGAAATCTGAATGTAAGCAATTCGAATGACTGAAACCGTAGTCGCGACTTCAACTTACTGCAAAGCTATTAATTTCGGAAACGGGTACTCTGGCAAAGCTTCAGAGTTTCCCGAAGGACCGTATGAGAATCACTTACCCTTCCTCGGCCAGGCGAATTGCAGGTTCTAGAATCTCTGCCACAGACAGCTTACCACTCCCAAAATGCTCAATAGTATCGACCCATGCAGCAGCCGCCCCTGCTAAACTTTAGGAATCAGGAGAACAAGAAGCACGGAGAGTGCTGACCGGGAACGGTCACTGAGTTGAGATCAGTGGCGGGCAGACTAGAACCAGTGTTACCACGCTGACGGACATGTTCAAGAGTAAGTTTCTTGGGAGAATGTCCTGATCCGTTCATGGCTTTGACGGCCTTGGTCTTTGCGTCGTAGAAAAGACAAAAGGCATCTCTTGGTAACAGTTAGAGCGAAACGAATCCCTTATTTGATGCGACTCACCCCCCAATACCACAACAACTTGGTTCGGTGACATTGAGCGCAGCAGACGTAGCTACCGCGGCGTCGGCTTGAAGACAAGATGAGGTAGATCCTGCGGGATCAGTTTTCGGACCCACCTGCATTTCCACCTTTCCTGAGAATTTCAAGTCCAGCTTCAGTAGCGAGAGGTTGAGACGCGGAAACGATTCCTTTGGTTCCATAAACTACGGAACGGCGACTAGGAAATCGTTGAAGAACAAGTTCAGGGTTGTCAACTTTTGACCAATCGATTTTAATGGGAGACATGAGCGAGGACCTAGCAGTAGAGAGATGTGAGAGAGATCTCACAAGTCGTTGCATTTAAGGGACTTGAACCGCGGCGAATCCGCCGGAACTCCGTCCTTCTGGAGATTCTTCATTATGCATCATGGTCGATCGAGATAAGATCAAAAAGTTTTGCCTGCCGCCATCATGTCCCAAACCCTTCAAGACAAGCTACAGGCCGCGTCAAGAGATTTTCAAAAGCTTCAGTCTGACCTTTCCGATGCAGTTGAAGCCAGACAAAGGCTTGATGCACAATTATCCGAGAACGAGCTTGTGAAAAAGGTATTTCATGTCCAGAGTTTCCAATATGCGCAACTTATTACGAACCTAGGAATTTGCTGATTTGACTCCGGATAATGAAGTATACAAGCAAGTTGGCCCTGTCTTAGTCAAACAAGACCAGGCTGAGGCAAAGAGTAATGTGGACAAGCGGCTGGAGTTCATTCGTGGTGAAATGTACGTTCGTTCACCTCAACTGCATAAATTGTTTGGGCCTCACAGCAATTTCAGCAAACGGATCGAGGGACAGCTCAAAGACACAGAAACGAAGATAGAGAAGAAAAAGAGTGAGGTATGCGCTTTGATATTTGTTATGGAAGTTGCACCCTTCTGAGTCCCTCGCGAAATATAGATTGTCGACATACAAACTGCTCTACAGCAACAACAAAGTCATGGCTCGTCGGCTTCCACCACTCCTGCGGCGTAATCTTCGCACTCTAGTGCCATTAAATTGTATTCCTATTCTGTATTTCTATCCTTGCCCCATGAACCGAAATCTAGAGGGATTTGCCGGCGTCGCAAGTGTAGACAACCTCTACTGTCAACGCTAGACTAGACTATAATCGTTGTATCATCTGCGCACGCATCCGTTCCCGTTCTGTTTCCGGACTCTCCAGTATCTTTTCGAGCTTGAAACGTTTTCTGGCAGAGACTGGTGGACAATTACGAATGATGACGACGTCGTCTTTCCGTAGCTCTTGGTATCAAAATTGAATAAAATGACACGAGAAAAGTGAGACTGGCGTACTGTTTTCTGGATCATGAGTCAAGTATTTCTTGGTCCGTTCTATGGTCTAAGCAGCAAAATGAGTAAACAATGTAACAGACCAAGTGATAGCAAACGCACTTTCTTTGTCACAGGATGCACCATCCAACGAGACACAGTTACAGTAGCTGTCTTGTTCATAAACCCCACTTTGGTAACCAAGCCTCGGAAAGCCATGGGTGGCATTTTGGCAGATATTAGCAAGGAAAACGAATGGAAGGAAACTTGGAAAGCACGTGAGACCAGACGCGTCTTGAACTTTCTCACCACTCAACGCGCTCAGCTTTTTAAACATGAACAACTCGCGAGAAGAAGTTCCCCGGGTCTCGCTTGACTCTGTGGAAGACTGGAAACGTATCAAGTCCACCTACACAGACTTTATCCTCGCTCAACTTGAAGATGACAATATTCCTGCCGACAGTCCAGTCATCAAGTATATGCAAAGGGTGGGCGTCTCACAGCACCACTCGCACATTACCACTAAATTTTTGGCAGTATATCGAGAAGTCTTTGACTTCGGCACAATCAAATCTGCGCATAAACGGTCGAAATTTTGAATCATTGGTAGACCAGCATGACGAACCCGGTAGGATTGCTCCTACTCTGTATCTGAAGAGCATTGCATTCTCACCCTTAGGAACTAGACATTGAACAGTTTGACGAAGCGCTGGATCGGCGCGTTTGGGCTTTGGCAGACAATCGACTAGCGTGGCACAAAGAGATTGCCAATAAGCGGCGTACAATTCCTCAGGAGGTCCAGCATTCCTTACGTGGTCTTCTTGAACAAGAACGGGCTGAAGAACGAAATTTGGAGTACATAGATGACCTTCAAGATTTGGATATTGAGGAGGAGCCTGGTAAGCATCATGGGCCAACCACCGTGATCTGATAGAGTCGACATTGACATTTATATTTACAAGACAACCAACGAGATATCATGCCTGATTTTCATAAAACATCTGCTTGGGCAGAAGAACTGTCACAGGTATTTATTCTTTCATTTTACTGCCACTCGCTCTCAAAACGTTTTACTAGTCCATCCCGAACCAGCGCGAGCGTTCAGAACGCTTCGAGTCTGTCGCCGATGATATCAAGAAGCTTCACAAGTAAACAAATAGAGGTTGCCGAACAGTCTATTATCTGTACACTATGCGTACGTATTAACCTAAGGCTATTGCTACATATACACAACTACGATTGACAATGCTACAATCCGAATATTCATTTCATGATATGTCCATCCAAACTCGACGTTTTCTGAACGGTCTGCGTTTGGTTTCGAATGTGAAGTCATTCCATAAGTATGAAGATTACGCAGGAGAAGATTCCGATTCCCTTCGAGGTAGAGCCGGATTCATGGAAAATTTGGATCTTGCACGCAGTTTGGCTCCATACCTGCGAATGCAGGGTCAGCTATGGGATATAGATGGATAAACATGTAACATACTTCATGAAGATAAACGGAATAGGCGTCATAGCAAGTGCAACGAATCCTAGTAGTGAAGATGCCCAACGGGGACCCAGTGCCTCGAACATCTGGGTTGCAAAGAGGGGAAATGCTGCACCGAACAGACTACGGACGACCGTGTTTGCTGACAATGCAGAGGCAGCCATAGCGAGGTAGGTATCTATGATGTAGTTGAACAAGCTCAGCTAGAAAGGAATTCAGTACCGTGGAGATCTGAAAGAATGGAAGACGCTCACGAAAATCCAACAAATACTAAAACCCATCATTCCACCAGACAACATAGGAGCCCAGAAGGAGATAGAAGGAAACGAAGTCCAACCGAACCAAAAGAATGAAATCGTAAAAAGAGGTGCTGCGATTAGTCCCTAGCAACGACGTTAAGACAATAGGATGGATTCAAACACAACGAACTTACCATCTCCAATCGGAATTCAGGAGGTACTGGATGAGGGGCAAGTCGAGCCATTTCCTGATAGTAACGTCGGTGGAAAGTTAGAATATACTGGAAAAGTGGTCAGTCCACACTACAGACAGGACCGAAAGATACATACTGTCACCACGGCCAAGGCACCTCCAACCAAGAGTGGCAAAAACATGAGACCACTGATCCCGGCGTTGAAGCCATGACCTTCGGTAAATACAATGGGATACGCTTCGAAGAGCAAGTACAAGCACCCGTATACGAAGCTCATGTAAAGAGTCGAAGCCCACATCATAGGCTCTTGAACGAGTAGTTTGAATGGCCGAGCGAGGATAGCTTCGACTCGTTGACTCATGGTCTTGGTGAGCCGTTCAGAGGGTGCATAGTAGCGATTGTCGCCAGTTTCTTTCCGCTTTTTCTCGGCTAGACGCTCTAGTAATATAGGCCTGGAGATCGGGCGTCAACATTTACACATTCCCTTTAAAATGACCAGACTCACTGATAGGTCTCTGGTATGGTTAAGATGATCAAAGCTAAACAAGTTCCAGCAAAGATAGTCAGGACCCAGAAGAGCCAGCGCCAACTCGTCCCAGAAACAAGTATGAAGCCACCAACTGTAGGTCCAAGGGCCGGACCTGCAAAGGGTGCTACGGTGAATACAGCAAGCGCTTTCCCTCTACTTCTGGCATCCCAAATATCAGATATGACAGCTCTGCAAACAGGCATTAGTGTCATAGTTCTATATAAATACGTTGGAAAACGAACCCAGAATTGGCCAAGGGCGCGGCAGCAAAAATTCCTCCCAAGAGTCTTAGAATAAGTAGGGTGGCCGTATTTTGAGCAAGACCCATTCCGACTTGGAACATCTGAATGGCGTAAGAATCAGATAGAACGTGAATTTAAGGGGTAAATACCATATAAACAAAGAAACATATGATGAAGACTGGCCTGCGGCCATATTCTTCAGAAAGAGGCCCCCACAGTAAAGGTCTGCAGAACAAGTATTATAAAAACGTCAACAAGAAAACGAAAAAAAGTAATCACCCTATGACATATCCAGCAACGAACAGCGATACCGTCAAAGTTGCCACTTCTCTTGATAGGCCAAATTCTTTAATCAAAGCTGGAGCCACCCCTGAGGCTATAGGTATATGGTAAATGCGCACGCAATAAAAGAAAAGAAAATCGACGACATACGCGCAGAGCTCGCGAATGTACTGGAGAAAGTCCGAATAGTTTTAGAACGAATGCGCACATTCATAGCATAGAGCACATACGCGTTAAGGACCAGCAACCCCGTCGTCATTGTAATGTACCATTTTCTCAAGTTGGACCATTTCTACGACACTGTCAGCCCACCTGGTCAGTGGGCGACGCTTGGAAAGAGACCTACTAAAGGATTGGAAGGGCCATCACCCAGATCTGAAACCAAGAAAGGGTCGACATAAGGCTCGGAACTTTCATTGATCTCCTTTTCTGCCTTTTCGCTGGATTGTTTTTGGGGAGATGCAATAGGATCGTGGTGTACAGTATGTGTCTCTGAAAGACTGGTCCGACTGACGCTTGCCATGTTTTAGAGGGGAGGAATGAGTGACACTGGCCTACATATGTCATCTGCGGACTTTAATAAATCATAGGTTTGTCATTCTTCATCTAGTCCACAGTCCGTTGAGCGTCGGGTTCTGCAAATTACGATGACGCTCGGAAAATTATCACCAATTCTCCACTTTGCAGAATCGGGACTACCTGGTGATATCCCCATGGAGCCATCGGAAAGGATCCGGTGTGCCTTCAGTGTACTTATATATCGAGTTCGTCAGAGATTCGTTATGCACTCAATGGCAGTACTCACTAATGCAACGTATGACAACCTATGACAACACATCGAGAGCTAGGAGAGAGATCGGATGCCCGTCGGTGCCGCCGGTGCCGTCGACGTAGGTCCATCCCGTTTAAGTATATCTTATCTCTTCGGAACGCGACTTCAAAATCTTGAATCGTTGGTACTACATAGGCCAGCATGACGAACTTGGTGAAAGAAAGAATGACTACCTGTGGTAGTTCTTCCGCCCAAGCAGATGTTTTATGGTGAAATCTCGCTGAAATGTAAACGTCAATGCCGACCTCCTTAGAACACGGTGATGGCGCTCACCTGGCACCCTAAAAATGTTTTACTAGTGACTCTAGTCTATCCCGAGCCGCGTTTACAACGCGACGATCAGTATCAAAAAGCTTCAAGATAAACAAGTGGAGGTTGTCGAATTGTCTATTATCTGTGTCAACATGAATCTATAACTATTATACTAGGTATACACAGCTAGAATTGGTAATGCTACAGTCTGAATATTGTGTCCATCCAATTCCTATCTCAGTGTTTCCCAAATGATCTACATTTGGGTTCAAATGCGAAGTCATTTCATAAATATCAAGATTACGCAGGAGAAGACTCCGACTCCCTTCGAGGTAGAGCCGGATTCATGGAAAATTTGGATCTTGCACGCAGTTTGGCTCCATACCTGCGAATGCAGGGTCAGCTATGAGGTATAGATAAATATACATGTAACATACTTTAAGAAGATAAACGGAATGGGCGTCATAGCAAGTGCAACGAATCCTAGTAGCGAAGATGCCCAACGGGGACCCAGTGCCTCGAACATCTGGGTTGCAAAGAGGGGAAATGCTGCACCGAACAGACTACGGACGACCGTGTTTGCGGACAATGCAGAGGCAGCCATAGCGAGGTATGTATCTATGATGTAGTTGAACAAGCTCAACTAGGAAGAATTTCAGCACCAGATGGATCTGAAAAAAGAGAAGGGACTCACGAAAATCCAGCTGATACTAAAGCCTAGCATTCCACCGGACAACATCGGGGCCCAGAAGGAGATAGAAGGAAAGGAAGTCCAACCAAACCAAAAGAAGGAAATCGTAAAAAGAGGTGCTGCAATTAGTCCCTGGAAATAACATTAAAATGATACGCGAGTTCAGATATAATGAACATACCATCTCCAGTCGGAATTCAGGAGGTACTGGATGTGGGGCAAGTCGAGCCATCTCTCGGTCATAACGTCGGTGGAAGGTAAAGATATACTGAAAAAGTGGTCAGTTTGCGCCGGAGACATGATGAAAAGATACACACTACTACCACGGCCAAGCAACCTCCAACCAAGAGTGGCAAAAACATAAGACCACTGATCCCAGCGTTAAAGCCATGACCTTCGGTAAATACAATGGGATACGCTTCGAAGAGCAAGTACAAGCACCCATATACGAAACTCATATAAGCAGTCGAAGCCCACATCATAGGCTCTAGGACAAGTAATTTGAATGGCCGAGCGAGGATAGCTTCGACTCGTTGACTCATGGTCTTGGTGAGCCTCTCAGAAGGTGCATAGTAGCGATTATCGCCAGTTTCCTTCCGCTTTTTCTTAGCTAGACGCGCCAGCAATACAGGCCTGGAGATCGAGCGTTAACATTCACAACCCCCTTAAGACAATCAGGCTCACTGATAGGTTTCCGGCATGGTCAAAACAATCAAGGCTAAACATGCCCCAGCAAAGATGGTCAAGACCCAGAAGAGCCAGCGCCAGGTCGTCCCGGAAACGAATATGAAGCCGCTTACTATAGGCCCTAGAGCCGGCCCTGCAAAGGGTGCCACGGTGAATACAGCCAGTGCCTTTCCTCTAGTTCTGGCATCCCAAATATCAGACATGACAGCTCTGTAAACAGGCGTTAGCGTCACGGTTCTATATCAATAGGTTGGAAAACGAACCCAGAATTAGCCAAGGGCGCTGCAGCAAAGATTCCTCCCAAGAGTCTTAGAATAAGCAGGGTGGCCGTATTCTGGGCAAGACCCATTCCGACTTGAAACATCTGAACGGCGTAAGAATCAGACAGAACGTGGATTTAAGGGAGAAATACCATATAAGCAAAGAAACATATGATGAAGATTGGCCTGCGGCCATATTCTTCAGAAAGAGGCCCCCACAGTAAAGGTCTGCAGAACAAGTATTATAAAAACGTCAACAAGAAAACGAAAAAAGTAATCACCCTATGACATATCCAGCAACGAACAGTGATACCGTCAAAGTCGCCACTTCTCTTGATATGCTAAATTCTTCCATCAAAGCTGGAGCCACTCCCGAGGCTATGGTGCAGAGTGAATTCACGAGCAATAAAAACAACGAATCGACAACATACGTGCAGAGCTCGCAAACGAACTACATAATGTTTTAGGATAAATGCGCATATATCAAAGCATGCAACACGTACGCGTTAAGGGCAAGTAAACCAGCTGCCATCGTCATGTACCATTTTCTCAAGTTGGACCATTTCTACGATACTTTGTCAGCTTACCTAGTTAATGGACGAAGAGAGAGACCTACTAAGGGATTGGAAGGGTCGTCACCTAGATCTGATACCAAGAAAGGATCGACATAAGGCTCGGAATTTTCATTAATTTCCTTTCCCGCCTTTTCGGTGGGACCTTTTTTGGAAGACACAATAGGATCGTGGTGTACGGTGTAGGTTTCTGAAAGACTGGTTTGGCTGACGCTCGCCATGTTCTAGAGGGGAGGAATGGGCACTGGTCTAGACATGCCATGATCTGTGAGCTTTAATATATCATGGGTGAAGTGGTTTGTCATTTTTCATCGAGTCCAGTCCGTTGAGCGTCGGACTCACGTTTGCAGTATTGGCCCAGTGATATTTCCATAGAATCATCGGGAGAGAACCAGTGTACAACTGTGGATTATACCTATATTCGTTGTGCACCAATACAGCCCATGACAACATCAGGTTTATACTAGATCGAGCAGAGATCGGGTCTCGGCATCGTGCGACGCACTGTTTCGTGCCGTAGACGCGTGCACGTGCCCAAAAATTCGTCAGCGTTCCTCAGAAATCCCTGGACCTCCCGCTCACCACAACTATCATTGTCAATGCTTTCTCGTTCTTTCAGGGCTACTCGTCTCATCAGTGCCCGAAGGATACCTTTAAATCGTCCTCGTTTCTATGCTACTCCTTTAAATAACCAGCCGGATTCTGGGTCAAATCACAGGCAGGAGAAGGAGAAGGAGGCGTCTGCCTCGGGAAAGGAAGAGGGTACAAAGAAGGAGGCCAATGCAGAGGAGAAGGGGAACCAGGATCAGAATGGACTAGAGGGATTTTTCCAGCGGGTGCAACAGCAGCGTGCACAGTTCCAGTCACGAAATAACACTGACCAAAAATCTGGCAACAATTCCAACAAGAGTCCCCCACCACCCCCTGGAGGAAACAACAACAATGGATTCAATACCGCTATTAACTGGATAACAGCCCTTGCCATTGGTCACTTCCTCTATTCCAACTCCAATTCGTCCTCTTCACGCGAAATTACATGGCAGGAATTCCGAACCGCTTTCCTTGATAAAGGTCTCGTCGACAAACTTATTGTCATCAATGGCCATAAAGTACGCGTCAAGCTGCACTCAAATGCTACTGGCACGATGTATCCCTCCATGTCACTCGGCAGCGGAGATTATTATTTCTCCATCGGGAGCGTCGAGGCCTTTGAAAGAAAACTCGACGAAGCTCAAGCAGAACTCGGGATTCCCAGCCATGAACGCATACCGGTCGCCTACGCTGATGAAATATCCACTTTCCGTGTCCTTCTCGAATTTGCTCCCACTATTGCGGTCATTGGTTTCCTTTATTGGATGTCGCGTAGGGGTGCGTCAGGTTCGAGTGGTGGAATTTTCAGTATAGGAAAAAGTCGGGCCAAGCTTTTCGATAAAGACACCGAGGTCAAGGTCAAATTCAAGGATGTCGCGGGGATGGATGAGGCCAAGGAGGAGATTATGGAGTTTGTTCAGTTTTTGAAAGAGCCTGCCAAGTACGAGAGGTTGGGTGCAAAGATTCCCCGTGGTGCCATCCTGTCTGGACCACCAGGAACGGGTAAGACTTTGCTTGCCAAGGCTACTGCTGGTGAAGCGTCTGTGCCTTTCCTCTCTGTGTCTGGCTCCGAGTTTGTCGAGATGTTTGTTGGTGTAGGTTCTTCTCGGGTTCGTGACCTGTTTGCATCGGCAAGGAAAAATGCACCCTGCATCATCTTTGTGGATGAAATTGATGCAATAGGGAAGAGCAGAGAAAAGGGCAGAAGCTTTGGCGGCAACGACGAACGGGAATCTACTCTCAACCAACTTTTGGTCGAGATGGATGGCTTCAGCACCAAGGAGCATATTGTCGTCTTAGCGGGAACTAACCGACCTGACGTTCTTGACCCCGCTCTTCTTCGGCCTGGTCGTTTTGATCGTCACATCGTCATTGACCGACCAGATGTCTCTGGCCGTAAAGGCATATTCTTGGTCCATCTTGCACCCTTAAAACTTGCCGAAGATCTCAGTGATATAGATGCTCTTGCGCAGAAGTTGGCCGTGCTGACGCCTGGATTCTCCGGTGCTGATATCGCCAATGTATGTAATGAAGCTGCATTGAGAGCTGCTCGCAAAGGACACGATTCGGTCAACTCTACCCACTTTGACGACGCGATTGAGCGTGTCATTGTTGGTTTAGAGAAGAAGAGTCGCGTTTTGAGTCCTTTGGAAAAGAAAACTGTGGCTTACCACGAAGCTGGCCATGCTGTTGCAGGATGGTTTTTGGAGCACGCTGATCCAGTACTCAAGGTTAGCATCATCCCTAGGGGTAATGGCGCACTGGGATATGCACAGGTGATTGTTACTTTGCTTCCCGCTCTAGCTGATATGCTGACACTTTTCTCGTTAGTACCTTCCTCCCGATCGTTATCTGCTCTCTAGCCCACAATTAGCCGATCAAATCTGTGTAACTTTGGGGGGCCGTGTTTCTGAGGAAATATTCTTTGGTCATGAAAACATCACTAGCGGTGCACAGGATGATCTTCAGAAGATTACGAAGTATGCGTTCGAAGCGTGTGCCAATTATGGAATGAACCCCGTCATTGGTCCTGTAAGTTACGGTGGAGATCGTGGTGCTAAGGAAGGTTGGAACAAGCCATTCAGCGAGAAGACTGCGGAGACACTTGATACTGAAGTACGAAAGATGATAACGTATGTGTCTATTCAACAACTGCTAGTGCAATGCATTGATTACTTCTACAGGACCATGTACGACAGGACAAGGAGCTTGCTGAAAGAGCACAAGGATGATGTCGAGAAAGTGGCCAAGCTACTTCTTGAAAAGGAGGTCCTCACAAGGTCAGTAAATTTCTTCCTTCCGTGTGGGGATGTCATCTGATGTCACCGTACAGGGAAGATATGATCAGGTTGTTGGGTAAACGACCTTTCGCGGGTCGTTCTGACGACATGGACAAGTGGCTGGATGAACATCAGCAGGGTGGCGTAGCAGCGCCTGAGCCATCAAGTAACCCCCTTCCCTCCGATGAACCCCTTCCTTCCCCTGCCGTCGCCACGAAGCGAGTGGACTTATAATCTCTGCTTTTTTGCATGCGGCATCCTGTACTCTATCCATCTCATTTGGTAATTTTGTAGACGTGCTAGGAATCTCAACCCACTTACAATATATCGAGGTCTTAAAGCAAGGTGTCATTCGCTCTTTCTTATGTATCTATACACCTAAACTATAAAGAATATCTGAACCCGCTCCACTCATCACCTTTGTCGATTCTGGCAGCCTCGACGCTAGGGTAAGAGCCGTTTTTCGCGTTGGCCTTTGGGTTATCGAAACCTTCAATAACTTCATCTCGTTCCCCGCGATCTCGGCGTGAGTTTTCACGTTGTAAAAGTATTCTAAATAGTGCGACACAGAAGAACCCCAGTGCTATATATGCAAGGACGATTGCATGTCCCATTGTAAACCAAGGACTATCAGATGTCCGATACTAGCCCACAATTAGTATCCTTTTGTCAGGTTTCATGAACTTGAAACGTACAATATTTGCTGTTACTGCACCGTTGATGTTACCAAATCCAATAGCCATTCCTTCCCATTTTTGAATGACGAGATATATAGAAAGACTGGAGGACAAACCTAGAGTTACACTTCGTTTATATGCTCCTTCCACATTGCCGGCAACCCATGCTACATTATTAGCTAGGTAGGGAATTATGGCTAAATGAATCGGACTCGAATGACAGTAGACACAATGACTCACGTATAGACGGGTAAATAGCTCTGATACCGTTTAATAGTTGATTGACACATGAAGCGGGAGACTTACGAAGCACCGAGAAAGACAGCAAAATATGATAAACCTGGGGTGCGGGAACATATCAATATTATATATCCAACCAGTCCTGGGTTTCCGTGGAGATGAGATTTATTCTTCGGAGGCGTTCCGTTCCAGCTCACCTGTTCCAAACAGTCCCCTGGTCCAAGTTTCAGTACACTGAATGTAATGTGTATCGCACTGGGCGGGACTTACAAGCTAACATAGCTACGACGGTTTTTCATGTGATCTCCCAAAAGACCTATAACCACAGTCATGATACAGCCCCATGCGTATGGCGGAACGGAAAGGAGGTTCGCTGCCGTCGCAGCAAAGCCTAAAATACAGCTAATGAGCAAGTATGTCTTACGAAGGGTCGGACCACCGCACCTAGCTGAAAACAGCATTAGATAAATCAGACGCGGGAACTAGAATGGTCATACCTGATTTATGATAGTAGGTAAGAATAAGGAAAAGGCATAGAGTGGCCCGTCACTAGAACACCCCGATCAGGCTCTCACTTTAGAATGTTCTGCGATTGACGTACAAGCCCATATATATACCCACTAATAGACGTTAGACCAGCAACCAAAGAACCCTAAAAAGATCGACTTACTAGCTACCCAGGTCTTCCAATCACTCAAGCTTTGCCAAATGTACTTTTTATTATACTTTTCACCTGCAGCACTCATCCTCATATCTTCTTGCAGTCTGCGGATGACGAAAACTCCTAGGATCTGGTCAACAGCATGTTTATGGGATTTTACGAAATAATACTCACTTTCTTCTTCGCTGATGAATTTTGCAGTCTCGGGAAAGTCTTGGATCACCCAGTAAGAGAATACAGCAATGACAATCGTTAAAAGACCTTCTATAATGAAGATCCATCTCCAGCCGGAGAGGTCCCCTACGCCATTCATGTTATGTATAGCTGCAGCGAGGAGACCGCCTAAAACAAGTACGGTCATAAATCCAGACAGATTATAGAGGAACCGCACACACTGAAAGCGCCCGCAATAGTAGCAGAAGAGAAGAAATATGCAATTTTGGACCCCATTTCGTCGCGCTTGTACCAACTACCACCAAGTCAATGGACCCCTCTAGTTCCACGGCAAGTTCAACATACCTCGAAATGTAGAATACAATTCCAGGATACATCCCGGCTTCAGTAACTCCTAATAGGACTCGCACAGCTGAAATTTTACATTTGTTTAAGACCGAACAGGAAGGTTTGACTTGCTTACCCAAGAGACCGCCATAATTGCGAATAAACCCATGGCACATCATGACCACTCCCCACGCTAGAATCATTGAACTTAACCATGTGGAGGGCTTCATTCTCCGAAGGATTACATTACTTGCTGGCTAGAGTGAGGATATGAGTGGAACCCTCGTAAGGCATAACAAGTGAAAGTTGTAATACTTACCTCAAGTAATGCATAGGGGAAGAAATACACAGTTAAAGCAATCAAGTACTGGTTATCGGTGATATTACAGTCTTTTGTCATGCCGTACAGCTGTGAAGAAGAGACAAGCGCGTCGCTCTAGAATCTGCCGCAAGAAGAAACATAAAAGTCACTGACTTTTGCGTTTCCTATTGAATGCATTCGTATTTAGCATACAATCCGCTGCAGAAAATATCAGAACGAACCTATCGTTCCACGATCAATAAAATTTGCAAGATACAGGAGGGCGAGCCAAGGAATAACATGAATATCCACGCGACGCATCAGTTTCTTCGAGTCGACGTTGGAGGTATCGACTTCCGGACGATAGAGAGCACTTGAATCATTAACGCCATCTGAAGAACGAGAATTCTTTGCGATAGAGCTCGAGTCCACTTTTTCAGGGTCTGACATCAGGGAAATGAACAAGATAACACCAGAGTCATGGCAGCATTTTAAGTAGTGTACTTGAGAGTAAACGTCATGTGAGAGATAGCATGATAAGATTAATTGACGAGTTGATAGCCGCCTAAGCCCTCCCCGAGGCACAGAGCGCTTCAAAGTCTTCGGAATACGAACGGAAAATACTGACTTGGTTTGTTGTCTGGCGAGGAAGCGTTTGACAGTTGGTGAATTACAAGCGGAAATTGTACTACATATACTTAGACAAACGCCCGACGATAGACATCCGCCCCCACTAAATCCTCCAACCTTGACAAGCTGTTCCTCAGCCACTCTTTGACCAACTCTGTATCCTTCCCGGCCACTCTGACAATTGCCCCTGAACCCGAATTTTGTATAGGACTGAGAGACCACAGCAATTCCTGGGGAGAATAAGCCTTCATGACGCTTATCTTCTCATACTCCCCTTTGATACCTTCTACAATACTTTCCATAGCAGGCCCAGTCAGGAGAACAGTAGCATAACACGAATACGGACGCATCCTATCAGCCAAGGTTCTCTGGACTCGGATTAAGTTTTCAGTTCCCGTCTCTGCCTCGAGCACAACAACATCCCTCGCAACCCTTTTTTCATCGACAAAAATCTCATTAACACTACTATACCTCTCAAACACCCATTCTTCACCGAGGGATCTACGTCCAGAGGTTATCCAGTCAAGAACAACAGCGGATGCGTCTTTTGCTAGATGGAACGTCTGGATTTGGGTGTAGGATGATGAACGGAAGCAGGTTACTGGGTCCGGGAGGACTGCTAGGACTGCATTGGAGGATACTTTGAAATCCATTTTTTGGGTTGTGTTGGGAGTAGCAGTAGACGAAGAAACATCTTTTGGGAATAGACTTGGTACGGAGGCGAGTCTTTGTTCTGCTCGGGTTTTAAAGACTTTGGTAGATCCCTAGAGCTCGTTTAGAACGGAGAAAATGAATGGAGAGATATCTCAACCTGTGAAAGTAATACTAGGATAGCACCTTGATTTATCTCGGTAGATAAGTGTACCTGATCGCCTCCGACTAGGCCTCCTCCATATGAACACGCATAGACAATAGCTACGCATCTCTGGTGTACTCGAGGAGACAAGAGTTTGAGAGGATATGTAGACGAAAGCTCAGAAAAGACAGCATTCCCTTCGTGTTGTGAAAGGACGATGCGTCCCCCTCCGGCGTTTATCTGGGCGACATGAGGGGGCATTGAAGGTGGGCATTTAGAGATAAGAGCGTGTTCACGCGTGTCACGCAACTTTTTTGCAGTTTTGCCATATGTTCCATATTTCGAGTACATATCAGAACTAGAGAAACGAATAAAAAGAGCGTGCAGTCGAATAGAAATCGAAAGAGGAAAAACAAGAGCTATGAACGAGATGGAACAAAACGAGAGAAAGACACAACAGCTAATGCACTTGTACATACAAAAGCAGTCCCAGATGAATAGTTAAAAGGCTGTAGTCGGTAGAGAGAAAACAAAAAAGTAAGCATACTAAGGAATGGTTCTCAGTATTTGCGTTTAGCAATATCCCTGATTTCATAGAGATTTGAGCGATCAGGCTCGTCGAATATATCTTGTCTGGAAAGAACATCTTTCCAGCCCCTCATCTCCTCCGAGTGTCGAGTTTCTGCTGCTTTGCAACCCTTGATGAAATCGTCATCAATGTCAAAGAACATGGAAGCTCTAGACCCTCTGTCACTGCCACATTCTGAGGGCGTACGAGTATGACTTCGTGAAGGACTAGGTGGTTCGCCCATACTACCGGACATTGATGTTGATGTCCGGGACCCAACACTTGTGTCTGGTGTTAATGCCGACTGTAAAGTAGCACGTATTGTGCCGCTCTTGGACTCCCAAGCATCACCGTCCTCTTCGTCATCGGCGAGATTGGCAAACACGTCTGGCTCGTCTTCTTCGGGTGGCAATGTCGATATCCAACACATTCGTTGGGGATCGAAAATCATGTTTCCCACTATCCGTGCACCCGAAGCAAAAGAGCCAACTGGTGAGCCTATTGATGATCCGGTCAGGTGTGTGATGAGAGCTGGTCTTGATGATGTGACTACGGCATCAAAGTCGCGCAGAACTTGTTCGTTACCCTCCCACCGTAACGTTTGGGGGTTCCACTTCATGTCTCCAACAACTAGAAAAAGATTAGCCGAGTCAAAACTACAAGGAAAAATACTCACCCTTGGGAGCACCTGAGCCACCCAAATTGCGAATTAGGGTTGGCTTTTTCCGCGATTGTGTAGGTGATGTTATCTTTTTCTTCTTTGGAGACTGCGTTTTCAGATTGTCGGATCTTGACGATCTTCTCAAAGACGAGGGCATCAGGTCTAGCGAGTGGTCAGCAAAGCCTTTTAACTAGAAGAAATTAAACTCACCAGAAGTACCAGAAGGCTCTCTCTTCTTCTTCCTTACTGTACCTGAAGGTTTTGACGTGTAGGTACCGCCAGGGATTCGGTTTCCATAGCCCTTTGGTTGGACATGGAACCTACTCTCCTTGTCGCGATCTGTAGGTAGGTCATCGAAACCGTCAAGTTCTGTTCCATCCCCATAAGTTCGTTGTCGTTTCGGTTTCCGTAATATTCGGGGAACCGAAGGAGGCGGTGCATATGCTGACCGAGAAGATTTAATGGATAGGGAAGATGGAGGTCTGGGTAACGGGGAAGAGGTACGGAGGGCAGGTGATTGGGGACCAGAGTTGCCGGCGTTTGAGCCACCAAAAACAGATGTGAGCGCCGGCCTGGACTTTGTCCGAGACAACACAGTAGGCATAGTGAGACGAAGGGCAGTTGGGTTGGCAGATGGGGTAGAGGGTCTCGTCGGGGGTACTTTATACCGGGTAGTAGCACTCCGTTGACCTTTTGCACGAGATGAGGCAGTGGGTTCCTCATAACGAGCTTTTGATGATCCAGCCGAAGACAATCCCGAGCCTGACGCTTGGGATGAGCTCGACTCCATCAAGGAGGACAACGAGGCTTTACGAGTGAGTTTGTGGGTACCTGGTGGTGTAGGAGGTTTTAGGCCTGAATGAGACTTTTGACCTCTGAGACTACTAGGTTTGGGAACGAGGAATGATGAAGGAGAGGAAGGGGCAGGGGAAAGAGCTTGGAAGGTTTGAGAACGAGTCGGGGGATGTAGAGGAGGGGAGGGAGACAGTCTGAGTTTTTGGAACTGGCGGGCGGATGAGATGGGAGGATTGACGGGAGATTTGGCTCGGTCAGACTTGAGTCTGGACGGAGGCCGTAGGGAGGAAGGGCGATTAGTAGGGAGGCTTGTGCTGCGAGTACCAGGGCGCTGCGATTTTTGTTGCTGTGCGCTGTGGAGCAGTCGACTAGGGCTGAGATCCACATCGTCGTCGATGACGAGGCCCATCTCGAAATCGTCTTCGGGATCTGGGCTAGCCACTTTTACGTGGTCACCGGCGTGGACAGTGGTCTTTTTGAGCTCTAGTATCTGGGCAAGCTTGCGGCCGGCATGGCCGGATTCAAAGATGCCGGACGGGAGGACGAGGCCTTCCATGAGGTCGTCTTCATCGTCATCGTCGTCTGTTTCGGTGTCGGGGAGGGATACGGAGGAGGCCGAGTTTGAGGACGGAGAAGCGTCGGCGAAACCAAGGGTAGAGTAGGCGTCAGAGGATTGTGAGGATGAAGTCTGGTCCCTGTCGCCCCATTCGAGCGAGTTCTTTGAAGAGCGGTGATTGAGAGACAAAGGAGCGAGGGAGAGGCGGGTAAGGTCGGAAGGGAGAGCAAAGGCGTCTTCAAAGTCGTCTTCTTCCATGGGAGTAGATGGTTTGGGGATGGCAGTAGCCTTGATGGTGGAGACGCCCTCGTCTTCGTCGGTTTCAGTGTGGGAAGCGATTGGGGGTCGGATGGTGACTACCTGCGAGTCGTCGAAATCTTGAGCAATGGGTGGTTTTATGGATGCCCCGCCAGTTTTCCCGAGATCCAACTCCACATCCCAATCCTCCTCCTCCTCATCTTGGACATGCTGCAGTTGGTGTCCATCGGGGATGTCAAAGTCTGCGTCAAACTCTTCCTGCGGTGTGGTCGCCGTTGTTGGTGCGGGAATGGTGGTGGACATGATTAGGGGGGAAAGTAGAATATGCGCTGGCGAACCAGCAGGAAAATTTAACGCAAAATCGCAAAAGGATTGTCGGCCAGCCTCGTGTTGCTAAACAATCGAGGAAGAGTTGTTACTGTCACATCGGTCACGGTCACTCCCATTGTTAAACACAAACAAACACTAGTACGGCTTTAGTCGTCGCAGCTCCCGCGCATTGTACTCTATTTCGTCCTCCCCGCTTTCATTGTCTTCCATCTGTTTGGCTTCCATCCACTCACCAACAATCTCGTCTAGACCCTTCCGCATCCGAATGCTCCGTTCCGCCATCACTTCCCCGAAATCATCTAGCTCGCTTGCACTGAATACCCCCCTCAAGGGTCCAAATGCCAATAGATACAGTCCTAAATGAATGTTAGATACCTGAATATAATATATACCTTTTCGCACCTTTTGTCAATGGGCACTCTCCGACAGCCCTTTGAAGCACTTTCTTGGCCCTGTCCAACCGTCCAGCCCTAATCTCAAACTCGACGTAAAGTCTCCATAGTATAGCGCTGCCTCGAGTTCGTTCATCCTCCACTGCACGTTCCAGTCCATTTCGCGTCCTCTCAATTTCCTCTTCCCATCTCCCTACTTCCCACCTCGCTATCCAAACTTGCTCTACTCTTCTAGCCACATCCTTCTCGTCTTTTTCTCCCAGCAGCCCACGCACCCTTCCCCAAACTCCCATACCCTTTTCAGCTTCGAGAAATAGCCCGAGCACGATCGAGTTGCTTCCATAGTACCCGATCGCCTCACGCACTCGATCTCTCAAGATCGAAGGCGGCAGAGGATTCTTCAATACCGTCCCATACCTATATACAAAAAGCAACGCTGCCACACTCATGCTTTCATGCGCAACCGACCCAGGCCTTGACATTCCCAGCTGTTCATCAAATACCCTTACTGCCGAACGGGCGTCGTTGGTCGTTAGCAAGTCGAGTAACGCGACTAGCTTAACCCACGATTCGTTATCTTTCCAGTATTGATCCTCACGAATAGCATCCTGCAACATTCGCTTGGCACGCAAGATCGCCACTCCTCCTCGGCCTTGAGTTTTCGCTGCCGCCATTATCACCGACAACGCCTTTTCCGCATTGCCAGACAGCCACTCCATTTCGGCCCATTCCCACCATAAACGGCATTCTCCAGGACGTTCAGAGGGAGACGAAGAAGCGACGAGCACAGTTTGATAGACTTTGCGTGCATCATCCAGTTTACCTCGCATCCGCTCTAGCTGCGCATGAGCTGCCCAGTGAGTTAGGGAATCGCGAGCACCTGATAGGAAAGAACGTGAAAGCTTGAGAGCACTAGAATACTGTCAGATTTTGTTTTACTAGTCGGGAGCCACTTGCCTCTTGACACTCGTCGCAGCAGAGAATGCCAATGCCAAAACATCCCATTCCACATCGTCCTCACCCAGTCTGAGTTGAGAAAACACTCGAGATACAAGTCCTTGATCCAAATCTGTAACATCGACTTTGGACCACAAACCCACAGATCCAAAAAGAGGATCCAACGATTGCATAACACCCCAAGACCAATGCTTCATCGGACCAAAACTAATCGCATACTCTTTCTGACGTCCCACTAGTACTCCCGCCACAGAGTCGACGGTGAGTGCCCTTTTTCCCTCTGCCGGTGGAAAGATGGATCCAATAAAACTCGGACTTGAGAGATGCAATAGACTCCATCTATCGTCCCAGCTACTCCCATTAGAGTACATGAGCGTGGATATGCCTGGAACCGGCAACCCCAGAAGACTCAGCCAAGCCAGCCGAAATACATCCTTTGCACGCAGACTCTGTAAAGCAAACAGCACATCCTTGATGTCTGCAAACATCACGGCGGCATATGGATCTGAATCACTCGCTTCATCCATAGTCCGCAAAGGTAAACGACGAGTCTGGTCAGCTAGAGACTCTTCCTGGGCCCAGGTTTGGTAAGGGTCCGAATTGTGGTCTTGTATGCTCTGGATCTGTGTCGAAGTAGAAGCAACCATGATCTGGTCTTGGGGATTCCACCGGCTCCATCCTTTCGAGCCTTCTTCTCCGACACGAGGTGCTTCGGATTCCCAAAACTCCTCAAAGGCGACTAGACAAGCCTCGAGAGGTAGTCCACAGAAAGACTGAGACATTTCAAATGTACTAGAATCAAAGAATGATGAGAAGACCTTTTTGTAGAGACTAGACGCTATACTCACAGCTCAGCCTGGGCTTGAAACATTGCAGTCGCCCGTTCTGTATACCCTGCTTGTTGACAAGCCACTGCAACTCTCCAAAACACCCTCAATTTAGCCATTTCCTCTTCCTCCGAATCACCCAAAGACGACATGACACGCCGCGCTGCATCAAATACACCATCAATCCCTTCCTTGCCTACAGATATCCGCCATTCCAACCACTCTAACCAAACATCAACATCTCCAAGTTTCAACGCATTCTCCCATTCACTATGCAATTTGTCTTGTTCCCATACGTTGGCGCCTGCTCGAAGGTACTTGAGTCGGAGAGTTGTCGATGCCGAATTCTGAGGATCAGCGCGTAATGCACGCGAAAGCACTGATAATGTGATTTCTGAGCGGGCCTTTGTTGCATTCTTGGAAGCAGGGTCGACGGTAGACAGCGTCCGCGACAAGAGTTGAAGCCAGTTGTCGATAGACGTGGGGTCTGCAGATAGTTGTTGCTCTAGAGACTTGAGCGCTTCCTGTTCTGATGTCAAAACATAATCCTCCGACTCGTCATCCGAGCTGTCAGGACCTTCGTGGTCTGATTTAGAGGAAGACGCGTCAGAATCAGAGTTGTCCTCCTCTCGAGTGATTGAACGGTAGGCTGTTGTCTCCTCGGATTTCAGTCCAGAGGTCAAACGGATATACCCATCAACTTCTTGATATTTGTCTGTCTTGTCGTTACCACGTATTCGTCGTGTTGATGGTTCAGAGAGTAGTCGTCTAGCTTCTTTACTAGCCAGGTCCGTTACCTAGACACAGATTAACCGCTGAATGGACGTAACCAGCGCAATTACGCACCTCTTTTCTGTGCCCCTTGCCAACTTGTATACCTTTATCGTTACGATGAAAGATTGTCCACTCTTGAGAAAGCCCAAGGATCTTTTTGCTGTCTTTGTCGCAATTATTAGAAACTCGAAAAGGTTGCAGCGGAATAAACGCACATCTATCGTTGTACCTCGGTATATCTCCCCTGTGGAGTTTACCATATTCCACGTTCAGAGGATCTCCTTTCCTATCCGAGTAGAAAAACCGCTGGCTAGAATACACATCCTGAGCCTCCTCCTCGACGCGATGATCACGCTTCTTCTCCTTGTGTTCCTTATCCTTCCCCTTGTCCTTGTGTTTCGACTTGTCGCGTTTTGATTCATGACGATGTTTCTTACTGCTTTCCTTCTTCTTTTCCGGTTCACTTTGTCCTGCGTCCAAGTCTGGGAACGAAGAAAACGAAGTGGGGAAAGAGGAAAACGAGGGAGTGGTCATCTCTTTTCTTATTGATAAGATGTTGACTTTTTGATCAAATCTCCCCGGTTACATAAGGAAGTAATTTCTTTTTTGCTCCTTCAAACTCAAGATGCGACCTCTCACTGAAGATGAATCAAAAGCCCTTTTTACAAAACTAGCCAACTATATCGTGTGTCTCGCGCTCTTCTCCTTTTATGCACATAACCCAAACTTGTCGCCTAGGGCAAAAACCTCGTTCACCTTATAGATCGACCAGACGAACCCTACTGCTTCAGGCTACACAAAGACAGAGTGTTCTACGTCTCAGAATCTTCCATGCGTCTCGGTGCATCTGTAGCACGCCCAAATCTCGTCAGCTTGGGAACATGTTTTGGAAAATTTAGCAAGAGTGGAAAGTTCAAGCTGCATATTACAGCTTTGGATTATTTGGCGCAGTATGCAAAATACAAGGTGTGTGCCCATGTTGGCTTTTTGCTTTGTTGTATGTCGACATTCCTCTCTGCATTAGATTTGGATAAAACCCAATGGCGAAATGCCCTTCCTCTACGGTAATCACGTCGTAAAAGCTCATCTCGGTCGTATAACGGAAGATACACCGGAACATCAAGGAGTCGTTGTGTATAGTATGAATGATATACCACTCGTGCGCTCTTTTTTTCTCATGAAGAAGCCTGTTCCTCATAAATTCTTTTTTAGGGTTTCGGTGTAACGGCCAGGTCAACGATAGATACACGCAAGTTGGATCCCACGTCTATTATAGTTTTTCATCAAGCGTAAGTAGATTCCATTCATCATTCTTCCAGAGAAGGCTTGGTTTATCGCTTGCTTATCTCTTAACTGTAGTGACGTTGGTGAATACCTACGAGACGAGGTGAGGCTCTTGTGTTTGTTTTGCTTCTTTCTCAAGTTCACTTGTTTTCTAGGATACTCTCATCTGAGTCGAGGGTGCTCGTAGACCGCTACTTTCAAAATTATTGTATTTCCTCTCCCGGTTTCGAAGCGCTCAGCCGTGGCAAGCATATTTCTTTGTTGGTATTTCAGTAAAAGAGTACATGTACATACATATCCAAATCTATTCACACACAATCAGACTTTTGTCGTTCGAAACAGAAAGAATGAACCCGGATGGCAGCTAAATTTCTGTCTTGAAATTAAAGCTGTTTGCCGCGTTGGGAATTTCATTCTGCTTCAAGATATCAGCTTCTTCTTCTTCTTTGTTACTGTAACGTGCTGGTGTCCAGTTCTTTCCTTGTACCACAGTATGGAATAAGTCGAACCTGGAGCTGTAAATATAACTCGGTCAAGTGTTCGTCCGCGGTCTACTTGGAGAGGACATACTAATTTCCCATGGTGTCTGCGACAAGCTTCACTTCATTGATTTTGTCCAGGGAAATGGTCGCGTACAGGACGGCTTCTTTGCCGGGATCTACTGGGGGTGCCAGAGTCGAGCCATCCGGACCGTAGATCTGATATATGTATCGTCAGAGGGAAAACGCACTCTATCGAGAGAATCCTCCTTACACAACTGAAACCGCCTCCTAGGAAAGTTCGAGACAATTCAATTGCACGCTAGGAGTTTGAAAAATGTAACTCGCCTGGAAAAGAAAACCAGGGGAACCCCTTCATCTTCATCTTTTCGGCACCTTCTTCACTCACGACATGACAGCATACCAGTCCAAAGCATCCACCTTCCATGGCAACGAGTTGGGTCATACGACTAGAAGCCTCACCACTAACAATGTATGGAGAGCCGCCTTGATGTACACCGAAGCTGCAAAAACACTATTAAAGACTTGCCGGGACGGAAAACGAGTTTGGTCTCACGCCGGCCACCAACCACCAACAAATATCTGCGGCAATTGGGCGTAGAAATGGGTTTTTAGCCAGGGCTAGTAACGGATAGGTCATTAGCACCAATCTTGATATCCGATGGCGTGAGCATACCTGAATGTGTTCTGATTGTCCAGAAGAGTCGTCAGCAAAGTTTCGGGTATACAGTGTCATTGGCTTACCCCAACAATTCAAGCTTCCTACTCTTCCATAAGGTGTCTGTACGACATTGTAAATTGATTGAGCTATTGAAGGCATGGGTTGAGTCTTGTTTTTCAAATGGTTGTATTTTTAAACTGACCACTTCCATCACCAAAGACGGTCTTCTCATAATGGGTAGGCTAAAACGACGTTAATTACTTGAACAGTGCGTTGGCAATGCGACTGACCTTGATTTTTCGGCGGTGGTTAGCAATTTTGCCGTCCTGAGTGATAGTAACCTGAGCAATGTACAGAGTGGATCCGTCTTCAAGGCGTAAGTCAAACCTTCAGTACATGGTTAAAATTAGGAGTCTTACCTCTCTCAGCAAATCCTAGGACGACGTTCACCTCGTTTTCTGCAACTGCTTGACAGATGCGTTCCATCTCAGGGGAATGCAGAGCCATGGCATTTGCCTGGTATTCTTTCAGCACGGGAGCCGCCTCCACGAACGTGTTTGACCAGGGTGTCCATGGGTAGCCTGTAATGCCGTCAGTCAAACTGTCGGAAATTTTCAGGAGCTGGTCCACCTGGGATGAAAACCTCTGGGAACCCGATGATCTTGGCACCTTCGGCGGCGGCTTCGCGGATAATACGAATGGTTTTCTCGACACCTCCTTGGAGGTCAAGCCAAACCCTGGAAGATAGAGACAGTCTGAGAGGAAGATATTGGAGAGCAAAAGCTAACTAACGGTTCAGCTTGAACAGCTGCAACTTTGAACTGACGAGTGTCAGAGTTGGAAGGAGAAAGTGTAACGGGCATGTTTGAGTGAAAACTTGTCAACTGGAGATGATGAAGTTTGCACCATTAGTACCATGATATTTATACTCATAAGAGGCTTCGCAAGGAAGGTCCAGAAGACCGAACTTGAGAAATCCTGATATTTAATCGATTCATTTTAGGAAAGTGGCTGAGTGAGGATGGTGATTAGTTTACAAAAATTGGCTTCGGACCTTGGTTCTTGTATTCTTCAAGGCGTATGACCATGACTTAGTGTATTCTCTCGACAATAACCGGTACCATACTTTTTCGATGCTGATTCTATGACGGGCAATACGTTTAGCCGGAAACCCAAAGTGTACAAAAGTGCACGAGTCTAGGTTCTGATTTGTTCACATACGTGTGTACTTGAAGGATGAATCCGGAGAAGTAAGAATAGTAAGAAGGCACAGAGTTCGGATAGTGGTGGGGGCCGCACGCCAAGTAGTCGATTATTTGAGGGTGCAATGTGTCCTTGGGCAAAGAAGTATTTACAGGTGATCTTGAATTCATGTAAGTACAAGCGAGAAAACTTGGGTCTGAGTTGGTTCAGGAGTGAACGAGAATTATTGATGAAGATCAGCGATTCAACTTGGTGAGCTGAGTGGAAACAAACCACGTCAGAGCCGCATGTGAGAAACCGACACGCGACTTGACAGACTAGAATGGCTTCTTCCTCCTCAAACTACTATACGCGTTGGACTGGTTTAGTTGACGACGAACTCACTCCGAACAATGTGGAAGAAATTCTCGGGCACATCTCGGATGATTTCTGGGTAGCTGCAGCATGTTTCGACAGACTAGTTGACAGCGTCGACGTTCAGCGCACATTATTGCAGGTTGGCATAGCACGTACTCAGCCTGTGTACGAACGCGTCAACCACTTTCTCCCTGGACCATTGCACCATAATAACAATGATTCCGACCAGTCCTTGCATGCGCTATCTGAATACCTGCAAAGCAATTCCGTTGATGTCCAGTTATGCTACATACGGATAATGTTGCTGCAGCGTATGGATCGTCTGCATACTTTTGAGGAGTTGCGTAAGGAGGCACCGGAGGATTTGGAGGAAGACTCGGGCTCAGAGGAGGATGCAGAGTGGGAGGACGACCCATGGGCTGAAGAACCTTCCGCACGTCCTTCAAGGTCTCCACCATTTACCCTTTCCGAATTCTTGACGACAGATGTTTTACACTCTGCATATAAATTGGCCCTTGAAAGATGGTTTGGAGGACTCCGCGTGCTGTTTGATAGACACGGCAAATACCTCTGGCCTTTCAGATATGCGGTATTGGATCAAATACCTGACTATGCACCTCCATCGGACTACCACTTTCTCCTCCCATCATGTAATACTCTAACAAACATGGAGCAACCACTTAATTCCAATGAATGGAGACCAGAACCTGACTGGTCAGAGACTACTGCGGTTATGTCTGTTGTCGAGTCTTGCCAGGGTCACTGGGATTCAGATATCTTTTACCAACCGACTGTTCTCAAGCCCCATTCTCAACATGACTCTCTTACTGCTGAGCAGGTATCTGCCTGGTATAAATCTCGTGTGGAAGTCATCATGTCGTCTACGGGCATGGTGGACACGGTGCTGACAATCGTTCAGCATGGCGCTTCACATGGAGTTCCACTTCTCGACGAGCTTGGGGAAGAATTGAGTCTGCTCTCCAGACTGGTCTACGATGCTCCTCGTAGCGACTCGGCTGAGGACGACTGGACACTCGCTCGATGGCGTGAAATGGATCCACCAGCTGTGGTACGAGCATATCTCAGACACTCGTCGCCTTCTTCGCTTCCTGGGGATATTTCCAGACTCGTTATGCCTTACCTTTTTGTTTTGGAATCCCGTGCAGAACGTGCTGGAAACCCCGATCCTTCTCTGCCTCAAAGGCTCCTTCATGACTACATTCTAAGTGCACCCTTGGAAATGGCAGCTGCTATTTTTGAAGCTTCAAAGCCAACTCTTTCTTCAGCTCAAAGATTGATCAAAGAAGACGTTGTGATGGTTCGTTTGGCTCTCTCGTGTCTGTATGGTAGTGATAGTCTCAATGATTGGTCTACTATGAGTCACATCTTTGAGTGTTTGCCAGCTTGGGACATTCCTGGTGATGACTCCGAAGAAGATGCTGCAGATACGACCATTGCATCGTTGGGTGCATTTGTTACACCTTCGACCACAAGACCTCGTTGCACTCCTGCTGACTTGTTGATTTTCTTTGAACCTCTCCCTATTTCTTCACTATCTAGAACTCTCGATATACTCGATGTTCACTTGGAGTCTGGAGAGATACTCTCAAGATGGAATGTTCCTGCCCCTCTTCGTTGGTTCTTACAAAGCAATAACGATGCTGCCGAGCAACGTGCCTGGGCCAACAGGTTATCCAGGAGAGCGGGAGGCTCCGAAGACCAACTGAATACACTCGAGGATTGGGAATGGTTGCTAGAGGACATGCTAAAACTCAATGGAAGAGGAGATAGCAAACTCCAAGGGGCATTTGGATTGCTTCCTCGGGATGAAACACTGCGGATATATTTTGGCGGACTCTTGAGTACTGGCAGTACGTTTCGTTTCGTTGTTTTCTTTCTTTTAATATTTAGGTTGATTGATATTCTAGAATTCGACATTGCTAAACAAATTCTACATTCTCGGAAGACTCAGCTGGTTCTGGATTCACAGGCCATAGAAGATATCTGTCTCTCAAGTTCACGAGAGTTCTATGACAACGCCAATTCTGGCAACTATAATTTTGGTGACATGAAGCTTGCGTATGACTGGTACATCCTTTTCTCCTGTTTTATTTTCGTGTGGCTAAACGAAGATTAGCTTGGACGTGCCAACGCCGTCTGATCGGATAACAAAAGAGAAAGAATTCATCGAAGCAACTTCACGTCTGTCTTCCTTCAATGTCATGTCGCGGCCTGGAATTCCTATCTCCCCTATTGAGATCAGACTCACTAAAGATCGCCTATCGCTAGTATCGCGAGTGTTATCTACCAACAACGAGGCCTATAAGCACACAGAAGTCATTCTTGATCTGGTGTACAAACTAGGCTTCCGTGATGACATTGTAGCTGAAGTCAAGACGTTGGCTATGCTCGCTGATACTGCGCTTCAGGTAGAGGACTTTGCGCGCGCTTACGAGACTAGCAGGCGCATGGTTGATACCGTGCTCAACCTGAGGATGTCTTCCATGGGAATGGATGACCCTAAAATTGCCGAAGCTAGCGAAGTATGTTGGGTAGCATGCTTCCAGTTGGGGCGCCAGCCCGAGTTTGATAGAATTGATCAAAAATTATCGCTTCTCGGCCGTGCGATTGAAATATGCCCTCCTGACAGGCTTCATGATGTTTTAACTACCTGGCGTCGATTGGAGAAAGAAGATATCGAAGCCAGAGAGGAGAGGCTTCTTGTTCGCCGCAGTGGTACCGTCGAGTCTGATCATCAAAAACGCACGAAACGTCTCCCAGAGTCAGCAGCCGATTCATTACAAGCGCGTCTCAGGAATTTCCACATGCCTTCGCCACCTCTGTTGAACACTCCCGACGCAGCTGCCCTCGCGAGCAAGACGTTCCGGTCAGTGACAGCTAATTTCCCCTTCTCTGTAGGTAGCCACCGAGGACGGTCTCAATTGTCGCAACCTGGAGAACAGCGGTCAAATAGTGGTAGTCGAGGACCTGAAGATGATGTTTCTATTCAGGCATCGAGGGTGTTCTCAAAAGGCATCGGATGGCTCATTGGGGCAGATGATGATAACTAGATTCCTAATCCGATGTATACTATGTAGTTACAAAACCAGGTTGGGACATTTTACAGTACGTAACGCATAGAGGATAGTACAGAACCTCTTAAAGAGCGGTGATAAAGGGATATCCGAAGGGAAGTTGTCCCAATAAAAAACGAATAAGGCTAAGAATACGAGTATACAACAGAGATACTGATAGTTAGGAATAATTAATGAGACCACGTACAGATAGGAAAAAGGAATGACTGGAGGGAAAGTCTGTGGTGACTACGACGCTAGACCAACAAAAGGAAGGGCACCATAAGAAGAAAAGAAAAGAAAAACAAACGAAGGGCTTAAAGGTTACCCCCGAATCTAGTCAGACCCGTCCCAGTTCTCGCCCGAGGCCTGTTCACAACGCTGGGCGGTTTCATTTCACTAATTTGTCCGCCGCCGTCAACGGGCCTGCCGCAGTGTCGGCATCGAGTGTCTTTATTCGTCGACGACCGTAGTTCTTCCACTTCGGATTTGAGGTCCTGAACTTGAGCTTCAAGCTCCCAAACCTGTTGTTGCCATGCATACCTGGATACAGCAATCTGTTCCCTCAATGAGCTGATGATTGAGGCAGAGTCCGCATTCGTGTCGGCTGCCGGAGGCTTCTTGTCGTCATCTTCAGGTTTGAAGAAAGTACCGGGGGTAAGAGGAGATATAATAGTACTTGCACTCAGCGAACTTGGAGTTTCAGGATCTTCGGTCGTAAATGAAGGAGAGGAGAGAATATGGTCGCCGAATTGTGCGCTAAACATCGTCGATACTGGTCGCAACTTGAGTGAAGGAAATTCCGTTACATTGGCTGGAGCACTCTGGATTGGGATATGACCAACATGCGGACGAAGTAATCCAGATGTATGTGTAGAACTTGTCAGATTGAGCGAGGGAGGTGTACGTCTAGGACTTGGGAGTGGCTTAAGTGCAGCAACTTCCTCGCCCAATTGCTGTTCGTCTAGTAGAGAGGGAGAAATCTGCGGAACAGGTATCCGATGACTACTTATTGGGTTCCTGGGAGCAGATTGTTGCGCATTGAATACTGCATAACCTTCTGACAGAACAGGCACGGGCGGAGGAGGGGATTTCTCGTCGCGCGCGCCGTTGAACAATCTCATGAACCCACTCTTCTTATGCCTCAGTGTTCTACCCGGCGCACCGTTGTTAGCAGGACTCTGACCAATAGCTGACTCTGAATCGCGTCTATCCGGCCTAGAGGGGGTGCTGCTACCAACCATACTACTAAAGGCTTGTTTGGCTTTCGCTCCAGCACTGATGGAACGTGCACGAGTTCGGGGACCAACTGGACTTTGATATGAACTGGTCTCATCAGGAAAAGGTTGTGTTGAAGTAGTAGGTGCGGTGGTAGTTGGTTGAACTGTAGCAGCACGAGACCTTTGAGCTCTTGCTTCCTCGAGAGATATCAAGTTGAAACCGGGAGAAGATGCATGCTCCGTCCAACCTGATATACTGTTAGGTTGGGGTGGAACGATACTATCACCATTTTCTGGTAGCTCGCCCGATCGCATCGAGGTGCTGCGTACAGAGATTGGTGACGAGATCTCCTTGCCAAAAGCCTGAAGACGGGGGCTTTGAGGCGCAGAAATCATGGAGGTATCGAGTGAAGTTTGTCGACCGGGAGATTTGGTCAACGGAAGACTTTTTTGGGAAGTCGTGACGGTGGCGGAAGAGTCGCTGCGAGGCATACCCGTAGGAGTCGCAGGGTATTTATCTATCGAGACACGGGCAAAATCGGGGTTTGCATACGGATGGTGGGTATCTTCAACTGAGTACGCAAACGAAGGTCTAGAGTCGTTATCTTCACTACCTCGATTAGGCGGGTAGTCGTCAGAGAAATTTGAGTAGTGAGGGCTGGATGGGGAAGAAGACGGCTGATACGGCGAACGAGCGTACGAGGGAGGTTTACGACAAGCCAGAGACGTCGAGGACATGCTTGCTTGTGTGGGGGCACTAAAAACGAATCGGTAAATATGCACGAAGATCGAGAAATGTCAGCTTACTGTGAAGATGGGCGAGGATACGATATCTGGGAACCCGAGTCCAGCGAGGTCTTCTCGGTGCCCCCGGATCGACTGGACTCTCCACTCGTCCTGCCTTCGTTGCCAGACTTGGAGCTTCCAAACACAAGACGGCGTGGCGTTATGCCAATGCTCTGAAGAGCAGAAGACATGACAGACTGCTGATCTGCCCCGTTGTCCCAGTCTTCCTCCTCAGGAAAAGGGCTGTCTTCGAGCTCCCAAGGAGCCTTGGAGTGGAAGCGCATTTTGGGACCAAGATAACTCATTCTAGGCATTGAGCCGTCGACATCTTCCTGAATGGTCTCCGGAGTGCCATGGCGGTCGTTTTCATCATATGCAGTAGAAGCATAGGAAGACCGCCGATCCTCATCCATATCAAGCATACTGACCGCGAGGTCATTTAGTCGATTTCGGTCTTGGCGGGAATTGGAGGACGTGCTAAAAGAGGCTGGCGAGCCATGGAAGCTAGAGACATCGTCCAAATCTGACCTGATATGGGAGCGAGGAGAAAAGGCGTGGCTGTAGAGAGAGGGAGTATCGGGGATGTCGTCGTCGATAGAGTTATGGAGGTCTGCCCGAGTAGCTCGCTGGTCCAGAAGGCGTCGGACGTGGGCATCATGCAGGTCCAGCGGAGAGCCTGGCGACCTCAACATGGTGGTTGGGTTGAGAAAGACCTAAGTTTCCATAAATTCGATCAATTATATCCCCACACTAACTCTCCCATGGACCACCATCAACCCCTCCTTTCGCTTGCTTCTTCATCGGCTGGCCGTATCTCTGGCAAGGGTTGGAAGTCAAAAAAATCCGCCACTGTGTAGGTTTCCATAAAATCCGTCTCTCCTTCGTCTTACCCTTCCGTTTTAGTCGGTCTCACCTTCCGAATGGCGTCAAGACAAAAAGTTGGGCAGCTCGTATGGAACAAACCAAAAAGACTCTTGCTATCAAGAAACTTGAACAAGAGCTCAAGGACGAGAAGCAGGCCGAGATAAACAGGTCCGTGTGGTCTTCTTCATTGGGAACCGGGAAACTTACGTTGCTCTTAGGCGGCTGGAAATTACTCGGGAGCGTCGCAAAGCCGCCGAAGAAAGGCAGAGACTGGAACAAGAAAAAGCAAAGGTATTCTACTCTAATTTTTTCCCCTCATGTCGTCTTCACTGTTCTCTCCAGATGGGCGCACGCAAGGCCGCAAGAATGCGCCGAAAGATGGGAAGGACCAAGAAGATCAACGGCTAACCATATCCCATCCCCATTCATTAGATCTCATCCATAGAATATATGTACAATACGAAAAAAGCGCGTAAAATCATGCTACAAAGCCCAGCTACTGTCTACTTCTCCTTCCTTCACAAACGGCTTGTCTAGACCCACCACTACACTTTCGCAAAGTGGACAACTACTCGCCAAAACTTCCTCCAACTCAGCCCTCAACTTCTCCGTCTTCTTCTCCTTGTTCGCGTCTGCTTCGATTCTTCGTCCGCCACCGATACCCGGTATCCAAGTTGGAGCAGACACCACAGCTGCTAGCGTGTCAGGTATGATGAGGTCACGTATTCGATCTCCAGCAGACAGCCCGGCGGAGAGAATGTTGCGTCCAACAAGGTTTACTGCTCGAGTCCCGTTTTGTAGGGGAGCCGTAAAATTGGATGACAACAACGTGCGTTGTGTCTGCGGTTGCCGAACAATTTTTGAAGGGTTGGAGACCCCTGAGATTGGGTTGGGATTGGTTTTCACGAGCTCGTTCTGCAAAGCAAGAATGCGACGTAATGAATGAGCTGGGAGATATTCTTTTGCCTGTGAGAATACAGATCATGTCAGTCATGTCAAAGTCAAATCACAGTCAAATGCCATTACCAAACTAATAAGGCAGTCTGCATGGAAGTTGTGCCTACACGGAAAGACATAGAATTGTCGCGTCAACAAAAGGTGCGAACAGTGGGAGCACATTTCTCCTGCATCAATGGTAACGAAGCGATTCCTCAATGATGCGATATCTTGTTTGATTGATTCTGCGGTCTTTGTCGCTTCTTCCATTTCATTCTTGAGAGAATCAATATGTGACGAGTAACCCTCTAGCGCATGAGCAATTTCTTCCTTGAAGTCGTCAATGACAACGAAATCGGGGAAGAATGGCAGAATATCTTCAATCTTCAATAACTCTGTGTCTTCCAAGAATTGCATAGCTCTAATCATCCTGTCAGTTAAAAAAATCTTCCCCGTGTCTGATCACTCACGTTTTGATGTCCTTCTTATCTTGCACTACATATCTAGCAATCTTGAGCCAGAGTTTCTTCCTTAGCGGTTGATCATCTTCTGGCATGTCAGCGTTAATTTTAGCTAGCTCCAGGTCTCCCTTCTCCAGTGCCAAATCAACACTGTTTTCGTACAGACCCATCTTGGAGTAAATATGGACGCAGGGCTGTGTTCTACCAGCTTGTTTGCACAAACGCAGTGCATAGTCAAGATCATAATATGGTTTCCCTGTTAATGGATCCGAAGGGGCCGTAGAAAGGAAACGCAGTAAAGGTCCATCATCATAGACGGGTGTGCCTTGTGATGGAGCGGGTCCGACATAGAATGTAATTAACAGGTTGTGAATTGTGGGATGAGTATTTTGTTGCTTGAATACCACATGATCGAGATACCGTATAGCCTGATTCGGCGAAAGAGGATCTTGGGGTGTGTGTTGGAGTTGCAACAGCGATGGTATCAAACGTAAAGGATCCAACAAAGGTTGCTTCAGCCAAGAGTCGACCATTTCTTTCGGCGCATGGCGTAAGAGAACAGTGCCAAAACGGTAGTAGAGTTGGACATCTGACTGCACAAATCATGTCAGTGACACAAGACAAAAAGATTGCAACATATCCTACCTGCCGATTAAGGACGCCAATAGCCTCACTCCATTCTTCCTCCATGATCCAATGCTCGATGACTCGTTCATAATCCCCAACTATTAGAGCAAAGTGGAGATACATGTCCGTCCGCCCGTGGCTTTGTATCAACTCGTATGTGGTTTTACGGTCAAGATTACTCTTTTGGAAAAATGATTAGTTCCGTCTCAAACACGGTCACAACTTTGACTGACCTTGTAAGTTTCCAGGAATTGTTTTAAATCATCCTCGGTGATTTTCTTTTCAGTTTCAACATTTTCGACATTGTTTGATACAGATTCAGAAGCAACTACATCGTCGAGTTCGTTGCACTTGCTGAGGTATATCTCGACCAGCCATGTAGCCAGCATCATTCTCTGGGTAAGATCCTGGAGGTCACATAAGACAAGGTTCACAGAGTAGTATGTTATTCGTAAACGGGACGTACAGACTTCCGCGTTCGCTCAATGCGAGATATGAGGTAAGACCTCAACGCATCTCGTTCACCAGCATCGAGGAATTTAAGTGTAACCTCCTCGAAAGAAACGGAGCATTGAGCATAGGTCTGAGCAGCTTGCAGGAAACGGTGTTGATCAAAGAACCAATGGGCTTGAGCCGATAATACTTGGTTTCGTTGATTAGCACTCTGCAATTTTGTGAGCAAAACGGATGCAGAAACTTGGGATGCATACTTTGCAGTACTTGAGAGCCACGCCGAACTGTGACCTCTGAAGATAGATCTTCCAAACGTCTCGGTCCTCGTTCCCGACTAATAGTTCAAAAATAGATTGATCTGTGTAAATCCAGTATGTTTTACGGACGGGGTCGGTGACGATGCCTCTGACTTCTTCATTCGGTTTCTGGAAATAACATGAGCGGGTATCGTGTAAGAGTACGGAAGAGATTACCAATGGTAAAGGCTCTTCGTATGTCACTTTTTTGTCGAGGTGAGAAATACCTGTTATACGATCCTTATATACTATGACGAAGTGAAATTCTGTCAGTGCCATCGAAATAGGGAATTCTCCAGCGCCAATAGAAGATAGAGCGTAAGGAACAACATCAGCAGCGTCAATGAAATCGTCCGAATGAGAGCCAAAGTTGAGGTTCCCATGATAAATGCCCGGTGCTGGAACGACGTCAGCTAGTGATCACTGTGACTATGAAAAGCTGACTGACCCGTCATCCAAGCCAAAGAAGTGGGTAATGAGGAAGCCTGATCGGCTTTGGGGGTAAAATAGTGCAATTCAGAGTGCTGATTATCGCCTGGTAGTTCAAGTATCCCTTGAAACGTATAAGACATGGGTTTTCGCTGAAAATAGGAGTGACATACTGGGCGCCATATCTCGATAGGCAGCAAAGAGGCCAGTAAAGAGACGTCCAGCATCGTCAGATCTTCTGTCAGGTGTGCCAACAAATTGATACATCCGAGAAGGTGTTGTTGCAACAACGAGCACCCTACGAGGATCCGAAGCTGGAAAGAAGTCGTATTTGATTCCAGTTACAGGGTAACCTTCCGAGAGCGTGAATACACGTTGTAGATAGCGTTCCTGAGACTTGAAGAAATCCTCTTCAGCATTAAGTATAGCCTCATAAATCACCCCATTCCTAGCGCCGACCAAGATTTCCCGAGTAGAAGTAGGTTGAGAGGAGGACAATAACGCTGCCTTATTCCACGCAACACTTTCTATCACCATCTTAAAAGTCTTCAACTGCCTCGGCTTCTTCCACGACCTGAAAAGATACCAATTTTCTCCTTGGGTGGATGTGATGATGATGTGTCTGCCGGAAGGATCCATGAACACTTTATGCAATGTCATTTCGTTTGGTTTACGGGGAATAGGAATTCGGATAACTTGTGTCGCATGAGCCAATTCGATGAGGATGAGAAGATTCGAAGCTAGACCCATTACTAGCATATCCGAACAAACGACGAGGGAAACGAGGGGAGCATTGAGGGGGCATTGCACTTGCCCAAGGTCAAATACCGGTGCTTCAGCATTTTGATCTACAGCTTCTTGCTACTATGCCTTAAACTAGGAGTAGCAAACGGGATGGATGAACACGCACTGTCAAGGCAGGGTCCACGTCTAGGACATCTTGGGGATTGGAAGGCTCAAACCCCTCATATTGGAGGCTGGGTAGAGCGGTTCCGTGGCTAGTAGGGCCAGGAGTGGAATGTTCGACGTCTGCGAAAGATTATTTAGAAAAAGAATAACCATGCCTTGCAGAACTTACAGTCGTCGAACATTGTCGAACACGCTGACGCGCGGGTCGGAAATGAAGTGCACACAAGTTTCTCACAACCCGCGTCCAACTCCGAGCGGCTTATATATTCACTTTGCTCCTAAAGTAGCTTGACCAAGTTTGCTATCATGTCCTCCAACGCTCGTCCTATGCCCCGTCTCTTCTTGATTCGTCATGGTATGGACACCACCCTCTCCACGTACTTGCGTTCTTATTTTTACAAGGGGAAACCGAATGGTCTTTAAACGGGTCAGTTGGATCTCCTTCTCACTAACTATCTAACCTCTGATCGATCGACATATGCAGGAGACACGTTAGTGTTTTGGTCTTTACTAAAAATTTCCTCCTGAAAAGGCTTGCAGACTGGCCGAACGGATATCCCTTTGACTGCCAGGGGTCAGAAGAACTCTTTATTTCCACTCTTGTCTGCTCACAGAATATTTAAGGCGAAGAGCAAATCAAAGAGAAAGCTCAGATATTGGTTGGGGACGGCAGTTTGTCTCCATTTTCCTCTGCTTTTCTCAGAGTTTTAGACCCGATTTTCAGAGATCATTGATCCCAAGAATCTTTGCACCGTCTTTGTCTCCCCGCGTCAACGCGCCCATAGGACTTTTCATCTCTTGTTTGAACATGTCGAGACTCCCAACCACATCTTGACGGAAAACGCTCGCGAGTGGGACTATGGTAAGAATATTGTCTTCTGTTTTCAGCCATGTAAATGCTTCGCGCACAGGTGACTATGAAGGTCTCCTCTCACATGAAATCAAAGAGCGTCAACCAGGTTGGAGTATCTGGAAAGATGGGTCAGTCTTTATCTCTTTCACTGCAGACTAGATCTGAGAGCTCGAAATTGGCAGTTGTCCTGGAGGTGAGTCTGTAGAAGAGATGCAGAAACGAGTCGACACTTGCATTGCTCATGTATGTTTATTTGATTCGGACGATTGATCTGCATGACAAACCTACATCAGGTTCGCGAATACCATAGACAATACAAGGAGGAAGGTATACACACTCGAGACGTTTGCATTGTCGCTCACGGACACTTTTCGCGTGTCTTCATTGCGAGATGGATCAACTTTCCTCTTCACCTTGGTACCCACTTTAATGTCGAGCCTGGAGGAGTGAGTTTTGTTTTTTCTTCGGTACTCCAAGATGATCAAAGCTGACATTCATTCATGCATACAAGGTCGCAGTCTTGAGCTACAACCACAACTCGCTCGACGAGCCAGCGCTGAATGCTCTCAACTTGTACGCAGATGTCAACTAGACGCACATATGTAGAACGAAGAGATAGTTATTCTGTAACATAAGTAGAAGCAAGAGATTGAATTTACGTTTTTTCGGCACGCGTTCGAACACGCGTCTTCTAGTTTTTCCCAGGAGTTTTCCGACGAGCTGGTGAGATCAACTCACATTCCAGCGCAGTCCTTATACTCTTCTTATCACCTATTTATCATGTCCGAAGCTGACGTGCAGAGCATAGCTTCTGTGTCCGAACGGGACGACAAAGACCTTGCTTTTGTGGCAGGAGATTCTACAGATGGTGCGTCGCATGTTGATGGACACGAGCTTCTCTAATTTCTTGCTCTTACCGTAGCTCCCGAAGAACACGACAGTTCGCAAGCAGCCGAGACCGAACCAACAAGTGAAGAGCCTTCTGCTGAGACCCCGCATCCCGAAGAGGTCCCCGTGCCAGTTCCAGAAGTAACCAGTCCTACTGAACCCAAAGCTCAAGAGTCGGAAGACAAAAAGTCAGAGGAAACATCCAAGGCCAAACCCACGGTATCCACCAAACCTGCCGGAAAAGCCAATGGGGGTCCAACCACCCCCACCGTGAAAAAGGTGCGTGGCGACGTGTCCAATGAGTTTCCCTTTTGATGCGATCCTTGCTTTAGATTCTCAACTCGGGAACTTTTGGTACAGGTACCGCGAAGCCTTCTGTTGCGACCAAAGCGCCTTCTGCAGCTTCCAAGGCAACTCCTGCCACGTCTGTAAGGAAGTCTGTCAGTGCCTCAGCCGCTCAGCCTGCTTCCAAACCCACCGTGGCCACAAAGACCGCCGCACCTCCTGCTACCTCCTCTGCTGCTGCCAGACGGACATCCACTGTTCCTTCTAAGCCTCCAGCTCCCGCTGCCAAGTCCAGTCTGGCCTCTTCTACCAGTGCCAGACCGTCCGCCTCCGCGTCTCGCGCTTCAGTATCTTCCGCGGACGGTGACACAAAGGCTCCAGCTCGTCCGCGCGCGTCAGTCTCAGATGGAGTTAAGAAAACAGTCCCGGCGTCAACGTCCCGACAAAGTCTTTCGGGTTCCACTTCCAAACCTCCTGTATCCGGTAAAGTGACACCCCGTTCCACTGCCACTGGACGATCCAATGCTTCGATATCTTCCATTCGAGAGGTTCAAGCTGCAAGACCTGGACGATCCAACGCTTCGATATCTTCCATTCGAGAGGTTCATGCTGATGACAAGGTTGTCGAAGAACTTCAAAACAAGGTGTGTGCTTGTTATAGAACTTTGACACAAACATTGACAATTTTTATTTCAAATCCAGTTGAAAGAGACCGCGGAATCCTTGCGAACAAAGACTGATGTTGTGGACGAGCTTGAACGTCAAATTGAACAACTCAAGAGCTCTCTGGACGACGCAAAAGCTGACGTTGAAGCCAAAGGTGTTCGTCTTTCCGAGTTGGAGGCAGTCAAGTTAGAGTTGGAGAAGCAGTTGAAGGAGGCTCAGGAAAGTTTGTCTAAGCTACAGAGTGATCATGATGAGGGTATTGCCACTTTGCAAGCTGTTCGGCAAGAAGTGTGTCCACTCTTGCGTCCTTCCTTATGTTTGGCTAACTAGGAACTTTACAGCTTGAAACTGCGAAGCAATCGATGACCACTCAGCAGGAACTCGTCGAGAAACTTCAAGGGCAGATTGCGGCCCTGGAAGGAGAAGTCAATGCTGCGAAAGAAAGCCTCGAGGCCCTACGGTCTTCGCAATCGTCCGATTCCTCTGATGCAGCTGCCAACGCCCTGGCAAATGGTGAAGCTCTCGCCAAGACTGAAAGTGAGATCGCTGCTCTAAAACAAGAGATCGAGTCTCTTCATGCTTCGCATGCTACCGCCCTACAAGAGGCCGCTGAAAAGGCCAAGTCTCTGGAGGAGAAAGCAGCGCGCGGAGACGCTTTGGAGGCTCAGGTGGCTGTGCTGAAGGTCGAAAAGGAGGAGAGTGCGACCAAGGTGTCAGAACTTGAGATTGAGATCCTCGAGTTGAAAGAAGGGCAAGAGTCTGCTGATGACGAGCATGAGCGTTCGAGATCTCGGCTCAAAGCCCTTGAGGAGGAGTTGGCAAAGTCTACCGCTGCCACACAGACTGCTATCGACGATGCCAAGGCAAAGGAGGCAGAGCTGCTAGCGCAGGCTGAAAGCACCCAAACACAGCATAACGAGGCTTTAGAGTCGGCGAAGAAGGCACACGAAGATACCATTGCCCAGCTAGAGGCGCTCAAAGAGGAGTTAGTAAAGGCACAGGCTGACCGCGAAAAAACGAAGAGCGACTTCCAGGCCGCCACAGAATCTCACTCGAAAACTTTGGAAGATGCGGAACAAGCCTATGTCGCTAAGCAGAACGAGTTGTCTTTGGAAATCCAACGTATCACCACCGAGTTGGAGGTATGGAGCAATGCTGTTTATACGAAAAGTTTCCACAGCTAACAATTATAAAAATGTAGGGTCAGGAAGCTCAGTACAACGCCAAAGTCGACGCGGTAAAAGCCGAGCACACGAAGCTACTCGAAGAGGCATTTGAGCGTGCCAAGGTAAATTTTTTCTCTTTCTCGTTTCACTGTTCTCACTGTCGCGCGCAGACCGATGCCGGAGAAACACACAAGCAAGAATTGTCTGTTGTGCGTTCCGATTTCGATGGCACAGCTGCTCAGCTGAAGGCCAACCACGACTCTACTCTCGAGGGACTCAAGTCCGAACATGCCGAGCTATTGGAAACGCAGGCAAAGAAATTCGAGAAGGAAATCAGCAAGTTGTCGCTCGACCTCAAGGCGACTCAGGACGATCTCAGCAAAGCTAAGGCTTCAGTAGAATCGGCTAAAGCTGAGATTGACAGTTTGACTGCTCAACGAGATGAGGCTCGAGTCGCTGCAGGTGCCCCTTCTTCGCCGCCTTCAGAACTAACGGAAGAGATTGCTCGTCTCACAAAAGAGCTTTCGATTGCGAAAGACGACCTTTCCGCAGTCACCGAACATCTCGAACTGACAAAGGCATCCATGAGCGACATGTCCAACAACCATACACGGGAGTTGGAGGAGGCTGCCAAGGGACGTGCTGAGGAAGCCCACAGGATGCGTAGCGCTCATGACGAAGAGCTTTCTACTTTGGCGACTCAAAAGTCTGAACTGCTCCTCAAACTTTCCGACATGGAGGGTGAAGTTGCGACCCTGAAAGCGACCCTCGGTGCTGAGCCTAGTGCGCCCAAGAGTAACGGTACCGTTGCTCCACAATCTCCTGGCGTCACGAAGGAGGAACTACAACGAATGCACGAAGCGCATAACCTCAAGATTCACGATCTACAAGCTGAGCATGAAAAGGCTCTCAAAGCTATCAGAGAAGAGCTTCAAACTGCCCACGAGCGGTTGGAGGATTCTCAGAAAGAAGTGTCCAGCAAAACAATGGAGATCCAATACTTGGAAACAGACTTAGAAGAGCACCAAGAACAAATTGCACGGTATGTTTCATTACTGTTTGCTATGTAGACATCAATATTGACCGCTGTTTCAGAATGAAGGAAGACATGGAGACCTTGAATGAACAACTCATCAAGACGAAGGAGACATCCGCGTCTTAAAGGTTGATGTCTAGTCCATTACTCGTGTATTCCTAACATTCCTTTATTCCCATTTTGCCTATGCACTCCCAACTTTTTGCTTTCGTTCATGAACCATAAATTACCATTGCACTATTATACTGCATTGCTATACGTCTCTATTCCCGGATATCACTTTACAGTCCCTTGCAGCTTTTCATACCCTTTATATCTACATGTTGTTCTGTTAGTCGGCGTCTTCAATACGAGCTCTTCCACTAATATTGTCCGTAACCCAAGGTAAAGATGTACCTAGGGACGAGGGTAACTTGTGGGCACTTCTTTTGTTTGCCCCCCCGAAAAGACTCGACTTGATAGTAGAATTAGAAAAGTCACAATTACAGCGAAGAGTTCGAGATACTTGAGAGCGCAAGTCCGAAGTGGAAAAACACGCGACCCCAACGATTGGGGGAACGGAGAGGCGCGTCCGCTAAACAAGGGACCGCGGCTAACTCCGGTCCCAAATTCTGGTTTATATAAATCGTCCGAGTTTTTTTCTTCATCCCTTACTCCCTTCCACTCTATCGTTTCACCCTTCGGTTTCCTTTCCGTCCTCCGTCTTTTACTGCAATGGCTATCCAGAAAGAACCCGGTCAGAAAGGTGTTAATTGGTCCAACATCGCTGTCGGTGAGCGCGTCGTGTCTTCACCTTTCGTTGTCGGAAGACTGACTTTCCTTTGTACACAGGTGCCATCATGAACATGGTATGTTTGTGATTTTGCTCATCTATAGCCACTTATGCATCATGCTTTCATCTGGATTTTTGCGCGCAAATAGTTTGTGAGTGACACGTCGTTCAGAGTTCCGAGCTTATAGGACTAATGCATTCGCCCTACAGGAGGCATGTCTGTTTCGTTCTTTCCATTGAGATCACACTTGCGAACAGTATACATAGGTTACAACTCTCGGCCAACCCCTGGAGGTTCTGAAGACTCAGATGGCTGCCAACCGGTCCCAAACTATGTGGCAAGCGTGTAAAACTGTCTGGTCTCGCGGAGGTTTTGTCGGTTTCTATCAAGGTTTGATCCCATGGGTATGTCGTATCGTGATGAGTTCATTTCCTTGTTGGGCTAAATGTCTGTTCTTTGATTCGTTTAGGCGTGGATTGAAGCATCGACCAAGGGCGGTGTTCTCATGTTCACTGCATCTGAAGTTGAGACCGCTACTCTTGCTATGGGAATCAACCCTGCCTTTGCCGGATTACTGGGTGGAATGACGGGAGGTGTTGCACAGGCTTACGCGACAATGGGCAAGTTTTCATCCCCTACTATCATGTTTCTTCCATACGTCCACACATTTCCTTATGATTAACACCGCCGTAGCATTCTTATACCCTTAAACTTTTAGAGCTTACTTGGGTTCACAGGTTTCACGACATGTATGAAGACTGCTGAAATTACACGTCAAAAGACCGCTGCCTCCGGAATTAAGCCACCGTCAACATGGGCTCTTTTTGCAGAGATCTACCGAAAGGAAGGTCTTGCCGGTGTTAACAAGGGCGTTAATGCGGTTGCTGTTCGTCAGTGCACTAATTGGGGTTCTCGGTGAGTACTACTGCGGTCTCATTGTACTCACACGCTAACCAATTGCAGAATGGGCTTTGCACGTCTGGCAGAGACATCAATTAGGAAAATTCGTGGAAAATCTGAGGCGGATGCTCTGGGTCCTATGGACAAGATTCTCGCTTCATCTATAGGCGGTGCTCTTGCTACTTGGAACCAACCTATCGAAGTCATTCGTGTCGAGGTACGCGTTAATGAGTTTGTCGTCACTACACTTGCTTACGCGTCTGTTCAGATGCAATCCATGTCCAAGAATGCTGCAGCAAATGTAAATCGACCTGCCAAGCTCACTATCATGAACACCCTTGCTTTCATTTACAAAGAAAATGGTATCAAGGGCCTTTACCGTGGTGTCACCCCTCGTATTGGTCTTGGTGTCTGGCAAACTGTTTGTATGGTTTCATTAGCGGACTATGTCAAAGCATGGTATGTATGGGTTTGTTTTACTCATTTCCTCGCTGACACCGTTTCACTTTCACAGGGTCAAGGGTAAATAGATGGACTAGGATTTTACTGCCTCTAGAGAATTATGGAACCTTGGGTCTTAATGCTTTCACTTGCTTCTTGTTGCTTTACATAGAGTTATATTGTATCTTATCATGCTATCAATAGCACTTATTACCCTCTTGGAAGACAGAATATTCACCCACCTTCAACTTGTAAGGGGATTGAGCGAACCTGGGAGTTACGCGCGACCGCGGGCGTGCGGTTACGGGCAAGCTCCGGTTCCCGGTAAATTTCATGTGTGCCCGTCCAAACCCCATCTCTGACCAGTACCAGCTACAATGTCCAAAATATCGACTGGACCCCACCCTTTACTAGCGAAATACCTTGCAGAGCTTGCTGCCCATCCACTAAGAACCAAGGCGATTACAACTGGTACTTAAAAGCCGATCATTTGCGGGGTTAGAGAATCGAATGTTGATCCCAATTTATAGGCACGCTTTGTTTCCTCCAGGAAGTTCTTGGGAGCAATCTCGCCGGCATTCCTGTCAAACGGCCTGCCAAGAATGCTCCTTTTTTCTATCATGCACTGGCGCAAGCACATATCGACGCAAAGGCCTTTAAGATGGCACTTTACGGCTTGCTGGTGTCTGCACCACTAGGACACGTACTCATTGGAGCGCTCCAGAAAGCCTTTGCGGGAAGGACTGGGCCGGGTGCTAGGATTGCTCAAATATTGGCCAGTAATCTCTTCATTGCACCAATTCAGACTACAGGTGAGTAAGGAGGTTGTCACCTTAGCTTCGTGGTTTCACTTTCTGTCATAGCCTTCCTCGTTTCTATGGCTGTGATAAATGGTGCTCAGACGGTCGACGAAGTCATCAAAACGGTCAAAGCAGGTTTCTTCTCTGTCATACGGGTGTGTTGCCTCGAGTTTGTCGGTGTCGTCGCCTAAACATTCCATAGATCACTTGGGTAGTATCCCCACTTTCGATGACTATTGCACAGCGATTTGTTCCGCCTCATGTAAACTCTTAGTTCCTTTTCCGGAACGACCAAACTAATGCGTTGTCTTTTAGCTCTGGGTACCTTTCTTCAATGCTATTCAATTTGTCTTAGGGGTGAGCATATCGGAATTGTCTACTTGCAACTCATCCTGATTTCTTTCCAGACTACCTTCAACACCAGGATGAAGCTAATTCGTATGGCTCAGCTCAAGAAAGAGAAGGAGGAAGAGGAAAAGAAAGGCCAACAATAAAGCACCATTCCATGCTTAAATTATTTCTGTATCCCGTAAGTATATTTCATTATCCACCTCTATGTACCCTACAACATACGTCCATAAATTAGCCCCATGGTCTACACTGCTTAGAGTTCAAGTGTCGTGGATGTCGCATACGCTCAGCGACGGTTTAGTTTCCGGCAAGGGTTCCTGAATATAACGGTGTCGTACGCGGCCGTCATCCTCCAACACCTCGGTCTCCAGACGCCAGCCGTTGAGAATATAGTTTCCTGGTCTATTGATCCATATTTTGGCTTCTAATGAGACATGCTGTAACGGCTTAAGAGTGCCACGGAATGACGTGCGTCCAATAAAAGGGACCGGTAGGTAATCTCTGTATATTTATAAGTAGCGGGAATGATCTTCAGCTGACAACGTACGATGTGGACGACGACTGTTCGTTAACGAGCTTTAAGCAGAAACGACTCTGTAGTGCCAACGAATAGTTTTGAATGACAAACTTGACACAAGCTTGATGAGCTCTGCAAGGGGTGTAAAGACCATTAGCAAGAAAGGAGAAGCGAACAGCTTACCCATTGTTGAAGTCATGTACCAGATTATTCTCAACATAGACGGAAACTGTTAATGGATCCATGTCCATATTCCATTCACTGGCTTTGATGGCTTCGATTACTTCCATTCTCTGCCTCCGCGTCTCAGCGTACATGCTACGCTTGGCCTTGCCTGTTTCGGCTTCTTCAATGATATCACGAAGCCAAGCATGCCCAGCACCCAGGTTTAGAGTACTAATGAGTATGCCACCTGTACGTTGCGGCTGCGACGATATTCTCCAAGATATGAACACGTCCAGGGAATTCGGATTATAAAGAGGAAAGATGCGCGGGTATGAGGAAATGGGGATATGGGGATGTGAAGAAACGAGAGAATCCATCACGTTATGACACCGTTGGTGTTGTATGAAACTACGCAAGGGTTCCGAGCCCAAAGACCTTGAAACAGAACCCTAGAGGTCGTTTAGCAGCAATTCTACATTCTTAGAATGCCAGACACATACTCTGATGACATGACTACAGAGCAACGTGGTAGGTGGTGGGTCAGACGGATCTACAACGTTGCCTTGTAGCACATCTCTAAGCTTTCGGGACACAAAATCCAGCGTTTCTTTAGATTTAGAAGCATTTTCCCACTCAGACACACTAAAGGTGTAATAAGCGGTCTGCAAAGGAAGCAGAACGTGGTTACTGGGTAACTTGATTAATACTTAGAAATACAGCAAAAAGCAGAAGAAATTTACCCAATAAGTGAATGAGGTGGACTACATGCCCAACTTGGACTGAGAGTAGTTATTTGGGTTAATTCGAACGCTGTCGTCGAAGACACATTTTCCAGCTCGAGGTTCAATAAGAACATGCCTTCGCTAGTGAGAGAGGGTTTGACATTAGCAACAACTTTGATTGCTGCTTGTATCTCGAAAGATTGTGTTACCCGTAATTGTTGAAATGGTTCTGAATCGCTCTAAGCTGCTATCAGAAATATCCTGTGGATGACACGAACTGCTTACCCCTCGATATACCAACAACAAGCATAGCTCATAATCTCCGACCCTCCGTCCATATAACGTCATCGGCACCTCGAGATTGTCTCCCGGCTGCAGTGTTGACTGCGGTAGAAGTACCCTGTGAGTCCCTTGTACTTTAAGAGAATTCAAGGTGTCCAGTGTCTCCGTGATTGGTTCTAGGAAGGTGCATCAGTTACTGACAATCGGAGACATAAGTCAACCTACCTTTCGAGCTGTTATCTCCGTCGTGATTTACGCAAAGCTCATCTTCTGCGCCAATAACCATCCATACTTCACCTATTGGCGCAGTTCCAGTGTTTGAAAGCCATAGTTCGACAGGTCTATTTTCTCCTTGACTTAGGGATAACCTTCGGTCGTCAGCAAAATTGGCCAACAGCTTGTGAACAGCTTCTACAACATCCACTTTCAAGACAACGTCGGGAGCATATGTTCTGTTTTGTCTTTGGGCGGGAGTGTCGTGTAGTCTTCGACCTCGACATGCGAGGGATTCACTGGCCGGGAGTAATGACAAGAAGTCGTACGCGACATGTGTGATAACCAAAGAAGCCGTGCGCGAGGATTTGACGGATATTGGAACCTGTTCAGTTGCTTCCAATCAGTTGGCAACTTGAGTATATAAATAACGCACGGTTCTAGTTTCTCTTGGCCCAAGAACAACGTTGTCGATTGATTCCACTTCCACAAAAGCCTTGGATGAGGACGGACTATCAGAGGTAGACTCTCTAACACCGACTGTCAAGTTCGAAAGGTTTACTTCAACCTCTAAAGGATTTCGGATTGCCAAATCGATCCAGAATGTTTCTAGAGGCAACTAATGAGGACAGGGTTTTTCTTCAAATTTGATGAGCCTTACCGTTGACAAAAGCCTTTCCGCGTTTCGCAGACCCAAGTTTAATACCGTTGGCTCTGCAGAATACGTTCCATTCCTCTTCCCGTTTTTCCCACTCGGACGCGTCCCCCTCGACACTATCATTTGGGAACCGAAGACGGGTCTGACGAGGTTTGAAGAAGGTAAACGGTAGTTTCAAGCCTTTTAATGTCTCTGTATCAGAGGATTGTGTGCGAAGATGCTGAGCAGATATAAGAATCGTTCTTTCTATCGAGGAAGGGAACTTCTCACATCTAAAGCAACCCGGAAATCTTCCAAATAGACTCTGTCAGTTTCCCCTGGGTTCACATTTGACAATGGACCCAGGGAAAGAAGATCCGTTGACGATGTTCTATGGAGAAGACTGAGAAATATACCGACAGCTTCTTTTACCTCTCCAGTCGTGTACAGCAATCTGCCTATAGAAGGGTATAGCCTCGTTGCAATAACTCGGAATCATTGCATCCTTACCTAGAGGATGTTCTATACCGGATACGACAGCATCGACCTCTTGAGGTTTCTCGTCTCCCTCCGACTCCCAAAATGATGGTGAAAGCTCTTTGGGAGGCCGTTGTTTATATAACTCATGTGCTCTTCGAAGAAAATACATAGTCAAAGGCTTCTGAAAGTAAAGGAACCTTCCTTGAGCCTCCGTAGAACCAGAAACGTAACCAACTTACAATTCCGATTTTTTCCAATCTATTGGCCGCAGACAAGTACCATAAGGCAGCCCTCCTCCTAGCCTTTTTCTTGGCGCTCAAAAACGCTGCGTGACCGAGAAGAAGAGCCAATGGCGGTTCCTCTGCCTTCAGAAGTCATCAATTTCATGGATCTTTGGACCTCAAAGTACTTACACTCCTAGCCGCCCATACCAGCCACCTTTCTCCTTCAAGCACATTGCCGATAAAGTCAGAGTTCTCGATCCCAATTTCCCAACGAATAGCGTAAGACAGCCCACGTAATTGTACATGCGCAGGTGGCTCGGTGCCAGAAGGATGTAGATTATTGATAGCGTTCGAGGCGTGAAGAGATAAGGCTGGGGAGGGTGAAAGAAGTAAAGGAAGAATATCCTGGAGTTCCGTAAGTACAACAAAGAAAGAATCTGGGCAGTATACGAGCTTACAGATCCACCTTTGCCTTCCTTTCTCAGAGATTCCCAGACTGCAACGGCCAACTTGAAATCTCCCAATATAGTAGCGAATTCGGCCAAGCGCCGTTGCTGAGGAGGTGGAGAGAAGTCCGGTATTGAGGGTGAGCCGTTGAACGTAGAGGATCTAGTGATAGAGGAAACTGAAGAGTTATTTTGGTGTGTTGGTGTAGGAGACGGGGAGGGTGACCCAAATAATCGACGAGTGGAAGAAAACAGACGAGATGGCAATCTACGGGTGGATGCAAACTGTCCCCAAGGTGAGAAAATGAGGAGAATGAAGAAAACATGCCCTCACATTCTCGTTCCATTCAAGGACACATTTCTCCATCCAAGGAATAAGGCTCATCGTCAAAAATTCGCGGGTAAATCGGGCAGTTTGTTGTATGTCTCTCTCGTTCATTTTGAGCGTATTGATACCAGAAGCAGGATTTGTTGAACCAGGGGACGTGGGAGTTGGAGAAAGCGGTGAAGCAACAGGTTGTAACTTGGGCGAATCAGGCGACGGCGGTGGAAGGCGAGGCATCACAGCAGGAACAGGGACAGGTGCGGGAGGAGGGTTTGGCATATCAAGGGTGAGTAGGTAGCTGTGTAACCCAAACTGTTTTTTGACAGCATTAAAGAGCGCATTTGCTCTACAAACTTGAGTATGAAAACTAGATGAAATTCCATGAAACTCACTCTTCATCCGATAGCGTCGAGTTTTTGGAATGAATTATGAGAGTGTAGCGGAGGTGTGAAGGGTCAACCCAGGCCGGAAACTCGATAGGACGAGCATGTAAATTGGTGATGGCTTGCAAGGGATTGGGCGCATTTGTTGAAACAGCCAGGATAACTATGGGAAGTGTTAGCAATCATTGACTTGAACTGGGAAATAGAACGACCAGCTGCGGGATGATTCCAGGTTTCTGTTTTCGACGGAACATGGTCGCCCTCCACACAGCGTTTAACCTCTTCCCACCAAGGAATTTTGGATGCTGGTTTATCTCCTAGCTTGTTCATTTCCTCTACCCATTGAGAACATCTACGACTTATACGCCCACTAATCCAGTCAATAGTCCGTATCGCACGTTGCTCCTCGTCTTCTCTGGAAGCAGTCTCAATATCAAGCAGGTTTGAGAATCGCAAAGCAAAAGAAGCATGTGGAACCGATGTTAATGAGGTAGTTCTAGTCGTCACTACAAGCAAGGAATGAGATGAGGAGAGACAGAAGACAAATAACGAGGCGGACCCTGAGGAAGCGGTGAAAAAGATTGGAGTAATTGTGGCAGAGGCGGTAATGAGGAGGATGCTAATAGTTCATCGAGGTCCGGGGAGGAAAGAATGCATATGTGAGGACTCAGTGAGGAGGGAAGCGGCATCGTGGTCGACGTCAGAGAGGACGCGACCTGATCAACAAATGTTCGTTCGACCACTCCAGCGGATTGCACGCTATTCTACAGCTACTGGTATCTCATCTTCCTCTGTTGCTCGTCACTTACTTATAGCACAACCCAAACTTGCCAGCTCTAGAGAGCAATCTTGATACAAGGAAAACTACTCTTCCTTCGTTACCTTCCAAGGCTTCTGGCTGGCCAACTCCATGGGTTACCTTGGAAGAAATGCACAATTACCTGACTCCTATCCAAGAGACTGCGTACTGGCAAATCCCAGACCACTGGCCTTCTCTCTCCCTTCGTAGATCTTTCTGGTTTACCAGCGGCCCTTCCGCTCTGCGATATATGCGAGATATTATCGATATAGCAAACGCTGAACGAGTAGGTAAAACACGCGTTTTCTTCAAAGGGACTCTCTGAAAACATTAGTAGCATCATCCATCTCTTTTGCGTTATCAAGATACGCCAAGTCCACAAGTTGACGTTCTGATAAACACGCATTCAGCAATTGCGTCTCCAAAACTTTTCGCAGAAGTCTTCCCCAGCGCGTTTCGTGGTGCGTTTCAATCCTTCTTGCACTATAGCCTCTCTGAATTTCCTATAGATAAGGTCGACCCAATACCACTCCCAGGAATCACTATTCGCGACGTTCGGTTTGCGATCTTGGTTTATGAGAAATTCATGGACACCTATGTTGCCCAATCAAAAGGAATCGACGCGCCCATACAGCAACCTTTTCTTAAGGACCCTCGTTCACTGATCAAACAAGCGCACAAGCTGGCTGGGTTCTGTCCTGCTTGTGCCGGGCAACATTCCCTTTCACAGTGCGAAGTACGCAAACAGATCTCTCCTAATGTACCATGCGGTGTGTGCGGAGAAGCACATTGGCATATTGACTGTCCTCAGAAAAAATCCAGATCGACAACTCCGGCCGCACCTTTGTAAGGACGTCGTTCATACATACTACGCTGATCCTACGAGAACTATAACAATTAGAAATAGACTACTTTTTTCGTCGACACTACTGGTTTCGCAAATGACTTTACAATTCCCGACTGTATGCCAACCTTTACATCCTTCGAACGCTGCGATCTTTCTACCCGTTTTTCATCCCTTTCCAATTCGAGTTTCCTCCTACCAATGGTATGAAAGTCGTCCTCATCAGTGCCAATCTTGTCGTCTATCCCCATGACACGGGCCAACGAATTCGTATCTAGTCGTGTTCGATACTCTCAACTTTTCGCGTACTCGTAGGTGTGTTTCAAGAGACATACCTTTCTTCCTCAATTCACAATTCTTCGCTAAATGGCTTGTTTCCCCGCAAAGTTTACAGCATCCTCCGTCAGGATATACCCCCTTGTCTTTGTTCTGCGGGCACGAAGAGGCCAAGTGACCCTTGCCGCTACACACGAAACACGATGCAAAAGGTAGGGGATTGAGGGGGTCTTCGGGCTTTTTACATCGAGATAGCGTATGCCTTGTTGATCCACACCTAAATATAAGGACATTCGTCGTATTAGGCATAGTATAAATGACGGAACGAAATGAAAGAAACGCACCGGTAGCACATCCCTACAGCCTTGTTCGATTGATTTCCACCCTTGGCTTTGGGGCAGTCCTTGGCCGAATGGCCTTTTTCGCGACAAGCAAAACACGTCGTGACAGCCTTTTTCTCATCTATACGTTTTAGCCTTCTCTTTTCTGAGCTTGACAAAAGTCCAGCTAGAAAATATACATGTAAAAGCCTATTCGGCAACACAGGCGGCAATACATACACATTTTACTCTTGAACTGCTTCCCTTTCAGTTTCTTTGCTGGGACATGATAAGAACTTTTTTGTGCGACGTCTATATCCTCATTTCTCCTAGACGATCTCGTTCTTTTCCTCCTTTCTAGTGTAGGTGACTGGTTCGGCACAGACTCTGAAGTTTCTACGCCAGCTTGGTGGTCAAAACCAGCCTCGACATACGTCCTCTTTATCCCAAAACTTGTAACGCGGGTCATGAAGATCAAAGGAAAGCGGGAATGTGATTACGTATATAAATCCGCGTAAGTAGTTATGTACATGCAAATGTAGATACACTGTCCGAAGTAAAAGAAACGAGTCCACAAGTACATATCCATGCTCAGAAATCGCCGAAATCCCCTCCCCCGTCAAAATCACCACCACCACCACCATCAAAACCACCGTCATTGCTAAGGGCTTCGCCAAGTAAAAGACCTCCAGCCATTCCACCAACCAAAGGTAGAGCCATTCCACCCATACCCATACCACCTCCAGGCCCACGCCCACCTCGGCCATAGCCGAACTGCTGTTGTCCATATGGTCCAGGGGCACCGTATCCATATTGTCCCGGTGGAGGCCCATAACCATATTGGGGTTGACCATACTGTTGATTAAAGGCAGCCTGTTGAGCTAACCGTTGTTGGCGACGTTGCTCCTGAAGCTAATTTCTGATGTTAGAAATTTGCAGGTGACAGCAATCGAGTTCACACGTACCATTGCAATCCGTCTTTTCTCCGCCTCTCGTTCTTCTTTGGTCCCGATGGCTTTGTCCTTCAGTTTACCAAATAATCCACGTTTTTTGGGTGCTTGAGAATTCGAAGTCGACGGCGTTCCATTAAAAGAGTGCCGTCTATCTGTATCCTCATATTTCATCGGTGGAGCCTGAGTGGAAACAGGGCGAGTTTTTGCTTTCTCTCTAGCTTCTGGATGTTCTCTGAGATATTGCTCATCATCCAAAGGATGGACCCAGATAGATCGGGGTGGATTGGATTGTGTATCAACCTAATTTTTACAGTTAATGAAGGGTACCAAGTAATGTGAAGAGTAAAACGAAACATACGTAGTAAGGATGACCTGATTCATGCCGTTCCTTGACCCAACCATAAGGCAAAGGCCTCTCATCGTAAGTTGAGGACATGGTAGTTGCGGAAAGAGATTCTAAAGCTGTAGAGTCCAATCTCCAAAGACGTCCATTGACGTAATTGCGCCATGGATTACGGATCCGCTGACTGATCAGTGGCTGTGCGAATACCCCGCAAAGGAACCGCAAAAAAAAAACGCGTTGCGTATCAAAGTACAGATGTGGCCGGTCGTAAAATAGTCATGAACCAAAAACGAAAGATCATGAAGTAGATCGTAGCGTGTGAATAAGAGCATAGATTCTCTTCACTTTTTCTTCAGTGGGTAACTAGAGTGATTGGTGAGATCGCGCAGAATCCAGATGAGGAAAGAAATTACCTCGAAAAAATTATGCATTTTCTGTTTGCGTGTTCCATCAACAGCTGCTTGTCGAGCAATGTCCTCCACGAAATCAAAGTCTTTTGCATCATGTAGGATCATATTCTGGTGACGAAAGCTAGTTGCAACTTTGCAACTGGCTCCTGAGGAATGAGACTCATGCCCTGCGCCCCACTTCGGTGCGATCTCCTTGTCATCTACACCCCATCTCGCGGCATCGTCGTGCCCATTCGCAGAACCCCAATGCCATGTGTGCTCAGAAGACTGACGGTTGGCAAGACCCCCGTAACGCGACTGTGCATCGGGATGTGTCCAGGGAGTAGGACCTCGTGGAGGCCAGGTGTTTGACTGTTCGAGAGAATCAAGAAAATCGCTGAGCTTGAGGACCTCACCCCTTGTCGCTGCTTCGATGCTCCTAAGCCAGAAGGGGATGTAGTCCTGCAAAGTGTCGGCCCAATGCCGGTGCTCGCGATCGCGTAGCTGATCCTTTGTGAGTTTTGACTCGTCCTGAGGAGTGGGAAGGAACCAATCGTCTGGATTTTGGTGATATTCCTCCCACTGACCCATAAGTAAGAGGTTGGAGGTAAGGTTGGACGCGAGTTTTGCCGGACCGGCAAAGACTGTGGGTGCAAGCTTGCTTGTTTTCTCGTGGCTTTGTTCTTTACTTCTTTGACTTTGCCCATGGACGACCACAGGTCCCCCGCTGTTCAGTATCCCGAATTTTTGCGAGAGGAGGACGAGCGTTTTTACGCAGCCTTCCCCAACGCTAGGCCTGTCCACCCTGAATGGCAGATGCAGTCCTTGTCCGACAACTTTCGTGACTTTGGCTCGACTGCTTTCTACTTCGGTCAGCCTCAAGTCAACCAATACCCTCCAGATAATCTCAACTACTCCTACTCGCAATATGCATTCGGCGAGCCCTCGTCCAGTTTCAGCTATGCTCAGCCAATGCCATATACTTCAGACACGGTAGTGGTTCGTGTCTGTCCGCCTTTTCCACAGTCTTGTTTCTTATTACCGCTTTGCAGCCACAACCGTCTATCTCCAGTGACTCGGAACTGGCACATGCCCAGGACATTTTCACTCAACAATCTGTCATGTCAGACTTTTCCTCAGGCAGCTCCGCGTCGCCCGAGAACTTGTATTCTCCAGTAGAGGATAGTCATCAGTTCTATGCTTCCTCTTCACAATACCCCTCTCAACCGTCTATCATTCCTTCACCCTCTGCTACGCTTCCCGATGCAGCTGAATCGCCAGAAGACCTGTCGTCATCAGACTCCAAGCCTCCATTGAAACGTCGTCGAGATACCGATTTTGGCGCACCTTCCTTCCAGGCCGACAGTCCGCGTGCATACATGTCCAAAATCCCCTTACAAAAACCCCCTCAACCATCTGCTCCCAAAGCCACAAAGACTCGCAATCCCGCCCAGGGCGAGAAGAAGAGCTTGGCGCTAGCCTGTTTCTTCTGTCGGTTAGTCTTTGATTCGTAATTCAATCGCGTCTGACCCAACCTGTCCAATAGTGGGCGTAAGATAGCATGTGGCCGTCAAGACCCGAATAGTCCGGATCGTACGTGCAAGTGAGTACCTTTACGTCTCTGCCCCACAATTTTGACCCTCAATCTCTTATCGCCACTCAGCCAATGCTTTCGTCGCTCCCTCAAGTGCGAATATCCCACGGAAAGCAGACGGGGCATGCGTAAGAAAAAGACTGTCGTTTCAGATAATAGCATGCGTGCCCTAGCAGCGGATTAAAGCTATGCTCGGGGGTAGATACGTACCCACACATTCTTGGGGATGAACAGTTGCACGCTAATCAGTCCATACATATATAAATTATCATTGTTGAAAATGCTTTCCTTTTTGCTATGTACTTTTTGCTCTTCGCTGTCGGTACTCTATCGCTGTTGTTCTTTTTTCTTGGTTTTTTTTGTTATGACTAATAAACCTTAAGGACCTGAATAGTGTTCGTCAAATTCTTAATCGCTACATGGTTCCTGTACATGATTCCTGTAAATAATTATAGATCCAAGATATATAGATGTGTGGCTAGTATGTGTTTATGGTTAAAATGAGGCACCTGGTAAAGGGTCTACCCAGGTACCATTAGGATATAATACCGCAGCATTTGTGAAGTCCCCCGTATTTCCGTCCGATGTAAGCTACATAAAGGTTGAATCAGAAGTCATAACCAACCAAACAAGTATAAAAACATACTCACCGCAAGTCTAAAGAAGTGAGGCAACGAAGCATTGAGTGCCGCTAATGAGAAGTTGAGCGCATCACCAGCATATCTTTCCACGTCATCAACAAGTAGCGAAAAACCATCCCATCCGTTAGGCAGTGAATCCCAAAAGATACTTTGGTTAATGAAGGGTATGGAAGAGTTGTAGCTGGTGGAGTTGGTAAGGAATGTTGGGAGATCAGATCCTAATACTGCATCTTGACGAAGCTGTCAACCCAGCAATTGAGCTTACCCGCCTCGAACACTAGAAGGCAACTTACATCTGCTGGGGTCTGTAAAATCGAATCCAACCCAAACGCACCCGCTCCATTCAAGAATAACCCAAGTAAAAACCCCTGGTACACAGCACTCGGCCTCGTAGGCAGCCCTGTAACAGGCATCAACACAATTCCAACTATCCAATGGTGCAAGCGAAATGTCAGTCCTGGGAGAAGGGCCAACACCATGGCTACTAGTCCTCCTGCAATATACCATGCAAGGTAATGTGGGAGCCAGCCTGTCTTTCGAAACACTCTAACTTGATTAATGACCAGGATGGTGACAATAATGACAATGATGACCAGAGCTGTGATTGCCCCTGATCTTTTCGTCAGGTCAGAGGCAACCAAGCGGTCAATGGGGATTTTGTCTAGGGTTAGATTTGCTAGAATGCCTACCCAGAAAGGGCCAAGGTACCATACTCCTGATTCTATGGGAGCATTATTGAAAGTAGGTAAAGTGTAGCGGAAACCAACACGCCAGAGGGCATATGAAATGAACAAGACTGGCAGGAATGTTTGGAAAGCATCATCGAGCGGAGGTGGCGAACCGGCCGGCTGAGAAAACAAAACAATATGCCAAAATCCGATGCATACCAAACACCAGAATTTGACGATAGGCTTGGGGCGGAGGACGAAAAAAACTAAGCAAGTGATCAAGACGTTGAAAACCAGGGCAAAGTCGCGATTATCTGCACAGTGAGATAATGATGTGGTGTCATCAAACCTCCAGGAGAGCGGGAAGACCGTAGGGAACCCGATGGACGAAAGACCGTGATTTGTAAAACGTGTAAAATTAGTAAAATCTCCAATGAGACTGACAGAACCGCATCCGCCTCTTCGGTCGCTAATTATGCCACTAGGGACCAGAGTCAGATTATACACGGCTCGACCAAAAATAGTTGACATACGCCTGGACAGCGGCTGCGCAAATAAACGTGTCTCCCCTGTAAGTACCTTCTGCGTCACCGCCTCCCACGATGAGGGGCACCAAATCCATCTGTTGGTTTCCAATCGTCCGAGGATTTTGTAATATAACTTTTGAGCATTGTGCAGGACAACGGAATTCGAATGTCGAATTAAAAAAAGGTGTACAGAGTTGGCCATCCAGACCGCAACCATTGTTGGCTGTCCAGAAAACACTTGTACAGGTAATAAATGCATCGGTTGGTGTCAAAAATGACTGAGCGCGGGCAAAAAATGCAAAGCCAATGATGTATTTAACAGCTAGAATGATAAACAGCCGTGGACTTGTCAAATGTCGAGTGTTCCGAATGAAAGTAGATTCGATAGGAAGGTTCAAGTGAAATCCGCGAACACGCAGGTCGAGATTGAGCAATGGCTTAGGATCTAGTAGGACAATAAACAGCGGTAGTAGAAAAAGACTACTGAACACATACAAGGAAGGTCAACTTTTGGTCTGGGACCGCGCCAGTATTTGAGAAAACGAGAGACCTTGGAATAAAGACTAGGGTACTGTGATGCAATCCGTGCCTTGAACCTGTTTTCCTGAGGAATACGTGGCTGAGGCGTGACGATTTCCGGATCGTCAGGCGGATTCATGTTCCTCAACTCGAGTGAGGACTTGTCAGAACGGCCATGAGAAGGTGAGGAAGATGATGCAGAGCTTGGAGTCGCCTGCATCAAGGTATGGGACAAAAGTGCGCAGTCCGAGTCGGCGTCTACCATCATTGTTGGGTACTTTGAGTTCCCATCTGGGAAGCCGGCCCATCGGGCTATCTTGAAGCCGCTTGGAGAAATTTACCATGTTCAGTTAGAAATAGAAGTTTACGGTGCTATGGCTGAGCGCTGAACGTTGAACGCTGAGCCGGCGGTAAAAATCGGAAGGTTTGGATATTTCAACCGCGGATTTTACACTTGGAAATTCAACTGGTAGTACACAAAACTAAATATAATGTTATCTTATCGCCGGCGTCATTTACATTGACCCAACTTAACAATCATCTGGTTAGTACCGGCACTAATTAGAAGCATATGACGCCTTACCATAGTCGTATACAAGACGAGCATCAATTACTTCTCCTCCGGGTCCTATAAAGTGGACGTGTCTGGCATATCGTCGCTCTCCGTCGATTTCTTCTACGCCCCAAACCTGCTCGGCCAACCAGGAAGTACCACTCTTCGCAGTGTCGCTCTTAACCCACGAGTGCACAGGACCATGCTCTACCGTATCGTTTGTCCAACTCTTCTTCATAAACTCGTTCTCAATTTCCTCATCAAGGTTCTTGATTCTCCTCGACTTTCCAACGACAGGTCCAAAAAGACTATCATTGGTCTCTCGTTCGGTCCAATCAAGAGTCCTGCAAAGCGATTCAATTTCAAAGACGAATGCAGAATGACTGCAAAATCAACCTCCTCTCGGTCGTCCCGGGAATTCCACCAGTAAGGGTCTGGTCGATGTCGATGTGCTCAACACCGTTGCCGTCTTTGTAGTGGTTGACACTAAGAGTGATCGTGGCGACAGCAATAGCTCTACGTTTTATCCAACCGATACCTTGAAGACGAAGGATTTCATCATGAGAATCGCTCAGGGACTTATTCTGTAATGTTATCGATAAATTAGCATAGGAAGTAGCTGAGACTGTAAAAAGAGCACCATGGTGAATTTGCCCGAGAGATTCTGGATGGTAAACTCGGTGGGAACAGCCATATGTACTCGTCTGGGGAAGGATGATAGTATGTACCCCTGTTTGGAGTTTACTTATAAACGCTCACAAAGGCACCGTCGGAATGCGTACCATGTGATAAATAGGGTTATTGTACGGATCTTCCATTGATTTACAGGTGATTTAATTTCTTTTCTATCACTTCTGGTCATTTGCCACAAAGATTGTCATGACTTTCCATACAGCATCTTTGCCTCTCTCCCAAGCCTGAGGACCCGTTGATTCGACACCTCCAAACTCAATCAATATCCCGTCCTGCGTCCACTCACACCAGATACCTATTGAGCCACTCGATGGACCTGAACCTCCGCCTTTCCGGTCAGGTTCCCCAAGGATTTGCACCAAGTCCTTCCCTGAGCTCTCCCGATGTATCTCTAGTGATGCGGGCCGAGACAAAAAATTTCCGTCCTTGTCCTGTGCATTCTCTGCTAATCGCAGGACAAGAGGCAAATCCGGAAAGGAAGAGAAAGCAATTTCAGACTTTTTGGATCGCGCTTTATCGTCAGCTTTTGGTTTTGGTATGTTGTAAATATCGAGACTGTCCAGAATCAAACAGCCGTTCTCGAGTTCGGATAACTTTAAGCCTGTTCTTGGCTTGTAGCCATTCACAGGCTTGAAGAGCAGACTAAGTCCGAGAGAATAATAGTTGAAATAGATGACGTCCGAGTAGGACTTGATTTCAGGTGTAACTGCCTCCGGAGATGAGATCAGTTCTGAGAGTGATTTGATGTACTTCGAGAGAGCCTCTGAGGCTGGGCTAAGTTTCAGGAGATCCTGGACAGACGAGGCCATGGCGAAGATTGGACTGGCACGTGTAAAGCCCTCAGCTTGGACGTACGACCGTGGGAACCAAACGTACTAAACCCGAAATGTGGTCTTCCTCCTCATCCTCCCAGAACTTGAGGTCCGTTTCTTTTCTTCTAGTTTCTGCACATACTTTAACTCTCCACGCAAAGGAAGCTTTCTGTTTCGGCAAGTTTCCTAGATACTGATAGCCTAGAGCTGTCTTTGACTGGTTTACAAGTCAGTCTGAAATCCCTCATGGATCCAAGAGATACGGAAAAGAGCCCAGAACAGAAACAAAATTCCAAGTTTTACGATGCACCCCTCAACATTTTGCGCGAATTCGCGTCAAAATCCTTTGCATCAATCGCTCCTCATCTCTTTCCTCTTGTCGTATTCTGTCTCTTAATACCTGTAATAATCAATACGTCTCTGTTCGCCGGATATCTGGTCTGGAGAAACGTTGCAGTTGGATGGGAGTCACCTTTATATCTTCAATACGGGTAAGAATTCTGTCTTTGTTTCGCTCCGTAATCTCTAGAACCATTCCAGTGACGGTTTACCGCCATACGCGCGGACATCTCTCCCTTCTCTCGTCTCGCGGCAGCCATACGACATTATACTTCATCTTGAAATGCCGACCTCAGAGTCCAACTTTGCCTTGGGAAACTTTATGAACAACTTGATACTCGTTTCAACTTCCAATAAAACCGTCATGTCTGTCAGACGACCAGTATGTTACCTTACAATCCATCATCCGAGTCTCTCAATAGTTTATAGGCTATTATTTTACCAGCTCAATCATCCTGGCTCTTTGGCACCCCGACAGTAGTCGCTATCGACGTTCCAATGCTCTCTGCGTTCATCCCCGGGACCACTTCACTTGATGCCGAAATACAGATTGGACGGAAGGACAGCTGGAAAGGACTGGGTAACGGCGAGCAACGCGAATTGTCCGTCACATATGCTTCCTTGAAAGGCGTAGTGGCACACCGAGGCATACGGCAAGTTTTTTTCGCGCCTAGATGATTCAAACACTCACGTAGAACCCAGAGGTCTGATGACTCGATTCCCTCTGACCCTGGCAACCATTTCTGCAGCCACATTCTTTGCGATTTTGACGTTGATTCTGGGTGCCTGCTTACTCCCCTCTGTACTACCAAGAGCACCTAGTAACCCACCTGCGATGGAATCGCCTCCTGGCCTTCCTCTTGAGGACACCCATGAGCTTGTGCCAAAGGCGGAAGAGGAGGAAAAGTCTAAACGAAGGAGAAGGCGCCATCGCAGACGAGATCACAGCCAGGACGTGAGTTTATACGTGCTTTTCGTATAGTCTAGTCTCATTCGACTTCTACAGAGTATCAAAACCGAGCCAGAAGTAATCGTAATACCTTCCCCCGATCAGCCCACTCCACTTCGGCAACGCCATTCCAAACCATCACAGTCTGAATCAGAATCATGAACGCGCCTTGTGTATTTGTAGTTGCGATATACCATCTCCTCATCGTAGACACGAAAAGACAGATTTCTTGTTAGGATTACTCTAGATTCGACACCGCGCTTGTAAACGCCATTAGTTTAATGAACATGCTCACTTGAGGGCAGGGACCGCGTGCAATCAACCCCGAACGGCAAGTATGGAAATCATGAAATTATCCTCCGGTCGATAAAAAGACCGGCTCTGCTTGTCTTCCTTCAACTCCAACGTGTCCCGTCACAAATGAGTTCTTTCGAGATCCAAAACCTGTTCAACGTTCAAGGCAAAGTTGTGCTAGTGACTGGTGGAAGCCGAGGCATCGGTAAGATGGTTAGGCACCCCTTCATTTCTGAGGACGACAGCTAAACAGGACGTTCCTATCAGATAGCCACAGGATTTGTCAAAAATGGAGCAAAGGAAATTATACACTGTCAATTCACTGAAACCAACTCTTACTTGCTGCTTGCTATAATTAGGTCTACATCAGCTCGCGTTCTGCGGAAGATTGCAAAGTTACGGCAGATGAACTGACCGTGCTCGGACCTGGAATTTGTATCCCTATCCCCGCTGACCTCCAGAAATACGAAGAAGTAGAGAGGTTAGCAGGGGAACTAGCCTCCAGGGAGAAAGAACTCCACGTCGTAAGTTTGTCGCGTATCGAGAGCTCAAAAGTCCTAATTTGATCTCCCAGTTGGTCAACAATGCTGGTGCCGCATGGGGTGCTACTTTAGACGATTTTCCTGTAAGGATGGTGTACGAACCAAAATCAGGCTTGACATATATCCATTTCAGGATGCGGCTTTTACGAAAGTTCTGACCTTGAATTTACAAAGAGTTTTCACTCTCACTCAAAAAGTCCTTCCGCTTCTACGAGCAGCCGCAAGAAAGACAAAGCAAGGCGAAATGTATACGGACCCTGCTCGTATCATCAATGTGTGTTTCTCCTTGAATTCACAGGAATACTCGAGTAATTTTTTCGAAATGAAGATTGGTTCTGTGGAAGGACTTGATGTACCAGCCCATGAAACCTATTCCTATTCAGCTTCCAAGGCGGCTCTTCACCACTTGAGCCGCCATCTCGCATCGAAATTGGGTTCCGAAGGCATTATTTCTAATACTATTGCGTGCGGGTTGTTTCCGAGTAAAAGTAAGTGCATTGTTCGAACGCCTTTGGTACATACTAACACTGCTCTGAATCAGTGACTGCCTACACAATAAAAAATGCGGGGGACGCCATTGTTGCCGGGATTCCTTTACAGCGAACAGGAAAACCTGAAGATGTAGCTGGTACAGCGCTATATCTTGCCAGTCCCGCTGCTTCATGGGTTACTGGAGCAACGATCACCTTGGACGGTGGATTCCTAGTTTCTGGTAAGATGTAAGGTCATCACGGTGGAAAGTAATAATTATTTTACACATCATAAGTACATACATTCGAAATTTCAATCCATCAATCCTTTGGTGTTACAACGGTGTCCGATTTACCTTCTGCTTCCGCAGGATCCTTTGTAGTAGCTTCATCTTTCTTATCACCCTTGGCAATGTCCTTCTCGCCAGGCTCTGTCTTCTTTTCTGAAGAAGTCCCTGCTAATCCTTTGACTAGATCCCCAGCATCGTCTCCATCCAAGCCCAACTCGGCTACAAGATCCATCAAATCTTGCTCCGTAACTTTGACGCCTTGTAATCCATATCCCGACAACTCTTCGCCAACATCAAACTCATCTGTTCTGTTATTGACAGGGATAGGTTTCCCTTTGGGATTGGAGGGACTTCGGGCAAGGATCTTTGATTTGAGATGGTCTGGGGTCATTTGAAGAGGCATTGCAGCTCCTGGGACGCCAATAGGTTGGACAGGAAGTGAAGATATATCGTCAACGTCTGCATTCCAGGCCTCCTTAAGGCGTAAAAACTTGTCTAATTCGTCGAATTCTACGGCTTCCTCGCTGTAAAGGGTAAAGTTTCGTGTGAGAGAGATGCGTGTGATGAGGAACATGAAACATACAAGTCGGCAAAGGTCTACAAAGAAAGGAACTTGAGTGAGGAATCAGGAAGGAAGTGGATTTACTCACGCCGGGAAACTTTCCACCAATTAGTATACCTGGAAGTTGTTGTTTGTCTGAGGAGCGCCGTTGTATTTATCCTGGATTAGAACAGGAAGATATCGAAGTACCTGGAGGTGCCTTGCGTTTCCAAAGCCTTGGGTTCGATTCAGTCATTAAGCAATCATAATTGAACAAATGATTTGCTTTACCTTTTGGCCGACTCGTCGGATGCCAGATCATACGAAGTGAAGGGTATCTTCTTGACCTGCAAGATTCTCAACAGGTACTCTGACACCGATTTGTATTTGCATTAGCAACTAAATTCAAGAAGAGCGAGGTGCATACCCTGGCGCTGCCTAAGTGCTGGTTGAGAAGCAATCGTAGTCAGGAAAACTTGGATGGGAGGTGAAGGCATAGAGATGAGATGATATAAATAGAAATTCCCACTTACAGTCGTAACCCGAACCATTATCAACAGGCCATGTCTACTGATCTCAAAGTCCTCATCGTATGTTTAGGCAGGAATCTTCTTGTTATCTTAAGATGAAAACACGGCATAACTTTATTCTATCTAGGAAACATCTGCCGCTCTCCAATGGGGGAAGCGGTTTTAAGGGATGTCGCAAAGAAGCGGGGAATTGAAATTGAGGTAGACAGGCAAGTTTATTGCATTTCTGTAGAACCAATGCCATTAAAACCAGATTTAGCTGTGGGACCGCAGGATATCATGTTGGGGAGGACCCCGACGAGAGGTGTGTCTGGCGAACTGATGCTAATCGGATTGACTGACCACCTCTATCTAGGACCGTTGCAATTTGCAGAAAGGTACGACTATAATGTACGCTCGACTATTTTACTAATCACCAGGGTGAAAAGCACGGAGTACCCATCGACCATTCTGCACGCCAGATTTCTACTTCTGACTTCACTAAATTTACGCATATTTTGGCCGCGGACGAGAGCAATCTTAGAAGTCTAAACAATCTCAAGCCGAAAAATGCCACCGCTGAGGTCAAGCTCTTCGGTTCGTATTTAGATAACAAACCCATTGCAGATCCGTACTATGGTGGCATGGTGAGTCTTTTAAGGTCGCCGTTTTCTAACTCGCCTGAGAAATTCTCTCGCGTGTAGAATGGTTTCGAGAGAGTTTATGAGCAGTGCAATGCATTATCCAACGCATTTCTTGACAAGGCCGTGGGTGCAGCAGAGAATTCGACAAGTTCCAATTTATAGACCGCGAGGACATAGGTAGACGTAGATTCAGGAATCAAATGTGAGTTTTTGTCGGACATGATAGTTTTACAAGTGTGTGCGGTATTGATACAGCGATATAACCTACCAAAGTCTGGGAATTATGAGAAAGTAGGCATTGCAACTGAGGCTCGAGTTGCGATGGCATCTTCTGCCCTCCATAAGCTTGTGATGGTCTATGAAGAATGGTCAGAAACCGTTTATAAGAAGACGATGTCGATGAACCTTGTTCTGGGTATAGAAGTTGATACCACTCTTTCCGTAGAAGCCAATATCACCCAAAACGCTGGCCTGTTGAGGTTGCTTGAGCGGGTTTCGATTCTGAACGTATAAGCAAACGTACCTTGTTACCACTCCAGGCAAACATAGGCAGAGGAACTGGAATGGGAACGTTTATACCGATTTGTCCTACGTTGACTTCCGACTCAAATTTGCGTGCAGTGGCGCCTGACTGCGTGAAGATAGCAGTACCATTACCGTAACGATTACCGTTGATGATTTCCAAGGCATCATCCAATGTGTCAACTTTGAGGACAACCAAAGCCGGGCCGAAGATTTCTTCTCTGATATAGAGGTGAGCCTCGGCAGTAGACAAGTCAAAACAACATACTGGTAACATTTCATGTCAGTGTTAGCCTCGATGACTGTTGGCCCGACAAAGTTACCATCGGGATATGCGGAAACGGACAAGTTGCGGCCATCCAAATGAATTTTGCCTCCCTCGGTCTCTGCGGAAGAAATCAGGCTGAGGATCCTTGATTTGGCTTGAGGAGAAATGACAGGTCCTCTGAAAGATGATTTGAATACGGAATTGGATTAAGAAAAATACCCATGCTCCACGTACAAATCTGCTCCTTCTTCGAAACCTCCGCTGACTTTGAGTTTGCTTGCGCGTTCAACGAGCTCCGGAAGCCAGGATTGCGATTCACCAACAAGGATGGCTAGGAACAATGTAAATACTCTATTTGGGGTAGGAAGAGCACGAAACTCACCAACCGATATCGCCATGCATCGCTGACCCGCAGCTGTTGAAAAATAAGCCAGGGATTTAGGCCAGTCAGAGGCGTTACATACCTCCAAACGCAGCTCCAACAATAGAGTTGAGTGCAAAATTCTTGTTGGCTATCGAAAAAATCAGTAGACAGTACGCGACAAAACTAAGGTTGGATTACCATCAGGCATTATGACTGCATGATTCTTCGCTCCCATGTTTGCCTTTAGGGAGATCAACGCCAGAGAAAGTACATACAATAAAAGAGCGACTGACCTGTACACGTTTGCCATTCTTTGTACCGCTGTCCGAGACATTGAATGGTGTTCAACCACAGAGTTTAACTCTTACCGCTCATAGATATGCTTTCCAGCCCTATCACCCCCAACAAAACTAATTGCCTTGATAGCAGGGTCGTCACAAATTGCGTTGACAGTTGGAACACCTCCGTGAACAACGTTGAGCACACCATCCGGAAGACCTAGAACCATGTCACGATATATTATCAACATATATCCGTCATAGACTAACCAGCCTGTTTGCAAAGCTCAGCGATGATCATCGCAGCACCAGGGTCCCGTTCAGATGGTTTGAGAACAAGTGTATTCCCTGTCACTGCAGCCATGGGGATTGTCCACAGGGGAATCATGCTAATCATATATTATGATTTAATCTTTGAGATTGAGCAGAAGGCCACATACGCTGGAAAGTTGAACGGGGCAATGCTCGCACAAACACCAAGCGGCAATCTCCTGACTTCGGTGTCCATATCCTTGCTCACTAAATAATAGAAGTCATTGGGAGAAAACAGTTCTTGTAGCAAATAATTTACCTTCAATTTTGTCTCCCAGCAAAGTAGAAGTTATCCCGATAGCGGTTTCCACCACCTGAAGACCTAAGACCCATTGATGAAAAAGTTCTGACCTGAGTTTCCATAGTAAACATACCACGCAAGAGGTCCCCATGGGCATCTTGTATTCGAATGAGATAAAGCTTGCAAGATATAATGAATACGTACCGGGGAGGGTCTTTCCTTGCTCCAAAACAATGCTAGCAGCAATGGCATCCGCATTCTGACGGAGTAAATGTTGCAACCTAGAGAGTGGGAAGTCATTAGGCTCGAAGACAAGAAAGTAAAGAAGAAACGTGCTCAATCGCGAAGCGCTGGCGTCTCAGGACACTAGTAGTGCTCCAGCTTTTGAAAGCCTGAGAAGCTGCATCGACGGCCTGCTTGAACTCATCTTCGGTGGTTTGGGGTACACGAGTAAGCACCGTTTGAGTGGACTAAGCATACATGTCAGCTTGAGCCATCGGACTAACGCCAGCTACAATTACGGGATCTAAAACGTCTATCCACTCTGTCGATTTGCTTTCTACAAATTGACCGCCGATGAAATTCTTAGTGTTTTCTCCGGTCGCACTGGTACCAGCAAACTGAGACGAGATGAGTTCTGCCTTGGGTCGAGCAGCTGCACTCAGAGCACTCCGTGCTGCTGAAGTAGAGAACGGACGGGAACGAAGTACACGTAGGACCATGGTAAAGAGCAGTGAACAAGCTCCGTCAGCCGGGAATCTGGGGAAACCAGTATCCGTGGCCACGTGAGCGCTAAACGCTGTTTTGGCATCAAAAAATCCGAACGCTCTACTCGCTGACTCTCGATTCGATCCGTCCTCGACTCGATGAATGGCACCAATATGAACCATTTGTTCAGACCCGAACAAGAAAATAACTATGCCATTACAAACTCGAATTCCCTTCCAAACCTTGCATCTCAGCAGAATCACTATAGCGCCAACGCCCAGGCTTCTTCTCCAACTCAGTCCACGCATTCCCAGTGGCAGCACCAGCAGCAACAGCAATTTAATCAACCCTGGAACAATTTTCCTGCCCAATATTTCAATACCATGAATGGAATGGGTGGAATGGGAGCTACGATGGCAAATGGGATGAATGGGATACCAATGAATATGGGCATGTCGAACTTCAATATGCCCATGTTTTCTCAGCAGTTTTTACACGATGCGCTCGCTCTGTCTGCGCCAGTGGTTGTTGCCGACGAACCCCTTCTTGTTTCTGCGTTGGTAGCGAGTCGCGCGCGTCAGGAGAACTACAAGGATGCGCTGAACAATCTTCATGGTGTGAGTATTCAAACCTATTTAAGAATATGCGTATTCTCATAATCTTTGACAGAAAAATAGTCATTCGGCAATCCTTTGGAAAGATTACTACCTCGAACATAAAGATCGTCTCGATGAACAAGTTTCCATTGCAATCAAGAACGGCGAAGTTGAAGGACCTAGACTTGTCAAAACTGCTAAAAAGCCTGCGTTGGACAGTTTCAAGGACTTTGATTCCTCTTCACCTATTCGTTCCTCTTCTCCAGCAGGCGTGCCCACGAAACTCCGTGGCCACCCGCCAAAAGCATCGACTTCCCAGTCTTCTACCTCGAGGGCAGCATCTTCTTCAAAAAGTTCTACTCCTGTTCACGATTTTTCAATGGCTGCATCAGGTAGCAGACGACAAACGATTAACAGCTTGACTGTACATACTCCAGTTTACAATAAACGGCTACCTCCGCCCAACTCTCAAGTCATAGTTCCTGAACCGCCATCGCGCTCACCTAGTCCTCCGACTAGGATCGTACCTCACGTACGAGGTAATAGGTTCACTGACGAAGATAAAGAGTTCTTCATAAAATTCATCTCTTGGCGTCTGAAAAATGATGCTAGCCTCGGTAGAAATGAGCTCTGTGATGAACTGGAAAGGAAGGTGAGATTTGCTTTTATCATTTATACCATGCAGTCATTCTTACCCTTCTATGCAGGCTCCTCATCACACCAGCGCTTCTTGGAATTCGTAAGCTGCATCTACTGTTAATTATATTGGTGCTCACTTTTTCGCTTAGTTATTGGTCCAATCACCATGATCTGCCCGACAAGATTCTTGCAAATGCTCATGCACGGGATTACGAGGAGGAAGATGGAGACGAAGAGGAATCAGGAAAGAAATTTGTTGGTCAGCGTCCGAGATATAAAGATTCCAGTTCCGAAGAAGAGGAGCTTTCTGAGGAAGATGAGTATAATCTCTCAGATGATGAAGATATTGAGATACCAATGTCTTTTGATGAAAATGCTATGGGTGGTAGCGGGTCACCATTTACGGATGCCGATTATGCAATCGTTTCGAGACATGTGGCGTCGATTTCTGACTTTGATAGGGCTACTTTCAGGGAAAAATGGGACACGTTTCATGGAAAGGCAAGCGCATATTTAGAATGTACCAGTTTGCCTCCCCTTATCGTTCTTCTGTAGCACCCTCAACGTTCTGCTAAATCTTGGGCTGAGTTTTTCAGGAGAGAAGAGAAACGTGAGTGCACTCGGGTTTGGGTCCTCCGAGGTATCTAAATCTTCGGAATGGTTCTAGGAATTAGGAAACTTGCAAAGAAGATCCGCGAACAAGGTCTGATAAATGACTCTAAAACGGAGCCTGCCCAAGAAAGGAAGATAACGTGGGATGCTCCAGGAGATATGAACGGACCCCCGAAAGCGAAACGCAAATTTATCTTGGACGACAAGGACGAGGTGGAAAATCAGTCCAAAATCGCGAAGGTGGATGCATGATTTTTTGGGACTTGGCTGTGTTTCGGCTTGAGAAACCTGCTTGATCATTCGTTGTAACTATTATAATTTGTAGCCTACCGATCTGTACCCTACACTTTCACTTATTTGCGTTAGGCAGTATACATTTCTTGCTTCAGTGTCTTGACATCGTGAAGTGACGCACGGACCACGTGTGAATAGCGATCGATAGTATATATGCGGCAAGACCTACTTAGTAGTAACCATCTCTCACACCCAGACCACCAAATCATCATGGATGAAGAATACGACGTATGTCTGCTCTGGCTCCTTAGTACATCGTCCTCATTGTATTCCAGGTCATTGTTCTCGGTACCGGCTTGACTGAATGTATTCTGTCTGGTCTGCTCTCCAAGGAAGGGAAAAAGGTCCTCCATATGGATCGAAACGACTATTACGGTGGTGAAAGTGCTAGTCTAAACCTGACACAGGTGCTTACTGCTTGTTCTCTATTCCTACCGGATAACTGATGTATCGCATTGCTAGTTGTATCGCAAGTTTCGTCCTGACCAGGCACCTCCATCTGAGCTCGGCCGTGATCGTGACTACGCAGTAGATCTCGTCCCCAAGTTCATCATTGCCTCTGGAGAGCTCACTAGAATCCTTGTCCACACCGAGGTTACCCGCTACCTCGAGTTCAAGCAGATCGCTGGTAGCTTTGTGTATCGCGATGGAAGGATCTCCAAGGTCCCCAGTACTGAGATGGAAGCAGTAAAGAGTCCACTGATGGGCCTGTTCGAGAAGAGGCGAGCTAAGAAGTTCTTCGAGTTTCTGCAAAACTGGAAGGACGAAGACCCTTCTACGCATCAGGGTATGTCTGTAACCATCTCCTGAGTGTATTAACTGAATTTCATGTCTTAGGTATCAACCTGGATAAGGACAGTATGAAAACTATCTACGAGAAATTCAGCCTGGAGCCTGGAACACAGGACTTCATTGGACATGCGATGGCGCTTTACCTCGACGACGAGTAGGTTCATTTCGGCAGCTAGTTGCATGACCAACAAATTAACGATCATCTTTCAGCTACATCACGAAACCCGCCCGAGCAACTTATGACAGAATCATTCTATATACCTCCTCAATGGCACGTTACGGAAAATCGCCTTACATCTATCCTCTTTACGGCCTAGGAGAGCTTCCTCAATCGTTTGCACGTCTTAGCGCCATCTACGGTGGAACTTACATGCTTGACAAGCCAATCGATGAGATTGTAACCGACGCCGACGGCAAATTTGTTGGCGCTCGTAGCGGTAATGAAACCGTGAAAGCTAAACAGGTCATTGGGGACCCCAGTTACTTTGGAGCTGGTCAGAACGCTACTGGCAAGGTCAGAGTAGTGGAGGAAGACAAAGTTGTTCGTGCCATCTGCATCCTCAAGCATCCTATACCCGGCACGGAAGACTCGGACAGCTGCCAGATCATCATTCCTCAAAACCAAGTTAACCGACGCAACGGTGAGTCGATTCTACACAGCCGAAAAGTTTCACCTAACGCATTGCATTAGACATTTACATTGCCATGGTCTCCTCTACCCACAACGTTTGTGCCAAGGACGTATACATCGCTATCGTTTCGACCGTTGTAGAAACCGACAAACCTGAACTTGAAATTAAACCTGGTCTTGACCTACTCGGTCCCATCTATGACAAGTAATGTTCTTTTTGTTTCCATCACACAACTTCTAAGCGCCTTTTGCAGATTCGTCTCTATCTCTTCTCAATACACGCCTACTTCCGATGGCAAAGCCGACAACATTTTCATCACTCGCTCCTACGATGCCACTTCCCACTTTGAAACCGTCGTGGAAGACGTTCAAGATGTTTGGAAGCGGGTAACGGGAACTGATCTTGTGCTCGCCAAGAAAGATCTCGAAGTTCAAGAGTAAACCCTCGTAGTGACTTGCTTCTTTTTCCTGTGTTTTCTCTCTCTTTCAGCCCAGTCAGGATCTATTGAATAATCACAAGTGTACATTTGCGTCATACAATCCATATCCATAAAATCAGGAATACATAATATCGCTTTCATGAGAGCTGTTATTATTACATGGCGCAAGTGAAACTCAGAAGAATGCGTTGATATCGAAATCGGGTACTTTGACGTCTTGTCTTGCCGATTTCATCAAATTTCCCAATCCTGCCTTCCTTGCCATAAGGTCAGGTTCCTCCTGAGTCGGTTCTGGATTTTTGATGTTGCTATCCTGACCCTCCGGTACTGGTGAAGTCGCACGAGTTGTAGGGTACGAGGAAATATCCATATCAATCATCATAGATGATCGACGAAGGAGATGGCGAGCTTGATCTGAGAATAGCGAGTGACGAGATGTGCTCGGGCTGGGAGGTGGACCGATGTCGTTCTTGTCGCTCGAGCCACCATTTACGATAGGTGCCGGCCTCTCAAAAGTCCACGACCGTACGAGGTCCAATGCCAGAACATGACATCCTTCGGGAACAGTCAGTATCGTTGGTGTGCGAGCGAATCTGACCTACTCACCCATTCGACAGAACACACGTGCGATCTGAAGAACAAAATTGAATTCCAATCGTCCTGATATCTCGTAACTTCCTTTTGCAGCTTGCAACGTCTTGCCCCGAAGCTGCCAGAATAGTAGTGCGAGACTAGGGTCATCGTAATGCGACTCTCCTATTTCGAAGACTTCTTTATCCAACGTTCTAGTGAGATCTTGGAGGGGTGTCTAAGAACATATTTCAGACTTGAAAGCCATAAGCAGATCGAAAAGGTACCTACAACTAGAACCCGCACACTCAGATCCCTCCGGTGAAGAAGCCAGAATGCCCAGCTTGCAAGCCATCGATTACCCTCTTTGAAAGCAACGGGTAGGACAGTATCGTTTAGAATGCATTGAAGAATCGGACCCTCGTTACTTTGTTCTACTATACGAGCTATTGCCACAGCCAATTGAAAATCCCCGAGTTGTTTGAGACAAACGTTGACAGCATCTTTCAACGAGTTTCCGAGCAAAAAGAATGCTGCGGCATACTCTGTGTGTCAAGAATGAATCAGATTCCAACCAGTGGCCATACAAATGACGCGTACCAAATCGCTGTTTACTCAACAAAGCAAACGCATTCTTTAATGCAGCCGTTCGCCATCGTGGTTGGCTAAAGTCATTAGACAAAAACTTGAGCATGACATTCTGCTCTTTATGCCAAGACGCCTGTCTCCAAAGACCGTGGACAAGTTTTGTTTTTCCGAGAGCGAAATAGAGGAGGGAGCAATTCGTGGGATCTCGTGTGTCATTGGCCATGTATTCGTTTCTCGCGACCGTCTCGAATTGGGATCTCTAGAGTTTGGTAAGAGTTGAGTACGACAAGTAGCGTACAAGACTCAAATAAACACTAACCAGGGTCTCTATAGATGACAACCATATAGGCACACCAAGTGCCCTCGCATCAGCCCAACACATCTTGCCATTACATGCTGCCGATGACGCATTGAGAAGCAAGTCCTGGCTCTCACTGTGGAAAGCCCAGATCATATCTCTGTATCGCAAACGTTCTCTTCTCGAGGTCTTTTGTGGTATGCTGTTGCTGCTATGTGACGTAGGACTACTTGGTGATGAGACACGGCGGTTTAGGATATAGAACGAGCGCATTGAGATCAGATATCGCAAGCCATTTGCATCTAGGGACCGTTGTTGTTCGTCAACTTCCAGAGTGGTCTGGATAAGCACGGAGAGATGAGCTTGTTCGTTGGGTGTCAAATGAGGTAGATGTTCTGCTTCGAGATGGTCTAAAAGTTTGTTGACTAATGGGCGACCAAATCCATCCTCTTCGTCGCTAGAATTGGGTCAACAGAGTGTGATCGCAGAGAGGGTCATCTTACTCATTCAATCCCGAAGGACCATCAAACAGCATCATATATCGCTTTTTATGAGAAACAGTGGAAAGCTAATAGCATTTAAAGACTAGCCAGCGAAATGATAAAAACAAAAACATACCGTCTGTTCGGACCGATAAAACCTCTCTACAGGTACTCGAGACAAAGGTGCCTTCTGAGCTTGCAAATCCTTGGCCAGATTGACGATTATCTCTTTCACCAATTCAACTTTGTCTGTCACACATATAGCCCTCCAGAACACATTTCACGCGGGAGAGAAAAAAGACATACCCCATAAAAGACATTGCAACAGAATCTGCGGATGATAATCCTCCAACGGACCATTTTGTCTAGCTACAAACTCGAACAAGCTTTCTTCGTCCTTTGACGAGGCCCTCGATTTATCAGGAGGACCGTATAAACGCATTTGATTTCCTGCACCGACGAGAGGAGGACCGTATAAACGCATTTGATTTCCTGCACCGACGAGGAGAGAGCTGTTCGCTAGCCAGATCGAGTCGCTGATTGGGTATGGGATAAAACTGACGGCGGTATTAGTCTGGAAAGTGCATTGTACAGACGGTTCAAAATGCACACCTCCCAATATCAATCCTCCAACACCTCGTCCATCCAAAACCTTCATCAAAATACGTCATGCGACGCTGGCAAACGAGCTCGACGTGATGAAGAAAGCCAACAGCCAGGATGGACTGCATGTCGGGGGTAGATGTCCAGTCGAGGTCGTTAATGGAATCGCTATACAAGGCAAGGACTCAATTCAGCGACGAAAAAAAACCTAGACATCAAGGAACCAACCTGAATATCATGTCATACTCCAAACCAGACGCAAACTCGGACTCTTTCGAGTCCCATATAGTGAGCTCTTCACCTTCAGAAACCGGTCTGACTTTACCACGACAATCAATAAACAGAACACAAAAAACAAAAGAATGCAACGCACCAAGGGCTGTCTTTTTTGCCGAACTACACCTCACTTTGACAATTCCAGTCCGCCCAGTTCTCACTCTACCAGTACATATCCATCCACGTTCCGACTTTTTCTGACTGTCGTTGTCGATACCATTAATACGTTGCTGTATTGTCACCGCTGCTTTTGTTTTAGCTTCCTCTGGAACCCAAAATGCCAACTCTCCCTCTTCTGAAACGCTTAGAAGCGCATCGTGCTTTACCCAAGGATGTTTAACGCCCCAAGCCATAGGATCGACGGGAATGACCATTGTTGGAGAAGGGACAGGAAGACGGTCATGATAATGGAGGGATAGGGATAAGGTCGGCTCCGGGTTTGAAGTGGATTCAGACGAGTTGTTGGGTATCAATCGGATATGGACAATGTAAAATTCTGAGGTTATTCCCATGATAGCATTATGTTCATCGCTTGAAGGTACAGTGAAGAGGGAGGTGACGGCGGGTAGTTCAAGGGACAGGGGAGACGGAGAAGTATGAACTGTCAGTGTCGAGTTTGAGTTGTTGTAGGATGCGAAAAGTCGACCTAGTTTATCCAGGTGAGCAAATGTTATCACACTCCAACTCTCGAACTTACCATGGTCCAGCACTAAAAGTTGATCTGCCCCATTCCACGACCCAGAAAAAACCAATTTGGACGATTTGTGTTCTAGTTGCCAGATTTCTCCGCCTCTTCCTTTGCGAATGACTCCGACGCCATTGCCTTCTGGTGTACGTACAAAATGGTCGATTTCAAATTCTTCTGTGGGGAATTTGTCTGGTGCTTGAGCAATTGGTTTTATACTGTCCGGCTGACCGTCCAGAAAGGCTCCCAGAGATAATTGAAACGAACGTAGAGGTGAGGACGTAATTAGGTTGATAGTGGATTCGGAAGGGTTGTGCACGAGGTACAGATGTGTTGGAGGTGAGGTTAATGCAGGCGAGGAGAATTGCTGAAAGGTAAACTGCCTGAGTAGCGTCGGAGGTCTGCGATCAATGTTCTAGATTCGCCCAAATTAAGTTTTGGCTTGAAGGAATATAGCAGCAACTTACAGCGACCGCTGAAACGATTATGGTACCATCATCAACGACTCGTAGAAACAGGTCCCATCCTTCCTCTTTAATGTCCTGAAGCCTTCTATAACTAGCATCATCCTCTACAACTTTTCGAGAAAGCAGTTTTTGCAACGATTGATCAACAACTTCGCGATCCATCCAGAAAACGGTCGACTCTTTTTGTTCAGATACGGGGTATGATATAGAAGAAAGAAGGTCTATTGATGCATGAAGCTGAAGATGTTGAGGAGAATCTAAGACAGGGAAAAATATCCGAACAACAGAATCGGCAGTGATAGTATACAGGATTAAATCGTCACTGCAAAGAGATGAGGATGGGTACTGCTAAAAAAAGCTATTTTACGAACCGATTAGATGATAATGCGATACGCCAAGACAGATTGACAACTGGACGCGGATGGGGTATCAATTGGGTTTGGCGACCAGAAGTAGTAGAATACAGTCTGACAGAGAAATCTATCTGGAGCAAAATGACGCGTCAGGACAATTGATGGAATGGCAAGTAGACATACGTCGGTGGTTGTAGCAATGTACATTAATGAAGGAGCGAAACGGACAAGACGGGGAGAGTATTTCAGTCTGCAGGGCATCTTAGAAAAGCGAGTAGAAAGGGTTGGAATCATGCATACGACACGGTCCACTTTTGCGACCAGGTAGGTAGGTCATTTTCAAGAATCAACGTATAGACGGACAGTCCTCGCTCAGTCCCGATAGCAAGTAGACCTGTGTGATATGAGCAGAAAAACGAATACAAAGTCGAGAGGTATACCAGAGTAGGTGTCCATGGTCGTTACTTTGCGGTCCAGTGCGAGAGATGAATGAACAAGCCAAGTGTCGCTTTTGATTCCAGAGAGAGCCCAAGAAGCGATTTTAGAGCCCATTGCGGCCACTATCTGATCAAGGACGGTGTTAGATGTGCTTATCCCCTGACAAGAGTGTGTGACGCACAAGCTTCATGCCTGCGTCGACCGAGATGCAAGATATCTTGTCAGAGGTGTGAGCGAGACCTGGAAAAGCCTGCCAAAAGGCGAGAACGCGTATGAGCGCGAGGTTATGGGCGTTGAGAATGACGACTGCATCGGCGGAGGGATACAACTGGCAAGGGATGAGGAGGACTGGGGAGAACAAGCAGGTACAGACACACAAGGAGGGGCTGGTTTTGAAGGAGGAGAAACTTGAGAGGGCCAGAGGGAGAACCAGACAGACTTGAGCGCAGACGGAGCATTTCAGGAAACAGAGTGGTAGTAGTACTAGTAGTACGTCATTCAACTGCAGCTGCGCGTTTTTGGTTTGTCTCCTACTCTCATGCGGCTCTGGCATTTTGCTACCGTTTTCTCTCTTTTTACCGGCTCTTATTCTGCTCAGGTTGCTTTCGACTCTGCTCCTCCACGAACCCTCGTTGAAGCTCTCGACCGAGACCCAGACTACTCTCGTCTTGTCCATCTCCTTAAACGTGCTCGTTTAATTCCGACCCTCAACCTTCTCAACGACAGCACTCTCTTTGCACCCACAAACGACGCTATCGAACGACACAAACTATGGAACTCTATTCTTGAAGACTCCAATTTCATACTCACCGACAACATAGAGGAGAAACTCCGGCAGCAGCTATTCTACCACCTTCTCAATTATTCTATTTCTGCTTTCCCCGAAGACGATCCTTCACTGCAGGTCCATGAAACTCTGCACTACCCTCATCTCCCAATCCAACCTCCTACCCGTGAACCTCCACCATATCCCCCATGGATGCCGGTACCTGGTGGCACTTTGGGAGGCGAACCCCAGCGACTGCGGGTCGCTTCCAAGAAGGAAAAGGCATGGGTCGGTACAGATGCTTCTGGCAAGGGAGGTGCAGAGATAGTCAAAGGTCGAGTGGATGCAGGAAACGGCGTGTTATTGGGCATTGACGACGTGCTGGAGCCTCCACCCGATCTCGGTGCGTTTTCGTTTCATTTTCTCAGTCCCTTTGTCTCATTCACTCTTCTAGTCTCTGTTCTATCACAAACAAAGTCGGTTTCATATTTCCACGGTATTCTTACGCCTGATATCCGCAAGCTCTTGAATACAACTTCGGCCTTGACTGTGTTCCTGCCCGTAAACGATGCATGGGAGGCTTTGGATAAATATGAACGGATATATTTGGAGAGCCCTTATGCGACGGACGATCTTAACCGGATACTGAACATGCATGCTGTAACTGAGGATGGTGTCAAGTGGTCGGACTCGTTCGATCCGGCTATAAACTGCAAGTCCATTCCATTCATATATCAACGTGTTTTAACTTTAAGACTCTGCAGTGACGACCATTGATGGAACCAAGCTCGAGATTGTCAAGGCCCCCGGCAAAACAATGATATCTACAGCGGAACTAGTGGAACCTGATATATATGCATCCAATGGTGTACTTCACCTAGTCTCGTCACTCCTCATTCCTCCAGACGCTATTAAGATCACTCCAGAGAAATACTTGCTTTCTCTTCACTGTACATCGTTTGTCGACCTCATACATGACTCGGAACTCACCTCTCTCATCAACGACACCGACACTCAATACACGATTTTGGCACCCAGCGATGATGTCTTGTCGGTTCATGGTGGTCCAGACCTCCCGGAGCGTGGAAGCGAGGAGCTGAAGAAGATGCTACAATATCATTTTATCCCTGGCATCTGGAAACTAAAGAAACTCAAGTCGGGGATGCTATTGGAAACTGCACTCCATGAACCGGGTTTAAACAATGGTAGTCAGATGTTGAGTGTTGAAGTCGGCGACGACAGTAAGGACGATGATTCGTGGAAGTCTTTGACATTTGGCGGTGCTAGTGTCATGCGAGAACCCAGTAAGTAAAACTGCTTCCGCAAAACACGCTTGCTAACCTCGGTCCACAGTTCACTTGAACAACGTCCTGATATACTTCGTCTCCAAACCTGTTGTTCCTCCAGTAGATGCTCTGGACACTGCACTTCCAGTACTAGATCTATCTTCCTACATCGCAGCCGTCTTGTCAACGTCTATTGGCGAGAAGCTCAGAAACACTCCCAGCACATCGTTACTTATCCCTCACAACCGTGCCTTTAAACGTTTAGGGCTCCTCGTTAGCGACCACCTTTTGGCCGTGTCTAAACCAGATCTCGAGAAAGTCTTGCTGCATCACACTCTAGACACAGTGCAATATGCCGCTGCTTTGGAGAACGGTACACAACATACTTTTGCGACTTTGGAAGGTTCAGATGTAAGTCTAGACAGGAAAGGCAACGGAAGTATCACTATGAGTGCAAGTGGTGGATGGGCTGGGATGAAGACCAAGTTACACCTGCGGGATACACTCACTCAAACTGGTGTCATTCATGAACTATCCGACATACTTATTCCACGTTCAGTTGAACTGACTATCGGTAAACTCGTCAAGGCAGCGAAAGGGAGTACAATGGCCAGTCTTATCACTAAAGCAGGCATGGATTGGGTACTCAACGGCACAGCACCACCTGAAGATTCACCGTGGGCAGAAGGAGGATTGGGCGACGTGGGTGGATGGACCTTGTTGTGTCCTACGGATTCTGCATTCAAGGAGTACAACCTGACCGAGCTGTTCGAGGACAAGGAAGAGCTGAAGCTGATTGTCAGCCAACACCTAATTCCCAATCCTACGAAGGAGGCAAGCTTAGATGATACCGAGCCCATGTACAACAACAGGCCTCTGAATCTAGACAACTCTCCGACCTACTCGACGATCTACTCTCAGTCATCTGTATACGGAGATGTCGTCTTCAAAGCTTCTGAAGACGCCGAAGGTGGTTACATAGTCGGAATAAAGGGTGCCCGAGGAACCGATGCAGCAGCGGACTGGGCTCGGGTCATGTCGTGGGGTCGATCTACGACTGGAAACGGAATTGGAGGCGTCATCCAGATTGACCAGGTCTTGGTACCATATCAACCAACTTGGTGGATCGAGTATGGAGCACCTCTTGTCGTTGGGGCAATCGGTATTATTGCTATTTGTGGATTTTTCTATGGTGTGAGGTTGGTGTGGAGGATAGACACGACAGAGGCTACGTATGAGCCTGTAGGTGGGTTTGGAAGGGAGGATGATGATGATTCATAATTGAGAATGTTTTCTGACCGCATCTTGTATATATACTTACACACGTACCTATACCTGTCCTAGTGAGTTACACTAAGTTAAATAATGTATTGCTATCCTATCCTTGGCTATGGGGTCACTATGAACCGTTTGCAGACGGGTGTCGGTCCAGGAAATCACATGTGCCTTGACGCGCCCACTCTTAAAGGCAACAGCTGGGGAAAATATGCCTGCAGTTCCGAATCCGATACCCTCGTTTTTACGCTAGACCATCCTTAGACTTGACATAGACACTCATGGTGCGTGGCTCGCTTTCTCGTCCTCCCGTCGTTCATCTTCATTCTGTCCTCTAGAGCAAGGGACAGAGTTCCGCAACGGCCGAGAATATCAAGGCTTTTACTTCGGGTGGATTTGGAGGTGTTTGTGCTGTACTTGTTGGTGAGTAGCTACGTCCGAAATAGATACGGCCAGCTCCTGACACGCAACCAGGCCATCCTTTTGATCTCACAAAGACTAGGCTGCAAACTGCCGCTCCCGGAACATACAACGGCGCGATTGATGTTGTAAAGAAGACATTGGCCAAGGATGGAGTTACGGGGTATGTTCCAGTTCGTACCCATAATACGCAAAACTCATTGTTCGTCTTGCTAGGATGTATCGCGGTATGGTTCCACCACTGCTAGGAGTGACGCCGATATTTGCCGTCTCTTTTTGGGTGTGTCCTTGACATTGAGCTCTCTGCTCTCTGCATCGCTGATATCAGTGCACCCACTACTCAGGCATACGACGCGTCAAAGAGGCTTATTTTCGCTCTAACTCCGAACCGTACAACTAACCAGTTGTCTACAACCGAACTTGCAGCGGCTGGATTCTTGTCTGCCGTTCCAACCACTGCGGTAACGGCTCCCGTAGAACGAGCCAAAGTCCTTTTGCAGGTAAGAGCGCGGCTTTCCGATAAGCCGTAAACGCGAGTCTGACATGGTTCTAGGTACAAGGACAGGGAGGTTCCGAACAGAAATATACAGGTGTTCTGGATGTAATGCGGCATTTATACAAAGAAGGGGGTGTGAGAAGTATTTTTAGGGGAGCAGGAGCAACTTTGGCGCGAGATGGCCCAGGAAGTGCTGCGTGAGTTGGGTCTTTGTCTTTTAGGAATTGTCCATTGACGGTCTTTCAGATATTTTGCAGCCTATGAAGTGACAAAGAAGTTGATGACACCTGCTGGTTCTTCCCCTTCAGACTTGAACCTTTCAGCAATTATCTTTGCTGGTGGTATGGCTGGTGTTGCTATGTGGGCAATAGCCATTCCTCCAGATGTGGGTCTCCGTGTTCTGTGTTCGTTCGCAAAGTTGATCGCTATGCAAATAGGTGTTGAAATCTCGTATACAATCTGCCCCAACTGGGACGTACTCAGGGTTCATGGACTGTGCGAGGAAGACGATTGCGGCGGATGGTATTGGTGCATTATGGAAAGGTTTTGGACCTGCTATGGCTCGAGTACGTTTGAACGCAGCTTTCTTGTTCGAATTTACGCTTACTTTTTGCAGGCCTTCCCCGCGAATGCTGCTACTTTCGTAAGTATTCTTTTTGAGGCAATTGTCTTTTCTGATCGAATAATTCTTCCCAGCTCGGTGTTGAAGCTTCAAGAAAACTGCTTGATTCGGTGTTGTAGGCTACATAACTTTAATTTTAGTCATTTACAATTACGAATGATCTGAGGTGTACTCCACGTGGTTTTAATTTGCTTCCGCGTGATTTATAGGTTCAACTTCTCGTTAAAGCTTCCTTCTTTCTCCTTTTCGCGCTCCCTATCCTCTATTCTATTGTTCACGACACTCACGAAGCTGACGACAACCAAATACGACTAAAAGACGCGTCTCTCACAATGTCTTACGCGTAAGTACTTACAGGAATTTCATCAAAATTGCTTCCGCTCAGTGGCGCGCCTCCGTAGTACCACCTCTTCTGGGACATGCAGTGGCATTAGGCCACAGGTTCAAACAAAGACTACGAAAAAACCTTCGAAACGATCTCCTTCTGCGAGCGAGATTGCGAAGAACAAGGCTTATTTTGAGACTTGGTCTCATCATCAGAGCCTTGAACAAGTATCCTACAAAGATATTCCAAAAGATCTGAAGGATGCCGTTGTAAAAGTCTTTGATGTCTCCAAAAGAATTCCACTAGGTTGGGTAGACGAGGTGAACGGTTTTGTGCCACTCTCAATGTCATACTTACGTCCGTGAGATACTTTAGAATTCGCCTCAATATCAACTACTAAAGAAACTCGCGACACCTGGATTCCTATCGTTTATGCGTCAGGCATATGAACAAAACAAGAAGCTATTCTATGATGAAAAGAATGATGAATTAGCGTTTGGTCAATTATTTATGGATATTTCTACAGTCTATTCGTCTTGGGAGAGTCTCGTTCAGATGATGGATTCCAAAGAAAGTTGGTCCGAAGCTGATTATAGCGCAAACGTGTAAGTTTAGATTCGGTTTTTATTTTGCTTTGCTGATGTTTCCCTAGTTATGTTCCTGTTCGTCGTGCTGGTCTCAAGCAAAGTACACGACGGTAAGTCTTTCTTCAAGATGCTTTTCGGGCCTTTCATTTACCAAAATTCACTAGCAATCAATGTCGCATCTCTCTTCCCCAGCCTCTGGTACTAGAGAAGATGGGCTCGGAATCTAGACGGATCCTTGGAGCGCGAATGGTCATTCCTGATTGTGCCATCTTCATTCCCGAGTCTCTAGTCAAGAACCTTTCAGACTCCAAAGACTCGGCGTTCAAGGTATTGAAGAGGCACAAGAAAGTGGCCAAAGTGGGAGCTCCCGGCAAACAAACCAGCTTTGCGTACCAAAGCACGCCGAGCATGTCCTTGGCTAATGCCCCTTGTTTTGAATTTGCCAGCAGCTTCTCAGAAGACAAGAAACCTTCCCACCAGATTCTGGAAGATGCCTACCGACAGAATAGGATGTCAACAGCTGCGGCAGTGCGTCACCTGCATTCACTTCATGTGAACGCACCAGTATTTGGTTTGGTCTGGGCCAGCAATAACGTGCGAGCTCATGTTGATTGGTGGAAAGTTTCAGATGATGGCCAGCTGGTATGTTTCCTTGGAGTTTCCCATGATATCAACAAGGGAAGTGATGCATCTTAAATATTCACAGGTGGTATACTCGGCACCGTATTCGAGAGGGAAAGCCGGTAAAGAAAAGGAATGGAAATTGGAACGACCAGCTCATTTGATTGAATTGTTTCTCTTGCTCCGAAATATCGACCACTACACGACGGATTGTTTTGTCAAAAGAGTCAACCTTGGCATACAAGGGTTACTGACAACCGTGGTTGAAGAAGGAAAGGTATTCGAGCCGTGGAGGAAGACTACAGACGGTCCACCTCGTTCAAGTACTCAACATAAAGAGAACATCAGCTCATCTTCTGATTCCTCTGCTGCACCCTCTCCTAAACAATCGTCGAAAAGGAAATCACGACAACGCAAACGCATCAGTCAATAATGTAGAATAGTAATGGTATTTATTATTGTGTAGTATTTGTGTCTATAAACTTCATACCATGTAAAATAGCGATACATACAATGACACAGTTACATGTTTTTCATTCCCCGTAGATATCTGTTGAATTCCAGGCCCTGCCTTACTTTTGCCAACTAGACGGTATTTTGGTAACAACGTCCATCCAAGAAGACAGACGACCTTCTTCCCAATCCTCGATATAGGACAGACCCTGACTACCTCGCCTGCCCTCCTCGATTTTTAGCCGCTTTTCAGCGTCACACCAGAAAAGTACCCAATCGCCCATACGCATGTGTCCAGAGCTGCGTTCAAAATACCATTTATTGACGGGGTTGTTGGCACGACTCCTCCACACGAGATCCCGGCCTTCTCCTTGGCCTTCTTTCCCTCCGTTTGGGTTCACAGAAAATGGGTGCCCAAGGCCGTAGGACTCGTCGTGTAAGGCTACCCACAGAAAGTCGACGGTCCCGTCTCCTTGATGACTCGGCAGAACAGCGAATTTATCGAGATACGATATGGGAAGGTCTGATTCAGGACAAGGTTCATTGGTAACAATAGCAGCTCCCACGTAATCGCCTGCAACAATCACGAAATCCAGAGTTTTCTCCAAACGGGCATAGAATGCATCCTCTTCAAGAGTTCGCCCGAAGGACTGCTCGAGAAGTGCATTCAGCTTCTGTCGGTCAATCTGATCAACGGTACGAACAACCCGAATGGGAAGACCTCGCCGGAGAAGCGTGGGTGTGTGTGGAGTCAATTTCCGGTTCCCCTGAAGAAGGGCATGGGGTAAACTCGAACTCACAGCTGGCTTGTTGGTAATTAAATTGCCAATAAGTGAGCTTTGAGACCTGTGAGAGACCATAACCGCTGAAGAAGTGGGAGGCATATATGCCAAGCATGTTCGCGCGAGTGACAGGTTTGAAAGGGACGTGCGATGCGTATTTCGCCATGAATCACGGAAAGTGTTATGAATAAAGTTATACTCGGATGAAAGGTTAATGAGGAGGTGAGGGTAACCAGAACGTGCGTAAGACGGTACGCCTCCTTCACGGTTAATGATCATGAGGCGGAGCGGGGTAAGGTCGACTTCGTTTGGATCAATAGGACTATCCTCGGTTTCTTCGTGGTTGGGAACTCCAGCTTCTGCCATCCCGCGAGCAAGAGCACCAATTACATCGTTAGAATCAACACGAACCGACCGACAGAATGAATCGAGAGCGAATGGAGGTATAACGGGAATTTCCCCGGAGCGAAGGGCAGAGCGAATGGGAACGAGATCAGAAGGAATTGTATGGGCTTCCGGAGGAACATGATCCAATGCAGAGTCGTCTTCACCAGGTTTTGGACCAAGCCGGACAACGGCACCCAAGACAGGCCTAGCACGAGCACCACGCTTTTCGAGGGCTGAAACGACTCGCATCGTTTCTTCAATGATGGCTGAACGTTCATCTTGGTCCCCACGCAATAATTCATCGTTCTCAACAACAATGACACTAACCAGCCCAAGTTTCTCAAGGTGAACCATACCTCGAGCAATACTGTCGAGTTGTACATCTGTAAACGGGCCCTGCATTTTGACAAGCGCAGTGCGCCTGACCACGGGATCTAATATTGATGCTATAATAGGGCTCGGTTTGGGGTGTTCGAGGGAAACTGGTATTGATTCAACTTTTGTTTCCGTTGATGCCTTTATGGGGTTGACAGTAGTCGTGGGTGTCGGTGAGGGAACAGGCTTGGCTTGGGTCTTGGGTCGAGGACCAAACGACGCAAGGTACGAGCGCGTATCTCTTAGGGAAGGATTAGCACGCAAGATGGAGAGAATAAAATCCTGCAGACAACAATGTCAGTTGGAAAAGTGCGACGAGGCAAGGCACTGTACATTGTCGGAGGGGTTAGGTTCATCACCCCCCTCAGGGTGTGGATCTCGAAGACCTCGTATTGTCTACAATGCGGACCGTTTGAACGTGAACAACGACAGTGGAATAAAGTGGGATTTACCGCATAAGAAGCTTTGAACGACGGTGAACAGTTTGCCTTGAGGGCAGAAGCAAATAGGGAACGAGGACACTGAGGATGCAACATGAAAACGGCGGGGGGTAGGGAAGGACGAGTGCTGTTCTCAAGTCATGGAAGGTGTTTAAGTAGGTAATCGAAAAACAGACCCTCACAGTGACTCGTTTCGGTAAACGCTCATAAATTTTTATCTGATGTCACTTGATTAGATTACAGTCCCTTTTTTCTCATGCGCACGAATAGCTCAAAGGCCTCTGCCAACGCCTCTGATCATTGTAAATTCTACCTAAGTACGTCCGTAAATCCCTCATTTTAAGGAGTCCCTTTGGCTATTGGTCCAGTATGCACTTCGGCTATTCTAAAATGTGTATACACGGAATGCGCGATTAATGTTGTGAGGTGTTCTGACCTGTTGGGCTGTTAGCTATAAGCTGCATTCGGACAAAATGACTACATACGTCAACGGCTATCAAGGAATCCTCACTGCACATTACAGCATAAGGCGCTCTCGAGGGTTCGAAAGGAATGCAGCCAAGACGGTAAGGCAAGCCAGTCGTCACTTCATCATTAAAGACGTCTAGCGACAATGTTGTTGCAGAAGTTATACAATGCAGTGGGTCCTGCGACGATACAGGAACTGATGTGATGTCCGATTCCGACATGCTCGAAGCGCCTTGGGCAAGCGCGCGCTTCAACGTATACTGGTTGAAATCATAGACAAGCAGTGTAGAACTGTTCACTTCAAAGTCTTCTTCGTCGTCAAAGTTGGCTTCAGTGATGACAAACTTTGAGCCGTAAACGTAGCATTCCCAAGTGACAAAACCCATTGTGGTTGGACACAAATCTAGAAGTCTGGTGTCTTCACCCCAAATATTCCACTCTACTTCTTTATTCTCAGAGTCCATGGCATTTTGGTGTGCCAGGAGAGTCTTCTGGGGAATAACTAGGAAAAGAAAGTGGCGTCCTTCCGGACCAATCGCACAAAGACATGCGACAAAGATCTTGTTGTTCGGGGACGTGTAGAATGGTACTCCGAGGTTCTGATTTGGGACCCATCCAGGTGATGGATCTGAACGAATAGTAAAATGAATGGGATGAGTGTCCCTGTTCAACGTTGGATAGCACAAGGTATATTGGTGCTGAGCTTCTGTGTAAGCTTTCCGTTCGTTGGACTCCTTGAGAAAATCAACGATGAAGAGGCTAAGTATAGCTTGGACCTCTGTTTTTAGCACAGAGAGCACAAGATGTCGTTCCGACATGAAACAAGATGATTTAATAGCGAGTCCTGTAAGATCCTTCTCGAAGTCACTAGGTGTGTCCAATCACAGAACCGAGAAGGTCTTACTAGTTCAAGATGGCCTGTTTTCCAGTTCCACACGAAAAGTTCATTTTGCGCATGGTCATGATATAGCAAGCTCAAAAAGTCGCCAGAGATTTGTATCGATACCGAGTATGACGTATGGAACAAGTTGACTTTTTCTATGATACCTGAATGGGAAACTAGAGGATGCTTTGTACCTTTCGACATGGTTTTGCAGTATATTTTATGATTGAGATTTCCCCTTGCGACTTTTCAGCAAGGATATGCGTAAAACTGAAAAAAATACAACTCACCTCCGCGGAGGTGCTACCAGTATCAAGAGATCCTGCGCTGGATCCATGCCAAAGTCGCGTACTTTGCGAGGTTCATCAGGTGTGATGGACCACTCTTTTTCAGGAATATCACGAAGCATAGAAGGAAGCTGTCTGAAGAGAAATTGTCCTTCATTAGACCTCTGTGCTAACACGTTTCCGAATAACTCCCATAAACTTCCGTCGATCATCGGGAACTCTGCGTCTTTTGTCCATTGAAGACTATTCCAAGCTGCTTGGTGATTCTGGAGTTTCTCCAGTTTCTCGACGGCAAAAAGCTGGCAGCTGGCATCATCCTGACCAGCTATTTCCAGTTCAATTGTATAGACGAGACTGGAGGTTTCATCGATGATCTGACGAAGAAGCCTGCATAGCTAGGTTCGTGTTTGATCAGGGAAAAAATGAGGATAGATTAGAGCTCGTACTGCTCTACAAGCCAGTAGTGATGAAGCGTCAAGTCGTTCAAGAACTGCGACGATCAGCTCGGGGGGAAGCAGGATCAATTTTGACATGGTAGGCATCTCAAAGTATGCAACTTACATCAGCATAGACGTTCCTCACTAATTTTTGTTACTCTACTACTATTATGCCCAGAGAGTCAGCTGCAATAACAAAGGCGAGTTTCATCAGTTCTTTTCTTTCTGTATCATAATACCTTTTCAGTTTTACCAGCAAGACATTGTACAAAAAGTTGCATCTTCTAATTCGTATGGCATTGTACTAGTATGTCCATTCGTCCTGGTCCATAGTTCATTGCTTTACAAGGACATCCCAGAGATGTTGGCATGATGCTGAAGATATGCCTGTGCCCCCAGCAGCTACATTAAATGACCCACTAATGCGCCCTCTCAAACGTGGTGAAGTCGGTGTTTCGTGGCTTACGGAAGGCGGTCGTCGAGAGATTCTACCAGAAATCGAATTGGAGCTACTCGACCGTACCTTACAACCCGGCGATTTTTGCAAGCGAAATGTAGATGATGTACGCTCTGGTGTTGTGACGGACCTTCGTGTGCGGTGTCGTGTCGAGCATGTTATCAATAAGGAAACGGTAGAGGGTTGGAAGACTTCTGAAGACATACATTATAGATCTGATGCTGAGATTGGGGACTATGTGATGTACAACGACTGGATTGGGCAGGTACGCATCACATCTTTTCTATGGATCTCCCAAACTAAAGCTCCAACGTTGCAGGTCGTCGAGGTGAGGGCACGATTATCTTTGGTTGTTTGTCACAAGATATATTCATTCTAGTTTTGCTCAGCTTTTTGATGAAAACATTATCGAGGTACCTTCGGGCCAACTTGTTCGTCTTCCTGAATTCAGTTCTCGACTGGCAGTAGGCGATAAAAGTGAGGTCAGTAAAGTTACTACAATCACCTTCCGTCTTTCCTCACTGTGTCACAGAACATTTTACCTCCCCCAGGTGCCGTTCAACATATGTTTGGGCTACTGTTCGGGAGTACAAGTCGGACGGGTGGCCTAGAGACGGTTATTGCTGTCAAGCATACTGTTTACGCGATAGCATGGCTTGCCATTAATCAAACAGTGAGTTAATTCACTCTTGTCCAACTCGACACTCAGTTGTTTGCCATCAGCTTGACGTAATGGAAACTCAAAGTAGACAGCGACCGCAGCGATTCTGGTACGGTCAAGACATATCCAAACTCACTCTTCTGCGAGGTCGAGCAGATTTTCAGATGCGAACAGGCGATCGACTCAACCTGAAACAAATCAAGGGATTGCCTTACACAAACCACGGCCACGAAAACGAGCCAGGTGGCGTCGTCTGCGTACAATCTTTTTCTGTCATGGCCACAGAGACCACGTTGGATGTTTTATGGCAAGATGGAGTCAAGGAAACCCTCAATGCCAGAGATGTAATTCCTTATCTAAACCCAGACGAATATGACTGTTGGTGCGTATCTATTCACAAAAGTTATGTTCTATTGTCTAATCTATCAGACAGGCCCGGGGACCATGTTATATGGAGCAGCGAAGGTGTGAAACGTCCTGCCGTTGTGCAAGCTGTTGATTCGGCACAAAGAACTGCCAAGGTTCTCTTCACTGACACTCGCCAGATTGAGATGGTCTCGTTGTTGGAGCTCGATCCCCATGGTGCCTCTGATCTAGAACCTGCGCAGGGTTTAGATGGGCTCGGTGTTCGACGAGGGGATTTTGTCTTTATTCACAACGAGGGTTCAACAAATGGCTGGGGGTCACCTCGAGTTCCCAAAATTGGTGAGTTGGAGCCTTGGGTTCGCGAGAATCCTTTTGCAGGTGGCCCAAACCAGTTGACTGGCTGGAGGAAGGAGATGGCTGATTTGGGTACCAATATTGCTACCCATCGCGGAAAAGATAGTGTAGTGGAAGGAAAAATGAAGAGACCGTCTGAAATCGGCCCTCTCCGTTGGATTGGTGAAGTTGTTGATGTGAGTTACTTGCTTTTGTGATTTGGTCCCAATTGACTTTAAGGTGCAGTTGAATTTGGATGGCACCGTTCAAGTTCTGCACCCTGACAATATCATTTTCGCCTATCCTCTTGAAAGATTGACCAAACTATACGACGGTATCGAACAACTTGAAGACGAGATATTCGAGGGAGGGGCATCGTCTTTTGAAGAGGAAGAATCTTGGATCCAAAACGAAGATGGTGAATGGGTGCCGCAGGACAAGAGCGATGAGTGGGAGGAGTATGACGATTATGACGAAGACGATTACATGGATACCGAAGACGGTATATACCAGATACCTGGTTCCGACATGCAGGATGGAGATGATGCCGACGACATGCTTATGGACATCACTCCTCCACTGTCTGCCAGCGCAACGCCGAAAGTAGCTAGTGCAGAAGATCTGAACGGGGATTCTTTACCTGCTTCTCAGAAAGAAGATGAAGATACCGACATGAAGGATGGGTCTCCTGATAATGAAGACGAATCTACATCATGGAAGCGCTTTGATATCCTCCCTCAAGCACCTCCAGATCATGCTTACTATTCCACCGTCCCTGTCCAACCCTCTCGAAATTTCCTATCCCGATTGCAACGAGAATACCGAATCCTATCCAGCAGCTTACCTGGTATGTAACCAACTTCTTCATATCGTTACCTGAGTCTCTGAGCGTCATTTAGATTCCATCCTAGTCCGCGCCTTTGAAGATAGAGCCGATCTATTGCGATGCTTGATCATTGGTCCTCACAATACACCATACGAGGATGCACCATTCGTTATCGACTGGATGCTAGATTCAAACTTTCCAAATAGTCCTCCACTTGCTCATTTCCTCAGCTGGACAAACGGCAATGGCAGAGTAAATCCGTGCGTATAGTCAACTCGAACTAGTACCCTGTAATCAACTGATCTCCCCTTTATATTAGTAACCTATACGAAGAAGGCAAAGTCTGCTTGTCAATATTAGGAACCTGGGCTGGGGATAAGAATGAGACATGGAGTGCTAGTCGTTCTTCTCTCCTTCAAGCTTTCATTAGCATCCAAGGCCTCGTGTTAGTCAAAGAACCCTGGTTTTGTGAGCCCGCGTATGACAAACTTCGGGGAACAAAAGAGGGAGCTGTAAATAGGTGTGTACATGCGTTTTTTCAGACACATTGTCTATTACCCTAACTAATACCCTTTCCTTCTAGCCGCCTCTATAGTGAAAAAGCTTATGTCCTCTCGAGGAACTTTGTTTTCAGAGCCCTAGATATCCCCCTTGGCGGTCTAGAATCCGAAGTTAAATGGTTATACTACACCAACGGCAAACTAGAAAAGGTGGTTTCCGACGCGAGGGCTCTGATTGAAAAGAGCAAAAAGGACACTTTATCATCATCATCGTCAACAACGGAAGATGATGGAGAAGTAGCTGTTCCTAGGTTGACAGCAGGAGGTATCATCACGCTCGAGCGGACATTAAACAAGCTACAGGGACTTGTTGATGCTCATTCTACGAGCGCGTCTAACGACGTATGAATCTGATGTATGACGACGATAGTAACGACGAATTTGAAAGACTTGTACTAGTACTCATCTGCAAATCTAGACATGGTAATTAGTTTGCGTACAGTTCTTGTATTCTATGTCACCTATTGGGATATCGATTGAGCTTATGCATTGTATCCAAGACTGATTGTCCACGTCAGGACAGTAGAAGTAGTACTCAGGAATTAAGAGTCAGGAATGGCTGACCATCCGAGTCAAAACAACAGATTTGAAAAGTAATTCAGGAATAAACCTCGGACATGCTCAAATCCGAAGATAGGGTCTACAGAACCTTGTAGTTTCCAAAATGCATATGAGACGCAAAAAAGGGCATTGAAAATTTTGCTTAAACACCCGCCAGACGTACTACGTGTCCTCCCCAGAGACGTATCGCTGTAATCAATGATTGAATACCATTCATCAGCACACCTGAGCAAGAGCATCAACGTCTTCGACGAAGACAGAACAGCAGACAATATCAATGGAAGCATTTCCATGCCAACTGGGAAACAGATGCTTTCATGTCGCGAATAGGAGACTGTAAATTATAACATCATCTTCCTCGGTATTGCGCTCACTGCGCTGCATGTAAACTTGTGCATTGTATCCAAGACCGAAAGCAGTAACAAAAAATATGGTATGATCCTGCGCAACGTCAGGACGGTAAAAAGCGAATATAAATGTATGTACGCGCAAGTACCAAGCTACTAGGCCAGGAAGATCTGGCGAAAAAAAAGCCCCCAAAAGCGATACGATGTCGTTAAAGATACACTAATAAAAACGAGAAGCGCTTGCAAAAATATAAAGTGAATAATTGAAGAAACCTGCTCTAGTAGATGAAAAAAAAAGTCTATCATTATGCAATAAGATGACTAGCATTCCCCAAGGAAGCTGTTTTTCGGGAATGGCTGTTTATAGTCGTCTTTCCATGTTGTCAAGTTGGGATTTGTGTAAGCTTCAATGTACCTGAATACAAAGTGAGATTTCAGCGACTCTGAACAACAAGATCACGTACTGTTCGATATAAGCCTTTGTGGGGAATTCTTTGGGATCGCAACCAATATTTATCGAGTCTTTCCGTTGGTAAACCCGAATCCAATCAACCATCATTGACGTTGGGAACACCAAGTGTTCGAGGTCGACAGTACCAAAGTTGGTCGACATTCCCAAATTGATCAGGATGTACATGGGCTCTTGAGGAATGGGACGAGCCGAGATTTCGACTCGGGAATCAGCTGCGAAACCTGCACCGTTGGCGGTCCAGACTGCTTTACCGTTGGCTATCCAGGTAATGTACTAGCGAGATGTGAATATTAGTGCGAAAGAGAAACGGCAAAGACTGACCCCTTCATCATAGCCTAAGGGATATTAATCAGCAACTGCTGGAATATAAACACATATAGACCGACCTGGCTTGTACTCGAAACCATACGTTTCAAAGACTTGTTGAGAGCCATAGTAAGCATCGGGGTCTGGAAACTGTGAGTCCAACGTCCTTGAATCAGAAATGCATTACTAACTTGTCTTTGTGATACAAGATGAGGCCTGTTGGAGAGCGCCTCCGGTATAAGTATTCAACCTAGTGGTTTCCGGATCGGGGATGATGAGATTGTCAGTCGTGTTGAACCATTCGTAATGTTGGTTAAAGGGCTATGATCAAAAGTGAGCTTCCTGTCGAGTCGATTCCGGAATCACGTACCGCCCATTGTCCAGATTGCGATACTTCACCAGTGTTGGGAGTGCCGAAGTCACCACCGACTTGGGCTTCGAAGATATCGATTTCCGGAGCAGCACGGCCAACATAGGATCCGTCAGCATGAACGGGTCCGGGATGTGATTCGCCGGGGCAGGTACACCTTGACAAACGCTGGCCGGGGAGATAGGAGAGAGCGCCGCCTGAACCGGGATCGCCGTTGACTGTGGCAGAAGTGGGGAGACCGTTTAGGGTCTGGTTAGGGGCAGTACCGACGTCACAAGCGTCGTAAGTGTACGGCCACTGTACGAGGATCAGAAACAGTATATTTCAAAGAAAGAGGCACGCACCATTCCCTCTAGACTGGCACCATATCTTTGGTTTGCTTATGCGTCAAAACATGATCTAGAGACTGAAAAGGTGCACGTACCCAGCTCTACCCAAGTTTCCCATCGTCCAGATAGCTGGCCAGAGACCGACGACGTTACTAACACCGGGCAAAACGACCGAAGTGACGATCAATCCACCGGTGAAACAAAACTTGTTCCATGTCGACATCATTCCACCCATATAATGGAGGTCATGGTTGTCCTTTTGCGAAAGAGTGACATGGAGAGCGCCGTCCTTGGTAGTGATGGCAGACGGGTCATACCATTCCATATTGTTCGTACCCCAGTAATGTAAATCGACAGCTTCCCAAAAGGGATCGTCGCCAGCATAGAAAGTTCGGCCATCCGTGTTGAACTCGTCACTAAAGACCAGCTGCAGCTCCTCACCGTCGCGGTAAGCGGGAAAAGTGTATGCGTCTTCAGGAGTGTCCAAGTCGATCAAACCCCAGTTACCAGACATACTGGGAACCTGCCCTGTAGCGTTTATACCACCCAAATTGAAACCACCCATGAAGGAAATATCGTGTTTCGTGAAGTAAGTTATTAAAGGATATCCAGCGCTGGAAAGAGTCAGCAGACGTCGAAAAAGAGAAGGAAATGAGGCATACAAAAGAGTGACAAGGCCTACGCCAAGAAGCAAGAGACAGCCCAGATTGCTCAGCCCACGCGAGGTGAAAAAGGTGCCTCCATTGTCATTTTTGCGGTCGCGACGAGGGTCGGGATTGTGGAGAAAGTCGTCGGGCTCTGCATGGCTGGGGGATATGTCGGCACCCCAAGCGGCGGGGTCAGGCGAGAGTGAAAACTAGGAGAGTGAGAATGGGGTAAGCGACAAGAGATTGGGGAATACCTTGTCAGAGACAGACGGGCCAAGAGAGCGACTTGAAGAGTAAGGACCGGCATTCTATTGGGAGGGTAAGTAGTGGCGAGATGGATTGGGACTTGGCGTACCAAGGAGGACTGGCTGGGCATATTGCGAAGCGAGGGACCTCTTGCGAAGGAGGCATCGATAGGACTAGTTGGATTCTGGCGTCGTGCAGAAGGAGGAAGGAGGTTGGTGGTCGAGGGAGAATTCATGACAGAAACGAAAAAGAGCGACTAGAAAGAGAGAACAACCTCGTATATTCCTGGGAATATCCACTCTTGACATCGTCAAATTGTTATTTTACGTAACTATGCGTCGGTCAGTCCCAGCAGTCCCCTCCCTTCCCCTGCTGCTCCCTCCGCCCTTTCAAGCAGCTCATCCTGTCCCCCCATTGTCATCGCCTGCGCTTGCCTCAGTCGTTCCAGCACCTCGTAGCTCGCCCGTTCAACCTCCCCTGTCTCCCCAATGGCTTCCAATAAATTTGATTTGTCTTGTTGATACGCCGTAAACGTCTCACGTGGCCGTTGCGTCAATACCGATGTTTCCATCCAATCTTCAATCCCCTCGAGTGCCTTTTTCGATCGTCTAGCACTGTCTTTTTTTGTCGGCCGTCCCACCACCCGTTTCCCAATCACCACGTCTCCCGTGTCTGGACACACTTCTCGAGGAAGCACCCGTGGGTTTTGTGCGCCAAGTTCGGAATCCGGGATTATGTGAAAAACTTGGGCCTCGACTAGATTCCCGAGAATGTGTGACGCGGCGCTTTTCAGTCGCACCAATTGCTCGGTAACGAGACTCGTTGGCAATGAGAGAAGCGACGCGTAGTGGTCTGAAATCGTATTCATTACCTGGGTCATACACAAATGCAAACGATACCTAGGGGAATCGGTATATGGCGCACGTCTTGCAGAGGCGGCGCAGACCCAGATGGCTGAGTGTTGAAAAAAGTGTACAGCCCAAACAATGCTACGACGCGTGTAAACGGCGCTTCCGTCTTGACTGTGCGTTCTGTAGAATACACTTGAGCTCCACACCTCTTCACAGCTATACAGTCGTAACCAACCCAGAAATAAGCGGAAACAGACGTTGAGAAACGTTTCTCTCGACCTAGCATCCAGGACCTTGAAATGCATACAATCCCAGCCTTGTTCACACCAGATGGTCTTGAAGAGAGTAAACGGATTTGTGTCTTGTGGAATTGTCAACAGCGCTTCATGGTACAATTGAACCAGACTCCATATGTCGTCTCTGAATGGATTTACAAACAACGAAGAGGTGAAAAAGGCGGGATCGAGAATAATGTCGCCGCGCGACATGGAGGGGACTGGTCGAAGAGTAGTACTAGTAGACATTAAGAGCACGTGGTTCAACTTTGCTCTTGCCATGTTTCGTCCGTCGAGCCCCAGTGCCGTCCAATGTTTCTTTTGCAATTCCTCTATCAGAAACCCAAGGGATCTTCGCAACTTTCGCTGCAACCACTGCGGCTGCTGGAACCGCTATGATGAAACCGGCGAAATATCTTCATATGAACCTGCAATGTCCGACGAGTCTCTTAATTCGCGTTCGTTTTCAAAACGAGCCTCTCCATCCAAGAATCGTCTCCCTACTGCATATGGCAACGGTCCATTCTGTCACACATGCCAAACCAACCAAATGCTGCTCATGAACCTCTTGTCAAATTATCTACCGCCTCCTACCGTGCGTGTTTTGCTCAATCCACACATCTTGTTCCTCAAAATACTTTCTAGAGCCCCGAATACCAACGACGTCTCGAAATGCTCCCGGAATACCGCGAATCGCTGCATGTTCGTTATCCTCCTGTATGTGACAACTGCATGCCTGCAGTCGAAGAAGAGATCCGCAAGAAAGATAACATGGCGCGTAGTCAAGCCCTCGGTGGTTGGCTCAAGGAGACAAAGGGCAAGATTACACAGAGACGCGTCTCTCAGACTCTGGAAAAACGTGAACGCGTCTCGAAAGAACTTGTGATGTGGAGAGTACGAGGGTGTTTATGGGGTTTGACGGCTTTTGTAGCAGTGTTAGGGGATATTACAGGTGAGCACTATACTTTTTGCAACACCTCAGCTCATTCGGTCCAGTTGCACTCGACAAGCCAATATTCACTCGATTCGCGCTTCTACAACCCATACTCCCATTCCTCATCTTGATATCGACGTTATGGACGGCCTGGGATCCAACATATGCTTCTGTTCGCAAATCCCAATTACAAGGACGCGAAGTACGCGTTCAAGGCAAACAGAAATACAATGCAAGTACTACATCCTCGTATTTTATGTCTATTAACTGGTCAGACAGTATCTTCAAATGACTGCCTGGTTATCTAGACTTGTCACTTCTTGTTTCCTTTCTTTACGATGGTTTAGACCACACTTAGACTTTTTGCACATCTCTCAATCTACACTACGCACTCGAGTGTATTTTTTAATATCGCTCTTCTTGGAACTATCTGTACGACCTCTTTCCCTTCAACATATTCGTCAATTAACACCTTTCAGATCCTCACCTATTCCCTCCTCACCCTTAGAGTCCAACAACCCCCCACAATCCGTCTCATCGACTCCAACACCCTCTCCTCACGGTCAAACACTCCACTTCCCGATCAATCTTCCCAATCTCGCAGCCGTACAGGGACACCCGCTCCCCCAAAACTACCCGAACCTGATCTTTTCGCCTCCCTATCCCTCTCCAATAAACCCGTGTTGAGTTCTAAAACACCCGTATTCGGCATACCTTCGCTCCTCTCCACCTCTTCTTCTTCGGTACCACCTCCTGATGATCCCTCGACAAAACAACAGAATGATGATGAAATGGATTGGTCACCTACGAATGAAAACGCCAATAATCCCGCGTTTCCGATACCTCCTAGCCAAAGACAGAAACAACAGCAAAAAGATGACGGATCATGGCTCCGTCCACAACGGTTTTTCGCTCCAGAAAAACCTACCGGTCTCGAATCTCTCTTTGAAAAGACCAAACTCGCGGATGACGTTACAATGTCAGATTCTTCACGGTCTGCGCAGGGACAGGGACTCGTACCTGTTTTGATGATTCATTTAGAACGGTGGTGGGGATTATATGCCGCGTGTGTTGTTTTGGTTTTTGGGATTGGGCTCAAGATTTGGCTGGCAAGAGATTTTAGCACCAGTAAAGGATCCATGCCTTTGGTGGAAGATTCGATACCAGAGATTGTAGATCAACTATCTAGTTCCGGTGTTTACAGGCATATTCAACAGCCTGGACAAGATGAGATGTAATGGAATCATGATGGACATATTGTATGCATGGGGAGATGAATGTCATCTAGACATGTGTGATTGTAACAAGTTCAACTTTGTTAGAAACATCACTACTCGGAAGAAATCTGGATGGCTTGCACGTCAGAGCCACGGGCTGGAGTCACTGGAACCATTTCCATCCATAGTGCGATGATAATAACTATAAGGTAGAAAAGGTGTGGGTATGTATAACAAGAGCAACAGTCCGTGCGTAAGAAAGAAAGTAGGTAAGAGTAGAAGGTCAAAAAAGCCGTAAACAGTATATATCCAGCGGCGATAGATGATAACCCAAGAAAGGAGCGTAGGAAGTAACGAAAGCCATACACATCCCTGCAAGGCTGCTAGACGTGGATGTAATACATTAGTCGAATGCCTTGATTATCATGAACATCTCTTTGATTAGTATCTATATCCTCCAGTCTGATGGTGGAGTGGAACACCGATATCATAGTCGGGTCTGGTGAAGCTAGGGCCCCGGCTCAGTTCGTTCATCTGAGGACCAGGGCTGGGACCGCGAGCGAGATCAGCATATCCACCAACAGGGGCGAGATGAGAGGGACCAGCAGTGAAATCGTGATCAGGGAGAGATGGCAAAGTAGTAGCTCCATAACCATGTCCTTGATCGGATCCAGAAGCACTATAGCCGCCATGGCCCACGCCAGAGTGGAAAGAGGAGGTATCCGATGCACGGCGGCGGTGAGTGACAGGGCTGCGGTCTGCAGGGTCGGTAGGTTGCCAGTCAATGGGCTGCAAGCGCTGATCAAACTTGGAAGAACGAGCAAGTTTCCACTTGCGGAAAATAGTCCAGAGGATAACGATACCACCGACACAGGAAGCCACTACAATGAGGGTGGTCAATGCAGCTGACTTGGCCTTCTCATGGCTGTTGTCCGAAGCTGCTCCCGAGAGTTCAGAAGCAGATGAAGTCGTGGAAGGAGCGTATGAGGTCAATGTCACTACGTCGCCATTACTTTCGACAGTAGTTACAACAACTGCATCTGCTGTAGGAGCGGCGTCTGTAGTCGTGGGCGTAAAGGACGAAGTCGAACTGGAGCTCGAGGTAGAGGAGCTGGAGGATGAACTGGAAGAGGAGCTCGACGAACTGCTGCTGCTCGACGGAAGAAGAATAGAGCTCTGGAGAAATCGACGTCAATAGATCGTAAAGCGGAAAAGAGAATAATATGCATACCAAGCCATCTAGAAGGCCGCCAGTTGAAGAAGGCGCAGCAGAAGAGGCTGAAGAAGATGAAGCTGAGGATGAAGCTGAACTTGCACTAGTCGATGCAGAGCTTGCAGAAGCGCTAGAGGTGGCGGCTGCGCTGGACTGGGATGCAGCAGTAGGAGTAGCCGTAGCAGAAATACCAGTAGGATCTTCACCAACGCCTACAGCGCCAAGGCCGAGTCCCTGGGGAGAACGTTTTCTTGCCATTCGGTGAGAACGGCGAGCAACAAAGGCGTCGGCATTGGCAAAGGAGGAGAGGGAAAGGACAAAAACAAGGCAGACAACGAGCGTGAGGTTTAATTTTTTGGACGACATGGTTTGAGTGGCCAGCCAAGGACGATGAAGCGAGCAGAGTTGGGCTCGACGGATGGGAGTTCTAGACAAGGAAGTGATGCCTCACTATTATGGGAAAAAACAAACACCAAACTTTCAAACTCAACGGTTGCCACGCCAATCGATCTCCATCAATACAAAAAATTTATTAAGAAACCAGACTAACTACGAAGGTCCATATCCATATATCTACCAAGTACTCAGTTGTGACTCTCCAGCGTCCACTGGTCGAGGTTCACAGATTTCGGCGTCACTGGCGTCGACCCATCTTCAGGTGTGAAAAGCACTTGCAAGTTGTACTCTCCGGCTTCCAACTCAATGATGAGGACCGTCACTCCAGGATTCTCCTGGTCTGGCACGGGAGGCGCAGGATCACTGTCGAACCGCTTGGCTTCAGAGGTAGTAAAAGATGCTCCCGAACTAGGGCTCAAAATCTGTACCGTCATCTTCTGTCCGTCAAGCTCAAGCGACGCCGAGTTGCCCGAAGTTGTCACAGTTGCGTTGGTATGCATTCGCCATTGGAACGGACTGGTAGTCGTAATTTCATCTTGAATGAGAACCTGCTTGCGGCCATTGAGCAGACGGACACCGCGTTTGGCCGATGAACTGCATGTCAATCAATCAAGGGTTAGAAAGAATGATCGTGCAAGGCACAAATACACTTACACATCCCCAAAGTAGGCACTTGTAATGTCTGCGACCCAGAATGCAGTAGAATCGTTATCGACCTCCATAACTGTGCTCGAGCCCTGCTTGGTGCCAGAAGATCCCGAGCTCAAAATCTTGGGAGCAGCGCCCACGTTCTGGTTCTGCTTGTCGACCAAAATAGTGTTCTGACCCTCGGTCATCTTTCGGTAATACGTCCAACGTGTACTGGTCTGGGTGTCATTGCTAAAGTAGTCAGGGGAGCGATAGTCACCGCTTCCAAGTTCACCGGCCCATCGAGTACCGAGCGCATCAATGACAAAGTCACCAGCATCCAAGTCATTGTGAGTCTGATGACCTTGGTTCTTTCCAGCCTTCATAGCAACATATGTTCCCTTGAGATCAGTCCAACTGCTTCTCATCGCAACCCATTGGTCCAAATCATTGTCGAAAAAGGCATCGAGAGGTTTCTGGTCCCAGAATGCACCCGAGACACTCGGGTCGTACCAGAACATGCTCCAAGGGTCGGCAGCATCATGCTGATCACGTTGGTACAAAGCGTACTGAGGTTGGTTGTAAAGTGAAGCATACAAGATGATCGAGTTTGCCGTAGCAGAGTACTTGTTTGGTCCATGATCTCCCCAGTTGAAAAGAGAGGTCAGTCCCTGAGCGTTCATATGGAAGTCTCCAGTCTTGTAGAAATTGGTATTAACATCGGCAAGTCCAAAGTGGGAACCAGTGGCAGTGAGGAGAGAGGATGTCATTTCAGCGTGTCCAGTAGTTCCAAAGTACCAGTAGTTGGCTGTTTCTGCCCATGTACCATCATCAGAAACTGCAAGAGCGCAATTTTCCTTGGCATTTTCGACGGTGATTCCAAGCAATGTCTGGGCGTTACCGGTGTCATCGTCCTCAAGAATAGCGAGGGACGCCATGGTCAACCCATTGTTACAAACACAGTTCCAGTTACCGGTCGTGTTGGTCTTCCACCACGAAGTCCAAACACTCTCATTGGTGAAACCCTGAACACCAGCCTCGAGAGCATACTTGTTCAAAGTCCACCTCATCTGCGACTTTTGTTCGTCGGACCAATGATCATAAAGCCAATCATAAGCCACGGCATATGCAGCAGCGAGCTCGGCGGTGTCGAGGAAGTGAGCAGTATTCCATTTGTCGTCATCAGGACCAAACACGGGAGTGTAGTTTCCTGCTGCATTCTAGACGACGGGTCGGATCAGGAACGTGAAACGATAATTAATCGAAGAGACACACCTTGACCTCCAACCAAGTACGATCAACCCACTTGGTATCGTTAGTCATGCGATAGGCGTAGGAAAAGGTCTTGATCCGCTGCTTGATTTCACGAGCATTGTCCAAGATACCACTGTCACCATCCATGTTGTAGACGACCGGCTCCATGTTGTACCAATCTGTAGCATTGCCAAAGATGGTTTCGTTCCAACTCTTCATGTATACATCATTTTCGATAAGAGATGGAAGAGCCTGCCATTTGTAGGAAGGTGCGATAAGTCGGGGCCTGTCGGCACGGAGGTTATTGACGCTGGGGCTAGAAGGGGCCCAAGGGTCATCTGGCCAGCTCTTGACAGAGTTGGATTCAGGAAGGAAAGTGGGAGAAGAAAAGGCAGCGGCGTTGGTCTGAAAATTATGTCAGAGGGGAAAAAGTCGATAACCTAAATTACATGGCAACGCACGGTACTGGGATATACTGGCAACATCCATTCGCTATTGGTGGCAGTCGCAAACAGTCCAATCTCAGCCTTTGCGCTTGCTTGAGAGCTAGCATCAGCTGCGCTGGCAGTACCACCCGACGATTTGCTGCTGCTGGACTTGGAACCAACAATACCTCCGACGACAGCAGCTACAATGACAATGACACCGACTGGGATACCAAATTTGACCCAGTTACTTGTCCCTTTCTTTGTTGCGGGTGCTGGAGTAATGTAACCGGTGGATTGGGCATAGTAGGGGTCGCCAGAACCATAAGGTGAATTCTCGCTGTACTGAGCAGCGTTGTTGTTGGTATAGTTGTAATTTCGGCCACTCATTGTGGCAAGTTGTAGGGACAGACGAGGGTGTTAAGGAGAGACACAGACAAGATGTCTGAAAGAGTGGCGGGACAGCAAGTCTTAAAGGTCGTGGAAAGGAGATGGGGGAAGAAAACCAGTTGCGGGTGGCGTGAAGGTCACGCGCAGATATTGACGATCGGCAAACAACTCCCGTCAAATTCCATTGCTATTATTACACGGTCCTCTACAGAGTACACTAAAATTATCCAGAGAGGGAGATGTCTATTCCGTTCAATGCCCGGTATTCTTACTTCCATCCCGAATGAACAAATTCCGAAGCTATGCTTCTCGAACAAAAACGGCAGCAGCTAAAAACCAAAACTCAGCTCGAGAACAAAAAAGAGACATCACTTTGACTCGCCTCCCATGCCCGTACCAATGCACATTCCAGTGACAAGGATCTAGAAAATTTTTGATATCCTGAGCACCGAGTCCGAGGTTCGTGTGTGCCTGATCTCTTACCTTGCCTTGCCGACGCTGCAATTCATTCAATCCAGTGGCCAGTTGTCGAGCACCTGTACAGCGTAATCCAAAAATAACCATCAGCCTACAACGATGGTCAGGAATATCTCAGACTTATCTAAAGGATGTCCGAGTGCGATAGCACCACCATTTACGTTCACCTTGCGAGAAACTAGTTTAATCAATGGATTGCCAGCAGAAAACAAGATACCTTTTCGCTGTGAATGGAGTCAGTAAGTCTGTAACAAAGACCGAGAATACTCACATGGGAAGTTGAAGGTGTTTTACACAGTATAAAAACTGCGATGCGAATGCTTCATTGATCTGGCAAAACGTCAACTACGTGCACAAATGTCTAGACAGGAAAACAAACCTCGAACAAATCAACATCATCGACCGTGATGCCACAGTTTTTGAGAACCATGGGGACGGCGTAGACGGGACCTATGCCCATGATCCTGGGAGGACAGCCTAAAAAGGCTTGAGCAAAAGCTCTCGCTAGAGGCTGTTGTGCTTACCTGCGACAGCCGTCGACACATGCTTTGCAAGAATCGGTAGACCGAGCTCCTGAGCCTTGCGACGCGTCATGAGCAACACCGCGGCAGCACCATCGGTAACTTGACTACAAAGGCATCAGAAGTCTTTCCAAATCCTCTGCGAGAAAGAGCAATCACCTCGCATTCCCTCCAGTCGTCGTCGCATTTCCCCATTGTGGAAACGCCGCTCTGATCTTTGTGAGGGCTTCCTTGGTCGTGCCATACCGAATACCGTCATCCTGGGTCACAGTGACCTTGGTGCGTTCACCAGTAGCAGGGTTGTTCTGGAATACGGTAAAAGGAACAATTTCCTTTTCAAAGTAACCTGCTTTCTGCGCATGCTCTGCGCGCTGGAAAGAAAGCGCAGCAAACTCATCTTGCTCCTCTCGAGTAATGTTAAACTCTTCAGCGACATTCTCACTAGTCCATCCCATAGGTTTAGGACAGTCACGAGCTTGAGGATCACAAGAAACAAGTTCGCTTTGTTCTGGACCTCCTTTGTCGGGGCTAGAGAAACATAAACGCATGAAAGTGTTGTTGGGATAGATACGCACTTTTGGGACATGCTCTCAACACCAATAGCTAGGCCAACTTCAATCTGACCACTGCGAATCTGGTTGGCAATGGTGGTGACGGCCATAAGCCCAGAAGAGCAGAATCTGTTGATACTCTGGATGGGGACGGTCTCGGGGAAACCAGCAGCCAAGGCAGCTGCACGAGCATGGTACAAACCGTCTTGCGTCAGGACGGTACCGACACAGATATCTTGGACGACAGCAGGGTTGATTTTGGAGTGTGCGATGGATTGCTACAGGGTATAAGTACAAGTCATGCAATTAGCGAAATACCCACTTTAAACATTTCGAGCATCAGCTCGTCTGTCCTGAATAGGGGTTGGAATTGTCATCATGGTAGAGAATGATGCACACACACCTCGCATCCTTGAAACCACCTTTTCTAGCCTTGCAAAGAGGTGAACGAATGGCAGAAGTGATGACGACATCGTCAGGGGACTGGCGTTCGAGGGCAGCTACACCGCTAGCAGCACCTCCAAGGTGAGAAGCAAGTTGTCTGATACGGTCCATAGTGTAATAGATGGTTGTAGTGCGAGTTCAAGTTCAAGTTCCGGACTTGAGAGAGACCCGAACCGGACGCATAAGCCTGTCCGAGAGGCGCGCTCAGTCGGGCCTCAGGCTCGGTCACACCACTTGCTACTCAGCTGAGCTGAGCGGCGAGACCTGGAAATTCCATCAAGTCGTAGTAAACTTTATTAGAGTTCAAAAGTAGGAAGACAAGAAGCTCCTGTGTGATAGGAATACAACTCCGACTGAAAACACAGCATGTGCCTTTTTATGTACTCTACTTGAAACGAATGACTCGATGAGCTCAACCTCTACTAGCTTAAAAAGGACCCGCTCAACAATCAATGGCAATGGCTCTCCAGAAGATCCAATGGACATAGACGACCCACCCCCTTTGCCCCGAATTTCCGGAGAGCATCTGCTCCAGGTTTTCACACACAAGTCTCTTCGCCGATGGAACAGTGATTCGCTCGAAGACTTTGACAACGAACGTCTGGCGGAACTTGGAGAACGAGTATTCGATAGTGCTGTCATGGCTGTCCTGTTCAATATCCGTCCACTATTGAAGAGCACGGAAATGCTTGTAAGCGCTCTGATTGTGTATCTTGGCCTTTCTTATGTGCAGATTTAGGAGAAGCGCAACTCTCTTCTCTCAAGCTCAAATTTTGACCAGTGGGCGAGGTCGTACAGGTTGAGGGAAAGGATTAGGTGCACACACGAGGTTTTGCCTATGCTAAATACCCAGGATGTTAGTGAATTGTCTATTATCTTACCCTTGATTGACGGTGATTACAGGAAACCAAAATGATATTTATGGCCTATATCGGAGGGGTATATACAGAGGCTGGTTTGGAACCGATACAAGAATGGGCAAACCAGGTGCTTGGAGGTGTAGGCACGAGTAGTAGCTGTGGAGTTAAACGGACATCGCAACCTCCCGAGCCAGCTGGGCCTCCGCCGTATTTCTCAACACCACCTCGCACATTATCTCATCCGCCGCCAAAGAGAATCAAGAGTGAACAACCGTCAGACACGCAACCGTTATTCTTCGCTCAGGCGCCATCTACATCTCTGAGAAGGACACCGACACCACAACACACAATGATGGGAACAATGTCGCAGCAGATGATGGGAGCCAGCTTTCAGGCGCAACTACCACAAGTTTTCCCGACGTTTCAGAGTTATGGAAATCCCCTTGCGCCAGCGCAACCAAGCATGGCATTTCTACCGCTGTTCAATCAAATGGCAGCACAACGACGGGTGACTGTTGAATACCCCGCAGAATTTTCTGGACCATCACATGCTGGGCGATGGACTGTGCAATGTGTTGGTGAGTAACAGTGCTTACAGATGACGATGGCCGAGTGCTGACTGGACTGGTTTAGTCAATGGGATACCAAAAGGTGTTGGGTCCGGAGGCAGCAAACAGGTTGCGAAAGAAGAGGCGGCACGGCTAGCATATTATGCGATGGGATGGACTTAATTACGGTTGAATATTGAATAGACTTGTTGAGTCGGGAACGTTTAGTCAGTTAGCATCAGTGTGAGTCACGTGCGAGGCGGTACAATATTGCAATCTCGACGACCACTCCCTCTTGTCTCTACTCTTTCTTTTATTTTGCCATGACGTCTTCCTATCTAGCACCCACACCGTCGTTTGTCCCTCTTCCCACCGTCCATGACCACTCAAATCCAATTGATTTGACAAACGACGACGACGACGAGTTTCCTTCAAAGCGCGTTCGCATGGACCCTCCTTCCAATTTCACGTCTCCCAGATCCATTGACATGCGGCCCAGCATGTTCAATTCTCCTCCCATGCCTCAACAGTTCAGCCCCAGCAACTACCGTCCTGCTTTTGCTGGTCCATCTACATCAGCTGCCTTTTTTCCAAATCGCCAGCCTTCTTTTGTTCCACCTTCACCGGCTCTTCCTTCACCCATGCCAACTCCGACACCTTCATCAAACGGTGCGTCCAGGAGCGTCATTGATTTGACTGGATCACCTTCGCCGCCACCACAGGGACCCCCAGTCGACCCCAGTGCCATTCTTCCAGACCTGCCTCTACGTGCTCCAGTCTGTATAGGCGAACTCACAGTGACTGCCCTGATTCTCTATCCTGTACATTACATTGCATTGTCTCCAGGCTCACTCGTACCGGAGTACTGTCCTGTCAAACTACAGTACGATAAAAGCAATGGAGACCCAGAAATACACGTCAAAATCCCAGTCCTTCAAGACGGCAGAATTGTCCCGGGTGATTCTTTTGCCGTGGTCGAGCGCAAGGTGACTGCAAATCTTGGTGGCATGCTGGACCGTGGTTTGATCAGGATAGACGCCAAACTGCAAAAGGGCCCACCATCGGTGCGTGTCTTGGCTCTCCTCTTTTCCTTATTAATATTGAACAAAACACAAAGGTACCAATGCTCCCGCTCAAGATGCTAATTTACACTCCAAAAGGAAATATTCCAGTCGTTGGCTCATATCTGCAGCAGTGCAGTCTGCTTCTCGAGCATCCCACTGTCTCATACGAGATCAGACTCAGCCCTCATTATCATAACCCACATAATCCACCGCCGGGAGGTTTCAATCAAGTGGTGCATGCCCCAGATCGGCTTGGTTACCCGGTCAACAATAGATGGAATGGACCAGCGGTATCAGGGAGAAGCGTCGAGGTTCAGAGAAGCCAAGTAGACACCGTGTTCAAGAGTTTGAAAAGTGGAGAAGATCTTGACGAAACTGAACCCGGTATGATCCTTGTCATGACATGTCACTCTGTCGGTTCTAATATAAGAAATAGCACCAGAAATCGCTACAAAGCTTTATCCACACCAGAAAAAGGGCATAACATTCTTGCTCGAGCGAGAAAGGGAAAAAACGGATGCTCAAGGCAACTTTTCATCACTGTGGCGGAAACAACACGATCCGAACACAGGGTCGGTCTATTGGTATCATCTCGTCACCGAAAAGGAAGTGACAGAGGAGCCGCTGGATATGAAGGGCGCCATTTTGGCAGACGACGTAGGTCCATTCCACTTGTCTCACCGCTTCCTAGACTAACATGCACTTAGATGGGCTTAGGAAAAACGATTACATGCGTCGCACTTATCGCCGCTACTCTTGATTCAGCAAAGAATTTTGCTGCTAAGCCTATTGAAATGCCGTCATCATCATCATCAGAACCCTCTGTAGAAGATACAGATCCGCTACCAGTTCAATTCGCTGGCACTGTTTGGAATATGCCAGATACTAGCCATCTATCAGCGAAAGCAAAGGCCAAGGCTCAACGGTTACAGGAAAAGAAGGAAGCGGAATATACTAGAGCCTCTCGCATCAAAGCCAAGAGTCGAGCTACACTGATCATATGTCCACTTTCGACCGTCTCAAATTGGGAGGATCAGCTTCGCGAACATTGGAAGGGAGAAGTCTTTGTTGTCGGCGGTGCAAGTGGTTGTTTACCAACAGCGGCTGCCGCACAAACCCAGGCCCCCTCTCAATCGGCATCCTCATCAGGAATGGCTCTCTTCACCGATGCCAAACCTCCTCCACCTACGGCACGCGTACGTGAAGGAACTCCTCTTCGTGTATATGTCTACCACGGCAACGCGCGCAAACCCGATCCAGCGTTCCTGGCCGACTTCGATTGTGTCATTACTACTTACTCTACTCTTGCTTCTGAATACTCCAAACAAAACCGGAGTATAGCTAACGCGGAGGAAGAGGAAGATGACGATGAATTTGATGACGCAGGAGGCGTCGATATCGACGAGCATGGGAACCAAGTCTTGCGATTGCCCAAACCCAAAAAGACTGGAACGAAACGGAAGCAGGCCGGCGCAGGTGGTGTTTGCCCGAACGAGATTACTAGCGCTTTACAAAGCATTGACTGGTTCCGTGTGGTCCTTGACGAAGCTCAGTAAGCATGTTCAGTTTTGTTTATAATCCTTTTACTCACGTTATACTGTTTATTCTATAGTTCTATCAAGGAAACAAGTACCGTCGGAAGTCGAGCATGCTGCGATCTCATGGCCGACCGTCGATTATGTCTCACGGGTACACCTGTTCAGAACAAACTCGACGATGTGTTTGCACTCGTCAAATTCCTACGGCTGAGTCCATTGGATGACAAGAGTGTCTGGACAGAATACATTGGCTCTCCCGTCAAGTTTGGCCAGGAGATCGGAACCGATCGAATTCAAACCGTCATGAAATGCATCACCCTCCGTCGGACCAAAGACAGCAAAAACCAGGATGGTCACAGGATTCTCTCTCTACCACCTCGAAAAGACCAACTCGTGCATTTACAATTCAACGAACAAGAACGAACCATTTATGATCAGTTCTTCAACGAGTCGAAAGCCGAGTTTGACGAAATGTCGAACAAGAACGAGGTCATGAAGAACTATGTTGGGATTCTTCAAAAGATTCTACGACTTCGTCAGATTTGTGATCATTTCGAGTTGGTGGAAGGAAAAGGTTGGAATGCGGATAGCACGTCGTATGAAAGTATCGCTGCTGCAATCGAAAGGGAGGGTCTCAACGCTACTCGGGTAGCAGCTATATTCGGACTGTTACGTGAAGCAGGTACTACCCAGTGTGTCGAATGTGGATGTGAACTATGTGCAGCATCCGATGCTGCACAAGGGGATGCTCTCGATACTGGTGATGGTGCAACGCCCAAGCGGACAAAGAAGGGAAGAAATAATAATACTAATACCAACTCGCGCGGTCCCACCCGTGCCAGCAGCCCCGCTGTTCCTCCAGCGATCATGACTCGGTGCCAACATCTCTTTTGCATACAGTGCTTCCAGCAATGCTTGTTTCCAGGATGGCCAGTCCCCTCTCCGAACAACAATAATTGCCCAGTCTGTCAAACAATTCTCTCTTCACAGGACGCCCTCGAAGTCAAGGCGGATTTACCTTCAGATTGCAATAACAAGAAGAAGGGCAACCAGAAACGCGAAAAGAGGCCCAAAGGAGGCACGTCGTTGCAGTACAACCCGTCCACAAAAGTAAAGGCTTTGATTCACGATCTCATGCTTTATTCCCGACAAAATCCACACTCGACAAATTACGACCCGAGTGCTGTTGAAATCCAAATGGTTGATGCTGCTGGTAATGGATTGGATGATAACGTCGTCAAGGCCGTCGTGTTGTATGTGTACCGTCCTTTGGTTATGTGTACTGTTGATTTATCTATTGTTTGCAGCTCGCAGTGGACATCCATGTTGGACAAGTAAGTTGGCTTTATTCCGAGATCCTTCCTCGTTACTGATCTCTTTTCAAGGATCGAAGATGCCTTGGAGAGCGCAGGCATCCGTTATGACCGCCTCGACGGAACGATGAAGCGGGAAGAGCGAACTCGGGCCATGGATGCCCTGAAACACGATCCTGGCTGTGAAGTTCTTCTCGTCAGTCTCAAAGCCGGCGGTGTTGGTTTGAACCTTACTGCTGCACAAAGAGTATACCTCATGGATCCCTACTGGTGCGCTGATTTCGAAATGTTGTCCATCTCGCTCTGACAGTTGTGTAATGATAGGAACCCGGCTGTTGAGAACCAAGCTGTCGACCGCATTGTAAGTTTTTATTTAGTCTATCGGTAAAAAATTTCTCATCCCCTTTGTATTCAAGCATCGACTTGGACAAACGAAACCTGTCACGGCGATCAAATACATCATTGAGAACACGATAGAAGCTCGTCTACTGGACGTTCAGAGAAAGAAGACTGCCCTTGCTAATATGACCTTGGGCACATTGAGCAAAGCAGAAGTGGCGCAGCGTCGCATGGAGGAGTTGAACTATTTTTTCCACGATTAGAGTACATATATGTTTTTCTTTCTTGTCACTGTCCTATATCTGCTTCATTATTTTGCTATACTGTACCTATCTACCTACTTTATATCCATACACCCTCCGGCCGAGCGGATATCCGTATATCCTTATTGCAGGTTTTGTTGTACACTATGTAAATCTTTTAATCACGAATTTGTAGCTTGTATACGGAAAGACGATAGAATGATCAAAAGGCGAAATGTGCTGCGTTCTTGCGTGTGCCCAGGCAATACACTAAAGTCGATGAATGAGGTTCGCATATCAAAGGGAGACTGACGCATACCTAGAACCTGGCTAGCAAATAGACCCACGGTAACACCGGAGGCAACAGAGATCATACGAAGGGCCAAAGAAAAACCGGTTGAATATTGTTCAGCCGCAGAATGAAAATTCTGGCTGAGACCGCCGCCTTGAGCAATACCAGACTAGTAAATGTCGTTAGCACATTCATCTCCGAGTCAGAAAAGATCATACAGGAACCAAGAACAACACTCCAGTAACCATCGAGGTAAATGCAGTACCACCCACAACACGAGAATAAAGGTTGCCCAGTAATCCGATCACAAACGCTCCGGTAGCAGATATGAGGTCAGTGCGACCAGGCAATGCCAAACTTGCACCTTTATTGGCAGCATAAGCACAACATGAGAAAAAGACCATCACGGGGAGCTGTACACTGCGGAAGCGTTGGAGATTTGACAGCGATGAACAAGTAGAATACAACGGAACTAGGATAAACAGCGTCCATAATGGGAAAGGCTGTCTATACCAAGTCCAAGAGGGATCACGGATACAGCCTAAATAAAAAATATGAGTGTCATCATTAACCACGACTCCGAGGACAACCCTCTACCTTTGATAATGTGGTCTTGCTCATTAGTGACTGGAAGCCCTCTACCCAAGACACCATGAATAGCAGTGAAAGGGTTTGTCCCGTTTATAAACTCAAACCGACCGTGGGTGTACGTGAGATTGTGAAGCTCATTGTGTGAATAGTATCGTTTTCGGGCGCGTCGATCGACTACTAAATAGAAATCGGAACCGATAGTTAGGCCAAATCCCTGCAGAAAACGTTCAGAAGAACCGCGCCATAAATTCAAGAAGAGAAGTACCAAAAATAAAGTGTATATGATTGCATACACGATTCGAACAGAACCACAAAACATGTTCTTGGACATGAGTTCTAATGCGCTAACCACTACGGAAGCTTTTAGAGGAATTCTCCGGAGGATATCAAATGCAAAGCTTCACTTACAAACAGTGAACCCAGGAAGAATAAGCACGACCCCGGCAGATGATATAGCACTATAACAGAACCAATCACCAGGAATACTGCTCAAGGCTCTTGCCACGAACGCGACAATGATTGTTACAGTGATTCTAGAAAACAGGGGTCAGAAAGCTTAAAATTTTAACATTATCATGGGACTTACTCATAGACCTTTGCATACATGGAGCTCTTGTGGGCCGCACTTAATCCGAGATACTGGAGAACACATGCGCAGGCACCACTGATCCACATGTCTAGTAGTGATCCACCAAAGGAGATTGCGCAGATAATCGAAGCTTGGAAGAATGCCAAAGTGCATCGGAAATAAAGAGGATAAATTGGCGGTTCTCGTATGAGTTGTCTCAAGGCTCGAGTGCCAGCTTCCGCACCAATGTTATCATGTAATACGTCACGATAAATGAGATGAACTCGGTGCAAAGAAGTTAATGCGACACGACCAGTAGCTCGGACAAAGTAAGTTTGAGTAGGATTTGAATCTCCGTGGCGAATGGAAACGATGATGATATTTGGAAGATGAACAAATTCTTTTGGACGTGAATAAGGGTTCGAAAAAAATAAGAACGGAACTCACCGGCATCAGCGCCTAGAATGTTGGACGCAGCCACAAGTTGCGATTGAATCCTATGAGATGGAGCACCGAAAGTAAGAAGGGCTTTGGCCAGCGTCAGAATGAATTTTTGTCTGACTTTGATGTCTTTAGGGATTGTTAGACTGCTTAGTAGCTCCGATGAGCAAGAGAAAAGCCGACCTTCGACGTTATTCACAATGACGGAAGAACGCCTTGTGCGATGAAGTGCAGAGAGGACGGGGACGCTAGAAATCCCGGAACTGAGCGAGAACTTTCTGTGACGTTGACTCTTGGTAGTTTCATCTGGGAGCTCGACGAGAGTTGCATCGGAGCTTCTGTGTGTATTCAAGCTTTCTGAGGAAATTATCGAACCAGCGTTTAGGACAGAGGAAAGTTTCGTCCCGGGTGGAAGTCTCGTAGAGTCCGGTTCTTGTTGACGTGCTGCTTCAATGTCGCCGTCTGGTCTGTGAAATTCAGGAACTGAATCTTCCGAGAAGTTGCGCATATGCGAGGGTTGAATTGGGTTGAGTTGTTGCGAATGGCGGGATGGTACGGGGAGATTGGTATAAGCGTCTTGCTGAACAGAGGATCTACGAATTGTTGAAGTTCGTCTCAGCGTTGTCTGGTTCCGAGAGCGCGAAGCTAAGGGATCTTGGTGCGAAGAGCCATCATCAAAAGCCTCAGAGAAACGCGATTCTCTTCTACTTGAAGCCATGTTGGACGCGTCTTTCAAAGTGTGGTCGTCGGGTGGCGCTGAAAAAATAACCGAGCAATTTAGACATTACATAACAGTGTTCTACAAACAGCAAAGTACTAAAGCAATGTTGAACGGTGGAAAAAAAGCATATACAGGACAACAAGACAATCACAAAACATTTGGGCATAAAAAAAGCTACAAGTACAATTTACCAAATCTGAGGAGCCGGAGGAAGATAATCGGCTGGAAGTAAGAATGCGTCCATTCCATTCTGTGAAAAAGTGTTGCCACCCAAAGTTTGATCAGACACCCAAACCGGCAGCTGTTCGCTCGACGTCATTTCGAACCCTCTCCATATTTGGTCCGCTTCGGCGGGGTGAAGCTGATGTTGAGGGTACACATGAGGCTGAGGGTGACTGCTCGATGGATCTTGTTGATGAGGAAAAGGTCCCTCATAGACGGGAGAGAATGTCATGGTCTGGACGTTACCGGTAGAAGTATGCTCCACCATCATGGGTCGCTGAGAATCACGACCAGTCCGTGGAGAACGAGAAGTAGACGCTGACTTGCGTTTGTTGAATCTTTTTAGCATAACCTGGAGAGTCAATGCATAGCGTTTTCCAGGGACTAAAAGGAAACATGAACAAATTGCGAGAATGAATGAGACCTATCAGACATACGTTCGGCCATGAGGTTTGAAAGGTGTTCCACTTGACTCCTAATTTCATACAGGTCACACTCTGCCGGGCTTGAAGATTAATCAATGTCAGTTGGATCACCCTGAAATTAATATTGTTGTACTCACAATAAGCGCGCAAGTCTTAGCAAGAGCGAAGCTGCAAAAGTGGCAGTAGCATGGGTATAATGAACCGCTAAAGTCTCCTTTAGTTTACTGTTATAGTTCCACGGAGTACGACTAACGCACCGTATTTCATGCCTTCTCTATAAGCAGGAGAATTCAGAGTGATATCCAGGCCTTGACGAGCGATATGAATCGAGCGGATGGCGAGGTCACGTTGCATATGAGGCATGTTTTGAACATCTTCGGGTCCATTGATCCCTCTCAAAGCAGTAGCATTATGAAATAACTCGGCATGAATATGCTGTATCTGTAAACTTTGCCGGTAAAAGGCTTGATGAAAAATTTCAGCCATCTTAAACAGGTTAATGCGGAGATACAAACCCACCTGCATCTTCATATTTTTGAGAAAAGGCCTGATCCCATGTCGCATACCACCTTCGGAACAAATCATCTGCTCGTCGGAGTTCTTCAAAATCAGAGTCTTTGACAGGTTCGTCAAACGGAGAAAGAGCATTATGGATTCTTTCTCGAATCATAATAAGCTCTACGGTGGAAACAAGACGCATGTCATCCTCAACAGCTAGAGGATGCTGAAGTAACAGGCGGCAGTGCCTAACACTTTCGTCTTCTTTTAAGACGGCCGGCCGTCCGGTACCATAGGAAAGTCTGTAATCGCAATAAGCAAGGGCAGATGCGAATCAACAGCAAACTACCCACTGATGCTCGAAAAGGTATAGGCAGAACCAAGTCCGAGCTGCCACAACTAGTTCGCGATCTTCTGTTGCACTGGCTTTGTTGGCGTTCATTCTCCTTAATAATCGGGGCCAGGCCTTGTGAAGCGCTGGATGAAAAGAAAATTTGATTCAATCGATAAAGGAAAATAGAAATGGACAAAAATCTTACAGAGCTCCATTCCCATGCGGACCGCGTGTCCTCCACTAAGCCATCCATTGTCTGACCAGCCAGAAACCAATGCTGCAGAACCCATTTAGCGTTGAAAATACTCTGCTAATCAATGACTTACTCATTGCTTGAACAGCTTCAACTCTGGACACAGGGGAGAAAAGCGTGGCACAGGATATTGATTGTGCCTCCTCCAAACATTTTATATAGATCTCACTGGGTTTTCCTGTATTTTTTTAACCAAGCAAGTTCAAGTAGAGGACGAAAAACTAACCTCCACCATCTCTCACTCGAGCAGCGACCATACAAATACAATTTACGGCAAAAGGAGAGCGTTCATGAAGCGCTTCAAAAGTATCGTTGTTGACATCGAATACAGGTCTAGAAAAAGAATTCAGCGAGTGTGAATCTGGGAATCCAGGACCACTTACAAAAAAGTCGAACATCCATGGTAAAAACTAGAGCCACCCGGTGAGAACTTCTAATGGGGTTTGAATAACATCAGAACGTACATTCGAAAGAGTTCCCGCGCTTCGCTTTCTGGGATCATGTTCTTTGTCACGACTATATTTGAGAAGAGTTAGTCGCCACGCAGGACTCGGCATGCTATGGTAGTCGCTCACGGTCTGGGAACGTCAGTACACGAGTGCCTTTATGGCGCAGTTTTCGTCGCTTGGATGGTCGTGACTGTCTATCGGGTGACGGCGGCCTACTCTGACCATCATTGTCCCCGTTCTCCTGTAGATGAAATGTTTAATTTCGAGTTGCATAAAACAGGAAGCGTTGTAGATACCTTGGCAGCTCTTTCTGAGGCAACATCGGCCAACCCTCTAAGAACCTCCCATGGTGCGACTAGTCCAGAAGCAGGCAGTTCGCCGCTTTCGTCATCCTCGATGTCAGAAGAGTTGGCCGATGTCACGTTGGAAGATGAAGGTGCCATCCTTTTTGAGCCAGACACATTACCTGACTGCTTGTGCGGCTTCTGGTCTTCATGAGGATTGAAACGAACTGAGGATACATTTCCTTGTGTTTGCCCGTGATGAGCAAGACCTGCTGTTTGGATGCTCGAGAAGGGAGGAAGAACGTGTCCTTGTGACTGCGGTGGGTAGCTTCCGTTTCCAGGATATGGTTGGGCAAAATTATTAGAACCAGAGCCCGAGGCAACCTGACTGGATTGATAGTCTGTTGGCGAAGTTTGGGACAAGGATGAACTTGGATAACTCGACATGGGAGGTCGCGACGCGCGCGAAGATCCGGGATTCATATGGGAGAAGAGGTTGGCATTGGGACCACCGGTGGTGGGCGACGGATGTATGTCAGTTGCATGGGTATGGGCGGTAGGGGGTGTGGAGACAGAAGGAGAATGTATATTCGGGGACTGGTGATGGAAAGCAGGCGGGTATGCAGAAGGCGAACGGTTCTGCAAAGAGCCGCGCAATTGCGCCTGTATGTCGATGAGAGTATTCAAAATAGACCCTTGAGTATTGCGGATGTCGGCGACATGGTTTTCCAAACTGCGGATCCGTCTGGAAGCGTGTCAACGGTCCGTGAACAGACTCGAAAGAAACAGCAGACTCACTCCAGACCGGCTTCGCCAGTGAGGGTTGCTTCCCGGGACGGTTTTTCGAATAAGCAGTCGAGACCGGTATTGCGGCAACGTTTGCAAGGTGGATTATCTGCTCCTTCACATCTCATCTTCTGCTTCCTGCAGGCATTCTGTGAAATAGGTATATAAGACACGTCCTAACTAGGGAAAAGAGTGGCTACGCACGCAGGCGCCTGAAAGAGGACGTCAACCAAAGGTCAAGGCACGAAGAAGCGAATCTTACGAGGAACTCTGTTCAGAGTCTTGACGACTGGCTTTGTCTCGCGTTTCTCATTCTTGTCGTCGTTGTCCTCTTGTTTTTTGACTTGAGGTGTTGGTTGTGCGGAGTTCATGGGGAAGAAGAACAGTGGGAAGATGAGGGAGATGATAGAAGGAAGTCAAGTTGATCTACATATGCATGCCACCAATGTAAACAGTGCCAAGCGGCTTTTACCTATTACTTATTTACTTTTTGCTTTTTGCCTGCTTTTCGTGCAGGTCGGACACAGAAGCCCAGTCCGGCAAGTTTAGAAGACACGATCACCCGTACTGACGGTGCCTGCATCGCAGCCAGTGAATATCAAATCCCCGCATTCACAAATCCCCAACCGAAAAATACATTCTGCTTGTACATTTAGTATTTCTGCAACGACAGTAGCGTGCAGGCAGAGTACTATGGACCCTGGCTACTTGACGAAATCCGGGAAGCGGTCCACTCGACGCTTCTCGCTACTCGTCGCTCCGGAGTCCTCATCATTACCTAATTCCAATTATCGCGTCGACGTGGACCCAAGCCAGACTAACAGGGCATCTTTCCTCTTTCCCTTTGACCACTACAATGTTTACCATCTTCTTTTCTTTGATTTGGTAGCCTTTTTGTCATGTCCCTCCTCAGTTTATTCCTGACCATCCTTGTAGTGCCTGGTTCGCATACTTCTTACCATGTTTCGCGACATACAAGACCCTATCTAAACGTCCCGTCGTCGAGGCAGACGTAGAAAGATGGTGCATGTACTGGTCTGTCGTTGGCGCCTTTGTTGGCTTTGAATACGTCGCCGAATGGTTCGTTAGCTGGTATGTCTTCTACTCTATCCCGTATGTGTCGCGTGCCAATCGGTTTACCAATGTCTAGGTTGCCTTTCTACTGGGAAATCAAAACCCTCTTCTTGTTGTTCTTGTCTCTTCCCCAGATCCAGGTACCATTCTGCATGCCCTCGCGTTTTCTCAGGCTAACCGTTTTGTCTAGGGCTCTACTTTTATCTACACGTCCTACATGCTACCGTTCTTTGCCCGCAATGAGACCGAAATCGAAGCTGGTATCGCTCAATTCCAGACAAGCGCCCTAGCATTTGTCCAGACTCGTCTCGCCGCTCTCTGGGAGCTCTTGTGGAGCGTCATTAACAAGACGCCTGCCAATGGTCAGCCCCCCAGTGCTGGCCAACAGCAGCAACCTTCCGGAGCTCCCATGTCATTCGAAAGTGCAATGGGTATGTTCAAGTCTGTTGCCCCATCCTTCTTGAACGCCTTCCAACCGGCCGGTCAAGCTCCCACTCCTCCTTCGATGACACCGGCTGCCTCCAGCTCTTCTGTTGCAACTTCTGCATCTCTCCAATCCAGAGCCACACCAACTTCTGAACCTGCAGCCCCTCCTTTTCCCCAGCCTGTAAATTATCAGTAAACTATCAAACAGATGCTCCAGAATCGTCAACCGGTACTGGTAATTTATAGAGTTAAAATATCTCGTCGTTTCTCTCCCGTTTTTACAATCAGAGCAACTGTCCAATACATAAATAAAATTACAAGAGTCCGGTATCGTATAAAGATCTCAGTATCAAATAAAACGGGTATTAGCTTCATGACCCAATAGTATGGCGTCTAAACGCAGCCTCAACGTCCCCAGTGCCATACTCGAGCGTGACCCCCGTGTCGCTATAGCACTGAGTGATTCTTTTCGAGAACAGTTCCGTAATCCTCAGGAGCTCATCTTGACAAGCCTTCCACACTCCTACCATCACCGTACCAGGTAAGATCCCTCTGCCTTCTTCCGTTGTCTTCTCGGATGCTTCCGTAAAGTGTTTTTCGACTCGTTTGAATAATGAATCGACATGCTTGCGTATGTCTTTGGCGTTGTATTCTTTCACAACCTTTTTGAGAGCAGAACGATTGTAATTGCTGTTTGAAGAGACTTCGCTGGCCGCAGTTGTTTTCAGCAGACGTTCCACGCCCTCAAAAAAGTCCTGTTAAAGACAAGATCATTCTGATATGAACAGACGGATATCAAAGCATCAAAACGCGGCGTACAATGATCTTTGAGAAAGGTCGTCGGAGAACAATCTTGACGTAAGCGTTCAGATTCTCATCATATATGGCTTCGGCTTTTTTGACAAAACTAGCCACAGAACCAATCTCCATCTGAGAAGTCTCGGCCACAAAGTGATGCATGTTTTCTATAGAGAAAGTGTGAGCACTGGAACAGTTGTGCCTGGGACAATGACGCACCAATGAGAATGACATGATAGTTTAGCTGCCCCTTATCTTCTCCTTCACCATCCATCTTGGCCATCTGTTTCAACGATTCGAACATCGTATCCACAATCCTCTCATAAGCTGCGTCAACACTCATCCGAATCTCTAATCCATCTGCACTGAGCAATTGACTCTCAATACGGGTGATATATGCAGGGAAACGTTTGATGAAAGGGGCTACTCCATTTCGTTTCTTGCTGGTTAGTTTTGTTTGCTCAACGACTTGTATTTGCTCGTTCTGCGAGATATATCAATGAGTAGGGAAATATCACATTGGCTGGGATTTACACTGACAATATGTCGATCAAATAGCCCCTTCAGTCGCGTATGTTGTCTGCTCAAAACATCGAGCAAGATATTGTTGCCTCTCTCATCGGCGTCTGCAAGGAACCTTTCCAGACTCGCAATCAATCCGACAATTTGCCTGAAGATAATCAGCACCAAAGGGCATGAACAAGTCCATCAACCTTACATATTATCCCTAGCAAGAGCAGAATCCAGCCACGATTTGAACTCTGTGGGCAAGAACCCAAATATCAGTTCCAGTGCGCCTCGGACTAGCTTCATCGTGGCTGCACTAAGTCCTGTACTCCTGGCAGCTTGTCGGCGGAAGTAGTTATCGAGACCCATGTAATCAGCAAAGGTCAAGGCGACATCATTGATTTGTAGAAAGTCTGCAAGGAAGTCGTCTTCTCTGTAGATCACGGGTGCTATCTGCTCCAAGACCAGCGTAAAGACCTACAAGAAGCGAGTCAATGGAACTGTATCGAGAAGAGATGGAATCAGCATTACCTCTGACGCTTTCATGTCACCATCGGGCCCTTTATCCTTGTCTTTATTCCTGCCGTCCAGCGGTGACCTTATAATAGTACCAGCTCTTTTCATGCCAGAAGAAGCTTTTGACCCGGTTGGGGTAGTATTGGAAAAGTCTGCTCATTTGCATCAGAGCTATTCAAAAAGATTAGAGTAGAAATCCGTACTTTCTCCTTGAGCATCTTCGTTTGCTTTCTTGATATAGTTAATGTACGTCGCCAGCAATGCCCTGATCTGGGCACCGTGAAGTTCACTTGCTGCAGAGAAATACGCCTACGCACGTAAACTTGAGTGATAAAAACATTCAAAGCACAAACGGATACGCACTGCGCAGAGCTTGCCATACACTCCTTCATCCATTTCCTTGAGATAAAGCATCAAGCCGGAATAACGGCCGAGGTATGCTTCCCATTCTGTATGCGGAATGATCGCAGGTCGGCGGTTCTTCTCGGATTTTGTCAGACCCTCGTTCTCTCCGAGCAGCAGTTTGGACTGTCCATAAATAAACAATCAGGTTTTGAGTATTCCTTTTGACAGAGCCTTACCTGCGCTGTAAACATGATCGTCAAAAAGTCGAAAATCCGTTTACAGAACTGGGAATTATGGGTCCTGTATTCCTGTAGTCGCTCCATAGTGGCAGCCATATCCATATCTCTACCAGCTAGTAGTGCTTTGTAGAGCTCCGAAGAAGCTTCTTCCAGACGTTGAATGCTAGGAGATTTCTCAAGTGATTCTTGTGTTAACACAAGTAAAACTTCGGTGTCGACATGAACAGTTTGCTAGTGAAAACAGAGATCTGAGATGTGCTTTAAAAGTGTCCGGAGTACGTGTACATACGACAAGGTTCTCCAATTCAGCGAGAAGCGCACGTTGGTTCTGTGTCTGCACTTGAAGACCACGATTCTGTGACTGGATGAAGGAGATATCATCCCCGACAGCCTATGATAGGAAGTCGTCAACATACAAGCTCAAATAGAAAAATATGTATGCTTCACATTCAGATGAATCTTGTAAGATGATACAAGGCTACCGATGTTGTCCAGTTCTGATATTGACTCATCCATAAACTGCAATACTAGGTTTATGCGATCGTCCGACTCCAGGAAAGAGTGTATGTTGGCCTAGATTACAGTGATAAGTACGTGGTAGATATGCCAAAATCCAAGACTACCGACCTTTTCTAAAGCCATCAGCTCGTCCAGCAGGCGGGCTTCTATAAGATCGGCTGCTCCTCGTGGGGTCTTACGGCTGATGATATCATCGCTAGCCCATTCGTACCCTTCTATCATCTCTTCCACACTTGTCATGGTGGCTTGAGCATTCTCCTCGTCGCCGTCAATATCACTTGTACCAGATATCAGTCTGTCAATGGCCATTTGATTTGCTGAATCAAAGAACGATATTCTTGTGTTTTGATCGCGACGTGAAGGGTCCATCGTTGAAAGAGCGGTAGCTGTTCTGACGGGCTGTTTTCGTGATCGAACGGATGGGGATGGAGATGGTGGACGAGATCTCATAGAGGACGTTTCAGAGGCAGGCATTACTGAGCTGTCATAGTTTTGAGAGGAAGCATATGAAGCATTTGGTTTGAGGAGAGGTGGCGCCAGAGGAACTGGTGCAGTACCATTAATGATACGGCCAGAGTCGGGATTAGAAGGGCGCTTTCGAGGCGAGGACCCATTTATAGACTGCGAAGGAGAGGAAGGCCTTGTTCGAGAGACAGAGGGGTCTCTGAATCGACTGGTCTGACTGAGTGTTGATCCAGCAGGAGAGACTGGACGCGCATTAGAAGGTGTCGGTGATGGAATGCGTTGCTGAGGTTCGGCGCTGAGCTGCGACCTGGGTGCAGAAGGTGGAGTAAGCCCATTAGGTGAAGGAGATTGCATATTCTTCATATAATCATTCTGGATGCGCTGTCGTCCCGCTAAAACAAGGCTCAGGATGTAATTCCATTCAACATAAACAGGGGCGTACACTCTCCGTTTGCCAATCCTTCCACCCGTAAAGCGGCACCTCCGGTGACAGTCTGAAAAAGTTGCACTAATGCATGCAGAAATGATTCTTGGTCTTGCACATCTTCTGTTTGCCATCTGTATGTTCGTGATAATGTGATATTGAATGACATGGGCTGGACATGTACTTCAACGACTGGCGTGCCAAGATCAAAAGAGTTACATACACCAGTGACTGAGACTGCTCGCAGTTCAGGAAGTCTCCAGGTTTTGCCAACCGAATAGGTTCCATTAGTATTCAGCTTGGATTTGTGTATAAAGCCGCTTCCGTTATGGGACTCTAAGATGCTCGATAGAGATCACGAACAAAACTGTGTTGTAGGGAATGACATACGAGACAAGAGTATGAATCTTGGTTTCCGACCCCCACCCTCGGGGCCAGCATCTTCCCAGATCTTGACATGAGAGATGTATGTTTCCTCGAGGTTTCCGGCAGCATTTCGGCGTGAAAAGACTGACTCGATGATCTTTTGGCGTTGGTCTGTAGTGGAGAGCGCCATGGTAGAAGAAAAAACGCGACTAATACGTTATTGAGAGGCAACAGATACAGAATGACATGGAGACGCAGTTCAATGCAATGCCGATTTCCGTTTGCGGTCAGTGAGGCGCGTTTGTTTGGATCCAAGGGCGTCGCCTTCAAGAGATCCCATGATGACCGGCGTCTATACGTTCAGTCTGCCTTTGTTCTGCAATAAGCTCCCTCAATTAAAGCAATCGTTTGTCCTTATACTCGATAAGCTTGCAGAATAAATACCTTCTTCCCACCAAAACAAAGCAAGGAACTAGCGTCAGAGTCAAAATCAATACCGGCATTTGACGGCATGTGAAATGACAATAACTTTGAATTCTCTTAAGAAGCATGTCCACATCTTCTCAGGTTTCAAACCCTTCCTTTCTTTTCCTTGCAATCGCGCTAGTCGTGATTCAACATACAACTGTCGTTCCTCTTGATACCCCATTAGCCTATTCACGTCCAATCGCTTAATCTCACTCGCATAATGTCTACTTCTTCCTCTTACGATCCTTGCGAAAACGGTCTCCTGGCGCTCGCTGATGCAGCTGAACGCCTGCAAATACAATCCATCTTTGACCAACCAGACCATTCTATCCACTCTCTCCGCTCTTCTAAACGATTGAGCGAACGGAAATCAGCCGGCGAATCATCGCATACCGGCCACTCTCGTACACCTTCATACACCTTCTCTCATACTTCCGTCTCTCCCACTCCTACTCTGGTAGGAGAACATACCTCGCCTTGCAAACCCCCATACTCACCCGAACTGAAAAAGACATCTCGCTCGTCTAAAGTCTCGGCCGCGCAGAAATGTGCCAAGGCCGCAAAGGAGCCTCGACGAAAAGAGCTGTATGCTCGGGCTCATAGAATTAAATCGACAGAAAACTCTCCTGTTAATGATCGACAGCTTCGCGTCCTTAGGATGGTCTATGATGAAATCACCAAATACCCTAAAGACCATTGGATATCAATTATAGCTGTGGTGATAAATCGGTACGTTGCTGTCGCGTTGTGAGCTTCCATCTCAGACTAAATTACCCGCGACAGCTCATTTAACCAAGTAAAGCACTGGTTCTCCAACGAGCGGCAAAAGAACAAGAGTGGTGATGTTGTCGAGACCTTCACCGATACTGGCGAAAAAATACGTGTGCGGCCACTGGCCCTTGAGCTCTGTCCAGATTGGACGGACGAGTTCTTCGAGGACGTATTATTGATATTTAACTTCAGGGTAATCAGGACTTCGAGATGATGTGCTAAGGGTTTTCTTTGCTTTGGAACGCTTTCAAATGACTTAACGATCCTTACCGAACACTGTGTTAATACCTATGATAGATGTTTCATACCATATTATTATTCTAGTAGATCTAATTCCGTACCAATGTAATATCAATTACCCTAATACGAACTACTGTATCTCTGTATCTAGAAGCTCATAGTTTTTGCGCGTGCGGTGTCGTCGAAACCACGAAAGAAATGTACTATCTCTCCTAGGCTGAACTTGATCTGCTTCACCATTACGAAGAATTCTGTACCGTTTCCCTCTCCATACCACTTCATTTCCAAAAACCGCGTACAAAAATATAGGAAGCGTAAGGAGTTCACGGGCGATCCACCCACCAATAAACTCCCAGCGAATGGATTGAGGAAGCGGGTGTCCCGCCAGAGAGGCGTATACATCTAGGTCCACCATCAACAGAATGACGAAATGCAACGGGACAAGAATCAACGGTGACAACCCAAATAAGAATCTTGAGCTCAATGCGCCTATAGTGGAGAGCATGATGGACTCAGTGAAAGGCTCCAGCATCGTGGCTGTAAAGACCATACGTTTCCGTACTCGAATCCAACGAGCACGTCGCCATACATAATCCCAAAAAGATACGTTCCCGACCACATTGCGCGCCACATCACACGATAGATCATGCCGATATCCAAGTTCGTGCCAAAACGCGCTAGCAATCATGTTATCCTCTGCCAGGAACTTCCCAAATGCAGCAAGCCCACATAAACCTTCTTGTTTCGCGTTCGGATCGTTAGAACGTATAGGTTTCAAGGAACCATTGACGCGCTCCAAGTCCGAACGCCGATACAAGTTAGACTTGCCAACCACGCAGGATTCAACGGCTACCGTGTTAATAGCCAGATACATCTTTGCGTGATTGGTGTTCAGGAACGCTTCGTCTATCCTGGAACCAATCTTTGACTCGGTAGAGTAGGCAAATGGCACATGATGAACAAGAGCAATCTGTTTGCCGGAACGTGTACGGCTTTGTAGTGCGTCAACAGCCCTAGCGAGGGTTCCAGGATGTGCAGTGACGTTGGAATCAATGACCCATAAAATATCGTTGGCTGCTTGACGGTATGAACGAATCAAATTGTTTACTTTCGGGTTGATGCCTACAATTTCTTCACCTAGAAAAAAGGTCAGTGGACCGAGTGCAGAAAACAACACGCACCGACAACGCACCGATGACAACCTTGGCATTAACACTGGGGTACTTGGACATTAATTCCCTGACTACTGGAAGCGCTTGGTCATCCTCATCCGCGACCGAGAGCAGGATTTCGTAGTTAGGGTACTCTTGAGTGAATGTAGATTCAAGATTTTCATAAAGATTCGTGTCCAAGCCCTTTAGAGGGCGTAGTATGGAAACTCCAGGAACAGAAGATGAGGATGCCGAAGACAAGGGCGAACGGGGGCGTAGTCTATATCTTTTGCGTCTTTTGCGAGCAGAAATGTCAGTTTAGAGTTCAGAACGAGTGATTTTTGACACGCACCCCGTCCAACATCCCAAGAATCCAATTGCCCACAATACACAGTACCATATTAATCCTACAGCACACACAGCAGTAAGTATAGCACTCGAGTCCTCCTTGGCTTGGGTGGTCATCAAAACGAATAGGGGAGCCTCATACAGCAGAGAGTGAGAACAATATTTGATCAAACCGAGTAAGCGCGGCTCAGGTCAGTCAGACTCAAAAGTCTAATACTATAGTACAAAGATACATGTTCGAATGCTACCCATTCAATTCATCAAGACCGAATAACTCTACAGTGTTTTTCCAAGCTCTCTCTGTCACTTCCTCCGGCGGCATATCATTTAGACTTTGAATTACCCAAGCAACGCCTCCAATAGCGCAAGGTTCATTCCTCCCTTTGACTGGACTTCCATGAACAAATCTCTCTGGTTTCACAGAATTTGGAAAATATAGCTGCCTGAGGGAAGCAGGAAGAGAATCCAAGTGTGCTTTGGAGGCATGCGTCGAAGTCATTGTACACCAAGGTGCATCTTAGGGATTGTAAGAATTGAAAAACTGTTGGTTCAAGAGTGCAAACCTGTCTCTAGCATAATCCTCTCGGGACGTATGGCTTTTGTGACGGTCAAGTTTTCTTCAGTCTTAAGTGAACACCCGTTTACGCTGAGCATATGCTAGCTGTTAAAAGTGAGCGGTATTCCCAGTAATAAGGTACCTACCCAATATAAAATCCCATATCCATCTGAGTCCGTCAGGGTCTCTGTTACTTGAGATATGCCAGTGAACAAAACCCACCAGTTCGTTTAGCTCGTCGACTGAACCAGTGAAACTGTGAACCACTCCTCCCTTGCCTCCTACTGCCTTTCCACCATCTTCACCGAAACCTTCTTCACGTAGAATGTTTACAAGATCTGTATGAGCAGCCCGCGAGTGTAGAAACAAAGGCAGGTGATACTTTTTGGCTAATGCAAGCTGTGATCCTTCAAAACGGACGATTCAAGTCCATGTAATCCCAGTGAAACCAAAAAGGATTACTCACGAAAGTGTTGTTTCTGAACTTCAGACCCAGCAAAATGTAAACGGTCATAATCTGCCTGAAAGTCAAAATTTCACTCGGATATCTTAGTATTGCATGCACTACGCGCCAAGTCCGCATTCTCCAATCGCAACGGCTCGACCTTTTCCCGTTAGATTACCTTTCACTAGTTCATCTAGAGCTTGAAGATATGCCTCCGGTCCTCCCTCGAATTTATCAAACTCTGCAGATCGCGTTGGATGACAACCTACGGTCGCGTATAGGCCTGCTCTGGCTGTCAATATCGTCTGCCCTGCCTCGTGTGATGTTTCCTTCGACCCACCGTGTTCTTGAGCAAGCTTCAACGCATCTGCCGATTCTCGCAAACTCCCGCCGGTGACAATCATATTACAAACTCCAGCTTTCCGAGAGCGTTCTAGCATAGCTTTAAAGTCGTCTGCTGATGTTTTGAGCGCCTACTCTTGTCCTTCAAATCGGACCTACCATCGTGCTTTCTTTTTCCATGATAAACTCCACAAAAAACAGGATCAGTAAGGTTGACTGTAGAATACTTGTGTAATGAGCGATGTTATGTTAACCATCATATCTTTACCTCCAATATCTGTTGAAAGGTTTATCTGCTCTCATTCGATCCTCCGAGTCCAATGGCAACTTACCTATGAACCTATACGTCTTTGGTGTTTCGGCAGTTGCTTCTCTCGTGTTAAGTGCAACTGACATTGTTAACGTTGTAGATAGACCGTGGTCACATCTTATAAATTCTGCCGATGGCATTGCGTTCAGGTTACAGGAATATACATGCTAGTGTAGTGTAGATATACCACTAGAAAAAATAGCACTAGTGTGGTGTACAGTAGATAAGGATAGCTTCTAGACTAGTAGAGGTATAATAGATCACTTCAGTGCAGGTTCAAGTTAACTATGATGCGAGTCCTCTCATCTGTTCAGAGTAAACGCGACGTAGAACCTTCACCCATTCGAATAATCCTAACTGTTCAAAACGTTTGATTTCCTGTGCCACTCTGTACAGAAGACAATGGATGAGCAATTGAACACGGGGATGCACAAATGATTAACCTTTCTGGGCCCTGTTTAATGATAGGACAATGAGCAAGAATATGCAAAGGCCCGTTGCAAATAGCACAATCCTCATCGTCTTTCTTTGCTTTCTTGGTAGGAGGTGCTGATGGGTTGGGAGATGAAGATCGTTTCGCATTTTGTGGCATAGTCGGAGCAGGTGTAGAGACCGGTATAGGATTCACTTTCTGTGAGGTCGTAGTCTTCGGTTGAACCTGAGCTGGGTGTACCCTCGAAGGCCCGGCTACAGATTGACTTTGAGGTAGTTGTCTTGGTACAGAATGCAGTTCTCCATTGGGAAAACGCGCATTCGGTTGCCCTGCCACTAGCATCGAAACTCGGGAGGGCATACTCGTTGGTTTAGACGCTGCCAAGGATTGATTCGTAGTCTTTTGTGGTGCCTGCCTCTCTACTTTACGAGCAGGTAGTGGAGGCGGCACGAGATAAAGAGGCTGGCCAGCTATCAGATGTCCATGGCCGCGTTTGTGCAAAATTTCGTCAATAGCATGGATTGCTGCACGCTGATAATTGGAACGTTAAGATAGTGTGGATGAGAATGGACACAACGACCTTACCCTGCTTTCCAGAGGCTCGTCATCGGCATGGAGGATCAACATTTCCCTGTACTCGACGAGATTTTGCGAAGACTCGGTCATGGAGCACTCGCTGTCCCCGTGCCGTTGATTACACAACCCACACACAGGCACAGGTCCCAACCGTTGGGCTGAGATGCTCTGTAAGGGCTGAGCATTAGGGTTCGGAGCGTTGGTTCCGTTCACAAGAGGGTCCGGCAGGTCATCAGGATCTCCAGGGTGGCTGTCGCTGTCGGTATTATCCGAATCAATTTCAGAGCCATTATATGCCGATTCTGCGTCCGAGGCTGAACGAGATTTGCCCTTTCTGTTCTTCCTCAATGGGGTGTCTTCAACATAGACATTGTGCTGAAAAAGAAAATAGGGATTCAGCGGGTGCACTGAAGGGGAAATTGAAGACCCGACCTTGTGAATGGCAGCTTTCCGACGAGCCCCCCTTCCAAACAGTGCTTCCTCTTGGGTTTGCAATTTCTCTCGCTCGGCGTTGATCTTCTGCAGAGTTTGTGCCCAAGAGTCACCTTGCACTTGCTCATCATCTCCAATCTCCTCGAGCTCATCTTTATCTGCAGTCCAAATCTTCGCAAAGGAAAATGCGCCAGAGCCCTCTTTCTGCGCATTATGGTCAGTGTCACCTTCTGTCTCTGTTCTTTGTATCAAGGCCTCGACGTCGTTTTCGGTGTCTGAAACTGAGGTCAGTATTATTACAGCACCCTGCTTGTCGACATACATGTTATGTCTTTTGCGGATCCCTCGTCTGATTCAAACAATGCCTGAGCGCCATATGTCAATATGGACTGAATATTCTCTCCTGCTGATTCTTCGTCATTGATCTTTTGTACGATCAGATGATCCAACGCGAGTTTCTTTTTGCCCATTTGCATGATCCGTTCTGCGACATGTCAGATTCGACCAAGGAAAACCTTGAAATGCTTCGTACCCTCAGCCGATTCTTTGACCATCAACTTGAATACCATGCAAGTTTTAGTCTGACCATAGCGATGTGAGCGAGCAATTGCCTTTCGTATAACGTTGATAAGTTGGTCTATCATTCCTTTTATTTCCACAGCGTACCTGAAGATCCTAGAAAGAGATCAATTGGCATATGATATAAAATAGGCAAAACAACTCACCTGGTGTGGGTTGAAGTCTGGGTCAAATATGATAACAGTATCGGCAGTCTGTGAGATCAGTCAATATACTGGATGCTGGCGTTATGACGAGTTGACACACGTATAAATTGATTCCAACGCCCTATCGGATGTTAAAAGATCGAAAGGGAAGAAATGATACAGAACCTACCCCAGCACGAGTAGTTAGTAAATAAATGAAAACGTCGGAGCCTGGTCGATTGAATTCATCCATATCTTTCTGTCTTTTGAAACCCGGGGTGTTGCCATCCTATGGGCCAAACAGTAAGCCAACAGATCTATAACATAGAAACGGGTATTACCAAACGCAGGAACTTGTAGCCCTCACCAACCAGAAAATCTTCGACGATATTCAGAGCGATCACGAACTGGAACAATCCAAATTCAGTCTAAATACATCGTGTTTCAAAAGGAACGCATACCTGGCTAAAGAGCAGAACACGATGTCCACGAGCCTTGAGTTTGGAGAGTAGGTTTTTAAGCAAACGAAGTTTGGCACTGGCATCGATCAATTTCTCGTGTGTCTCGACAGCGGAAAGTCCATGCGGTTCAATTCCATCGTCGCAAAGATAAGGATGTTGAAGGCATCTGGAGCCCAATCGATTGTCAGAATCGGCGAAGATACAAGGTGCACTATCACGTACTTCCTGAGCTCCATCAGTATATTGGTAATCTTGCTCTTGCGTGCCGAGGTTTGAACTTGATTTCCCGGTTTCGTCAAGCTGGCGAGGATTTCCAAGTTCCGACCTTGGAGAAGGCCTATGAGACGAGAAAAGAAACGCATCATGAATGGCACCTACTGAGTATAGAACGATAAAGTTCTTTTTGCAGCTTTGTCATCGACACAGGCACGATGACCTCGTTCTTCATACAGTTTTGTTAGCAGAGTTACACACACAGATAAAAATTTACCTTTGGTGGAAGGTCGAGAACATCGCTCTTTATTCGCCGAAGGAAATATGGTCGTAAACGGTTGTGTAATTGCTTAACCAGCTCTTCAGTGAGCTCTTCGTGCTCTTTTTCCAAAGCCTCCAAGTCGTGCCACTCAGCAGGGTCCAGGAAATTCATAAGATTGAAAAGCTCCCGCATGTTGTTGTTGAGAGGCGTCTACGCCGACAAAATTAAACAGAGAAATCAATTCTGATGATAAAACACACCCCAGTCATGATTACTCTGTGCAAAGTATTCAATTCGTTCAACTTGCGGAAGAGAAGGCTGGAATCACTTTTCACTGATATGCACAAGTTAGTTCAGTAATGAAGAAAAACAGTGCAGAAAACCCACGTCTTTGTCCTTCATCAATAACCAAGATCTCGAGAAACGACATCAATATAAATCTGTTGAAAGAATGCAGGATCGCATACCTCCCATCGGGGTTGTGCTTTGAAAACGCTGGAAAAGTCTTTTGGGTTGATGACGGCTTCGAAAGTAGTTACCAAAACGTGGAACTTCGCTCCAGTAGTCCCATGTTCCACATATTTGTGAGAGAGCTCAAATTGCTTGATGACTTCCCGTGACTTGGCTTCGCCATAGAAAGGTACAACACGAAGATTAGGGGCCCAACGCTCAAATTCACGAACCCAATTAGTTATTGTTGAGTTAGGAACGACGACCAGAGCGGGCTGCGCTTTGAATTCACCAATGACTCTGCCTATGAACGACGACACCTGAACTGTTTTGCCCTGTGAACTGTGTTCAGTATCAGAATGCTAAAAGTATACTTTTACTCACTAAGCCCATATCATCTGCCAGAATACAAGGCTGTTTATTCCACCAATTATCACATAGCCAGTTGAAGCCGTCGAGCTGAGTGAAATTCAACAAAATAAACTTATAAAATCCGAAAGGGTACACACCTGGAATGGCATCAACCTCAACTTGGGATCTTGGCCGAGTTGGATCTCAGATGGATCTTTATACATCAAGCTCTTACGGTATTCGCCTTTGGTTCGCTTGTCAAGTGCAGCGGCATGTCCCTTCTTATGCTTGACTACTGTCACCTTCTGTGCTGATACGAAGCGGCGAAACGCAGCCTCAAAAGCAGCGTAAGTAGGATCAGAGCGATGAGGAGGGGTGTCCCAAGTAGCTAACGAAGGCGTCAGTTTGAATGTTACTGATAGGAAAGATTCTTGCGATAAACATACCTTCGTCGTAGCCCAGATCAACCCATTTTATGAAAGCCCAAATAACGAGATCTATGTCTTCGGGTTCTTCTCCCAACTTTCGCTTCATCCTTGTTTCAAATGCCTCTATCGATTCAGTAAAGCCTTTGGGAGGGACTTCGCCTTTGTCAAACATAGCTGCATACACCTGCTCGGCTTCCTCGTCACCCTCTTCTTCCTCCTCCCCCTCACTGACAATCACTTGAGTCTGCCGTCCCTTTCTCCCTCTTTCCTTACGAGGAGCACTTTTGGGAAGAGGTCTACGTAACAAAACCGACAGAACACGATCAACTGTCTTCCATTGTGAAGGGATCCTATCTTCAGCATCTGGCATTGCGGACGGTGCTTCAGCCGACGAGTATGGACTTGTTCTAGCCGACGCGTCTTGGACATCAGTGTCCTCGAAGATGTTCGATGGCTGGTCATTGAATCCTCCATGTTCAACAGTCTCATCCATTAGCTCTACTTTGGATCCTGAAGTGAGGAAGTTCTTCAACTTTGCGGGGTGCGTCGACAGAAGCCACATGTGCGGAACCCAGGTCGTTCGTTTGTAGCTACGATCGAGCCATTTAACGAGATACTCGCGAGGTAGAGAGCTCTTGTAGTTGACCGGTTCGGTAGGGGATTCATGAGAGTCAGCAGGGTAGGGTCGCCAGGCCAGAATCTTGTCCAAACTGTACTGATAAGAGAGGCAGTCGTTGCACAGCCACTTTTCTTGCAATCTTTCTGCAGTCTCGACTTCGTCTTCCTGAGAATCAGGCAAAGAAAGATGCTCATAATGAGCCAACCGTTTGCAGGTAAGACAGCGGAAAAGCAAAATAGAAGGCTGGTCCGAATGCGGGGAATCATTTTGGCTCTTGTCATTTTCAGTTGAAGGTTGCTGCTCAGTGTTGTTTGTTTTTTCTGCAGTATCTCTGATCTTCAGCACCGGATCAGGCTCAAGAGCAGTCTTCATGCATCCCATACAAATTCCACCCTTCATACACGAGCCTTGACATGGGCGTAAGTATACGAAATATTGGGCAAGTTACACTTACGAACCACATATGAACTCGGTTGTCTGATCGTATGCCAGTGTCGGTCGTTTGCGAGGGCCATCTTTAATCACATCAACATCTTCCCCTTCATGCTGTTTCAGCCATTCTTCGCGGTCGCGTTGTAGGGTAGCTTTCAGGATTTCATCTCGTTGTGTAGAGGCTAGGCATTTCCAGTGAGCCGCTACGGAGCACTTTAAACTGGAAAAAAAATTGATATGAAACCGTGATGCGATAGTAAACAGAGGTTCCTACCATTGAACCCATCCGCCCTTCTCTATTGCAGAACTTTCCTCATCTTCAGATTCTTCGAGATCATCGTCTTCTGTGCGTTTCTTCTTTTTGCCCTTTTTCGCTTTCTTGAGAGCTACCTGTAAGAGACGCGTGGCAGGGGCTTTGTGGCATTTTTCGCAAAACTGCCGATGTGCTCTAAGCGCTCTCGTCTCTTCATCCGGATCATAATCTATGTCATCCATGGACCGAAAATGACCATAGGCGGGACGAGCAGCTACATTGTATCTCTTCTTTGTTTTGGTCTTCTTCGGGTCCTTAGTTCCAAAAGAGTCTTGATAATCGCTATCCTGGGTCTCCTCATCGTCGTCGTCACCGTAATTGACCTTGTGACCTTTAGCAGAACGCTTGGAACGATGGTTAGGTTGACGAGTGACAACCCTGGCTTCGGAATCGTCAGAGTCGTCGTGAATATGCATGCGTCGAGATCGCCTCTTCTTAGGACTGAAGGGAGGCTTAACGCGAGTGCGTCTCAAGCTTCTACGCGCTGCGATAGGTTTGTCGCCGTCGCCATACTCGTCTTCCGAGTCTGACGCTTCAGAAGACTCATCGGATCCAGCAAAAGCACTTTCTGAGGCGGACCTATAGCTAACTTCTGCCTTGGTGCGGCCTCGATTCACCTTCCAATGGATCTTGATACGTGAAGCAGGATCTACGTCTGCAGAAGAAGGATCAAAGTTCTTCGGTACTAAACCGTGCTTGCGTTTGTATTCTAAGCAATGTTGCATTAACTTAAGAAAAATATCACATTTCGATCGTGACTACGCACCATATGATTCAATTAATTTACTATGGTGTTTTTTGAGAGCTTCTGCGGGATACTGCAGGATAGACACGTTAAAAATGCAGAAATTCGCGTCGCAGCAACCCGTAACGTACCGAGCGAAGAAGTTCATCCTGGTATCTAGCGAAATAGACAAGGCCCTTGATTTCATCTCTAAATTCTCCAGCAATCTCATCTATAACGATTTCTGGCTCGGAAACAAAACCCTCTGCTGGCATATCGGAATACTGCATCTTTTCTTCATCTGTCAAACGGGGAATCGACACGCATATTTGTTGAATGGGACGCGACTTGATAGTTTTCTCCTCGAGTTCCTGGACTGACGAATCAGGACTGAGGAGAAGAAGGGGGTCGGGGGCTTCATGGTCGATCATGGTCAGAGAGGAAAGCAACGCGTTGACCAAGTACCACCAAAATGAGCATGACTAATCAACGCGAAAATGCCGGCATCAACCAGACCTCAAGATGCTGCAACTTCACTCTGCAACGTTACTCATGGCAAATACGTGTCCCAGAGTCTACGGGAAACGAAGCAGACTAGAAATACGAAATACAAGTCTAGTCTAATCTATCTGTTGGCTCAGAATACATCCAATCTACACACTGCTCTGCCAATTCCTTGCCGTGATCTGAGGTGTTGACGCGACTTCAGTTGATGTTAAGAAAACAGGAACAATACCCACTTATGCAAAAAGCATGAGGAATGCCATGGTGTCCATGAATGACTTTCACGGAACTGGCATCGCCATGAAAGCAACGTAGTATCACATCCTTTTCCTGTCCTACCCAGTCATCCTGTTCAGCAAAGTAGAAGTGTAATTTGTTCTTGAATGCGTTTAAAACATCAGCCTCCAGGTCACGAATAGCATTCATTTCCTCGTGTGCCATGCTCAAACAGGAAAATATGCTGCGAGGAGAACTCAGCAGACTCCGGAGGACATTTACCTGCTCTTGAGGCCAATCCGAAAATATAAATGGTAGAATGGCTGAAGGAAGAAATTGTAACAGGGGTGATACCTTGGCAATGATGGAAGGTAAGGGAGGTTGAAATGCCCACTACAAAGGAGAAATTTGAACTCGAACATATTTTAACCATAACAGTGAACTTTACCTGTAAACGACGACCATTTGGTGAATTCCTTATCTGAGAAATAGTAGGGAAGAGTAAAAACAGAGATTCGACGTCCTCAGGATTATGCTTGAAAGCCTACAACCAATCAGATCGAGGAAGACGTTCATTTCACAGAACGGACCTGTAAACATATCCATGCTCCAACGCTATGCCCAATGAGTACAATTCTGGCGTGCGCATGAGTTTTTCTGATGGCAGAAACAGCTTCTATGACACTCTGGACTTGTGCCAATAACCCACATTCTCCTTCAGAGTCTACTGACGGGGTGTGTCCCAAGAGGGATTGAGCGAGAACCGATGTATCTTTTGCTTTGAGATGGGAATGAAGAGCAGAGAGGAACGGGATATAGAACTTGGCCAGTCCGGGGTTGCCTTTGAGAGTAATCAATTCAAGCAGGAGGTCGCAAGATCGTAGTTGGTACCTGGTACAAAGAACACCACTGTTCTCGTAGAGCCACTTAGACTAGGCCACCACAGACAGTGCCCACGAGCCAAAGGATATTTGTGTTCAAAGACGGCTTCGGTGTACTGGGAAGCAAGTTTAGTTGGAATTGGATGCAAGAAAGGGGGAAGTGTGGACATCTGGGAATGAATCAAAATAAAGTCAATTCAACGCGTTGACTGTAGTCTGCAACGACGGTCAATGTCGCGAGCTCCACCATTTCCTACTACTACCCGCAGGGGCCGTTCTCCCTCTCTGTCCAACTCCAATGTATCCATTTCACCCCCAATGCAAGCCCCCATGCCTACTAGACCTCTTCAGATAAATCGACCACCATCGCGACCGACAACTCCTAGTAATTCCAGCATTTCCACTTCGCCCCGTCCTATAAACCCTAGTCTTAATGGTCCAGCTCGTCCCCAAAGATCCGAACTGAGAAACCGAGCATCAGACTATTCCGGGTCTGAAAGCACTTACAGAGACAGTGTCGCTAGTAATTCGTTCTCGGATACTTCCCGGTCCCGTAATGCCAACAGCAATTCAAATACAGCTTTCTCCAGCTCCAGGAGCAAGCCAGCTCGTATGGGGAGTTCTCCACGCGATGCCGAAGAAACCACGCCAACTTCGTTGACCTCCGTAGTCTCTGCATTTAAAGCAGCTGGACGAAGGCGTGCTACGGAAGACGAAGTGGAATATCAAAGGGAACGTAGAAATGATATTGAAGCCGAGAAATCCAGACAACAGCGAATTAGGGAGAAAGCACCTGGCAGACGACCAAACCATAAAGCTCGTGCTGGAGACATTGATGGTACGCGTCTCAATCTTTCACGCAAGGCAAATTCTCACTTTCTTCCTTGGTGCAGCTATTCTAGATCAAATCAAGGACGAATGGGAGTTCGTAGTCGACCCAGATGTGAGCGCAATTGCAGCCTGGCATACTGAATTTTGAACGAGCATTGAATAGTTCAATACTGTGGACCTAGCTCTCCAGCTTTTGGATGACTCCCCCGCTTCTGGCAAGGACATAGAATCATTTCGCCGCACAAAACATACACTCTCGAAGGCATTGAAGGGTTCAGTTGACAGTGCGTCTCGAATTATATGCCCGTACAAATCTTAATCAATAAACGTCAGAGCATTATCAGGCGTTTGCTGCCTCTTTACCGCACCACGCCTCGCTCATCAACCACTTAACCGCAACACAAACCCAAATTGACGAAGCTCGGACTTCTCTCCAAGAATCAAAAGACGCACTCGGAAGTAAACGAGCTGATCTCGTACAGCTTTGGTCTCGAGGTCAAACTCTAGAGGAAATGATGCGTCTTCTAGATCAAATGTGTGTTATAGCAACAATCGCGATGGCATTGTTTTTGACCTTTCTTTTTCAGTGAACAACTGAAATCTGTGCCAGACGTGTTGGAGACTCTTATGTCTGAAAAGCAGCTTTTACAAGCATCTGTTCTCCTCATTCGGAATCTCAAGATTATTAACAAACCTGACATGCTTGAAATAGGGGCTGTTTCCGACCTCAGGGCCTATCTGACAAGTCAGGAAGTTGTATGTGCCACGTTCATTAGTCTCGGAACCTTCCTCATAAGTATTCCAGGCACTGCGCGAAATCTTGGTAGATGAGCTTCATAGTCATGTATACCTGAAGACATTCTGGTGTGAATCGCGATGGGCTCCTTACACACCAAACCAACGCTCTTGTAAGTTATTCAGAGTCTTGTGCCTTCGCTTTTTTCTCACACCTCATAGTTCCCAAAGTGGAATTTGAATCGGAAACAGACCTCAAGCTATCAGTTCTCCCTCCATCATCACCATCATCGCCTTCCTTTCATCAAACTCGACTTACTCGCTATCTCAACAACCTCACTCTCCGGCCTAATGACCCGCCAGTTGATGTCAATGGAGGTAATCCTCGTAACAGCACGTTGGGCATCCCTATGGCTTCATCTTCAGGCTCCCAAACTACGACCAACCCCGAGAGCGACTCGTTTTCGTATATTGAAACTGTTTTGGAATCCCTGGCTGTCCTAGGGAAGCTTGGAAGTGCTCTTGACATTGTTGCTCAACGCCTTTCCAATGAAATATACTCCTTGATTGATTCGACTTTGGACGAGGTCTCTGACAGAGCTGAATTTGGTCGGCGGAACTCGATGATAACGCCCTCTTTCGTTGTAGAGCGATCAGAGGGCGTCTATATCATTCCCTCCGATCCAGCGGCCTTTCTCTCGGGTAAACCTCAGCTGATGAGCGCAACGTCACTACGGCTAGCAGCCATGGAGTCGTCGGCGCAACAAGTGGACCATGAAATCATCAAGGACTTTTTCTGGACACTATTCTCCAAAATGGACGCTGTTGCCCAAAGCTTGAGGGTAGTGTATGAAGTGGCCAATCGAATAGGATCAGTGAGTACTCGGCTTCATGGGATCGACTTTGTTTCATACAACTTGTCTTCCAGCGCAGGGATTTCAAAGACTCTTCAGGCACCAAACCTGGTGCTCTGTTTTCTCTCACTGACATCTGGATCTCAGTTCAAGCAGAAGTGAGGAAATTGATTTTTTCGAATTGCCGAGTTGTTGACACCTTGTCTAGATCAAAACCTTGATATACGATTATCTGACCAGTGAAGAGGAAGGGAACCTGACCGGGAGGAATCCGATATCTTCAATAAATGAAGTCCTTCGTGAGGGACGATTCACCAGGGACAGAAACAAGGTATGAGTTCGCATTCTAAGAGCGAAGTGTTAAGAACATTATCATTACAGACTATCTACCGCTTTGCTGACACGGATGCCAAACTCGTTAACAAAGAACTCAGACCCCACGAAGATGAACTCACGCAGGTACTCAAGGATACTATGCCAGGGTTGGTCCAAGGGCAGGCCGACAATGCCGTACAATCTGTACTTTCGAGCGTTGGGACAGATGACCGTCTATTGGGTGCAGGACAACATCATCGGCTATTGATCAAACCGAATCCTTTCCTTGTCAATGTGCTATTACAACCTACGTTGGCCTTCCTGGAACGTGTCGCTGAGGTTCTCCCCTCTGACATGGAATCAATACGTGCGCTCGGCACAGTATTGGACAACTTTGTTCTCCAGGTCTACCTTCCACAATTGGAGGAGAAAGTGTCCTTGTTGTTCCATCAAGCAGTTACTGGTAATTCGCGATTCCATGTACAAAATTCATATTAACACCGAGTTAGGACCCGATGCATTCCAACCAGATGTGTTCTCCAAAAAGTTGACATCCGAACCACTAATGAAGGTAGCTCTATTACACCTCCGATCCCCGAACGCTAAAGGCGACCCATTTGTAGGCTAGTATCCAACTAATGGCTTTGATCAATTCTCTGTGTGCTATGCTCCAAATGACACCGTTTCATCGAGAAAATTATTCTCGGCTTATTCTGGGAGTCGTCATTCAATTCTACCAACGGTGCAGCGATCGATTCCAAGACCTCGTTTCTCACTCAACGCAAGATGATTCCATGACTCCTCACATTGCATTGTCTGCGCAGTGGGCCCAACGTTCTGAAATTACGCCATGTTTCACGGAATTACTCGCTACGTCTGTGAGTGATCAGGAACTCGATATAGCTGTCTTGCCATCTAATATCCGGACGCAGGAATCCGACACCGAGCGACTAGATAACCTGTGCAGTCAAGAGACTCAGCTTGAATTGGAATGCCTAGGCCAGGACACAGTGAAGAAGATGGACCTCGTTCCCTTAATTCGCAACCTAGCTTCACTAGCCAATTTGCATCAAACCATTGTAGGTGCCGCCACGTATGATTTGTTTCACCAACTTACTGCAAGGCAGGCATGGTTCACGTCGGAATTGAGCTCCTTGAAAGACCGTACCGATGACATACCCCCTACACCACAAAACCTGGAACCGTTATCTGCTGCGCCTTATACTCCTCAACCTCTCTTCCAGTCTCTTCTTTCACCTACTGATCAGATCAGCCTTCCACTTACAAAAGAGATGGCATTGTGAGTTGAAGTGTGGCCTTGCTGGATTTGACTTTTTTTATCAACCCTGAACAGACGTTTCCAAGCTCTGCTCAAAACATATGAACAGCTGGCCGAGCTCATTCTAGTGACCATTCGTATAGACGTCCGGTGCAGAGCATTGCACTTTTTGGATTTGGCGATGCGCGTGAGTTGCTTATTGGTGGTGTATTTTCATGCTGATACACTCTTCCATAGGGCAATTATTCCATTGATAACGAAGCGAGCGAACCTGATCCCCATATCATTGATCTCAATAATGATCTCACCGAGATCGATGACTTGGTCTCTATGTATCTTCCTCGGAAAACGAGAAAGTATGTATTAATAGTTGACATTCATATTTCTCTCTCTGATGTTTCCCGATATCAGCTTCGTTTTCGCGGGGTTGAGTGGTTTAATGGAACACATCCTGATTTCCAGTGCGCGCTGTCTACAACATCCGAATAAGTTTGGAATCCGCAAAATTATGCGAAATATCCTGGCCCTGCAACAGTGCGTCAAGACAATCGCCAGTAGCAAACAAAGCAAAGATTTCGAGCGCGCCAAGCGCTACTTCTCCTTGTTTTTCTTATCTCCTCAGGCAAGTTGGATTTCGTGAGCCTTTTCACAACTTTTAGTGATACAGGAATTGCAGGAAATGCTCGAAGGCATCCAGAAAGAGCAGGCGTTTTCTTTCGACGAATATCAAACCATGTTGGCACTTCAGTGCGGAGTGGATCCCAATTCGTCTGATCCTCGGACATCTCAGGCAACAAATAGGAATTACAGCATGTATGTCATAGAACTACATGGCTTGGATATTGAGGGGTCTTAGTGACTGGTTCATTATCTTTCCGATACCTTTTCGTACTTACTATCTTTGTGTGAGGGACTGTTATTGTATCATAGAGTCAGAGGATATCTTTCTGCTTATTCGAATCGCCTTGTGTGTCGCCAGTATTCAGCGTATTAGCTACATAGTCGACTTTCAAGCATACTTCTTCAAGTTCGAGATATGGGATCCGAACGGTTCACATGACTTTCCACTCGTTCCGAACCCCGAACCGAGTCCCGTTGGACAAAAACGTTCACACCGGTCGACATTGAAATTTTCAATAATGATTCTACCTCTTTTGGGTTTCTTCCCTTCATGGCTTCCAACCCAGTCGAGAGTCGACCTCTTTGGCCGAGTGAAAATGCACGAGGTTATAGAATCCCAGACCAACGTTTTGGCACGGTAAGATAGTGGGCTTATTTTACGGTCTAGGGCATGTTCATTGACAAAAATGAAGCTTGGAAACATCAAAGTCGTAGCCATCGGTGCGGGTATCTCTGGCATCTGTCTCGCCCACGATGTTCAAGATCATGGCGAGAACATTGAACTCACCATTTACGAAATGGGTAACGGCTTTGGGGGTACATGGTTCTGGAATAAGTGAGTATCGTGTTAATATCTTTGACTTGAAGATGAGAAATCCTTCAGATATCCAGGCTGTCGATGCGATATACCCTCCGTTAACTATCAGGTCAGTCGATACGCACACATGTAAGTACAAATTACTCAACTTTTACTCAGCTTTCATGGAGCCCAAAGACGGACTGGCGAGAGTTTTATGCGACGGCTCCAGAAATTCAGAAATATTACGAAGATCTAGTAGAAAAGTAATTCTTCTTCTTTATCTTCCGCGTCCATCTCATGACCTTTGCAGATTCGGTCTTCAACATTACTTTCATCTCTCCCACGAAGTGATCCGGGCAGAATGGCTTGACGCTTCTAACAAGTGGCGACTGACAGTTCGTGGGCCTGATGGCAAAGAATTCGAAGATGAGTGTGATGTGTTTATCAACGCTGGTGGTAAGATTACTGTTCCCAATATGTACATTTCAAGTTGTTAATTTCCATGTTAGGCGTGCTGAACGCGTGGAGATGGCCTGATATCAAGGGTTCGAGTCTTCCTGCACAGTCAGACGTGTGATGGTGATCTCTATGACAGGTCTCCACGATTTCAAAGGGACTCTGATCCATACCGCACGCTGGCCGGAGGATTTCGACCATAAAGGTAAACGAGTTGCGGTCATAGGATCTGGAAGGTGTGAAATGAAATCTCGAGATGTATGTTCGAAGGTTTAATGTCTGTTACAGCTCTGGTATACAGGTGCTAGCAACGATCCAGCCCGAGGTCAAGCAGCTTTATCATTGGATTCGTTCTCCTACCTGGATTACTCCTGCATTTGCTCAACAATTCGCAGCTCCAGGAGGAAAGAATTTTGAGTGTAGGTAACATTTGGTGCACCATTATTCCTACTAAGCATGCGTACAGACACTGAAGAGCAGAAGAAACGTTTTGCTGAAGATCCTTATCATTCGTTGAAATATCGGAAGATGATCGAGGTACTGGCTTTTTCCCTCTCAGTGCTACCATAGCTTACCTTCCCAAGTCCGAGTTAAACCAGCGTTTCAAGTTCATCGTTCAAGGAACGCCAGAGCAAAAGGCTGTTCTAGACGTCAGTTTTTCTTCCTTGCCTTTGCGTGTACCTGTCTGAACATTGGACAGTTTGCGAATGCCGATATGCGTAAACGACTGCAAGGGAACCAACGTCTTATAGATGCTATCGTCCCAAAAAAGTTTGTTGTCGGCTGTCGAAGGCCAACTCCCGGAAATGGTTATCTAGAAGCCCTCCTGGAACCAAACGTTCATGTCTTTACCGATATGTTTGAGAGAATTACTGAAAAGGGATTCATCGATGCGGAGGGTAAGGAATATGAAGTAGACGCTATTGTTTGTGCTACGTATGTCTTTATCCCTCATTCGAGGTTGGTGCTGACTAGTTCGATAGGGGCTTTGATACGAGCTTCGTGCCCCGATTCCCTGTGATCGCCAAAGGCGTAAATGTGCAAGATAGATGGAAAAATTATCCAGTAGACTCTGTGAGTTTTCGACTTTTATGCTAGCTACGAAATTTAATGAGAATCTAGTACCTATCCATGGCTGTCAAAGGAACGCCCAATGTAAGCTTACTTATTCGATACCACATCCTGCAGAGTTTGCTAAATGAACTCACCTCCTAGTACTTTATGTATTACGGACCCCACGGGCCCACCGGCCACGGTTCAGGTGCCCCAATGATTGAAGCTAGTAAGCCTCTCCTCATCCACACCTAAACAAAAACACCAAGCATTGGTTAAATAAACAGTGACCCGATGTTTCATGAAATTCATCAAAAAGATGCAAACAGAAAACATCACCTCGGTCACGATCAAAGACAAGGCAGCGGATGATTTCAACGAACATCGAGATTTGTATCTGAAAAGGACGGCATGGGCGGGTCAGTGTAGTTCGTGGTTCAAACCTGGACCTGATGGTAAGCAAGAACGAGATTGGTTTGGCTAGTACTTTCTGAAATGATAGCATATAGCGAGTCCGATCATGTTTCCTGGTAATCGGGTGTTGTTTATAGAATTGTTGACGAATCCTCGATGGGAGGATTGGGATTATGAGTATGGGTATGCAGGGAATAGATTTGGGTATCTAGGTAATGGGTTTACGATGAGGGAGATTGATGGTCGGGGTGAGTGAACCTGCTCTTTTCCTTGTACGCCTTGCTGAAAGCAATCTAGACAACACGTTCTACTATGGTCTATTGGACGATAAAGACGAACAGCCCGACTATTCTGATATCCGGCCCATGTATGCTAGTGTATGATGAAGTCTTTATTTTTATGGATATATGTAAATTGTAAATTACAACAGGGTAGATGTGGAATGGGATATTGCGATGGTATACATGTGGTATACAGACAAGTCTATACAGATGATGGATGTAAGGATATCGATAGCAAGAAAACAGCCCCTCGTAAAGTCGTAACATACAAAAGAAAGCATTATAAACGTCCAAGAAAGTAGAGTACACTGTATCACCGCCTCTTGCTCAACACCCTCTTTGACGGCTTGGCCGACAATGACCTGGACCTATCCATCGCCTGAGCCTCGATATTCTCCCAAGAAAGTGAAGAAGTCGGCACAGGCCTTTTCACAGGCGGAGGCAAGTCCTTTACATTTGAAGGAGCCACGGACATGCTCTCCCGTTTTCTCAGCACACTTCCCGATTTCGGAGGTGGGCCAGTGAGTGGTGCCATCCCTGAACCGAATTGTTGCGCAGAGATGGAACGAGAATGATGAGGTTGTGATGAGCCGTGGCCAGGGGAACGGTGAGCAGCTTTGTTATTAGGAGATCGGGGTTGACCTTGTAAAGGAGCGGGCATCACGAGTTGTTTAGGCAAATGACGAGGTCTTAGACCTCCATTCGTGGCTGTAGATGTGGTTGTACCGAGGGAAGGGTGGATACTAGATGCTTGTTGTCGTCGTGGTGCATATTCGGCCGAAGGAACTGTGCTAGCATTGTCCGCAGTATAGGCGTTACTATTACTATCCATGGAATAGTGACGCTGGGTGTTAGACGCTCTAGGTGGACCCATGCCGTCTACCGGGACGTCATACCTAGCACTTGGAGGCAGAGAAGTGTGTTTCTGAGGAGGACCAGGAGCGAAACTGGGGTTGTAAGGAAGGTTGGGACGCGGAACGGGATAATGATTACTCTGAGATGTGCGATCCGAGGCATAAGAAGGTTCTCGAGACATGTGCGATGGGAATGCAGGAACACCGGTGACATTAGTAAATGGTGGCTGATTGCTTTGAGATGTACGATCCGAGGCATAAGAAGGTTCTCGGGACATGTGTGCTGGGAACGCAGGAACACCGATAGCATTAGTGAACGGTGGCTGACTACTTTGAGATGTACGATCCGAGGCATAAGAAGGTTCTCGAGACATGTGCGCTGGCAACGCAGGAACACCGTTGACGTTAGTAGATGGTGGCTGAACAAAAGGTTCGCCATAAGCATAACCTTGAACATTCGAACCCAAACCATTATTCTGAGAAACAGGCTCTACTCGCACGGGCCGGGGATGATCGCCGTACAAGGCTCTGCCGACCATGTCTACCGCGTCACGTTCTCCCTGTGGGCCACCAACCGAAACGTCATTGTTGACACTATGATTCTGTTGGATCTGCTCGGGTTCGAACCAGGAACCGAGTGCACCCTCCAAGGTACCATCGCCTTGATAGGCAGCGTCTTCTTCTTCTCCCTCAGAGATACCTCCATAAATACCATCTTCCGGACGATTATCTCGTGCATCATCATCTTCATCAACCTCCTGGATATCGCTGACCTGACGTCGGTGTCCTGCGTCATTCCATGGATTAGGAAGTGGACTGAGAGGGGCTGGTTTTGGGGAAGGTGTATTTTGACGGGAGCGCGGCGGAGAACCGAGATGATGAGGTCGAGGATGATGCAGATTCTGCAGCCGGCGCGGCTGGGGGGTATTGGCTCGGGAGGAATACGGCGGAGGAGGCGATGAAGGACTGATGATGATGGGTTGTTGTGGATGCGAAGACAACATTGGCTGTGATTGTTGTTGTTGGCGACTGCCTTGTTGATTTTGTTGTGGATTCCGAGGAGGTCTAGGTGGCGTCACAGCTTGTATCGGGGGATCGATGTATGGATGAAAATCGTGGGGGATGACTTGTCCAGGACGGAGATTGAGAGAAGTACCAAAGGAGACAAAAGGCACGATTGGAATGGGACGAGGCTGAGCAAGTAAATAAAATATTTAAAGACGTGAGATAATCAAGATATATGAAGAAACCATACATTTCGATGATCCAGCGAGAGAGAACGAGAGAGCTGAGCACATGTGTTATTCAAGACAACGGTAGAGCAACAGATCTTTATTACGTACCTGCCCGGCCATCTCGTCCAGAGGAGCTGAAATCTTTTTTGCGACTTCATAAGGACTCCCATGATGGAAAGCAATCCCCGCAGGGTTTGTCTCATCCATCTCATCTATGGGATCCAGCCCAGCTTTGATTGGGGCTGTGTTTGAGCGTACCGGGACGTCTATCTGTGGTTTACCCCGAGGAACTTCAGGTGCGGAGATATGTCGGGGAGGAAAAGGACGACCAGAGTCTGCAACATCCTGGACAGGCTTTACAGACGCGATGGACGACGACTTGGACTTGAACAGAGGCATTGACTCGTACGAGGATGGAGGAGTATCGAGAGAAGACGACTGGGAAGTAGAAGGGGTGGCAGACAAAAAGTCTACAGGGTCGTCTTCATAAGAGTCATTGGGGGAACTGTGCAACTGCGTAGACGCTTCTTCCTCAGAGAGAGTAGACGACTCGGACGAGAATGGTATGTGATTGGGACAAGGGTTGAAGCCGGGATGTCCTGGCACAGGAGAAGAGCTTGGAGGATCCGGATTGGTCACGAAAAGTGGATTGGAACGTGGGTCAGGTGAGAATGCTGGATCATCGTATATTTCTGGTGAGACGTTTCTCATCATGGCAAGATTACCAGGAAAGGATGGTTGAGATGAAGAAGGCTCGTCGGTATCTTGCAGGTGCGCAGGGGTTGATTTCGCTGAAGATGAAGTGAACAGGTTTGCAAAGAAGCTGGTCTTGCCACTGGACATAGACCTCCGGGTTGCTGCATCACGCTTGGCGGTGTCGAGTTGAGTTGAACTGACGCTGAAAGGCTGTGGTGAAGAAGCGGAAGCGGTTGGATCCCGAGCTTTGCTGCTAGGTGCCCAAGAGTTGGATTTGGATTTGGGCCTTTTCGTCAACATGACGATCGACGGCGCAGCCAGTCAATGCAAGTAAAGGAGAGGAATGAAAAGAGAGGACAAGTTTAAAGAAGATGACGCGAGGCGTGCCATGCGACAAATAGATAGACAGCCCTTTCAGGCATTCTTCATTCATCCACACAATCACAGAAGTAGAAACTAGGAAAGTACAAGTAGACTAGTCGGATAAAAGCAACAGTTATCTAGTCGACTGCGCGTGTCGGCAAATATGCGTCTGCAGTCTTTCCTTATTAGGGGTCTGCGACCACCCGTGGGCCGTCGTCAAGGCGGGACGCGATATTGGGTTGCTGCTGATCCCATCATCGTCGACTACGAAAACACGATTACAAGCATATTTGCCCGACAGAACACGTTGCCATGAGCCAGTAGCACTAGAACTGGAAAAAAATTGGACAGGGCGTAGACAAACACATGTAAACTGCAAGGTCCATCAAGATTCAACCGACTGTTCTTGAGAACTTGAGAAGGTTAGACAGACTCTCCCACCTTTATGCTAGGCCGGCCTGCTTTCTTCTCGACTGCCAGGTCCATTCATCGCTTTCTTCCTACTCTCCAATTTCACCCTATCTTCCTCTAAATCGACTCTTACCGGCCTTGAATTGCTTATTTTCCTGCTCTTATACATACAGCAGCCATACAGTCCATTCTTGGTGCCAGATCTCGTAGAATGTCCTTCTTCTCCAGGAAGAAGCAGCAACCCCAGCAACCTGCACCCGCTGCCAATGTTGTCACCGTCAACCAGTCTCCCAGTGCTGCTTTAGCACAAGTTGCTGGAAGCGCAAGCAAAGACAGCACTCTTTCTCAGACCCCGCCCCAATCAAACTCTCTCAGAGGCGACCCAACCTATGATTCGTGAGTCTTTCTTCAATAGTCCCTAATGGTCTTGGCTCAAATACATCACTTGTCCACCTGGAAACCGTATTGCTGGCAGTAATGGCACCAACTTGCCTCCTCCCTCCTCTGCTCTACAGCAGCAACGACTCCCTGGTTCACCTGTTCCCCAAACCCCAAATACAGCCCAGCAACCAGGGAACCGACCCTCTTATCCCTGGTCTGCTCGCCGTCTTGTCTTACCTCCCCCGCTAGTCCTCAGCAGGCCTGGCATTGTCCCTCCCACAAACCCTTCCCCATCACCATTCCCTCGGTACGGTCACGCTCTACCCGCTACTGCAACTACCTCTGGAGAACTCTATCTTTTCGGTGGTCTCGTCCGAGAATCAGCTCGCAACGATTTGTACCAGTTCAATGTCCGGGAACTGTCGGCTACCTTGGTCCAAACAAGTGGTGAAATACCCTCTCCAAGAGTAGGCCATGCAAGTGCGGTCGTTAGCAATGTTCTTATAGTTTGGGGAGGTGACACCAAAACGGATCCCAAGTCGGCACCCCCGAACGGAGCTCAGGATGACGGCCTGTATTTACTCAATCTAGGTCGGTCTAGCTTCCTTTGGGCGTGTACTAGTGCAACTCTAACTTTCTGCTACAGTGTCCAAGGAATGGACCCGCGTCGCCGTCGGTAGTCCTGCGCCCGTCGGGAGATATGGACATGCGGTATCTATGGCACATACTTCCAAGTTTATCGTATTTGGTGGTCAAGTCGACGGGGAATTCCTCAGTGATTTGTGGTCATTTGATCTTAATTCCTGTGGGTTTACTGCTCTGCTGCCATCTGATGTCACTGAATTTTGTTCATCATATAGTGCGAACCAAAGCGGCTTGGGAGTTGATCGAACCCACTACCCCCGAACGACCCGCTCAAAGAACTGGTCACGTCTGTGTTACCCATGGTGATCGACTTATTGTGTGAGAACCCCTGGTTTGGACAAATTGCTCACAAAGCTAACTCATTCTAGTTTTGGAGGAACAGACGGACAATATCACTACAATGATACTTGGTCTTTTGATCTAAATACAAGGCAGTGGTCGGAATTGACATGTATTGGGTTCATTCCCGCACCGCGAGAAGGCCACGCAGCTGCTCTTGTGGACGATGTGATGTATGTCTTTGGTGGTCGCGGTGTTGACGGTAAAGACCTTGGAGATTTGGCTGCTTTCAAACTGTCTAGTGCGTATTCTCTATTCAAGACCCATAATCGTGTCCTTAATTTCTGGCAGACCAGCGATGGTACATGTTCCAAAATATGGGTCCTGCTCCAAGTGGAAGGTCTGGTCATGCCATGGCAAGTATAGGCCCGAGAGTATTTGTTTTGGGTGGCGAGTCGTTCACCCCTTCTAAACCCGAGGATTCAAATTACATTCACGTCTTGGACACCAGTGCGTAATTGTGGTACCTAGAGTCTACTTCCAGAACTGACACAATCCCTAGAACATATAAAATATCCCGACGCCAACAAGGGACCTCCCACACAAAATGGTGCCGCTCCTCCCCCTCAGAATCCCGCTCGCAAATCTTCTATCAGTGCCACACAACCTCAAGCTATTGTTCGATCCATGTCTCCCTTGCAGGGCTCAGAGGAGGAACAACGTCGAGCCATGTCCCCCACAAATAACAACCCAGCTCGTTCCATCAAGCCCGCCGCGAACGGTGTAGCCGCTCAACCATTCCCCGGTGGTGCCAATGTCAAAGGCAAAGCACCTATGCGTCCTTCCCAAGATGATTCCGGCGCAGATGACGATTCCATCCCACCAGATTCTATTGTCATGGCTCGCTCAAAGTCACCAGAATCACGTGCTAAAAGTCCTATCGCAAATCGTTCGATATCTCCCAACGGAGAAGAACCCGGTCAATCTCCGAGCTTGGCTGGTGTCACTATGGCTATGAATGGTCGTTCTTCTCCGGCCGTTGACAGAGCAAGAGCGTCACCCACGGTCAATGGTCACGTTGCAACCGGGTCTCGTAATGGGTCTATTGGGAACGTCACCGCAGATTTAGTACGGGATCTAAAAGTCAAAGAGATGGAGATGGAGGGCCTCAAGAGGCAGATGGCTTGGATGAAGGAAGCTCTGAATCAAGCTCACAAGTCTGGGTTTGTGTATACCGAGAGGGATCTCGGACTTGACGAGGACAATGATTCTGCGGCTCAAGCAAACAACCAGTTGATCCTAAAGTTCAAGCAGTTCAAGGCTCAGATGCAGGTATGTTTTCTGACGTGAGTCATGAATGGAACTCTTTACCAATCTCCACACAGGCTGCAATGGCAGAACAGGCCAAACGGGCTTCAGAACATGTTGCTGATGCCGAGCGGATCAAAGTGACTGCTGCGCAAGAGGCTGCCTACTACCGTGCTAAAATTACCGCCTTGGAATCTTCCAACGAGTCGGAAGCTCTTCGTCTGGAGCGTCAGCGTGCTTCAGAACTCGAAAAGGACTTATCTGCAGTGATGAATGAGCGTTGGACGCAAGATAGAAAGATTAATGAACTCAACGACTCGTTGGCTCTCCAGACAACTTTATATGAGCAAGCCGAAGCTCGCGCTGCTGATGCCACCAAACGTGCAGAAATGTTGGAGGAGTCTCATGAACGGGTAGTACGACAACATTCTGATATCCAGCAGCGTCATAACAATTTGGAAGGTCAACTCCGAGATCACGCAGATAGGCTTTTATCTTCAGCTTCATCTCTTGAACAAAGTCAGGCGGAAGAAACTGCTCTACGTGCTCAAGTCGAAGATCTCACCATGTCTCGTGAACAACATCTTCGCGCTCTCGAACAAGCACGAGTGGCACTGCAAGCTGCTTCTTCTCGTGCAGAAGAAGTCGACGATCAATATCAACGTGCTCGCGAACGGATAACGACTCTAGAAGCCGATATCGCCGAATTGAGAGGCGAGATTGAAGCGCGAACTTCCGAAGTCGAGGCTACCCGTGCACGATTGACTGATGTTGAAAATTCATGGGCCAAATCTCGTGAAGAAGCAGATGCTTTCCGAGCCTTGACAACGGGGGGTCTAGGAGAGCTTTTGGATTTCCATCGTGATCTCAAGACTGACGAGGATAGGTTGGCTCGGGGACATGCAGAGAGGTTGCAGGCTGTTGAGACAGAGGCGGATAGTTTGCGCAAGATGTTGAAGGAGGCCAATCAACGTCTTGAGGATTCACAGAATAAACTGGTCGAAGAGCATCGTCGTGCTCGGGATCACGAATCTTCGAGTGCAACGCTGCAATCTCAAATCATATCCCTCCGTTCTCAACTATCGAGTGCTCTCGTCGATATTGGTCATCTCCGCAAGGAACTAGTAGATAGGGAAGCCGAAGTCAAAGACAGTAGGAAGGAGCATTCTGAAGTTAGCGTCAAGTTGGGCATGCTCCGGGCGTACTTGTCTGAGAATGGCGTTAGTGTCGACGATGAGGATGTCTTGACTCGATCAAGGTCCGATACAGCATCACCTATCGTTGTTGCAGAGCTTGAAAGCCAACTTGCAGAACGATCTCGTTTGCACGAGACTGCGGTGCGCGATCTTCAGCAAGCTATGCGCCACAATCGCGATGTGGAAGCTCAAGTCAACCAACTTTCGACGCAGCTTGATAGGTTGCGTTCTACTCAGACTCCTTCTGTGACAAATTCGTCTGATGCAGAAGCTCGTGCTGAAGAGGCTGAACGCAAACTTGAAGACACTGAGCGGGCATACAGGTCGAGAATGCAGCAGATGGAAGAGGACTATCAACTCGCTGTCCACTATGTGAAGTGAGTTTTTCTCTTTGTTTGCTTTTAGCATCGATCTGACTTGTATGCAGGGGCACTGAAAAAATGATGCGTAGAATGAGAGATGAACTAACGAAACAGAAAAATTCCAACACGGCCCTCCAATCCGAGCTCGATTCTCTTCGTAATGGCAGACCTCGTGTTAACGGACGTGGAACTCCTTCATCTGATGAAGGGAACGATACTCTTCGTTCGCAGCTTACCGACTCGCAAAGACAGTTGCAACGAGTTCAAAGTGAAAACTCTGAATTCCGTGTACGATTTAATTCCATGGAGAAGGAGCTAGAGAATTTGCGAGACAACCTAGTGGCTTCACAACGAGAGTCTGATGACCGTCTTTCCCAAGTTGAAGAGCTTCAACATGAGGTGGAGCGGCTGCGATCCTCTCTGGTCGTCGCTCGAGGAGGAAACGAGGAGACATTGTTGGAAAAACTCAGCAACGAGAATACTACCCTGCGCCGCGAAAATGAGCAGCTCTCGCATAAAATTGGTCTATTGTTGGAGGTCGACCAACCCACCTTTGGTCAAGGACGACCGTTATCAGGCATCTCTGCTCGACGTGTCAGTACGTCGAGCTCAGAGAATGCACTTGCCTTTGAGCATCTTTCAAGTGAGCTTGACGACTGGCAACGTCAACTTGCCAGCTCGATGAGCAACCGGCGACCACTGAGTGATCTTGACTCGGAACCCATTGGATTCGAACGAACAAGATCCCCTCCACACCGTTCATGACCTTTTCTTATTCGTACTGTATCTATTATTTCGCATATACCCTTCCCATCTCGACTCGTCGGTTGCTTACACACTCGCTTGGATTTTCATTAATTTACTCTCTATGCTTTGTTTGGTGTTTATATATTCATTCCATGAACAGCAGGTAGCTGTTGTCAATCTCCGTACAGCAAAATAATTATTGGGCACTGTTAGACTTTTGCGTCCATTCAATAGCTTTTTGTTTGACCATCTCGGCACCCTCTTCATCACCCAGTCTACGTTCCAGCTCTAACCATTTTTTGAAGAAGGCTCTGGATAGACACGAATGTATGAGCTAATGTTTATATGAATGAATGCAGATGAACGCTTACTTGGCCTTGTAACTGGTCATCTTTTGTTGCAAGACCCTATCGAATAGGTTTCTATGTACTCGAGTGAGTATATTGGATTGCAAAACCAAACACGCCATACCTTATACTTTGAATATTCGACTGTCCAGCTTCCATATCAATGTAGACGGACCATAGATCCCATCGCTTGGGATGAGAATCCACGATGCCTTCGAAAAGAGTCTTTCCTCTCTCGGGTTCACCGAGCTTGTACTCTAGCTGAGCAAACTTGGATATAGTTTTCAGATCTGAATCAAAGGTCAAATACAGGTCATAGAGAACACGTCTGAAAAGGACTCACGTTTCCGTTTTTCCAAACTCTGCAGTGAACGCGAAAGAAGTTTCCTGCTCTCTTCAATCTCTCCCCGACGAAGGTAGTGTTCGGCAAACAATGTCCAGACTTTGGAGCTGTACCCGAATTTCTTACAGGTTTTCTTGTACTGTTCTTCGGCTTTCTGCTATAAGAATTAGAACGGAACTAGCGATTTTCCAAAATGAACACATGCCTGATGCTTATCCGACTGGTCAAGGATGGACGCAAGGCGAAGATGAATCGTTTTCGAATCATTGGCTCGGGATGCCTCTTTGAAGACCTTGTCCAGCGTATCATCTGTGCCATAGACATTTTCCAAGTTGATCAAGGCAGTCCACACGTTCAGCTTCTCCTGCTCTTCACGGAAATTGATTGTCTGCAACGCTCTCCGACCTATCTCGCGCGCCTTGTCGATTTCGGAAAGCTGGAGTTGGAAGGACATGTATTGTATCCAAAGATAGGAAGAATTCGGGGATCCCAAAAGTAATCGTTCAAAGTCTGCATTGGATTCTGGTGCCTTGGTGTGCATGTCGGCCGTGAGGTCCTTCTCGATCTCTTTTCTCTTCTTCTTTTTCTTCTTGGCGGGAGCTTCGTCGTCCGTGTCCTCTGAAATGTCGCTCGCACTGTCTGCATCTACTGACGTAGAGGGTCCAAACCACTGGAAGCCACTGTCAAGTTTCAGAGGTCCTCCTGATGGATGAGTCACGGTTTTGACGGTGGACGTTGAAGGTTGAGATTGCTGCTGGAAATCGATATCAACGGCCATAGCATCGTCGTCGTCGTCACTCTCCTCTTCATCCACTTCGACATTCCCACCGTGCTCGTCCTCCTCTTCAGACTCGGATCCATTAGCTGCCGACGTATCCATGACACCCAAAGCTTGCGAAGGATTGTCATCCTTGTCATCCTTGTCATCGCTCTCGTCCTCCTCCTTGTCATCTCCCGATAATAACGATGGCTTCAGGCTGAACGATATCCTACGGTCCTTGACAGCAAGAACGACTGCCTTTACACGGTCATTTTCTCTGAATCCACGTAACGCGATACTGGCATCAGCGTCTTTATTATCGGATAGCTGCAAACAGGGTCCATTAAGTGATAAGCAGAGGAGTAAATCTCAGTTCTACCTACCTCTGACTTGTGGCAAAGACCACTCAGTTTCGAGTCTTCGATCTGAATAAACAAGCCATATTCTTCTATTCGCTTGACTATTCCGTCGACTACCTGACCAGGAGTAAGGTCTCTGTCCTTCAGAGACGCTGACCTTGTCAAGTCACCAGAGCGGAAAGACATTTCGACCTTTTTGCCTTCGACATCCACGCTAACAAAAATGATCAGTTTTGTAACCAGGACATAAACAAGGCGCAATGTCTAACCTGAGAATGCGCCCTTTGACTAACTGACGCTCTTTGAACTGTGGCTTCCAGTCTTTGATGTACTGAAATATTTAATTAATCTCAATGTTCCTGCAAAAGCGAGACCGACTCACCTCGTCGAACAGCTCACGGATTTGGACTCGAGCATCAATATTCCGACCAATAGTCACAAAGAGCCCATGTTCAGCAACGCTTTTAATGAACCCTCTCACTGTCTGACCAACATGCAGATCATTGATATCATTGATCTCGCGATCCACGACGTCGGTTGATTGATTGGGGTACAACCTAGACTGACGAGTTGAAAGCATCAACTGCTTCTTGTCTTTGTCAACGGAAATGACAGCCGCTTTCAAGATAGTCTCTGGGGATGGGAAAGGATTCGCAGAGGCATAATCATCAGATACGTCAGTTGGGTGCAACAGACCACCAATGTGTGACGGCAATTTGATGAGAGATCCGTGTCGAGTATGATGAATAACCCGACCACCTACAACCTGGCCGACTGCAACTGTGTCGATGGACAAGGCGCCTTTAGCAAGGGAGGTCTTCGTCTTGGGCTTGTTTGCGACAATGACGAGGTTCTTCTCTATATTCTTAGACACCAGAACCAGGTCTTCCAGTTTCTCCCCAGCCTTCAAAGTGACACGAAGTTGTGCAGGCGTTACCCCACGGTGATTGGCAAGATTTTTAATCGAGATGAGCGCACAAATCCGAGTTGGCTGCAATGCCAAGACGGCATTCTCCTTGTGTATCTCTACAACCTCGCCTTCGACAATGCTACCGATTTCGACATTGGAGATATCATCGCTGAAAGCCTTGAAAGTATTTCCGGACTGACGGATACTGGCAACAATGGTTCTCTGTTCCTTGTCGACAGAGATAATCCTGACTTTGACGACCTTTCCTATCGAGTAAAGCTTGGATAGATCTTGAATCGATTCCTCACTACGTTGTATTTAGCTCCATGAATATACCAAAGAAACATCACTGACCTGACTTCCTTGATGGGAACGACAGCTTTCACGTTGTTGAAGAACTCTACCATTAATGACTTGGCTAGCACTTTGAAGACTACTGCATGGACGACCGTGCCACCTTTCGCATCTTCTATAGAAGACACAACGGGGAGAGTGGAGTCCACGAGCGTCTTTTTTGCGGTCAAAGACACTCGCTTCCTTTCAGGGTCTACTACAAGCACCTTGAAAAAGATATTAGGATATCCTGATAAACCGAATAAAGAATTAAGCGCACTCGACACTTGATAGCCCCCTCAGCTTTGAACCTCTTCGCAGGGTGCTTCAACGTAATATCGGCATAATGATTTGGCCACACGACACCGTCGACATTTCCTGAGAGGGTGACGAACAACGCAGAGTCGGTCAATTTTTTGATAGTACCCTTGATGACTTCCCCGACTTGGACATCTTGAATCTGAAGATACTTTTGCTCCAGAATTGATGGTTTGAGCGATAATTGAAGGAGGCCATCGAAATGATAGTACCCGACAACTCTAGATCTGTGAAGAGACCCGACTTTCCAAGGACCGGAATTTGATAAGGAAAGTAAGTGGTCGTCAGAAATGTTTGAAATCTGGACGAACAGAAGTTATTTTCTGAAGGACTGAAAAAAGAAAGGAGAACATACATGCACAAATCCTTCAACTCCAGGCTTGATTTCGACTGTCAGCCCTTGCTCGGTCTCGATTCGAGTGACTTTAACGTCGTTTATGATGGTCCCAACAGGATAAGCGTCCTGTAATGTCGGGGCCTTTTCTGCATCTGAAGCCTTCCGAACTTCCAAGTTGATGATGTGTTCGTTCAGAGCTAAAGCAATTCTTGGAGGGCTGGTGTTGGGGATGTCGTAGAGAACCCTAGCCTTGATTTTTTTGCCGACTTTATAGCTTTTTTCTGTCATGTGCCGAGGTAAATGATATTCGTCTACCGTTCCGTCGAAAAATCCAAGAACCTGTAGGTTGAGGCCAGTTGGATGTACAGCTGTTATGAGAGCTTGAACGAGAGACCCAGGCAAAACGGAAGAAATGTTGCTAATTTCGTTGAGCTTGGCGATTATGAGTTGAAGGTTTACATGGTTGAACGAAAGAACTCACGGCAGACGAAGAAAATACGCTGGAGTCTACTGACACATTGCAGGTTCGACCATTCTTGGAAAGTGTGGTGACAGTAGCATCTACGAGTTGTCCAACGCGAAGTTTCTCGTCTTCTTGTTTCGCATCTTTAAAGGACAAGAAACCAGAGACATCTGGAATACCGAGTTCGAGTAAATAACCATGGTCTTCAATACTCTTGATACTAGCAGAGAGTGTCTAAAAGAATGGTCAACGATATTTGCAAAGAGACAAGATTATCACGCACAAAACCAGCCTTCAAATCTGACTTTTGAACACCAGCATTTACACGTTCCGGAACCAAACTCAACTCTATCCTGCGGCTAGCCCTCACCACTTCATCTCTTGATTTCCCCATCCCGGATACATCCGTAGTGCCAGGGGCATGATTTGCAGTGACTACTGTCCGAACATATTGCCCGACTCTAAATAGTTCGAATAGATCCGGTGCCGATTTGGATTCGTCTTCCTCATCCTCGTCATCAGACTCCTCATCCACTTCCATTTTTTCCAGGAGACTTGTTAATTGCGTGGAGACGTGGGTTATAGGAACGTGTCCGAGCAACTGATTGGGTAGCGAAACGATGAGTGCAAGAGGCTGAATCGATACGATTTGAGCGAATATCTTCATTCCAACATTTATCCTCTACAGAGAAAAAATAAACTTTGTGCAATTCAGCCGCAATGAAAGTTGACCACCTTGTAATTGAGATGCTCTATCCGAATCTTGTCATTCTTCTCTCCAACGCTTTTGGATGAAGATGCTTTTGCTTCAGATTTACGTTTGGCCTTCTTCCCAGGTGTTTTTGCATCTTCAGCTTTAGATTCCTAGAAAAAAAATCAAAATGTAAATTGACAATAAGTACATAGCAAAAACACCCACCACGAAAAGTTCCTTGTTAGCCTCCTTCAAAGCCTCTGCTCGTATATTTTTGACCTCAAATGGTGTGAAACTGGTACCACCTCCTCGAGGAAAATCGACATCGTCTGCAGTCAAGGTAGAAGCTGCCGGAGTGTCGTTTTTTGTGGTCTTGGGTTTTTTAGTCTTTTGGGAGGAAGGTTCGTCGAGAGTACGTTTCTGAGCACCCATGATCGTTATTTTATGAGGAAGAATAATAGAGGAAAGGGAGGTTCATGTATTTCACCAGCACGCGTCTGATACAACTTTTTTTTCGAAAAGTGATCGAGCACTTGTTTTGTTTTGCCGGCTTACATCATTCGTCGTCCTCTTTCAGTCAACCTTCAAAATGGGTAAGTCCTGCAGTCCGCACAGAGATTTATGGCTAACGCTTTCATTTAGATTTTCAGGTCAGATAACTACTCAATATCAACAAAATTAACTGAACTCATTCTCGCAGAATCGTGTCGGGTCAAAATTCGGTGGAGGTGGTGTTGCTGGTGCCTCAGAAACCAATGTCGACAGGCGTGAACGTCTCAGGAAACTCGCACTGGAGACGATAGACCTTGCAAAGGTGTGTGGACATGTCTGAGAATTTACACTTTCTCGCTAAGCGGAACTCCAGGACCCTTACATCCTCCGCAACCACTTGGGCTCTCTCGAATGTCGTCTCTGCCTAACACTACACACAAATGAAGGCTCCTACCTCGCCCATACTCAAGGCAAAAAACATCAAACAAACCTTGCCCGTCGAGCTGCTCGCGATGCCAAAGACACGCAATTGATGATTGCTCCTGCCCAGAGCAACGTGCAGAGAAAAGTTTTTCTCAAGATTGGGCGGCCTGGTTACCGAGTGACAAAAGTGCGCGATATTGAAACTGGGAAGGAGGGTATGATGGTGCAAGTTCATTTGCCTCAGATAAAACAGGGTGTAATTCCAAGAAGGCGGTTTATGAGTGCTTGGGAGCAGAAGAGAGAGCCTCCGAACAAAGCCTACCAATACCTTATTGTGCGTTCCATGTCCTCGTTTTTTCTACCAGCTTACTGAAGCCTTTATTCAGGTTGCAGCAGAACCATACGAAACCATTGCTTTCCGAATTCCAGCTCGAGAAATCGAGGACGAAACTGATGATGCTGGTTACTGGAATTGGTCGCACTGGGATCCTGATACAAAGCAGTATAGCTTCCAGTTCATGTTCCGTTTGGCTTTCTGATTTACCTTACTATTGTCTCTTGGGTTGTGGACAGATATGTATATTAAAACCTATTGAACTCTTGCTTGGTTAGGAAATCTAGATTCTAGATTTGAGTACCGTTGCCGATGAGCACCTAGGCTTTCTCCTTGACAGTCGTGACGTATCTTCGCTCGCAACTTCATATATGAATCTCCTTGCGAAGCTCTCGGAAACTGCCCGCTCGTCGACATAACTTTATCATTCCCAGCTTCATCTCTTCCCTGCATGCCTACCCTCGAGTTCGGAGCGAGCTGCGATATCTGCACTGAGCGATATGACAGAGGTCAACGAGCTCCCTGCTCGATAAAGTGCGGCCATATGTATTGTTCAGAGTGTGTCACTCCTCGCCTTACAGAATGAGGCTATCGTTCTGATACATAACAAGTTGTTTGCGACAAATCATCGCAGCTCAAAAACCTCATCTGAAATGTCCTTTTTGTCGCGCATCATTCACAGCAGGTAGCGTGGTCAGACTTCGCATCGATATAGACGATGTTGAACCTGTACCTCCTGCTCCCCCTGAACCTACTCTGATTGTCCCTCCACAACCTAATATCCCTGCAACCGTTATCGAAGAAATAGAGAGGCTTGAAGAAGCTTTCGGCAAATTGGGTCAACCACAAACCACTTCGCCTATGGAATTCAAACGACAACTCCGAAATTATATAACGGATCTCTGGTCAGTGCTTCACTGTACGCCCGAAGATCCGTATTTGGTGCGGCGATTGACTCTAATTTGCTATGCTTGTTGAAGCTTTCTCTAGTTCCTACATTTGAAGTATCGATATGACTTATTACAGCGGCTTTCTGTTGTCTCTGAACAGCTACAAGATGCTAAAGTTGGTTACTTGCTACAAAAGCTATCCAGTGGCAATGGCAACTTGGTGGAAGGATGGATTCAGTGTCTGGAGAGCTACCTTGCAAAGTCCCAGTCCCAGAAAGGTTCTGAAGAGTCTTTGCCATCTCCCTCCAAACCCAATACACTGGAGTCCACGCCACCATCGAATCGTCGTCTTTATAAACCGCAGCCGGCTGTTGTTCGACTGCCGGGCCATCGCTTATCTCAGTCTCAAGCCATAATGATGATACTTGCGGCATCGCAAGCTAGAATGTAAGTATATATGTATCAATATTAGTTTTACGACAAAGTCTAGGTTGCTCAGCCTCTCGGGACGTTGTTGAGCGGGTTGTATCACTCATTCCATGTAATAATATGTTCATCATGTTCGGTATCATGGTCCCGTTTGCGGTGCAGCATAAGTCTATCACGGGTTGGAAACAGACGATAGCAATCTGAATAGCAGTAAGGGTCAGACGACCAAAGATAAGCAGGAGACATACTTTGAAGAGCACAAATGAAGAGTGCAGTCCTAGAGCGGGGGAAGATGAAGAAGGAAATCACAAGCTTATGAATAAACACACTCTTCTGGTGAAGTGACCTTGGCCAAAGACTGGGCGGCTTGAAGGACAGCGGGAGTGGTGGAAGCTAGAAAAAGGAAATAAATTCGATTGATACAAGAGACATCTGATTATTTGTTACCATCCTGAATAGCAGGCTGGGATCGCAGCACAGACGGAAGAGCAGACATAATGACTGTTTGAGGTCAACCACCGTGATCATGAACGAACGCGTGCCTGTCCGATGGCTAACTTCCTGGTCGAAAGGCGCCAATTCTACACCACCGTCCCCGTCACGTTCTCCCTCACTGGCCTCCCTTGACGAAGCACTTCATGAACCGTTAAATCTACCTCAACGACCTTCTCCAGCACGTCTGAGACATCCGCCTCTCTTCGATTCACTCACAAGAACAACTCTACCTACAGCTTCCATTTCTCACCCGCAAACCCCTAGTCCAACATCACCTACCTTCAGCAATCGGACCTCTCCCTCTCGGTCATCATTAGATTCTCTCCGTTCTGTTTCCCGGAGAGATTCCACATTCCGTACCGCACACACAAGAACTGCGTCATACTCTTCGCATGCTCCAGACTCGAGTTCTGCCCTCAATCTCGGATGGTGGTTTCAGTCGGGGAACAAGGACAATGTGGACACGTTACTTGACCAAGAAGACCGTGCGGATACTGTCCAAGAAGAACAGGATAATATACGCAAAAAGTGTGCGTGTTTCTGCTCTAATTCTTATAAAATTTCTACAACATGGCTCTATTCCGCAGATCGTTCTCCCAAAAATCCAGTCGTATTCTGTCATGGACTATTGGGTTTTGACTCTGTTACAATAGGTCCTGCCATTGCGCCCATGCAAGTTACTCATTGGCGAGGTATCAAAGAAGTGCTCGAGGCCAACGGGACAGAGGTTCTCATCACTCGTGTCCCTGCTACCAGCAGTCCATTCGACCGTGCCAAGGTTCTGGAGCGGACGATCTCCGAGAAATACCCTGGACGTAGTGTTCACCTCATAGGTATGTCATACGCACTTATCCCGCATTTTATTTTCTCAAATTTGTTCTCAAGGACACAGCATGGGTGGAATTGATTGTCGGTATCTTACTACCCACCTCACACAACGCAAGTTTTCCGTCCTATCAGTCACCACTATCGCTAGCCCTCATCGTGGCTCATCTTTCGCCGACCATTTTCTTGAAACTCTCGGACGTGAACGCATGCCATCCTTTCTCCAATTCCTAGACCTCCTTCCAAATGGTGGTGGCGATGGAAAGGCTTTTGAATGCCTCACTATCGAAAGTATGCGCAAGTTCAATGAAAACGTTCCAGACGTTCCTGGCGTGAAATATTTTAGCTGGGGCGCAGTCTATAATCCAGGTTTTGTTGACACTTGGAAATGGCCGCATTCCGTCGTGCTTGAGAAGGAGGGTCCAAACGATGGCTTGGTTTCAGTAGAGTCGGCAAAGTGGGGCAAGTACCTTGGTACCTTGCAGGACGTGAATCACCTTGACCTTGTCGGATGGATTAATACTGCAAGGTATAAATGGGCCTCGATGTTGGGGAAAGAGATCAAGTTCCGTCCAGCCACGTTCTACCTGGGCATAGCAGACTTGCTAGCTAAGGAAGTGGAAGGTCAGGGCGAAGGCGAGGAGGGTGATGAAGCCGGGCAAGGTGCTGATGTCGTACCACCTGATTCATCGAGAGAGAATTCCAATTCACCGTCACATAGTAAATTTTCTAGTGGCGAGAGTGAACGGCCGGGCGAAACGACCATGACTTTTGCCAGTGGTGAAGGAAACAACATCAATCACACAGTAATTGTGCGGGACCCACCGCGGAGAGAGTGATAGACAGTAAATGCTAATCTATCCTACTATACTAATGCATATATTGTTACATACCAGCACGGATTTATGTGTATAGCTATTAGATATACTTATCATGACTCTAATGTGCATCATAATCTCAAAGTCAATTTTCTCTGTATAACTAGGACAGAAAGTAATATGTGCTCAAAGAATTCATGTCCATCGGGAAACACAGTAAAACTTGCAGCAGGGAGAGGGGGGCAGGCGAGTGGAGGAGGAGGGATAAATGATGCGACCTGAATTGCGGCTCGGTCTGAACCATAACACTGTCCGAGCAGAGGTTAATGTCGGGACATGGGCAATATGTCAGGGCTTACTATACACATCGGCGACCCGTCGTCAAGAGTGGTGCGACAATCCCACCGAAGAGCAACGTTTCCTAATCTCCATACCCAGTGTCTCTGGAAAACGTGTAGGTTGACGGAATTCCTAGACAAGAATTACAACGTACCTGTGACTGATCAATACTGTGAAGGCAATTTGATAGACGAGCAGTGATATTGCCCATAGTTACTATTCCTCTTGCTTGATTTAATGAGAGTCTAGCAGGGAGTAAGTAAATAGACGGAATACAAGCACCAACACGTACTCAAACTGACCAACAAAAATATCTTCGCCTTCGACATCAGTGAGCATATCCAGGTTTGTAATATATGAGGCGGGAAGAAAGGGATCAAGATTTAGCGCGACCGATATTTTGTAGGTTGGTCCAGGAGCGTCTTCTGGCGGAATGAGGTGCATCGAACTGGATTCCGGAGACCATGGGGTGAAAGTATAGACCAAAGGGGTTTGGGGACGCGTATGTCGCGTATAGCTGTTAGGGAAGATTGAGAAAATGACTTAATAACGAAGAGCAAGCATTACTGGGGAGGCCTAGAATGCTGGGATGTAGCATATCTGAAGATGTTTAGTTATGTGTATGAAGACACGGTAGCAAAAGCAAGTACTCCGGCGGGTCCGACGACGAATGCGTGGAATGAGTATTGATGCTCATCAGAGGTGAATCGCGGCCAAGAACAGCCTTGACAGGGAACTCACAGAGAAATTTAACAAGGCGGCTTGGAGTGCGCCGTAACTCTTGATGTAGTCCTAAACAAGACTGGGGTAATCTTATCTTATCTACGGAATTGAAAGGAATGACGTCGCAGACCCGAGATAAAGTTATCGATCGTCTTGACCTTCGACCATGACTGAAATACTCGAGAAAGTATCGTCCAACAAAGCCTTTGAAGGCGAGCTCGTTAAGTACAAATTCAAAGTATTTTATTAACTCTGTCTCTGTATTTACTTGACTCATAATGTTCACAGTCTGCCACTCTTGGTGGTGTTTCTGCGAACTTCAACCTTTTCCTTCCTCCAGGAGCCAGCTCCACTAACAAAGTTCCTTTGTTGACATATCTTGCCGGTCTTACCTGTACAGAGGACAATGGGTATTTCAAACCGATTTCCTTTCCATAGCTCGGTTGACCTTTTGTCTCAGGGCTCAAAAAGGTTCCTTCTTGGGTCCTGCTGCCTCTCAAGGGATTGCGATTCTTTTCCCTGATACCTCTCCTCGTGGTGCCGGCATAGAGGGCGAAGATACAGATTGGGACTTTGGTACTGGAGCTGGTTTCTATATTAATGCAACCAACCCAAAGTACTCTGCCCATTATAACATGTATAGCCATGTTACCCTCGAACTCCCCCAGATTATCGAAGCGGCTGGTCTTCCCATTGTATGTTCGGTTATCTTCTGATTTCTCAACACCCATTCTGTCCTCAGGATTTCAAACGCCAGTCTATCTTTGGTCACAGCATGGGTGGTCATGGGGCCCTGACCCTGTACCTTTCTTCTACGACTAAGCAATATCGTTCTGCTTCGGCTTTTGCTCCCATCTCTAACCCAACAAAATGTCCATGGGGAGAAAAGGCCTTCAATGGTTATCTCCAGGGTGGTGTAGAAGAAGCCAAGGAAAAGTATGACGCAACGGAACTTATCTCGAAGAGTAAAGAACCCGTCCATATTCTCATCGATTATGCAAGTGTCAGACTCTTCACCGATTTCACGCCAACTCACTGGTTTTTGCAGGGCACCGGCGATAACTTTTATAAGCAGGGTCAGCTCCTGCCCGAAAATTTCCTCAAAGCGGCTCGTGATTCGGGATACGATGAATTCCAAGTACGAGTTCGCAGTCAGGAAGATTACGACCACAGCTATTACTTTGTAAGTATTGCATACCTGCATATTGTATATCTGATATACTTCGCAACAGATTTCGTCTTTTGCAACAGACCACATTCACTGTAAGATCTCACCGTGATTTCTGGTGCGGAGATGCTGATTGATTTTCTAGTCCATGCCAATTTTTTGAAAGCTTAGGCGTCGTCCATCCCAGGCAAATTAAACGATCTGTATTATCATTTGTTCTCGAGTTGTATTGAATGTATTGTAACAAAAACCCAGCAAGAAATTACAGTGCGATGGCGGGGGTTAGCAATGTTGTACAGCAGCACCAATAGCAATAACGATAGAGCATCAAAGGAGAGAAGGTACAACAAGTCGCAGCAAGTAGCAATCTCTAAGCCCGTTCAGCAGGTCCAAGGGTATCAATTATCCGTTCTTGATAGGTTTCCTCAAGCATTTCTTGTTCACATAAAATCCACTGGCTTGACATAGCATGAAACACAGTCGCTCGACGAGGATGATGTCGTATTAGCAGTTGACGAACTAAGTCTTTCGCTGAAGAGGTGCGTCAGTACTACATGACAGGACCGTAAAATTAATGGTTGACGGACCTTGAGGCATCGAACTCCAAAGCGACCGCTTGAAATCGATTTCGCCGTTTATAATCCGTTCCTTCAGTCTTGCCTCATGATCCATGTAGCTCTGAGAATATTGTAAATCGTGCGATTCCTGAATATGACTGAGCCAACACTCCGGTATTGACGAATCATCGTAGTCGAATGGATGTCCACCGCTAGGTAGAGTGAAGTTGGTAAATATCATTCGATGTGAATGGTCGTACTCACGAGAGCATGATATAGAGAATTACACCTGCGCTCCAACAGTCCGATGGCATTCTGATATTCTGTTAGCTTGGCCAGCTTGGACCCTTGAAGACATACCCAACGTAAGCGAGATCCTTCTGGTCAAGAGCAAGGATGGCTTCGGGCGGGAGATATGAGACGGTACCACAGACGTTGAATGTTTCTTGGTAAGACTTCGGTCGGGCGAGCCCAAAATCAGCAACCTGGATGCGAGGATATGGGCCGGGCCCATACAACAAGATGTTCTCGGGCTAAAGGGAGCCGATATGAAATCAAACGTCCGTCTCTGAGAACAAAACTCACCTTCAAATCTGCGTAGATTCGATGAGTTTCAGAGTCTTGGGCATAGATCATATGAGAAAAAAGAACTCACCGCGGTGTGATATGCTCTTGGAATGCATGTATTCTAGAGCTTTCAATAGCTGATACATGATGTATTTCGCTTCAGCTTCACAGATCCTTGAACTTCTTTCCGAGTGACTGTTGATGTAAGTGAACAAATCGCCTCCGGTGCATAATTGAAGAAAGATGTGACTAGAGGCAAACGATTGAAGCAGTATCGCTGTATGAAAGTTGAAACAAACCATACATAAAGTTGTCGTTTTGTATGGATTCATATATGCGATTGATGTTGGGCTAAATGGGACACCGAAATCAGATTGAGTGAGCATGCCATAAGCGACGGAGATACCGACATGGTTTAAAGACATGAGAATATTGATTTCCTTTATAACCTGGTCTATCTCGCGGTCTTTCTTCGTTCTGATGCTTTTGCAAGCTACTTGACAATGTCGAACCAAATCGATGGCCAAATGCACCGTGGCAAATGCTCCGGATCCGAGACATTGCGAAGTGACGGCAAAATTGCCTATACGCTGAAGAACCAGCCAATTTTATGAAGAATTAGGGGAATAGTTGACGAAACATACTTTCTGAGCGGGCTGTTGAGGAGGTGTAGGATCGAACACCGTCACTTTATTAACAGAATCCTTCCATACTTGATGGCAGATAAAGGCTGAGCGGAATGAAGAATGAGGAGTGTACGGATAGGCCACTAAACAGATTAACACACTGAGTGAGTCTGGTATCTCAATGACATCTCTATCCATTATTATGAACGACGCCTTGCGAATTCGATGAGTGTTGAGGATGATACCATTTTTCGAAACATCCTATAGTGCTTGAGAGTACAGGCAAATGATACTTTCAAGGGCAAAATACCTCGCATGATATGATGACTCCACCGTTGGGAGAGCGAACGCTACGGTCATAGGACGCGTTAAACACGTAGATATCAAAGAATCTTCAGCTACGCACGCGTATATTTTGCAATGGACACCAGATACCGAGGAGTCTTTGATGACATACGAACTGGTAAAAGGCAGGTCAGAACAATGTCATTACTGGAACCAGGGAGCATACCAGAGATCTGGATTACGACCGATAGTTACAGGCTTGTTCAAATGAAGGACTATCACTGGGGGTCATGAAATGTCAAAACACTCGTATTTTCTTGAAAAGCCTTGAGCATTACCTTCTTTCCTGCCGTTCTTTGAGGTGGAGAGTTTAGCGCAGATATTAGAGGAATCACGCGCTTTTGAGTGAGAGCATTGACGACGAGAAGGAGTGGACAGCACAGGCGATGAATGCATGTTCAGATGGTAGTGAGCGAAAATATCTTGAGGGTGGCGATGAGAGTTGGGACACGTGAGAAAATTGGCTGAACGTGTCAAAGCTTGTTCTCGCAACAAAATACACTAACGCTACATCTATATATGCGCCCCAATCGTCTCAATCGTATCCTTTTCCGCTACGCTGTTTTACACGTTTAGGCTTTTTATGCTTCTTTCCACTTCCCACCTCCTGGTTCGCCATAACCGCTGCAAGTCTAGCGAACTTGGGTTGTATAACACTCCCGTCATTCGCGACTATATTCTGATGAGGAAATGCGGTCGAACGTGTATATTCCCTGCCTCCGTGAGCACCATTCATGAATACATGGCCACCTGCCATCGACTTTTCTCGGAAAAACTCTTGATCCAGAGCTTGTGACTTGGCACCTTCACCACGGGTAGGGAGGACTACCTGTGGCAGCTGTGCAGAGGGAACAAAAGTATTCGCGTCCTTGCCGACCCGAGTTACAGGTGCACGTTTCTTGCCAGCAACTCGTCGTAATGATATCTCATGGGTGCGCTTGTTGAATTCGACTTCGTCTACACTGGGAGGTGGATGGCAAAACAGTAACTTGGCATTCACGTAATCCTTGAGGATATATCTCGCAGCGCGAGCCTCATCAGGGTTGCCCTGCCCAGATCGCATGAAGCCACGAGCAACTTGAAAGCAGTTAGTGTGAACAAGAACAGGATTTAAGCATTGACTCACTGGCATACGCAATCAACAAGTTTTCCGCTGTTATTTTACCATCTCCACCCTCTTCAATTCCCCTGACTTTGATTGTCAATCCATATGTCGCTTCCAGAACTTCTTTAGGTATACGTTTAACAACCAAAGATGTTGGCCCAGTATATTCCTTCAACTGATCGATAGGAAGTACACCATCACAAACGAGCTCGGCTCTGGTCGTCGCAAACTGAGGGAAGACCAGACCGGGACAATCACACAATACTATTGATTCTGATAAATGAATAGTTTGGAAATGTTTCGTCTTTCCAGGAGTGGACGATACGCTGACTTTCTTCTCCCCAAGAAGTGAGTTTATCGTGCTGGATTTTCCAACGTTGGGATAACCGACAAGGCCAACAATCAATTTTGTTGGAGGCGTCCCATCACGGTCAGCAAAGGCTATCATACAGTATGAGAGATGTAACTTGCATAAACGACGCAAGTGCTTACAATTAAGGTCGGGAGCCTTCTTTATAAACAGATCCTCCAGTTCCAGCACAGATAAGACCTTTGCTCTTGGGTCCTGACCTAACTCAGCGTCTTCGTCGACCGAGAAGTAAGCATCATCGTCAGAGTCGTCCTCCGAGCTGCTCTGCGAATCATTCTGGTTTGCACTGGCATCCTCGGATTCAGATGTTGGAGGTTCTTCATGGTCTTTCTTCTCCTCAGTCTCTCGTGATTCTGGCGAGACATCTTGCTCTTCCTCTTCGTCACTATCCAACTTCGACGGTTGATTAGAAGCGGCTTCCAAAGTTTGTCGACGTGCTTCTTGGAGAGCAGCCGCGTTGGCTGCAGAGAAGAATGCGTATTGTATTCCTTGCTTGTCAAAATAGTCTGCCCATTGGATTCTGAGACAAATTAGGGGTGAGAGCGAGATATAAAGGCCTTTTCATTCACCTTTGTTGAGCAGTCAGTAAGTCCGCCTTGTTGATCAGTAGCAAACTTCGCCGTTTGCCCTTTCCTGTCCCTCTTTCACCCTCGGGACCCTCGACGTCTTTGACATAATCTTCTAAATCCTCACAGCGAAAACGTAGAGGATTTCTTGCATCGACGATTTGGACAACGAGGTGCGATCTCTCGATGACACGCCAGAGTTGTCTCCACACTTCAAGATTCCTTTCAAATGGTGTAAGCAAGAATCCTTCTTCTTCCTGAAGTCTGGGGACAAATAAGGCATTGAAACATGTGAAATACATTAACGGACGCACGCTGCCAATCCCCTCCGCCAGTCCAAAAAAGCTGCCTTCTCTTGACGCTCCAATTCAACGGTCTTCATAGATTTCGTCCATGGAGGTCTCCTGGGTACACGGAGTCGTTGTTTATTCTCTTCGAATTTGCGCAGGGTCTTTTTCTCTTCTTGTTCACTTAGCAAGTAGGGATTGTGGACAGCAGAGGGGCCAGCTTGAATGACTCGAAGATTCCTTCGTTCTAGTAGAATGTTAATGCATTGTATTTGTAGGGCCTTGTATTTGCATACCGGCAGTAAAATCTGTCTCGGCCAATTGTGCAGTATTCAAAAATTCGTCTAGATCGCGCTCTTGGGTTACAGATTTGAGACGTGAGGTAGAATCAATGTCGGTAGTGTACTAGAAAGCTAGTCAATACGAGAGCTGCAGGTAGATCGAGCAGCACACCATTCCAGATTCTTGCTTTTTCCGTGCATCTTTAACTTGTCGATTGATGATTGCTCGACCGAGACCACTTGGATTGGGATCTTTTGGTTTGGGGGCCTATATAACGGATATGAATACATGAATTTTCACAACTTGAGGAATGCTTGCCATGATGAGTGAGATGAAAGGTTTGTTTAGAAAATTTGACTGAGTCAGCCGACGTCAAACCAGCACCACTTCATTTTACTGATCCTACTAGTACTTGCTTCAAAGTCTTCCTCATCATTATCTATAGTGAGTTCATGTGGTGCTTTTTCTAATTTTCACAGCTGACGCTCGTTTTTCCGCATAAAAGCTCATGATGATATACGTGCAATTGCAGAAACAGACAATCCGCGCCTCCAGCGCGCCAAAGTGAAGCGTATCTCAAAGGTAAGATTATTCTTCCTCTTGTTTCGGCCTAAGCAATTATCATTTGTATTATATGGAAAATCAAACGCGCTCTTAGAGGGAATAAACACAGGCTATCGCTAACCTGAGTATTAGCGAGCTAGTCAATCAAGAAGCATGATGCACATCGTGTGCGCCGCTCAAGAGCGAAAGGGTGTGCTAGATGGCAAGCTTATGGGAGGAGTGAGGACTCGAGACAGGCATATCCGAGGTACTGCATCGGTCTGAACTTGGAAGAGGGCGATTCGAGCGTTTTGTTGCAAGTGACATATGAAAAGGATGCAGATCTAGAGGGGAATAGCGAAAAGGGAGAACCTTAGGTAGAAGAATCTAGCCCAAACAGAATGAATAGAAAACCACAAGGCACGAATTCGAAAATCATTCCAGCGGGAGGAATGATGAACAATAGAACATCTTCATAGTGCGGTATAGTACAGAGAGCGAAGCTAGACCAACATGCAGCTCAAACTTTGATATTTTTGAGGGCATTCCCAACATTAGAACTGATTGAGGCAATATTGACAACCCATTCTGCATAAGCTGGGTGAGAACGGGCACGTTTACGCCAGGTATAGGTGCGTTCTGAACGCTTGATATCAAGGATCCACAGGAATGCCCACTCGATCTTCCAGTTTCGCGGGGGTTTAACTGCAGTGCTCCACATCCTCCAGTCTTTCTTGTAAAACTGTTTACATGAATCGGCATGTTGGGTTTTACTCGTGACGATGCTCACTTGAACGGGGCAGATGAGAACTGTCTTTTTTGATTTGTCAAATGAAACTATGACCAAATCCACGTATCGATGGTTGAAGTCCACTGGGACAAGAATTTGAGACGTTAGGATGATAGCTGGAGTACCGCCTTTCGACAGGCGATACATAGGAAGGTTACTGGGGATTTGCAGGTGATCTTCAGCTAACTTGAGACGGATGCCTCTCAGTCCAATTTCGCTTGATAGGGCATACTTGACCGAGAAACCAACTTGTTCGCTGGGAGTGTCGTCATGTTCCCATTTTGCCCTTTTTATGGAGATGGGTACGTCTCGATCATCGAGGGGCCTTTTCCTGTGCAGCGAGGTGATTGGTATGACGAAACAATTGACACCTGAGCCCTCGCAAAAGCCCAGAAGCCGAGAGCGAGTTTGCTCCAGTGTCTGATCCGGGAGCCATCCACTAAACATTCCTTTTGGTTCACCATTGACAAATATTTGCCCTTTACAATTCATTTTTTCGGAGCAGAGTTCAGCAATGAAGAATTCCATGCAGCGCTTGAGCTGAATTTCAGCCCCATCCTCCTCACGATTTATGGACGGAGATGTCTAGGAACCTGGTAAGTCTCGGTCCTTTCGAGAAGACAACATAGACATACCAGAAAAACAAGACTGTCGTCTACAATACCATCCAATAAAGGATTCTCTTCTCGTAAAGTTTGCAGAAAAGCGTTCCTATTAGCTGAATTGAATTTCGAAGTAATTGTTCTGAAAAGATAAGGCGAGACGCCGTGCACAACAATGGTGAGGCTTGTCATAATAGGAACGAAGAAAGGAGGGTTTTGCTTCCGTTGAGTCGACTATATGAGCATGATCATGGCTTAAGAAAAATAGTAGTCTGCACCGGACAGCAATTTTTTACGGGGAAAATCCTGGTGCAGGAACTCGTTACCGTGTATGTTGCCATAGATCATACAGTACGGTGCGGGGTCTGATACGCCCGCAATACAGGCATACGACCGTTTTTGAGCATTAAAGGCCAGCAGACCTGAGCTGAACGTTTACTCGACGTCTCGGCAATCCTCTATCTTTGTCGGAAAAACCGAGGCGCTTACCAGCGCCTAGATGGGGGTTTATCAGTGTTCTTGCATTTTAAGCGCTAATGATGGCCTTCTAATTCCCACCAGTGAACATGAAGGATATCGATATAGTCTGTACGAAGCTTTTTGAGCAATTCGTGAACGCTAAAACGACGGCTCTTAGCGCTGTTCCCGACATAGCAAGTTCAAAGTTGCCAATGCCTTAAGTTTAGAAATTTTGACTGAGTCAGCCAACGTCACTTTGTCCATGCAAACCAGCATCACTTCATTTTACAGATCCTACTTGCGCCAGATACAAAGTCTTCCTCATCATTATCTACGGTGAGCTCTAACCAAACTCGTGTAGTACTTTTTCTAACGTTCACAGCTCGTTTTTCCGCATAAAAGCTCATGATGACGTACGTGCAATTGCAAAAACGGACAATCTGCGTCTCCAGCGCGTCAAAGTGAAGCGTGTCTCCAAGGTAAGACCATTTTTCTCCAACTTCGGCTTATGCAATCGTCATTCAGGATATACGAAAAATCCAACGCGCTCTGAGAGGGGATAAAGATGCTTTTGCTTCAATACTGGACTTGGCATACGGTAGGAGAGGCAAGCTGAAATGGGAGATCATGCAGGTGCATCCTCTACACCAATCTCTTTTGCACATCTCTGACACGAAAAAGCCTATGTTGTCAGATCCTACTGTCCCTCCTCCGAAACCCATCATCCCCTCCAAACCAAAATCGAGACCTCCCGTCTATTCCAGAGAATTACAGGCTCTCCTGACCACCGGTTTCTCGCGTTCGACGGCTAATCCACTCAAACCAGAACACCTCATTTTTCCTCCAGTCTTGCCAGCCCGAGCAAACCCATCTTCGGAAGAGGCACGCCTTCTTGGCCCTCTCAGCAAACGACGAGAAGTGAACAAACGCTGGAGATACTTTGTTACCGAGTGGAAGAAAATACTTCCTCCTTTGGAAGTAGTTGTTAAAACAACTGATGGCTCTGAGAACACCGGCCTTGAAGACGTATCTCAAGCTGGGATCAGAAGCGCCGGTTTTCAAGGCCACGGTGTTTTCAAAGAAATCGAGGATATTATTGGTCCTGTTACGCCTGCTAGACCTATCACGCGTCGAGAACGACGCACACGACCTGAAGACAATCCATCACCACCCAGCGCCATGCCACGACATCCCTCTCGATGGCTTCGTCGGCGCTATCAAGAACTCTTGGGCAGACTTCCCGCGTTAATCTACAGTTATGACCCCCGATATCCGGAGGGTCGGGGAAGCTACTCAGCGCAAGCATCAATAGGTGCTTTACACCACGATGTTAAAGCTACTGCACATAGACGTCCTGTTTTGGATGATTCTGGCCTCGCTTGGTACCAGAGGGCTCAACTTCGCAATAAAAAAGAATAGTCTTCAAGGGTATGGATAATCATCTTCTTAGTATACACTGTATTTTTAGCCATTTATGCAATGCTCGTCCACTAGACGCCCTTGTCTTTCTGTCTCTCGAGATCAGCCGCTGCATCAGTCAATTTCATTGGTCATACAGGTCATGCGCCCTTCGCTATCATTGCTCTCCTTTCTATCAAGAAGCTCTTGGGAATGCATAAATACTTGTAGCAACTGGAACCATCTAACGTTAACAATGTCTCTCACTCCCATCTGGCCTCAAGTAGCTCTCGATGCTGTTGCACAGCGCGACGCCTGTATACCCGAGAGTCTTCGCCTTCCGGCTTCCTTCCTCGCCAAGTACCCTCCTGGGTCGGATGTCATGTCGGCAGCTGCAGAGAGCGGGTTAATGACAGATAAGGAACTGGACATCACCGACCCGTCTAATGATGCTACCGCGGTACGTCTGGTCCTTGCCATACTAGCTACATATTCAGTTCCCTTGTTAGATACTTGCTGCTATCAAGGATAAGAAAGTGACATCATTGGAAGTGATGACCGCTTTTATGAAGCGCGCAGCTATCGGACACCAATTGCTTTGCTGCTTGACACAAATATTCTTCGAAGAAGGCCTTGCTCGAGCAAAGGAGCTCGACGAGTACTATGAGACGACGGGAGAACTAGTGGGTCCTCTTCACGGTGAGTCCTGCTCAGACGCCGTCAGAAGCATGGTGTGAGACAATCAACACTAGGTCTTCCAATCAGTGTAAAGGTACGTGGGGATTGGCCGAGGAAAAGAAACCACCTGACGTGAATGTAGGAACACATGGCTCTCAAAGGCAAAAACGCGACAGGTAAGTATCATTGGTTGTAGTATATATCGCAATGTTGACTCGGTGTGTCCAAGGCGGTTTTTTGGGCGACCTCGGTAGGCTGGTTTCGACAGAGCATGCTCATTTGAACCAGATACTGTGGGATGCGGGTTGTGGTGAGTTGAAATACCTTAATCCAGGACAGTGAACTGATGCATGACAGTCTTCTACTGCAAGACAAACCTTCCGCAGAGCATAATGCACATCGAAACCTTTTCCTTCTGGGGCCAAGCACTGAATCCACACAACACCAAATTGACACCTGGAGGCAGGTACGTAGATTTTCGTGTTGACAGACTTTCCGCCTAGCGATTTGCACCCAGTTCCGGTGGATGCAGCGCATTAGTTTCGTTCGGAGGGTCTCCTCTGAGTCTTGGAAGTGATATTGGCGGGAGTTTGCGAGCTCCAGCTGCATGCTGCGGAATATATACTCTTAGTATGTGGAATCGCTATGGCCTGCTATCTGTTCGTTTGTTAAAGTATGACATAGAGCCAACAACAAAAAGAGTCCCGTCCAACTTACTTGCTGGTGTACCTGCAGTACCAGGCAATGATGCCATTTTAGCGACATCCGGCCCTATAGCGCGCAGGTTGTGTTCTCTAGATATCATTACACCCTCTTACTGATGCCCCAACAAAGCTCTCGTGATCTAGAACTCTTCTTCACAACCGTGTATGGCACCCAGCCTTGGCTGAAAGACATGAGTCTGACGCCACTTCCGTGGGGCTATCAAACACCCAAATGGACTGGGTCCGGAGGCAAGATTCGTCTTGGAGTAATGTGGAATGACGGTGTCGTGCATCCCCAACCTCCTATTCGACGGGCCCTGAAACAACTGGTCGATGCGCTAAAGAAAACCGACGCGTTCGAGATCGTCGATTATGAGCCAAAATACCACGCCGAACTAGTCTCCACTGCAGTAGGTCCACGGTTTGTTAACGTCAAGAGTTGCACTAACCATACTTCAGCATGGTTTGTATTTCCCTGATGGTGGTGCAAGCGTTCGTCAGCGAGCAGCCGGCGAACCACTGTTGCACCTCACTGAATGGGCACTCGGCCTTCCGGAAGTCAGAGACCACACCACACACGAACATTGGGCGGTGAGTTTTGTCTATCTTGTACGCGAAGCCAGAAAATAACCTGGTATCAGTTACACATAGACAGAGACAGACTAAGGAAAGCTTACGGAGATTATTGGAACTCACAAAAAGTGGATGCTGTGTTGTGCCCAACGGGTCCCGGTCCCGCTCAAATTTTGCAAACATCGAAATATTGGGGGTAAGTCATTCATTCCAACGGTAACAGCTTCCCTCTCAGAAACACTTGTCAGCTACACCGCGGCATGGAATTGTGTTGATTATCCGGCTATCGTATTCCCCACTGGCCTCAGGGCCGACCCTGTCCTGGACCCCAAGGACGGCCCAAGAGAACCATGGAGTGAATACGATGCTCACACCACCTCATGTTGCAAGTTCTTTTCAGTACGGAGCAATAACGATTCACTGAATGTGTCTCTTTACAGATGAGCCGGAAGTATTCAAGAATGCACCGTTGTCGTTGCAAATCGTAGCAAGGCGTAACGTCGACGAGGCTACGCTGATGATCTTGAAAGAAGTGGAAAAGGTTCTTCCATTAAGAAACTAACGATATTCAGACGAAACTCGGGGGAAGTCATTCAAGACTCACCTATGTCACAATTATTGAGATGTACTACAATTTATGTAAACCAGCAGACTGAAATGTTCGAACCAAGAGCCTGAGACCATGCTTTTCAATTACATTTGAGATGCACTTCAATTAATCCCTTTTTGTTCTGATACTTTGCAAGCTACCTGACAATGGCAAACCAAATTCGAGGGCTGGATGCATCATAGTAAAAGATACACACTAAAGATACCGCGAGATGACGATAAAATTGCCCCTACACTACCAGTGATAAGCCGACAAATATAAATGTGTGGTCTAACCGTCTTCGAGTTGGCGACGATAAGGTCACTGAACTCGCAACAAAGAGGGTGCAAATCATCGTCTACCATACATTATCGATATCAATGTACCATCCTTGGCGTAAATACTTTATACAATGCTCATCCAAGCGTCCTCGGCTCTTCTCACTCCGGATTTCTGTACCGAGGTCAGCCACTCACGATTAGACGCTTCAGCTTCTCACTCGGCCTCCTGTACCGAGGTCAGTCACGACGACCGTCAACTTCATGGTATGAGCTCTTTATTACCATTTTTACCAAGAATTCGAAGGTTCTTGGAAATGGATAAATACTGGTAGTCACTGCAAGTAACATTAACAATGTCCTTAACTCCCATCTGGCCTCAAGCAGCTCTCAATGCCGTTGCACAGCGCGATGCCTGTATACCTGAAGGTCTTCGCCTTCCGGCTTCCTTCCTTGCCAAGTACCCTCCTGGGTCGGATGTCATGCCGGCAGCTGCAGAGAGCGGATTAATGACAGACAAAGAACTGGAAATCACTGACCCGTCCAATGATGCTACCGCGGTATGCTTGACCATTGTTTTCCTATCTATGAGACGCTGAAAGCCGTTGTTAGATACTCGCTGCTATCAAGGACAAGAAAGTGACATCATTGGAAGTGATGACTGCCTTCATGAAGCGCGCAGCTATTGGGCACCAACTGCTTTGCTGCCTGACAGATATATTCTTCGAAGAAGGTCTTGCCCGAGCAAAAGAACTCGATGAATACTATGAAAGAACGGGTGAACTAGTGGGCCCCCTTCATGGTGAGTTTTGCGAGAGCATCGTTAGAATCGTAGTGAGATAGCCGATTTCAGGTCTTCCGATCAGTGTAAAGGTGAGTAGGGAACGACAGAGGGAAAAGAACTGTTTAACACGTAAGATCAGGAAAACATGGGTCTCAAAGGCCAGAACGCCACAGGCAAGTATCAATAGCTGTGCCATGCGTTACAATCCTAACCCGGCATGTTCAAGGTGGTTTTTTGGGTGACCTTGGTAAGTTTGTTTCGAGCGAGCACAGTCATTTAAACCAGATAATGTGGGATGCGGGGTGTGGTGAGTTGAAAGACCCAATTCAGAACTGTGAGCTCATATACGACAGTCTTCTACTGCAAAACAAACCTCCCGCAGGGCATACTCCAACTTGAGTCCTTTTCTTTCTGGGGTCAAACGCTGAATCCACACAACACCAAATTGACATCTGGAGGCAGGTGCGTAGACTTTTGTATTGACGGAGACATTCACCTAATGTTTTGCACTTAGTTCTGGTGGATGCAGTGCATTAGTTTCGTTCGGAGGGTCTCCTTTGAGTCTTGGGACTGATATTGGCGGTAGTTTGCGAGCTCCATCTGCGTGCTGCGGAATCTATACTCTTAGTACGTGGAATTGGGTTGGCTAGCCATCTGTTTGATTGCTTAAGCATGTCGTAGAGCCAACGACAAAAAGAGTACCATCCGACGCACTTGCAGGTACACATCCGGTACCAGGCAACGATGCCATTTTAGCAACGCCCGGTCCTATAGCACGCAGGTTGTTCTCTCTCTGAGTATCGTTACACTCTCTTACTGATACTCCAAACAAGCTCTCGTGATCTAGAACTCTTCTTCACAACCGTGTACGGCACCCAGCCTTGGTTGAAGGACATGAGTCTGACACCGCTCCCGTGGAGCCATCAAACACCCAAATGGACCGGGTCCGGAGGCAAGATTCGCCTTGGAGTAATGTGGAATGACGGCGTTGTGCATCCTCAACCTCCTATTCGACGAGCCCTGAAAGAACTGGTAGATGCGCTAAAGAAAACCGACGCGTTCGAGATCGTTGATTATGAGCCGAAATATCATGCTGAGCTGGTCTCCACTGCAGTAAGTCCACGGTTTGTTAACATCAAGAAATGCATGCACTTACCGTATCCCAGCACCGTTTGTATACCCCAGACGGTGGTGCAAATGCTCGTCAGCGTGCAGCTGGAGAGCCGTTATTGCACCTTACTGAATGGGTCCTCGATCTGCCTGAGGTCAAAGACCATACTACCCACGAACATTGGACGGTGAGTTTTGCCTGTCCTGCACGAGAAATCAGAAATTGACCTGGTGCCAGTTGCACATGGATAGAGACAACTTGAAGAAGGCTTACGGAGATCACTGGAATTCACAGAAAGTGGATGCCGTATTGTGCCCACCATTGCCCGGTCCCGCTCAGGCTTTGCAAACGACGAAATATTGGGGGTAAGCTACTTGTTCCAATGATAACGGACTGATTGCTGAAAAAAAACACACTTGTTAGTTATACCTCGGCATGGAACCTTGTTGATTATCCAGCTACCGTATTCCCCACCGGTCTTAGGGCTGATCCTGTCCTGGACCCCAAAGATGGCCCAAGAGAACCATGGAGTAAACACGATGCTTATACCACCGCTTGTTGTAAGCCTTCTCTGATCAGTCATCTTATAGGGAGTCTCTAAACTTGCGTTGCTCGAATAGATGAACCAGAGATATTCAAGAATGCACCATTGTCGTTGCAAATCGTAGCAAGGCGTAACGTTGACGAGGCTGCACTGATTGTTTTGAAAGAAGTAGAGAAGGTTCTTCCATTGAAAAACTAACAATATTCAGACGAAACTCGAGAGAAAGTTTTACAAGACTCACATATGTTACAATCGTTGAAATGTACAATTCGTGTATACTAGGAAATGTCCAACCCAAGAGCCTGAAATCCTGCCTTCCAATCACATTCGAAATGCGCTTCTTCACCCTTTTGGTAGTATTGTACAACACCTTGAGCATCTACCCAGCAAGAGCCTGATACGAAATAAGTATTAGGAAGCTTGCATTGCAATTAACACACACCATGAGCAGCCCATCTGTCACTACCAGACGCCGTCGTCCTATTAACAATTCCTTGCGAACGAAGCCGAAACAGCTCTGCAAATCCAGCCTTGCCAAACACTGAGGTAAAGGAAGGCAAATGTCCTATCCCGTAAGCTTTAGCAATGGAACGATCCGTGTCGGGAAGAAGACGGAATTTCGGGCGAACGACCGTGTTCCATTTCTGTTCGAGACTTTCCTTATCGCCAGAAAATGACTTGCTATAACTCGTGAACGCGCTGTTCAGAACATCGTCAAGCCACTTTTTAGCCTCTTTCTCTGTGCTTGCGTGTGGGAGAACGAGGATTTCAAAGTTGTTGATCTTTGTTGAAGAAAGTAAAAGGGCGCTTAGGTTGTGCAAGTCCCTTTCCGGGTAAGGGCATCCACTGCAAATGTATACGGCCGCGCGGTCAACTTTTCAAGTCGGTGCTAGTTCGAAGACGCGTACCAGTGTCGTGGAAAATAGAGAAGGACTGGACGTGGAGGCTGTTTAGAGCTCAGGAACTCTCCTGCATGAAGTCATAGTAAGTACTTACGTCCAGCGGAAATGTCAGTTTCTCGAGATTGGGAGCTTTGTCGCCAACCTTGGGAGGATCTGCAGCTGCAGATCCCCAAGAGGGTAGCAGAGACAAAATGTCGGTCACTATGAACATGTCGTGGTGCGAAGGAGAGAACTTTCGGTCAGGGGCTTCTCACTGTCCATTCGTCATGAGAAATACTTGATCTAAAAGTACATTGCAATTGGTTTATACGGTGTCTACGACTTCCGGCGGTTCAGCAAATCTATAATCCGTTTGGCTTCTCTCTCTCCGCTGAGCAATGCCCCTGGGACGCTGCCACGACTAAAAAAAAAAGTCCATTGTGTTAGTCTTGAAGGAACGAAGAGATATGGCATCGAAACTTACTGATCCATCTCAGTCGCCTCGCCCGCGAATCCCAAAATTCCGTTCCACACCGGTCTAGCCGCTTCTGCCAGATCCAACGGCGTTCTATCTTCACCAACTGCAACAGGACTACTCGTAGCTCCCAGCGACAAAGCATCCTCCTTCCAACTTGAACCAAACACCTTTGTCGGCGCAGGAACAGTCTTTCCCGGTGCAATAGCTTTTGCAAGCATTGAATGAACTTCGTCTCCGGACAAGTTCAGGACCGAGTGTGGAATGAGTACATGCAGAGTCGCAGGATTCTCAGATAGAGGGATGGCGAGAATCACTGCATTGTCGGTCAGAAGTGTAAATGGTCCTGCTTGTGGATCCCACCACAACGAATCGTACGTCAAACACAACTTTTCCAAAGCTCCAACCGAAGTCCTCTCAAGAACCAGTCTCTTCCTCGGTGGAAGCGGTGGGTCAAAAAAGTTGTTTGGTAAAACCTTGAGCACTCCCAAAGGAATCGTACTCAACGCAGTTCGAGCACGATAAGACTTGCCATTCTTTGCGACAACCTCGATACCATTCTCTACTCTAGCCACTTTCTCAACAGGCGCACCAAGTGCAAACTCTGCTTTTCCCGTCTTCTCCGCTGCAGACTTGAGAGCTTCTGCAAACTTTCCATACCCACCAACAACCACACCATCTGATCCTGCAAACGCGATATCAGATGCCCATCCTGCGTAACTCGCAGAAGTGGATTCCAAGGAGATTCCCCAGCCAATCTCCAAAGACCTTGCGAGAGAGGTGGCTTTAGGTCGGTCGTTGTCTGAGAGACCTTCGTAGAGAGGCGAAGAACGAGAGAGGAGAATATCGGCTACACTGGATCCTTTCAGTTCTTGAGAAGGAGAGGTTGAAGCAGTAGTAGCCAAGTGAGCCATCGCAGCAGACAAGTTGGAAGATAGTTTGGCTGCTAGAGCCTTATCCACGGGTCCATCTGTAGTTAGTAATGTCCCGGGTGAGTTGGGGAGTAGTTTAGTTTCCTACATCCGAGTTGTCGATAAGCTTAAATAAAGTGAATAACAGTCGATTGTTCCTCACCAGCCAAAGCTCACTTGCATACCTCTTGACGGGATTTCCTTCAATATACCCGTGGATCGCCATGCAACCCAGTTCAACCGGAAAACCCAGCGAAGTATCGGTCCATGCTCTACCGCCGACGCGATCTCTGGCCTCGACAACTTGTACAGATTTACCAGCTTTAGAAAGATTGTACGCGGCGATTAAACCAGAGATTCCTGCGCCTATTACGAGGACGTCAGTGGACTGTGGTGCGGTGGAAGACATAATCCTATGGTGCAGATGTAATCGGTAGTTGAACGCGACTCTAAAGTTGGAGATCTGGGGTAGATATTATTACTAATTTCAAAGTTTAAAAGTACCTGTTCAGTGAATGACCCATTGATAGAGCAGCGCGACCTTGTACCAGCAAGGGCCCGCAGCGAGCTAAACCCCAGATGAGAGGCATGAAGCAAGCTTGAATTCAATCCATCCCTGAACCGAGCATTTCAACGTCAGGTGAGTAAATGCTTTTATTCATTAAATAGATGCATGTAGGTAAGTACTTGTACTGCGCATGAGTTTGCATAAAGGAGAATCATGAAGCGGAAAATAAAAAAGAATTGCGGTTGAAAAGTCAATGAGTTTGTGTGCGTAAAGTATGCAGTGAGGAATGCAACTATGGTCAATGTCATAACAAGAAACGTCAATGGAATGCAACGAATCAAAGGTCATAATTTGCATAAAGTTCATTTGTTTACTGCCCGAATCCATACCGACGAACAGGTCCACGCGTAGGCACGTTGGATCCTGCAACAGGAACGGTAGTTGAAGATGGCATTGGCTTGCGCCTCGCGATGCCAGAAGGAGCCGGTAATCTAGAAGCAGCAGCAGGGCCATTCAATGCTGACGCAGGTCGGGGGACTGAAGACAAGGATGTTTTAGCTGCAGCGGGTCTGACTGGTTTCGAGTTTGCCTTTATAGGCTCTTGATTGGACAATTCCGGCAACGGAACTCTCCTTGGGCCAAGACCACTTCCAGGACGGACAGGTGCTGTATTTTTAGAAGTCCCTGCCGCCGCTGCCTTCGCACCTGGAACCGAGGACTCTGACACAGGGATACGCATAGGACCACCGGGACAGCGGACAGCCTTGAATACAGGCGAAGGGGGTGATGACTGTCTTGTGGCTGTTGAAGATGCAGACGAGGACGAGGAAGTGGATTTCCGCGCGGAGGATCCAGATCTGCTAGAGGCAGAACTCGTTTCGCTATCAGAAGAGGGAGGGGACTTTTTCAGGCCGGCATCTACAACGGCGATTGAAGAGCCTGGCCTCTCAAGTCGTTTGGCACGCTTTACAATACGAAGAGCTGGAATCGTGGGTGCTGCGTTGCGAGGGGCGGCTGGGGTTGCTAATGGCTGCTTGGAGACAATTTGGGCCAAGTCTGCGGGAGGTTGATTCTCCGATGCAAATATTGGAGTCGAGACTAGAAAGTGACAAGATTCATGTTCATGCTGATGTAAAGACGTAAAAAGCAAAGGTACATACCTGTCTGAGGGCGCTTGGTCTCGACTATGGGCGCCGGAGAACCGAGTTTTGGAGCATAGACCTGTTGAGTAGGAGTGACTAAAGGATGGCAGGTTGGTAACCAGGATAGGATAGATTGACATGATTACACACCGTTCTCCTGTTCAGTACGATTGTAGGCAACCTCTTGAGCTATAGTAGGTTGTCAGTGAGGTGGTCAACAACATTGCAGTGACGCGTACCCTGGTTTTCGTCAGACTCCAAGATGGTCTCATCGGCATTACTAAAAGAAATGCTCTTGTCATCCAAGAACGAAATCTTGTCATTCAACAGGTCAAAGCTTGTTTCAGAGGCCTGCAAATTGAAAGAGGCGTCGAGGTCGAGCGAGTACCGCGACCGTTCTTGGCTTGCTGAAGGAGGGGAAGTCCGAAGAACGGGTGGAATAAGGAACGACGTATCGGAACGAGGGATTGCGATGGAAGCTGCCATATCAAATGGCGGCGGTGTCTCTTGAATGAGAGAAGAGCCGAGACTGGGTTCAGAAGACTGGATTTTGATCTCGGGCGGTACCGTCAGATGAGAACGGGCGAATGACGTGCCCGCAAGATTGACGGCGTCAATGAGGGAAGAAAGCGAAGACGACGAGGAAGGAAGCTTTCCAGCTTCAGGTGATTGCTTGAGAGGAAATTCCCGCTTGACAAACATTTTGCGAGGCAAAGGACTGAGTTCGCGGTCGAGGGAAATTTCGGCCAGGGGAGTGCGAGGCGTCACTGTGCGACCATGGAGCTTGGGGTCTGGGCGACGTTTTGGAGTCTGCAACTCGTAACTGTTCTCGGATTCGTCTTCTTCATCAATGGACGCGTCCTGGATGGTGACATCTCCTACGTCCACGAGACGCCTGGAGAGGGCTGGGATGGCGTGATCGCGTTTGTGGTTGCGATTGAAAATGGCAAACTGGTCTGGGGAAGCATTTTCCTTTTCCGAGTCGTATTCGTTGTCAGAGTCTTCAACGGGGTCGTCGCTGAGGAGAGGGTCGAACTGGGCGAGGACGCTGTGTCTGGGACGGTTCATGGTTAGTTGTTGAGAGCACTCGGCAAACATTGTTGACTGTTTTGGGGATGCTTATGTACTCAAACGCGTCTGTCACGGTCATTGTTACGCGTCAACCAACATCCATGGACCACGTCTCTACCCTCAAAGCCCAAATCAAGGCTTGGGAGAAATCTTTCAGGCAGAGCCACGGAAAAGACCCTTCTGTTCAGGACATACGCGACAATCCTGACATTGGTAAGCTTGAAATCTTGTTTATTTCTGTGTAACTCATTTCTTTCCAGCTGCCAAGTACAAGCTCTACAAAAAGGCATCCAAACCTCCCCCTGCCCCATCTACTCCCAAGAAATCCCAACCCTCTCTGCCCCGGCCACGTCCAGTCGAGACAACTGCACCCTTGTCTACCTTTAATCCGTTTTCTCCAGAAAAGAACAAGGGAAAACAGAAACAAGTGTCTTCTCCTATCAAAAAGACATTTCCAAACCCGTTTGCTACTCCTTCCAAATCCAAACCTGTACCTCGCATACGTGAGACCTCTCCCTCACCGCCTCCGTCTCCGTCACCGTCTGTTACATTACACGCACCACCTACCGCGGTATCTCGCGCACGTAAACGGCTCCGTGGAGAACCCGTTTCACCTTCTCCCAACAAGGAGAAGCGGCGGCGTGTCCATTCTCAAACAACCCTTCCGTTTCCAAGACAAAGTGCTGATTTATCTAGTAGCGACGAGGATGCACCGGCAAATTCATTTGTCGGCGACTCTCCAGTAAAAGCTTCTACGACTGCAAAGTCATTTTCAATGCTATTCGACGAACCTACTGGCTCAAAATCCGCCCTTTCACGCTCCAAAACAGCACCTTCCGGCTCGGGACTCTTTGGTTCCTTTTCGAGAGCAGACTCTGAGGACGATCTGGACGGGGTTTTGGGCAAGAGTAGGAAAAAGGTAGTGAACGGCAGGTCAATACCTGTCGAATCCAAAGCCTCGTCGCGTTCATCCGCAAAACGAGGTTTATCTGAATCAGACGTAGAGAATGAGAAGCAAACTAGTGACACTGGTCTGGTTCTCGTTCCTCCGTCCCCTCCCGCAGAGCCCTCTTCCTACAGACCACCTAAAGACGGTAAAAGAAGCAACAACTCCCGTAAAAAGGCGAAACTCGGAGGAGATGAAAGTAGTGACACGGAAATGCACAGTGGTGATGAAGTCAAAGTCGTCGTGGGTCGTCAACTGCGTGTACAACACGCTCAGGACGACGATGAGGATCTCGAGTCGGAGCCTATTCTGCGCTATTTCCGGCCTCTAGACTCTATAGCTTCCGGCAGTCAGAGCCAGAGTGAAAGGCAAGATCAAGGATCATTCGAGGTTCAACTTCCCGACAAACTTCGAGATATTCTTGCTTTGTCGTCGACATCCGAGTCAAAGTCTTATGATTTACCGGAGGAAAAGGTTATAGAGGGCTTATTATATGGCCGGAGGACTACTCATTACGACCCTTCACGTGGAGGTGAAATTTGGGGTGTTGGTGACTCTGAGCAGGTTGATAATGATGCCAAAGACGAAGAGGATTGGGAAGGGGAGCCAGTGCCATGGGAGATCGGGGAGCTCTAATGAACTGGGTATGTTATAATTATCTGTCATAGATGTGCGTTATAGACAGGTCTTTAGCCTCCATGCATGTGCGGCACCAATACTGTGTCTCGCGTCGTGTGTGCTGCGAGCTATAGACTGGCACGTGTATCTGCTTTTCTAGGCCTCTGTTGTATTTTATACTCGCAACCCTCTCTTGTACCCATACTCTTCACTCGGCGCAAATAAAAGCACGATTCTAAACGCGAATACTCGCTTTTGAAGCGCAAACTCAAATAACTCTGGTAAGCACCAAGAATTGACAGACTCACCCTTCCAGCATGTAACGTGCGATCGAAAAAAGGCTGCAACATTCACTCATCCTCCAACAGACCCGTTTTCATTCCAGGTTGCATGGTCTGCACGCAAAACCCAACTTAAGTACCTACGCACACCTAAACAAAGAACGATGCCCTCCTCTAGTTCACGACTCACCAACGCAGTCTCCAATCTGAATCCACTTCGCCGTCGGCCAAGCTTGGCAGAAAGTATACGAAGCGTGGCTAGCAGCCTTAGCATAGCATCAAATCCATCCACGTCTTCATCCGCAGACAAGAAGGATAAATCTAAACCCAAATCGAGCTCCAAATCCAAGCATAAAGCCCTCAAAATTGCTAGGTCTCCCTCATATTATCGCTCCTACTCTGTATACAGCCAAACCATGTTTCCTATTATCCTACGAGAACCCGAAGTTACGCAAAAGCTTTTGGAAGCTATCCTGGAAAGTCCTGGCGGGAAACGGTCACTTTCGAGGATAGCTAGGACATGCAAAGCGTTCAAGGAGCCTGCTTTGGATGTGCTGTGGAGGGAATTGGATTCGCTTATTCCGATAATTGGGTTGTTCCCTTCCAGTTTATTAAAGAGGCCTAAAAAGCCTGGACTTGGATTAGTGAGTTGCGTTTATTAGTTTGTTGCAGTCACTGACTGTTAATTCCAGTCCAAGGCTCCGTCTGAAGGAGATTGGGACAAGATCATTGAATACGGTGCACGGGTTAGGAAAATCAAATATGATCAATCCTCCAACAATGCACCTTCCTCTATTCTACCAATGTTCGAAGAAAACCGACCCGTAGAGTACATCTTTCCCAATCTCCAACGACTCGTTTGGAAAGCAGAGACCTCTGCTGGACTAGATTACTGCCGCCTTTTCCTAAATTCAGAGCTGCAGAGTCTTTCTTTAGAAGTAGTTGCAGGAAGCCGCTCCCAAACGCTAAGCACGATACTTAGAGATGTAACAAGTCGCATGAAGCTCCAAGCGCTTTCACTCATCTTGCCTACTACCCTCCCAGATTCTTTTGTTGATCTCGTTTCGGCACAGACTGGGTTGCAAAAACTAGTCTTGATCGCGCCTGGTGCGCTTTCTACTGGCGTTGGACGATTAGCCGCATCGTTACCCGAACTGAAAAGCCTTCAGCTCGACCTCTCGCATAGGAATTCGGCAGCAGTTGAAGCTTTCTTTGATGATCTTCCTCAAGCTGCTCAAGGTTCTGGACAGTCAACGCCTAGTTCAGAGGTATCTGTAGGTAGGGACAGCGGGGTGTTCTCCGGAGACGAGACAGACTTTTCCTTTGTAGAGATGAAACAGAAGCTAAACAGTCATTTGAAGACGACCGGTGCTTTTGCATCATTGCGTCAGTTGCATCTGACGGGCGAGGCATCCTGCATCTCTATCTTCTTGAAGCATTTCTTTGCACCTTTGGTTCAACTGGAGTTGGTCATCGAGGACCCTCCAGAGCCTTCAGACTGGCAGGAGCTCTCCCAGCTTTTGTCTGCACGCCTTGGTCGTTCATTACAGGCACTTACCATCTCAGCCACCGGTTCGTCTCGTTTCTCTGACCTCGTCAGGTCAACATCGAGAGCTGAACCTCCCGATGGCAGGCTTTCTCTCGAGCATTTCGGGAGTCTGCCCATGCTCAATCGTCTCGAAATCGACCTTCCTTCATCGTTCCAATTCACCGAGACGGATATTGTGTGTTTGGCGTCCTCTTGCCCTGGTTTGGAAGAGTTGAAACTATGTTCATTGGCTCGATTCCCACTTCAGACTGGTCCTCCCAAGCTGACGTTGCAAGCTCTGGCGCCCTTAATGGCTGGTTGTCCAAAACTACATACATTGTCGGTAGCAGTCAATGCGAGACAGGCTAGTCCAGAGGTGTTGGCACAGAAATCGGCTTCATCAGAGTCCCTCCGGAGACTGCACGTCGGTCATTCGTGGATCCATGATTTTATTCATGTTACGATCCTACTCAGTCATTTGGCGCCTAGACTAGACTCTTTGAAATGGTTCCACGAAAAGAATCGACCTGGGTTCATAGAGACTCACGCGAGGGGTTGGGAAAAGGTGCAAGATGCTCTACCTCACTTGCAGTCGGTCCGATTGATGGAGCGAGAAAGAGTACAGCAGCCTGTTATGGTAGTCAAGCATATACCACCACCAGCCGTTCCCACCGCAGAAGTTGGGGTCCAGGCTTCGGTGATGAAAATCAACCAGGGTGTTCTTGTCAGGCCACAGACGACTGAACGCGCCGTTGAAGCCATAATGAAAGTGGCCAATCAGGCGGTACAAGTCCGTCCAGATATGCATTCCGTTTTTGTTCATGCTAAACCCAACACGGCTGAAGCATCTGTTGGTGCGTCGGTGTCCGTTGGGGACAAATCTGTCAGCGCGCACCCAGAGCTTGTATCAAAGTCAGTGGATGCACCTGCGAATGTGACAAACTCGGTCGAAGCGTCGCTTCCAGCTTCAAAACCAAACGGGGAGAATCAGACCGTAGTTCATTCTCCTTTCCAAAGCTTCGTGATACCCTCTTTCTTCGGTCTCTTTTCTCTCGTGTATAGAATCTTTATTGGCTATCCGATTTCCATTCCGTTTAGAATCATGCATGCTATATTTCACAGGCTTCCGCTCGTGGGGGGATATGTAGGACGTTTTTCATCCCAGGACACTGATATTTCTATGGAATCTCTGCAAGTCCGTGAATAATTTACTGTTTTATTTTACAATCTACTTACTTTCATGTACTATGCTGGCGTATGGTAATAGGATACGGATAAAAATGTTGCTACTTCGATTACTGGCGACAAGTTTTCGAGGACTATCAAACTTAGACAGTCAACAAAATTCGATGAAAAGTCGAGTGTTTGGGAGCAGGAAGTGACTGTCCGTTTTTGGCTTGAACAACGTGACCACGAGTCCTGCGAAGGGGCGACGCGTCATTTAGCGTTCCTCACCTCCTCTCGTTACAACATGTCTGACAACAGAAAGCAAGAGAAAGATTACACCCCGGAAGTCGACGCTCTTCTTCCTGAAGCCAAATCTCTTGTACAGGTAACTTGTCTGTTTATTTATGCGTTTAGCTCATACTAATTGCTATGTTAGGCCGGAAAGCTACAAGAGGGTCTCGACAAACTCTTCGCTCTCGAGAAGCAAGCTAGAAATGTGTGCAGCAAAAACTTGAGAAATTGGTACTTGATCTCACTAACGTTTTCTATAGGCTGCAGACCTTGCTTCAACCACTCGTCTCGCGAAAGCCATCTTGGAACACTGTTACAATGCTCGCGATCACAAACGATTGAACGAAAGCCTTTCGATTCTTAGCAAAAAGCATGGTCAGCTCAAGGCTGCTATACAAGCTATGGTCGAGCAGGCAATGGGATGGCTTGAAGATATCAAAAAGAAGGACGGAACGGAACGGTGGCTTGAATTGGTTGAGACGTTGAGAGAAGTTACCGAGGGAAAGGTGCGCGTCGTTTTGTTTAACAGCCATCTTGCGACTCATGAACATTATTCCAGATCTTCTTGGAGACGCCTAGGGCGCGTGTAACCCTACTTTTGTCAAAATATCACGAAGGTCTCTCCAAGACAGCAAAGACGGAAGAAGAAAGGAAAAAGGCGCTGGAGACTGCATCTGAACTTTTATCAGATTTGCAAGTCGAAACATACTCTTCTATGGAGCGCAGAGAGAAGACAGAGTTCATTTTGGAACAAATGCGATTGCTCATTGCAGTTGCCCGGCAAAAGGACGAGGAGACCAAGGCTCAAGGAAAGGATTCGCTGAGTGGAGGTGAGACTGAGTGGGTGAAAGTGCGAGTAGGCGGTAGGAAAGTTAACGAGGGCTTCCTCAAGGAGAAAGAGAACGAGGTTCCTCACCTTTTCTTCTGTTACAATGCATGACCCTCACACATCTCCTTCAGGACCTCAAATTGAAGTATTATGATCTAATGATACAACACGCTTTGAAGCACTCCTCGTACCTTGATGCTGCCAAGTACTACCACAAAGTTTGGGAGACGCCGTCGATCAAAGAGGATGTTAATGACAAAGGCAAGGCGGTATGTTTCGGTATTGATCTTGCTGTACGAAATTCTTATTCTAGTCTTTAGGCACTCGAACATATCGTGTACTATGTTATACTAGCGCCTCACGACAATGAGCAATCCGACATGCTTCATCGTCTCTTCATCGACCCAGCCCTAGATAAACTTCCCTTACACTAGTGGGTATTTCTTATTCTCAAGCGAACCTGTTTCTGACCAGGGCTACAGTAACCTTGTGAAATGTTTCACCACACAAGAGCTCATGAGGTGGCCTGGAATCGAACAGTTGTATGGAGAATTCTTGCGCCAAACACCAGTCTTTTCTATCGAGAAACGCTGGGAGGATTTACACACTCGTATAATTGAACATGTACGTGAACACTTGCATAGCCACCTACCAACGTCTAAGCATTTCTTGCAAACAGAACATCCGAGTTGTCGCTGCTTATTACACTAGAATCACACTCAAACGTCTTACAAGCCTCCTTGATCTATCCGAAAAGCAAACCGAAGAGACGCTGGCTCGATTAGTAGTTTCCAAGACCATCTGGGCCCGTATCGATCGCCCCGCAGGAGTTGTTAGCTTCAGAAGTCAGAGGAGTCCCGAGGATGTAATGAACGACTGGAGTTCAGACATGCAAAAGTTGTTGAGTCTGGTAGAAAAAACGTGGATGGGAATGAATGCTGCTCAGGCTGCGCAATCACGGATAAAGGCTGCGTCGTCGTAGAGGTTATTTAGCTTACATCGTTGTCTCGCATTTCTGCAATGTAATACTGCTTTCACTGTAGTACGGCTGCCAGGAACCACGGTAAAATGGTAAAATTCTTCAAAGGATATCTACCGGCTTTCGGCTATCGAATAGCCGGCGCTTTCAAACGCTTGTCTTCAACAATCATCCTCGCCTCCCTATTTTCCCTATAATAACCTTAGATACCTTTCGGAGGTCCTTGACACATGGAATCATCAACAAACTCGATGAATCAAGTAGAGCATGCTCAAATCTCCACTGCTCTAGAGGTGGAGAGACTCGAAGTAAACCTCTTTAGGTCCAAATCACTATGGGTACCAACTCGAGCTCGAGGAGTTTTCGGAGGGTAGGTTTATACAGATCTCTGATGCACCTGCAACTCATTCAAAGGACAGACAAGTCATAAGTCAAGCTTTAGTTTCTGCTACGAATTGCGTTGACTCTGCTTTTGGTCTCCATGTGCGTTCGCAAGACTGTCCTTCGAGTTCTAGCTGACGTGCTTATAGTCTTTGCATGTCAGTATAACAATATGATTCTTTTCTCCTTTCTGAACTCTACTCCAGTGCTATTTCTTGACTAGCGCGTCCCCGGCAACTCCTATAGTCTATTATGTTGAACGTCTTCGACAAGGCCGCTCTTACGTCGCCTGCTCAGTCAAGGCAGTTCAAAAGGGCTCTCTCATTTTCATTCTCATGTGCTCATTCCAAAAGCCCGAACCGTGGCAACCCTCACATCAGTGGACAATGCCCAACGTACCCGTCCCTGCTGAATGCGAATTGGAGGAAGAACGCTTCATGCAGATGAGCAAGCAGGACGGTCTACACCCTAAACTCAAAGAGTATTTTGAAAACTATGCTGCGGAACGACAGCGTAGCCCAATTGCTGTTAAAGCTGCAAAATTGCATGATGTGTCTGAAGATGGAACCGTTCGTTATATGTATTGGATGCAGGCCAAGAATATACCCGCGTACGAGCCTCATTTCCAGAAGGTGAGTAGCCTGATCGAATTTACTTTGCATCCTTTATTGAGGAAGTTTTCCTAGTGCATTCTTGGTTATCTGTCTGATCTTTACTTGTTGGTGTATTTTTTGGACTATAACTTCGTCAATGCTCACTCTTTCTTAGCATTGGCACGGCATCTCGTATCCTTGGTCTTAAAAGCAATTCTAGGGGTCCCAATGCCCTTGCAATGTCGGTCAGTACCACTTATTGTCTCGCCCGAAGGCTTACTTACACGTCCATTGCAGTCAACTATCGATCATTCTGTGTGGTTTTACAAGTAAGGCAAAAGTTCCTGCATAACTGTCAAGAATACTCATCGCAGCACAGCGACACATTTGATTGTGGGGATTGGTTGTTATACGTGGTATGTAAGCTCGAGTATCTCTGTTTGCACTCCGTCCTGACTGCCAATAGATGGTGTCACCTCGCACTGGTTCTGGCCGAGGCATCATGCATGGTCAGGTATGATATCCAGTTCTCGCTCCGAGGCGAAGTATATTGACGTCTTGTAGCTCTTCACCCGACAGGGAACCTTGGTGGCCGTGACATCGCAGGAAGGTGTCCTTCGTGCAGATATACGAGGTCCTGGTCCAGAAACTCCTGCGAAGCTTTAAGCGGCTATGATTTATATCTTGGATATTTTCCATCTAGATGGACTATTTTACCCTTACATTTAGAGTTACCTTACAATCTATTAAAAGTCAAACATACTACGCAGACGGAGAGAACATATGAAAGTCTAAATTCTACTCCCTACCGGCCTCTCCTCTTCTGAGCCTGTTAAACTTGGGCAGCATCTCTCTCAGGTACTCTGCATGTTTCCTCCGTAAATCTGCCTCCTGCACCTTTCCTCTACCACTCCATTTTCTCCGTTCGCCATTCGTACCATATACGACCGTGTAATCCTCCAGTGTTTCATCTTCGGCGGGGACGAGTAGACACCCAGCTCCAATGACACAGTAGGACGAGATGCGAACAGTATGATGGACACGGCAACGGGTAGAGAACGTATTGAATGATCCTATAGAGGGCGATTCGATACCTGCAAACATCTTTGAGCAACTAGAAATAAAGCATGTTTTCTTAAAACGAACGAGAGCCTATTTCAAAGAGGTTATCATCCCCAATCCGCATAACTTCCTTGCGCCTACAAAGACAGTTCAGAGATGCTGGAAAGACTGTGCAAAAACTTCGCACCTATTAACAATAATCGCGCTTTCTTCAATGATGCATCCCGAACCTATGACGATTGGTCCAGCAACAGCAAAAATAGTGGCTTTAGGATGAACAATTGTTCCTATTAGCTTTGAAGATGAGTCTCAGAGGAGGTGCGGTTGTTTGGGATCTAGTACCAGAGCCAATAGTTATGTCTCCTTTCAGCTCAACGTCTTGGCATACGACCGCTTTGGAATGGATAGTAAACTTGTCACGTCTAATTACGACTTGAGCTAACTGTTGTAATCCACTAGAGTAGAACTTACATGGGAGCCATCAGACCATGACACGGTGATGATGGCAAGAGAAAAGGGGTGCACGCGATGCTGTGCACCTCGACTGCATGGCTTTCGTGCGTTCGAATTATCGAAGGTTTCACTTTAAACTCTCATTAATCACGGCTCAGAGGTGCCCTTAACAGAGAGGCGTAATGCCACTCGAGGGGATATTTTCACGAAGTTGTTACAAAGACTTCTGGCTCTCAGTCACTCTACGACCACAGGCCGTCGGAGTTTCCAGAAACGCGCATATTGCGTACACAACAATCGTATTGATAACCGGTTCCACTTGGCTGACACTAGCATAGGTTTCCCATCCAACGGAGAATTATTAGTCATTGCACCACCTTACGGGACCGAAAAGACTGAGACAAAGTCATACAGAATCCAAAGCATGATTCAAGCGAGTCATAGGCAATATACATGATGCATGGAGTGATTGGTAGGTGCAAAGACCGATGCAGTTGTGGAAGGGAGGGTGCGATATTACGAGGAGATCGTGTGTGAGATGCAATGTGCTAAGTTACAGCCCAGCGGTGTCAAAAAGAGGAACAGAGAAAGATACGCTTAGTTCTTTTTGCGGAATGAGCAACCTACATATGCGGTCAGAGACATCGAAGTTACTAGACCACTCGAGAACATACCCTCCGTCAGTCTTGCTTTTCCTCCAGTTGGCTGGCATAAGATCGATGCACAACTACCGCAAAGGACGACCGTAGCCGCGTGAGAGAAGACGGTAGTGATAGCGAAACATCCTAAAAGATGGAACAAGAAGCACTGAGCGACCTGAAGAAATTCCTACGAATGCAAGGGTCTCCATACCTGGACATTTGACATCCATGAAGTAAGAGTTAGGAGATTGCACAAGACGCTTGAGCTTGTGCTGCTTTTTTTCGTACTCGGGAGATGGGTTGAGAAGGTCGACGGCGAGAGTCTAGGTTACAATAGACATTAGACGAACGAACATAGGCCCTAAGGCAGATAAAGAAAGAGGCTTGCCATTGTGTTTTGGGATGTCGATACTGTATCACACGACGGTTTTTTGAGGAAACTGAAGGTCGCGAGGAAGAAAGATCCTAGACTGGTTTTCTGTTGTGGTGGGAAAGAAGGACAAGGTTCAGCGGGGCTTGAAATACTAACCATTCGGCTTTCGGTGCCGCAGAATGACACGTGATTATCAGACTCACAACCCTTACTGTAACTCAACGGCCGAATCACCTTTCAAAGCTGCAGAGCGAATTGATGCAATGAAATTTACTATTCCCTGCCCAAGTCAAATTCATACAAAAGATCTACTCAGTATTTCCTTCGGCGTATGCCAGTGCAGTCTCCTTCAGTTCCCGAATAGCCCGTTCTCGCACCATGTCCCAAATTCCATCACGGTGCGCTCGAATATCCCCCAGTCCTTCCCTTATTTCTTCCAATCGTTCAATATATTCTCGTCCATCGTCCTGGAGTTCTCGTAGAATAGTCATAGCTCGCTCCAAGTTTATTCTCTGTTGATTAGGGGATGTAAAGTGTGATTGTTCGCTATAGGCGGGGTTATTAGAACAGGAGAACAAAAAGTGTTTGTGTATAGAGGGCGTAAGGTCGGGCGCTCGTGCAATTCGTTTTTCCTGTCCGTTAGCCTCTTCATCGTCTTCGCGTTTTGGTATCATCATGTCTCTAGACGTTTCGGGGTCGTGGTTCATAGCTTGGCGTAGCGAGCCTTGGACCGTTTGGGAACTCGAGTTGGGTTGGTCAGATTTTGGCGGAGAAATGGCTGGGTCAATCTCCGAAGGTCGGGATTCCAAATCATCTCTCGGTTCCTGGGTCGGGCCACTCTGGCTTCCAACCTGGGCCTTGGTTTTTTCAGGGTCCTGGCTCATAGCATGCCATAGCCGTCCCAAGGCCCGCTTCATTGTTGCCTCTCCTTCGATTAGTCCGTTTGTTGCATCTTCTAGCTCATCTAGTAGGCCTGATCGGAAAGTGTGCGTGACTGCCTTGTCCATGACGAAGGAAGAGTACGAGAGGTGCTGATAGACGGGCTGAGGATATGGAGCAACAAAGGGAGGTGACGGTGAACGAGATAGATGCGGAAGTGTCGGCGGTGAGGGGGATCTTTTCTCTTGATTAAGCAAAAGTTTTAGTCGCTTCCTTGAACGCTCCTCTGCCTGTTGAAAGGAATTGAAAATAGGTGAAGCAAAAACGAATAAACGAACGCACCTCCCAATCATCCATTCCAGGTCCCCACGACGCTGTTTTACCATGACGAGCCCAACGGGCTCCATGAGAACTCTTTGTACCCCAATTTCCTCGATGAGATATTGCTTGAGCGTCGTCCTCTTCTGAATCGTAGCCATGGGATGGGTAGTACCATGAATTTTGGTCACTCAGAGGCAGATGGACGGATTCATCTCTGCTTGGAGCTATTGAGTAAACTGAGACTAGAAAATTGCCATAGACTCACCTCTCTTCGAGAAGTGAAGTACGTCCGCGTTTATAGTAACTTGAACTCGAGGCAATCTGACCAGGGCGCATGAGAGTCAACAAAAGAACTTGCAGTGGTCCGTGCACAGCAGGTACCTCTTGATCACCTGCTTTGTTCTCAGATAACCGAATTAGGGGCTTGGCTACTCTGGAGCACCGACAACAACTTCACTCGGTAAACTCAAGACCGAGGTACGGTCGACACCAAAAAATCTCTTTGGTCTCTCCAAAGACCCACGTCAAACTCGTGATGTATACTTCAGTCAAGCTTCACTTAAAACATAAAATACAATTTTGTTGATTCTACAGGCTCTACAAACGTGCAGCTCTCAATGCCCTGGACAACAAAGAGATAAGTTAAAGCACAAACACAAATATATCATTCCTGCGCAGCGTCTATCGATTTGTGACGCAGGAGGTTGTGAATACCAATTTTTACAGAGAGGCCTGCTCCGACTGTGTCTTTGCTTCTGAAAGAACAGGCTCTGAAGGAGGAGCAGTCATGCCCTCTTTCATAGCAACCTTTTCCGACTCAAAGGAGCGCATACCCTGGAGACCCCAACGGTCCATCATGGCTTTGTCCTGGAACCCAAGTTAATATCACGACCCTAACATGTCTTGGGATTCTTACCTCGTCCCATGGAGAGCCTGTTCAGGGAGGTACGGCGTCAGGTTAATTGCTTACCAAGTACTGTTTTCACTTACAAGGAGTCGTGAGCATCTGTTCTCCAGTAAAGACAGCATTAGCGCCAGCCATAAAGCACATTGCTTGTTCTGATTCAGCCAAGGTGTTCCTTCCAGCTGCCAACCTAATAATTGTTTTTGGGAGAACGATCCGAGCGGTAGCAATAGTGCGAATCAATGTGTGATACTTGACGGGCTGAAGGAGAGAAGTATGTGAATACCAAGGAACGAAGATCAAAGAACACATTCTCCAACCTCGTTCTTTTCAAGTGGAGTCCCTGGGATTGGTACCAAGGCATTCACAGGGAAGGATTCCGGGTGTTCAGGCATACTGAAAACAATATCAAATGATTGTCTCGAGAATAAAGGAAAAAGTGCGCACTTGGAAACTTCCCATATCAAACCTATCCTGTCCGCGTCGGACTCTCCGAGGCCGAGAATACCTCCTGAACAGACACTGATACCAGCATCACGGACAGCCTCGATCGTTCCCAATCGTTCGTCATACGAACGTGTCGTGATGACCTGCTCGAGGTAAGTAAAACAGAAAAGATGCCAAAAGTTCACAGACCTGAGGATAAAACTCTCGAGATGTATCCAAGTTGTGGTTGTAAGCGGTCAGGCCACTAAGTAAAATCGATAAGCATGATGTGACAAAGGACCAGTGTACAAGCAAACTAACGCTTCCTTGAGTTGTCTCGCTTGCTCTGGTGACAACATTCCGAGTGTCGTGCAAACTTCCATGCCCATTCCACGGACTTCCTTAACCATATGCAGAATCCTTTCGAAACCACGCTTGCGTCCGGCAAGGTCTCTCCAAGCTGCTCCCATGCAGAAACGCGTGCTTCCATTCTCCTTTGCTTTTCTAGCAGCTTCTAAAACGGGCTCGATATCAATAAGACGAGATGCCTTGGTAGGTGTTGAGTAACGCGATGATTGGGAACAGTAAGAACCTTCGAAACATTATTCAATGTCAAAGTATCGAGTTCAACATACGCACAGTCCTCAGTGCATCCTCCAGCTAAGAGTAGCAAAAGGTTAGAGCAAGCGCAGGAGATAAAGCGGAAATAGCATACTCTTAATGTTCATGAGCGTACATAGCTGGATCTTGGATGGATCCTGGTGCTGACGATGAATGGAAGCTGCACGGAAAACGAGGTCTAGAAGTGGAGTACTGAAGATCTCCTCGATTTCACGTTTCGACCAGTCGTGCCGGGTAACCGAAGAGGAATTGGCTATAGTTTCTGGGGTCGCGATTGTAGCTAGAGTTCGATGGGAGACTCTGGTGAGTCTGGACGACGTGGCAAAGATGCGGAACATGGAAGAACAGGACAAAGGGAAGGGAGGACACGAAAGCAATGCAGAAATTTAAAGGTTGGGGAGAACACTGCTCAAGACAAGATTTTCTCCCCAAGCTTATAATTACGGCAGCTTGCCGCAAGCGGAATGATGGCGACGCGCCAACTGCCTCAATCTCCGACTTTTATACGCCACCCAGCCAAGGTCAAAAGTCGAAAAGGTCATAACTATATTGCAAGTATTTTACAGTGTCATATCGTGAATGAAATCGTTAATGCTAAAGCTACAAATTCAAGATATTCCGAAAAAGTAAAATGTAATGTAAAAAGGCGCAGTTCGTAAGTCGTCGCAGGGACGATCTGCAAAAAAAGTCAGTAAAGATTCAATACGTCTGCGCAGGGCGGAAGCAAACTTACCAGTCTATCGATGGCGAGTTTGTCGGGGGGTTGTATCAGACTCTCCACACTTTGGTGACGCTATCCCATAGTCTATGACCTGCACGCCTTGAAAAAAACCGCGACGTTCGAGTTTGTTAGCTCTCCATGTCGACACCAAAGGCATATTAAGGCTCACCGTTTTGTTTGGATTCGCGCCTTGGTGTTTTATCGCGAGGACTGTGATCAACATGCTCGATCTCAGCCTTGCCTTCTCCTCTTCTGGAGGACGTGTGGCGCTCGGTACCCGACTGGGTCAGTATCCTCCCCTTGGCCGGCATAGATGAACGAGCTTGGTTTTCACGTAGACTGTTCCATTGGCGGAGAGTATGTTCAGCGAGGTCGCGAGAGTAGCGTTGCTTCTTCTGTTCGAGAGTGAGGGCGGCCATGACTAGAAGTGATTGGTGGACTTTTTTTTCTGAGGGTCTGGTTTCAGATGGGTGGCAATAAATACCTCTGCAGCAGTCCTTTTACCGACCCAAAGGGGGAATCTTAGATGATGACGTCGGTCAGTGTAATCCGCTCCTCCGTCCTCATTTCCATTCAACAGGTGGAGCTTCTTCGACGTCAACTGGAGTTGGATATCCATACTACTTGCACGCTATTTTGTGGACCCATGTTTTCACGTTTGGGCGCTCTCTTGATCCACTCCGCGAAATGGTTAGCGGTAACCTGTTTTCTTCTCAACTTTATTCGCCCAGAACTTGAGGCCTTGAGGCCTCGCGTCGGTGAGACTTGGTAAGACTGGTATGTATCTCCGTAGGCGCCGGCTACATCATGTTGTGGTCTCGTTTGTGGCACAAACGTTTCAAACGGCTCTACTGACGCTATCACAACAGGTCATAGTATTCAGTCCGTGTCCATCATAGAAATCACTAGCCCCAGTGGATACAGTGTTTTCCCAACGCAGTACCTACAGCTTTCGAAGTTCGGAGTATATGACGAAAGTCTTCGTTCAGCGGAGTCGGTGCAGATCATTCAATAACCCTCCGATTCTGTCCCTTGAACAAGATTTTTCAAACTCTGTCATTTGTGTTCTCCAATAATGGGAGAAGCGCATTCAGCCTCGTTTGTTTACGCAATCACTGTGGCTCAAGACCCACCGGACTTTCGATATACCATACACTCGGCAGAAATTTCTTTTCCTGTACTATGATCTCGGGACCGATTCTATTGTGCGCGGATCTGTTCCCCAAAGACGAAACAATCAGACAAATTTTACCTCAAACTTACTCATGCAAACTGATGTCGGCTGCTCTGACGAAGCGACCTGACATGCAACACGCTCAAAACACGATGAAAATACAACAAAAGATTCTTGTTGTGAACAGCGAGCGTAATATCTACACAATCGCTACATATTACTAGATAATTACAGAGGCGCCTGTACAATAAGCCCGTGATATAGACATGCAAAATGATAGCTGACTGGAGCTGCTAAAGAAAGTAAGATGCTACACATTTGACGTTGGAGGGAAATGTTTATGGAGACAATGAAGAGTGTTCGATGCAACGAAATAGTACGAAAGCAAGATAAGATATGTGCGAAAACAGACGAGAGTTCAATGATGCAACAATAGACAAGATGAAAAGACGCTCGTTAATACAAATTGGTCCCGGGAGGGGTTTTCGTTAAAAGACGTTGACAGAATGCACTAAGGGCACTGGTCATGATATAAACGTCGGAAAGTAGACCAGACATTTCCAAAATGTCGTCAAGATATCGTCAAGGTGAAAGCGTTGAGAATTTAAACGCGAATGGCACGCCAATTGCCAGAGTTTTGGGAAACATTGCGGGAGTGGGTCTTCTTGACAGAAGCACCGCCAAGCATCACACCACCAGTGAGAACAGTGGTTTTGCCACCATCATAGGGAGTCACTTCATTCTTGGTGACATCTACGAAGACCTTGGCCTGTCTGGCACGTTCACGCCTAGACTGCCTCTGAGAGGACGTAGTCGAGGACACAGTCGCGTCGGAAGCAGTAGAGTAGCCCGAGCTCGAGTTGGACGAGCGGGAGCTGCAACGAGAGTAGCCAGAGGTGGCCGAGGATGTGGAGGCAGTGGAGAATGGAGAAGAAGACCTTTCCGGCACGGGGAACTGGTCCAAAAGTGGAGTCATCCAAGAGGTGGGTTTGGTCTCGTCAGCAATCATAGCAAAGAGTTGCTCTTCCTCATAAAGGTCATCTTCCAAGAGCTGTTGAGCGATGGTCTTGCTCTGAATCTATGTTATGCTGTTTAGATTGTATTCCAGAAACATGTAAATGATCATTTACCTTGGCGGAAAGAGTCGGCGCGGTGGGAGAAGGAATCTCATCAGCCCAGACAGTGTGAAGTTGGCAGCCTGGAGTGCCTTTCCTTCCAACACGGACGGAGATGCAGCCCGGGTCGACGAAGAAATCAAATTCCTTGCCGCCGAGAGCAGAGATCCAGTCAAACCATTGAACACCAGCAGAGAGGCAAGCCTGGTAAATAACACGGGGTGGCAGGCAGTCGGGAGAAAGGGTAAGGCAGCGACGACCCGAACCGCGCAAAGGCTCTTTGGGAACCCAGGTAGGTGCGTAGTGGGCAGTAAGGTTGGCCTCAAGCACGAGCTGGAGCTTGATGATAGTGGTGGCAGAGTAGCGGACAATGAGGGGACGAGTCAAGAAAGAGATAGCGTGGGCGAGAGTGACTTGGAGAGTGGTGGAAGCAGAGAAAGCCATTGCGTAAATTAAACGGGCGTTTGACGATTAAAGGTGCGTGGAGACGATAAGATTAGAGAACTTGAGTGAGATCGCACAGCGACAGAAGAGATGCAGATAAGAGACGCGGATAAGATGCTCGCTAAAAGATGCAAAGAGAGTGTAGAGAGAGATTAAGACCGTGAAATGTGTAGCAGCGTTAGTACGTCGAGAGCGGGTCTAATGAATGAGACCTAGAAAAAGAGAAATGAGAAAATTAATGCAGGAACAAATTAATGAACTTACCTGTCGGTAAGTATAGAAGATAAGGAAGGAAAGCAGTCCAGTAGCTGGTAGGGAACCTGGCTTTCCTTACAAACTCTTTTATACGCCCTTTGTCCGTGTCGTAACAGAGCGAAGACAAAAGACTCGCCAAGCGCTCTCTCACGTGGCCCTACTGCTATTGTTCTCCCCTTGTTATTGTCTCTTTCCTTGTACTACAATAAGCTCTATTTCCCCCACGCCGCCCGTCTTTGCTTCTTTTGACATTCCCTTTCAACCAAGTGGAGATATAATTACACTTCCATTACTTCTTCGGCTTATCCCCGCAATGTCGTCCCCGACTAAGCACTTATTGCATTTCATTAATGTAGAGATGATTGCTAGGCAACTTTTACAGATTGTATTCGCGGGCGCTCCCAAAACAAAAGACAAGGACTCGATTCTGTGAGAGAAGCTGTTGCATCTATTTGTACACGTAGGAACAGGAACCGCTGAATTCTATCGGTTCTGACTCGGTGTGAATGGTCCAAGCTTCAAGAAACATCTTCAGAATCATCAGAAAGTTGTCGTGTTTTTTGTCTTATGCTTTGCCTCAAGTAACCGCAACTACCGTCGGGATTGCTTTATTGTAATAATGAAGGCCCAGTAACCGCTAAAACATGTTTAGTGGTGTCCAAATCGGAACGATAACCCCGTGTTCATCTATCTCTACCCATCTTCGTCCGTCTTTGTCAATGTCTCCCATGGTATCCACAGCGCCAAATGCTTTGTCCCATCCAAGCGCGACCGCACCAAGCTTGCATACTGCCGATCTGAAGGCCACTGTCAATCCAAAATGACAAAGCTGAAAAATAGTACTCACCGTATTGTGCACACGACCGCCTCTAGGCTTGCCTCTTCGTTCTCGGCCCAAAGACCACCAAGCAGCGCAAAGTCGACTATCATTCCCCTTGTGAGTTTAATCCTCTCATTCAATTCATACAATGTATCGAATTCTTGCTGGATGTATCCCCGTGGACTTGCCAACTCTTTGAGTTCTGTATTGTCGCTCTGTGCAAGAGAAAACACATGCATCTGCTCCGCAATTTCGCTCAAAACCTCCGGGGTGTCGGATGCTACGTATGCAAACGGTTTCGACGGTAGTCCAAGCCTTGGCCATGATTCGGAGATGGCAGCCACATATTCGGAGACAGGAATACGTTCAGCCCCTCTGTAAAAGGAGGGTTTTTGGTCTCCACGTCGAATGTGTACGGACACATATTTCATAGAATCGGTGGCATGTGTAGACAACTCTTGACGAGCTACATGGATGAGGCGTGCGTTTTCTTGACTGGGACGAATGATATTCTGTAGTGACTCTGCAGCCATTTCGAATTCCGGTTTCTTCCTGTTCAAACCCCGGGCATAGCTGTCAGAAAGCCCGTTTAGTAGATTACTGAGGCAACGTATGCGGAAGCGTACGGGTCATCATAATGGTCTTCGAAGCTATGGCCAAAGTGAAATTTGGCCGTATGTGAGTTTATGATCTGGTTCTCGAAATAGAAGCAGTTTTTTTAGAAAATTCAAGAGTGTATCCGTACCCAGTGTCTAGAAATTAAGATACGTCAGTAAAGTCCGATGTGTAAATGAATGGAAAATTTACCTTGCTGTCCTTGGACACGCGACATATTCTGGAAAGATGTCAGCAGGTTTTTATAATGTAACAAAAGACACTCACCTTCGGGGGGAGGAGGCTTGCAGCCAGGTTCTGGCCCAGGTTGAAGGGTTCGGACGTCAACGAAATGATCAGTCCATCTTTTGAATGTTAATCCGGGCCTCGAGCTACAGTTGAACAACTCACTTTCCCCGATCCCAATAAGTGTCGTCTATGAAAAATGTCCTGTTCCGCTATTTCGCACTAAATGACACGAATAAACTCGTTTCGAAAGTTCGCGTACCTCTCTTGCCAAAGCCGCTGCCTGAACAATTAAAGCCAGGTCTGATACAAGTCCTATTCGCCCATCAAGCATATAGGTGATGGTACTTGAACAAACTTGACTATCGCTTGAATGCGGGACGTCCTCGTTCTCCGCCATGTCCCAGTATTCCCCGTGACTTGGATGCATCTGGTGCATCTCATAACAGAGTTTGACATACTCTGCTGGAGGTAATGGAGGTAATGGAGCAGAGGAGAACTCCGATGCGTTTTCTGCCTTTGGTGGAACTTTAGCCCCAACATATCTCTCCAACGTCCCAGGTCGTTGGTACGACACGATAGCCAGAAATAAGAGTGCACTCGCTAGTACACTTCCGGCCAGGACGGGTAGATTCGAAAACACCTTGTCCATAATCCGTTTTCCTTTTGGCCCCATGAAAGGTTTTGCATGCCTGTTACCGTCTCCCAAAATCCGGTTTCCGGTTGGAGGAAAACTGTCGCTGGCAGAGGATAGCAGAGGAACTTGTTGATGACCAGCATCATCCAGATTGTTTCTGTCTTCGTCGTCGTCGTCAAGATCAAGTTGGGCAGGACGATATGACTCCTCTGCTCTCCCTGCGCGTGAATGAGGTGTCCGCGGAGTTAGAGCTTGGTATTCAGAGGTACTTGCACGCGCAGAAGAGACATTGGCTAGTGGGCTTGGACGGGGCATATGGTGATGATGAGGGTATAATGCCTAGCGGATAGATATTTACATGCCAACGATGCTTGTCGCTGACGGTTACAGAAATAGTATACTGTTCCGAACAAATAAGCGGTGCTATGTCATTGTACATTTGTTCAAGTCTTCGCACTAACTGTGATGATCCCAACGCCAGACCTTTCTCATCTCACCTCGTCCGATTATGAGCACGTTTATGAGCCAGCAGGTATATACCAACATCTATCCTCAAGCATGTACCATCGCGAACGCAGTTAAATTTGCTCAGAGGACACTTTTCTGCTGTTGGACGCGTTGGAGGAGCATGCCGACGAACTGAAACAGATGGCTCCTCTGACGTGCCTGGAAGTAGGGTATGCCTGTCTATAACCGGAATATCAATATTTTAATGTTGTTGAAGGTCGGGTTCTGGTTGTGTTTCGAGTTTTATTGGACAAATACTAGGCTCCTCAACGCGTACGTCAACTATATACTTTTAGATGTCTGCTAACGACCCAGACAGTCTATCTTTGTACCGATATAAATACCCATGCCTGCAGGTGCACTCGCAGAACTGGTACTCAAAATAAAGTCAGTATAAGTACGTTATTCCGGAAAACTCGTGATTAATCTACTGGGAAGGTACCGTTGGAAGTCGTGCATACATCTTTCGCGTACCCTTTCCATGCTAGGTTGAAGCACTCAATCGACATCATTTTATTCAACCCTCCATATGTCCCTACGCAAATGGAAGAAATGTCCGGTGCACAAAAACTCCGAGATATCGAAGGTTCTTGGGCTGGAGGGAATGATGGCATGCAAGTTACAAACAAGTTTTTAGAGTTGGTCGATGTGAGCTCCCCATTCGGTGATTATGATTCTTTCACGAACACATCCCCAGGATCTCCTTTCTGCCCGAGGTCGAGTTTATCTCGTAGCCCTGAAAGAGAACAACATTCCAGAAATTCAGACCCGGATGGCGAATCGTTACAAACTGCAGAGCACAATCGTTCTTTCTCGCAGGGCCGGTCGCGAACACTTGTCAATCATATGTTTCCATCGATGATGAGACCAAAGAGCCTTTTTCATTGTAGTATAATACACAATGTGGTTGAAGAGAAATTGAGGAAAGTTTAGCAAGTAAAAGTGAACGAAGGGATATGAGTATAGAGTATCATGGTTGTCCATGCGATTATCTTGTAGTAAAATATCCATTGGATAGCAAACACGAAGGAAGAAAGCACCATTCAAAACAAGATTTTAATCATCTTCAGAAGATGCACCTGGCCTGCGCCCTCGTAAGCTAAACCGAGAAGGTGACGCCATTGACATTGTTCGAGCCACTCTTTCGCCTGAAGAGGAAGTGGAAGGTCGTCCCAGAGGACTTGTAGTGGGATCAAACTCAAATTGCATTCGCAATAACCCAGAACCATTGTGTAGTTCGACAGAAACCTCGGCAGCAGAGACCTTGTCCGGGGCGATATGTCGCCATATCTAAAGTGGAATGAGATAACGCTTCGAAACCAGATGGAAAAGTAACTCACATCAACTTCACCATCAGCCAACAATTTGTCCTTACCCAACGTTCTGTGATCATGTACCCACACGTACATTTTTGGTGTCAATGCACTCGCAGCAAACGTGAACGACTCGTTCCTAGAACAACGTTGAGCGAGGTGTAAAAATAAAAATGCGATTAATGGCGTACCACTCCGGAGAATTTGTCTTGCCCGCATGCTTCGTTTTAAATTCCTTATCACCCAAGCGAATAACAGCATATGCCTTGACGTCTGCGGGCGAAAGATCATGGGCACCCTGAACAGTCACTCTCAAGGTACCAGGCTCGTTCCCAGTAGGCAATCCCTCTATCGAAGCACTTGCAGGGAACGGTGCAACACCGACACCATCAGACTTTGCAGAGATCGGATGTGAGGCTTGACCAGTTGGTACTTCAGGAACAGCAGGGATCTCATCCTCATCGTCCTTGTTTCCAAGACTCTTGAACACTCCTGTGACGCCATGGAAAACACCCTTGCCAGCAGAAACAGGCAGTCCACCTAGCTGAGTCATAGCTCGGCCTGCTGTCGAGAAAGTAGACGTCTTTGAACGTGTCTTGACAATAATTTCTGGACGGAATGTCATCCGAATACGGACTCGGCCCTTTTCACCATGTTTGGGAGACGATAGTGCAAGAGTACGTTCAGCTGCCATGAAAGGTTCGAGATCAGTAAGGTCGATTCGGGCCGAACCAAGACTCTTGGATTGTTCAATTTGATTCCAGTCAAAGATCTCAACGTTGAAGTCTGCATGAACACGAGAAGGCTGGAGGACTCTCATAAGTTGAAAGATTTAGATATTTCAGAGCAGAAACACATACCACTGAACAATCGAAAGACTCGTTCCAATCTGGGTTGAGCGTCTTCTTGATAGTTTCCGACTTGTAGACTTTGTGGTCATTGAGCGTAAAGACAGCGTATGGATCCGATTTTCCTATTCCAAAGTTAGATGACCAGCTTGGGATGCAGGGAGTTCAACTCACCTCCTCTATCCACTGCAGGAATATCACGACCATCCAATAATTGAACATGAAGTGTGCCTTGGTCTTTTGAGAGGTACGTTAGTGTCTATCAATGTCCAAACAATTCCAGGCTTACTGTTGACACTCTCCCGGGCCTCCAGTTGAACTGGTACAGGAACGTAGCGAGCTTCGATCCTAACAGTCGACGCAGACTTGTCATCTTGGTCCGTCAAAGCAAATGTTTGGGGTCCGTCCTATAAAGAATAGATTAAACCAATCCACAACTTGCCTCCATAAAAACTCACCAAAGTCAAGTCCAAGAAGGCCTTGGCATCACCCTTCCACTGAGCAATGACATCGTCCTTCTCTCCATCATCGGCCTCATTTAGCCTCAACCAAACCTGACCAAAGTCGAGTTCCTTGACGAACCCTTCTCCGACATATGCCCATTGTGCCTTTGTACTTTGAGAGCGCTGAGTACTGAAGCAAGGCCAATAACCATCGTCTAAGAGAACTTCTAGACGGGCCTTTTTGACTAAATTGCCAGAGATGACGTTGAAGATGATAATACCCGATTCTAGAACGGGCGAGATGAGGCGGATTGTTAGCGAAATAGTATAAAAAAAGCTCACGATGGGATAACAGTTCCTCTTTGGTCATAACAAGACCTGGGTCTTCATCCACTGCCTCCGTCTTGCTATCTTGAGTGGCATTCGACACTCCAGTTTCTGCAGTCTTGGTAGTATCCGTTGATTTGGCATCTTTGGTATGACCCTTTTTCTTCTCCGCAGGTCCGGTGATAGTAATACCATTATGCACGGGTCCATCATCTTCCATCGAACTAGCAGAAGTCTCGCTAAAGACAGAACCACCTTCACTATCTGTCATTGGAGCGGTATCTTTGAGAGTAGATCCCGTGTCATTGAATTTAAGACCTTTGAGTTTAAATGCAGGAACGAATTCAGCTCGGTAGTAGAGGGTTCCCTTGGTCTCGTTTGCCTTGTTGAGACGGATAGGTTCGGCCACGTTCTTGACTCCTGTTGAAACAAATGGATGGAGAGGATCATCGTTTTCGCTGACCAAGTCTGAAACTTTCAGTTCGACGTAACCGAGTGAGCGATCCTAGTAAATTGGGTAAGGGAAAGCTTCTTGATTTCAAGTGATTTGCAAACCTTGGTCAAGTGCTGGTAGTCCATACATTCCAACATGAGCGTCTCCCTGAGTGAATGAACAGGAATGTAGACGATCTGGTCCCACACAGGGTTTAGGTCTGGTGCATTCGTTAGCACTTTGCATTAACCCAAGTCAGGCTGGCTTACTGTTGTTGATAACTTCCGTCCTTCCTTTGGTCACATTGTTAATTTGCACACGAACATAAGGATCACTCTGCCAAACACAGTTAGCTCATACACCTCGAAGCCGTTTGGGAAGCATACCTTGCCCCCAAGCGCAGCCTCCACATTCTTCACATCAATAGCCTTATCCAATAGCAGCCTCACAACACCAATAGGAGGCGTGTACTGATCAGCACCCTGCAAGCTACCCGCCATATTCAAAGGCTTCCATTCGGCAGACATCCTAATTCTTCCCGTTTGGCAATTGCTCAGCGTGAACCAATCTTTGCCTTCAGCCTTGAATGCCAATAGATCTTTCAGTTTGATCGACATGTGTCCAATCGTAGGATCCTTCATAAAGTCCCTATCGTCGATGACTTTGACCGTGATAACCGAGGCATTCTTGTCAGCGCATAAGAATTCGTGTGCAGATTCCCAGACAGGACTGTTGGTGTGCTTGATGCATTTGGTTTCATGGATGGGAGTTTTGTCATCACCGAGGTAGACTTTGGCAAGCGGGTTGAGGTCACCAGAGAGCGATTTCCTTGCATCGAGTTCTTTGGCTTGGTGGATTACGAGACGGACAATACCGACGTCTACGCAATGATGTTTAGCAGTGCTAAAAAAAGACCCGTGAATGACTCACTAGTATCGGGAATTTCTTCTTGCCCTTCGGGTTTAAGGACAGGGTAGAATGAAACGTCATATCTTAGCTCTCCACGTTCCTTTCCATCTGTCAACAATGGAGAAACAATGCCTTCCCAAGTAGCATCTTGTTCGAGCTTGGCAAGCTCGAATGACGCAGAACCAAGCAAAGTGTTCTTCCTGTGGTCATTGTAGTCGTACAGATTGAGAACCAAAGATTCGGATAATGAATTGACGAGGACGAATTTAGTCTCCATCCAAGTGGGATTGTACCTATAAATATCGATTCAGAACTGGCGCAAGGCGATGATCGACACAGAGCAACGACGTACGTATTGTGTTTATACTTGGTATGGGCGAGCTCTGCGCGGTTATTGATGGTGATGGCAACGTATGGATCAGGGGTGCCACCACCAATCTTCTGACCTTTGATGCCGCGCGCAGAAATGATGGTGACCTGGAGAACACCAATAGCAGTATCCAGGGGTGTGCCAGAAAGCAGCTGCTCGAGATTGAGTGTGAAGACGTGAGGGTCGTACATCATGGGCTCGAGAGTAGCGTGTGTCATTTCCCGTATAAAGGAAGAAAGACCAGGGATCTGGGGACAGAATGTCAGTAATGTCTTACCGTACAAGCAGGAAAAAAACTCGCATTGGCAATGTCAAAGCCAAACGTTTCTCCACCAATAGGCTTGAGTACATAGTCGATAACAGGCTTTTCCAAGAAGCAAATGTCTACAATCTGGACATGAGGAAAGTTGGTCATCAATTTCATTCGAATCCGCATAAGACCACTAAAGGTAATGTCCTCGACGAGAACGGGCATTGCGGCAGTAGCAAGACCCTTCCCGACGCGAATGGACAAGGTGATCTTTGGATTGACCTTGGAAGCGGCCTGTCTGGGTGTCAAATCCGAGATATCATTTGGAGTGAATGAGATACCCCAATCCATCATGACAATGTCTTCTTCGGTTTTGGGAAAGGTTCTGACTTTGTCGATGCGGGGAGCTTTGTTGCCGAGAGTAAAGGTGGCTAGGCTAAGAGAGTCCAAGAAAGGAGGGGTACTGGTTCTGAGAATTTGGTTAACGGAAGAGCTAATGGTGGCGGAAAGGACTGGTTCGTAGATGAGCCAAAATCTGTCGAGAAAGTTGTTTATCCAGTCGGCCGATTCGTGCTCAGAGGCGAGACGCGTCTTGACGAGTTCCCTCTGGATATCGTCGCGTGACCTGCGTCGAACGCGTTCCATCGAGGTAGTATAGTAGGTGCTGCATGTGGCGAGGACGATGAAGAGCCAGCCCCAGCCAAAGCCAAAACGCGTCAAGAAGTGAGAAGCGAAGACAGCCTGTTCGATCAGAAGACTAGTTACTTTTAGAAGAGCCAAGAGAAACGTGTGGACGCACAAAGACGATAATAGCCGCATTATGGTACCAGTCGCCGTAATATTGCTCGTAAAGGAACTGGTCGAGGATGCTTCTGTCCTTCTCTTCGCCATCGGGCAAAGGCGGCTCGTCTATGCCCGAGACCTGGCGCCAGCCGATTTTGTACCAGGGAGGAATAGCAGGTGCGATGTCTGAGGGAATATCGCCGGGCGGCGAGGGAGTGTCGTCCTCGTCGACGACTAGGGGAGGAGATGACGAGCCGTTCTGCTGCGGCGGAGGTTTAGTCTTGTCTGAATCGACGTCCTCGATGCTAATTGTGGGGACAACGTGTGATCTACCACGGTCAATCTGGACTTCTGTGACGCGGGGGCAGGGAGTGAGACAAAAAGTGAAGAGAGAGATGTGGGGACTGACCTCGTTCTGCAGGATGCTCAGCCTTTTTCTTGGCTGCAGATTTGAGTTGGTCTAGCTGCTGTCTTGCCTTGAGTTCAGCAGCGGCTCTGTCGTCCGAGGTGTCACCTGGGGTAAGCGGGCCGTCGACGCGACCGTTGGCCGAGTCATGGAGCTGGCCGTTGGTGGCGTCCTGGTCGACAGCCATGGTGGAAGGAAAGGAATGATGGTGTGGAAAAGGGAAATGAGGGACAAGAAAATCGGGGTTTTCAGTTTGTGGCAGCGGCGGTAAATAATGTTGACATCACTTCGCGTGGCAGGTTCAATGGTTCTGACCCACTTTTCAGTTACAATCATTGTACATATTACCAGTAGCATCATTTCACAATTTAGAACTAAAGAAAACAGAAATCTGGATGTGGATGTGCCTGTGCTAAACACGTGCCATCCTCCTTCTTTCTGCAATGCAATGAGCTCACCACCCTCTCTCCGGGACCTATACACAGATCCCTCCTCCACCTGGTCCTTCAACCCCAAACTGCCTCCGTCCAACGCAACTCCAGACCACCCACCACCACCAAGTTCCTCTTTCAAATGGTCGTCCCGGCCAACCCGGCCTCCTCACAACTCTATTTTTGACCTTTCTCCCGACCTCAATGAATCGTCGGATATCAACGTCACACATCTCTTGCGGGCCCTAGTGGCCTCTGCGGTGCTGCAGTACACAAGTACCGCAATTGCCATGCCCTGGGAGGTTGGCAAGTTGCTACTCCAGGTTCAATGGGTACCGCGGTACGTCCAAGAACCCGAAGTTCCGGCGGACGCTGCGGACGACGAAGATGCTGTATGTCGTTCCACTGCCTTGTCTTAATCATAGCTTATCCTTCTTATAGCTCAGTGACTCATCCAACGAAAATGATTCATACTTTGCCGATCCAGAGGTAGCTCCTGCCGTTCCGCAGGATCACCATGCACACGAATTAAGCATTCCTGCTCGTCGAGCAACAGATGATAGTGAATACGTGATACCTATTGGGAGGCAAGAGGGTGTTTGGGGCATGATAAAACGTGTAGGTCGTTTCAGGGGAGAAGGCTGGTTGGCCCTGTGGAAGGGTAAGCGGCAACAGTATGCATGCTTCTTGTGCCATTTTTAACAGGTTCCAGGTCTCCTCACCTCGTGTACACTCGAAATTCTTTCTTCGACCTTCCAGCCCGTTCTTCATAACGTCCTTCAATCCATTTTTCTCCCATCCACCAACCTATTCAACCCGCCACCCATCATTCTTCCAGTCGCTTCTCATCTTCTGACAGGTCTCATCCTGTCACCGCTTGATCTCGTCCGGACGCGTCTCATTGTCCAATCTTCCAATCCTCGCTACCGAAGATACTCAGGCCCAATAGACGCGCTATCTCAGATTTTCCGCGAAGAAGATGGGATCCGAGGAATTTACACGCATCCCCAGCTTCTCATTCCAGCCATCATCGACAATACTCTCCGCCCGCTCGTCTCTCTTGCGTTGCCGGGTATAATCGCATCCTACATTGGACCTCACATTACTGAAGAATCTAACCCAATTGCCTGGGGTATAGCAGAGCTTGCAGGGAGCTGTCTTAGTCTTCTCGTGACTTTGCCTTTCGAGACTATCCGGCGACGCTTACAAGTACAAACCCGAGGTACAGCCAAACCCATCACTGGCTGCGTTCAACTGCGGCCTGCCCCGTATAATGGGGTTGTAGACACTTTCTGGCACATTCTGACTGAGGAACGATCAGATCTTCCTCCCCGACGTCACAGAAGATTAGATAAAGAAGAAGAGGAAAAGACTGTCGTGGAAGAGGAGGGTTGGCTGAGGCAAACTGGAATTGGTCAATTGTACCGAGGTTTGGGGATGCGGTTAGGCGCGAGTATCATCGTATTTGCTTTGGCGTCGATCAGCGGAGAAGATGCAGATAGTGGTTGGGCAGAACTGTAATACTTTACTATTGGTTAATACAACCCCACATGACATCTCCGATTCCGCAATAGGCAAACCGGAATCCTTATTTGGTATTGAGCTCACTGTCTATCAAGCTGGAGAGCTAAAAGTCGGAATTGCATCTTTTGTTGCCTCTGCTTGCTCTGGGTAGTCCGAGTCTGGAGAGCAGCAAAAAAAAAGAGGAGCGCCACAGACCATCTTATCTTCCCCAAAGTTTCTTTCCCCAACGATTTGGTGAATATGAATAACCGTGACCGTGGGAACTGCTATTCTGGGACATGTCGGTAACTTTTGGATTCCAATTGCGTTCGTTCTCTTGCCCTTCACCATGTCTTCAGGTACTTGCTTGTTTTCATTTTTTCATTTTTTACTCGCTCTTCTAATCTGTTTTTGCAGAGAAACCATTTTCTACAGTTCCCCTTCTCTCCAGGGCTCTTCACAGAATCCGCTCCACTCCTCCACGAATTATTGCCTCTCCACCAACTCGTACGAGCGTCTCTCTTCCCATTTAACTCAGACGCTGACTCCATTCTTAGAACCAAGACGAGCTGCTGTAGCCATATTAATCCGTGTTGTACCACCGCCCTATGCCCAACTTCCCTCCACCACATCTGCACCTCCGACTCTCTCCGAATTCTTTGAACAAGACTGGGTCAAAGACCCAAATGCACGCCCAGAAATTCTTTTCTTGCGTCGAGAAACGCCTACGCCCGAAGAAAAAGCCATGTCCCAGCCTAGAACACGGCGAGGCGAGGCCCATGTCGCTTTTCCGGGTGGAAGGACCGAACCAGACGACGAAGGTGGAATGTATACCGGTAAGCAGAAACTACGTCATGATGCATTCTCGTTCTTTGATTAACATGTTCTATAGCTCTTCGACAGACCTGGGAAGAAATTGGCATCGACCTCGCCGAGCGTGATTACATGTGTATCGGTCAACTCGATGACCGGGAAATCACAACTTCGCTCGGAAAACGTCTTTTGATGATCCTCTCTCCTTTTGTCTTTTTGCAACTGACACCAAACGCACCTCCACCTGATCCCATCTCATCCACCATTCTGCACTGGACACCCATCTCTTCTCTTATTTCACCTTTGACTCCTCCCAAATGGTCCACGGTCACCGTAGATGCCGCTTCCCGTCTCGCTCCCAGGCATTCAGTTGCTTTGAAATTACTCGTGCGGGTTTTGGTCGGTAGTATGGAATTCCCCGCCATTGTTCTTCAGCCTTCGACAGCCATGGATGGACCCTTGGTTCTAAAACTCTGGGGTCTATCTTTAGGCATGACGCTGGACCTCATGTCCTACATGGTTTTGCCGTATGCTTCTGCAAAAGAGTCCTCACCGTTATCTCCTGCCATGATGCAGTTGCCTTATCACAACGTTGCTGGTGCTGAAGGTTTGCGAATGGATGTGATTGCCCCGAGTCTTACCAGTGTATTCCCGAAATTCTCATATCCTGATGTCAACTTTTGGATCTGGTAAGTACCTCGCTATCTTTGGAAAGTCCCTAGGCTGAATTCTTCCAGGGTTTTTGGTAAACGCTACCGAGAGGTTATTCGTGGGTGGGAGGCTAGTGTCAGAAATGGTGGAACTAATGATAGAAGGTCGGAAACTTATCTCTCCATTGCTTCTCTGATTGCTTACGGCTATTTCCAGAATAAACTGGTCGGGTTCTGCCCTGAGTACCTTTTATGCTTCTATCCGAAAAGCCCTTGTCGTTGTCATTGTCGCTCGTGCTCTTGGGATTCTTTTTGGTCTCGCTTTTGCTGGGTGGTGGATTTTTTCCTCGTGATGAACTGTGTTTAGAATAGAGGACTCTCTTTTCTTTATTCCTTTTTACCGCAGGTTTAGGTTGTTGTGTCGACCTTGTATTTCTATTGTGTTATACTCTATGTTCAAATGTTTTATAAGTACATGAATCACGATAGTTTAACGATATCATTACATTCATCCCTTGTACTCGACTACGACAATGGGAGCGTGTTATCCGGTCCCAACAACAATACCCACCCCTCATTATTCGACATGGGCGCCAGCCCTCGAAACATGGTGTTTGCCCCCAGATAATCCGACCTCCGCATAAAGATATCCTCCCTCGTCCACTTTGGTCTCGTAGCATATGCCTTGAGACTCCACTCTTTCGTCTCTGGCAACCACTGTTCATACTCACTATTCCTCACAAACTCGTGAAAATTCGTGAATATCCCATGAAAAACATCATCACAAACAATCCCATCACCATTCTCAATCATAAACGGCCAAGGCAACTTGTACTCTCTCCTCCACTCATCAGCAGAAAACGCAAACCCATTAATATACATGTGAGTAAGAAACGGACAAGTAGCGGGCTGAGCCATGTCGGCTTTGGTTAGAGGGAGTACGACGTCTTGGAGGTTTAAACAGATGGAAGAGAGTGGATCTCGAATGTGCCAGTATACAGAGGTGAATCCTGGGTTGAGGGGCGTTTGGGAGAGAAACGGGTTTAGAGCACATTCTTTAGGAAAGGGGAGTTCGTGATTTGGACGATGCTTTTTCCATCGTTTGGGTTTTGGAGGGAGTGCGGGGTGTTTTTGACCTTGGATCCAGCGTTCGGGGTAGCCGGTACCACCTGGACTGGAGGATGTTGGATTGAGAAAGGACCAAGAATGGTGTTTTTTGAGATCTACCTTTTCAGATAGTCGAACATTTCTTGACGGTCCAGTGGGACGGATAGTTTGGGAGCGGGAGCTAGGACCGTGTTATGCTTGTAGGCTAGGTCAAACAGGTGGACTAGGGCACTCACAGAGATTGCAAACGTCAACATTGTTAACTCGGGGGTAAGCATAATAACCCCATGCTTTCCAGTCGGAGAGCGGGACATGAGGAGGACGTTTGAGTTCAGATGGGTCTGTTAGGTTCACCTCCGTACTCCAATAGAGATATTTCTTTCCTGCGTCCAGGCATGGGTCAGGCCGAGATTGAATATCTCGGTTTAGATCAGTTTAAGGGATATAAAAATGACCTACGCCACAACTTCTTTAAATGTCGGATCCAAGCAAAGGGACCTGTTTTCTTGTCATGATAGTGGATTGTGAATCGATATGTATAGATATACTTCTTCCGTTTAGAGGGGCGGGATCCTGGAGCAGAGTGTGGGCGCGGAGGTAATTCTTCAGGTGGAAAGGTCGGAGAAGGAGTCCAAGGAACGGAAAGATCGTTAATAGGTCTGTAAAAGCCGCCATGTTTAGTGTAAATGTCAAAAAGGTCATCCATCGCCTTGCAGAAGAGACAGAAAAGAGGCTGTACCCAGCCCAGGCAAAAAAACGTCGTCAACACATGGGAGGGAACAGACAAATATTTGTGAGAGTTTCCCCGAGTCGAGAAGCTCGTTGTACCCGATTCGGCCTGATACCCAATTAGGTGAGGCTGATGGCGAGATAGGCGCCGACGAGCTGTGATCGTGACTGAGTATTACTCCCAACAAGTCCTTTTGTAGTCATTAATGACAACCACATGTAATTTATTGAATACACAGGTTCTAAGCACTGGTGAAATACAAAGTTGTCTTGTAACTTCGAAGAAATTCTCGCACCCTGCCCCCTTTACAATGGTAGTCCGCAGACATCGCAATCGCTTCGGCTCGCGTCATTCTCAAATGTACAGTGTGGACATGTCTTGATCGCAGGTGTTTCTGGACCACGACTGGCCGCTTCCTCAGCAGCAATCTGGCGCAAGATATCCTCAGGGATGTCATCATCCATAGCTGAAGAGGGTGGAGCAGCTCGCGCTAAGAGAAGAATGTTAGCTTGTGATGGTACAATAACCGAAGGATACTAACGAGCACTTTCCCTAGCGAATGTCATAAGTGTCTGCCATCCATCTGTAGCCAACAGTGGGTCTAATTGGCTTGGATCCTCTAACAAGGTGGGAGATGAAACAATGCGAATGAGAACTTTCATATCATCCTAAGTGAACGTGTCAATTCCGCTATCAGCTAACGTGTAAAAGGAACTCACAGGCGAAAGTAATTGTGTTGTGCCTAAAAATGCAACCAGGTGCCAATCACTCAACCATTTCGCCAATTCCAAGGTCTTGTGCGCTTCTCCTGGTTTGGCCTTTGTGCTTTCGACGATGTCGGGTGCCCCAAGGCTTGAAAGCTGTGATAGGACATTTTCGACAGTTTGATCTTCCAGGCCAGGACGATTCTCGATAGGAAATTTAGTAGACTGGAATATGGGCGAAGGATTTGAAGGGAAACCATGCGTCACCTAAAAGAACGATAAGTTGGTGGAGCAGACTTAAACGGGGGTATACGTACATTGATCATCAGATATTCGACCGGGAATGCTGGTTTTGCACTTTTCTTGACCTCCAACCCATATTCATTCTTGTAAGAGAAGAACACATCTGGGACATAACGTGCAGAATCTGCGCTTCGGTCTTCTTCCTTGACGCGGACTATGGCCGGGTCGACACTAGCTTCAATCATGTCGGCTTCAACCATAGCAGATGCTTGTTCCGAGACCTGATATGCTGCCACATCGACCAGTCCGTCTTCTGTGGCGGTAAGGATTGCCGTCACCAGGCGTGAAGAGAACTGGCCTGTTGGTGATGACTTGGAAGGTGTCGGGTTTGCTCGCTGTACTGTGGCTGCAAAGATTGCCTCTAGTGAAGACATCAAGAAGGATTGGGGATGACGCTTGTAAACGTTCTTCGTCCGATCCTCCTCCATAGGATCCAAATCAGTGAATATATAGCCCACAATCGTGAGTGGTTTAGAAGATTGGCTGGCAAGTTCGCGGACACGCTTCTCGTCCTCCCAGGGTAAACCGAGGGTTAGACCATCCAGCTCGCCTTCTTGAGGAGGCTCGTGAATCGCTTCGACAACGGCCTTGATGCCCATTGGAACCTTGTCATACGGCTCATAATGACCTATCATCCACCCAAATCGCTGGAGACCCGTTCTGCGCCACGCTTGCAAGAATCGTTCAATGATATCCTGAGACGCGATTTCCAAATGATCCACCATTCGGAACGGCTGTGACTGAAGTGTGATCGCAGATGGTTGGCAGCCAGTGCATATACCAGCAGGCCATGAAGGATGGTTGCCAGTCGGACACGGAACCTTCACTCGATAGTCAAGAGGATTGAGAGGCGGGAGCGCTGCAGCGGCATCCGAAGAAGTCTTAGGAGTAAGTTTTCGAAGATAAGCATGATACGATAGGTGCTTGATGCCATTCGATGCGTGATAGCCAGCGTCGTATGGTTCCAGTGGCATGCAGTAATCGCACATTCCTTTTGGCCCATGTTTACAGAACTGCGCGTCCTTTTGACGAGGGATCTTTCCATCCTGCGATCGCCAATACACATCCACAGCATCTTCCTGGACTGTTTCCCAAGGTCGCTTGGCAGAACCACCGAGTGAAGATGAGGCAGATGGTACGTCCGCAGTGGGTTCTGAGACGGTGGATGTTCCTGATTGTTTGGTTTTATACTGCACGAAGACAAGATCCCCGTGACTACCCAAGCCCTGGTAAGAAAATTGTGTAAAGGCATAGGTGGTCGAATACTTACTTTAACCCTAGACTTTTCAAAGAACGTCCTTTCAGAGTCAACAATTGGACTTCATTTCCCCGAGGTTGGTTTGATATCGTAAAGCTCTGCTCATCTGGATTTTCTGCCGTCTCCAATATCTATAAAGGATTGAACAATCGACTCAATTCACGCATAAAGAACTCACTTTCTGGAACAACTGCGTGACATCAGCCTCTGGGGCCAATTCAAAACGAAAATTGCCATCCTTTGATCTCACTCTAATCAACTGGGAGATATTAAGATATTTCAGCGCGTAGACATGAAGAAACATAAACTCACCATGGTCGTCGCGGTCAAAGTTCTTTCCTGCTAAGCTCGACGCGTCATTGAGGATGACATAAGATGCATGACCAGCTGCTCGACTGATGTTCACCCAGAGACTATCTTTTCTTCCTAATCAACGAGAAAAGACGAGAATGTCAGAATCCGATACGAGAAAGCGCAGGAGACTGATCATGGAGACGTTCACCCAGAGACTATTTTCTTTTCTTCCTGATCAACGAGAAAAGACGAGAATGTCAGAATCTGATACGAGAAAGCGCAGGAACCAAAATTCCGCCCGTGAAAAATTTGGGATACACTTCTTTCCAAGTACCATTTACAAGTCAGGTCCTGTCTCAGTCTTGAAGCTTATTCTGATCCTCCTGTGCCGTGTGCGGTTCAACGTGCCGGTGTGCACTGCTCGCATCATTCTTGTGAACTTTGTCGATATCATTGGTGTGTAAAATCTATACTGTCATAGCGCTTGAACTTAAGTTGCCGGTTCCAGCCCTGGAATTCGGAATTCCCTCTGATCACATATAAATCTTGCTTCAGTCGCATTGTGGCTAAGAAAATCTTTTTTCCAGACTCCTTCGAATACCCACTCTCAAGTTTGAGCATGGTTGTGTACAATCCAGTACCCAATGGTCTAGTATTCAGTCAAGTATCCAATTTCAATCCGGCAACTAATCTCATTACGCCATTTCTGTTCTGCATGAGCACAAGAATCGTCAAGTCAAGTCAACTAAAAAGGCGTTCTTATTCCTCTCGTTTCTATTGTATGTTATCATACTGTTTATCTTGTCTGTGGTAATGCTCTCGCATCAAAAGGGTTTTGAGGGCTTCGACTCACAGGCCAGCTCCCTTCTGACCAGCAACGTTCAGGCAGAACTCGATCGTTGGCAAAAGATAGTGTTTTTCTCTGACATGGATGATGGACGTACTCCCTCTTTTCCCTCTCAAAGTAATCGCTCCAATGAACAGTCCTCTAGTTCGGGTTCCAGATCTACACAGGACCAAAATAACCCCGTCAATACTACTACTTCAGTAAGTTTCCCTCAATTCTTGAGGTCTGGTCTTGTGCTAATTCAACAACTCTATTTGCTAGACGGATGTTTCAGATGCCTTACTATTGGCCCAGTTTGCTGCTACCTCCGGTTTATCTCAGCACCCTCACCGCCATGACGAGTTTTATGCCACAATGCTTTCACTTCTTCAATCTCAATCGCATGATACACCTTCGTCATCTTCTTTCCCGTTCGGAGGCTCTCCGTTTAATAACCCTTCACATCCCCAGACGCAGCCCAGTTTCCAGCCCGCTAATTGGACCCAGAACCAAAACCAGAACGCCCAATCTATGTTCCCCTCGAGCGCCTTTCCATATCCTCAGCCTTCCATGATGCCATTGCCCCAGAGCAGTGCGAGTACCGCGCGTAACGTTGCTGCTCCACCAACTTCTCCTTCTATACCCGCTCCTGCTACAACGGACCCCAACGACCCAGCAGCAATGGATGAAGCTGTGGTCGCTGAGGACAAACGACGAAGAAACACGCTTGCGTCAGGTTAGCTTTTCTTCTTCATTTTCATGTCCATATCTCAATCCTTCTATAGCTCGTTTTCGGATTAAAAAGAAACAACGTAATCTGAACCTTGAAAGGACTGTGTCAGATCTGACAGGCAGAGCTGAAGAGCTCGAAAGAGAGGCAGCCGATTTGCGCCGCGAAAACGGCTGGCTCAAAGAGATCGTCATGCTGAAAGGCAGTCGACTGGCAGGTCTTGATGTTTCCCCACATACATTGCGTGCGCAGGGTGAAACGAGTGGCGCAGGCAGCTCTAATATCGCCGCAGCCAGTGATTCAGCGGCTAGCTCTTCTCGACAGGAAGAAAAATCTGCGTCAGAGGACTCGGACTCGGGAAGTGATTATCAGCCCGAGGATAGTCGGAAGAGAGAAATGAAGAAGAAAGACAAGGGGAAAGGGAAAAAATAAACTCATTCAGTTGTATCTCTATCTTGAAGGACAGTCGAGTAGGTTCTAGTCTGTAGCACTATTTTGTTTCCTGGTTGATACCTTGCATGTTTCTCGTCTACGTACGCTGCATTGAACGCTGCTGGAATTTTTGGCAAAAGATATTGCAGGATATTGTTCGCTCAGTCGTCTTGGCATTATGGGATCTTGACAGACTTTCTTCGAAGAGGCGCACTATCCACGTGACTCCTTCATGTCATTCGGACGCCCACCATCTCTTGGTAACGTCGGTTTCAAAGTCACTCCTCCAGACCGCGGTTCCTTTCCTCTAGACCATTATGGTCCGTATTATGTGAAGAACCAATGGCAAACACTTTTTGATGATGTGTCTTCCCAGCTGAATGCAAGAACCAGATGATGGTATACATGAACTGTTTACGCGAAAATTCTAATACTTCTACTGCCTGTCGCGATCTCAGTAAACAGTATCTTGACTGCAGGATGCAAAAGTGCGCGTATTACTCTGGAACGTGGATATTTCTAACTCTGCTTCTCCAGGGGGCTAATGGACAAGGATGAGTGGAGGAATTTGGGTCTGGCGAATGTCGACAAAAGTGGTGGAGCTACAGATTCAGTAACGAACCTAGGTGTAGGTAAATAATGGAGAATGGATAAATCATAGTCGCCTCTGGCAAACTTGACGAAATCCCGTTGGAGTATTGGGTTTCGCGCACGAACGTGTGTCATACGCAAGCAACCAAGTCCACTCAACTCCTAATCGGCATCTTCCCTTGCTGTGTTCCGTATTTCTCATCTCCGACTAGCAGCTACCAATCGGACATTTTGCCAGCAACGTTTGCAAGCGATTATTCTATATACAGGGTCATGGCATTTATAAGTTTGCCAACGAAATCCCTATCGTTCACCTATGTTGACCTCGACGTGCTGTCTCGTTTTCGTTGCTTCCTTTGCAGCGTCTGCTTTTGCGACGCCTAGCCAGATTCCATTGAAAGGGTCTTCGCGGCATTTTGATGTTCAGGTTTGTGGTTCTCTTCTTCATAAAAGTCAAATCATCCTTCTGATATTCTACTCAGGCCCATCGTGGAGGAAGAGGCAACACTGTCGAAAACCTTCTCCCTGCTTTCGCATGGTAATCTACTTTTACTGGCTGTGAAGTAGAGCTATACACTTCTTCAGGGCATTGATCGATGGTGCCACAACTCTCGAGCTGGATAACGGAATCACCAAGGTTAGCAGGTCCCAATACAAGAGCGCACAAAGGCTAACTTGTTTCGTCAAGGATGGCGAAGTCGTCGTCTGGCACGACGAGGAGATTGTGGCAGAGAAATGCTTGGACACTGCACCTGCGGTAAGTTTCATGAAGACTTCACTGTGGCTGGCAACCTGACTACGAGCTCCAGTTTGAAAGCGATCCGGATTTCCCCTACGTTGGTAAAACGATCGCAAATCTGACGCTGGCACAATTGAGAACGTTGGATTGTGGGTCGACGAGACAGATTGATTTCCGTGAGTGCGGCAGCCTGCATGCTTGGGCGGTGATACTGATTTCTTTATTTAGCATTGCAATTGGTCTACCCTCGAACCAAAATTTCTACCCTGCAAGAGGTCTTTGACTTTGTTGAATGCGCCGACCCTGAATATCGGATACTATGGAATATCGAGTCCAAAATTAATCCAGTGAATCCGAACAAGACTCGCAGTGTGAATGATTTTGTGACGAAGCAGCATGAAATTTTCGTCAAGAGTCCCTACAAGCATTCCATCACTGTGGGTTAACTTCGATCTCGTACTATGACGCCATCATTAACGGTCAACTCTAGTTTCAAAGTTTCGATTGGAGGAGTTTGGTAGCCATGAAGGTAGCTCGAACGTTTTCGGAGGTTTGCACGTTCTTATCGGACTCTAGGCTCTCGACAGAACGATGATCACCTCTGCTTTGATTGACGCGTAGGTCACACCGACATAGTCTGTATATGTATTGATTTGATCTTAGGGAAACTGCGATCATGCCCGACAATTCGACGTCACCGTGGCTTGCTGGTCTGCGTTTAGATGAGTTTGAAGGTGAATCTCTGGGAGAACAAGTAGCACATGCAGCGCACACTATCAACGCAGACATTCTCTCCCCTGCTGATATGGCCTCCGAGGATTCACCGGACCCGGCCATGAATGGATATGTCCCCTTCACTTCAAAAGCTATGGTTGACAGGGCTCATGATATAGGGTTGTTGGTGAAACCTTGGACGGTGAGCTAAAAACCGTATGAACATGATAGGATATTAAATCCTTCACAGGTCAACCGGCAGAGTGTCGCTGAGCAACTCTTGGACATGGGCGTCGACGGTATCATCACTGATTATCCAAATGTGATTAGACGATTGGTGCAACAGAAGCAATTGCCAGTTGCACCGAAATATCCCAAGAAACGAGTACTAGAGTGTTTGAATCGGCACGTACAAATTCATGTGTAAAATAGTGTAGAGCATTAGACATTACTATAAGTTAATGATAATATAAGTATAGAGTATAGAGCACATTTTTGAGTGAAGCGAAGCGGGACAAAACGGAGACACCGGAATAGGTCGGGACTTTTTTCGCACGTGTCGATACACTCCGACTTTCCTTTCGTTTGCGCTGTAAAAGCATTGTCCAGCAATGGCTTCCTTCCAGGCCGCCAAAAAATCGCTCAGTCTCGCGCCCACAGTGCGTACACTCCCCTCTGGCGTTCCGGCAGCGCCTCTGCTCAACTTGGCTGCACGCGCTCCCGCTGACCACCACGCCCATGGTCATGGTGCTGCTGGCCCTCGCTCAGACGTTCCCCCCAAGTGGGCTGGCGGTGCTTCCAAGTCATTTGGTCTCGCATCCAAGACTGTACTCACTGGTGAGTTGGTTTCCACATGAGAAAGACGTCTCATTCAAATACTTGGATTCCAGCACCTACCACAACCGCTTTCCAACCTCGTCTCATCCACACCTCGGCCGTAGTCAAGGATGCTCCTCAAGTGCCCGACTTTGGTCCCTACCGTGCCAAGGACACTGAATCCAACCGTACCCTCTCCTACTTCATGGTCGGAACCATGGGTGTTCTCTCTGCCTCCGTTGCAAAGTCAAGTGTCTCCGAATTCCTCCAGACCATGGCTGCTTCTGCGGACGTTCTCGCTTTGGCCAAGGTTGAAGTCGACCTCAACAACATCCCCGAGGGCAAAAACGTCATCATTAAATGGCGAGGAAAGCCCGTATTCATCAGGCATAGGACCCAAGCAGAAATCGAGGAAGCCAGATCCGCCGACTGGAAGACCTTCAGGGACCCCGAGCCTGACGAGCAAAGGACCAAGAAGCCAGAATGGTTGGTCATGTTGGGTGTTTGCACTCACTTGGGTTGTGTCCCCATCGGTGAAGCTGGTGACTACGGAGGCTGGTGCGTCGCGTCATGAGATTGTTTTCGCGTTTAGCATAAGCTCAAGTGTTTGAATAGGTTCTGCCCTTGCCACGGTTCCCACTATGACATTTGTACGTTCATACCTTCTTTTGCGTATCACTATATCTGATGTCTTCTCTAGCTGGACGTGCTCGCAAAGGTCCTGCTCCTGTAAGTTGTAGGCCTTTATGAATTTTCATGTACTTACACTTTTTCAAAGCTCAACCTCGAAGTCCCCGCTCACGAGTTCAACGATGCCGACGGAAAGCTCGTCATTGGATAGATCTTTATTGGCAATACCTTACACAGAGATAGAAAAATGTGTTTAATGTTCGCCTTTTGCGGACCATAATAGATAGGAGGCAGGGTTTATCACTTTCACACCGTGAGGTTCTCTTTAAGTTTCAGTTCTGACGACTATGTCATGTGCACTTAATGAAAGATGGATTTAAATCAAGAGCGCCGGCATTTGCTTATCATTCATCCAATTTTCGATACTAAAGTCAACGCATCTACACATCACCTGCAGCATCTTTACAGGCGACGTTGGAATCTTGCGTGTAGATACTCCGTCTCCAGTCACCAAATGTTACCCAATTATGCCATTTGATGACGCCTTCAGGATCAACGATTTTTGCCAGCCTTCTAGTACTTATAACGACGACATATCAGCAGGTCTTGGTGATCACAGGCGGAGTCATCTTATCTCGCTTCTCCCTCGTGCCTTAGCATTCCCTGGCAGATAAATTCACGGAAATCTTCCAAAAGCAAGCCGATAGTTCTCTTTCCATTCCATCTTCACCATGCTTCCCCCCAGTGAAGGCGAACTCAAAGCGCAGAGATTGACTGTATGGCAAAAGTTCAAGTCTTACATATGGGACTCGGACGCGCATCTCAAGTCTCCATTCGAGAAAAAACTTTTGCGCAAGGTCCTCATCGCGATTCTTCATCCCCTGTTGTTCAGGTCTGACTCTTATCGCGCTAGCTCGACTTTGGAATCCTTGTCATATCATGCCTCGGTTTCTTTATGAGGTACCTGGACTCTGCAAATCTGGCGAATGCGTATGTTTCCGGGTGCGAGATAATCCCCCGAGGACTGTTTGCTACAGACTTATTCTTGAGTTGATAGCATGAAAGAAGACTTGAATATGCTTGGCAATGAATACACATATGTCAGTTGGTATACATTTGCGGCCGATGGTAAATTCATACAAGTTTTAGATGGGGACTTGTTATACGATTGCTTATGCGTTGTTCCAAGTGAGTTTTCTTTGCGCTTACATCCTCCTTTTCATGAGCATTTTCGCAGATTCCTAGCACGATGGTGGTGACACGCATCCGTCCATCTTTATATCTTTTTTTCAACGAAGTAGGATGGGGTCAGCGCTTTGGATCTCTGTCCCTGGTAGGAGACTAAATCCTTTACAGGCATCTTCACCTTTGCTCAAGCAGCAGCCCAAACTTCAAATCAAATGTATGCCTTCCGGTTCTGCGTCGGAATGTTTGAAGCGTCGTTCTTCCCTTCGATTCTCTGTAAGTGAAAATTCGACTCGGTAAATGTACCTGATCATATCCTCCAGATCTTATGGGATCATGGTACAACAAGTTTGAGCTTGCTAAACGGATTGCTATTTTTCACCTTTGTGGTAACAGGCTTTTGAGCTCGTGATGGGAACTACATTTAAACTTTACTTAGGATCTCTTGGATCTTCATTTGGAGGGTATCTCCAAGCCGCCGTGTACGAGACGCTTGACGGACACCATGGTATTGGTGAGTAGCACCCAGACAATCCGGAACCATTGCTCAGTGATGCCGTCTGCTAGCTGGATGGAGGTATGCTCTACATCTGCCTCGCAAAACGTGAACAGAACACTAATTCTTCAATAGGTGGCTCTTTATTGTCTGTGGATGTATGACTGTTCCTTGCGGCATTGCTGTGTTATTGGGTAAAGTTCGATGATGTCCTTTGTGATCAGCACTCACCTTGTTTTCAGTTCTGCCGGATTTGCCTTCAAACACTCGGGCATGGTATCTCACGGAAGAAGAGAAGGCTTTTGCGTTGGAAAGAGCAAAGAACATGGGAAAGGTGAGAAAGTGTTGTTTTGGAATGGAACCATTCCGTTCATGTATTTTGTAGGCTCAGCCTGGAGAAAGGAAGCTCGACTGGACACTACTCAAGCGTGCATTATCTTCGTGGAGTAAGTCTAATTTACGATGCGCTACAGCATTGTCATTTCCCCCCTAGAATATTATGCATTCGTTCTGGGATATATCGTCTATGGAACCTCGTGCCAGGCTACAAGTTACTTCGGAATCTGGATGAGTGAGTCGCTTTAAAGTTAAAAGCTGGCGTATGTTCATAAAAGGTTTGCAGAATCTGTCGGATACAGTGTAACGGAAAGGAACGTCATACCGTCTTGTGCAAACTTGATATCGGCTTTCTGTATCTTTTGCTGGGGCTTTGGAAGCGATTTGACTGGGTCTCGATTCGCCTTTGTATTTGGGCCACTAGTGCGTTGACGCTCCTCATCGTGGCTCGACTACTATGTATCGATTAAATCGTGCAGTTCTATGGTCTTTTGCCTAATGGTATTCTAGCATTCTGGCCCGAGTCAAAGCATCTCAAGTTGTTTGCATTTATGACTGGGGTAAGTGACATTCTCCCCTACAGACGCACACTTGCCTCACCGCAACTCTAGGGTGTTCAACTCATGACGGCCGTTTTCTATACCTGGGCAAACGAGATTCTAGCGGACGATAATGACTGTGAGTTTACGTAGCTGACATTTACTCAAGGACTAAGTTCCTGTAGTGCGAGCTTTAACGATCTCATCTATGAATGGCTTGCAATATTCGGTCTCGGCTTGGCTCCCCATCGTCATTTTCCCTCAGACGCAGTAAGTCTAGTGTTCCTACCGTTGCAAACCTTTTGTTAATGGCATTACAGAGCTCCCACGTAAGTAGATATCTACTTGACCAGATCCGAGCCTGAACTCCATAAATTCTTTAGTTTCCGTCGTGGTTTTCCTGCTACTTTCGGCTTTGTCATAGCGGGATTGGTATGCTTCCTCTACTCTACTAGATATTTGACTGCTCATATCTTATTTTGCTAGATTATCATTGTTATCGTCAAGTTATTGGCCGACAGAGATGCGAGACGAGCGGCCGCACGTAAAAGTCATGACGATTCGGGAAAAGAGACAGAAAATACATACGGCAAGCCGGTGGATGACGCAGGAAGTGAAAAGGATATTGGAGAGGTTCCAATCTTGGATAAGTCAGACACGGGTAGAAAGTAGATGTAGCTTGAGCTCGAGGATGTTATTACCATGAATACACGTACATTTTGCTCTTTTTATTTTACAGAAATGCCTTACAAGCGGTTCCTGCTTATACCGAGTTGCTGACTCAAAGTCTATACTTCTATATACACGATGGGCCGAGGTGTCTTCGGAATTCATCTATAAAGATGATAGACCTCGGTCTACTTCGAACTCCCACCGCCTCTCTGCTTCGACACATCACATCATGGCCAAAGTAGAAGTACTAACGACTGCCTCTGTAGTGAGCTTGTTCTCACCGAAAAGCCTTTATCTTGTCGGCTATGGCTGGTTACTGGGCATGTGTAAGTCCTGTCTCAGTTCAAACTTGACATGTTGAACATTTCACAGCGATTTGGGTGACGTTCTTTGGTGGTAAGTTTTGAAACTCCTCAAATTCCGAGTATGTTATTCACTCTCGCAGGTGTTATTGACTTTTCGTAGGTGTCATTGCCTACAAGGCCCTCCCTAGACATCAATTCGGAGCGTTGCAGCACAAGGTCGCTCTCCTAATATTTGTGCTGGAACTTTGTCATCTATAGCTTTAATTGCAGACCTTCCCGATCTACTTTGTCATCTCCATCCTCCTCAGTGCTGGATTGACTGGCGTATGGACGCTCTCGCACCCCAACGTGCAAAAGTACATTCAAGACCCCTTTGTCGCGGATGTTGCTCAGGCTTACACGCTTGCATCCGTATGTCTGGCGCAAAGTTTGAACTATTTCGTCGTCGGGCCTATGACTAGCAAGTAAGTGCTTCAATCTGCGACGTTTAAGGTGGTATCCTGACACCGGTGAAATGAAATAGGACAATGTTCCAGAGGCAAAGGTTGGAGAAGTCCGAGGGCAAGAACTACAATGAACCTGGGGTGCGTTTTAAAATGATAGTTTAGTTTAGATGCTCATTAGCATGACAGGTCTCTGAGGAAATGAAGGCTCTGAATCGCCGTTTTGGAAGTTTGCATGGAATCAGTTCACTTGCCAACCTCTGGGCTGTTATCGGGCTCATCTTCCATGGATTGTGGATTGGAAACACCGGTATCTAGTTTACGAAGGCATTTTTGTATAAATATGCAAACGCAAAAGATATGGCATTCACGCCTTGATATGAGAAACAACCCGAACGATGTACAACAACACACAAGTAGCAGGAGATCGACCTCCAGTTAACAAATACAGTTTCGTGAAAAATACCTATGCACCGACGGACTCCATCTCGGGCATATAACCTTCCCGCAAACTTCTCTCCAGCCGCCTGATTTCCTCTATACTGCTTGCCTTGGCGATAGCGGCCTTGACCCGTTCTGCATCCTCTTTTGACATTAGTCGTCCTGCCTTGACCATGGCCGCGGCGGGACGTGGTTCATCGATTGTAAGAGTAGCTTTGGTCGCGTGCGTCGACACAGTGGTCGACAGAGTAGTGGCCAAAGCAGTTGGTAAGTTGTCTGCTGTCAAGAACAGCTGTTTTGCAGCGAGCCTCTCCTAGCGAACGGAACGAGTTCAATCGAGCGACGACGACAAGAGGTGGCTTGGAAGCGCACCTTTTCACGAATTCTCTGGAAATCCAAAACTCTTAGCCCAGGTAGTCTCCAGGCAAGCCACTCGCGATACCATTTTTTCTCCCGTACGGGGTTACCCAATAACGACAAGTATTTGAGGTTCTTGAGTTCTTTTAGAGGCTCGAGGTCGCCAAGCTCGGAGATGCTGTTGTTTGTGAGGACAAGGGTGTTTAAATTTGGGACAGAAAGATGGATAGATGGGGAGATGGATGATATTCTGTTGTTGGCGAGGAAAAGTGTATTTAAACGCCTGAGCAAGGGAAGGTTTCCCAATGTTGTTAACGAATTATCTGTAAAGTCAATGGCATCGTGCTGATCCTGTTGTGCAAATATGAGGCACGAAAAGACCGAAGAAATAAAGACGCGTACCTTGGTGACACCAAGATTTTCGATAGCAGGAATTTTATAGCCTTTGAGCAAGTTGTAAGAGGGCTCGGAAGCGAGGTAAGCAATACTCACCTCGAAGGTCAAGCTGACGCTCCTTGGTGGGGTTTAGAGAGGAAGGGGCTTGGGCAAGAAGCTCTGGGGTCAGCTTCATGCTGGGAGGAAGGAGTAAACAGCTGCCAAATCCAACCTGAAATTTGGCACGCGTCCAAAGGGGCTTTGCTCTCCAACGCCATGAAACCCCTTCACCAGCGCTTTAATCTGTGTGTTTTCTTTAGAATTGTGCATTCGATTTGCGCTCACAATATACCAGCTACTATGACGACGACCAGGCCTACATTTTTGTGCCTGCTGGCGAGTCGGTCTCCGCACAGTCCCTCAGCATAAATCGTGCTACGGGGGATATCTTCTTGAATCGTCAGTCTGCCTCCTTTTCTACATCTTTTGCTCTACAACTCTTTTGCAGCTCCCCAAACCACTCTTCCACAGACCGCCCGTCGGTCTGGCAAGCCTGTCTTCGGCATACTAGGTATCATAACACTTACCCTATGTACGTGTCGAATCCTCTTGCTCCGTCCGTCACTCAACCTTTTACCAGCGGAATATGTTGTCATAATAAGCGGTCGTGAGCACCGCGGACGTCTAATGGGCCATGAAATTTATCGTGCCTCTGACTTTGATATCCTTCCTTTGAATCCAAACGTGAACGTGCTCAACGTGCAGCATCCGGTTGAAGCGCACCTTTTGGCTCTCCTCAAGTCTCATTTGGATACTGGAGTTTTCTATTTCAGCTATGGTTGGGATATGTCAAGAAGATTGCAGGCTCAATGGGAAAGTCTTTCGAGCGATGCTGAAAAGGGTCTCTGGGAGGTGGTACGTGTTTTGCACCTAAACTCGTTGGCTCGTGTACTGATGAACGCAGGCCGATGACCGGTTCTTTTGGAACAAGTGACTCTTCCTTCATGCTTGTTTCATTCTAATTCTGAGTTGACTCTCATTCAGACACCTGCAGACAAGGCTTATAGAGTCCAGTGTCAAACAGGATGTAAGTCGTAGTTTAATGATTCCCTTCGTTCGCTAATAATGTCTGCAGCTGAGCGCTTACATTCTTCCCGTTATCTATGGAAGTGAGCACGGCATTCAACAGACCATTGCTTCCTAATCTCATCTTTCTATTAGCATTCGATATTAGACCCGTTCTGCTTCATGGAAGACACATGCAACTCTGCCTCATTAGCCGTCGGTCAAGATTCCGTGCTGGCACCCGTTACTTCCGTCGGGGTATCGACGACAACGGACATGTTGCCAACTTTAACGAGTCTGAGCAAATATTGCTCGTCGAGTCTTTGGGCACTTCAAGAGGAGACGATTTCGCGCATAAACTTAGCTTTGTCCAAATACGTGGGAGTGTTCCTCTTTATTGGGCGGAGATTAATACCTTGAGGTATAAGCCTGATTTGCAGATCATAGAGAAGGAGAATGCGGTACGTGTTGGTGCTTGGTATGGTGCATTTTTATGTAACAAAACAACAAACAGACCGAAGCGACGAAGACGCATTTACTTACGCAAGTCGCAACATATGGGACGCAGACTTTGGTGAACCTTGTGAATCACAAGGGTCATGAAAAGCCTGTCAAGCAAAGTTACGAGGACTATGTTGCCAAAGTATGTTATTATTCTTGCTTCTTGATATCACGCTAATGCGACCGAATTCTAGCTCAATTTGGCCGACGTTCGTTACCAATATTTCGATTTTCACACTGAATGTAAAAATATGCGATGGGACCGTATAAGCATTCTGGTTGACTTGGTTAGGGACGATCTCAAGGAGAAAGGGTGAATGGATTAGGATATGTTGCTAGTTGCATTGTTAACATTGACGACACAGGTACTTCCACGTCCATGCAGACGAGCCCCGGCCTATCAGAGTTCAAAAGGGCGTTGTCCGTACCAACTGTATGGATAACCTTGATCGCACAAACGTCGTTCAGGCTGCCTTGGCAAAATACACCTTGAATGTTCAATTGCAAGAGTTGGGCATCCTTAATGAAGACCAAGGTGTTGACGACTATGAAACCCTAAGCAGAGACTTTAGAGAAAGTGGGTGTTTAAACTCTATATGCAAAGACTGCTTTGACGCTCTTTTACTCTAGTGTGGGCGGACCATGCAGACTCCATCTCCAAAGCCTATGCTGGATCCGGAGCGCTCAAATCCGACTTTACCAGAACAAACAAGCGGACACGAAAGGGTGTCTTGGAGGATGGCGTCAAGTCTATGTTGAGGTATCTAAAAAACAACTACTTTGATGGTGCAAGGCAAGACGGCTATGACCTCTTTACGGGTAACTGGACGCCGAGCAGCAATCCCGCTGCTGCCCTGTCGTTGGTTACCGACTCGAGACCTCTTATTCTTCGTTCGGTGAGTGGTTTGTGTTTCTGTGCCAACCCATCTTTTGAACATTATGAATCATAGATGCCAGCAGTCGCGTCCTTTGCATTCTTTATGATCTGTGCCGGTTTGACATTGCCTCGAACATCAGGCAAGTGCTTTTCTGTCACCATCATAAAGTTGACTGATCATGTCTTGTAGACTATTCCCTGACCTACTACTTTTTGCTCTGGATCATCATCTTTTTGATCTCTATCGAGGTCATCATTCTACATGGCATCGACTTTGTCGCGTGGCCGCGGTTGGTACCCCTAACTGACATTGTCTATTACACGGGCCCCGGGTACCGTTCGGGGCGTCACGGCATGGGTGTCAAGATGCCATACATTGGAAGCACTGCTGCATGGTTCAAGAGCAGGAGGCAGAAACAGAGGACGAAGAGTACATTGATTGAAAAGGGTGATATTCCAATGGCGGCCATTGGGAACAAGAAGAGGGTGGACTAAACTAATGGACTAGCTAGGGAATAATTTATAGACGCGCTCGTTTTTTTCTTTTCTCCGGTAATTGTTCTATGAAATACACATCGCTTGGGACAGTATTCTTGACGCTCGCTGGAGAGGAGAAACGTTTTTTGATTTTGATGCGGGTTGGTGGTTGCACGTGAGCGGATTCTGCCGGCAGGAAATACTTGAACGAGATGGATTAGTTTAAAATTTCCTTCCAGGCGCTCCCACCACCTCTCCCCCTTCTTTTAGCCCTCTCTTCTTCCCTGTAAAAAATAATGGCCAAGGGTACCAAACGTGCTTCTCCCGGCACAGAGGACGAGAAGAACCCTCTCGCTGTTGAGCTTTCTGAAGAGGATGCTACCAAACTTGCTGCTGCCCGCAAGGACATTCAAAAAACTGAGCTTCTCTTGGGTGCGTTGTATCTGCTTCATTGATTAGCTCTAGCTAATCTATGTATGTATTCATACAAATCCAGAACGTCAAGCTCAAAAGCAACTGCTTCCTGTCTATGAAAAGCGCCGGGAGATAGTGAAAAGCATCTCCAAGTTTTGGCCTGTAGCTTTGATGAACCACGGCATGTTTTCGTTCCACGTTCAGCACAATGCTGATCAGCTGGCTTTGAGTTATCTCGAAGACCTGTGGATTGCGAGGGACGAAAAGGAGCCTCGATGCTTTACGATCGAGTTTGTGAGTGTTGAAATTTTTACGAGCGCGAGTGTTGTAGTTGAATTGTTATTTCAGCACTTTAAAGAAAACCCGCACTTCACCGACAAGGTGTTGAAAAAGGAATATGCATATGTTCCACCCCCTGCTGCCGCGAATGAGACGCCAGACGCGGATGGCATTACTGAATCAATGCTCGACTTTTCGTGGGAGCGGGATGTAAAGGCATCGGTGAGTAGAGGTCGGCTGCCGGCACGTTGTGAAGCAGATACTGATGTGGATATACTGTGACAGAAAATCAGTATCAACTGGAAAGATGCCGAAAGGGCACTTACGAAGCAATTCCCCAGAGAGTCTGGTGAAGAAGAAGACGAGCCTGCAGACTCGGGTAGCTTTTTCAACTTTTTCGAGCACGAGGAGGACCCTTACGAGGTAAGCATCCAAGTGGTGCCACTATTCGGCATGACATTGTTGATTGTGTTATGCTGACACATGTGCAGATCGGACTTAACATTGCCAACGAGGTGTTCCCCGAGGCGATCGAGTACTTTTTGGGAGAGATGGGAGGGGAGCTAGACGACGAAAGCGATGAGGACGACGACGATGACGAGGCTGATGAGATAGACCTCGAAAAGCCCAAGACAAAGAAGAGAAAGGTGTAAGGGTAGTACATAGTAGCCAGTGGAACAGGATCTATTCTAGGCAAGATATATTTACATACACACTACGTTTTGGTGGAGAGAACAGAGCAACCAACGGCCGAAAATAGAACTCCTAATAGATGCTCCAATAAAGGCACGACAAACATTAGACAATCACACCTCTTGCCTTGGACTATCATGAAGCTGCTTGTTCTTGCCAGTCTCTCTGTCCTCGTTGCTGCCCACGATGAGCTCAATGCCCGCCAGGCTCCGCCCTCATCGTCTGCTCCTCCTTCTGCTCCCGTATCTTCCGCCTCCGTCTCCGGTTCCGCAGCCCCCAGCGGTGCATCTTCAGCACCAGTCTCTGGAGTGTCCGGAACTGCTTCCGTATCTGCACCTACTCCCTCTGGTTTGACCACCTTGACGTTCACTCCGTCTTCAACCAACCCGACTGCGTTCCCACTGCAGTCCATCACCGCCAGCCAGAGCAGCCCTGCAACCATCCCTCTTCCTTCGACCCCTGCAGCTGGCGAAACTCCTTCGATTTCAGGCGCCCCTACCCTTCCCGACCGTGCGTTTTACCGCCCGTATCGCGTTTGAAAATTTTGCTCAGATCGGTTCTTTTTTTAGTGTCACCTATTCAGTCAGCCAGCTACCCTCCCTGGGACATGAAACCCCCAATCGACTCTCCACAGGTACAGCAATGGAAGCAGGAAGTTGCAGACTCTAATGTCCCCATCCCTGACATTCCACCAACCGTCGCAGGCGAGTTGACGGTGCTGACAACCAATATGTTTCGGAACTGACCCTGTCTTGTTCCAGGTGGATGCCCGGCAAACCCCCAGGCCGCTACAAACTCGAGTATATGCTGGTGGACCTGTGGTGGATGTACCCGTGACACCGATATTTCAGACTGTCCCGAAAAGGTGTGCATTGTCTTTTTAGCTTATTGACGTGGCTAACCGAGGCTCTGCAGTTGTCTTGGGGCTTGACTTGTAAGTTGACTCGACAAGCAAAAAGTTGACTACTCACTCGACTCTTTCAAAAGATGACGATGGCCCTTCCTTTTACACGCCCAACTTGCTCGATTACTTGGATCAAGCCAGTCTGAAAGCCACCTTTTTCGCTGTAGGATCTCGTTGCGTCCAGTTCCCTCATACCCTTCAACTTGAATACATGAAAGGCCACCAAATCGGAGTACACACCTGGAGTCACCCTCCCTTGACGACTTTGACAAACGACGAAATCATTGCAGAATTGGGCTGGACAAAGCAAATCATCAAGGACGTACTTGGAGTTACACCAAACATGATGCGTCCACCTTTTGGTGATATCGAGTACGTCTCTTTTTATACCCTGCCAAGGCCCTTTAGAGGCGCTTGTCTCTCCGATTTGGCGGATCACTAACCTTTTATCCTACCAGTGATCGAGTCCGTGCAATTTCTATTGCAATGGGTTTGTTTATATACCTTGTCTCCTTTAGCGCTGGGTCTAACCATTTCTTTGTATAGGTCTTACTCCCGTTATGTGGTCCCGGATGAGTACGACGGCTACTTTTGACACTGACGGTCAGTTGTCACCCTTTCTATTGATACTCATCTCACTAGACCTACCGTAGACTTTAACGTTCATGGCGGTTTGACAACCTCTGAGCAAGTTTTGAACAACTGGGAAGCCATCATGGGCAATGCTTCTACCAAAGATGACGGTTTCATCGTCCTCGAGCACGACCTCTTTGTTGAGACTGTCGAACTTGCTACTGGATACATCTTGCCTCAAGCTCTTGCTCACCAACCTCCATTCAATATTCAACCTGTTGTTCAATGCTTGAACAAGCCGATGACTGATGCCTACATCGAGACCAATGATAACTCGACAAACCCCCCTGCTGCCTCTGGTGAGTACGATATAAATAGTCTGATTGTTCATTAAACTAAACACGCTGTTTCTGCGCAGGTGCTGTGACTCTTTCCGCCGGTGCTCCCGGTTCAGCCCAAGCTACTGGTACAGACTCTGGCGCAGCCGTGTCCATCACCTCTTCAGTGTCCGGCACCCTTGTCGCCGGTGTCTTGCTTTCTTTGGCCGTTTTCCAATTCTAGATGGAACGAGCAGAGACTCGGACGGATATTTTTCGTGCTTTTTGATTGGATTGTTCACAACCTACCTGCATTTACGGACATGAGATTCACAAAAAAGTATACTCTCGTTATCCATGTCATCCGTTACTCCTATCCAGTCTTTTCGTTTGTTGCATTTCTTTATCTTATATGCTATACCCTAGTTTTGCTGTGCCTGGTGCGGGTTTGTAAATAATCTAACGTACCCTTTTTTGTTTTGTCGATGCATATATTTTTTTACTTGTCTGTCGAAATATCGCAAACGCTGAAACACGGTTGACGTGTGGTTACAGTGTGGGATTCTATACGTGAGGAATCATAGCTACACAACGAAATACCCAGAAGAAAAAAACGTCTCGAGAACCATAAGAGAAGGAAAGAGATGTAAACAAATTGAAATAGAAAGTTGTATCATATAGTGACAATGGTGGATGGGGGAATGGGGATGATGTGATGAGGATGAGTTGTAGACATACAGAGCAGAGGGAACGAAGGAAAAATATGAAAACAAGCACAGGCGTCTATGTATAGGGGTATAAAGTTGCAAAATCGTAAAAAGGTTCGTCAAAAGAAGACTTGAGATAAAGAGATGGACACGGCAAAAAATAGAAATAAAATAGGATAAGGAGAGTGAACGGCAGAACTCTGTCCTTCACCAATTGTATGAGCAAGGCAACGAATCTGTCTAGGGCTCACCTGTTCTAAAGGAGGTGAGTCGAGGTGGGAAAAAAAAAGTCCAAATAATGATAGGATAGAGTAGAATAAAAGGAGTGCAGCAAACCGAGTGATTACCACTCCTCATCACAATCGTCCGCTTCTGTGATGCTCAGCCATTTATGTTCAATCATATCTCTTGCTGCAGCACGCTTCTTCATCTCGATGGTCAACATGGGTAAAATGAAATCACAAAATGCTTCTGAATCTGCCTCGGAGTACATGTATTTTTCGACCATGACTCGCTTGAGAGGCCAAAATTTGAGATTGCGAATGTATCGGAGTGAGCCTGAATTATAGTGTCAAAACGCAACTACGACTCTCATTAAATCGTACTCACCGGAATGATCAAACAAATCTCGACTGTATTTTCCTCCCATCTTGGCTTCCAAAGGAAAATCACCAAGCAATTCTATGATTTGCGCCATATGATCATCATCCTTGGTAAACAACTCTCCTTGGCTCTGAGGATCAAAGAGATATTCTCCACATAGCAATTCAAATATCACACAGGCAACACTCCAGATATCGGCTTTTCCATCCCAGTCTTTTCTGCCAATGATCGCTTCGGGTGCACGATACTGACGCGTCTGGATGTCCTCTGTGTAATGTTTTGTAGAGGGTGTAGCGTTGCCCAGATCAGCAATCTTGATTGAGATGGGCGGAAGAGGAGGTCTAGGGACAGAAGTAGGAAGAGCGGGGACATCAACAGGTTGAGTGACGGAAGCCGGCTGAGGTGGAGACTTTGTGGAAGATACTGAAGAGCCCTGGACTTGGCCGTCGGCGAAATCAGGATTCGGTGATGGGGGAGGCGTATTGGGAGATGCTTTAGGAATTGCGATCTTTGGCGGAGTCTTTGGCTGGTTAGGCACTGATGTACGCTTCGTATTAGATTGAGGAGTAGATGATATGCCCCGTGAAGTATCGGTGGAACCAGAGGAGTTGCTGTGAGCAATAGAATAGGGAGCAGACGGATTGGATGCCGGTTTACGAGAGGGTGCAGTTTGGGACAAGAGCGAGGGGTTATTAATAGGTTTAGAGCCAGATTTGGATTCAGATTCAATGTCGGAAGAAGGCTCTTGTGTAACAGACTTGACTGTCTCCGAAGGTGAAGGCTTTGCTTTCGTGACAGTAGCCGAAGAGCTACTAGAAGGAATATCAGTGATGGTGCTAGCACTGCTGCCAACAGCAAGCTGGAAGTAATCTTCTCCTTCTTCTTTCCCATCTGCTCCTATAACAGTGGACACTACGACAGCCGGAGCAGGAGCAGCAGCACCAGGATCTTTCCATGATCCAGAAGCTGATATTCCAGATTGTGACCGTGAGTGACCCTTGCCTCCACGTGCAGTCATCGAATCTCCGGAAGATGACGACTTTTGCGATGTCGACGACGAGAATGGCAATCGGTTCTTCCAGGATGTAGATAACATATCTTTCCACGATGAAGGTTCGCCTGGTTCTGGCTCGGTGGAAAAACCGACCTTGCCTTTTCCTTTACCTTTGGAAGGCTTGATCGGAACACCAAATGAATCTTCGTCACTGACGGGGAAAACGCTAATCATCGACTCTGTGATCTTCTGCGGTATTAAGAGAGAGCTGGTGATCACATTTCCGAGTGAATGAGAAATAGATGTCGGAGGAGTACTATAATTGCTGCTAGTGCCAGCACCTGTTGACGTGGATTCGGATGTGGACGCTAATGAAGATGATGATGATGACGTGGACGGAGAATTGAGATGGGTATTTGTAGTTGTGGGCTGTTTAGCGGAGGGATTGACGTTGGTAGTGGATTTGCTTGTAGTCAGCGGTTCTATTCGGGGATTTGATGAAGAAAGACCACTGGGTACTTTTGGAGCACTGGTACTCAATTTAACAGCGCTGGCAGTAGTGGTCGCTAGCCGATTTATTTGCTGCGAGATGTAGCTGCTACTGACGCTGTTGGTGCCGCTGCCAGTGCCGGCGCTGCCATTTGCGCCAAAATTCATGCCAAAGCTACCATGAGTATTTATGCCTGCACTGCGCCCAGGGCTAGAAAGAGGTTGAGAATCGAAAATCTGGACTTGTCGCCTAGACCCTCGCTGGTTTAAGGGAATGGTGACGCTAGACCGAGTCTTTGCTGGCAAAGGGACTCCGACCCGACGAGAAGTGGGAGAAGGACACCTGGATAACTCCATAAAGATATGCGCCTCGATATCGGGAATGGAAATCACTACAAGGCAAAGACGTGTTAGTGGTTGGCGAAGAAGGCAAAACGGCGACTCACGTATGTTTTCGGGTTTAATGTCGGTGTGCACGAGGTCGCATTCATCATGTAAGTACTGGAGACCGAGCAAGACTTGCCTTGCGATGACTTTCACGACAGCACGAGGAACACCCTTTTTCCGGTTGCGTTCGATCAATGCCAGTAAATTTTCACCCAGCGGCTCAAAGACAATGCAGATGTGCTGTGCCTCGGGGCCCTGGTGAGTAAAAGAATCAAGAAAAGAGACGATGTGCTGCCTGCCAGGATGTGTAGGGGAAAAGGAGGCAACATGTGCGAGAAGTTTGATTTCGTCTCTGGCTGTCTCAGCATAACGGCCAGCCGACTTGACGACCTTGAGGGCTGAATGACGGTTTTCACTAAGATTTTAATGATGAGCTTAAGACGATCGAGCAGGAAGTGATTGCCACTCACACGTTGTCCTTGACAAGCCATACAGTGGAAAAATGACCCCATCTAACGCAATAGCACGGTATGAGACGCAATAAAGGCAAGTTTGGCATTACGACTCACCCGAGCTTCCTTATAACTCGATAACGGCCATTCTTAAAGGTGTCGTTGAGTTTGACTGGGAGATATCCGCCTGCATTGTAATCAGCAGGACTTTCTTCGTCTTTGGGAACGAGTTCGTCGACAGGAAGGATCTTTGGGCCAGAGGATGTAACGACGTATTGGTACTTTGCAAGAGGCTGCTTGTTGGCCATGAGCCGGTGCTGGTCGCTGTATGCGTTATCGAGCCCGTCGATGTACCGGAGCCGCACAAGTGATTCGGATGTGACCAACCCAGTCACATCCGAATCCTTCATCCAAAAATCATATGACTTTGGGTATCATCCTCTCGATACGATACTCGGATCTCTACATCTGCAACTTCACTCATCGTATCTAGCCAGAATCATCACTGCCTCACTCTGGACTCACTTGTTCTCTGTTCTTCCTCATGCAGGCAAGGTCGATGAGGAATGCAAGGGCTGCTCTCAATTTGGCCTGGGTAGAAGGGTGCGCAAGGAATCATGAAGTCACACCAACCTGCAGATCTATGTATGTACTGCACTTTCTGGATCTTTCTGCGTTGCATCGTCGAATCTTTATCTTGAGATGTCAAGCAAGAACACTCTCGAACATCAGAAGTACTAAGGAATCGAAAGGTCTTGCGTTAACATGGGTGCTTCATGGTATCTTTAGCAAGAAGCCGAATTTTTTCACACTGATTGGTTGGATGCCATGGCCATTTTGCTAGAAATATCTTTCTTTCGACCTGAAAAACTGCGACGTCCTCGACAACGCATCCTGCGCCTTTGCCTCCAAGTATTTCCATTTCGACCACGTTCAACCGGAAATAAGACACTACCCATCGATACATATAAATAGACTGTCTAGCTGTAAATAGTACGATGCTTTGAATAAACAAGAACTTTTCTCAGGAAAGCACACCACGAACCGAATGAAAGTTGACAACTCCCAAATCTGATGCTGTTTCTCCGCCATGACATAATCAGCTTACAGGCGTCCCTGCCCCTGTCCAGTATCTTCAATTCAACGTCCATGGTCAGCCATTGCTAATCACTTGCTCTCTCCCACCACTATGTCTTCAGCTATCGAAGTCAGCTCTAAGAATGTCCCAGCATTTATCGGCGCAGTTGAAGACCACTGGGAATTATACAGGTTTGCTTCGCAGCCTCTCAATGATCTCCTCATCGTATGAACGCCGACTACTATAGTGACAATCCCTCCGACTATACCCTTGGTGCTCCAATTGGTTTTGGCGCTTCTTCCATTGTCTACCAGGCTCTCTACCAATCACCCACAAGAGGAACTCCACCTATTCCCGTTGCTCTCAAAGTACTGGACCTCGACTCATTACCCCCGCATTCTCTTGCCCTGCTTCAACGAGAAACCACACTTATGTCTCTATCAAAACACCCCAATGTTCTTCGAGTACGTGGCTCATGGATGGACGGCCACAAACTCTACATCGCTATGCGGCTCATGAACAAGGGCAGTGCCGCCGATGTCATGCGCTATGGCTGGCCTGGAGGCTTGGAAGAGTCTGTCATCAAATGCATCCTTAGCCAGGCACTTCAAGGTCTCAAGTGCGTCTTCTCCCGCCGCCACTATCTCTTCGAGCGCTCATCCCTGCTACTACAGCTATCTTCATATAAACGGCTTTATACACCGCGACGTCAAGGCCGCTAATCTCCTCATAGACGAAGACGGTACCGTACTCCTCGGCGACCTTGGTGTAGCCGCAGATCTATCCGAGGACACCACACAATCCACCCCTTCATCAAAAACACGTACACCCGCTGCACATGTTGACTTCACGCTACACCAACGTTCGACATCACAAACAAGTGGCTCTTCTAAGCGCATTACAGTCGTCGATCCTGTTCCCATCCGTCCGAGAATGGGAAAACGGAAATCATTTGTAGGGACCGTATGTGCTTTAGACCTCGCCGCTAAGGGCTGTTCTAACACTTCAACTATCCCTCGCAGCCCTGCTGGATGGCCCCAGAACTCATACAAGGAAAACAATATGATTCATCAGCAGATGTGAGTATCACCTTACCGTTCTGATAGGCACATTCTGACCCGGGTTAGATTTGGTCTTTTGGTATTACAGCGCTCGAGCTATCGCAAGGCCGACCTCCACGTTCGCGAGAGTCGCCACAGAAAGTATTGTTGAAAACGTGAGAGAAAATTCAAACGTTCTAGACCCAACGGCATACTGATAATTCCGTTACAGTATTCAAGAGGCACCACCTACGCTCGATAGAGAAGGCGGTATACACAAATATTCTCGAGCATTCCAAGAAATGGTTGAAAGCTGCCTAGTAAAGGATCCTTCTAAACGGCATGTCATTATCAGATCTTCTTCATGGACCTCGGTTAACAGGTGGTCCATCCTATAGACCCACTGCAGAACAGCTGCTCCAAAGTCCATTCTTTAAAGGAACTAAAAAAAAGTCATATCTCATAGGAGCTATATTGAGTAAGTCGAAGCTTTCTTGACAGGTGCCACGGGCTAACGGGATCTATCTATAGAGGACTTGCCGCCACTATCTAGTCGTCAGGAACGACGGGTGTTGCCCAAAAACGCTCAAACAACACGTTCAGTCGATTCTTGGGATTTTCCTACGTTGTTACATTCGCCCACAAACACAAATCGCAGAAACCATTTGGAGGAAACTGAAGAGGTATTCGAAATGGACAGTGGAGCTGACGATTCTCAACGTCGTCATTCACTCACTGGCAGCCTTTCATCTTTTGGACGATCCATCTCATGGGCTGATCGCGATTTACTTTTGGACAGTGAGGATACCACAGAACCCTCTACAGGCATCTCGTCTGACTCATCGCCTTCTGATTCCGATTCATTTTCGCCGTCGTCGTCTCCGGCTTTGTTTGAATCAGAAACCCCCGAGGATGAGAGTCCCCAACCTTCCCCTCCTCATGTTAATTTGAATATTGACCCCAAAGAAGCGGTCACTACTCCGAGACCAGACGCGGTCAAATTTCCATCGCGGCCACTTGCAGTTGAAAGAAAGACGGTGCCTTCAAGTGATCTGGAAGTTCCACCGGAAACCCAGATGTCTACTTCTCCCTCTTCTTTTTCTGTTTTGAACAAGAAATCGCGGATACAATCTTCATCACCTGGACAAGGTGGTGGTCTGTGGAACAAAATAAAGACTGCAGCTGGTTCCAATATGAAGAGGGCCACGTCTTTCAGCGGAAAACATGCTATTTCTAGGAATGGTTGGTTTTTCCACCCCGTTCATTGGCCAGGGCTAATTTCCGGCTGTCAATAGGATCTTTTGCGAAATAATCTGTAATGCCTGCAACGACTCCTCATGATTGTATTCTCATCTTCTTGCATTGTATTTGCTTTCCACGGACACATGCACCTAAGGTCTCAACATCTTAGTGTATCTATATCATGTACAATTATATATAATTAGTAGTAATCTGGGAATTGCTTTATCGTACTCAGTCTGTACATAGCTCTTGTGTTTAATCGCCGTCTTAATATATATATGATATATATGTCAAAGCAGTTCCATGTATTCGAAACTGGGCAGAATTACGCATGTAGCAAAAAAAATACAACATTCTGATACAAACACATTGCAATTGTAAACACGACTAGCAACAAAATCGAGGACCCGACTGAAAAGATCAACGCCAGTCTCCAAGCATTGCGAAGGGGCCTCCTGCTTGTCGTCCCATCATTCGCCTTCGAGAGGCCGCTCCGCCGCCTCCGCCGTACCGGTCTTGAGTAGTAGTCATGACAAGATGTTTGTCAACAAGCTAGGAACATAATCAGGATCAGTTTGTAGGGGAAAGAATTGAAACGTACATCATTGAGAATGTTCGTCGATTTCGTGAGAGTCGAGAGAAATGCTGTTAATTGAACATCTTCGTATTCCTGCATAGACTTGATAAGCATACTCGGGCGATCCGGAAAATATGCGACATACGGTATCAAACTCTTCGCGGAAAGTTTTGTTTTCAGTGGCAGGTAGTGAACCAATCAAAGCAGAAATGGAACGGAGAATGCCATGATCAGCAGGAGCTTGCGCTATAAAGTACTCTGCCTAAGCGACGAAAGATAAAAGCGTCTTGCTCGAAGAAACACACCTGCGATCACATCAGTAACGTATTGCACAAGGATCAAAATCCTGTCATGTAACATCTTTACTGCCGCTCGTTGCGTTTGTAGATGCGACTCCACTACGGCCGACCACTTCAATCACCAGAACCCGGATGAAATATGATCAAAACGCACAACTTGTACCACTTCCTCCTCCCTTTGCAGTCCAGTCTACCGCTATGCGTTCTGCTTCACCAGTTTCGACGTTAAAAGCTGCTTCAATGAAAACAGCTCTAGAACGATTGTCTTTGATCTCGAAGCTTGGTTCGTATGCTTTGAAAGGTAAGCTTTGAGAGCTTCCATCAGTGCTACCTGCCAGAGTGATATTGGGCTGTAATAATAGCAATAAAGGCGTGGAGCAGTATCCTGTAAACTACAAGAATAACCACATTGAGTGAGAAAAGTCAAAGAAAAAGCTGCAGAGTACGTACCTGCTGATGTAGCTCAATGTGACGGGAGGTCGGCTTCTGTGCCACCGTGTACCATCCAATGAATTCTAAGGAAGGAAACGTGAGTTTGTCTAGGACACGAGTGAGTCGGACTGTCACTGAAAGCAGTGAGAAATACGCACATTGATCTCGTCTTTGTACCAAGAAACCATGGTCGATTGATTGTCCATCCGCATCCATCACCAATTCAAAGGTATTCACGATCTCAACCTCTCTACCATTTTGAGTCCCCAAAAGCGCGCCAATAGCTGATAAATGTAAGCACAAGTGATTATAGCGGGGTGTCTGACATACTGAACGGCGAGTTCGAGTTTGTCTGCAACTTCAGTCTAGTCAAATGCTCGGATATACTCAGGATTGGCAAAGGATGCCTGGGTTTCGGATTCAAAATAAGGTCTTCCTGTCCTGAGATCAAGGCTCACAGTGATATTGATAGTCCGGAGGTTGTAGTCGACGGTAGGACTACGGAAAGGTCTTCGACATCGGTGTCTACTTGCATATCGTGACGGTTTTAAGAAGGGAGTTAGAATTAGAACACGTGATCGAATTCCACTACAGCTGTGATTAGTAGTAGTACAGTAGTACTACGCGAACCGCAACGGCTGGGTAATCTGGGTCGACATCCTCATTCAACGTTCAAAGCGTTCGAACTTAGAATGGTATCAGTGTAGAATACTATAATACAAATGCCTACAACAGGTATATACCGATACTCATATCCCGTCAAATTTGGCAAGCAACCTTGTCGCCGTCTCGCTCGCTGGGAACTCTTCCGTATATCTCTGGGTAACCTTCCGTGCTTTATTTATGTTTGAGTTATGCTGGACTTTTTTCTGATCCTTTTCTCCGGGGTCATCCACTTGGTAAGCAGAATCCTCAGAATCAACAACCATTCCGAGCAATCCAAGCAACACGTTAGCCATCCCTTCTTGAATCTTTCCACCTCTCTGATACACGGGATCCAGGGCGTCCTCGAGGTATATTAGAAGTAGAGTCCGTATTTCAGGATATATTCTGAAAGGGCTTGACAGCGGTGCAAGTGTATCCAGAGCTGGTGTTGCCGTCACAGGAGAATCGAGACTTGTTGAGGGTCCCGTAGGATCCGCAGCTGGAAGGTCTAGTGGACCAGTGGGATGCAGGTGTTCCGAGTCTTGAAATAGTTTAAGATAAAGTCTCCGGATTGTGTTCAACGATTCATAAGGTAGAGGCAGATCCAGCGAATCTACGTTTGAATTCTCGCTCATCTCAAGCACTCTTTCGTCTCTGCTCTGCATGCTGCCACCACCGTTACCTTTCAGTCTCTCTACAACGCACTTCACAAATTCCATGGTCAGCAGCACTCCTGAATGATACACAATCCCGCGGAACTTCCTTATGTGTGCGGTTGCTTCTTTCGTCAGTTCCAGCCGGGTTCCATCAATACTTTGGTCCGAATTTTCGTCATGAGCGCCCAGGACTATTGCGGTCACAAAGCGATCGAGACATATAAGGAGACCATCCATTTGGTGAAGAAAATTGGAATCCGTTACCGACATTTCCTCGATTCCAGCGTTTGGCGTAATGGAACCCAGCAGTCGTTTGCTACCTGTTTCCAATATCACAACCTCTAGTTCGTAAGAAATCCTTTCCAGCTGTTGCAATAGCTGCTGTACGCTCTGGTTCCTTGTAAAGTCTTTTTGCGCCATAGCTATCTGTATACGTTCATCAGAAAATCTCCCTCTTCTTACAAACTCTGCTATCTCGTTCTCCAGCACCCACGATTGGTCGATGAACATATCGAGGAGCGAACGGGTTACCGATGTACAGGTCGAAACTGTTAGCAAAATCAGAACAAAGCGGCAGAACACACTCAAGTCACTGACTAGTCAACCCGTTCAAATCCATATCCTGCACGATGTCTCTTCTCAATATATGTATAAGATTTAGCGTCCTTTCATCAAATCGAATCTCCTTCCGTGACAAATAAACTGTTGGCGCTTGACCCGAAATTGGCAGGGGGCTCATCATAGTCAAGGACCAAATGGCTTTCAAGCACGTCTCTGTGCGTCGGTATATTATTTCCTTATCCTGGATCGGATGCAGCTGACGATGGTCATTACTGCGGTTGTATTTCGGACTTTGGACAACCATGCAAGACTGAAGAAGACTGCTGATTCGATAATCCAGCCTTTGTAGATTGTTGTCACGATTCTGAGTCTGAGCATCGTGGCCATGATTGAGTAGCCTGTGTATGAGTAGCTTGGCGCTGTAGTCAAAGCCTGCTACTACTTCTGGGATGAACTCGACAAACGGTTCGAATTCGCTGTCTTCTTGGAGTCGGTCCATAACCCAACACATTGCTTCATAGTCTCTGTCATCTCGCTGCTGAGAGATTTCGGTCGCGTCTAGCTCTCTTGCCTTGGTCATACTGCAAGAGACAGGCACGATGGCGCCATGACTATTGCGCCTGGTGAGTAGATTTAAAGATTGACAAAGGTTCCATATTAGCGAGGTAAGTGGTGTGCGGTAAGGACAATCATAGGCAAAAAGAGGCATGAGAGTGATCATGGCATAGAGTGAACCCGAAATAAGAAGTGTTCCGAGAACAAGATAGCTGATTGCAATGTTTACCGGCCGCAAAAATTCAACTAGGCCGGCGAAGAATAAGAGTAGCGATATATGCATCAGAATTGGGATAATCGCAACAATCTCTTCCATACGAAAACGCTGCAGGCCTTGATAAAGGTACGCAGAAATGCGCGCGCGCTGGTAGGGGGATTCGCGAGAAGAAATGGATTGGAGGTAGTGACGGGTCCACTGTTGGACAAGGATAGCGGAAAGGGCGCAGGAGAGGCTGAACCCGAGAGAAAGAAACCATAGGGTATTGCAGGTTAGCGCAGAGATAGAAGGAGTAAAGGTGGATGCATTCAGAAGGGTGTCTACGTCGACTGAGCCATTATTCTCACTCGGCGTTCCTAAACGTTGGTAAATTCGGGCTAAAAGAAGAACACTAGTGTTGGTATTATCTGGGACTAGTGTTTTATAGCTCTCGATTATAAAAGCTGTGACACTGGCTGAGAAGAGACCAGCCTGAGTATTGGTTTGCCTTGTTTCAGTCCTAAGCTCAACGAATAAACTTCAATATACGTACAAAAATTAATAAAGATTCCATTTCGCTCTGCCACCTTTCCATATTCCTTCGGTCCTCTTTTTCAGCTTCATTAAGATACACGGTCCATATTTTGGCTGAAGGGTCATCTTGGACATAGGTTCGTGATATTGTGCGCGTACGACCTTCTGACATGAACTGCGGAAACGAAGAGCTTACCGCTTGTGTGAATTCAAACGATCAATGGCAGGAAACATCATCCGTGCACTACATACACTACAGAGGTGTTGTATAATGAAGGACCGAATATCGTTTGTATTTCTTTATTGGAGCTTATGCTAAACCAATATCCACGCCACGAATGTCCCAGCGATGATCCTCCCAAAATTGGTATACCCGGACAGGACCAAGATTTAAGCATTACGCCCAGACATGTAAAGCAAGCCATCGTCAGAGGTATCACACGGCGTTGGTAGGTCAGTGTCACTATTTCAAAAGATTAGACCTGAATTCAGAGGCAGCTCTTTCGTTCAGTGCCAAGCTCTGTGGTACCAGTAGAAGAAATCACTCAGTGTGCAGTCGTGAATGGGTGCAGGCTTTATTGACATCATTTAAGCCAGGTGATTCCTAGACCTAAAGCAGGTCCTTCTATGAAGTTTTGGTCTTGATGCGAACTACTCAAACCACTGAGCGTCTGTAGAAGGACCTGCTTTAGGTCTAGGTGATTCCAAGTCTACACACCAAATTTACTATTGCAATGCAAAGTCAGAGATTGAGACCGCTAACGTATACCTAGGAAAAGCGGTCTTCATAAGTTACACCATCTCATGAGTGGACGCATAGGGAACATAAGCACAATATAATGCAGTCTCCTGAGTCGTGAAACGTATCTGGAGTGGGCTCTGACCCTTTATCCAGACCTCCAAAGTTTGAAGATCGCGTTCATAAGCGTTATAGCAGAATAAGAAAAGAAGGGGACTCGAGCCCGCCGTCGCTTGTGCGGGTACCAAGTCTTAACCAAAACTACAAAGGAATAGCAAAGACTGACGTACTGTTTAGAATGGCCAAACAAGACGACGGAGTCGCAAAAGTGGAAGCGGTAACTCTTTTTACGCAGGTGGCACCACGACAGCTGCAGTACCAGAAACCGGTGGAATTCAGGGATGAGCGCGGTTTAAAACCATGAAACCACAAATATGAAAGACAATAAACCGCAATGTAGGAGCCAGGGTGAAGATGACGGTAACAATAGGGGCAAGCTTAGGATTCTGGTTAGACTTTACCCTCCTCATGGACTAAGTACCCCGGGGTCAAGGGCGTCGACTTTGAGTCATTGACGCCGATGATATTAAGGTGTTGTCAGTTTCAATAAAATGAAGTCCTTGGATGGTGAGATACTTAAAGAATAAATCGCTAGACCTTTTCTCCCTCCCCATCCCCATTTCTTGGCCGAACAGTGTTTGGACAAAGCTAAGGCTCCTGCATTATATCCAACGACTATGAATAAGACTTTGCATGTTGGTTCGTAAAATAATGTTCATCTTCTCAAATTCTTCTTGAACAGTGAAGTCTGGTTGGTATTGTGGATTCCGTGATCGTGCTCCCCCGCCAGCAGGCACCCATGAAGATTTTTTCATTCTAAGTCACTCCCAGTTCCTTTGAAGAATATACTTGAACCATCCCTGCACTTCAGCTCCTTGGTACTGCAAGTATTGGCTCCTAGAAAGAACGTGAGTATATGAACTTTTGGAAGGATGAAAACTGACACGCGTACTCGGAAAGAAAAACGACTACATCGATGTTTCAATCTGAACGTGCTTTTGGTCATCGGACTCTTTCTGTCAAATGGGAAAACGAGAACGACTAGTAGAAGCCATATAATTATACGTGCGCCTCGCAAACGCAGCGAGGACAGAAATAATGAGCGATCATAGAATCCTGAACGCGTGGCTGCTAGTGTGGGTAGCCCTTTCGGTCGGTCTGCCACAGTGTACTGTATTGAGCAAGGTCTTGCCGATCTTGAGCTCTAGCGTCATTTCAACGCAAACTGGAGGTGACTGTCCCTGGAATATGGAGTGATGTCGACGATCTCGGTCCGTAAAAGGCGTCTTTTGGAATCCCAATGACTGCAGAAATGCGGATTCCGCATGCTGGTGTGAAAAGAGATCTCGGAGGCGTCAAATTGAAGCCAATATTGAACCCTGAATGACATTGGGAACCATAAAGACATTGATTCGTAAACAAGTTCGAAACATCTTGAGGAGTATGCTCCGAGTACAAATGAAACATGGTTCAGGTCGAGTAGCCCAGGATCTGAGACTGGAATGGTGATCGTGAAGTCAGAAGTGACTTGAGATAAAAAAAGTAGAACAGTCTCACGTGACTTTGTTCGCGTCTCGACCTGCCCTAAAGTGAGAATTCTCGCAAACACCATCGTCGAGGCGCGTCTTTCTCGCTCTTCATCCTTTACCAACCATGTCTGGCTTCGACCAAGATCAAGTATACTCTGTTTACTCGCGCGATACTATCCCAGCATCAGCCCCAGACACCCCTTCTGATACAGAGAAGCTTTTTCTCGAGTTCCTTTCTCAGTACCGGGTGGGAGGCGAGTTCATTTACAGGTGCGCGCATGTTGTTCAAAAGCCACTTGAAGACACTGTTGACACGGATATACAGAGACAAATTACGTGCAAATCTGCTTTTGAAGCAGCATCTACTTGAAGTCGACCTCCGGCACCTTAGTCTCTACAACGATGAGCTTGCACATGCTCTCCAGGATAGGCCAGCAGAAGTGCTTCCCTTGGTGCGTAATCCGATTGCGCTGCATAACGATCGTCTAAGACTGACATTTTCTATAGTTTGAAAATGCGGCAGCTCGTCTAGCACGCTCCATCCTCTTCCCTCATACCAATGCGGCCAACTCTTCAGACACTGATAAGGCAGCAGCAGCGGAAGCCATCAATAAAATCCAAATTACCCTCAAATCTAGTCTTAACATGCTCCAGTTCCGTAATCTCACTGCTGACACTATGAATAAACTTGTCCGAATACCAGGCATTGTGATTTCAGCGTCTGTTCTGTCTTCTCGGGCAACAAAGCTCCACCTTGAGTGCCGCTCTTGTCGACACATTAAAATCCTTCACCCCCAAGGAGGCTTAGGTGGTATGGGGAGTGGTTCAGACCGAGGCCTGCCTCGCAGGTGTGAAGGTCCTGCACCAGCTGATGGATCGAAGAAGGATTGTCCTCTTGACCCATACCTGATTGTGCACACTAGATCGACCTTTGCAGACCAGCAGACGCTCAAGTTGCAGGAAGCTCCAGATATGGTACCCGTTGGAGAGCTTCCTCGTCATATGCTGCTTTCCGCAGACAGATATCTTGCCGGTCAAGTTGTCCCTGGATCTAGAGTGATAGTTACGGGTATCTATTCTACGTTCCAAGGTGCCAAAGGAGTAAGAGAATCTTTTCAAAGTGTTTTATCTTTTTACTAACGCGAGTTCTGTTGCAGAGGGGCGAAGGGGCTGCCGCAACGCATAGGCCCTACCTGCGAGTCGTCCATCTTGAATTCTCTTCTCCGGCAGCTGTCGGTTCTGGAGGAGGCAATCCCTTTGGCGTTCAATTCACTCCTGAAGAAGAAGAGGAGTTTGGCGAGATGGCTAGAAGCGACGGCTTTTATGAACGTTTTGCCAGCAGCGTCGGCCCAAGTATTTATGGTAGTGTTGGTTAGTGTCTTTTTGTGCTTGCGGAGGCAGGGGATTCATGGTTCATTTAGACATCAAAAAGGCCATTGCTTGCTTGCTATTCGGCGGCTCCAAGAAAGTTCTTCCTGATGGGATGAGACTGCGAGGTGACATCAACGTACTTCTACTTGGTGATCCTGGTACGGCCAAGAGTCAACTGCTCAAGTTTGTCGAAAAAGTAGCGCCCATTGCCGTTTATACGTCCGGAAAAGGTTCCAGTGCGGCAGGTCTGACCGCCTCTGTTCAGCGTGATGCTGCATCTGTGGGTTTTGCTTTTCAATTGTCTTTTGTGCTCCTCTAAGAACTAAACCCACGCAGAGAGAATTTTATCTCGAAGGAGGAGCGATGGTTCTTGCAGACACTGGTGTTGTTTGTATCGATGAGTTTGACAAGATGCGGGACGAGGATCGTGTCGCCATCCACGAGGCGATGGAGCAACAAACAATATCGATAGCCAAGGCTGGTATCACCACAGTGCTGAACTCGAGGACCAGTGTCCTTGCAGCCGCTAATCCTGTGTTTGGTCGGTACGACGAAGGGCGAAGTCCTGGAGAGGTCAGTACAAGTTGAAGGCCTTGAAACCTTTACTGATGCTGTGATTCAGAACATTGACTTCCAAACCACGATTCTGTCGCGTTTTGACATGATTTTCATCGTTAGAGACGAGCACAGTGAAAACAGGGACAAGGTCGGTATTTTCAAAGACTAAAAGGTCGTGACCTTATATATGCACCTCTTAGATGATCGCAAAACACGTCATGAACATCCACATGAATCGTCCAAACGACAATGCCGAGCAAAATGATGATGAGCTTCCCCTGGACAAGATGAAGAGATACATTGCCTACTGCAAGAGCAAATGCGCACCTCGTCTATCGCCGGAAGCGCAGGAAATGCTGAGCAGTCATTTTGTCAGTTTACGGAAACAAGTCCAACAGGTTGAGCAAGACAATGACGAGCGCAGCTCCATCCCAATTACTATTCGGTGACTAGTTTGACACGAATCGTTTGAGTGGTACTGATCTCTTTTCAGACAACTCGAAGCTATTATTCGTATATCCGAATCTTTGGCAAAGATGACGCTTTCACCCGCAGTACTCAACCATCATGTTGAAGAGGCCATTCGGTTGTTCAAATTTTCGACTATGGACGCAGTCTCCGCAGGCTCAGCGGATGGAATGTCAAGGGGCGAATTGAATGAAGAAATGACACTTATAGAAAAAGAGCTGCGCAGACGCTTGCCCGTCGGGTGGAGCACGAGCTACCAGAGTCTAACGAAAGAGTTTGTGACGCAGCGCGGTTACTCGCAGCATGCGCTGGAGAGGACTCTGTTTATTTTGGAAAAGAAAGAGATTATTCGGTTCTCGGGACAGGTAAGAGGATATAACATATTTTGCGGATCCGCTGACTGATATGCGTCGTCAAACAGAAAAAGGTTGTGCATCGGTTAGTGATCTTGCGGTTGTCTGTGCCTGGTTTTGCTAACGAATTGTGCGTAGGGTCGGCGTGTAGATTTTGGTTGTGCCGTCTTTTGTGTGCTTTCGTATTTTCGTATGTTGTACTTGTAGATGTATTGGATATCATTTATCAGAAAGAATCTCCTACTTGTGTAGAGAGGCCAGAAATAGCGAAAGTCGAGTACCTGAGCCGGCTCAGAATGACCGTGAACCAGGTTACAGCAATAGATAGTTTATGCGGATGCCGAGTGATTGCCGAGGGTGCGCAGGCGGTGTAGTATTGGCGTTGTCAGCATGAAATAATCCCACAGATCCCACTTGCTTCTGACTCTCATCTTGACTGGCCTCTTCCGCAGCGTACTTCACAATGTCTGATCCCCAATCCGCACCATATCCTGCTGGCTCTGCTGCCTACGATCCGTACAGCAACGCTGAATACAACAAGCAGCAGCAGTACCAGCAGCAGGCATTTGACTTTCTGCCCTATCACGCTCCCACAGACGTACTCGCTCCTCACCCCGATCTCTTCGATTCTGAACTAGACTCCAGTCTTGCTGATTTCGACCAACTCCAATTCCAACTTCTTACAGTCGAAAACAACGACGCTTTTTCATTCTTGCGCTCCGATACACCCACGTGTGGACCTCCATCCACAATAACTGTCTCCTCCGAATCTGCTTCGGCTTATGATTCATTCTCCGCTCATTCAGAGTCTCTCTACAACTACCCCCAGTCTCCCTACGCCGCTTCCAACTACTCTTTCCCTCTCGACCTTGAGATGGATTTCCAGCGTATCCGCGTCGATCCTGTAGCAGACTACGCCAACGGTCAGGTTACCAACCTCGAGAATGTGGATCCGTCCACTTTTGGATCTTTGCCACCTACCCCGCCTCGCAGCCCACCAAACCATGTCCAAGTTGGTGCAAAAGGTTTCCCTGTGCGCTCCAGCTATTCTGACTATGGTCCACCCACTCGTAACTCGGTGTCGCATGACTACTACAGCTCGGTCAACTACGGTGCCACAGTTTCCCCGGTTCATGTTAGCTCTCAGCTTCCTCCGGTTGTGCCTTCTATTCCTATCGCTTCTCCCGAGGAGTTCAAGGGAGACCCTCGTAAGAAGTACAAGTGTACTGTCTGTCCTCGTGGTATGTATCCTCTCACTACAGTCGTAATCTTTCCACGCATTAATTTTATCTTTCTCATCCAGCCTTTGCGAGAGCCTACAATCTCAAGACCCATATGGCTACCCATGACCCGAACAGGCTTAAGCCCCACGTTTGCCCCCACCGCTCTTGTGGCCGATCCTTCAGTCGTAAGCACGACTTGGGTCGTCATCTGATAAGCATCCATCGTGACGAGTCTGTTTGTTCCTCGCAACACTCCAAGTCTTCCAAGCAATCTATCGGAGTGGAATCTGGGAAAAGGAGCTGGTGTGAGCGATGCGGCAAGAGCTGCGTTGGCCGCAACATCGAATGCAACTGCAACTTGAGTGATATCAAGTAATCATTTGATGTGATTGAAACCATCATTCCCGTTGCGTACGTATATTATATTCCTCGCCCCACTCAAACACCGATGCTCATATATCGCTTTTCAGCTCGTGCAATCTCTGCTGAGGTTTGCCTTGTCATTCGTTTCCGTCTACTTTATATGCCACATGCATTCCCGACGAATTTATGTAGCGAGACTTGGCACGCCCTGCGTCATCCGATGTATCACGTATCGTACCGCCCTGTTTGAGGACTCGGCCCAGCGACGAACGTGATCTCGGTATGAATTCCCTCCTCCCCCATCTGCTTGTACCTTTCTAAAATTATGCCCCTCTCTTTGTTTTGTTTTTATTTTCCTTGTTGATTGCTGTATCGTAATTATGCGAATCCAACATCTGCTATTATCTCTTCTCTTTCGTTCCTCTTTTTCAACGAATTGCTATATCTAAATGGGTTGTATATTCTTATAGAAATCTAACTACTTAATAAATATTTCTCGGTATAAGGAACCGGGTTGAGAATGCTACGGCTACCTAGTCTTCCCGTAAGACAGTTCTGAGAATCTTGGAAATAAGGCGGCCTTTCCTCTTGTCCAAGTCGTCCGGATAGAAGTTGTTACCACTGTAACCGGTAATGCAGAATATGGTTCCAATTATATTGTACATGCTCAATAAATCAGTAAGTGTGAATACATACTACAAAGCGTGTCCATTACTATCACCAATCTCGGTTTGGTCTGACTGATTCATGTTTGACCTAGGGCCAACATGACAATCGCGTAGGCATTTGCAACCACTATGACGGCCCAGATCATATATGATAGTGTTGTCACTATCCGTCCAACAGCAAAATCGAGATAGGCGTCGTCTTTGACAGTCCCGACAATGTTAGTGTCAACCACGACACTGTCCGGTATATCTGATTGACTTGAGGCCGTCTCGATGCCAGGGTCCGCACCCTCTACGACCTCTGATGCCATTGTTATGTGTTGTGTCCCTGTAATATCCTCTGCCGAGGGTGGTATCGTTGATATGGGTATTGGTCTTCCATCCAAAGAAAGTTCTGGGGTGCTAGCTTGTTGAACAACCGCCTTCTCATCAGCGTCTATCTCGGAACTCGAGGACGCTTCAGGGTTGCGAACGCGCATGACAACGGCGGAAGAGGTTAGATATATAAGTGGGAAGGCAACAAACGGGAGGACGACGGATAGAATGACTTGGGATGCGACCAAAAGTCTGTCTATGCCGTCCTTGCCAACTGAAACGGCTACCGCAACGGAAGGTACCAGGCCAATAAGACGAGTGATTAGTCGCCGCAAGAAGGGCTGACAACAAAGTCAGGGACGATCCAGTAGGAAAATAGAGATGTACGCACTGATACCCTCCATTCAATGAAACCCTCTGATACGACCTGTCCTGCCAGAGTTGCGGTGATACTGGATGTCTGTCCCGCGCATATAAGCGCTAGTGCAAACACTACAGCAGACCCTAGGTTATTTTGAATATTTCTTCTCTTACACTTTACTGCATCGAGAACGTACCTGATCCTATGTGCGACTTGATGAGATCGTGGGCATCAAAAAGACCTATCGTTGTTCCAGGTGCGAAATCAGGCTTATTGAAAAACACAGTTGCCGCCAATATGAGAATACTAAAGTCGAAGATGAGTCAAATGTACAGCTGAACAATGACAAGACGCCGCACGCGGAATTAATGGGGAAGGCAACCAGTGAGAGGCTTGACACGATGTCTACGAGATTGTGGTTAAGGTGTAGGCGAATAAACGAGATTGAGTTGTTTTCTCGTTCACCATGCTTGGATCTATAATCTGTCGAAGTAGCTGCCGCCCTGTCTGCTCGAGAGACCTTGAACAAGTTTCTGAATAAGGCCTTGAGTTTTGAAGTTGGATTATGGGATACGTTAGGACTGGGAAGAGTGGTGTCTACGGGTGCTTCTGATACCCTGTCCTGGGTAGATAGATAAGAACCTAAGAACAGAGCATGTGGCATTATTGTCGCTCCTGTTTTGAACATCAAAATTCCATTCGGGAACCGGCACAGAAGAACGTACCGAGAATACCTGAATATTTCAAAAACCATACATCAAAATGAGCTAGATCGAATGACAACAAACATACCGACAGCTGGACAGAATCTTCAGAATTCTTATTCGGAACAATCATCAGAGTGGTACTTACCGGCGTACACAGCATCAGGTTTGGCTTGAAATAGACCTTTGGAGGGTATATAGCCGAGGAAAACGCGGGGCCAGTCGGGATTGACCCTCACAAGCAAAACTACAAAACATGCAAATACAGTCATAACCTGCAAAAAGGTCAACATTTGGGTTGGACGAAGCCAAAAATGGGCACCAACAAGAACCATAATGATAAATTCGAATAATCTTACTGGCCGCCCATTGCCGCGAGAAGGGTCAGCAAAGAATAGAAAGATGAGTACATCGACAGCGGTGAGAAGGACTGCAGTCCAAAGAGGCAATTTTGGAAACAGGAGTGAGAGACCAACTGCAGAGCCAAGAAGCTCCGCCAAGTCAGTAGAGATAATGGCGATTTCCGCTGAGACATATAGTGGATACAAAATAGCACGTCGGACAAGCTTAGGATGTTTTGGATGATTGTGAAGCAATAGTCGACAGTGTGATGCCAGATCTAGACAAGAGGCTCGTCAATCGGTCAGGAATGAAAAGGTGTATATTTACCGATTCCAGTTATACACCCCAGGCGACAACTTAGAGTCTGACAGACGGATTTAGAAGTAGCCCAAAGCACGTACTCAGACGATATACCTGAAATACTATGGCCCCAAGGCCGGATAGAAGTAGAACGAAAAGCATTGGCCGATATCCAAAGTCAGCGCCTGCTTGCAGATCCACGCTCCAATTCCCACTGGAAAAGATATCGGGTTTGAGCATGAAGACAAAGAAGTGTAGCACGTAGACCCACGGGTCAAAGTACGCGACCGCACATACGATCCCTAGTCCAACATGATTTTTGACATGGTGGATTAGGGGTGTGACAGCGTTTTTTACAGAGAATCCCGACGCAGTACGAGGAGAGCGGGGAGGAGGGTAAGAGGGCATACGGGAGGAAAAGGGAGGATAGATGATGGGGGAAAGGGACAAGCCATGATGAAGGATAGAAAACCCAGCAGAGTGGATAGAAACCGTTAGTTTGGTAAGTAAAACGAACCAGTCAGTTGGAAAAGTAAATGCAAGGGTAATGTTACGTGTGACGTATTCTCATGAGTTCAGCTATTCACACTTACAGAGACTAATCAGAGTTTTCCCTTCTTCCCCCGATGGTTTTCCTAGAATCCCTGCTGCCCCCCGATGATCACAGCAACCGTTTCTTTATATGGCACGAATGGATACAGGTTCATCTTACGGTTCTACCACTTCTGGGTGTCCCTAATGCGACATTTCAACAGGCAAATGGCCCTCTCACCGAGGAAAATGTCTTTGAATACTTTGCTACCTCCATGTTCTACGACAAACAAAGTAACAATCAAGTCTTGCGAATGCAAACGCAACATGCAGTCATGCCTTCTGCTTCTACGGAATCTGAAGAATCAAAACTCGAGTGAGTTACCCGGGCACCCAGATTCACCATTGTTCATGTGCTCCAGGAAGATGGTCGGCCAAGAATTTGCGGTCGTTCACTCCCAGCCACCGCATTTTTTTATTATTCAAAAACGTGAACGGTTGTCTCCGGATGAAGGTACGCGCAATCATCCGTTCAGTTGACAGAAAAATGACACCGGCCAGTGAAACCACTTGCTGCCTATTTTATCATGAACAACCGAATATACCAGGCTCCTGATCTTTATACTGTTCTTTCAAACCGATTGGTCCGTCTTTACCAGTCTCTCCCGGGCTTTAGCTGAAGCCAATAATTTAGCTTGCTTCTCTGCACTCGATTCAATCATCGCTCGATATACTCCGGACTCATAGACCGGACTATACCCCTCGTACGGGCTTCGTTTGGCCTATCGTTGACCCTTCGATATCAGATGATAGCAATAAAAGACAAGACGGTATCACTTCCCTGACCACACAAGACATTTCGGCGGAATCAACTACGAAAGTACAAGCCACCACTTCGGGTACTTCGAAACGACAACAGAATAATATGCTTCTCATGAATGCAATGCGTGCAACCGCAGCACATTCCAAGGTGGCGCTTTCCACTAGTGCATTAGCTCGTGCTGCAGATAGCGTGCCCCCAGAAGCACCTCCTGCACCATTGACTAATCGTACTTCCGTGACCCCCGCACCCACCGTCTCTAGAGTTTCAACACCGAAAATATCTACCCAGGAACCTGCTATCGCAGCAAAATCCGCTCCCGGAGGTGGTAAAAAGAAGAGAAAACGTGAGTATTTTTGTTATTCCTCATTGTCAGTTACTTGATTTTGTTCTACTCAGGGACTATGGCTGCTGAAAATACTCCTGCACCCGCATCGTGAACTATAATTTACAAATACGGTGTCCGGTATCAAGTTGTTTTGTATTGATGTACCTGTATCTGTATATAGAATAACACTATCGCACAAATTTTGACCACCTCGACCGCGTGTAACATCCCTCGAGGGACAGAACTAGTAGTTGATGCCCAAACAAGCGTTTCTAAGGCGGATCCTCCAAATCGCAACTTTGACCACGCAAGTGCCGTTGGTTAATCGTTCAAGGCCAGCTTATTATGTAGTGAGAAATTGAAGAGCACCGAAGCCGAGAAAATTCTGTGTAGTCGATACAACCATGTATAGAATGAAGACTGCAGCTGATGCAAGGTAGTGCATCACCTTGCTCCAACCCCCGTTAACTTTCCAGTCAACCATCCTAATGGCGTTTGCAAATTGCCTCCTCGAGGAGCCAAACCTCCCCCGAGTGATAGAGGATTTGCCGATGCATACGATTCTCGTCGTAATTTTGCCGCAAGTTGCACTAGTGTCTAAATGATTGCTAGTCATACAAAAAGGAACAAATGGCACGTACCAGAATCGTCAATCTCATCTACATTCGTTTCGATAACCAAACCACCTTGTATTATCTCTGCGAGAATATGATGCACCTGCGCAATCGTCAGTCTACAGCTTTTTGAATAGAACGGCACATATGCCATGACGCACTTCGTCGAAATGAAAGACAAGATCCAGTTCACAGACATTTTCGAAGGCTCTGTCAAGAGACTCCACAAATACCTGGGAATTTAAGCAAAATTAGCGCTTCTCGTGGCAAAGAGACTCATACCTGAATCAAATCCAGTATCCCTAGCTCACTTTCCGCTCCATCGACAACGAAGACAAAATATAGAGTTGCATAGTTTCTGTACACAACCCGCCAACGTTCTTCTTGGCCTGAGACGCTGAGAAATTCATCTAATTCTGGGGCATCCAAAAAGTTGCAAAGGCTAGCAGGTCGAGCGTAAACCAAAGAGAAGATCTTTTGAATCAAGGTTTGTACTGAGTGATGCACGGGAGTATAGAATTTGGTGAGTCTGGGAACCCCAGAGGTGTTGACTACAGTCACTCAATAAGTTTGGTGTAGAGGCGAAGAGACATCGATACTTGCAAATCAGTACAGCGTGTATCATGGCGCAAAATAACGCGGAGGCTTGGAAGAAAGGCTGATTACTTAAATGACATCAGCCAAACTCGAATCAGAATAGCACTTCTCCTACCTATCACTACTCTTCTTCTGCTTCGAAAGATATTTGCGCTTACCAAAAAGTCGGAACCATACCAGTCATTGCTGCCAGCTACAGCAGGGAGATACCATAAATCGAGAACCTGCAAAGGAATTTCGACGGTGAGACCGGCTTCCAGAGACCTGGTTGCTATTCAATATGTCAATGCGAAACCAGACCCCTGGATTATCGCTGGGTTTCAGAGCCTTTTGGATGGATATGGACGGCATTCGACCAAGTTTGTAGGTAAGTATCGACCAGTTGTCAGATGTGATCTATAAACTGAGCGCAGTTACAGTGCGTCATGACGATGAAGGTGGTCAAATGCAATGAGCCAGAAAGAGAAAAACGCTTCAGTGTTACCAACAGCTAGTGTCTGTCGGTTTTCTTGAATTATTGACTCGGGAATCGAACAAGCATACGTGCTAGCTAGCTCTACTCTCAGACAACGGTCTTGACCAGAGTGACAGATCTCCGCTTCGCTTGTGCTGTTGTTGCTTCCAAGGAATACTTTCAAAATTCAGTTGTCTGTTTGGAGCTGAAATCGACGAATCTATGAATGGTGCTAACGATGGTACACATTGCGGGTATCTCAGTAGAAGGCTCGACCGTTTTCAATACCATTTTCAGACTAACGATGAAATGATACTACTAGCTTGTGTGTAGATAAGACGGTGTATACTATCTATGATAGTAATTAGGTCAAGTTCCCTGGATTTGAATATGTTGTTGAGAAGTAACGTCGTGTTTGGCAAAAAGTGTCATTCAAGGGACGTCAGGCAACGGACGATAAGTTTCAAGGCGAGTAAGCAGTAACAAAGAAATCGGAATGGTAAAACATCATTTATGAAGGCTTCCAATCCTGCTGCAGCCTACCCAAAAGATTACCAACAGGCCCAGATAAACCATCCTGACTCTTGAAGCTCTCCAAGAAGTTTTTGATGAGATTATAATCCACGTCAGTCTGGCCCAATCCATCTTCGTCCACATCCTCGCCTTTTTCTAGTGCTGCTTTTAATTCTGCTTCTAAAGCCGCTTCAATGTCGAGATGATCATCCACGTCGTCGCCATCTTCATCCTCTACCATGGCTTTAGCTTTCCCCTTCCCATTATGCGATATATCTGGCTTTTTCGTGTTCTTTGTTCTCAACTCAGCGTCCATTGCCTTCATGACAGCTTCGAAAGAGTCCAAGTTTGGATTGGGAGCCGAACTTGAATTCCGTTCCGATAAGACTTCGCCCTCCTTTGGACCGGTACCGGAAGGAAGTTTAGCATTAGATAGATTATTTCCAAGTCCTTTCGGAACAAAGGCTACGAGAGCACGATGAGTATTGTTCGGTGATTTAGGTCAAATGCATACCTCCTCGATCTTTTCTGTCTTGAAGAATGCTTTTCCACTGCTCATCCGAGATTCCAAGCGCTTGTCTAGAAAACTCAAGAAACTCCTCTTGCTCTTCGTCCATGTCAATTTCAATGTCACCGACGACTTGGGGCCTATCCTCCTCAGATTCTGGATCTTCGTCACTTTCTTCATCCGTCTCGTCGTCAGAATCAACTCCCTCGTACTTATCGCGAGATATGATAGGCTGTCGGATAGGTTTGATTCGAGGATTTTCCTTCTGTCCATCCTGTTTCTTGGGTGAAAAGTCGCCAACTACATCAGTCTCTGCGGTGGTACGGGCCACTCTTTGCGAGTTGCTATGAAATGAGGCTGGCATTTGACCGTATTCTGATGGGTCCAGTTTAGGAACCAGATCATCCATAGCGGCCTGTCTTCTTTCTTTTTCTTGCTTGTCAACTTCAGATTCGGACGAATCGGCTTCATTCTCATCGTCTTCTTCGTATTCCTCGTCGGAGAACATTTCACTAACAAGAGCGTAGTCAATAAATATATCGCAGGTCACAAGATTCAAAACATACTCGGCAAACCTTGCGCCCTCAATGTCACCTTCACCTTCGATAAATTCTTCTACCTTTGACGCCAGATCACGCAAGTTTGAAGTGTGCTTTTCCGCAGCACCGGATTCCGTATCGACATCCATAGCATTGTCGTCTCCAGATTTGTTGGCGCCTCCTTGCTGTAACATCGCGTCGAAGCTTTCTGCGTCAATGTTTAACCAATCGTCGCTATCTTCTTCTACTTCGACAATTGACGAAGCACGAGAAATCGCTGAATTTACCAGCGAGGCAAAGGAGGGCCTTGATGATGAACTAGAAAAGAAATTAGACACGGATACCAGGGAAGTCTTTGAGACACCTACTCGTCTTTCCGAACGGCCACAAAAACTTTGACAGCCTTGTCCTCAAGTTCATTCCAAAGCTTTGATCCTTCGGCTTCGCCTCTGAAATAATTTGCTGATATTAGGTTCTGAATGTATGCTTTGTATTCTGGATTACGACGCAAAGCATCCTTCTCTGCTTCTGCCTAGGTAAGACGTCAGGCACATTTGGGGTAAGTAGAAATTGGACTGACGAGTGAAATTTGACCATCAATCGTACTGTTTCTGATTTCGCGCCCTTTGCTCTCCTGATACAACATCTCGAAACCTACGGCCTATTCGGTAACTTCGATTATATGGCACTTGACAAAAACAAGCCTACTTACAATTTTCATGCCCACGTCCCTCCACCTCCATGCTTTGGTATCTTCTCTTTCCTCCCATCTACCAAAGATTTTTGGAGCGTGGAATTTTTGCCCAACAAGTTGAGCATATGCTGTTCTTGTCATTCTAACAGTAGTAAGTACGCAGGTATTCGGAGGAAAACGCGACATTTTGTGTGCTGCCTGTATTTACGCGCTTGTTAGTGAATGGGACGCGTCTGACGCACTTGCAGATGACTTACACGTAATTGGACTGCATCCCTAGTGTAGAACGCCTCGACAGCCTTCTGGATCAACGACGGGTTCGTAGACAGCGCTTTGGCAATGTCCAGCGGCAAGTAAGCTTTTGTAAAATGAACATGCCGTCGAAAGGCAGCGGGGTACCTGGATTGTACATGATTGTATATGAGTATCCAATTATGCAATTTAATTAAGAGTCTTACCCTGAGATTCTGTTCCAGACGATTTTCTCTACCTCTATGGGTGCACGCGTCTCAGTAAGCGAGTCGCGAAGAAGTTTGAGCGCGTCATCTACTGCTAGATATTCTTCTTCTTCTTCAACCTGCATTCCATTATCATCATCATCGCTGTCTATACCACCTGCACGTTTGCGATGGTTAGGACTTCTAGATGGCGGAGAAATGTGTGAGACATCGATGAGATGGAGGTGGGAGCGGTAGATCCAGACCTATGGAGAGTTTGAGAGTGAATGTGTTGTCTCTCACCAAGAATAAAGAGTGCCCACCCTGTTATCGGAATTTGATGGTTTTACCCATGAAGGTAGGGCATCCGCAGCTTCAATTAAGAGGAATTCCCCGTCAGAGTCATACACTCTAGTGAATGCAAAAGATATGACTACTCCGCACTGGTACCGTGATCCACATACACTCACCGGATTGCAATGTTCCATTTAGAGGTTATTTCCTTCAAAAGCCAGACGGTACACCATTCGTCGTCTACACAGTCACCAACTCGCATCAATCCTTCAAGAACCCACTCAGAAGTGTCAGTATCGCGTGCAACTTTCAACTCGAACGAATCTCTGTGCCAGAGGAACTCGGGTGGTAGTAACGAATCGACATGAGCCTGAATACAAGCCGCGAGAGAAGTTGCAGAATTCTTGTCCGAAGAGAGATCCGAAGGAAGATAAAGTCTGTAGTGAAGCGTATCCTCTGAGATAGTTGGGATTTGATTGAAGACGTCCATGGTCAAGCACAAATTTGATTGAACTGGGAGTCTGAACTTTGAAGAACTTGAAAAGAAGTTTCTACTACGATGATGTAATTTCGATGGGAACCGAGGCTGTAGCCAAACAGGCTTGCCCCTTTCCTTTCTGAGCGACCGACGACCACTCACCCGATGACTACAAACGTATCCTTCAAGGACAGGAATCTCCTCGCTGTTATTGGAGATGAGGTATGCTTCAACTTCAAGCCGAACAATTTCCCTTATTTCGAATCAATAGGACTCTATTACCGGCCTCTTGCTTGCAGGGATTGGCCATGTAAATGAACAACAGAAGAAGAACTTTTTGGTCGTCGACTCCAGTATGTAGCTTTCATGTTTCCTGTGAAAAAATCGCTGAAATGGCGACTCAGAGACACAGGTCGCTCAAATTGAGGCCGCTTTTCAAGAGTTCACAGAGCGGAAGGACATTGCTATCCTACTCATCAACCAGCATGTATGTCATTACTCTTGCTATCGCTGTTGTGCGTTATCTCATGTATTCTCAGATTGCCGAGAAGATACGTCCCACAGTGGACAAGTATCAACAAGCGTTTCCTGCTTTGCTAGAGATACCTTCCAAAGACCATCCATACGGTGCGTTTGTGCGCCGTGGTTGCCATCGTCTCCCACTAATAGAACATTCAGACCCATCCAAGGATTCAGTACTCAAGCGTGTGCAGAAATTATTTGGGGAGTAATGCAACATTATACCTTCATCATGCCAAAGGACATTCAGACATTGTACTACACACAATAATCAGCACTGCAATCACATTCATGAACACATCACGGGCAAGAGACTCAGATACAAGCCTGAGCGAAACCAGCATAATCTACTTTTAACTGTCATCTGCAATCGCTGCGCTAAAAAGAGTGTTGTATGCTTGCAGCTCTGCGATTTTCTTGTCACAACCTTGAAATGATGGAGACCTAAGCTCGCTCATGCTCAAGTCTTTCTTCGACGACAAATTTATGGTTTAAGCAATATGATAGATGTGGTACCGTTGGACCGTAAATAGAGAGAGGGGATTTAATCAATCCGATAAATTATTACCATTAGGAACGCCACCGTAATACGGGTTCGTTCTCCTTAACTCCAGGTGCCCGATCTACGAACACTCTGATTGGGTTCCGTGACCGCGAGTCTGAGGTGACGAGGAAATGAGAAGAGTAGAAAGGGAGAATCCAATATTGTAAAGCTTACTGGGTATGTCCACCAGAAGATATCGACATACAAAGTACCCGTCATTGTTCTACAAATTCTTTAGCAACTAACCAAAAGACATGGTTTTAAGGACTCACTCTGATAAAGTCAGCATGGACTTCTCCGTCCGTGTATATCTTTCCACTAGATTCTGGTGCCGTTTCTGAACCACTACCCCGGGATTTCCTTAAAGATGAGAATAGGCCAGTCCATTGCCAAGTATTGCTCTTCTCATTTTTGTGTTCTTCCGAAACCGATGGAGAATCCATCGTCGAAGGGGGAGGAACGGGTGCACCAATAAGGTATTTAAACGAACGATGGAATTTGTCCCAGAGATGCATTGACCGTTCTTTTGTCCATTCTACGGCTTCATCATAGCTCGTGTCCGATAAATGGGATGCTTTCTCGTGCATCCATTTTGTAACTGCATCTGCATATGAGTCGGAGGATTCGTAATGTGCTCCAGGTTCGCGACCCTGGATGTAAAAATTCATGATCATATGCTCGCGGCCATATGAATCGACGAAGATTTGAGAAGACACTTGGTGGTTTCGGTGTCGTGGTCTCTCGAGCGAAGGTGGGCTCGTGTGGAATGCAAGTGGTCCATGGAGATATTTGGCTACCTGTTTAGGGATAGCGTCAGAGAATTTGCCTTGCAAAGCGTTGTGTGCCAGACCTGAGGAGAGGATTTTATCCGTTCACAAGCGTCGCTATAGAGAACGGTAGGAGAGTTTTTGGAGAAGAGTTCAGATGTCAAACAGTAGATTAACACTGCGGAAAGTCCAGCGCCCAATGCGATAACCGCGAGGTTAGAGGTTCTTGCGGTGGTACGCTTGACTTGCCTGGTTTCAGGGAATATGACGGAACGGAAATAAAGACTGAACGCACTTTTACCACCAGTACTCAGCTCTGACCACTTTTTCACATTCTCTGTACCGAAAGATGATGGTGTGACACCAATCGGGAAAGGTCCTATAGACTCCGGCCTGGAGGTATGATGTTTCGTGTCCAAAGATGAGGACAGCGTCGATGAGCTTGCTGCGTCACGGTGCGTCGCGTAACTTCTAGCAACAAAAATGACAGATAATCTCGACTTGGCCAATGAACGAGGAACGGACGAGGCCAAACATGAATGAGCACGAAAGAGCAGAGACATGTTCAAGGGAAGAACCATGACATAATTTATTATTTCGACACAAAACGTGAGCGAAGCGACTCCCATTACTTGACTACTTAGTTACAGAGTATCACTAATCCCAAGTGTGTAAACGGAATACCATTGTCTACTTCTCGAAATTCTCCAGTTGGCTGACAACAGCTTTTTTGAGCTAACCAAGAGGTCAAATAAATGTAAAACATAAACTAACAAAACTTACCGGTGGGCTAGGACCTGCTCCTTCAAAGTAATGAAGCACAAATTCAGTAGCAACCCAGTCATTTTCAATAGCACCCAAATCACGGAAAATCAAGGCTCGAGGTTTTCCGGGGATCGGCTCGGACAGAAAGATGTCAAAAGGTGTATGTTTGGTCAAAGGTGAATTTGGAAAGAGTGTTTTCAACTTGCGCATCGGTGATCCTACTTCCAGAGCCTCGTCCTCAGTAAGTGTTCCAGATTTTCGCCCTGTGTTCATCCTCTCATGAAGAGCGCGCATAAAGGCGTCCCGGAGATGTGTGAAGGATGTATTCCTAGTCGGAACTAGAAGTATGTTAGAGCTATTCGTCATATGGGCTGAGATATATTACCGATACGAACGACGCAAGCACTATTGCGAATGATTTCTGTTATCTTCTCGTCCGGGGTCATTTCAGAGTTGATCTAGAGTTAAATAAGTATTCATATAGTACAGCAGATATATCCACTGACCTTGAGCTTGGGATTATTCAAGTCAGCATAGAAACCGACTGAATATACCTTGATTCCCAGAAAAGACACGGTTCTAACACCGACACCAACCAAAGACAGCAGTGGTACATTGAATTTTGCAGCAACTCGAATAGCATTTGGGAACTCGATTCCGGTTGCAGAATCAACTACAGGGGGTGAGTGTTGCACTCAGATTCAAAGAAAGCAGACACACTAGTAGACTCGGTGTTGCTCTCGACTGCCAGAGGTTCTGCGTCCAGCCGAATTGCGCGACTTAGAAGCGGTATACTGGCAGCAGTCACGAGAAAGCCAGCTCCCCAGATTAGTTGCTTGAAAGACTTTGACCGTTTCGCTGAAGAGTGGAAGGAGTGACGAGCACCATAGGTAGGGTGAACACACGCAGACAGACCAAGGCTCCTGGTAAAACGAAGAAATGACATGGCTGCCGGCAAAATTACCGGCAAATGAAATTACGTCGGAACACCTCAACTGCACACGCGTCTCTCACCTGAGTTTCTAAGCTCTCATTGACGCGTCACCCTAGGCTTCGTCATCCCTTGAATTCCTATATAAGAGTACCCAGTATGCCCCTTTTACACACTAGAATCATTAACCTTCTCGCTCACCCAATGGATCTGATCAACTTTACAGAATCAGATCTTCGAGCTTTCTCGGACCACCGAGCCGACATGGAGGACGATAGCATGTCGTACTTGGACACCCCTGCAGGGGATTACATCGACCAATCGTCTTACGATAAACAAAAGTCATATCTCGAGACTTATGTCAATTCTGTTCCGTACAAGTGCGAGTCTATCGAGGACATGCATCAGCGTCTCGAAGAGATTGTTGGCAAGATATACATTTGCGCTAAATCACAAAACTGGTTGGCTTTAGCGACTTGGGACGGAATGCTGCAGTGGTACGCTCCGTGCGATCAATATTCAACTCGCTAGAGATGCTTACATCTTTGTTTGTAGTTGGCTGCTTATGAGGTACCCTATGCAGAAATCTACTCGTGCCAAACTTGTTCGCCTGTACTTTGAGCTTTGTCTTGTTCCCGGAGTTGAACCGCGCGTCATTCGCACCTGGGCTGACATGCTTTCACGTTTGCTTGCTAATAAATCGGGGTCTAAGCGAAAGCTTGAAACGACTGATCTTCAGCTACCTTGGAAACCTCTCTGGAAGGCTTTAAAGAAAGAGCTTTGGGTCAAGAAACGAGTTCAGGATACGTCGTACGCGTCCGTTTTGTATTCCCGTAATTCAAGCTTACATTTGATCAGTCGCAACGTCGTTAATATTCTTCTCTATGTGGCCGAACAATGCAAACGATACTTTCCCAAGGATGAGATCCCCAGTATGCTAGACGAATTCCTCCCCCTGCTAACTCAAGATGTTTGTTTTTTTCCCCCTACATTTTTTCCAGATCACTGATCAACTATCTAGTCTGTCCTGACGGTAGTGCCTATTCTGACATCATTCTTACCACCTACAAGTCCTCACCTCTACATGCCTGCCCTTTTCAAAATATGGGAAGCCTTCAACTCGGCTGTGCTCGATGACAGGCTTCTCGAGCTTGCCGGAGAACTGTCACAAGAGCATGTATCAGGACCCTTCGGCGATGACACCGAAGACAGAGCAAAGTGGAAAGATGTAGGCATTTGGTCCGAGACTGAATGGAAGATGTTGGTTAGCAAAGGACTGGGATCAATGAGTAAGCTAGTTTTCAACTCGGATCCGTTTATAATATTGATCATACCCTAGACGTACCAGTAGGGATCACTCGAGTAAGGATGACTTTAACTATCTTTTTGTTTTGTGCTTAGGGGTCTCTTAGGGTGCATCCACCACCGCTAGTCATGCAGACTCCATGGCAGACAGACAATCGCTCAAAATCAAGAAGAGTATCAGCAGACAACGTGAGTATTGTCTCAGTGATCAGAGCTCGTTTAACCCGGCGGTTCAGTGGCTCTGTCAAAGATCATCGTCTACTCAATTGCTGCGGATGGACCTATTAGAGAGGTTGGTAACGACAAATCCCGCGCTGTGAAAGATCAAGGTTATCCTGCAGGATCAAGAGCTCTGGACACTTTGGAAAAGCTTATTACTAGCACCGAGTCATTCTTCCACCCTTCAAACTCTGGTCAATGGACTGGTGCAGTCAGTATTCTATACCTACAATCGAAGTTGTGAGCTGATGATTTTGTAGCTGACTTCCTTTCTGCAACGACTAACAGGAGAGTTTACCCAACGTTGGCACGAGGAACAGCAGGAATCCTGCAAAACACCAGTAGTTCGTGAACTTGTTTACCGCGTCTCCCCCCATTAATTTGACTGTTTCCAGACACAACGATTGACACCAGCGCTGCGCCGGGCATTTGTTAACATATTGCGGACACCGGCTCTACTTGCAATGTTCTCCAAAGACCCCATCAGTCTTGGGCTTGCTCAAGGTTCTTTACGTGCAATGGCTCTTTTGGAGCCCAATATCATTATGCCTGAGCTTCTTGAACGCGCCATTGGTGGTTTGGAAGTCGTGAACGAGACGCATAGGACCACTGCAGTCATTAGCATGTTGACCGGCATAGCTCGTCCTCTAACCACAGAAAAAGTGTGGCTTGGTGGCCAGAAGCACGTGCTCCCTCTTTTGGAGCTATGTATTCCTGGCATCGACGTGGTATGTGCATTATTTGACTTTCGGGACAGTTTATTGACAAGTTTGTTATGAAGAATGACCCAAACAAAACGGTTTTTACCACCATGTTCATTGTAGCTGTTCTTCAGAACATTAAAGTTGGTGACCTCTCGATCCATCAATCCGGTCAACCCTTGACCGAGGACTTTGCGGAAAACATGGTCGTAGACGAAGACAATATACAGCTGCCTGGAGGTACCGAAGCTGGCATGCCGGCTTTAAGCAGGAGCGATGAGAGGGCTATTGTCCGAGAAAGCACTGCTGCGTTTGCAGGTGTGTACATTTTTACCGTTATCTGCTACTCATCTCATCTTTCCTCAGACTGGGTCACTTCTCTCTTCAGGCGTGTTCTGGCGCTTTATGAAAACCTACCTGAGGAAGGTGGTAAGAGAAACACCACTGGCGGTAAAACAGAGGAAGGAGTTCTCAAGTCATTGAAGAATATGATGGACGTCGTTTGTCTACATCTTTCAGACCAGCTCTTTGACCTAGTGCTCAAACTTGTTTATGATTATGCCACTACTAATGCCAAATCTAACGCGGTGAGGGCATTTGGCCAGCTCATTGCATGCCTTGCGCGTGTAAAGCCGGAGAAAACTTTAGACAAGTTTCTTCCGTTCTGTGTTGCGCAGATTGAGGAAGAATTGAAACATGGTGCATCTAGCGTACGAATGACATCGTCGCATGCTGCAGTACCGTCGGACACTACGCTACATTGGAGTAAGCGTGGTTGTATCTAGCACGTTTCATCGGGAACTGATAAATTTCGCAGATATGGCTATACTGAGAGGCTGCTTGGGGTACGGCGGACCAACGGTGAGTATTGTCTATCTACTGCACCCGCGGGCCTTGACATTCCTTTATAGTTGGTGAAAAAAAAGGAGCAAATAATCAATCTCATTTTGCTGCTCACTGACAAGACCAAGAGTGAACGAGGATACAGCGGCACAGGACAGCTTATTACGCGTGTCCTATACACCCTCACTGGCGTCTATCCTACCAATTCACGTTTTGTTAACTCAGATGAATGGGATAGTCCTGGTAAGTGAATTTGAGTCTACGTGGTTTCATTTGCTCAAACGCCTCTTTTAGAGTTCGACAAAGATCATAACTTGCATTGGGGCAAGTTTTACAAGGCTGACGAAGTGAATATAGAGTGGCATGGTGCGTCTTGGAACCTTTTAGTGAGTATGATCTCTGACTCTTTGGCAGTTCCCTCAAATGAAGAAATCGCTTTTGTGCTTGAAATCCTTGACCGCGTTGCTGATCCCCTTCTCTCCAAAGTCGAAACATTGCTTGAATCGACGCACTCTTGGGACAATGCCGCGAGGAACGACTTTTGCAGGTATGCGATCAGGATGTAAGAACTTTACTTGTCCTGACAGATCCTTTTAGATTCTTGCAGTCCTCTCGAGCCATATGGGCTGGTCTGCCGACGTTCATAAAGGAAGGACCCAAAGAAGTGCAAAATCATTGCATGTATGAAGATATCGAGTCGCTAGAACTGTTGGTGCCTCACCTTGACGTGGAAGCAGGATTTACTCTAAGTGATCCTTCGGATTCACGGTACAAGAAAGTTTTACAGGCTAGGACGCGTTTTGGCAGAGTACTTCATCGGGCCGCAATGCTTCTTCGTCAGAAAACAGAGGGCGAAGACCACATTGACGCGGTCATGGGTGTGTCCAAAGCGATAGATGTTTATCTTTTGGATTATGCCCTAGACAAGAACCACTTTGACTCGCTTCAAAAGAGCTATACCTCTGCACGAGAGTCAGTCCAAAACTTGTCCAGAGTTGTATTGTATCTGATTTAAATTTTTAGCATGAATCGAGTTTGGCCAAAACAGAGCGAAAATTCTCGATTAGCATTTGTAAAACGGGCCCAAATGTATCATAGTGGACGCGTTTACATGCATTCTCTGTATCGACGGCGTTCAGTTTTGGATGATCAGCTTATCGGAGAATTGGTTGAATTGGCGTTGTCTCCTTATACCCGAGTTCGACGGTGCGTCCTGGCCCAGTCACACAAACGAAATTCTCACTATACATATACAGTCATGCCCAGTCTGTTCTTCACAGTGTATATGGGGTAGGAAATCATCCTTCTGTGTTATTTTTTTATTCACCCCTTCTTGTACAGGTTTATACGAGGTCAACTCGTGCGACGCTCCCAGTGCTCTTGAGTGCGCTGTCTAAAGGAAACGATCCCGACCGGATGAAGGGAGCGCTCTACGTTCTTTCGCACAAAGGCATTATGAGCTATGCACTTGTTGGCAAGTACTGATTCCGTCAGATGCTTTCCCATGTTCTGACGATACCATAGATCAGGGACTTCACCAACAATTTTTGCTCGCCATACTTGAGAGCCAGCATGAAGAAAAGGTGCGCATTGCATGTATATATCACCCGAAGCCCGGTTTAAAATTCTATCAGCCCTCAATCCAAAAAATTGTCAACAACCTGGCACATGATTGCCTGACACACCTAAATGAAGAGGTTGTTCACACAGATGCCTATTCTCTCCAGACTCAACGGGTGGATGAAGCGTTGGAAGAACTTCGACAAGAATTTTCTGCCTCGTTCATTCATCAGGAACTTTTGGACGACTCCTTGGCCAAGAGACCCGTCCGTGTCGCAAACAGAAATGATTTGTATGACAAAACGGTCTTGTCGATTCTCGAAATTGCACGTCGACCTCGAACTCATGTAAGGTTCAATCTACGTCAACATTTTTTGATGCTTAATCGTTCCAAAAGTGGCGATATGTTCAAATGGCCTGCAGGTTCCTGTACGGCCTGCTTCGACGTGACGTTCCTTTCCCACCCGAAGTCGCTTCCTTCTTCTTAGAACATACAATCAGCCCACAGCCATCGATTAGGCTGTGTTCTCAACGGTAAGTTCCTCGAAGTCGTTCAGTCCGTTGATCGGTCTAACACTTTGCAGAGCGATTACCAAGCTTTTGGCCTTTGTTAAGTTCAGAACATATGCGCGGACCGGGCAAGAGCTATGGTCGGAAGAATGGAAGAATCCGCTCAGAGAAGACGTTCACATATCAGACCCAGAACAATTCATCAAAACATTCCAGTACTATTCTTTGGATAAGCAAAAGTGAGTGCAGGACCTATATGCGTCGATATCTGCTGAGACTCTGCCCAGGATTTTTGTAGACAAGATTGGAACGGGTTTCCTGACTTGGAAGCCTATTGTCAGAGCATACAAGGCCGGAACGGACGAAACACGTGCTTTCGTATACGAAACTGCGTCAACCCCTTCTTTGCAAGTCATCAAAACGTCTTTACTTAATGGTGAATACTTCAAGACTTTATCAGGCCTTTGGAGCCAGGAGTCGGGCAAAACTGGATCTCCAGTAGAACTGAGATCTGAAAATGTTCTGTACATGAAGAGTCTGGGTAGGTGTAATTTGGCTCCTCTCCGTCTTTGGTTGACTTTCCATACAGCCAAGATTTTCGAGGAAGACATTCTAGATGCCTTAACAGAGACGATGGAACCCATCATCTGTGACCTGGACCGATTCAAGCAACGTGCCGCTGGTGAAATTTTGACCGGTCTTCTTCGGGGTATGTCATCGTTGTCATTCCCTGGAGCCGATAGCATGTAACATCCTTACAGGTTCCAAACATTGGCAGCCAAAAGCTCTCGATAGACTCTGGGCATGGACTACCAATCACCTTGATCGCATATTCGCCCAAATAAAGCCTGATACACTTTCTTTCTGGGAAAGCGTGTTTAGTGTCTGTTTGCCTTTTCCTATTCGCTGTTGCAATTCTGATATTGACGTATTGTGCTAGTACATTCTAGAAGAACGAGATCCTCGTAGGAATATTCCCCTAATCGAATGGATTCTCGCACTTCCTCTTGATTTCCATGCCGATTCTGCTTTTGAAAGTAGGCATCAAATGCATTGTTCGAAAGCATTCACTGACAAATCTTGATCAGCGAGCAAATCCCTCACCATGGTGGAGGTTTTGGTTGATGGTCTTGGGCCTCGTTTCAACAGTAGATCGGAGCGATATGTACACTTGCTTTTCGACAACGCAAACACAAGTTACGCCGAGGTACATCTCTGCCTTCAAACGCTGGAACTTCATCTAACCTTATGTCTGTAGATTCGTGCTCATATTTCACAAATATTATACGATGCACTTAAGAATCAATGGCAACCCTGGCACCAATCAACACACGCATTCTTGAGTGCCTGTAATGAAGTCACCGACCCTCTACGTATACGGTTTGTAACCGATCACATCGTCCTTTTACCCAGACTGACATCATTGCAGTGAGGCAAAATACCAGGACAGGATCTCCCAGTTCCTAGTCCAGTTGCCCAAGTGGAAAGAGGAGCGTCTACCGCCTCCCAGAGTCAGTTTATCAGAAGTGCGTATCCATGTACGTCAATTATGATGATGCAACTAACTTGTTCCATTAGTACGATAAAGTAGGCTTGACTCGTGAGTTTTCCGCTCCTGTTATTGTGGATGATTTTGCTAACAGAGAGCTAGTCCTACAATGGATCTGGGTTTCAGCCTACGGTGCACAGGCGTGCTTGATGTTTCCATACGCTGTTGCTATGATGTATGTTTTTATCTCACTGTGAAATATGGCGCTAATCGCAATGATGCCTAGGCCGGAAATTTTGCGCATGTCAGAGTTGAATGACAGTTCTGACCTGCAGACTTACAGCACAGCTGTTCTCTATGTCCTGTCGGCCGTCACACCGGTGGCCGAATATGTGCCCATCATATTGGAAAACTTTGTTTCAGCTATCAAGTCGTCGACTGTAAGTCTGGCTTTGTACAAAATTCTTTTGGGACTAATGCTCTTTGTTATAGTCATGGCGAATCCGGCACCAAGCAATGCCAGCCTTGGTTGTCTTTTTCTATCGCAATTTACTGTCTATTTCCCCAGAGGGAATGGCCAAAGTGATGGATGTCTTGTTAGACTGCCTTGCTGACGAGAACGTTGAAGTGAGAGAAATGGCATCCAAAGTCTTATCTGGCGTTGTGAGATGCTCTCAGAGGCAAAGGATTATCCCTCTCAAGGTACGTGTATCCATTTGATCCACACGTAAACTAGACAGAAGGTTTGATGTCCTCGCAGAACCGGTTCATCTCCTTGATCAGGAAGACGGAACTTCCTCCTAGGGGAGACCCATCATATGCACAGTCCCTACGATCTCTTCACTCTGGAGTGTTGGGGTTGTGCGCGCTTATTGAGAGTTTCCCTTACTCTGTGGAGCCTTGGATGCCGTCTCTGACTGAAGGTAAGTAGACGTCACTTTTGGTCACCCTTGTAATCTCGACTAAATCGCTTTTTCTTAGTTTTGGCCACTCATGTTACTGACCCGGTGCCCATCTCGACGACAATCAGAAAGTGTGCTTCTGATTTCAAGAAGGTGAGGATATTGTCCTTGGCTAAAGAGGATCCGTTGTTATCTGACCATTACGCAATGTGCTTTTACCGCCGGATTACTTTAGACTCACCAGGTATGCGCTTTGTCGTCATTTCCATTGCTTGGTTTGTCTGATATTCCTGGATATTAAGGACACATGGCATACAGACCAAAAGGCGTTCGATGAAGATCAATTACAAAGTTTGGGGACGATGCTAGTTGGAACCTCCTATTGTGAGTAGTGTTCATAACATGTTGTGGCCTCGTTAACAATTTTTTTTGTGTAGACGCTTGATGTCTCATATATGTAGCCTATCGATTGTTGCCAATACCCTTGTATTTTATAGAACCAAGCGCCGAATTACTGATGCTTGCTGTCGTATTGTACATATCTTTGCAAGAACACGAAGAACTTTGCTTTGATTCATATACATATGTATGACATTAGAGCCTGTTGTTATCGATGATACTTGTTCGAATGGAAAACACTTGAGAGTAGGCTGTAGACCCGAGCTTACACGCGCACAACATGTGTTGGGGCAAGTGAAAGAGTCTGAGTCTTGTGACATGGAAGAACTATGGAAGATTGAGAGTTCGGGGCCGGTGAGGAATGTTGTTGTATCGATGCAAAAGCTGGCAGCCAGCTGCAGAAAGCTCGGTGCCTCGCCATTGGCTGTGCGAGTGTGCCAGTCATTAGAAGCTGGGGAATTTTTTTTCTAGCTGGAGATGCCGTAATAAGGATATACATCTCAACAGTTCGACGAACTTCGATCAAATTCAATGAAGGTAATTGCGCGGAGATCAAATGGGCAGGTAGACGAGCCAGCACAAAGGGGATTTTCGACTGGGGATACCTGTTTTGGCTGGAGACGCAACGATACTAATAGAACATCAGATGAAGATCAACAAACCGAGTGAAGGAGAAGAAATGAAAAGAATCGATGTGACAGATGGATCGATGTGATAGACAGGATCCTAGTCAGTAGTGACAATTAGGACGAAAAAGGCCGGATTCATTCCGAATTTATGAATTTTTGGGAGACTGCACGTGTTGTTGGGGGAAGAAAAAGAGAGACAGAGAAGTAGGAGATAAGTAGTAGTGGAGAATGATATATATGAGAGTGAGAGGAACAAGGAAGTCACGCAAGCGGAGAGGGCACGTTGCAAGAATTGATCACGGTGGATTGGGTTGCCTCAGTGCGGCCTCGTTTCACGAATCGGCCTTCTTAAGACTGGACCGTCATCTCTTTTCCTTACGACCACCTACGTTCGTCCTCCCTTTTTTATAGCTATCTGTTTGCTTTCGTCTTTTTCGACGCTTCTCCCTTTCTATCTATCTTGTATCTACTTGATTATTCCCCACCGGCTCGTTTTCATCGCCCAGTCGTCGAAAGCGCGCTCCCCACTAATCTCTCCCAGGTCTGTCTCCCGCCTCTTTCTCTCTTCTTCTCCTCCTCTTACCACGTGTCTTCTAGCCCTTAAATGCACGAAGCCCTTACGACAACAACGACGACTTACGTTCCATCTCCCTCCGACGACTTACCACCCCAAATCTCTCCCTCTTATAGACCCCGCACCGCTGAATCCCTCGGCTGGTCTAATACAGTAGACGTATGTGTATACTCATTCTGCTTCTTGCTCCCCGCTAACCACCTCTCCAGAATTGGCATTCCATCCGCCGAGCCCCGCTTCCAGGTCTGAAAAAACTCTCCATTGGTACAAATATGCCGACCCGTCCGGAACCCAACACCGCAAACATCGACAGCCGCGGCCATCGTTGGTATTTTAGCAACAGTGGTCAGCTCGTCAACCCCGACGCTGGTTGGGAGCTGGCAGACGAGATTGTTCGGTTGAACATTGGTGATACAGCAAAAGAAGGCGAAGACGTCCGGATTCGGACCCCACCAAAGTCTAAGTTGGCTTCCAAGGCTGTTGCCCAGCTCGCAGAAACAAGCCCTCTTGAGACTGGCTCTATTCCCAGCGTAGACTCGTCACCCAGCTCAGACCATCAGCTAGTCGTTTCTCACTCCAGAGGGTCCTCCACAGACACGACTGCCTCTTCTCAAGAGTCTGGTTTTTCTTCGAACAGTAACACCATGTTAGCTCAACCTCTTCCGATCAGCGAACTCAAAGAACGCCCCCATTCATATAGTGGAGGCCTTTCTAAAGCCGACCTTCGCCGCCTTCAAGAAGCGGGTGAAAACGCATCTCCTGATAACGATAACCAACAATGGTCAATTCCCGGCGAGCAGCTGTCATATCCTTCTTTGGCGCCTAATGGCGCCAATATCCAACGACCGCAGCCCCAACAGGCTTACCCACAACACTCGAATGGTGATGATACACAAGTAAATTATAATATGCAGCAGCGTAGTTGGGTCGATGGTCCTCAACCTGGTATGATACCTACGAGTCCACCATACGTTCAGGCTGGGCCGAACAATAATATTCCTCCAATGACTTACCGCCAGCCCCCTCGGACCTTCCCTCAACAAGGTCTTCTTCCTAGCCCAGGCTACGGCGGTCCTCACCACACCGCTCATTTGTCTCTCGGAAATTCGCAGCAGCTATATGACATGATGCTTCCTGGTGTGCCACACGACAATGCCCATCCTGCCGTTTCACGAGTCCAGCAGCAACACAACGTCAGCCCCTTCCGTGGAGCTCACCACCATTCTGCCTCTGACCCATCGGCCCTTCGTGACGCCACTACTCTTGCTTTGCTCAACAATAATATGCAAGCATTCAACCCAGGCATGTTCCCCGGCAATGTTGCCGTTCCCCATCCCCCTCCTGCCATGCAGATGTACCCCGGTCCCTACTATGGCGCTCAAGAAGCTTACCGCCAAGATCCTGCCACTGTGATGGGTAACAGAATACAGCCGCAATATACAGGCCCGTACGGTGTACCACCTCAACAACTTGATGGTGGGATGCCTAGCCCTGCCAGTACAACTGGTGGTAATGGCCCCAGCGCAAACAACCGAAAACTTGGCTTGTACAAGACGGAACTGTGTCGCAGTTGGGAAGAGAAAGGATCTTGCCGATATGGTGGCAAATGCCAATTTGCCCATGGTGAAGAAGAGCTTCGCAAGGTTGCCCGCCACCCCAAGGTAAGAAATCCCGTCTGCGGTTGATCTAGACACTGGCTAATGATCCGTTGGCTCTTTACAGTACAAGACTGAGATCTGCCGTGTATGTCTCTTATCTCAAATAGACAACATTCTGATTTGACTGATTCTAACCTATTCAGACTTTCTGGGTTTCTGGATCCTGTCCGTATGGCAAAAGATGTTGCTTCATTCACACAGAGCTTCCCAACTCTGCTGCCCCGGGTGGACCACCCCCTGCAGACAGCATTCCTCCGCCGCCTCGTCCGGACGGACGTGCGCGGTCTATGAGCACGAACAGTGACCCCAATGATGCTTCTGGTTCTCTATTGGCCCGGATCTCTGCTAAACGCTCTCAGGACCAGAGCACCAACTCATCTTCCACTCCGGTTGATGCACCGTCCGGCAGCTTCCAATTTACTCGTCCTCCTACTGGATCTTTACGTGTCGATACATCCGGCCTGGATGGATCTGCGATAAAGCATCAAAACAAGTCTGCTTATCCCACCTTTGCGAACGGCGTGTTGTTGCCTGCACAAGAGCCTATCACTGCAAAATCCCCTGCTCCGGTAACTGCTGGACCCGATCTGGGAAGACACAACAATTCTCGTCTGGAAATTGTTGGATACAGTCAAGTTAGTTTTCGATGCCTTACATTTGATTACGTTTCTGACAAACGTTTCAGCGCTTGAACAAGGCGGGAACGCCTCCCAGCGGACGTCATGCCCCAAGTGGATCTGAGGATCTTACTAGTTACACTTCGGCCAGTTATGAACACGGTAGTGGCCCTGCAATGAACGGTCATGGACACGTGCGCTCGGGAAGTGCAGGCAATTGGGCCGCATTGTCTCGTAACATGGCCACGTCTGCGTACCCTCATGCCCCGAGTCCTGTCGGTGAAAATGTAAACTCTCCTTGGACGACCACTGAGTTGGTGGGATCGTCCAGGTTGAACGAAAAAGCATGGGCTTGAAGTCTGTGCAACATGTTTTACTTGAGACTTTTGGCGAGGGCAGTAGCATCCCATATCTTGAACAATTTCTTTCTAGCTTTGCTTACCAATGCCGCCGAGTCGGACAATGTTTACTTACCTTTCCCCTCGCTCCCCTTTCATCATCATCCCCAATCTTGAACCCACCTTGTAAGTTACGGATTTCTGACCTCGTTACGTTTCCAAATGCTCTCCCTCGATGTTCTGATCATAAAAATCGCTGTTATTTCCTCCATCTCATACTTTCCTCTTGATTGTCAATACTAGGGTTACTTTATCTCACCTCCCATTGCATTTATCGTCATTTGCAGCACATGTTTTTATTCCATCCAATACAGTATCATATTTTGCGCGTGGCTTGAAACAAGTAGAGATTTTTGGCGAGACCTATTAGTATTACATACTCATGACGACGATGTCGGAGAAAGTGCCAGCTATTTGTAAGTGGTTGGGTTGTATGCGGCGAGGCTGCATTGAGGTAGACACGAACAGCGCCCAGAAAAAAAGTAGTATTAGCTTGCAGGGCTCAGAAAAGCAGGAATAGAAGGATGAGAAGCAGCGGAGGAGTGTGATCGCGGCGGCCTCTTTGAATAATTCAAAAATTTGATTGGCATCGAGCGCATCGCCTTTCTGCCTTTGTTGCGTTTTTTCTTATTTATTCCCGGACTCTCCATCCAACTGTTTGCTCTCTCCTTGCCTGGTTTGCTTTTCGTTAGCCTTGCAATCTAGTAAAGGTCTTTCGGATCCGAATTCAAATCAGAAGCGCTCGTACCGCTAATTCTCGACAAATTTGTCCTGTGCAATCCCTGGAGCAAATTCAGGGTCATCATTTTCTTTCTTTTCTCCTTGGTGCACTGTCTTTAGTAAGTCTACCACGCCTTTTCGAGGCCTGTCGTCCCTCTTATACTCCTTCTCCCTGTTGTTTTTGTAGCTTCTTTTCACTTTGCCCCACCTCGTCACCGATAGACGACGGCGCAAGAAAACGTGCCCACTTCAAAGTTCACGGATAATTCTTCTCCCTTTTTCCTTCCCATGACCATCCCCAACGGCTCTCTAAAAAGTGGTTCTCCCGCAGGACCAAATACCCAAAGTCTTATACCCTTGAATCAATCCGACAGTAACGTCTACGCCCGTCTCCTACTTCCCAAAGGTCATGGGTATCCTCTCTGGATTCCTGAAACCGACACCAACCTTCCGCTCGAATACCGCCGGAACGGTGTCAAAATCGGAGACGTTGGAATCGTAACTGACGACGGAGGTTTCGACTACTTGTTCAACATTTGCTTACCTGCCAACGACCCCGTCAACAAGGGACGTGTGCCTCGTGATTTCCAACCACTTGATGCCTCCCTTGACATTCGGAATAATCCTACGAGGTTTAAGCCTGGTGCTGACATTTCGAGCTCTTTTATCAAGAAGTCTCGGGCGGGAGAGACACAGTAAGACGTGTTCTTAATTTTTCTTATGGGCGCTGTTATTGAATTTCGTTTCAGGGAGTCCTCGACGTTTACTTTCACACCCTCCTGTGAAGAGGGAGCTGTCCTTGTGCTTCCAGAGGGTGGATCCCGCTCAGACTTGAGAAACCAAGGAGAATTCAGGCGCTACGCAGCCCAAAACGCTGCCTCATGGTATCAGTTTGTCAATGCAAATCTCGGCTGGGACATCAGCAACGGTACCATGTACCTCGTCACCGGATGCGACAAGACAAGCTCATGGGGAAACGCCGTGTTTTCCAATGTCTCTGGTGCCAGTGATGTAACCATGGAATTCGGTCCCAAGCCATCGACCGACCCCACTAAATCTGCGCAGTATATCTGGACAAAGGATGGTTCGGCATCTGTCCGATATGGTCCTGACGAAGCAGAGTCTGATGAAGGGAGACAGGCGAACCAGTGTATTTTCCTTCGTGGTTTCAGGATATGTGTCAGCCCGGGCATATTTGCTGATAGCTTCCGCAAGCCAAATGGGAATGAGGTCTCTACTCATGTCGTCCGCAAACCACAGGCGAGTAGATCATTCTTACCGTCTTGTGTGTGTGTTTTTCTTACGTGTCTTTTAGGCGTACCACCCTTCTGTCATTGTCAACGAATTCATCTTCAACAAAACTTCCGGTGTCGATGTCATACTTGCTCATGATGAGCAGTGGCCTTCTCTGCTGAATGAGGTATGATACTGCACCTCAGAAAATGTCTGATAGCTAAGGGCCCCCTTCAGAATGACACTATCGTACCAGAAAACGAGGAACTAATTCGTCGCACTTTTAGTAAATTCAACCTTGTCATTGATAATGGTGGGTATTGATCTATCTCTTTACTTGTATTCCCTGACAGTGTGCGAATAGGCGTAGCACATCTGGAGCCTACGTCGAATCAGTTTGACGAACAATCCGGTGATGTCGATCAGGCTCAAGGAAAACCTAAGCTGGCTATCACGACTAAAAACGAAGCAAACGGAACTTCCAATCATCAAGTCAAGCTGCCGTCAAAAAACGCTTTAAGCCCACGTTCTTCATCCCTGGGCATGTCGGCTGCAGAACTTCTCCGACTGCAGCAAACTGCGCCCAGTTTGTCATCTCATATTCCCTCTTGAAAAATTTTACTGACTTGGTTCAAACTAGTCCCTTCACCCACTAGCTACAGACAAATGGCTAGCAACGACCTCGTCGCCAAGTCTCCATTGAGGTCTCGCGCAATCAACAACCCAACCAACCCATCTGCCCTTTCCCCCACTGTTCGCTTCGCCGAAACTTATGGGGGCAGCAGCAAGGATTCTTCCGTTGCAAGCTCTCCCCAGTTGGATGCCCGCGCGCGCATCATCAGCCCCCAAAACCTCATCCAAGCTGCAGCTGGCAATCCTAGTCCAGATGGTTACACTCGCGTCGTTCCTACAGTCGCTCCCGGGCTTGCAAACGGTGGCTTTGAAGGACAAGATGGATATGGCCAAGATCTCGGTTCGACTTTGGTCATGGCGCACCACAGACTTCAACCTCAGTACCTAGGGCCTTATTATATCGTTTCGCCACAAGTGGACGGAGGCTTCCAAAGTCCAGCTACCAGCTCTAGCGTTGCTAGTCAGGACACCAGGTACTCGAACAACCGGAACCCAGGCTTGTATAAAACGGAGGTTTGCCGAAGCTGGGAAGAGAAAGGATGGTGTCGTTACGGAACTAAATGTCAGTTTGCACATGGCCACGAGGATCTCCGAGATGCAGTTCGTCATCCCAAGGTGCGATATGGTCCTTACCTTGATCCGAACACCAACTGATTGACTTTACGTCGTAGTATAAAACTGAGATATGCAGGGTAAGTGTTGGTCTTTCCGACCAAAAGTGAAGTCTTTAACCTTGATTCCTATAGACCTTCTGGGCTACTGGAAGCTGCCCTTACGGCAATAGATGTTGCTTCATTCATACCGAGGTCCCGGGTCAACCTGAAGTCGCCGTGGACGGAATCAAGCCCGCCACGACCAATCTCAATGGACATGCCAACGAAGTAGAGAAGGAGCCTGCTTCTCTCTTGACTCGTCTCGATCGCCTCGCTATTCGCGCTCAGGACTTGGCTACTGGCGTGGACTCGCCTTCTTCCGCCGGTGGTAACACTAGTGCCCTAAGTGGGCCAAGAAAAGGATCTCTACGAATTGACACCTCGGGACTCGATGGACCTTCGGTGCAGAACAAATCTGCCTTCCCCTCCTTTGCCAGAAATCGGGACAATTTACCACCTTCAAACATGCTGAAGTCTCCTGCAGCTGTGACTGCAGGCGTGGTTTGGGATGATCCAGGTCGCCGTGTAGTCCGGTAATTTTAAGAGCAATGGTATTGCTTAATGTACTTTGAAACCTATCCAGCATTTATAATTCCCTTAACAATTTATGTTCATCTTATCCTGTTTTTAACTGAGCTAGCTGTCGGGGACGGATTAAAATGTCACATAACACATATACATTAACACGGACTATGTTACTTATAACGGTATCATGTACATAGTCTATTTAATCCGCTCTCAAATACATGGATCAGTAATACCGTTCATCGTATAATCCAAAGAAATAGAAACTTGAGCAACAATAAAATTATATTCCGAGTGCCTGTAAGCTACGACGGAATCCGGCCATTCGACAACGAGCATAGCCGATATAATCAAACTCTGGCTCTTGGACTTCAGATTCGACGTCGTCCCTGGCCTGTACTATCCCCCAGATAGCCCACATAGCATGGGATGCTGGGCTCCAGTAACGCACCTGTTCCTCCAAGTTCTGTACAAGAGTGTCGAGCTCGGAAGGGGTGCAAGGAGTTGCATTGGAGTGCTCCAGGTACGCAAGGAAGAAATTGCGACGCTCCCCGTAGGTAGGGTACAAGGATTCGTCTAATAAATGAGGAGTGGCCGAATCATAATTTGCCGTCCACTCATGAAAGTGATTAGCAATGTCGAACGAGGCCGGGTTAGGAGCAGCGTATTCAAAATCAACCACGATGATCTGGTAGTGGTATGAGTAACAAATGGAGCGAAAGCCAGATGTCGGACGTACCTGTCGATGCGCTGGAGTCCCCTCCTTGAGTTCGGATAGTCTCAAGAGATTTCCGTATTGAGCGTCGTTGTGGGCAAATACTCGTTTGCTGCCGCGTTGAGTGTCGTCAACGGTTGCGAGCCACTGCATGTACCTGTCCCAATCTTTCTTAAAGTTTTCAAGATCAAGCTCTTCGCCGATAGCTTGAGGGAAAGCAGGCAGAGCAAGCACTTGACGAGCAGAGCCGAGCCACGATTTGACATTCTTCTTTGCAGCAATGTCCCATCTTCTACTCTCACTTCCGGGACCAGTGTAAGTCTCCTCAATCAGCTCAATATCAACCGAGTGGAACTCGGCCATGCGTGCACCAACCCATCGACTGATCTCAGGGTCCCTCATGTCTTTTGCACTTAGAGCCTTGGAGTCAAAGTATTCTTCAAGACGACCATTCTCAAAAGTGCCGTAGACCCGAGGACCTAGACGATAGCGAGATGAAAGGATGTGGAGGTTGTGGAGTTCGCGAGGACGAGAGATGAGATTGCCTGAAGAAGGACCATAGATTCGGAGAAGTAAAGTGCGCACTTCTTTGATTGTGGGGTATGATACAAAGAAGACGGCATTCGTCATAGATCCGGAGACCTTGAAGACATGAATGTCTTTGGGCAAGATTTTTGGGTTGGACCATGTAGGTATGTTCAGAGATTGGATACATTCCAAAAGTTCAGAAAGGAAGGAAGGCTTTTTGTAGTTTCTGTGTTTGCGGAAGAAATTGTAAGCTTCGGTGATGGGAAGAGAATGACAAAATCAGACCATGGTCAAGGTTATCTGTGCTTGCCAGGAGGCCTGTGAGTATGACGTTCAGAACTGAAAGGCCTCACCTAGCTTGCAATCTAACATTTGCATGACGCAGACCCTCTTCTTTAACCGGTTCGGGCTCTTGTGACAAAGAGATGGACGATACGGACGAAGCGAAAGCACTAGCTATACTGTGAACAGAGCCTGTGGAGAGTCTTCGGATAACAGCCGGGCCCTCGAGAGGTAGAGCAGAGGTGGAGAGAGATGGAGCAAGAACAGGAGAGACGCCAGCCATGAGGAAGGGGATGGTAGTGGTTCGAGATAAAGAAGTTAAGGGTAGAAAGCGTGAAAATTTGCAGGTCAACATGTGTGCACCAAGTCATTTCAAATGTCAGTCTACACTGATAACGGGTCGCGTGCCATTTTTTCTACCCTGTTCTCCGATAATCAGTACACACTCTACAGTACTTCCTCCCATCTCGCCAAATATTTAAAATCCGATTGCATTCGTCATTACTTGGTTGCTTGCATCCATACATTCTTGAATCTCCGCAAATACCTATATCAGAGCTCCTACGTAAACATCCGCACACATCCCAAGTCTTTTCATATCCGTCTTCTACCGCCGGAACAATGAATGTCTCGAGTCCATTCAAGACCGAGGACTCGAGGAAGCCAAACTGTTAGCTCGAAGCTGACACGACTGGAAGGCTCTGGAGTCATAGAGGCACTGCCTGCAAGATATCGTCATAGTTGGCTATGTAGGTATAACCAAGTGCGTCACTGGAGTTCGAATCCGACTATGCTTCATCGGTCCGAGCATTTTGAGCCAATGGCATAACTGCAATCTGCATAGTGTTCTAGGGACATGCAGAAAACTCCGCTTGACAAACATATAAAGTGATATTAAGACTTCCAAAGACTAAGACGCTTCTAGTATGCTCATTAAATATGATAAATTTCTAGCCTTGATCCCTACACCTGCGCTTCCGCCGATGCCTGCCTCGACTTTTCAATTTTTGTGTTGTCATCGTTGCCGGAGTTTTCAGTGGGAAGTTCTTGTGTTTTCAGCAGCAGGGACGTCTAACAAAAATGAGGCTAGTACTTTCTAGGACAGAGAAAAACAAACCAGGAAAGCAACTCCCAATAATGGTGAACAAACTATCCATATAGTCTAGCCGGACAAATGTGAATTGATTCATTTTATTTTTCATTCAAGGGGAAAGGACACGCACCTGGATTGCCGTAGACACCACATGTAGCGCTTCATCACGCAGACTTGTCGGGAAAATGGTGCCCAGTCTTGCATAGTCAATTGAAGAATCAGGGAAGAATGAGTAGACCTCGGGGGGAAAACGAGACGTCCGAGCATCAAAAATAGCTCCAGCGACAGTCTTTTAACATTGAAATGAGACTATGCAATTGAACATACAAAAGGACTCACTATTCCCACCGTCGCAGCCGTAAAACGGACGAGGAAAAAGGCACTTGTTCCAGTTGCAATCTCCGAAGAGTCGAAAGCTTTTACGAACATTTGATAGGGTGCATGGAAGAGAATTCCCAAGCCTATCCCACAGATAAGCGGGAACACGATTTGAAGAATCGTTTTTGAGTGTTCGTCAAGAAGAATTAACAATCCTGATTATACGGATCCGGGGTATGAGTCAAACTCACACAACGAACTCTAAAACACTAAGGAGTGACTCACCGAATCCCACAGCAGACGTGAAGAATCCTATCGATATAATTATTTTTTGGCCTGTTGTATCCTGCGTGCGCTTTTGCCAATATCCGATGAACCAAGCGGCAGGTATAGACGCCAAAGAAGATCCCAGGGAATAAGGAAGCATTCTAATCCCAGATTGCAACGGGGTGTATCCGTCTGCGGCCTACTTTCGCATGTTAGTCACCACTTCAAAGCGGAGAAGTAGTGAATCGATCACAGTACCTGGAAAAAGAGAGCAAGGTAAAAAGTCCCAGCATTGAATACTACATTGTGTAAGAATGTGATGAGTAGAATAAGGACTTGACAAAAGACAAAAGAAATCGTCAATAAGACGGAGCGGAATCAATACGCACGGAGGAACACACCTGCAGTAACGTTGCTGAAAAGAGTTGGCGGGAATAGACTTTCACGCGTCGTATGTGCTTCGTAAATACCACCGCACACCAAGATCACCAGACCGAGGCATATCAAGACAATCGTCGGGGGTGCTTGCCCTAGAAATTAGGGAAACATTACTCCCTTACCAAAAGTACAGAGCATTACGATCAAACTCACATCCACGTTCGCTGGCAAAATTGAGGCCAACAATGATGCAGGAAGTCCCTGCCATAAACAAAGTCCTAGAAGATGTATGTCACAATGCATTGGTTTGGGAAAATTATCATGAGGCACTTACAATCCTCCGAAATCAAAACGTTGCAGAAAGGTACGGCATGAGAGCTCAGAGTTGCGGTGAAGATTTACCCCGCGTAAAGAGACCGAAAGAACCAGCGCTCCAACTAGACAGACTGGGAGATTCAGGAAAACTAGGCATTCGGAAATTTTGAGTTTCATCGTGGTTGGTGGATCTTGAAATACTCACAGCACCATCGCCAGCTAATAGAACTTGTTGAAGCACCTGCCGAAGAAGCACTTCTCAGCACGGAAATCTCGCACCCGTGACGGAGAAACATACCACTGAATAAACCACCCAAAAGAGGACCTGCTATAGCTGAGCAACTCCAAGTGACCGACAAAGCTTGGCTCCACTTGGCCCTCTGTCTTTCCTCCACGATCTCCGAAGTAATAATCCAGACACAGCTTACTATTCCTCCTCCGCCGACTCCAGCTAAAGCTCGAGATGCAATCAGCCTTGAAAGTAAATAGAATGAGCCTGGGCAAAAGAAGTACAGAGAAGTAAGAATTCACATATTGATTGACTGTCATATGATGATGTCGAACATGATCATGAATAAGAGGGTCAAGGAACACAACCTTATGCATACACACCGTAGCGAGCCCACATAAAAGAGAACCAATCGCAAAGATAGTGATGCTGATATGAAGTAGAACCTAAAGAGATTATATGTCATTGAATTGACGGAGATCTGTGGAGACCACGCGATGGAGATATGCAGACCTTACGACCGACCAAGTCTGAGATTTTGCCGTAAAGTGGCTGGAATGCAGTTTGTGTGAGTAGGTACGCGACTCCAACCCAAGTATATTGGCTGGATGTGGCGTCAAGATCGGACGAGATCGAGGGCAGACTGGTCGAAACAATGGTCTGAACAGTGAAACGGTTATAAGAGTCTCGGAACGAAGGGGGACACATGCTCACGGCATCCGTGGTAGCAAGAAATAATGTTAAAGCCGCACTGGTATGAGAAAGGTTAGTAGATTCATTCATGAGAACAGACTATATCAAGTTCACCCGATGTGGGCCAGGAACAGGCGAAGCGTGGATAATCTTGTCGAGGTCGAGGTCGAGGCGTTATCGTCTTTGTCCAATACGGTAGTGGAGGACTCTAGGGTATGACGAGATTCGTTATGAGAACCAATGTTCGGCGACGGGGGGAGTGAAGGAGCAACTGTCGGTGGTTCGGAAACCGCGTTATGGGACAGAGAAGAAGTGCTGCTCGATGATGATTTCTTGTACATGGTCTTTTTCTTCGCGAACGGAGCGACGAGAAAAGATCAGTAGTTTCTGGAGGAATTCAGAAGACTTGAAAGACATTTTATAGGACAGATTGTCTCCGCCTCGAGGGCAAAAGACAGTTGTCTATTTCCTGAAAAGAAGTCATCGGCTCAACCTAACCAAGACAACCATTCATCGAAAAGTAGACATAGGTAGCTGGGCGCAAGGGATCTAGATGAACCGTTTATGGACCTGAGATTGTCGAGAGCATGTTTTTGATTTGATTCCTTTGTAGGTTGTTAATGGTTATCCCTGTAAGTATAATGAAAAGCGTCCATTGACGTGAAAAGTTCGAAAGAACAGATTACAGATCGTCGATTGAGTTGGAACATGATAGCTTCTTGAGAGAAAGTAAGGCCAGCCTCGTTGCAATAAGCCCAGAAACTTGGCTACGTATGTTCAGTGCCAGTTTGGCATTCGAGATTTGCGATATATAGATTGCCGGGCAGAGGAAGTAGAAACGTAACGTAACCCGCGCGCCAAAAAATTCCGTCCCATGCTTCACTTATTATTTCCTGTCCAAACCTTCCTCTTGCAGATTAATCCCTCGTGGAGAGTGGTGATACATTTTGCAAACTACCTACGGATATTATATGATGTATGTATGTATAAAGATCTACTGTCGGGTCTATCGATCATGCGTCATTGACAATCAAGCAGTTGCCTTCTTTTTCTCCTGTTCCTTTGACGCGTCGTCGGGGGATGCGTTCTCGTTGAGATCTGTCCGATTGTCGTTGAGTGCTGGTGTGATGAATACAGATAAGAAAACGAGAGGGAACCATCGCGAATGACAAAAGACATGCCAGTAAAAATCAAAACCCAGTGAGCTTGCGTAAACTTCGCCATGTACGAGAGATGAACCCACCTCCGGTGGGTTCTGAATGAGTAAAGGAAGCCGTACCATTGTTATTAGAATCCTCCTTCATTTCTGACTTGCCAGAACTGTCGGTGCTTGAAGATGTGCGAGGCGCGCGACCCTCAACATCGTCCGCATATTCTTGTAACAGTTGTCGTTGCCGCTTGGTGAGTGACCTGTAAAAGTCCTGAGTACCAATCATGCATTCAAGAGGAGAGACGGAACATGCCTCGGGAGTACGACAGAGAAGGTTACGAATAGGTCACCATTTTCACCACCATAGACACGAGGTACACCGCGGCCTTTCAAGACCATCTCCTCACCAGGTTGGGTACCAATGGGCACACGAACATCGACGTCACCATCAAGTGTAGGGACACGTACTCGTCCTCCGAGCAGGGCGGTATGCATCGGTATTTTAACTTCATGATATAGATTTGTCCCTTGACGCGAAAAGACCTTGGACCTTGTAACATTGATTCGAACCAACAAATCGCCTGAGTGCCCTTTACCGGATATCGGAGCATCTCCCTCATTAGGAACGCGTATCGTCATTCCGTCCTCCACACCTAAAGTTTTCGTTATAGCTGTCAGAACACGATCCACGGTAGTTTCTGGAAAGAATCACCTGGAGGTATGGAGACATCGACGGTCTTACGTGTCCTGACCTTTCCGACACCTGCACATGTCGAACATTGACCACTGCGTGGAATTGTGCTGCCGACACCATCACAAGCATTACATGTACTCGCCATTTGGAAACCACTGTCTATAACAAACGTCCGTGTACCTGTTCCTCCACAAGTCGTACATGATGTTCTTTTTGCTCCGGGCTTTAAACCACTACCGGTGCAAGTATCACAGTCTTTAACTGGCGAAATATTGACCTTGCGAGTCGCTCCTTTACACGCCTCGAGGAAGCTTAATGTAACAGCAGTGTCAATATCAGCACCCCGAGTAGGACCTCGAGAACGACCAGCTCCGCCAAAGGCACCGCCAAACAGTTGTTCGAATAGGTCTGAAGATGCACCACGGCTGCCACCAAATGCAGATGCAAAATCCTGGAAGTTTCCAAAACCAGCAGAACCAGGGAAGCCACCTCCAGAGAATGCATTCGGATCAAAGCCAGGTTGTTGAGAAGCAGATCCATATTGGTCGTAAGCGGCCCGCTTCTTTTCATCTTTCAGAATCTGAAAACGAAATGAGAATGAATGTGATAACGGGGTGTGAAACGCGCTCAACATCATATGCTTCCTGTATCTCCACAAACTTTTCCTGTGCATTCTTGTCTGGGTTGGTATCGGGATGATATTTTCGTGCCAGCTAAATCAATGAATGAGGTGGACTAGTCGATAGATTACATTAAGACAGACGCACTGAAAAGTAGACTTTCTTAATTTCAGCGGGTGTTGCGTCTTTCTTAACGCCTAGTACTTCATATGGATTCTTAGAAGCACCTCGAGGCGCAGTTGCATGAATGGCTCGCTAAAGAGATGGATTAGGATACGTATTGAATGCGCAGAGAGTCTGAAGAGTGAAAACCTTGTCGAAAGAACGTTTTGGGAACGCTAACCGTGATGGGGACGTGAAAGTGGGACAGGATCGATATGTGTAGAAGGACCTAGAGCGGAGCGAGCATCGTGTAGGGGAGCAGAGGTAGGAGGAAATGAATGACGAGAGATTTTGGGGGGACAGACGGGGAGGCATCTATGGACACCTAGCAGTAGTAGACAGAGCTCACAAAATTTGAAAACCACGTGTCGAGGGTCACGCACTATGACGTACTCGGAAACAACTCAAAGATTCACGAAGATTCACTTAACCGACCTACTCTTCCAAAATCCTTTGCCATAACTACATACTATTTCCTCGTTTTTCTTGATAACCCTGTTTGACCACACCCCCATCCGCAGTTCCCCCGTATTTTTCATTCGGTAATCGACAAAGACTGCATTTGGTTTGTCGGCCACCCCTCGAAAGTCATTCATGAATCTCGCCTCGTTTCCCATGAGTCGACTATCCACCCCAACACTTTCACCCGTTTGGAATCTATGAAGAGAAAGATCGTAATCCGACTCGGGACGTTCGTCCGAGTGTATTTCGCCTGCAAGCAAAGTTAGAACCTCAAAGCGGTGTATCTTTGAACAGCTACATACCGATGTAATCGACTATAAATGTGTTTTTTTCGATCTTATGTCCCGCGAACAGCCCAAACTGGCCAAATGCAGGATGCAGAGTGTCTGAAATGCGACGAATGACTATCTTTGAGCCGGGACCCCTGACTTTTTGAGGTTCAAGCTGCACATGTGGCAGTGGATCTGATTGTAAGAAGGCTCGTGCAGGGAGAGAGACGGATGGATGGTACTGACAAGCTGAAAGATATCGAATCGATTCTGGCCAGTTGGAGGGTGCCATACGCGTGGGAATTCCAGAGCTAACAACTCGCGCAGTCCTCGTTCACGTTGAGCTCCAGTCCCCATCGTCCCTATGGGCCGCTCGTCCACAAAGTCCGTTGCCCGAGTCTATGCCGATGTCAACGCAAAACTAGGGCCATCCTGGCATGAATATGGTTCGCTTCCCTGTCATTTCATCCCTTCATCTATCCGACGCGATTCCAGATAATCTGCAGGTTCAGTGGGGCTCCCAGGATCACTATGAGATTGTCAGAAAAGTAGGAAGAGGAAAGTACTCCGAGGTGCGCAACTGTCTGTCTGGATGCTTGCATCTTATCGACCTTGCCATCAGGTCTTCGAGGGCGTTAATGTCGTTACCGACGAGAAGTGTATTATCAAAGTCTTGAAGCCAGTCAAGAAGAAGAAAATCAAGCGAGAAATCAAGATTCTTCAGAACCTGGCTGGTGGTCCAAACATTGTCGCCCTCCTTGACGTCGTCCGAGATCCTGCTTCCAAAATCCCGAGTCTCATAACCGAATATGTCCACAATGTCGATTTTAAAGTTCTCTATCCCCGTTTCACGGACATGGATGTGCGCTTTTACATGCTTGAGCTGCTCAAGGTGTGCAGGAACGTTTCTCAGTGCCTGAACATGTCTGACCGTCGTCAAATCTAGGCACTGGATTTCTGTCACTCGAAAGGCATAATGCACCGAGACGTTAAACCACACAATGTCATGATTGATCATGAACACCGCAAGGCTTGTCACATTCCTTCTTCACCATTCCGTTGTCTGACGAGCGGTTCCAATAGCTTCGGCTCATTGATTGGGGTCTGGCAGAATTCTACCATCCCAAAACAGAATACAACGTCCGCGTAGCATCTCGATACTTCAAGGGTCCCGAACTGTTGGTTGATTTCCAAGAATACGACTATAGCTTGGATATGTGGAGCTATGGATGCATGTTTGCCTCTATGGTGCGCATATACGCTGACATGTCTCGGACAACCTAACATTTTTGATAGATCTTCCGCAAGGAACCCTTCTTCCATGGACACGACAACTACGACCAGCTTGTCAAAATCACCAAAGTCCTCGGTACTGACGAGCTATATGCTTATATTGACAAATACAACATTGAGCTGGACTCTCGTTATGATGAACTGCTTGGAAGGTTTGTCATCTCGATTTTCTGTGCCAGTCATCCTTTGATGGTGTATCAGATATCCACGCAAACCTTGGACTCGTTTCATCACATCAGAGAATCAAAGATATATTTCCAATGAAGCTATTGACTTTTTGGACAAACTGCTTCGTTACGATCACCAAGAGCGTCTCACAGCACGTGAGGCGCAGGCCCAACCATACTTTGGTCTGTTTCTTCTCTGTGTCACGGCCTCGGCCATACTGATTCGTTCGGCTTCTGCAGATCCCATCCGGACTTCCGCTCCCATGGCTGACGGTGATAGTGACTCGGCGTCCTCTGCATGATGAATATAGTTGTTTCGGACATTGTTGTACGGCTCGTTTTCATCTAAGTATTTTTTTTCTGTACCCTAGATCACTTCCATTGCTCAAAATTTTCTTATATTATCCCAAGTATACTAACACGAAAAGAATTTTCATGTCATGTGTACTCGCGGCCATGCTGCTCGCTCACGAAAGAGCCTTATCTTCTCGTCCTCTGGCCGAGTGAAGTATTTATTATGCCGGTCCGTGTTTGACCATGTGTTTCCTTCTAGCAAGGCTTTCATCAAGCCATCGTGTGGTACATCTGATATGGACGTAGTATTTGCTGGCAGAGAGGACTTTTTGGAATGGACTTGGGATCGATGTTTCAGGCGCGTACTTCTTATGCGATCTGCAATTTTGAATTCTCCGTGCTTCGTTTCTAGTTCTGTATCCGGAATAAGTCTTGTAACATGCTTCAAATGGTCTTTTCTGGTTGCATTCGTCCGCTTGAAAATCTCTTGAGCACCTAATTGTCTGCCTTCCAGCTCATCCTTTTGGTATGATCATAAACTTAGACACTCCCATCATCATCGTCATCACCATCATATGCTCTATCGGTCCATCTGCGGTCTTCTTCTTGCTAAACCTCGAGAGTTTTTCATCCATGTGCTTTCAGTGGTTCTGCCGTACTCGAAACACGTCGTGGCAACGAATTTGAGTTTTAATACAAGACTTGAGATATAAAGTCTCTTTCCCCAAGGAAGAACTTTCTCAGTGCCTCCGAGTCTCTGCTAACGCGCTGGTCTTTCCACGGGATAGCACAAGAAGAATCCAAATGAGGCTCCTCGCAGTACTGTCGGCCTTTGTCCTGGGCGTGGTTGCATTTGACAACTCCCGGTTTGATAATGTGGGTTTCTTATTCTGCGAACTTTGTACAAGATACTAATTTGTTGAGTATCCAGCTCGCTGTGTAAATTGAATCCTATTCTTGAACAGGAACCGAGACTCACACGACCACTCACAGCTATTGGGGTCAGAACTCGTACGGTGCAGCGCATGGAACGGATACAGCCAACTTCCAGAAGACATTATCATTTTATTGTCAGGTGCGTACTGACAGATTGTATCGGGATTTTCGCTGGGTACCTATCTTACTTTCGCAGGATGATACGATAGGTAAAGACTTGGATGCGACACGGACACGTTGAGTCCTTAACTTGTTCCTTAAATAGACGTCTTCCCCCTTGCCTTCCTCAACGTCTTCTTCGGACCCGGCGGTGCTCCATCGATCAATTTGGCAAATGTTCGTTTCTGATTCCTCGGGAAAATAGATCGACCAAACGCTAATCTTTTATCTATTTTCTTCACTCAGACCTGTAACCCGGTGGATAATGCTACTTTCCCTGGTACAAACCTCCCAGACTGTTCTGCTCTGGCCAGCGACATTCGCACCTGCCAAAGTAAATCAAAGATTATAACCATGAGTTTGGGAGGCGCTACTGGTTCAGTCGGATTCAGTAGCGACGCGCAGGCAGAGGACTTTGCACAGACAATTTGGGATATGTTCCTCGGTGGTAGTTCGGATATTCGACCATTTGGGGACGCGGTTCTCGACGGGTATGTTTCGGAAATTAGATTACATTGTTATTTATGGATTCAATTCTACAGTGTCGACTTGGACATCGAAGGAGGCAACTCGGGTGGTTACGCAGCTTTTGTAAACAAAATCCAGAGTCTTGCCAGTGGTGCGAGTAAGAAGTAAGCAAGATGCATCTTGTTTTGCCCAAGCTGATCATCCTGTTAGGTATTACATGTACGTCAACTTTATATTGTAAAAAAAAATCCGAAAATGAAAAAATCCCTCAAAGTACTGCAGCTCCGCAATGCGTGTTTCGTAACTATGCATCCTTCTCCACTATATTCGGAGCTGATTTCTTATTCTTTCTTCTTTTGTCCCTTTGAACCTGAACCACAGCCGATTCGTACGATTCGTATCTTTTCAAGTCTTCAAGACACTCATCTCCGTGATGATAGGGCGTTGTCAGGAGTTTTGAACTCAGCGCATTTCGATGCAATCTATGGTGTGTTCTCACCTTGAAGTGTGCTTCAATCATTGACCCTCTGCTCATAGTCCAGGTAAATGGCGAACCCGTATCCGAACTCCGACAAAGAATTGACGACGCCTAGTTCTACAACAACCCTTGCGGATTAACGCACTTTGGAGAGGCCGCGGTAAACTGACCCTTTTGATTATTTCTATTCCTTTCTCATTCTTTCTCATAGAACTGGAACTTTGGTATCTGGTGAGGTCAAATGACTTTTCAAGACTCATCGGCTGACTAGGGTGGTGTAAGGGACGACTGGGCCCGGAGCACCAGCCCGAACCCCAACGTCAAGGTGTACATTGGTGCTCCTGCTTCCAGCTCCGCGGCAGGGTCTGGTTTCGTTGACGCCGCGACTTTATCGAATATTGCAACTCAAATGCGCAATAGTTTCCCATCTTTCGGCGGTGTTATGATGTGGGACGCGTCTCAAGCCTTTGGTATGTAAATTTTCTTGATCACGTTGGTTTCATCTAAGTGATCAATCGGATTTCCTTAGCCAATGACCGTTATGATAAGGCTATCAAGAGTGCTCTAGTTGCTGCCGGTGGAACTGGATTTGAATTCCCTCCTTGTACTGCACCAGCTTTTGTACCTGGAACTAATTACCCCGGAGGATCTACTGTTTCTTTTGGAGGGTGGGTTTGACTTTTGATACTTTCCCGCTATTTTTTATCTGACGCGCTCCCAGGTATATCTGGCAGGTGCGCCTACAGCTATCTATTTTTATCTGGATACAGAAAAAAATCCGTCTAGTCTAAATGGTTCTCAAATGCTCAACCCAGTAGCAATCCCAATGGTGATTGGAGCGCTAGTACGTGTAATTTCTGAGTAAATCAGGTGCAATCGCCTCACGCTTGCTTAGTATCTGCCTGCGATGGCCCTGCTGGCGGTGGATCCGGAACTTCTAGCACTAGACCAACCACTTCTACCGCTACCACCACCACTGCCACCACCACCGCCCCTTCTTCACCTACTACGACTGCGCCAACTACTGGAAACTGTGCCGGAGTTCCTGCCTGGTCTAGTTCCGTCGCTTATAATGGTGGTATGCAAGTCATTTTCAAGTAAGTAACATTTCTTGGTACAATCTGCACTAGTACCCAACGGTTTCGTACAGCGGTCACCTTTGGACCAACCAGTGGTGGTCACAAGGAGATACTCCTGGTGGAGGTAAGATTACTCTTCTAAACGCCGTTCTAACATCTTACTCGTCCCCAGCTGCTGGCGTCTGGCTCGATAAAGGAGCTTGCTCGTCATCTCTGGTCAACTCGCGCTTCTTCCGAATTCAATCATTATAAACGACAGATTCTAATGACATTTACGAATTTACATGTTGGGATTAATGCACGTTGATGTATTTACTTGGAAATAGAGGTTTATCGATGAACATATCAATATCAGTTGTGTCATTCCAACGTCCATCGAGGTGCATTTTAAGGTACCAAGTAGTCTTGACGTTTTTGAGTAACGTCGACTTTACAGAGCCCGACCCAGGTGCCTCATCACGGCCTGCTAGCCAAAATAGCCTTCTGTTAACTTTTCCGAATATGGCTGGGAAAAGAAGCAAGAAGTTCCTTTCTGCAGCAGTCGGCGATTAAGAGCTTTTACTGTTTCGGATATTGTGAACTCTGTTATGTTGGGCACTATAAGGATACTTCTTGACATTCCACCTGACAATATGGGCGTACCTTGCTTGTCACAAACACAATTTGCTTCATGATCAGACGGCGAAGTTCCAAACCACTTTCTGTTATAATTAATATCCACTTGAGAAATATCGGGTAAATATCAGAGTTGAACGAAATTGCACGGAGAACACAACTTCTGAGCTGTAAGAAGCCGTGTTCTTTGAGCGCATCAAGACACGTTCGACACCGGGTAAACATCCAGCTACTTTGAACTAAGGGTCTTAATCTCCAGGAGCGTCCCCGACTCTTGTCCTGTAGACACCTGAGTTTGAGTAAGTTTCACGAACGGAACATACTAGCACGTGGAGAAAGGCACTGGATTGCGGTCCGATGCCTTCTCACCAAAAGAACGAGAAATCTGCAAGAGTCAATCGTGCGTGGGTCCTCACATGAGGCGCAATTTCTAACTCAAAGTCAAAATGAAGGATTAAATCATTTCGGCCTCCTCATTCCGCATCCCTCTTTTCACGTCCCCGTTCGATGTTGGATCTCTTCAAAAAATTTATGAGCAAAGTTTAAGTGCTTGAAGTGTTTGAGGCGTCAGATCTCGCAACCTGGGTAAGATATCTTTGAACGTGCCGTAAACCATGTGTAGGGTTCCTTCCAGTCTTCTACTGGTGAACAAATGGATGAATGGGGGTGGAAGACAGGGTCAACGACAGCTGAGAAGATCAGGACATCAACGGTATCGATCAACACGACACACAAGGATATTTGCATACCTGTTAACTTGTAAGATCACCAACTGCGTAGTTCGTTGTATTCAAGGATTCGAGTTATCAGCTAGACCTTGTCCCTTTATAGTTTATGTTTAGCTGGAAACTTCTGTTCACAGTATAGATGTGCCGCATAATGGTCTTTGAGAGCACAATCATGTTCTGCAGTCATACTAGAGCACACGGTCAACGGAGTCGGCATGGCCAACAAAGAGAGTCTAAGCCTTTACAGGTAATCTCTAAGAAGCACGCTCATTTTCACGGAGACGAAGATTGGGACAAAGTTGAAGACGTGGGAAAACTAACGTGCCTCTTTGTCCTCCGCTGTGACAATTGTCAATATCTACAAGCTTTGCTTCAAACTTGGAAACGGGATCGTGGTCTACCCTGAAATTGTACAGAAACCGTTTGTTACCCTGCGATATCACGACTCAGCTCTTGGCGCTTCTGATATCTGCTCCTCGGATTTTTTTTTATATTCGCCCGCTGCTCGAGATCTTACGTCTCCCTAAAAATTATTATCGTGATATCTCAAGAGAAATAAAGAAATACGACATTCAAGTTCACATAATTGATTCAATCGACCTTTAGATGCTATTATCCCGACTCTCCCGTTCCGAGCTCAAATACCTTGATTTGGCTACTTGGAACTTCCTCAAATATCGAAAGATAAATTGACTGCAGGCTGCCTTAGCCAAGTCGACGGGAAAATTCCGACTGTCTATTGTGAAACCCCGAGTAGAATTCCGTGGCAAGGGTTGTTTCTATTTCTGTCCATTTGACACTCGCAGAATTCTGTGCGATATCTGGTAGTCTGTATTTATCCTCGTATCCTCGCTAGAAGTTATTCTGGCTGGCCGAGGCTATAACAGCCATCGCATCTTGCATTTTCTGATCTTCTTTTCGTAGCAGTCCTTTTGGGTAGGTTCGATTTAATCATGTAGGCGACTAAACTAGACTGGTATTCTCGAGCAATAGAGATCCAAGACCTTTAGGCAGTCTTGCATGCTCGCTAGTGGGTTCTTCTTTCGGTGCTTTCATAGAGTACTAATAGCAATGACGGGAAAAATCCTCGATGGTCTTGTTCATGACATTCGCAATATATTGGGTCAAAGCTCCTAACTCTTGAGGACGTTTCAATCACCGCCACTATATGGCTCTGGACAGTGGTCTGCCTTTCCTTCATCTGACTATTCTCATCGAAACGACATCGCATTGCCCGTTCATTATTTGTGCTCCTCTGCAGATCGTAAGACACTCGAATGACTGACAGTGATTCCCGCTCACAAGACTCAGTTACATGAGGTGGTATAGTTATCTTGGTCTTTACACACGAGTTTTTCATGACGCTAATGGCTCAGCTGTCCAGACCCAGGATCCAGAAACTCCTCGGATGTCGTTCACTTGTTTTGCGTTGGCCGCAGAAAATTATCGATGAAACGCGCTCCGATTCTCCAGTCGTTCCACTGGTAGACCAGATCTGGGTGGTACATAAAGCTGACGTGTTACTGGAGCTATGTCATGAAGGTCGGGTAAGTAGTGAGACGTACGAATGAGACGAATGAGAACCCATACTGCGGTGAACTTCTCTAGCGGTGGCCGGACCCGGTTCACTGTGACTCTCATGAAATTTGAAATCCCCACTGTGCGTAAGTAGCCCAAGGGTCTCTTCTCTGTAAAAATGAACGTGAGTCGTGTTTCGCACAGAATATATCGGGTAGACACATCTATATCCTGTGTGTTTGGTGTATGAGTTTATAGAGGATCGGGTAGGGAACGAGGAGTAGTGCGTACCTGATTTTCTCCGACTCTGGCAACATCGAACTGACTCGATAGGCGAGTATTTGGCTGAGTAAATGACCCTCGGTACAACGTGTGGACAACCTACCTGGTGGCGAAGAGGCAGTAATTCAAATGAAAAAATCGACTCGAATCTGCCCCGGCCGATCAAATAGTAAGGACCAACCCAGACACTGGAAGACGTCTAGTAACCAGCGGCACGAGAGGAAGTGAAAAACTAGTGCAATTGGTCAGTAATTCATGTCTGCAATGCTTCTTTTAGCCGCATGGGAGTGAGCTCAACGTCGTGAGTGGTCTCTTAGTTAAGTTTTTGTATTACACCCTTTACGTTTACTAAAGTTGGGTAGCGTAAACCAGCTAAGTACGGCTTCCGTATCTTTATCGATATATTTGGATACTAATCGCCCCCTACACTCAAGAAACGCCTCTCCAAGTCTACGAGCTAGTCATTAATGTGGCGGTTTTCTGTATGATCTCAACCAGTTTTCGAAGGCCAGGTAGAGCGTGGACGGTATGTACTAAGGAGCAATGAATTAAAATAATCTTCCTGTCGCCTCGACGGTTGAAGTTTGGACTAGTACCTCTGCCTATGGTTAGGAATCTTAAGAGCTAAACTGCGATCATAAACGTACTGATAAATGTCAACTTCTGAACGTTGGATGAACAAATATGATTACTTATTGAATCATAGTGCATAATGCTTTACACCACCACAAAGGACGATGCATGTAAGGGTTTGAAGTATGATCCTAATTGGTGGTGAGTAAGCTAGTCCCAAGTTGGGTTGGATCCTCCTACTTCATAGGTGATTAGAGATGACCTAAAGCTCGAGGGACCGAGAGCCAGAAGGAACCTGACAATTTACAACTTAAAAGTTATTGGTATTAATGCAACACTAGATCGAGCGGTTGCTCCACTTTTGCAATTTTTTGGGGACCTCGTGGATACAGCTCTGGATGGAGAGTTTAGGTTGTTTCTGTGATGCGGTATACGAAGTTAGACGGAGAAAAATAGATATCATTTGTTTGCATCTGCATCTTTGGTATGGTCACTTTGCCGGAGTGGTTAACGGGATCGCCTGCTATTACATTAGCTAAGCGGTTGGGCTTTGCCCGCGTGTGTTCGAATCGCACAGGTGACGATGCATTTTGCCTCGTTGTGCTGAGGCGTATAGCTACGTTCAGTTCTCCAGCTCCTAGTCAAACGCCAACCCTCAAATTTCAAATGTCAGCTTCAAGTTCCGCTTGTGCCACACTTCGAATTCAAGTCAAAAGATCAGAGAAGTCCAGATTTGACTTTGATAGTGAAGCTCTACTTGTACCAAATACTTCGAAATACACAACTTTTAGTTCACAAGTCTACCCTTCAACGTTCACGCCACTGTCATGAATTATTTACTTAGCTGAGAGTTTGAAGCTGAAATTGGGTCTCGTTGGATTATCATCAATCCGGCGCCAAGGTCCCAAGCTTCCCCGCTACTTTGAGTTTTGCTTGGTATTTACTTGGAAGTAGGTCATTACCCTGCTCCCCGGTGAAGTATCCATCTTTTCCGAGATAGTCATGGTGCAATAGTACAAACTGACCCGGTATACATACACTACCCATACAACAAAAGATGATATTTGAACAAAATACTTATGCCCTTTTAGAACCTTGCCCGTGAGAAGGATTATTGCGGTGTCTGCTACCTCCGCCTCCGCTTCCCATCATGCCATCGTGGCTGAGCTCTTGCGGTGACTGCGCTGATCCGAGTTTCACACCACCTGAAACCGGTGGACGACGCACATTGCGAAAGGATATTCTGGCTGTGCCATTGATGGATGAGGTACCATTTGGAATGTCAGAGTTGGCTGGATGTCTCTTTCGTCGTTTGGGTGGACGGGATCGCAGTGTATTCTCCGCAGAGTTCCTGTTTTTTTCGTCCTTTTCATCTTTTTTCTCCCTCTCCTTGTCTTCGTCCTTTTCTGCTATGCCTTCCTCATTCTGATTTCCCTTTTCTTTGCCTTTATCTTTACTATTGTCTTCCTTTTTTTTCTTGACTGGCATTGGGCCTGCATCATATTCAGGATTCTGCATCGACCATTTCACGAGGGATACCCTTGTGACTGTGTGATGACCGAGAGGCTCTCTAGAATCAGGATCCAGAGGAAGATAGAGTTCACCTTGGATACAATCGAAAGCATAGTATCTACGTTTGGGTCGCTTGTCTTCAGGAAGGGTGAAGAAAAGAGCAAGCAAGTGTTCATAGACTGTGTATCCAGCTCTTGCATCTTCAGCTGCATCTATAAAAAAAATTAGAAAGGAAAAGAATGATCTGTATAGAATACAAGTACACTCGATCTGTTGACGACTCAAAGGTGCTTCCCAATTACTCCTGGTAATTTTACCCTTGGTCAACTCTCTGTTGTGATAGGCTTTGACGAGACGCGCAAGGCCGATCGGGTCACGGTAACGGCCTTTAAATAAACGAAAGTCATGAGGACTGGGTGGAACCGGAGGAGTAGTAGAGGTAGATGGGTCGCTAGACGATTCCGGAGCGGCCTGAGTAGTTTCAGGTGGAGTCTCGAGCTTTAATGGAACATTTTTGTATGGTCCCAAACGTTGCGCGAATAATGCGTAGTCGACGGAGCGCGCAAAAAGAGAGAGGTCAACACACGAGGCAACAGATACGCCACAGTCATTCCACAGCTTCTTGACATCTTCTTGGATACCCACACCAGCTTTTGGAATGACAGGGTTTTCCAAAATTTGTTGAAGGGTGTGAGGAAAGCCTGAGGATAAATGAGCTGTAGTTGAGTCATAAATAAGCGGTGTACTTGCGAGGTCTCATGCCAGATACTTGTACGAGAAAGGTGTGTTTGTCTGAAGCCAACTGGACAAGAGCTACTGGATTTTGAGGGCGACCTGCGACAAAGTTGGGTCTCCATTCGATATCAAAACCGAGATGTGCATTATAGGAATTTAGCACTGTGAGATGAGCGTCTGCCAAAGGGGCTTTGGTCGAATACAAGGTGGAATGGTGAGCCGACATGACATGTGACGGCAGGTTTGGAGTGACGCGTCGAATGAAACGTGACCACACAAGTGTACATTGCTTGGGGCTTGCTTCAGAACCTTGAAAATTGAGGGGGGTGAATCAAAAATGATGGGCTATACTTACTTCTGGAGCAGTCTGGCTTGGAATAGGCAGACGAGCGGTAACTGGGACCTAAGACTTTTTTTGGCAGGAACTAAGCCAATTGAATACATCATTGCCAAGAGTCTTGGCATGGCTATTAAAAGATTGCTTCAAAAATAGGCTCCAAGCCACCGCCGAGCCTCTCTTGATCGTATAAAGGAAACTCTTGGTCTCAATTCCAACCCAAAAAAATGAACACCCACGACTCCCTCGTTGCTTCAGCTCGTTCTACCCTCGACCAGCCCCCTCCTCCCACTCTCCGTGAAATCCTTGCAGCATACCGCTCCAAGGGTGACGGCGATCGTGACATGCTTCTTGCTATGCTCAACGCAAAGGCGGCAGAGGACCAGGTATGTATCCTTCCCGGTACCTTCCTATTATATACCTTCTTACATTTTTTTCTGCAGCGCATTGCTCAGTCGGCATCCTTACATCGCGCCCTCCTCGAGGAACACTATTCTCAAGCGACTATCCTGCCGCCGCTTACACATTATCCATCCCCACCCACCACGAATAACCATCCGACGCGCAAGCGTCATCGTTCATCGAGATCGCCATATGCACGTCCCGATTCACTGAGAGACAATGACCGTGATTCCAATCCCGGTCTTCCTCCTTCACCATATTCGTCGCGATCGTCACATTCACCCGAGTTTTCCCCTCGATCTCAACACAGGCCCAGCATGGCCATAGGCTCGCTTGTTTCTGCATCGAACACCCGTCATGTTTATGCTGCCTCTTCGCCTTCACAGTCTGTATCTGATCAACATCATGATTCGTCTGCATCTCCCAAAGACCGACAACGGTCGCCATCATAGTCTGCCTTCTCGTTTCTTTTGGGTATTCCGAGTCTCCGGTCAGCATGTTTACTGTACATACCATATTTACTTACATACCTGAATGTTTACATTACTGTACTATGTTTGTATCATTATCTTCCACGTCGCAATGCCAAGAATTGAACGAATGACAATCCTCTTGTGCCAAGCCAACAGATATAGCTCAGTTCCCGCAACCTAGTTAAAAATACACCTCAATTTCGTGTTTCAACGGAACGTTGTCGGCGCTTGATTCGACCCAGCTTTTTTGTGGCTCTCTAGTACGTACTACCCCCTATACAACGCACGCCACCCTTTCTGCATAACCTCATCAAAACGTCTAGAATCGAGAGTAATTCCTGCACAATTCCGTCACAGTCCGATACATGTCCAGAAATAGCTTTGATCATCTACAGCTTTTTGCCTTCCAAGACTCTTGGTATGGTCCATCTGACAGAATGTCCATATTTAAACATGGGATTTATGGCTTGGCTGGGCCTGTCGGATTCTGAAAATCATGCCCAACTTGCATCGGACCGCCAGCGTTTCAGCGATTATCAAGGATGCCCAATTCTTTGCCATACACTCATGTCTCTTGAGAACTTCGTTGGGAAATCTCTTGGTATTTCTCGAGCTTGTTCCTGTCCTCAAGCTCCCTCGAACCGCAGTCGACGATAGCCACTCCCCAACGCCGAATTTCTCAAGCCGAATCCACCCGCAGCGTCAGGGGATATCACGCCTTAATCCTATGTATGTAGTTACAACGCAAGGATTGTAGAATGGTGCCTAGTCCACTCCCCTGGGTGAAGACCATTAATATCGACTAGGGAACGTCGTGTTGCACCACCCGCTGTCTGCCCAACGTACCTTGCAGTCTTCATTCACTAGCCGTTTTCTGTTGCTCCGTCTCTAAAGGAATCCTTGAGGATCCCACTAGTTCTCCAAGCCTACCCGGAGTCTGGAGCCGGACCTTGCGTTTCTATGTATATATTTCTATTTCTTACGCACATTTGACGCAGCATCGGAGGAGGTATAATTTTGTTTCTTTGGCTTGGCAGAGTGCGGGTTTTCGCAGGTCTAAGAATATCAGGCTATAGATTAATGACTTCTTCTTTTGATAACTATTACTGGAACTGCCAAGTGAAACTGATAGGTGTAATGTCGCCCTACGCTGGTTCATCCGACCCTTCAGCGAGCCGGAGAAAGGACCGAACTGGAAATATTCTACATCCCTCAAGTATGAGTATATGAACCTTGGTCCAGGGGCACAACGCCATCGAGTCTTGGCCAAGTGCTTAGGCATAGAAAGAACCTTCAGAAATTGCCGAGCTCTCGAGCTTCTACGCACCCATACGTCGTTATTACTGCCTTGCATTCCAATCAGATTAATGATAGGAAGGAATCAGCTTCGTCTTTGGAGCCGGAGGTAAAGGGCAAAGCTAGACGTCATTATGGTTTCTAGATATAGTACAAGCAGCTCTATATTTAGAACCACTCGTTGAAAGTCGACACACACACGTCAAGTTTTCATCTTCGCTTCGCCAGCTTCAAAGTCAGTCGCTCTTGGCTGAGGCTACATGATGGTTGCAACAGATGCATGAACACGAGTATCAGCTCGCCAATCGCAAAACCAGTGTAAAACATTTGAGTACATACTCGGAATTACCCTGGTAGACGAAATCATGATGGATGTCGCGACATAAAAAAATACATCATGTAATGAAATGAAAAGGTTTGCTATGCTCTCGTGGATCCGGCTTGATGACAGATTGTGGATGTGTGGCGCTGTCCAAAAAGGCAGGGAGACAGATATATCAGGACCTATCAGGATCCATCTGCCAATGCATTAATGCCACAGGCAGTTCTAATTTGATTGCCAATGTAACAAGCGGCAGTCCTTGTTATCATCACGAGTGCAGTATTGAGGGATAACGGACTAGTGGGGTGTCTGAAGATTTTTTTGTCTGTGAGCGAATGGCTTGCTATCTAATTCTCGATAACACAATTTGTGGCACACGGCCGTACTATATATATATATATATATCGCAGCGGTTCGAGGATATAATATGGCTTTGATATCTCAAGCTAAATCTAAAGTACTTAATAGGTTGAATCGATTTAGTCAAAATTTTCAGGAAATTAGGGCGCGGTTCTACGAAAGGCCTAGATATTTTACGAACCAGTCTATGCCGTAAATTATGAACGGCCTACACACCCTGGTACGGGAGGCTGTCAAATACCCTCAGTACTTGTACTCGGTCTCGAAGCTAGAAGTTACATGTCCATGGACAAATTCGGACCGGTAGGTTCTCGAGGGCATTGTTTCAGCAAAATCTCCCCTCGTAACTTGAAGCAGCTAATGATCCCAGCAGTTCATAAGCTACTGTTACTGTCATTGATAGTGTTGGCAAGTACTTAAGGGGTTAATAAGGGTGAAATTCTTATGTTGAGGCCTTAAGGCCTTAACCCTTATTAAGGGTAATTAACGGTTGATTAAATTTTCTGGAGTTCTCAAAGTCTCTTTGCTAAACACCCTTCTGCAAGGCTGAACTAAGCCAAAAGCGTCAAATCGTGTTTCAACTAGTCCCAAAAAGCATGTTGAATACCTAATGTAAATTACATGGCTTTTGTGGCTTAAGTGAAGGTCCATCTAGATTTATCCTGTTATCATCTGTCTCTAGGCTGGCACCAATTTTTTTCTTGCTCATAAACCTCTAGCTGCACATCCACCTGTTATTTAAATCGCTCTGCACCAGGTCAAACATGATTTGGATTGTTAGTTATCAATCAAACTCTATATGATTAATAAGGACTCTAGCTTGGTGTTAAGACTTACATTAAAGGCCAACAGGCGCGGTTAGAGTGACCGTCTCTCGCCGTTTCTAAAGTTGTTTCTGAAGTTGATTCAAGAGCACAGAAACGGTCTCAAAACTTACTTCAACTTTTACCACATTTAAGAATCAAGCCGTTTCTCATGTTTCTTGGTCGGTCTATCATGTATACACCACCAACCCAAATCGATGTCAGAAAAAGGTTGGCACGGGCTTATTGCGAGGAAATCACGGAAAGCTCAAAACTAATCGTAAAAATGTTGCTGTGAGACTAAATTCTACTATTCTAAAATCATCAAATGACAGGCAATCTTCACTCAAGATTTCCACCAATCCCAAGATGACATTTGAGCTCCAGCTCGAACAGGCCATCAATTGCTCTTAACAGCAGCCTTCCAAAGTGTTAAATTATGCAGGCTAGAGCTCTTTTCATATATAATATTTATTCCCTAAACCGTGTAACCGTTTGACTTGTACACGAAGATGGAGATACATATACATGTATATATTGGGATGGAGTACACAAAAAGAAAGGTACTAGGTGATTGCTATCTACGCAAAGTCCTTCACTCACTATACAGCTCGCACATTTCAATTCCCGACACAAAAGCTAAACCAAATTTTAGTATGGAAAAACTTGTAGACAAACACTTCACTCACTTTGAATACCTTTGTGTGTGCACAAATAGGGATATAGATAGAAGGATAGGAGAAATGCTCGCAGGATCAGTATCAATAACAGGACTGGACGAAATAAATGTCTCACCGATAAATGAGCATCACCGTGACGAACACCCTTCAATTTATATACTGCATGAAGATATGTATATGAGTATACCATGACAATGTGCACGAGTAGAATTTAACTCCTACAGTTAAGTAGACGCACTCCATTGAGAAGAGGCTGGAGACAAATAGAGGATGGTGATGGGCAGTGAAAGAGAAGTTCGAATTGACCTTGTGAAGTTCAACATTCCCGTGATAACTGAACAGTTGAGGGCAGGTAAAACTCACTCGACGTTCTTGGCAGCACAGTAGAAAAAATCTTCAAGGTGCATTTGAGGTTAGAACTCGGAGACGACATTTTGCAGATATTGTGTGGACATGATTGCGGCCAAGGTCAAAGGAAGATTTCCGATGTAAGCTTTGTCAGAGATCTAATGTGCCATATCTCAATAAGATTTCAACAATGCAGGCTAATTCTAACATCCCTGGAGTCTCAAGGCAGCATCATCAGGTTTTATCTCGGGAACGTCTGGACGGAATGTCTTCTGGATCTACAGTAGGGTTGGTGGTGTAGGTATTTAAAGCTTAAGGCTTAATTGAAGGACGCGAATTCGAAAAATCACGTGACCGCGTGTTTGACTCGCATAATCTCACGCTGTCTTCTTTCAGGACCCCTTTGTCTCTCCGTCGTGACTACCACGACTATATATACTGCCTTTTCTCTTCCCTCCGATTCTTGCTGTTCCCATCCAACTTCAATTTGAAACCAAACAAGGAATGGCTTCGTACGAAGATGATTTTGACAGGATGGAAGATGATGTGGATTATGGCGCGATTGGCGAAGAAGAATGGGTAGCTTTGAACACCCAACCGAGTCAGATACTTTCAACATCAACTTCCCATTCATCAACCAGGATACCGAGGGATTCTTCACAACAGCCTGAAAGTAATGTACCTGAACGTATGTTTCCGAGAGCATTGTTCATGTGGCATCAAGATATTCAACCACTATCTTGCTACCCTTTTCAGGTGCCGCTACACCATATCCAGATTCTCGCCCATTACAGCCTCAAGAATTCATACAAGGATCATCGACATCTAGAACTGCTATCACTGAACCGGCTAATACAGTCCGAAGAAGGCCTTCGTCAAGTAGCAGTGCATATTTCTCTGACGACGATGCTGATTTCGATGCATCGTTTTTGGAGCAATTAAATCACGCTGAAAGGGAAGCTATTGGAACTCTAACGTGTAAGCGCGCTTCTGTTTGCTCAATTGTCAACCTTGGACATATTATTACGGTTGCTCATTGAGCGATTTTTTTCAGCTCCAGCACATGTAGCGCAAGCAATATCCACTTTGAATAACTCACCTAATCTTTCTACTCCTTCAAACCCAACAAGTACGTCCTTTCTTATACCCACCGAACTTATCATATCATTGACTAGATATCAATAAAACTGATACTACAAGGATCGCGTTCTCCTCACCATCTCCATCTCGATAGTCCGAACCACTCCAAGTCTGATTCATTACCTGCCCCTGAGGAAGCCAAGTCGAGAGTATCATTTAAACGTGATCGATCATATTCTCCCTCAGAGCCTGATGACGATTTTCCCAATAAGAAGGGAAATAGGAAGTCGGATAGCGATAGCGATACTGAGCGGTTGTTGGACAATCTGAACGACGAAATGAGTTGTCCAGTGTATGTTTTCGATAGCATTTAAAACTGGTAACATCTGACGGTTTGCTGAATGTAGATGTTTCGAGCTGATGTATGCCTCAATATTTCTTGTCCCTCTGAAAATTCCTCAGACCTTGTAGGGTTGGAGCGCAGTTAATAAATCCTTGTGGTCATGGTCTTTGCGGGCTTTGCGGGTACACTTGGATTACGCTCAAAGTGCGTATTTATGCTATATTCTTCACTCTGTGATGACCTTCCCATCTGTCCACCAGAAGCAAACAGCGTGTCCAGTCTGCCGAACCAGGTGCTGTCATTTCAAGCCGTTGGTTCCTAACATCATGGTGGACAATATCATTGAGAAGTACATCGAAATTCTAGTAAAACGTGGCGATAAGAGTTGGGATGTAGGGGGAGCAAACCGTAGAGAATGGGATGAGAGGGTCGAGTGAGTATCTTCATTCTATCGTTGTGATAACAGTTCATTTAATCCCGATAGTCAATGGCGGAAGAACGTAAATTTTACGAGAGGACCTCAAAAGAGGGTACAATCAGCCCAACCTGCAGACCCCGATATCCTCTTCGGAACACATGTACATGTCGTGCAAAACTCTAGAAGCGTTTTCGACTTTTTCCACAGACCAATGAATGTTGGTTAATGTTTTAACGTGTAATATGCATGTAGTAGATTCTGACATTCTGTACACCTAATACCTGTGCCAGACTGTACTCGGTGCAGCTTCTACATTGATAGCAGTGACGTCAAAGGGCAAGGCTTTAAGATGTTCTAGGTCGTGCGACGCCAGGTCTCATCTCAGTACCTCTCTCTCACTTCTAACGAGCTCCTTGTCCAACGAGAATGCCTGTATCCTTCGTCCCAGCACTCGGAAACGCCGTTCACATCCGCCTTCCACCCTGGTACAGCTGCATGGGCACACAGACTGTCCACTTGCAATTCACGGCGTTTCTCGATGACGAAGAATTCCAAAACTTCGAAAACGGGATGAAGGTGCAGGTGTGGTCGAACTTCGCTTCTGATGGACGGAGAAACGGTCATGAAGGGTGGGGTGCAATGGATTTCGAACTTGATCCTCAAGGTTCGCTGAGTTTCGGGCCATTGTCGGCCGACAGTAGAGAAGACAGACACAGACTTTCTTTAAATTTCTCGGTGCCGTTTTCTGCTTCAGGAAATGAGCTCTCATTCACATATCGGCTACTTTTCCCCACTGGCGAAGAGAGATGGCTTGGCTCGTACGGACAAAATGGAACGGTCTATCTCGACGTTTCCTCCGCCCCAGAGGAGTCTGGGTTTACTCTGGAAAAGGAAGGATGGGCCTTGACAAATTCCGGTTCTTCTTCTCTCTGGCAATGGCATGGTGATGCGGAGGAAGATCCATGCGTTGCGAAGATCTTTCGCCCCGAAAATTGGTCAGTCTGGTGTATCGGGAAAGAAGGGTAAGTCATCTCCGCATTTGTCTCTTTCTCCTGTTCACATATGTATCTTTTCGTTCTTAATCTCAATTTGCAACCCTCGATTTACTGCTAATCGTCTATTTAGAAATTCACTTGTTCCTAGCAACGCCCTGGATGGCTCTAGCAATGCGAGGCCAGCCCATGCGAACGTATCTCTACTGTTTTTGGTGCCTCGTGTTCGTCCAAATTCGATATTACGCCCGAAAACTCTTGCACTTCACACATCATCTGACATCATCTTGAAGATTGTCTCCTCATCAGGAGGTAGTAACGCCCATGAAATATCTGACATTTTTGCGTCTGGGTCAGGGTCAATCTTTCTGGAGATGTATGAGAGGGCGGACACTCTCCTAAACCCCGGTCAGCGTGATATTCGCATCAAGCAGATTTCATCTTCCAGCGACCGTCACGCTATCTGGGCTCGGTCTCAGACCGATATTCATCCAGTTCACGGCGTAACTATACCACTACTGCCTGGATCTAAACTGCCAACGACCGTTTACGTCGAATCAGCTGCATTAGCTGCCTTCCTAGGACCTACTGCAGTTAGATTTGCATTGTTCGCACCTTTTGATCTTGGGGTGCATTTCGTGGATCTGAGCAGCGACAAACAAGTCCAGGAGACAGGATCTGTTCCATTTTCTGTACCCCCCGCAGGTGAACAATTTATACTCAGTCCGTTTTACTCCATTCCGAATAGTGAAACCGAAGAGAGGACAACTTCTAGACTGAAAAATGTTCAAGTCTCAATACTTTCTAGACATTCTAGCCATGTCATAGAATCTTCTGTGGACGAATTTTTGCCTACTCCGCCTCCTTCCCCTCATTTGCGTCCTATTGTACGTCTTTCTCCCACTTGTGCCCACTCAGATACGTCAATATCCGACATGGGAATGCCGAGTCGACGAGATACTCCCTCCCCTAGACCTGACGAGAGTATCGCAGACATGAATAGTAAGGTTCAAAACAGTTCCGGAGTAGAAGCCACAGAAGGAGAGGAAACACCCGCGGGAGATGAGCTTCGAGACATGGATACAGAACTTGAAGAAGAAGAAGAGAACGCATTTGGTAGAGAGAGGATGACACGGCCATTCCGATCAGAGTCCAGCTCATTCTTGACTGTGCCCACACGGACAGAATTGCGACGATCAAGTTCTGTTTCATCGCTAGTGGGATCTGCAAACAGAGACGAGGGAAGGGTCACTCTTGCCATCACCCTCGTCAAAAGTTTGATCAAGGCGTTTGCGCTGTGGCTTTCAATGTTAATCCATAGCGTCTTCCGATCTGGCCATTCAGAAGTGATGGTTCGACAAGGCGATCCTGAGAGCCGTCCCCAGTCACCTATGCCAGAAGCTCACGACTCAACTCGTGACGAAGATGACACCCTCGAGGTGGAAATTTCTTCCCCTGTTATAGATGAAAGAACACCCTTACTCTCTCGTTCCTCTCCGCTTGAATCGCCTGCGAAGCCACTGCAAAACGATGCAGGGACGCCAGTTCAAGTAGACCAGAAAGTTCAAAAACAATCTATTGTCACCGAAGCTGAAACTACTAGTCTATCTATGGTTTCCCAGAAGAAGACCTTCCTCGTGGTTGATTTACTAGATTCTGGCGCGGCCGCTTACCATTCCCTCCTTATTCGTGAATCCGTCCAAGACTCCGGGAATTTGTCCTCTGACGAGATAATCGAGCAATTGGACATTGAGTTCAATGGACAGCCCGTCAGAGTTAGCGATGTCAAGACCCTTGACCGTGGTGTGATACTAGTCAAGTTTGGTGAAAAGGTGCCAGGAAAGTTGAGATTGAGTTTGCGTGGATAGAAGTTTTCGTGCTGCGGTTTTGTGATTTGTAAACTTGTAAAATTCTTCTCGTAACGGCGAATGTTGCTGTTGTACTAAATGGCACTATCTGTAGATTTTTCTAGGATTCGGGTTCACGTGTATGTAGATGACCATTTATCACGCCTCCTCATGTAATACGTACTGCGTTATACGTTGTTATACAGTCAGGAAAAGAAATCAGTGTCCCTGTCTTGGTCTCTCCATCTTTCACCCGGTCTTTCGTCGTTTTGATTGGACAGATAGGACTTGACAAGATCATCCAGCATATCCGGGGTAAGGTCGTACTCTGAACTCCGAACGACGGCAGCATATGCAGCTTTGGAGGTTAAGTCTCTTATGCCACTACTAGTATAAATGCCAATGACCCACCGTCTTCGATCTTTACTAGTGATTCTGCAGTAACGGACTGCTTTTTGCTCAAGTCTCGCACATGGGGCGTGAATCGTTCAAAATCTACATCCATGAGTTTAGGAGAATTACCAATTACCAAAAGTTAGCAAAAACTTGCCTGCTTTACAGTTCCTCACGAATGCACATACAGCGAGAGCATTTGAGCGACCGCCTCGTTTACTAAAACCGGATATAGCATGTCTCATCAGTTCGCCCGTTAAGTCGGAGACGCCTAGCAGATAATCGGATATTGTTAAAGGAAAATACTAATTAGGAGAGGAAAATAAAATATATTATCATTAATCTACATGCAAAAGGTGGCAAACATGAGCATTCGGCTGAGAACGTACGAGATTTCCGTTGCTGTCACGGAGAGTATCTTGAACTTGTTGGAAACTGATGAGGGTGGAGAATTCCAGAAAGTGTGCAAAAGCAAGGGCCTCAATAAATTCCTGAAGACCAGGCGATACCTGTACATAAGAGTTGAGAAAGGACTTTTCTTTTGTTGTGGTTGGATTACTTGACGCTGATACCGCCAATATTTTTCGCCCACAAGTTCATGGCTTAAAGAAGCATAAATCTGTTGTATTTGAACTAACTTTTCCCTCCCTTGCTTGGATGCTTTAATAGAGGCCGAACGATCATCAAACGGGTTTTCAGACTCGAGAACCACGCGGTGGAGTAGAAAGATGGTCTTTTTAGCAATGTTGGTAACGTCGCGACTGGCCTATGCCGGTATTAAGGACGTCTGGAATAGACAAGGGTAGAAAAAAGAAACCTTGATGAGCCACTCTCGGCGGTCGTTGTGGTCGTCGAGCTCATCGCGAAAAGATTGAAAGGTAGGCAAGAGAGACATTCAATATTCAAACTCCGCAACGCGTTCGTAAATTACACCGATGGACGTTAACCCTTACGCGCCCAGAACAGGCTGCACTCTTTGCGGGGTTGTTGCAAAAGCCCTAGAAATCCCCGGCAATACTCTCTGCTCCTCAATTACCTCAAATAAAATAGAAATTCTCTGGAGAGACGACAACTTTACTGCCTATCGCGAGCATGCCAACCCAGTTTCTACCAAAGCACATATTATTATCGCCTTCAAGTAAGCCGAGTCCTACCTGATCTATTTCTTCAGCTCATTTCTTCAGTCTTCATGTTCCTTCCATCTACAATCTCGTAAGTTGGTTCTGAACTTTTTATCTTAGCGATATCCTTCACATCCGTTTTGCAGTCTTCATCCGATCTCCCGCTCCTTGTCAACATCAGAAACCTAGCGCATAGACTTCTCTCTTCTTTGAACACCTCTTCAACCGCCACTTTGCCCAGTCATCCAACATTTCCTTCCAGTACACTCAACAGCAAGACAACACAATTTCGTATCGGATTTATCACCTCCCCGTTCAAGGACAACAAAATTCCTGTAACTGACCATCTTCACGCGCACGCTTACATCGAACCTGCGGATCTCCTAGGGTGGTGGCGAGGCATAGCTTATACTTCAGTCGCATGGTATGGGATAGACGATCTCATTGCGGAGATTAGGTACGACCATTCTTATTCACACTCTCGCTATTTTTCTGACCTGTTCCTCAGAGAGTCCGTATCCAACAACAGGGTCAAATCTGGTTATGAAAATCGCCGAGCCCCTATAGACCAAGTCCCTGAAGCTGGTTCTCGTACTGGAACTCCGCATGGTGTCGAAACTACTAGACCAACCCTAGGCCAAGTGGACGTAGAGAGCTAGTCATAATCCTCCGATGCGGATCTTTTGCATATCAAAACTTTTCGTGCCTATGACATTTTGAGGAGAGCAGGTTTTTTCAGAGCGCGCCATAAGTACAGATCCAACTCTAAGCGGTAGTGTATTAGTACTGATAATAGTGTGTGTATACTTTCCAGGTAGATATTTGTGCGTCTGTATGTTGTTAAATACTTGGGACCACAGTAGGACTCCTTTTGTTACGGGATCGCCCTTTATGCATCTGCAATATAGCTGTATTAGATGATATGCAGACAAACGGCGTAAACTCACAGTCTAAAGGGATGAATGTAGTCAGTTAGTAAAAAAAACTATAATAGGGAAGAGAAAGCCACTGACAAGATGATCCGGTTAATAAGGTGGACAGTATGCCGAGTTGATTGTCGTCAAATCGTTTTTGGTCCTCGTGCCAAGTATCCGTATGGGTTTTCTTGAAACTGGCAGCACAGTTCTTGACCGCGGTGGATATTGGAATCTAGGAAGCAAAGAGTCAGGAAACCGATCATCTCTAAAACCAGGAAACCAACAGGGTCCGAGACGTATTCCGCCAAAACGTTAGTTAGAAGCTCAGGCATCCATTTCTCCACAGTGTACGGGAAAGACTGAATGAGTGCCGTTATTCCGAGGATAGCTGCGTGCCGCTGGCGAATACATTTGTTGTAGGTAGGATCTCTGCGATCAGGTATCGAAGTATTTTTGACAAGACGGACAAATCGGTTCTGACGAAGATAAACGGGTTCAGATCAGAGAAGTAAGGGCATAGTTCAGATTTCACCTTGAGTGTCAAGACACTACTTCGGGGAGATAGACGTATGATTCCAGACAAAGTGGTCGCGGCCATCTGACTAACTTCCAACACTTCGTCGTCGAGAGATTTACACAACACCTCGAGGATATATACAATCTTTGCGTCACTTATGAGGGGAAGTTGCCTGAAGTAGAAAACTGCATGGAACAGTTTAGCAAAGGGAACTCGCGGGTGACGACCACAACTTACTTTGAACCAAAGGGACTACAATCACAAGAATCAGTATTTAGTGGCCATGACGAGTTGCTAACTTACGAGCTTTGAGACGGACTTTCCATGACTGAAAGGCAAATTCCATAAGGATCCCACAGACGAGTAAGTGAAGAAAAACAAATACTCACCGGGACCGACTGAGCATTAAGAATGGTGTCGAGAATAGGGCTGATATGACTTGGTGTGAGTGTAAGACCACACATTCTGACAAGAAGATTGTGGGCACGATTAGCGAGTTCGTCGTTGTCGTTCACTGTCATAACATGATTAATTCAGGAAGTCCTGTCCAAACCACGTCCTTTACAACAAACCTTCTGTGAATCGGAATAATTCCGGCTGGCAAACACTCAGTAAAAGACAAACCAAAGCAGAGCAAAAAGAAACGCACTAATAGAGGAATGATGTAATCGAAACAGCAAAGGGCGTTGGTATCATGTATGGCTTGGAACAGCCATTTACAGACACAAATACCGACCCTGAAAAGAAGATTGTCAGTGATCAGTGATTACACTGGAATCTCACAACGCGCCTATCGTATTTGGACTGGAAAGCTGTCGGTCCGGGTTGCCTCTCAGCTCGCCACTCTTTGAACTTTTCGACAAGTTCTTCGACCCTTGCTTTGTGATACCAACCCCGTATTCCCATCAAATCCTGATCGGGAAGTACTCGAGATTCCTTGACAAATACTTCCACTGTCGGAACCGACGGCCTGGGTCTCCACTAGATTTGAACGATTCACCAGGAGTGTACACACCTATTGACTGGAAATCGTACCTTGATCTTGTCTGCAAAGGCAAATATCTCCGCTATATAAGCTCTTACATCGTCGTGGTCACTATGGATCTCTAGCCAACAACGTTCAACAATATCATCAATCCAAGCAGAGAATTTCCATCCGAGTTCCTCGTAGCATGCCCGGAAGAGAGAAAGGATCTTGACTGCGTCGAAGGAGAGTTCTGTGTTGAAATCCAATGTGTTGAATTGATCCAGAATATGATCGAAAAGGGGCTGTACTCTTCGAGGATCCTTGTTCTACTCAATTCTAAGTATATGTGGTCAAAGGAAAGAGTAGGAACGCTCACATAAAACGTATACTAATAGACCAAATCAGTGAGAAACTCTATCTACAGAAACAGACTAGACTTGCCTCGAGGAATGACGTCCAAACCCCAACCGTATCACTTTTCAAGTTTTGGCCAAAGACCGATTTGATATAGGGCGCAAACCACTTCCAAAGTTTCTCTTGCTTGCTTCTGGGCCAGTTCTTGGACCCTACAAAGCATTGTTAGACTATTCACGTCAATGTTTTGAACAACGCACCCCCGATGATCCCAGCTATAATCTCGGCAGCGGCTCGTTGTTTATCAACTTCTTTTGCCTTGAGTAAACCTTCTAGTATACTTCTGACGGAATCGAAAGGATCGTCCTCCAATAGTTGAAAGACCGATTTCACCATGCAAACAGCATCCTGGGTCATCGATACTTCGTGCGTTTCTTCCGCCAAGTATTTGCAGACTTCCTTCCAGAAGGTAGTGGTCTGAATTGTCTTCCGTGCTTTGGCAATAGCATTCTGGCTTGGTAGATCCCACTCTGGCGATTTTGGTCGATAAGGAGACTTGTACATGGTGACAGTCCCACCCCAGATCCAACCAGGAGCTTTATCTAGGAATACACTGAAACAAGATGAGAAATGGATCGTGAAAACCAAAGGTAAAAACATACGGTTGCTCAGTCACCTTTTTCGGATCTATTGGAATTCGGTAATCATTTTCTAACTTCTGCACCAATAATTGCGAGGGTTCATTCATAGGAACAAGGACTTTCAATGGATTGTGATTTCTTCCCTCAAAAAGGTCGACTGGATTTGTACAAAAGGTTCGGAGCTTAATATTACGCCCGGTTTTCATCACCGCGCGTTGAGCGTACTGTAAAAAGGTCAGGAAACATCCCCAGGTTTAGGGAGATCAAACATACATATCGCTATTGCACATATCAGAGAATGAAACCTGTCAATAACAAGGCCACTTACGATACTGGGATGGCTATCGTGGATAGAATCCAAAAAGAATGTCAACATTTCTGGAGAAATCGGTCTGTCTTTGCGTATGAGGGTACGGAGTAGCCTGACTATAGAAAAGGAAGTTATTTAGCAACAATGCTCCCTAAGTGATTCTGAACTTACCAGCCAAAATGGCGTAACGCCAATGAATATTTGTAGACGTAGCGATATCCATAATTGTTTTCACCTGAACAAAAAGATCAGGTGTAATTCAAAACAAAGGTTTGCAGACGTACTGCATCGTCTGAAGCTTCCTCCTGCAAACGAACCCGTTGTGTCACACATTTCCGACATTTGTTGACTAAATCCATGTCTTCGGTTCCAAAGTCAAGGCTGACCTTAAGATTAGTCACCGCTTCATTCAGCTCTGGAGTTGAGATCTGATAGAAGAGATAACTAGGCTCCGTAAACACTGATATACCTGCAGCTAGGTAAGTAAAATACAACCGCTACATTGATGTAGGCCGTACATATTTCAGATACAACTTGGACAGCATCTTGAATGGAGGGTTTTTCATTGTGTTGGCATCGTAATAGATTCTGAAATAGTTCAGTGCAAAGCGTTGGCTCTGCGGCAGCATACTTCCCAAACGCCGGAAGATTTAGTGACCACAATGCACCTTTCATGCGATCGTCGTCACCAGGCTGTAATGCCTTGTAGAACAGAGGTAGGGTGCGACGCCGTACACCGTCATAAACGGAACACAAACTCTCCATCAGAGACTGACTAGAGCTATAAAGAACCTAGTTCAGCCCGGCTTGAATAGCTCAGACAAATTAACTCACATGCGTATCAGTGGATAGTGCCACATTGACCAAGACGCAACTTCGTCAATGATTTTGTCTTCGAGAGGACCACGTATTCGGTCAATTGAATTCCAACGCAATCGTGCAGAGTGATAGAATCTACCAGAAAGTTAATCCTGTTCTTCCCGAAAACGGTCGAATTACCTGGCCCTACGAATGTAGACGGCTCTGGGCCATACCCTTTGCCGGGCGTAATGACGCGCGACATTTTTTGCGGAGATGTAATGATCTTCATTGACAAAGTAGCTGGAATACGTACGAGTACAATTAATGATTCCAATCGAAGGGCATAGCACAGAGTACTTACCTATCTCGGGAATCGCCATAATCCATCATATATGTCCGAATCGACCTCAATAGTATGTGCACGGCGTCCACCGTGTTCTCCTCGCCTTGCTGTCGAAGGGATATTGACGCATTATGTAAGAACTCTCCAAATTTTTGGCGCAAACTGCGAGATAAAGGTAAGCTAACGTGGGCGAGAAAACTAAGGAAACCATCAATACCGGCATATATACTGGTAACGTTCGTCAGCGGGATCAATCAGGCAAAAGCCTGCATTCAGGTTCTCCAACACTGCAATCATTTCGGGAATTTCGTTGCTAATATTCGATAGTATCACTTATACGGAAATTGCGGAGAAGACAATAACTGACAGAATGTCACTAGTTTTTGCAGCGCCTGAGATCTGTTCTGCAGACGCATACAGCTTGACCAAAGTTGGTATGCCTGCAAAAGCGTTCCTGACCAAGGTCAAGTGGCTATTCCATCTTCAGAAACATATAGTCCTGTAAAGTAAAGTGGACACTAACCGACAAAAATCATTTCTCCATGTTGCGTCACGGGCGACACCTGTCGAGACAATGAGGATATGAAACACAAGGACCAATTACACGTACCTGGTTTCAACAGGTCATTCAAAGTTGTCAAAGTCGGTTCAACTAACTCCTTAAAAATCTGAAGTGTGAAGTCTATCTCCGCATCATTGGGTACATGCCAAGAAATCTACACAACTGGTCAGCAAACGAATAAAAGTCGTCGATCAATTCGAACCTTGATTTCATCCGCTGAATATAATCTAAATCACCAATTAGAGAAGAAAATAAAAAAAGTGAAAATCCGCTTACTTTCCCCAATGTCTGTGATGATTCCATTCAAACTCTTGTGGAGACGAATCGTATTAGCAAGCTAGAACTACAGAATCAGAAAGTTGTTCACACCTTTACTGTTCCATTCGTCCGGATTCACAAAACGGTTTTCGAGAGGATATGTATGCGTAAGAGTCAATAACATGCTCGAAAGCAGTTTCCCAGTCCACGAGAAACCACGTTTAGTAAATGTTTTGGCGTGTAAAAACTTGAGGAGAGACAGAAATTCATCTTTATATTTCAAGACCTGTTGCATAATCAAATCAAGCTCGGATATTGCATCAGAATATCATCCTTACGGCCTTTCCATCACTGTGGGCACACGTGATGAGCGTTCTGAAACTATGAACTGATCCAGGACTCACTTGTATACCGTGCCTCGCAGAATGGCTAGATCTATGTTATATCATAAGTGAACGAACCAACACAGTAACATGTAACAAAACGCACTCCAGTACAAAGTAGCGTCCGACGGAATAAGGGTCGATGAAGAAGTCGTTCTCTCAGAGCTGGCACCATTCTCAAGTTCGTGCCTAATGATACTTGAACAAAAAGGGAAGAATCTGGCCAACGTTTTCTCAGGGTTAGCATTGGCAACGCATTCAACCAATTGATGGATTGCTCTTAAGCCATTAGGCCGAACATTGGTGCTCGCGTAATCGTAGACCATGTTGAGGACAAGGTCATACAATGATGGGCTCAAGTGAACACAGATCTGATTACAAGCTCCCGCAACCGCGTCTACGACCGAAACTACACAAAAGTGTGAGCAATCAAAACGACGCAGGTCTCCCAAATCAACATTACCCTCGGTAGCACCACCTGCGTTGCCATTAGGCCCTTCTTCCGGGAGGTTCTCTAATAATTGAATGACACGACGAATGAAATTGGCTATCCAATCTGCAAAGCTGGCGGTAGTGTCCTACAAGGATACGTAAGGATTAAGCAAAGGTTCGTGCATAATTTCGTACCTTTAGTAGTGCGTCCTCCTCTTCATGTGTCAGTTTGGTTTCATTTTCATCCATGGTGTCATCGAATCCATTCAGAATTGACATTGGCAAGGTAAGGCCAGAACTAGAGGGCTCTTTTGGCACGTAATCTACTGAATCACCCATTGGAGCTCCTGTCAAGTCACCAAACATGATGTACTGCGAGATTTCCGAAAGAAATGCAGCCGTGCACAGCTATTATACTGTTAGACTTGTGTTTTCAGAACAGCTCACGCAAATCTTACCGTTTTTGATGGGTCGTTCTGTAAGTCAGTTGATCAGAACATGATTTAAACATTGAATGCAAGATATGCCATACCAGATCTATACCTGGAATCAATAACTCCAGTATTTGGATTAGGTACTTGGCACCTGGATAGTGATTCTTGCGGGACACAATAGCTGGGGCAATAGAGCTCAAAGCCTTGATGACGGCCGTAGTTCGCTGGGTCTAAAAGGCCAGCTTGAGAACGACATCTTTCGCTACGACAACTAGATTGCTTACTTCGACCAGTGCTTCCAAAGATGGCACCGCACGCTCTAGAAGCGGGGGTAAAATAAGACCTGGTTCCATGACACTCATTGATTTCAAGCAGCTTTGGATATTTGATACTACGGTATCATTCTCCGAGAACATGGCTAGAAGAACGACTGTTCGCAACGATTTGACAAGTTCTCTCCTCATGGAAGGAGTCAACCTTCGATTCTGGAAAGGACTTGGTTAATTACCAGCGACAAAAGCGGTTACAAGAAATGTACCCTTGGAGTCTTGCAATCGGGTTGCTGTTCCTCGTGCCATCGTTTGTTGAAATGATATACCAAGAATTTGAGGAAGGCGCTGAGCTGCAGGATATTCAATATTTAAGATGTAAAGTCTAAACATGATGAGTGCCTACATCGGCGGTCCACCCTCCCGAATTTGAAGGATGGAAGAAACCTTCAACAGAGGCAATAAGTCGAGCCAGGGAGTCCAAAGCTTTAGAACCTCCTAGGTAGGTCCGGTGCTTGATATAAGGACTCCTTCCTAGAGGAGCTGACAGATACTCTCCTAAAGTGCTGGTCTGGATCGAAGGTGTATTCATTCCAGATGGCAGCGGGGTGAAAAAGGGTGTTGGGGCATTGGAAGACGGAGTAGGCATTCCATCGGGAGACATAGAATATATTATGATTCGGGCGAGGGATACTAACAAGACTTCAGTGTGGAAATCAGTGCATCGAAAGGACTGAATATATACCTATTCTCCAAGTAGGTTTTGGAAGTCGACCAATTTCAAAACCCGCTTGACTATCGGCGGACGGTCCTGTGGTTAAAGAACCAGCATCGGCAAGTGGTATCTCTGGTGAATTGACAGAATTGAGATCGGGTCATTCAAAAGATTTTCTACGCTCACGCATCGATGCCAGGCATTTGCACATGAGCAGATGCCACTCGTGTTCTGTAAATATCCCTACATCTTTGTAAATTCCGGGCCAGAATGCGTCATCTCTCAAGGTTTCTTCCGACCAAGCCGGTCTGCCCTCATTCTCGGACTTTGCATCATCAGGTATCTGAGAAATTTTACGAGGGTCACTGACTTCAGGAGATACATGCATCTCAGTGATTTTAGCCAAAAAGTCGAGAATTCGTTCGTCATAGATGTAGGAGTTGAACGACTCCCACATCCGAAACAACATGGGTAAGTAAGATTGAGGATGTGTGAGGGGTAAGAAGGTGAGGAGGTAATATTGTGAGGCCAATATAGTCTAAAGGGTATACGGTGAGTGGGCATATAGAAAGCAACGGCTAGTTGAACACACATCCAATTGTCCGTTAATTAGTGGTACGAATGTTGAGAGCATCTCATTAATGGCAGCTGGATGAAAAAATTTCCTTAGAGCGACAGTTCAGTTTTATTGCAGAATAAATTTATAATCCAATCAAACCTTGCATTGTCCGCAATGTATCCCATGACCCAAGATATTTGGCTGCAAAACGAGTAATGAGTTGAAGAAGTGTCCAGTGACGCGTACTCCTTACGTGTATTCGAACTGGCGACGATTCAAGAAAAGGTCTTCACTGAGGATGTTGTAAATGGGTTTCCAAGGGAGCCGGAGGTCGTCTATAGTTATCTTTTTCTTTGAGTGGGTGAGGGCTTTGAAGCCGTCTGCACATGTAGCGATAACTTGTGTGGGCATCCCTGGGGTTATGCTGATGTAGAAATATATTTTGGCAATTGCTACTCGCTTTTCTTTAGGGATAGGATATTTGAGCATGTTCCAGCTAGTTGCGTGATTTGATTAAGCCTCGAAAGAAAAGCAAGGAATAATGAGACTCACTAGGTAAGCATACTGTCCCATTGCAATAACCCGGGATCAAAATCCTTCGCCTCGACGCACTGTAGAATACGTCGCAGAATGAAATCCAACATGACCATCATTTTCGAATGGGGCTCAATCGAGTACGGAAGTGACTGAGCATATGTCTTGAGTTTGTGCAAATAACGGTCGTCTGCATCGGAATCGGGAGGGAACAGGTGGTCGAAATGAACGGGTCTAGCATCTTGAATACTGAGAGCAGAGAGGTCGGGAAGCCCCATGCCCATGCTTGGTGGCCTAATGAAAGAGAGAAAAGGGTTGAGTGACTTATATGAATAAGAGTTATATGTACACGCGTCTATCGAGTGGAGCTGCGTGTCTATCTCTCCCTGCATGAGCATGAAAGTGAATTCACCGCATATTCCCAAAATCAAGCTGTCGGCCCGTGCTTCCTATCCTGAACAGTAGCTCTTCGCACGAAACTGCATGATCTCCAGAGCGGATGCAAGTCTTGTTCAAAAGCCAAACTCAAATTATCCTCTCAATTATTGCGCATCCTTTGCCAAAGTCGATCCAATCCTTTGGGGCTCTGTAATCGGTATTTCAACGAGTCCTTCCATTAGAACTTGTCAGTCCAAACTCTGCATGACTCCAGTCCCACTCAAAGTGCCCGTATTTCCTCTCTTGAAGTTGCCCTGAACCTGGCGTTCAGTACTTGGATCATGTCGTTAATAGACTTCCTTCCCTTCCTCTTCTCTTGGCTTCGGAAGTGATGTAGAACGTTCATTGGGTTTCATGTGCAACAAACCCAAGTACATTTTTACCTTAGCTTGGACGCCATCGTTCGACTCCATGGTCAATGATACTTCTCAAGACAATCCCAAAACCCTTGTAAAACCCTTAACCGCGACAATTCCTCAACCAAGTTCGATACCAAGAACTCTCTTCGTCGACCTTGTCCATGTTGGACACCAGAGCAGACCTTAATTAAGTCATTTCTAATTGGAAAGCGCTCCTCACATCCCTCATCGGATGTATGTATCGGGTGCTGTACTTTACTTCTCCTGTTTGCTATGATGCCATATATCCAGCCTCGAATAGGAAATTCTAGCGCTACTCCTGAACGTGGAGTTCAGGTGGATATATCTATTAATACGATGCAGCTGTGACCATTTTATCAATAGGCAATCAGATTTTGGTGAGCGTATACTAAAGCGGGCTGCGTAGAAAGCATTGACATCCTGAAACTATTTGTAGGACTTGTATCTAAGTACTTGTTTTGCCTGTTTTCGTTCGCCAACAACACATCACCGGGGGAAATACCACCATAGGCGTCTCGAACCTGATGTATGAGGTCAACAACTGTGTTCGCATCGGTGGTGGTTCCGAATGTCGAATACTACAATAACCTCATCCCGGTTTGAAGTATGATACATGATGGTTCAGTTCCATGGCCAATGACTGACCCACATCTCGCAATGATGATTCTTTTCGTTCGAGAAAGATTTCTTTGCGTTCTGCAAAAACTTGTCTACTTCTTGATTTAAGCTCTATGGTCAGTATCAAGGCGAATTAATACACCTCTCAATCGCAAGGACCTGTCTTACTCCAGTACTAGTAAGAACAACCCTGTAGGGAAACTCAGAAATGCCGGAAACTTAGATTTATTATTCAACCCAAAATGAGCTATCTCGTCCGGCTTATACGAGCGCACGAGCTTACCTATCTCCTTTCCCTTCGGCTTCAAAGGACGCTGCTACTAGCTTATCGACACCTATATACCGTACGCAGCAGGCTTGACTGCGTGACTAAAGGAGATACCACCGCTCGACTTCATCCTGCAATGATAACAATCTGCGCGCTGTAGCTAAGTAATTCTATCGGAAATTGGACTTGCGTATTATGTGGAGTACTCGAGCAAGCTCTGCAGACACAGGTAATCACAGGATGGCAGTGCAACCTGGACTCAAATTCACTAATTCGTACTCTCAAAACCTTTAAATCCTCGAAAACGACTCAAGTTTTCATCCACAATTTTTCAGCATTACCGGGGATTCACTCGCATAACTTGAGACCGCGTTCTCATTTCGCATCTACTACCAGAAAATATGTCGGACAAGACCCTTACACCACCGAATCTGAGTGCTGTGGGCCTCAAATTGATCCAAAATTGCTCCGCTGTCATATCCGAGACGATCTTCTGGGGTAAGGATTTTCTTTCATCCCAGAATCAAACAACTCAATGATTTTCAGGTGCATATTGCATTCTGGTAGTCATCGCACTAAGAAGTCTCGGGTGAGTGTTTGCAAACCGATCTTATGCTTATTCGCTAATTTCGTCATGAAGAGTATTTACACCAAGCCGACACAAGGAACTTACCCCAGCTCGACTGTGGATAGTCACAACGACAATTATTATGTTTTTAATGTCAACTGTTTTATGGGCGTTGGATTTTGCCACCGCAATACAACAAATGCGGATTGAACTCGTGTCAACTGCAGACACCTTCAAATCGAGAGGGAGTTTGTTCAGTGAAATGATGAACACGAGATATTTTGCCCAGACAGTTTTGTTCACTGCCGAGGTATTAGATTATAAAAATCGCGAAAAGGAGCTTCACTGACTTGCCTCGATGCTTAGATTATTCTCGGCGACGCAGTAGTTGTGTGGCGTGCTTGTGTGCTCTGGGATTGGAACAAGATTCTTGTATCTGTTGCTGGTTTTTTACTTTTCTCTGCATTTGGTAAGCAAGCTTCAAAGATTTGGATTGAAAAAGATTCTAATCCTCTTGGAAAGTACTCCTCACGTTCTTTGTTGGCTGTATCGGACACACTGGCTGGCATTTTGCAAACCACGAATCTCCTATTTGTGATCGTTCTCAATTAGCAACATATGCGGTTTCAGTGGCGGTTAATGCTTGGGCTACTGCTTGGATAACCTATATGGCATGGTTTGTACCGAATTCAATTCATCAATATGATGACACAAATTTACTCTTTGCACAGGAAGTTCTATCGTTTCGGTGCCGATTCGGGCCTCCCTGCCTCCAAAAAAGGTTCCAGAGGCTATAGAACATTATTCCTGATCGTAGAATCTGGATGGATATATCTATTAATATGGGTAAGTGCCACATGACATCCCGTCTTTAGAACGTCTACTGATAATACTAGTTATCCAAAAGCTTCACTTACCTGCCTGTGACTGGTTCACCCAAATTTGCCGCTGGGATTCTAAATTCTATCGGCAATCAGATTGCGGTGAGCTCAAACGAACTACATGAAGAGATCAGTGTACTGAGGCTTTTTGAAGGGTTTGTATCCCACCATTTTGATTACTGTAGTTCACCAGCAGCGGGTCAGCTGGGGTTCTCCAGACTACTCACATAATATCAACATAGCAATTTCGACCCCAAGTTTCGTGAGGAACGATATAGAATCAAGAGTTGCGTTTGCGCCGGGGCCGTCTCCAAAAGATACTCCTGCTGAAGAACGAGGAGAAAATTCTGCAAATACTTCGTCAATAACTTTATCGTAGTCGCGATTAGTAACATATAACGGCTGTCAAGATTTATACTACCGGGTCAATGAATGATAAAAAAGGCTTCAAAAGATGCTACTGGCTTGTCGACACCTACATACGCAGCAGGCTTGACTGCATGACTAAAGGAGATACTACCAGCCCGCAAATTTTGTTGTGACCGAATGGCAATTAATTAGACCTAAATAGTTCCGGAATCATAGTCAGATACTACGTCGAAAAATGATTTTTCCAGATTTTTCCCATGATAAATTTGTGTTTTGCCACTTTCAAAAAAAAATGTTGTGTACCTTTGTGGACCCCGGTCCGAAGAAATTTATATAGTATACTAATAATTACAACTAGTAATCTACACTGACGGCCAAAAATCTTTCACCCCTACCATATAGGGTAAAAGATCCAAGCCCGATTTTGTAATGAGTAACACCTTTTCAATTGATTTCATTGCCCTTTCTGATGCTGATCAGTGTGGCTGCCCTATCAGGCCCTGATGGTAAGCATCCACAAAACGAAAAGAATGATTGATGAAGCGTCGAACAGTACCTGTTGGACATGCATCAAGCCACTTAATGGCTTGCATCCTCGAAAATTTTCTTGTCCTCCTCAGAGTCATGATAATGGTATTTAGCCCACCCAGTACATCTCTATAGGATTGAGTTCACAGTGAAATTCAGGTAAGAAGATAATTTCATGCCCGCAATTCTTTACAAAACTCTCTAACATTGAAGGTTAGAAGATATGTCAATGGAGAAAGCCGGTGAGCGCGGACATCAATTTTCTCCGGAATGGCTCGTGAGAACTTGAATTTTTTAATAGAATCATAATCAGGTTAATGAAAGGAATCGCATTTTACTGGATTTTTAGCGATTTCAATATTTAGCTTGTGCCGAATTTTTTGGGGTTCAATATACTTGCCAATGGCTCGATAAAATTTTGTCAAAAATTTATCAGAGCACCCTCTTTGATTCTGCTTATCTCCAAAGACCCTAAAATAGGTCGGTAAAATTAGCGGGCTTTGACTGTCCGCAACTGTAGTTTATACTTCCCTTCTGAGTCTGGAATTTGTTGTTCCTGACACTGTCACAGCTTTATCATCACACGTTTGAGCAGTAAAAAAAAGATTGCACTTGTTCAGAAGCCATTCTATACCTTCCATATCTATTCTAGCTTATCCCGGTTCCATGAGGCGAGGGGAAGACATGGATAAAGTCAGATTTGCATCTCCGAGTCCTTGTGCTGTGCATATCCTTAATAGGGATAGTACTCACCATCACAGGATGGCAGTGCAACCCTTGTACTCTCCCAAAACCTTTAAATCCTCGAAAACAATTCAAGCTTTCATCCACAATTCTGCAGCAATACCAGGGACTCACTCACATAACTGCGTTCTCATTTCACATATACTACCAGAAAATATGTCAGACAAGACCCTTACACCAGCAAAACTGAGTGCTGCGGGCCGCAACTTAATTCAAAATTGCTCCGCTGTCATATTCGAGACAATCTTCTGGGGTAAGGATTTTCTTTCATTCCAGAATCAGACAACTCAATGATTTTCAGGTGCATATTGCATTCTGGTAGTCATCGCACTAAGAAGTCTCGGGTGGGTGTTTACATCTTTACATACTGATCGCATGCTTATTTGGTAATTTCGTCATGAAGAGTATTCACGCCAAGCCGACACAAAGAACTTACCCCAGCTCGACTATGGATAGTCACAACAACAATTATTATGTTTCTGATGTCTACCGTTTTGTGGGCATTGGATTTTGCCACCGCAATACAACAGATGCAAATTGGACTCGTGTCGACTGCAGACACCTTCAAATCGAGAGGGAGTTTGTTCAGTGAAATGATGAACACGAGATATTTTGCCCAGACAGTTTTGTTCACTGCCGAGGTATTGGATATATAATAAAAGTCATGAAAAGGAGCTTCACTGATCTACCTCGATGCTTAGATTATTCTCGGCGACGCAGTAGTTGTGTGGCGTGCTTGTGTGCTTTGGGATTGGAACAAGATTCTTGTATCTGTCGCTGGTTTTTTACTTTTCTCTGCATTTGGTAAGCAGTCTTTAAAGATTTGGATTGAAAATTTTCTGATTCTCCTGGAAAGTGCTCCTCACATTCTTTGTTGGCTGTATCGGACACACCGGCTGGCATTTTGCAAACCATGAATCTCCCATCTGTGATCATTCTCAACTGGCAACATATGTGGTTTCAGTGGCAACTGGTGCTTGGGCTACTGCATGGATAACCTATATGGCATGGTTTGTATCAAATTCAATTCATCAATATGATACCATTGACTTTTAGCTTTTTACAGGAAGTTCTACCATTTTGGTGCCAATTCAGACCTTCCTGCCTTCAAAAAAAGCTCAAGAGGCTACAGAATATTAATCCTTGTTGTAGAATCTGGATGGATATATCTATTAATATGGGTAAGTGCTATATGACATCTTGTCTTTAGAATGTCTACTGATAGTGCCACTGATACTAGTTGTCTAAAAGCTTCACTTACCTGCCTGTGACTGGTTCACCCAAGTTTGCTGCTGGAATTATGAATTCTATAGGTAATCAGATTGCGGTGAGCTCAAATGAACTACATGTTAAGAGATCCATGTACTGAAGCATTTTGCAGGGCTTGTATCCAACTATCTTGATTACTATAGTTCACCAGCAACGCATCAGCTGGGGTTCTTCGGAATATTCACATAATAACAACATAACCTCAAGTTTCGTGAGGAACGATATAGGATCAAGAGTTGTCTTTGCACCAGGGCCATCTCCAAAAGATACAGCTGCTGAAGAACAAGGAGAAGATTCCGCAAATACTTCATCAATAACTTTACCATAGCCTAGAATTCAATCGTTCAGCTCTGCTGAGCACTTGGAAAATCTAAGTTTGACATAGATACCATATTTGGACTGTGTATTGAAAAAAAAAAGTTGGGGATACTTTCGGTTACATTTGTCTACCTACGCTCATTTGTGCTTTTACCTTACTTGCACTCTAATCAAACTTGAAAACGAGGTGCATGACCTCGCAGGCTTTTAAGTTATATGGGGACACTGAGAAAGTGGCGACTTGATTAGATGCAGGTTCGTATTCTCGGATATCAATAAAGGTCAACGACTACACAAGTACGATTAGCAATGATATTTGATGCGCAGTCCAAAGACTGCCCTTCAGGCTTCACTAAATGAATACGCCAAATTCAAACACAGATGTTCCAAGCGCTCAGCAAGAGGTCCAGATTAATGTGACATACCCAGTCAATGGATTATGAAAAAGGACAAGTGAAAAATGTTCGTCACCTGTGCGATTCGAACACACGCGGGCAAAGCCCAACCGCTTAGCTAATGCAATAGCAGGCGATCCCGTTAACCACTCCGGCAAAGTGACTTCTTTTGAGAGGCGGCACGAGCTATTAAGAGCATTCCTTTGAGATCAATTCAGCTTCTACGGTGTACAAATCATAGGTGCCTTCCTAATCCACTGCGAACTCTCCATCTGCAGCTGGGTAACAACAAAAGCCGCAAACCCTACCCGCGCCAAAGTCGTGCCTACTTTTCCATCCCCAATAAACCCCGCGACAACTTCCTTGACCTCCTTGTTCGTCAAGATCGGGACTCTGACAATCGTCCAATCCAAATCATTTTCTTTCTTAATATTCTCTCCAATAGCAACAACGTCCTTGTACGCATTGTGCGCACCAACAGCAACGCCTGTGACGAGTGCTTGGAATCTGATGTCAAACTTGTCTTCGGGCGCGGTGATTGAGGCGGTACCTGTATATCGAAAAAGCTATAAATAACGCAAACACGTCGGGAACGACATGGCGACTGGAACACACGTACCCAGTACAATGAGACGTTTGATGTTATGTTTGTGCATAATTTGGATGACGTTCTCTATGGCATGCGCAAGAGGCTGACCGGAAGGGTGGAAGGGTCCCTTCTTGACACTAGGTCCGAGTGCGGACAAGACTGCGTCTACGCCTTCCATTGCCTGCGACAGCAACTCGAGATTTGAAAGTTGACCATTTATGATGGTGACGGCGGTATTGGAGGATATATCTTGGGGTATTTTCTCGGGCGAGCGAACGTAGAGAACGAGAGACACGTCTTTGAGAGTGTCAAGAGCTTCGCGAGTGAGAAGGATCCCCACAGGGCCTGTAGCACCGAGGATAAGAAGGCGCATAGCGACTGTAGTCGGGTCAGAGAAGATGATGGTTGAAGTCAAGTTTGTTTTGAGAAGAAGAGAGTAAGTACACGGATCGAAGGCTATGACGACATGCTCATGGGCTCTATCACGATTCTCCCGTCGGTTTTCTCGCCCAATCGCCAGCTCGTTGCGCTTCTTCCTCCACATCTCTTATTTCCTGTCCGATTTCGCCTTCCTGATCAACGTCCAACTGAACCATTTCCCTTCCATACGCCCTCCCGAATCTTCCCACAAACCCATCTATTTCCGCATTCAAGTCAACAGAAACACCCGTCGCAGTCTCTATAGAACCCGCTTTAACATCTGCCAATCCACACGCAACCACCCTATCAAACCATGCCAAAGGTTCCTTCGTCACGTTCAACGAAAACCCATGGGTCGTAAGTCGATGCCGGATCTGAACGCCAATGCTTGCGACCTTGGTAACAGGATTCAAAAACACTCCAGTATTATCAGACGGAACGGGTTCAATCTGATGTGCTTCTCGTAAGTGTCGTCCGATAGTCGTTTGCATACGACAGATGTAATCACGAATACCCATTGCTGGAGTGTAACGTGAAAGGTCGAGGAGAGGATATCCAACGATTTGGCCTGGGCCGTGGTACGTCAATTCGCCTCCTCTGTTGGTCCTAACAAAGTCGGCTCCGATACTGAGTAGTCGGTTTCGTTCATCAGAAACTGATTCTTCAGTTTGTCTTCGACCTGCGGTGTAGACGGGACGGTGCTCAAGGAGAAGGAGGATGTCTTTGTGAGAGTTGTCGAGTTTTCGTTGTGCTAGTTGGAGAGAGTGTACCCTTTCCTGAAGTGCCAAGGTCCTCGCATAGGGCAAAGGTAAGGGGAATTTGTGGAAGAAAATGGGAGGAAGACTCATTGATGTTTACGTCATGCCACTGAGTACAGGGTAAGTAGAAAGTAGCTCAATAATAACATAGATAATACAACGTGCCAAGTAACGTAGTGCGAAGAGTAGCGTATGGTCAGAGAAATGAGCGTCACACAATCCAAACCGTCCCCGAAAAGATGAGAAAAAATCGTCCATATGACATGTAAGTACTATGAATCAGACGAAGGCAAACTTGATTGTCCTCGGGTAGCTCTAGGAGCTTTCCTGGGCCTCTCCCCTGGTTGTCTTTGTTGTTGTAAAAATGCTGGTCCTGCAGTAGCAGTCCCAGCTGGACTTGAAGGTTCCACACCCATTGATGACCGTTGCTGCCCACTATACCCCATCTCATCCCCACTGAGCGGATCGCTCGTCGAAGAACCATAAGTAGAAACCGTATTTCCATCAATATACCTCGGTGGTAGCTCTACAACTTCTGTGCCATCTGCATGGTACACAGTAACGGGAGCTCTTCCTCCATCGTGGTGCACAACATATACATTTGAGCGACCAGGAGCAGATTCAGATCCCGACCCTGTGTGCTCGTGTCCCGATCCCCGAGTATTCGAGTCTGTTGGTGAACGAGGTTCGCCTGGTAGAGTAAAAGGCTCGACAACGTATCCCGTACTGCCTGGGCCGCTCAACGACCCGTTGCCTGACATATGACTACCTGCACCCGGTGTAGGAGGGAAGGGGTCTATGAAAGCCCGTGTCGGCGACCGTTGCGCCAGGTCCATATAAACTGCATCCGAGCGACGACGCTGACGGAAGAAAAAGATGGCCAAGGCCCCTCCAAGGAGTAGACCGCCTATGGCGCCTCCGACACCAGCTCCTATTGCTGTCGTTGTGGATACACCATCATCTTCTTGTGGCGAACTGAAATAAGACAATAAATTGAATTGGAATTGAATGGAAAGTCCGCACTGCATACCTTTTGGAAAGACAGGTCGTGGGTCCGTTTCCACCGCTGTGTAAAGGTCCGTACGACCAGAAATTGCCATCGGCATCGACGACACTGATGAAGAACGACGACGCCCAAGACAATTGAACAGTCCAGTTCATTGATGACATTGTATCGGATGTGATGTTCCACGGAGGATGTAGAGTGGGCGCAACCTATGATAGAAAAGTTGAAAAAGACAGCTCCAAGGAAAATATGGAGGCAACTGACCGTGAAAATATAGGGCGGTGTGCCATTTTTAGGTGTCACCTGTATGTCTGTGCACTAGTTCCTTTCAGCATGGTGATTGAAATATGGGTCGACAATAATGGCCCACCTGATCAATCCAGCCGTACTGTGACAAGGGTCCGTCATGAACTACAGCTTCGACATCCAGCGGTCCAAGAGGAAAGGTTGCATTATTACAAGAGGGAGTAGAACTGTTGGCAATCACAGTATACATCCCCTGGCACCCTCCAGTGTTGCCATTCTTGTCAAACTTGCAAAATTATCAGAATTAATTTCTATGATGGACACGGGAAAACCTCACCATACAAATTTGATACTGCGCGACAAAACCGTTAGTTAATGTCCCAGCAACGTGCAAGCAGAATGGAACACGCACCAGCGTACCTGGACCAAAGGGAACTTGCCAGTCCTGCAGACGACGGTGAGCAATGGAAAAAGAAATTAAAGGGCCGCGCGCACAAAATTTAGTGAACTTCCTGCATCGACAATGAAAGGAAATACGAATGCACTGGAAATAATCGTTACAGGGGAGACGGAATTTTGATTATGCGTACTGACGAAGTGTATATTTGGAGTAGATATGGGGCGACTGGGCTAGGTCTGAAATAGGTTGTCAGTAACTGCAGCAGTAATTATCTAGATCACACACCCTGGATCACCCGCGTTCCTTGCCCAAGTTAAATGAATGGTTTCACATTGTGCTAGAGAAGTATTCAGAGGTGAAAGAGAGATAGTTGGAGTTGGTATTCACTAGTTATGGGAACAGGCACTGCTTGACCTTGAGGAGTGTAGTTGAATTCAAAGCTCTGTAACGGGTTTATTTAGCTCTGGAAGACTAGTCGAATGAAAAAACAAGTACTTGAGGAAGAAAATCTGTGATTTCAGCAAAAACTGGGCGGCATGATAGAAGTATTAAAGGAATGACAGTAGTAATGGCGGACAACATAAGGGTCGGGGGAAAAAGAAGATTTAGAGTCAGACATCACTGAGGGCAGCACGTGGCGCTAAAAGTAGCATACGAAAATCAGAGACTTTGTGAATCACGTACTCTTCTCTTCTTGCATGGATGACCCTTCCACGTCGGACGCTCCTCCGGCTCCCCACCACCTTAACCCAATCGTCGGCTTCATAATTGGACTGTCTATTATCTTGCTAGCATCTATTCTTAATGCCGCAGGTCTCAACTTGACCAAACTCGACCATGTATGTCTCATTTCTACCAACCGTTTCACCACTGAACCCTCGCTAGGTACGCACAAGCGCTATACCCAAAGCCAATCGGAAGAAAGACTGGTTGCGCCCTCTGTGGCTCTTGGGCATGTTACTCTATATGTGCGTCCCTGCTAAATTCCATGTCATCATCACTGACAGCATAGTACAGTCTATCTCAACTAATTGGAAGCACTCTCGCTCTCGAGTACATGCGTGCAGGTATGTGGAACATCATGACACGTCTCTGTCTATTCTGATTGCCCTTTAGAGTATGTCGCACCCCTGGGATCCACGTCTCTCGTGTTCAACTTTCTCTTTGCGCGTTTCCTTGTCGGTACACCCGTTACGAGCACGGACATCTACGTACGTCGCCCCGGAAACCACTAGAAACACCTATTGACATTCATCTACAGGGTACTATCATCGTCATCCTCGGTGTCATCGGTATCGTCGCGTTCGGTTCCATTAACAGCGGTCTCACGAATGAGACCAATGTCGCACATCTTACTTACCTCTGGAGAAGAGGCGGCTGGCTAGCCTTTTTCTTCATCATGACATTTGCATTACTCCTACTCCTTCTGTGCACATACAAACTCGATGCTGTGCTGACTGCGAGGTCTGACATCAGCGCGGTTCCGTTCGCTGGCTACAGCACATCATCCGAAAATTCAGCCGGGAGGAAGTCCAGCAAGGGATTTTTCTTGGACACGGTCGCTGCCGTGCAACGCATGTGGCACGGTATGATGGCTAAACTGGGCGAGTGGCTAGAACTGTGGACAGCTGCAAAGGATGACAAAACTATTGCCTGGACACTGGGAATTGGCTGGGCCTGTGCAGGTGGTGGACTGGCGGGCGGTTGTTTGGTATGTCACTCCCGTTTTCGTTCTGACAGCACGTCCTAACCGTTTGTACTCGTCTAGGTATTTGCCAAGGCTACCGTCAAGCTGCTCTCGGGTTCTTTGTCGCACGAGAACCCTGGAAATCAATTTGGACATGCAGCGCCAATCTTTACCATCATACTCTTAGCTTCTACCGCCATTCTCCAGATTATTTGTCTCAATCGCGGACTGAAAGTCTACGACTCGACGCTCGTCGTTCCCGTGTTTTATGGTGTCTACACTGCTACTGGATTCTTAAATTCCTTGGTAGGTCGCTTTCTTACTTTTTCCGACTGTAGACTAAAATCTCTCCAGGTGTTCAACGACGAAGTGGATGCATATCAATCTTGGACCCTATTCCTCATATTCGTCTCCATCTTGATCTTAATCTCAGGCGTTGTGCTCCTGACACACAAGAAACCGGAACCAGGCGCAGCTAAATCTGCTAATTCAGTATCCTCGGTGCCTTTATCGAGAGTACGAAACAGAAAGGTATCCAAAACCAAAACTGATGACGACGAAGACCCAGAAGATCCGAATGATGAGCACGCAGCAGGAGAGGATCAGGTACTGTGGGGCGTTGGTGAAGTCAGCGATGGCGAGGATGAAGGAGAGGATGAAGATATTGATCATCACCAGCATCCCTTGCAGACGCACCGGACAAGTGTTGCTGCTAGGAGTACGAGTAGATTCGACGCTCATGGTGAAGAAGGGCGTGGATTAATGAATGCAGATGGTGTTCACGATCAGGATGACGACGCTGAGGCCCAAGTTGACCGACATCGAGGTCGTGCAGCGAGCAATGGCTTCAAGGACGATGAAGAGTTTGGACAATGGACTGGGGCACGATGAATTTGAATCTAGACGCATAATGACCATTTACTTGTACATGTCTTCGATCCTAGCTAGTACATCATCCTGCATTACTTATAGTACTATAGTTCACTCTAATATATTGTACATACGGAAGCAGAAGTTCAAGTTGTAGCGCAACCATTTGATCTTCTCCTTTCTCACAGACCATCGCCATCGCCGACGCGTCGACACTGCCAGGCAGAATGCACAAACGTCAGGCCGGTTCCAAGTAGTAATTCTGTTCTCGTTTCCGTACACGGCTCCTTCCTTGGTTCCGCTTGCGTCATGCCATATGACCGATCCGAGCTCCTTGGCTTTGGTACTTACTCGCCGCCATTAACCCGCAGTCTCATCTTTCTTCCCTTCTTCTTCCATGCCAAAGTTCAATAGTCCACTTCCTCAGCCCTTGCCTAAAGAATGTGCAAAGGCTGCAAAGATATGTGCGTCATCTGGTCCGTTGCGTCATATGTCAGTACACTAATCTGAAATCACATCCAGTCAGATCCTTTGTAGACAGCGGTAATAACGGGCTTGATGGAGTCATCCCTCGGTCCATCATAGAAAATGCAAAGGGATTCGCTATATTCACAATATTCAAAGCTGGGTTCTTGTTTAGTGCGAGAGCAGGTACAGGAGTGGTCATTGCAAAGTTGCCGGATGGAAGTAAGTCGATGTCAAAGCTGTCCGAGTGTTCGGTTTTCAAGTACAACTTTTTCGGAATTTAGCATGGTCAGCACCCAGTGCTATTGGAACAGCAGGTATAGGACTCGGTGGCCAGGCAGGCGCAGAAATGACAGATTTCTTGATTGTGCTCAATTCCAAATCTGTGAGCTTTTGTTCAACCTCTTCTTTTGCTGAAATCTGACAGATGCCTAGGCTATCGTAAGATTCTTTGTCCTAGAACTTTTTCTTTCCATTCACGCTCTTCCAGAAATCATTCATGGCCGCAGGATCTCTAACTCTTGGAGGAAACGCCAGCATTGCTATCGGGCCACTCGGTCGAAACGGGGAAGCTACTGGTGCTCTAAACACAAATGGCAAAGTCGCAGCCATGTACAGTTACTCCAAGACTCGAGGTCTCTTTGGTGGTATCTCGATAGAAGGCTCTGTCATTGTCGAACGACAAGATGCAAACGTGCAGGCTTATCAAAACGACCAAGTATCGGTCAAACTTTTACTTAGTGGTGCTATTACCCCTCCACCCTGGGCCAAAGTGTTGACTGATACCATCGAAGCATGCACTGGGCTTCCAGGTAACAGGAGATGGGTTCAAGATGGTCCTAGCTTAAGCCCCAGTGGCGACTATGCGTTTGGTGGTGTAGCGAGCCCTGGTGCGATCACTCCCAATTCTATGAATCGTAAATTGAAAAAGGACAAGTCGCCTTATCCTCCGCCCTCGTGGGGTGAACAAAAGGAAGGAGGCTCCTATTTCAATTCAACAGACAGCTTGCATTTCGGGACGCCGCGGAATGGTACTACCCCATCTTCGACAAGGGTGGAAGATCCATGGAATGATTCGACGTCGAGGTTTGATACGAGGTTTGAATCAGACTTTCTTCCAGAGGAAGAGATTAGGAAAAAAGCACATCGAATGACTCTTTCGCTGGGAAATAAACCGAGTACAAGCACGAGTAACGATTCTCTTGATCCTTTCAACTCGTCATCATCTCTTGGTCATCAAAGATCAGTCAGTTTGGCTTCGCCAATGACAAGGTCGTTTCCCTCTGCGTCGTTGAATCCTTTTGCTCAGCCCGATGAGACATTGTCACCACCGAGTTTTTCCAAATCTAATTCTCAGCCTTATATTGCTCCTAAACCAGAGCTGGCAAAGCCTCTGTTGCCTCATGAAGGTGTTGGACGTGCAATTGCCCTGTATGATTTCCAAGCGGCCGAGGTTTGTCTCTGATTCATTTCTTTTGGTCCTTCTGACTTGTGTCTTTGTAGCCTGGAGACCTCGGTTTCAATAAGGGCGAGGTCATTGTCATTACTGAGAAGAGCGACAGCATTGATGACTGGTAGGTGTCTACATCATTCGTGCTAGAATTGTTAATCATCTGTTGCGTGCAGGTGGACTGGAAAGATTGGCGAACGCAAGGGAATATTCCCTGCCAACTTTGTAGAAGTCGTGTAAACCCATTTCCTTGTCTAAAATGAAACTCCACTGTATTCTACTGCAACTGTACATTGAACCTGCTACCTCATTCACTCATAATATTTACGTCTATATATCTATCTGTATGGCATTACAGAAATAAATATCTGGTGTTTACCTATGGCTTCAGCAGACTTAAGAATCCTGGAAGGACTGTTATGAGGAGGGATTGACGATATGTCTATTGTTTTTAATTTATGAGAGTATATAATGTAGATAAACCTAGCAAGATATTTGAGCATCCAGGACGCGTTTAAGAGAGTAACATACTCACCCATTCCCAAAGCACAACCAAAGACTACCGTGCGCGACAAATGACCTCTCCAGGAAGCTTCAATAACAGAGCCTCGCGTGCTTCCAACCACTGGTGCTCTTTGCTTCTCGTCTTGACCACCGCAATCTCCCCCATCCTCAAAGGCTGTATCTGTTGTGCCCTTCTGCCCGAACAAAGCAACCTAATCTCTGCCAGGTCCATGTACACCCGTTTACTAGGTTTGCTTATAAGCTCCATGTTGTTCAGTACAGGTCGGTTGTCGCGGTATTTGAGATCCGCCCATATACGTTTCTGAGCCTCTGGGACTTCGTTGAACTGTTCTGGGGAAGCCAACTCGACAGTGCCGCGGGTGAGGTTTGAAACGAAACCAGTACGGAGGAGAATAGACATGATGCCCAAATTTTGGGTGTTGTGGTCTACAACGATTTTTTGGTGACGAGCACGAAAGGCATTTTGAAGGCGTGCACAGAGGTCGTGAGGCAAAGGCATGGCTGCAAAGAGAGAGTTGGTACACGAAGTAAACCGATTGGAGACACGTACCAGCTGGTCGTTCTCCAGAAAATTTGGATTACCTAAGTCGTCAACTTTTTTGGCGGACGCGTCGAGCATGTCGCTCACGGCAACGACAAGCACTGTCCTTGGAAAACGAAAATCACGCAAACAGGATTATGTTCTTCAGCTAGCTTCTAGTCCAGAGCCACAGGATCTTACTGCACCCTCGGATTCGGATTTTGAACCTGCACCCACCAAAGCTGCTCCACGACCCCTTCTGATCAACGGAACCCTCGTCTCTGATACCAAACAGCGTTATAAATGTACATTTGAAGGGTGCGACAAGGCATACGCAAAGCCATCTCGTCTAGAAGAGCACGAGCGTTCGCATACAGGAGAAGTAAGCTCAGGCGATAGGCGCATTTCCGTTTTCTGACATTACTTCTCAGCGACCGTTCGTGTGTAGTACTTGCAATAAATCATACTTTCGAGAAAGCCATCTTCAAGCACACCAACGTAGTCATCTTCCGGATTCTGATAAACCCCTAGTCTGCTCAGAACCTGAATGTTCCAAGAGATTTTGGACTCAACAACATCTGCGTGCGCATCTTGATTGGCACAAGGGCGCAAAGCCCTTCAAAGTATGTTTTGCTCCGAAACTCTGCATGTCATTTCTCTGAATTTCGGACAGTGCACGGAACCTGATTGCACAGAAGTCTTTGCAAAGCACCATCAACTTCGTACGCACATATGCACAGTTCACGCTCCTCCCGGTACCAAACCCTACCGTTGCGAGCATGAAGGGTGCGACAGGTCTTTCTCCACAAATCAACACCTACGCACACATATGAAAGTCCATAACGGTGAGTACTTAGCGATGTATCTCCAGTGAATTTCTCTAACATCTTGTACAGAAAAGCGCTACACATGCGTCCAAGCTTCATGTGCACCTGCTCCAGGTACCGAACCGACATACTACTCTACTTGGACTGCTCTCCAGCACCATCTTCGCACTGCTCATCCTCCCACTTGTCCTCATCCATCTTGTAACGGACGTACTTTTACCGCTCAGAAAGGTCTGCGTGCGCACCTCAAGCTACATCAAGAACGCGAACTAGAGGCACAGCTCGAAGCTGCAGCCGCGGGCTCTGACTCAGAAGACGATTCTCCTCCGAAAAAGAGGCGCCGAGGAGGTGAGATTGGGCGTGACTGGAAATGTGAGGTCCTAGGATGTGGAAAGGACTTTAAATCGGTATGTTGGTTGCTTCTTATTGCGGTTCTGGTCGATTGAGGTCCGTATGTAGAGTAAAGCACTGCAGACACATAACAAAGTCACTCACCTTGGCAGAAGGGATTTCGTCTGCCCGCACGAAACTTGTAAACGTGCCTTTGGATACAAGCACTTGCTTCAACGCCACCTCGCCAAAGTACACAAGTCGGGTTCTGGTTCTGAGGTTTCCTCTGAAAACGACGGAGAGGATGATGAATCTGGCTCTGACGACAACGACGGCGCTAAAGGCGAATCCCACTTCGACTTGAGCATCGATGCAATTACTGGCAATGCTTACGCTTCGCGCGCCAAAGATCGTCTGAAGAACCTCAAAGCTATTCAATGTCCCTATCCAGACTTTGACACCATCTCGTCCAAAACTGTACCCAACACTGGAGAGAGCAGTAGTCGGCCTGGGGGAAGCAAAGTGTCTGCTTGTCAATTTGTATTTAGTCGGGCGTACGACCTCCGCCGGCACTTACTTGCTGAGCATCATATTGACGCGTCTAAAGAGAGCGTCGATGCATGGGTTGCAAAGGCCAAGGCTGCAGCAGGAGCTGGTCGATAGATTCACATTTCTTGGTCCTGAGATACTCTTCAGATACCTACATTAGATTCTTCTCTTATGCCATAGCTCACTGGCAGAATTTCTTTCCCCGGATTGTTTTCGCAGTAGTTTGGAAGGCATTTTAATTATTGTGATAAGTTAGTGTCCAGTTTTGTAATAGAAATGTAGTCTTCACCCGCCTACCTCAGACTGATAACGCCTCCATACACAATCCCAAGCACGATTCCCAATATACCGAAAAGCAACCAGAAGATGCCTTCAGGATCTACCCGTGTACAAGGACCTTTGGACACGGCCTCGTTCAACGCAGCCTGAACACCCCGGGCCATAACATCCATCCCAAAGGTCCTTCTTGCCCTCTCCTTTGCTCGCTCAGTCAATCTAATCCTGTCCTTTTCAGAAAGCGACGCGATTTCATAGAGAGCAGATGCCCAGATATCCGAGTCTGCAGGTTTTAGCCAGCCTACAGCTCCTTTTAGATCCTTGTCCTCAATACTGAGATCAGGTGAATAATCAACAGATGAAGATGAAGCAGAATCCGAGTCGATGGACGTGGGACCTAGGGATTCGACGGGGCCACCTTCACCAACTGCTAAGACTGGAAGGCCTGCGCACATTCCTTCAACTGGGCCTATACCGAAATGTTCATTGGTGGGGGTGTATAAAAGAGCTATCGAGGGTGAAGATAGGAGATATGTTCGTTGCAAAGTAGTGAATGAGAGCAAGAGAACCACGTCTGCGTCGTCTGGCCGCGAGGAAGTCAAATTTGTTGGAGGAACTGGGAGGTTGTCTACAGAAAGCTTGGAAGATGAAGAGGAAGGAGTGGCAACTCTGTAGGTGAGGTTATATGACTTGATAACATCAACAAGGGAAGAAAGAGTTTGGATATTATCGGCGAGACGGGGATCATAACCACCTAGTTTATTTAATGTTAAAACCGTGGACTGAAAGACTAGGGAGGGACTCACCAGCTATGACAAGTCTCAAACTCTGCAGTTCCGCATTACCCTTTACTTCTTCTCGCTGTTTCAATTTAGCGAATGCGTGGGCTGCTAGTGCAAGGTTCTTTTTTTGTTCAAAACGATTGAGAGAAACGAGTGTTGGTCGGGAGCTGTGCTACCATTAGTGCCGTTCGGAGAAGAAGTATGCAACACTCACGAAGAAATGGCCTTGACATCTGCATCGTCCAGATCCGCTTTGGTCTCATACGCCTGAATATTAATACCCGGATACACAACCTTCGGAACCGTCCTTATACTAGGAAAACTAGCCTTGAAAACACGTCTCGAAAACCTTGAATTGGACAGAATAACATCCGACTGTCGTGTCGTAGTCTCTTCCCACCAGTCCATCGGATATCTATACACCCGTTTCAACAAGGGAGGTTTGGGGCGCTTAGCTGGATCTTCTATAAACACTCCATTCGCCAACAACTTGTCAGGAAAGTGACAGTAAAACACAACGTGTGTGCCAGACAACGCTCGAAGGAATGGAACGCAAGTCGATAGTTGGTCCACGAAAAAGACATCATAAGTCTTTTCTTTGCTCTGAACGAGGCTCAGAATTGTCCTGGTCAAATGTAATTGTCGTAAATGGGCTAAAAGGATGTGGAATTTGCCCAAGACATTTCTGGGGAAAGGAGGGGCGATGTGATAGACTTTGAGAGTGCCATCTTTGGTTTCTTCAAAGCAACGGTCGGGGTCGTGGTGAGATGTGTATATGTCGACGGTATGTCCGAGATTTTGCAGTCCAAGAGCAGTGTCAACAACTAGTCTTTCAGCTCCCCCTACGAGATGTAAGACAAACTTTACTGTTTACACAATGTTTTCGTACCTATTCCGAGGTCTGGATGGAGAAATGCCACCCTCATTGGCATTGTAGTGATGGTAATAAAAGTCGTGTCGTGGACGTGTCATTATCACGCGCGTGTTTATACAGTATACAGAGCTCATCTTCCGTCATTTCTAAGTACATAGTCTATATCAATGTAAAGGAGTACAGTGCACGCCTATTGGACAGGGTTTCCATCCCGAGCTCGAATCAAGGAGACGCCAACCTGGAGCGGAAACCCGGGCTAGAGGTGCCGGCTGTCTCGATACGACTTCATCCACAGCCTCTTCTTCCACTAGTTTGGTCGATGATAGCACATTAAGACGTTCGTTCATCACTGATATATCTTCTGGTGTCCAGACCTGCAATGAATCTTTGTTTGAGATAGACCAAAGGAAAAAAAGACGCGGTTGCATACGGCGGTAGTGACCTTGACCGGCGGCTGTAAAACAGCTAAGGCATTTTCTAGGTCCGAATCACCGTTACACAAAGACTCGAGAAGAGAAATAATCCTGTCCAAAGACATGAGTTCCTCAATCTTGTTTGGATGGGCATGAACTCACGTCTCGCGCGTCTGCGCCGTTTGTTCTGATCCGGGCTCGAGAGCAGTTATCAACGATGCTACGGTATCCAATTTAAGGTCGGCATCTGGCATCTCGCTGTCATCGACAGCGAGTGTGTCAATTACCCAATTTAACCACCTCGCAATACCCATGCAATATGAGGAGTCGTTGTTCGATGATTCGGTCACTTTCTCCGATTCATTGGGACTCTTGTTAAGGAGTCGGACTAGCATACGGCTGACAAGAATGGAGGCAAAAATTGGATGAAGACTTTGCACATGTGTTAAGAGTGACGTCCATATTTCCACAGAAGACTTTGGTGGTGAGAAGGAGTCTGAAGGAAAGACTCGTTTTCTGTAAAGCGTTGCGGTCAGCGGGAATAGAGCAAATGCACTGAAGAAATTTACTTTTTCGACAAAGCAACTAATCCACCCTTTTCCAGCAAAGCATCACTGAGAATTTCCAAAGCCCATCTCTCTTTTGCATCTTGGTCGCTAGCCTCCGCATTCTCGAGCATATGCGTCGTGTTCCAGCCAAGCTCCCCCGTTACAACGTCTGCCGCAACTTTGGCTTCTGCTATCCACTTGTCCACATCTTTGAATACCGTAGCAACCTCTTGCTTATGTTGCTTTCTTAACGAAGTATCCCGAGTAATCAGTTTGAAAAGGGTCTTGTACTGTTTAAGAACAGGGTCGACGGGACGCAGAGTGATGTCCTTGGATTGCGAGGCGGTAGATGGATTGAGGGTAGGTAACCAGTAATTGTGTAGAAGCCAAGACATCGACTGGATCGGAGAATAAGTATCTAGAAAGAGGCAAGCACTCGTATCCTCACCTGTCTTGCACCCTCTCGGAGTAGCTCCAAACTAGGAAGATCCTCATGGGTAGCGGCATGTCTAAGTTCAACTAGCCATAGGGGCAGTCCAAGTTGCCCAGCAATCGCTGCTATCGACCTCGCATATATGCCTGATTGCAGAGGGTCGACCAAGCCATTTACTAGACGAATTAGCGCAGACGCATAGCTCTGCCTTAAAGACAATGATGGCAAATTCCGAGGCGAGCTTGAGTCTTGAACCAATACAACGAGCAAGGCCAAAGTTGACTCCAATGCATGTGGAAGAGAAGTGATTGTTCTCCAAGCTGAAAGCTACAAAAAGTGGTTAGTGCAGAAATTGATCAACAGTAAATGCGCGAGAATACCCTATCAATCGCGAATCTTTTAGAATCAAGGTCATTTTCATCTCCAAATGTGGCTGCGCATACTTGGTCCAGCTCGGCCAGAGAAGCCCATGGTACTCGACGCGGTAGCCTCATCTTTGCAGGAAGTTTTTGAAAATTATCTTATCTGCTTACGACCACGTGATCTTACGCGTGTTTGATCCCATCAATTTGATCAAAAGTTAGAATTCGGTAAGTTGACTTCGACCATTGACACTTCCTCGGAATCAGCGCTTTAGCCATGCCCCTAGACCTTCGAGGTAATATAGCAGTTGGCGGGATTGCTTTTTATGTGCCAATTGTTGCTATATCTCTCTACTATCACGCGCGATATTCATTCAGAAGGGACGCGGGCTTCTTTTTCACTTGCCTCTTTGCTCTAAGTTGGTATCTTCTTTGTCTCGAATTTTATATGCAACACTGACACGAGCTATCAAAGCACGACTAACTCAAGGTGTTTTGATCGTGGCAGCAGAATTGATCGAACATCCATCCGTAGGCCTGTTCATCGCGGCCTATGACCTCTTCCCTACTAGTTTGGCTTTGCTAGATCTTGCGTTCCTTGGATTTTTGGGACTGGCGTATGTCTTCTCAGAACTCTGTTCCAGTTTTTGACTCATATGGGTACAGTGGTCAAGGTTCTTATAGCGAATACACGCGGACGATGCGAATATTTCGAGGGGCTGGGATACTGCCAATTGTCGCATTGGCGCTCTCAATAGCTGGAGGCATTCTCGGAACACCCGTCAACCCGGATAACGATACAGGTTTGCTGCTACGGCGCATTGCTGCTGGAGTGTACGGAGGAATATGGGTGGTTTTGGTTTTGATTACATTTATGTGCTGGTCCCATCGTCATAGTATGCGATGGTACAGGAGACAGGTACGCTTTGTCACCTGTTACAAGATGCTTGCGTACTGACTCGAATCCTCCTGTAGCTCTTAATTGGTGTGACAATTGCCCTTCTTCCCCTCGGCGTAAGGACTGCCTATGCTATCCTCCACGCTTGGTCCTCATCGGATATCTTCGGTAATGATCCTTCCCCCAACCCTAATCTGGCACGCTTCAATCCCATCACTGGAGATTACATCGTTTATTTGGTTATGGGCCTTGTAATGGAATACCTATGCTGCTTGATCCTGCTGTTCTCTGCCTTCTACATGATGCGACAACGCCACCGTTCATATTACCCCAGACAATATTAAAATAGGAGGGATATGTTTCTCTTGGGTTTCGACGAACATTTACTGATATCTATTCATGAACTCTTGATGCTTACGAAGTGTAGGTAGTTTGTACTTACTGTAGTATTTACCTGTTTTACCTTTGCTTAAAATTTCAACAATGCTAACGGGAAATAGATGCGAGAACTAGCTTCTTGTTATTAGTGACAGTAGATATAGAGCACAGTAGATATGTAGTATGTATGAACCACATAGTCAAGCATTTTCCAAGCTGCAAAAGTTGCAGTAAAATGGAAGACGCTCCGGCTTAATTGGGTTCTAGAAAGGCTTCCTCTCCCCATAAACCCGATACCCTTGACCACAGTCGATGAATCGACGGCAAAGAGTTGCCAGACAAACGAGCCCAGCTGGATGAGGGTAAAGAAATTGGTTGAAAAAAAAAAATTGACGTGGGAGAAAAGGAAGAAATAGGCAGGCAACTTGACTTAGTCATGAATGATGTCATTGCACTATAAGAGGTTTCTCGGGAAGCCGGATGATATCGAATGCTCCCCCGTCTTTCTGCAACTCTCAGGCATCTCATTCGACCCATTGGCTACAGAGCAATGACTACACATAACACTAACCAAGCCTGCTGCTCCATTCCCCCTGTTCAGTCAGACTACTCGCCCGTAGGTTCGTTCAAGCCCCTAGGCAAATTTAACAAAGTCTATGTGACTGGCCCGGCTACCTCTACCAACGCCATCGTCTGTGTATACGATATCTTTGGGTAAGTTTAGGCTACTACTAGACGTTCTTTTCAGTAACTCAGCGCGCCAAGCTACTTCCCTCAGGCATGTGTCTTTGGACGCGTCGCGGTCAAATCTCTGTTAGACTCATCTTTCTGTAGACTCAACAAGGCGCAGACCTTCTCGCGAAGACTCTGGACACTACCGTATACATGCCAGACTTCTTTGAGCCCGATGGCCCTTTCCCGATTGATAAATTTCCTCCTTCAACCGATGCAGACAAGCAAGCCCTTCAAAACTTCTTTGGCGGGATTGCAAACCCTCCCGAGACCGTCAAGAAGCTCACTGCTTTTGGTGAGTTTTTGAAGAGCAATGGTGCCAAAAAGGTTGGTGTGTATGGCTTTTGCTGGGGTAAGCATTATGCCTACTATCAACTGTGATAGTGTTTGATGCGTGAATGCAGGCGGAAAAGTGACGATTTCAGCTGGAGGAGAGGGCTCACCCTTCTCTGCTGTCTCCATTGTTCATCCCGCGTAAGACAAGAATCTGGAGAGCTGCATAGTATTCTGACTATCTTCAAATTTAGGATGTTATCTGGTCTGGACGCAGACAAGTTGACCGTGTGTAGACATTTGCGTCAATACTAACGTCTTCTGATTTTGAGACAGGTCCCCCTGGCTATGTATATCTCTAATGATGAGCCTGTTGATGAGGTGCGTGTGTAAAATAGATCTTGATGATTGTATCCAAAACGTCATTCTTTTTCCAGTATGAGAAAATCATCAAGACACTCGAAAGCAAACCTTTCGCATCTCAATGTGACTACAAAAATTATTCTAATATGTAATCTGCTTCTTGTCCATATTTAGCCGGTATCTGACTTCTTTACAGGTTCCACGGCTGGGCTGCTGCTCGAAGTGACTTGAAGAATGAGGAGAACAAGAAAGAGTACGTTGGCATAAATTCATCACCCTATCTTTGCTCATCTTCCCTTCAGGTACGAAGACGTCTACAACAAACTTGCGACCTTCTTCAAGAAGACTTTGGCTTGAAGATAGCAGCAGGGAACTGCTCCGTGGACAGAAGTAAACCAATGTAACAATATATACGGATGAATAACACAGAATGTCGACATGGAATCCATCAGACAAAATCGAGCAGCTTTCCGGCGTAGTTGTTCTGAACTTTGAATAACCAGAAAGGGCCAACAGGATCGCCTAGTTAACAAACTAAGAGGGCGTCAACGAAAATTGACAAGGTTAAGTACCTTCGTCATGGTCTCTAGTCGAGTAGTTGCCTATGATGCCCATGGCACTCTGCGCATTCCCCAGTTGTATGCCATGCGAGCACCACTGCATACGTCCGGAGTGACTCATTCCCTGAATCGTATCATACTGGTTCTTCATCGGAATCTGACAGCACAGCGAAATGGATGAAGGCTCACAAATCTCCAACGAATAGTCCCATCTTCTGCAACTTTCACATGACCCTCGATATTAGCTTCCGGTCCAGTCAATCCACGGGACTCTCCAGCAAAATATAGCGTAGGATACAGCGGATGAGAGGAAGATTCTCCTTGGGCATCGTAATTATCGAAATGGAATTGGTCGCGAGATATTAGATGAAGTTTGACTTCTATGAGTCGCGTAGCTTCACGGAAACGGCTATCCTTGAAAAAAGAGGGATTGCGAGGACCACCAGCAATATTGGCATACTGTCGATGTATCATGTACTTAGATCACGACAGGAGAAAACAAGAAAAGAAAAGTACATTGAAGGCTTGATCTTTCTGTTAGTCAAATGCAGACAGTGTCGGTGTACGGGAACGTACCAAATAGATCACGGTAATCCATGAAGCATACATATCGCCTCCAGGACCCTACACGACTTTGAGATAAATTATAAAAGAACAAGCTTATCACCACCACCTTCAACCCCAGCCCAATCTTCGCTCCGATGGCAATCAGGCGCAGAGAATGCACGTGTAGCCTCCAGACCCAGAGGAGGCATTGTGGTGAACCAGGCTTCTGGTAATTCTCGAATATTCATCACGATAACATTCACGAGAGCTTCGACGTGAACCCAGTTGATACTTTGATCAGGGAAAAATGGACCCCAATGATTATCCGCACCGTATCGTCTAAAATCATACACGAAGCAGCGGCTGTCCGTTCGTCGGTCCGTCAAGTGTGCGTCGGTTTCACTTGGATCGTCAAAATTATGGGTCAAGGTAATATAGGAACGCATTCGCGAACACAGTTGAGCTTCGTTGGGGAGATTTGGGAGCTGGAGAATCATAGATTCACGAAGGACGCGATCAAGCCATAGAACATTCAGAGAAGGTTTGCCATCTAGTGAAACAGGGAGAGCATCTTTAATGGCAGAAACAAAGGTTTCCAACATGCGTCGCCTTTCACGGACATGTTCAACTGGTTCCCAGCGATAACAAAATGCAATTATCTCCGCTTCGCTCCGGTTCTGAACTTCAGTTTTCCAGTCGATCTCAGATGAGCTCGAGGACACTGTTTCAGTGAGACGGTGAGCTCTTTGTGGATCGTCATAATTAGCAAGCATGAGTTGTCGCCACAAGTAAGAATCTTTGGAGTATACGAGGTCACGAAAGAAGGTGCTGGTCCTGGAGAAACTGGCTACATCTCTAGGGTCGCAGTAGACAAGGATATGCTGAACCAGTTCTGTTGGAAGGAGAAACCAGAAATTTTGAGCGGACATGAAGAAGTCGAGGGGAATAACATCCCAACTTCTGATAACGACACCGGGGAACAAGGTAAACCGTAAAATAGGTGCACAGCCCTTGTTACGCCTGATACTCTAACCATGAGGTCGGTGCTACTCCTTTCGCTCGTGTCCTCTTCATTGGCTATTCAGCTTCCCTTCAAGGTTCCATTCTTCCAGAATCGCTTCTCAGCAGAGGACGACGACTCTGTACACGAGACCCCAAGAATCGCAATTATTGGCGCGGGTGCTGCTGGTTCCTCTGCTGCATTCTGGATCTCCAAAGCTCAGGAGCGTTTTGGCGTGAATGTAGAAGTTGATGTCTATGAAAGAAGTTCTTATATTGGGGGACGTAAGTCATCGTACTTTTTGAATTTTTGTCTACTTGAATATCGGTTGCAATTAATAGGGAGCACTACTGTTTTCCCCCATGACGACCCCAGCTTTTCGCCAGTAGAACTCGGTGCTTCCATCTATGTCCAGTCTAACAAGAATATGGTCAGAGCAGCGGAAGCTTTCAATCTCTCTACGAAGCCTTTTGACGATGAGGAGGGTACCTTCGGCGTTTGGGATGGCGAGCAGGTCATCGTTCAGGTGGGTTTCCTTTCGCAAATCGTCGATATCTCTCAATCTCAAAGTGTGGTTAAAGAGTGGTGGTGGTTGGTGGGATACACTCAAGCTTGTTTGGAGATATGGATACACGTCTCCGAGACGCGTAAATTCGATGTGAGTTCCCTTTACTGGTTCATGAGATGCCAACCAACTTAATCTACACTTTCATCTAGTGTTTCAGACACTGTCAAGCAATTTGTAACGCTTTACTCTCCTCATACTCCAAAATGGGACAATATCACCGGTCTGGCCTCTTCCTTTGGATGGTTAGACTTGGTCCAGACCACGGGGGCAGATTACCTTGTTTCCCAAGGTGTATCTAGAAAATATACCTACGAAATTGTGGAAGCTTCAACTCGGGTTAACTATGCTCAGGTTTGACTTCTCTCGACTTTCGTGGAATTCATACTGAATTGAGTAATAGGACATTGACAAAATCCACGGGTTGGAGGGCGTTGTCTCTATGGCTGCCGATAAAGCGACATCAATTCAAGGTGGAAATTGGAAGGTGTTTGAGAAATTCCTGGATTCTTCCAAGGCCAATGTCTTTCTGAACACCACTGTGAGTTGCTTCCTTCGGTGCTTCGGTTCAGGGGCTAAATTTTATTTTTAGGTATTCAGCATTTCTCAGACCTCTTCTTCGTCTCGACCGTGGCTGGTGACTAGCGAGAAAGGATCTACCCGCTACAAAGGTGTAATTATGGCAGCTCCTTTCCATCAAACTGGAATCAAACTTCCCTCTGCTCTCGCTAGCCAAATTCCTGAACAACCTTATGTGCATCTTCATGTCACTCTCCTTGCCACCACTGCACCACACATGAGCACCGAGTACTTGAACCTCCCCGCGAACTCAAAACCACCTTCAATGCTTCTGACAACCTGGGAAGGCGCTCGTCAGGGTTCAAAGGCTCCTGAATTCAATTCAATTTCGTACCATGGTAAAATCAACGAAAGCGAATGGGTCGTCAAGATATTTTCTATGGAAGCAGTTTCGGACGAATGGCTGAACAAGATATTCGATGGACAAATTACTTGGGTATATAGGAAAGAGGTAGGTCTTCTACGAGGCTTCTAGAAATCATCGTTAAACTTCTCTGTAGTGGGATTCCTATCCAGTTCTTCCACCTACAACCGAATTCCCACCCGTGAAACTCGACACTGGCTTCTACTATGTCAATGCTTTTGAGCCATTCATCTCTACCATGGAGACGGAGACGATCGCTAGTCGCAATGTCGTTGATCTTCTCCTTGCTGAGCAATTCAGGTCCAGTATATGCGGGGCCAGAATCTCCGCCTCTGAACACGAGGTTCATAAATCGGACGACGACAGTTTTGTCTTTGGATGGGATTGCTAAATGTAGTTTAGATCTAATGCTTTATTTTCTAGTCAGTGATGCTACTTATGCTTTGTAAACGTCCTCCATCTTTTCAACTCGTTCAACAGCGAAATCAGAGATTTATTGCAGAAAATAACGAAGGATAATAGAAAATGCTTTGAGTCTATCTGTTGTTATGTTGTACATCCTGGAAGCCCGAGTACTACAGATCGGAAGAAGCTGTTACATTGTGGATATTAAGAAATAGAGGATCGGTGCCCGTAGGCATCCAGACTTTTGGGGTTGTTTATAATGACATTAAATTCTTAAATCATTCAGCTTCTCCATTGGTAGGTTTCTCTTCTACAGTGGAGAGCCCGTTGGATTCTTTAGAATGAGCGCTACTCTGCAGGTCCCTATGAAGACCTGTCTCGGGATGACCATGTCGATCACCCGCAGCGAAATGGAGTGGGCCGTTGTATGGCGTAGCGAACCCATCTGTAAAGTCACGGCGAAGTTCAATGTAGTCTGTGGCAAACTCTCCAATCTGAAAACCAATGATCAGGGACTAGACGATTCGTGATAGATTTTAGCAAACGTACCTCAATTTCGTCCATACCGAGTTTCTCACTCTCAGGCGTACCACGAAGGTGTAAACCAGGTATCATGTCGATACCCTTTGCAATAGCTGCCGTAACGACAAAACTATACGCAGTGGCCGCACAAATATAGGCGAATTGGATGTAGAGCTGCTTCCAGTTATGGTCCATGAAACCGCCGGGGTTGGAATTAACTCCATCGAGAGAAATAATATCTGTAGTACCGAAAAACGCGTTCAAAAGTAGACCAATCATTCCACCAACGGCGTGTTCGGCGAAAAGATCAAGGGCGTCATCAATTCGAAGAAGAAATTTAACTAGGGGTCACAGTCAATTGGAGAGTTGAGAAGAAAATTCAGAGTACATACTCTTCGTCGCAAAGTTACACAAAGCTCCTGAGAGGACTCCAATGATAACAGAAGCCCAAGGGTGGACGTAACCCGAGGAAGGGGTGGCTAGAAGCTAGATCAGGTACAATTCAAAGTAATCATGGCGATTGAACTTGCCTGCGACTAGGCCAGCAATAGTACCGGAACAGAAGCCGACCATGGACCAATGCCTTTCATATCGATAATCTAGCAAACACCAGACCATTCCTGCAAAAGCGGCAGCCAACATCGTGTTCCATACAGCCATGATAGCACGCAAGTTTGCTCCAAATGCACTTCCACCATTGAATCCTAACCATCCGAACCACAGCAGGAAAGTACCCAAGCTGACCAAAGAGACATTGTGAGGGCGGAAGTTGATCAACTCCTTTTCTTGTCTACGACCAAGAACCCAGGCGAAGGCTAGTCCACTGACACCACTTCCAATTTCAACAGGTCCGCCACCTTCGTATCCGATGTCAGTTGAGGAATTTACGCTATAATGACGAAATCCTCACCTGCGAAATCCAAGACACCCCAGGTGAACTAGAAGCGGAAATATGATAATGATAAGCGCATATCGTGTGCCAGTAAACTGTTAAACTTACACCCCAACCATTTGCGCCCCAAGGCCAACATGCCAAAGGACAGTAAACCAATGTCACCCAGACAAAAGTGAAGACCATGGCAGGAAGCATTCGTCCTCTTTCGGCGATACCACCCAAGAGAATACAAACAGTGACACAGACGAACTCCATCTGAAAGATTTCTATCAGCAATTCAGTGACATCACGGTGTTGAGCGATAACAAACCTGGAAGAAGCTATAGAGAAGTTCTGGAATCAAAGGTGAACCAGGTGACTCGTCCCCAAGGACCTTCATAAGTCCGAAGTTGCGAAGATTGCCAATGTATCCATTTGTAGCAGAGGACGAAAAAGCCAGCGAGTAACTTGAAGCCGGTCAGAGTTTGTCAAGTCGAACAGCGCTTTTACTCACCCCCAGAAAAACCACTGAAAGATTGTGACCGCATTCCCGGCAGCGACAACCCAAATCAGTGAAACTAGAAGCAAGCTAAGAAATAGCGGGATCTTGATGAAAACGCATCAGACTTACGAGCACTCTTTCTACGGGCCAAACCAGAGTAGAGAAAGGCTGCAAAGAGAATATCCAGTCTCGCGTAACAGGGAAGTGGAGAAGCACCGTACCTAGGCCTGGAATCATCAACAAGACCATAGCACCTGCGACGATGATAAAGGCGATGTCTCCGCGATCATATCTATACGACGAGCTTTAGAGAGCTGTTTGGACGGGAAATGATATACGAACTGTGGGTCGGCGCCTGGAAATCGCTATTAGCGAAAGAAAAGGAGTGACTGAAATGCAGCACTTACGACGTCCTAGCTGTCTCTCGGAGAGGGAATCCATCAAAAAGTGAAGAAGCAAGGAGGTTTGGAGAACCCTTTAAGTGGCGCTGATCCTTGAAGGGCCAGTTACGTCGCAGTGGAGTTGGATGGAATAGACTGGGGAAAGTGACAGTACTAGTTAAAAACAAAGTTGGAACCCTCGTTCATGGGTAAATATTTCCATTCAGTCTAACAATTTTCCGGACTCGACCACATTTGAATCCGCGGCGAGCTCAGACAGACCGCGAACACGTGATATCAAGTAGGCGTTTGCGCGTCTTTATGATCTGCCTTCAACCAGAAAGAGTCGTATTGAGGCGCGTACTTGGCGCCCAATGAGCTTGAATTGGGTATTATGAGCATCTATCAAAATTTTATAGACTTTTCAGTACTTATAACTTTGCAGATAGGTTGCAGGAACAGCCCAAGATACCTTATCTTTGTCCCGCTTTGCTCCCGAGATAAGGACCATACATTCGGCTTGCGGCGATACAGTCCTGTAATATGATATATTTGTATAATAATAGAAATACTCCTTATCTCCCGTCGCTAGTCGTCGTCCCGCGGCCAACAAAGGTGCAAGCGTCTTCATCTTAGCCCAGTTACGCAGACTCTGAGGATTCCGCGGGCTTCGTTACGCTGAGCTGGAGAGCGTGAAGTTAGGGGATGCACGAAACGACGACCGGTACCGTGACATTTGCCATATGATTTAGACGTCGACGCCACACAGCAGAGCGCGTTTCCGATCGTGGAACTGGCCACTCCCAAGCATTTTGTTTGCAGTCTGGTCAGGAGAGGTTCCAAGTGAGACGAAGAAAGGTAGATAATCAAAGGTCGCCTCAACGACATACCTACAATGCGGCACAGCATCTTACAACTCTCCTAGTAAGTAGCTGGAAAATGTCGCATTTTGAGAGAGCAATGACCGAGCTTCGCATTGCAGTCGTAAGGTTCTTGAAGAAGATAAACCGTGTACAGGACTGAGAGCCAAGGAGATGGTAGTAATGGTGAGAGACGAGTGAATAACATCAAATTTTAATAGTAAAAGAGTGATAACGAAGAGAATGATAGTCCGAACCAGCGTGACAGCCTGGACAAGAACACAGAGAAACTTCATAAATCGCCGCATGACGGAAGCTTTCGAAGAAGACAGATTTCGTACAGTCTGCAGGTCAGGTAAGATTGAAGCGCGTTCGCGTGCATTATGTATAGAGTACAAAGGCATGCATCAAGTGTATATACATCATGTTTGAAAAGCAGTATGCAAGACACCAAAATACGGCGAAACTGACCTGGTACAAATCATCAAGGAAAGCTCTATCAAGTATTCAGAAACCATGGTAGGAACGCATCGCTTCTTCATCGTCCTCGTCAAAGGGGTCATGTTCGTGTTCCATACGCTCAGCAGTATCTCGTTCGTTCTGCTCATACCACGCAAGTACAGCTGGGTGTGCCATTACCCTGCCAAGATACTGGTGTCAATAGCATTTTCAGCAAATCCAAAAATAGCAACTAACTTTACAGGGTCGAAATGTACCACTTGAAGGCCTTGCAGGGATGTAGCGCGCGACAAGGCGACATAGGCTTAAAGCAGGTTTTAATAGCCAATATCAGATATTAGGACAAATCTTAATACCTTGACCACACTCAAAAACACGTCCTAGGTCAACTTTCACTCGTTCAAGTGTTTGTCCTTGTGATTTGTGAATGCTAATTGCCCATGCTAGAATTAGGGGTATTTGAATCCTTTTTGCCTCCAGATAACCACCAGGACCTTCAACAGTGAAGTCGAGAGGTATGCAAAAGACTTCTTTCTTGTTAATGAAGCGTACAACAGGCCATAAGCGTTCGCGAGGCAAGCTTTTAACGGCTGGGTCTTGTTCAGGAGGCTGCCACCTATCACCTCCTGGTTCGTTGCGGCCAATTTGAAGTCCGTCCTTGAGAGCATCGGAAGCAGTACAGAAGCGTACAACTTGTCCAATCGAGCCATTAACGAGAACACCCTGTTGAAGGTTCTGCAAGCGAAATGGGTGTTTCGTAGACCAAATCAACGAAGGAGTTCACCTTTATTAACTGCATGCGAGATGAGAATCGTCCTTAAATAAAATAAAACAAGGTAACAGAAGTCTCACCATAACTTGGGCGCCGACCTAAAAGAAATTAAGAGATAAATATCATCCAATGAAACAGGACTGCGAGACAACCTTCAGAGAAATATTCTTTGGAGCCATCATTCGCTCCAGGGCCTTTTGCATATTGGCAATACTTACAGGTCGGCCTTCCGAGTCTTGACCGGGGAGGTCCAAAGCTGCATACGTTGTACCACTGTCGGGTAGCGCATCTAGTCGAGACTTGTTAGCATTGTCGACTTGGTATCGCATGGGGTATCTGAAAAAAGGAATGATCAGGTAGAGAGTACCAAAGTGGATAATCATCATACAGTTCTGCTGGTTCTATACCATCCGAGTAGTTGCGAGGAGCTGATAATCCTTGGAACACGCGTAGCGCATGATCAGATACTCGGCCAAACCTCATGTCGTTTAGTAAATCCACAAATTCTACAAGACTCAATAAAGAAATCGTAAGCGCAGAAAGGCAACTTGCCCTGATCTTTTTGACGGAAAACTTTGGTAAGGGTGACCGGTGAGCCGATGCATCTATTCCAGGCTACTGCGTTGAAAGCAAATTTGGCCTCTGATTTTGGTTTGCCTGGCTCAGGACGACCCGGTACTGGAGGTAACTGAGAAAAATCTCCTGACAGAACAAGCTGAAGAACGTCTGGCTAACTTGTTTCCCTCAAATACTATGGCACTCACTTGAATGCCACCAAAGGGCAGGTTGTTATTCCTCATCCGACGAGCAATTTGTTCCTGTAAAGGGAACTGATGAATCTTGTTTCGGAAAACGTCTCGAATACTTACCAGTTTATCAAAAAGTTCTCCATCCAACATAGAAACTTTGAACCGGAGGTGATTAGGATATTGATGAAGGTCCGGAAACTACTTACTTTCATCTATGATGAGTGTTTCTACATTAAGCCATCGTTCTTTTACCTGCCGCAGGTTCTTGTTCCCGAAAAACTTTCCGACATACTTTTCAACATCCTCTTGCCCTAATCCAATCCCTGCCCAGGAATGGAGCGTACAGCCGCCAATATTCACAGCTGCGATTCCGGTCGATGCTGTGATACCAAGATACCTGGACGCAGATCCCCCTCGTAGTTTGATGATTTCGCGAAGAAGTACGGATTTACCGGTCCCTGTATCGAACAGCTGAGTACACAAAGGCAGATTTATACAGACTAATTACCTGCAGAGCCCGTGAAAAAGACACTTTCACCGTCACGTACTCTCTTCAGAACCTGGCTCTGTTCTGGGGAGAGTTTAATTTCCACCTCAGGGACAGCCTCTGTCATCGATGGCGATGGGTCGTGAGGTAACGGTGAACCAGAGATTGGTATGTCTGAAGTGCTCGGTGATTCACTCAAGTCAGTAAACGAACTCATAGGAGCGGACGGAGATGGACCACTAATCGGACTTGTTGGTGCAAGAGCAGATGGGATGCGTTTGGGAGCATGATTTTCGATGATTTCAATGTCTGAATCATCCTGGTAGGTGGCATTCTTGACAGGGTGTGATTTCGTGGTTGATGGCTCATCTATAAATTCGACATCAGAGTCAGAATCGTGTATAAGATACACCTGTTTAGCACGTGGTGGTTTATTTTGAGGGTGAGACGCCGTAGGTGAGCTATGGCTAGCAGAGACGGCTGTAGTTCAGTTAGCTTAGTACACCTGAAAAGAGGCTCTTTCTTAAAAGCACCTAGCCACTCTTGAGCTTGCTGGAGAGTAGGAAAAGATTTATGTTTCGCGCCAGGAAACCGTGAAGTCTACATTGAAAACTTTTCAATATATCGTTCCCGTTTTGAGCCTTGGTACATACATTTTCTTTACACTAACAACAAAGACGTGAGAATAGTGCCGATACCGGAAAATGCTGGAAGAGAACCTCATCCCAAGTGTTGTAAATCTTGGGCCCTTGCTTCCCAATGCTCACGGCATAAAATTTCTTGCTTGCCTTGGGCATCTTTGAAGAGGAAGGAGTGCTGTTGGTAGAGGGTCGAAACGCGAACGTGACTTTCACGCGCGTGGTTTGATCAAGTTCTGCTGGGAGATGAACGAACCCACCATCGCCCCGTCGAGATACTACATCGTCATTGGCCGAGATGGGCCTCATATCCATGAATACGTTGAGGCAGTAGGCATCTTGACATTACACGGCGAAACCCGACTGATTGTCTCATTGTCTTAGGATGGGTCGTATGAGGCAAACGGCCTTGCCTTTAATACTCGCGAAGATGCAGAAGAGTGGCTCGATAGGCACGGACTACAAGGTTTGTTTCTGTGTATTCACGGCGAGTGGCGATCTCTCAGACAAAGTAGACGCCACGCACTCATCCTCGAGTGGTTATCCCAACTCGACCACGTATTATCAAGAAGACGACCTAATGGAGGACGAAACTATAGTGGCATCCGGTAGTGCCACTCATGATTTGCCTACACCACCGCCTGAGCCTCAAGCTGTACTTCCTCCTCAGCCTCAGCAACATGCAGAAGGGCGCGTTGTTCTGTCCCCGGAGCAACAGCATGTGTTAGATCTTGTCAATCAAGGCGAGAATGTCTTTTACACCGGTCCCGCAGGTAACTATGCATGGTCCCTTTCCTTTTTTCTGATGTTAACTAATCTTAGGTACCGGCAAATCTGTTCTACTGCGAGAGATAGTGAAGACTCTAAGGCGCAAATATAATAATGATCCAGGGGCAGTAGCGGTCACTGCTCCCACTGGAATTGCTGGTTTGAATGTTGGGGGAAGCACTATCCATTCCTTTGCTGGGATAAGGCTGGGGAAGGAGAAGGCAACCGTTTTGGCAAAGCGTATTGCCAAATCGATGATTTTAGCGCAAAGATGGAGGGAGGTGAGGACTCTCATTATTGACGAAAGTGGGTTTCCTCCTTTTATTAGCCATCGCCCGGGCTAATCACTAGTTTGTAGTCTCGATGTTGGATGGACGATTATTTGACAAGCTTGTGGGTTTACTTTTCCTTATCTTTTTATTACAATAACGAGGTTTCTTCAGGAATATATCGCCCGTCAGGTCCGGAATAGCTCTTTACCATTCGGCGGAGTCCAGGTTCGTGATCGTACATATTTGCTCAGAGTCCTATTCACAGAAATTACATAGCTGGTACTTTCTGGTGACTTCTGCCAATTGCCTCCCGTCCCCGACGAGAGCCATCGTTTCAAGATGGTTTCCAATTTCGCCTTTGATGCTAATTCCTGGGAGGTATGCATCCCAAGACCTCCCGTGTTTCTCACGCAGGTATTCCGGCAACGCGATTCGGGTTAGTGACCTGTTCTTAATGTTTTCCTTCTCCAACTTCAGACATCTTTAGAGTTCATCGATCTCCTTGGTCAGATGCGAATTGGCCAACTCAAAGAAAATCACATCCGGATGCTTCAGAGTTTGTCTCGTCCATTGGTGTATGCCGATGGTATCGAACCCAGTTATCTGTATGTCTACATGCATGAATTCTTCGGTTTACATTTAAAATTTCTCAGGTTTCCTCTCAGAGCAGAAGCGGAAGCTTGCAATAAAGAGCGTCTCCAAGCACTGCAAACGCCACCTGTGACATATGAAGCAATGGATGCTGCAGGTTTTGATGTCTTCCAGCAAGCAATCACAAAGGAACAAGCTCTCAAACTACTTGAGAGACAAATTTCCCCTCAGATCATCACTCTAAAGGCAAGCTGATGTCAACTAGCATTGAGTTGGACAAACTGACATGATTTGTAGGTTGGAGCTCAAGTGATGTTGATCAAGGTGTTTCTCTTTTCGATGATCCATGTCCTTGTACTCATAACAGTCTTTGTTGGCAGAACATCGTTCCTGGTCTGGTGAATGGGTCGTGTGGCAGAATAATCGAATTTATCACTATCCATGAAGCCATGAAGCGACACATTCGGATAGCTGAGCTGAAAGGAGGCCAACGCGAACACGACGACGACGACGACGACGATGAACCCGGACTTGGACTTTCCAAGCCAAAACGATCTGGTCCTCCACCAGAATTTGTCCCATTGAACGAAGTAATATACTCGCCCACTCAAGAGTGGCCCCTAGTGGAGTTCACCTCTGGTGACATGTTGCTCTGTGCTCCAGTTGACTTTACTGTTGAAGGCTTCATGGGCAATGTTGAGGCGAAGAGAACACAGGTTCCTCTCATTCTTGCGTGGGCTCTGTCCATTCACAAATCCCAGGGACAAACTCTGCAGAGGGTCAAGATCGATCTCGGCAGAGTGTTTGAAAAAGGCCAAGGTAAGGATTATCATCTGCAAGCGCAGTCGTTTATCTGACCATATTTTGAAGCTTATGTTGCGATATCTCGAGCCACAACGATGGAACATTTGGAGATTGTCAACTTTAACCCTGCAAAGTAAGCTTCGTATAGCTATTTCTATCCCATTTGAGTCTAATGACACACTAATCCCCCTAGGGTCGAAGCTCATCCTCGCGTTATCGCCTGGCAACGACAGCACGTTCCGCCGGCTAGCCTTTCGCAAGTCCATGCTGCTCCATCCCAGGCCACTTCCTCTCAAGCTCAGGCTGTCCTACCCCAAGTTGTACAACCCCAGGCTGCTCCCTCAACCCCCATGCGGACTGTTGTCTCTACTGTCTACCCAAAAACCCCCAAGACGCCCATAGAACTTGACGAGGAACTTTGGGCAGAAATGGACTCGGACTACGCCGTTAGGCAATATTTCACTTTGTACGATCGTTGATTCTCGTACACATCTTGTTATTATCTCTATCACGCTTGCACATCTCACTGTACATTTATCTAGCATCACCATTTTTGTATATATATGCATTATGCATTTGCAATAGTTATAGTCACCCGTATAGTACATGAGTATACTAAAATTCACTGTAGAAAAGTAAAGATTACATGTTCGCCCTCAGCCAAAACCCTAAGCAAGGAACAAGATCACCCTGAATACAAAATCGTAACAACTACAATTAGAGGCAATAGTGCTGTGGAAACAATGCAGACGCTAGACACAGAACCAACTAGGTATAATTAACGCGGTGTCCACAAATCACACACGAACACACACAAGTCAACAGTAGGTAGCAAATACAGGAAAAACCATCCGGACGGAGACGAAGGAAAAAGTCAACGTATACACAAGGTAGGATGTACATCAAAAACACAAATTAGTTCTGCTGCTCGACTTTACCAACTTTTTGCGGCGAAGGATCATAAGATTCTTCGCCAGCAGAGGTAGGAGGGATAGAAGCAGGAGATGTAGGAGTTGAATGTCCGAGATCGTCACTGTCGACGTATGAAAGTGAATCGTCCGTCTCCAACGCTGACGAGACTATGGACGGTGAAGGAGGCGTGGGGTTCTCTGACCGACCAGGTCTCTGTGGTAAAGCTGGGGGGAGTTCGATGCGTTCTTTGGTAGGTGACGAAGGACTGCGCGCAGAAGGATGCAAAGAAGTATGCGGTCGAGGTGGTAATCGGGGAGTGAAATCTTCTGAATGACTTGGCGAGTTGGCCACGTTGATAGGTGAGGGTATATTGGCTACTTTTGTGGTCCTAGAGCCGTAAGGGTAACGGGGCGTGGGCTCTCCAGGCGGTGGAGGGGGCAGAGGATGAGAATTTTGATCGTCGGAGAAAAGTGTGTGGGCATTGAGAATGAGATCTTCCATTAACGAGTCTTTCCACGTTTGGACACTTAGGAGGTCACCACCAGTAGGCAATTGATCTTCGCCAAAAATCACACCACCAAAAACGATGGCAAGGTTCTTGGGATCCATCTTATTCTTCTCTTGGTGAGCCGCGACACGGGCTAGGTGTTCTACAAGACACTTCAGAGTCGCTTGATGAACTGGCGGCAACCTTCGCATCTTTCCCCTCAGTAGTAAGAAGTTGTTGGACTGGTGATCAGCTGGAGACGTTGGTCAGTCATCGGGCTTACTTGCAAACAAACGACGTTACTCACCAAATTCCTGTGTATGTTGTATTCGTTCTTGGAGCGAAAATCTGAAGACTGGTTCAGGTAGCTCTCTCAAGTACAGCTGGAAGACTCGTCAGTACGTGCCTGAACACAGGAGACATGAACAAACCTTCAGTAGAGAAGCTACGGCATAGATATCCTCCTTTGGCCTAAACTCGAAAGACTTTTCATTTTTCTCAATCTCGAGTTGCAGCTAGATTAAATCGTCAGCGATGCAAATCAAATCCTGCGGTCAAAAATGGACTCACGGACTGCACGATAGCATGACGACCCGAAACCTGTATTCAGCCGATAAGACGATACATCGGCCGAAAGAAAGACGCCACGCACCCGATATATACCCTCCGCCTCCAGCCCTCTCTTATCAATCTCGGCTATGCAACATTTCACCACTTTGGGTACTTCGCCGTCCGGAAGGTTCTTTGTTGTAGCATAGTCGAGCAGACTGAACCCGAAAATCAAGTCATGACACTCGCCCACTTGGCAATTCTCGTATAATATGGGGTCCGGAATTGAAGAAGCCAACGAGCGTGATATGTAACCGGAAAGCTTGCTTCGATCTTTCTCTGGAGATATCTTGGAGATTACCGTGCGTGCATGACTTGAGAGTTGTGTTTGCGTCGTGGTCGTTGCGCTGTGGATGGAGATGAAGCTTGGAGTGATAGTAAGAAGAAATTAACCTACGTCATGTTATCTGTATACTTTTCGAGGACCGATTTGACAGCAGACGAACACTCTTCGACAAACAACGCGAGACTCTAGATCGTCATTGTTAAACCAATCAATCTTGAAAGTAGTAAAATTCACCTTGTATCCGCCTTCCAATGTCTTCACTTTCCTTAACCGGAGCGTCTCTAGCCAGTGAATTCCTTTCCGGTACTCTTTATCTGCCTCATCCAGCTCTCTCTTTGCTCGAACGGTACGAAGAGCGTGATTCTCTCTTCCTGCACCAAAGTTTTCCTTCACCGTCCCACTCTTCTCTAAAAAGCCCATCAACTGATTCAGCTGTTTCTTGCCCTGCTGTGCAAGATCCGAAAATGCGGTTGTCGTAGATGATGGAGACCTATTTCGACCATGTAGCGCACTGCCTGAAGGTCTACGATCTAGTGCCCGAAGCGGCTGGGGCGCAGTAACTACAGGTCGAGTTGTTGGATTAGGATTTGATCGGGTGCTTGTGAGGCCTTGGTAATCTGGGGTTGTTGGGGATTGCAAGGGCGAAACTGGTGCTGCAGCTGCAGCCCTTCTCGACTCCTGAAGATGGGGATCGGACCGAGTTGGGAATCAGTAGATGTAGACACTCACCTCGACTTCTGCATACTTTTTGAGGTACCTATTTTTGAGTCTGGGAAGCGTGATTTCTGCATAATCGCTGTAAGCGGAACCTGATTCTTTGAGGTCTTCCTTGATTCGCTTTCGCGTTCTTTCTTGGGTTTCCTGGACAGAGTTTAGGTAGATGAAACGCCGTAAAGCGATGTAAACGAACCTTGAGTGTGGTGAGTGGGTTTATGACATCAGCGGTCAGAGTGGACAAGAATGCCTGTCTAGTCTGAGCCTCTGGGGATATGTAATGAGAAAGAGCAGAAGAAAGTAGACAGAGCATAGCTACCCCGTTCAGCATTTTCTCTGACTTCACCCCAAGCACTTCTGGCTGTACTCAGGTCGGTTCGATCGTCGAGGAAAGCGTCGATTGATTTGATCTTTCTGTGCAGTTTGAGAAGAGATTCGACACTGGGAAGGTATGAGAATGTGCGGGTGATTATCTTAATATTGAACTGACTAGACTTCTTCTATTCGCTTTCTAAAAATCAAGTCAGCAAGTCTTGGAGCTAAAGACGCGAAAGGCGCACCGTTCGTTAAAGAAACTAAGATAGGAATCTGTGAGGAAGCGGAGGTGGATATCGAATGAAGGTAATGGACCGCTGTTGGTACTCGGTTGGTCCAGTGACGAACGTCCAGACGCAGGCTGGTCTGTCATTTGGGTGGACTTGGGAGGAGAAAGCAGACACGGAAATTAAACACGTGGTAAACTTCCGAAGTTGAAGTCGAACAGCGCTTGTCCGGTGATATTTATACACAATTCCGGGTACAATAGCGCTTCCGTCCACTGGCCTTGCTCACCCTCGTTTAATAAGACCACCCATTGTCTTTCCTTACCTCTCACACGATGCTGCCATTTGCATATGTCTGGATTCCGCCAGACGTTTCCGAGAGACCTGCGGTATCCCTCCAGTCACAGCTACTCGACAGGGGCTTTATGGTGTTGCCAAAGTCTGGGTCTTGGTTCGATCTGGTCAATGGGCTGGTTGAAGGCCTTCAGGTTCCCCCGTCTTTGAAACAGTACTTGGATGACGACAAGATGGGTGCTAACCGCATACGACTCTATTCTATGGAACCACCTCTCGTTTACGATAATGCAGGAGAGCTGAGCCTTGGTTCATTGGCTAGCTCCAGCCGCACCGTCCTCGATCTAGAACCAGATCCTCTTGAGACCCTTGATAATGTAATAACGAAAACAGAGCAGCACACCATTCCCTATGCACTCACCACTGCGGAGGTGAATCTACCTCTTTTGCAGGTATCCCTTACCCGTGCGTAGACATGCTATATTAAATCTCTGTACGCTGATGTTGCCTTCCAGCTCTTTATCAAACGGTCCTTGATGCCTACGGCATAAACAGCCTGACTTTCGCTCAACTACCAAAGTATGTAGGAGAATTGAAACTCTATGAATATCCCCGAGACGAGAACTTGGATATTCTGAGCTCAATCATTGAAAATAGAACAACCCCCAATCGACCAAGGGTCATGTCAGAGTCGGAAGTACTAGACATTCCACTTCCAGGGAGTGTAAAAGTATGTCTCTAATATCGTAGCATAGAGCCATACTGATTCCATTTTAGAAGCTTTTCCAAGACAACGATGTCATCAAGCTGCTGATAGAATGTCAGCCAGAGTCCTCTCTTTTCTGCATTATACCCAAGGAAGACTTTTCTCCAGTTGAAGAGATGATCATTGAGAATATGAAGAATGACGATATTAAATATGCTCTCCAGTTTCTGGACTGTATTGGGTTTTTACACTCCAACAACATCGTCCATCTTGGCCTAAATCTGTCTTCCCTAAAACTGCACAATGGCAGACTCAAGCTATCTGGTTTTCACGCTTCTGAAGTTGTTACAGATCACGAGACACAGTGGAGGAGATGGGATCGGCGTATGGCAGCCTCTGCTTTAGCCTTCGCCGCGCCTGAACTCACGGCTTGGAGCCAGGGGCCCGTCAAACCTTACCACCTTGACAACTATTCCGCTGGTCAGATTCTTTATGAAATGCTCATGTGGGATTATCGCCTGTTCCCTCGCACACTTGCAGAGGTTGAAACCACCTTTCGCGAAGCACCTACCGCTCATGCCAACGACTCCTTGTACCAGAAACGCAAAGTGTTGAAGGGTTTGGTTTGCCGCATGCTTACGGAGGAAAGGCTGGAGCCTGTTTATGTTCTGCAAGAATTCTACTGCCAGTTTCCACGCGAAGGTATAGGTTCATTATGTTGCATTCTCGTTAAATAAAACAGGAGCATACTGATCTGATTCACATAGATGCATAGATCAGCTTGGTGAAGTTCTGACCTCCAAAATTCTCGCAACTTGGCACGGTTGGAGGATGGGAGTGCAAGCTTGGTGGATGAGTATCATGGAGAATGAAATCGATTCTGGGCATCGTCGCAATCTTCGGATCTCTGGCCATAGAGCATGAGTCTGACAGCGGAGGCACTCCCGCTCAGGGCCCTCTCCACGCTGTAACCCCGTATCTACTCCGCTTCCAGCATGCCTACTATCGGCCCATCCTCTGCTCACCCTTCTTCTGTCGCCTCTTCGGTTCTTCTCCCTCTGCTGTTCTGCAAGAGTCGACGATGCAGCTCACGTCTTCTACGCTGTCTCACCCCCAATTGAGCTTTGTCTGAAAGCCTCCATTCATCCGTAGATTGCCGCGCAACACAACCGCAGTCTTCCGTGTCTATACGGATGTGTTCCGAGCTACAAGTGAAGGAAAGCTCTAGGTTATGATGGTTGTATATTTCTACTTAGAATAATGATTAAAGGACGAGTGGATTTGCCTGTACAGTTTTCAAGAATGCGATGCAGGAATATCGTCGCCCGATTCCCCGTTACACCATAGAATCTTGTATGGCGGCGTCTATGGAAGCTACAAACATAGTAAACAAGAAACCTCTCTGAAACGCGGTATTCATCCAGAGAAAGTGCATGTGAGGCCATCAGACCCCTGACTAGCTACCAGTTTTAACCTGGGCGTCTATCATATGATGAATGACAGATGTAGACTCTGCTGATGGCGGTTTCGTCGTATCCATCGTCGCGTGGAGGCAGACGTGCGGTGTCAAACCAGCTTTGTCGTTCCATTCCGTCGTTGTAAGTGACGGGACGTGTGGGTCTGGAGCAGGCATAAGAGGCACGCCAAGATATATTGAAGGATCCAGTCCACATTGGGAAACTTGGGCGCGAGAGCTTCAATCACATCTGTTTAGTTGATTGGCCGAAGAGAAGTAAATACAAGATATGCTAGTCCTACATGAAGAAAGATAGTGGTCGCATCATGATCATGGTCCGGGGTCGACGTGTTTAGCGCCCTACTGCCTGGAGGAGATAAGATTGTGGCTGTGCAATCGTGAGAAAACGGATGTTGCCGTTGGTTTGAGAAGACCCCCTTGAATCAAGTTTAATTTGAAGAGCTTTGCAGACCTCGACGAGCTGTCTTTGACAGACCCTCCGTGATTTCCTTTTTTCTAAATATCTCCCTCCCTTCAACATGGGCAATGTGACTAGCTGCTGTGATTCCTGCTGTACGTCCATTTACACTCCTGTCACTTCTTTTCTTAGAACTTGTTTCTTTACAGTTGGCTCGCGCAGGTCTCAGGCATACGAGCCTCTGTTGCTCGAGAACGAGAGAGAGGCCGTGGCTGACCTGCTTCAGTATCTCGAGAGTGCGTTTTCTTTTCATTTCCCACCCATGCTCGTGCCCATTCATGCGCCCGCACATTTGCAGACCGTACCACTACCAACTTTTTTTCTGGCGACCCCCTCTCCGCTTTGACAACACTCTCCTTCTCCGATAATGTCGATTTGCAACGCAGTGCGGCCCTGGCTTTTGCAGAAATCACCGAGAAAGAAGTACGTCCTGTTGGACGGGATACTCTCGACCCAATCCTGTTCCTCCTCAGCAGCCATGACACCGAGGTACAAAGAGCAGCTAGCGCGGCCCTCGGGAATCTGGCAGTCAACAGTAGGCTCTTTTCTGGCTCTCCCGCGTCTTCTTACGAATTCTTTGCATCACTACCTAGCGGATAACAAGCTTCTCATCGTCAAACTCGGTGGTCTAGAACCCCTCATTCGCCAGATGCTTTCTCCCAATGTTGAAGTCCAGTGTAATGCTGTTGGTTGTGTAACAAATTTGGCTACCCATGGTCCGTTTGTAACGAAACGTGCCACTCGTACAGATCTCATATTTTTTTCCGTAGACGACAACAAGACCAAGATTGCAAAATCAGGAGCCCTAGTCCCTCTTACTAGACTAGCGCGCTCAAAGGATATGCGTGTACAGCGGAATGCTACAGGTGCTCTGTTGAACATGACCCATTCTGGTGAGTCTATACGACTCGTACGTTTCACTGTTTGCTAACAAGACATAGATGAGAACAGGCAACAACTCGTGAATGCTGGTGCCATTCCCGTACTTGTTAGCTTGCTCAACTCTCCCGATACTGATGTACAATACTACTGTACCACAGCCTTGAGTAACATTGCTGTAGATGGTGAGTCTGGTTGTGTTTTTTTTTCAAAAGCTTAATTTTCATTCGTGCAACCTTGGTAGGTACCAACCGCAAGAAGCTCGCTCAAAGTGAACCCAAGTTGGTAACCAGCTTGGTGATGTTGATGGACAGCCCGAGTTTGAAGGTCCAGTGCCAGGCAGCTTTGGCTCTTCGGAATCTCGCCAGCGACGGTAAGTTCTCGAAGAAATTTTCTTCTAGAACGTAATGCGACTCTTGTTTGACAGAGAAGTACCAACTCGAGATCGTTCGTGCAGACGGTCTCGCATCACTGCTGCGCCTGCTGCAATCCGCCTACCTACCTCTCATCCTTTCTTCTGCCGCATGCGTCCGCAATGTTTCCATTCATCCCCAGAACGAATCTCCGATTATCGAGTCAGGATTCTTGCAGCCTTTGATCAACTTGTTGTCATTTAAGGATAACGAGGAGGTGCAGTGCCATGCCATATCTACTCTGCGTAATCTGGCAGCCAGTTCGGAAAAGAACAAGACCGCCATCGTAAAGGCAGGTGCCATCGAGTCGATCAAAGAACTTGTCTTGGAAGTTCCTATGAATGTTCAGAGTGAGATGACAGCGTGCGTTGCCGTTCTAGCATTAAGTGGTATGTCTTCTGCCACTCAATAGTCCTGTTTTCATTTGCTAATAATAGCTACGCTAGACGAACTCAAGGGTCAATTGTTGGAAATGGGTATCTGTGAAGTGCTGATTCCTCTCACAAACTCACCGAGCTCCGAAGTACAAGGTAACAGTGCTGCAGCTCTCGGAAACTTGTCTTCGAAAGGTTCGTGCTTTATGGATCATGATGAACGCGTAACTGATTCCTTGTTGAATAGACGGTAGAACAGTCAACGACGATTACTCTGCTTTCAATGACGTTTGGGACAAGCCCGACGGAGGAATGCACAGGTATCTTTACCGATTCTTAAGCAGTCCCGATGCTACCTTCCAGCATATTGCCGTCTGGACAATTGTCCAGCTTTTGGAGTCTGGCGACCCTCAACTTATCAGCAACATCCGAAGCTCCTCTCTTCTCATCCCCAACATCCGCAACCTTGCCAGTTCTCAAGCCTCTACTCCCTCGTCATCTGTCGGTTCTGTTCGCACCCACGGTTACGATGACTCGGAAACCATTGATGGTCAAGGCGAAATACAACTCTTATCACGAAGAATATTAGAATTCGTTGACGGAGAAGTAGACTTGGCACCTTCTAGTCTAACGCCCTCACATATGCAGCCTGGCTCTTCGGTAGCCAGCTCTGCCCGTGACCACGAGGAGCTGAGACGGAGTGTGCGGGAGGCGTTTGCACCTGGATCGCATCGTTAGCTGAACGTGACGCCGGGCGGTGTGTATTTCTTGGGTACCTCGTGTGAGAAGCATTGTTTTCGGACGATTTGCAGTACCGGGCAGCAGGCCTGGAGCTACTTAGTATCTACTTGTTTGTTTGTTTCCTCCTGTTCTATTATATTATTGTGTTGACCGTGCGCCGGGGGCCTTTTGTTTTCTCGTCAGCCGTCCGCATGCTGGGGTAGGTCACACATTTATTCACTTACTTTCTCTTTGTCGAACTCTTTTCACTCTTTTATTCCTCACGTGTTGTGTTGTTCTGCTCACTTGCCTTGCCATGCCTCGCATCTGCACTTTACCTAGTTTCTCGTGTCTGATATTGTCTTTTTTTTATCTGGCAGTCGTAATAGTTACTTATTGTGACCGTTGTGTCTCGTGCTCGTTTACATCCATAAACTTAGATAGGGCTTTGGAGAATGAGCAGTTCTCCATGGTCGATGAAGCGCAACGTCTTTATGATTGAGTATGACTTTCATGTATATAGTGCTGCAAATCAATTGCATATACCGTCTGTTCAACATTTGGTGATCTTGTAAAATGAATCTGGGGAGGTTTCGAGATGCCGCAGTCTTTATCACTGCAAAGCAGGATTAATGGATCCGAGATGATGGCCAAGTAGCTTGATAGTTCCTGGGCGCTTTGTATCCAAGTTGAGAGGTCAAAGCTAGTGAAAGCGTATTTTTCTGTGTGCTCGAGGCGTACACGTTTTGCTTTTGCTGGCTGAGTATTTTACAGCTTTTCCAAGCTCGGGTTCGTATGCTTGGGACGGAATACGGAACGGAGGAGAGTGCGTGGCATCAGCTCGGCACATTGAGCTAATCTTGGCCTTGAGGTGGCAACGATGTTGAGGTGAATGAGTTGAATAGGAGTAATTGGAATAATAATGATTGTTTTACTTCCGTCTGTTGAACACTGACAGTGGTCGTCTTGCCATCTCAAATGAAGGCAATGCTCTGTTCCAAATTCTGGATATTCTTGGTTGCCTCATGTTTATAAGGAGTTGCTAATTACGAACAGTGGAAACCGCTTCTTTGTCTTCTCCCAGTGATAAATTTTCTCCTTCCGGTGCCTCGGTCTCTTTCCTTTTCCCCTCCCTCTCTCTGTGATAGCAATCCTCTTCCAATCTTTCTCTGTGCTTCCTTTGTTGGTGCACAATCTACCATTCAACGCAACCTATTCACTCCGAGCCCGGAACTTCATTCAACCACTCTTTGCTGCGCTCGAGTCAATCAATAGCCGTTGCTGACAATAACTTTTTCCTATCGATCTTATAGCAACATAGAAGCCTTTTTATTCTATTCTACCTCCCTTGCCTCTCGCCTCCTACCTCTCGACCCAACATGCTACTATTACATCCCCTCCCATTATGCCTCATTCTCCTCCTCCTAGACGCGACATCAGCCGAAAACCTAGCTTCTCGTGCTGTAGAACACGTCCACCGGTTAGCGACACACCATTCAAAAGGTTTTGCTCGCGACCTTCGAATAGCATTTGGTGCAGTCATGCTTGGAAAACGACAACAAGCACCATTTGGATTCAATAACCGTGTGGTGTATTGTAAAGCGAACGGAACTTTGAACGCAGGGAGCCATTCTGGTTCTTCTGGTTCTGGTTCTAATGATTCTGGATCGGGGTCGGAGTCGGGGTCAGGGTCAGGGTCAAACGGGACGCATACAGGGAATCAAGGTGGTTCTAGTGGGTCAGCGACTGGGTCTTCGCCGGAGCCGTCGGGAACGCCAGTCTCTACGCCCTGGAAACTAGCTGAATCTCATGTGAGTTGATCGAGGATATATTTTCTCGGAGCAATTAGGTGGCTTATCACAACAATTTTTAGAGCGGCAACAATTTTTTTGATGGCTGGTCCTTTTTTACCAACCCTGATCCAACCAATGGAATTGTCGATTATGTTGATCAGAATACTGGGGTGCGTTGGCTTTGCGTTCCCTTTGATCTCGGCTTATGTGTCTTTATCCTTTTTCAGTGGAGCCATAACCTATTAGAAGTCAACTCTGATGGACACGTTATCATGCGTGTAGATACTACACAGAACATTGGCAATGCCAATCGTGAAAGTGTACGAATAACGACCAATTCACATTATGACCAAGGAATGTTTATTTTGGATGCTGTACATATGCCAACTGGGTGTGGCTCGTGGCCGTAAGTGCATGCATATCTTTTGCTTCTCATGATCTCCGGAGCTTAGACCCTTCCTTTCTTGACTTGTCTCGTTCTTTCGCTTGTAGTGCGTGGTGGACGAACGGACCTAATTGGCCTGCAGGTGGAGAGATTGATATTATTGAGGGTGTGAATGACTATACAAATAACCAGGTGCGTCTACCTTTCTAGGCAGGTAGAGTTGTAGCCGCTCACCGACTTATCTTTGCAGGCCACGATACATACAAACCCTGGCTGTACTATCACTTCAGACAAATCCAACGTGCTTGGTATAACAGGCAACGTTATTGGCGGGACCAATTGCGCTGCTGCGGAGACGAATAATCAGGGTTGTGGAATACGCTCCAGCTCGAGCGTTTCTTATGGAGCAGCTTTCAATAATAATGGTGGAGGCGTCTATGCCAGTGCGTTGATTAATTTGGCTGGCCCGCGGACAATGTGGAGCTTACTTGTTGTGGTCTTTTATCAGTGACTTTGAACAGCACCGGTGTCGCTATATACTTTTTCCCTCGTGGATCGATACCTAGCGATATCCAAGCTGGGACGCCGTTACCTGCGTTGTGGGGGCAACCCATGGCCATATGGGGCTCCAGCGGTTGCGATCCATCAAAGTACTTTAGCCAGCAGTCCATGATCTTTGATACCACGTTCTGGTACGTCTAAAACCACTCTTTCTTTGCGGCCGAATCTGATCGATTCATATCCAGTGGTGATTGGGCTAGTGGTGTCTGGAGTGCGTCTGGAATTCCGGGTCAGGAAAGTAGCTGCGCGACTCGGACTGGATTTTCGACTTGTGAAGACTATGTACGCCAAAACGGTAATGCTTTCCAGCAAGCTTGTGAGTATTGTCTATTAGCCCCTATCACTTCATTCTAATGAGTTTGCAGACTGGGAAATCAAGAGCGTCAAAGTCTACCAACATTCATAACGCTGATATTAACGATAACGATCATTAAGTATTATAGAAGGATCTATGGGGTATTTACGGTTTATATAGAGGGTCTTTTAGTGATACCGATATAGAAGGGATACACACGGGAATTCAAACATACTTCAATCAAAAAGTCTTCTTTGAAGTGCATACCTTCGAAGATGAAACTCATTAATAAAATCCACAATCTTTGAAAGCGAGCGCAAATATATGTCGCATAGCTGACAACAACAGTAGATCGTTATACAACAGAGTATGTAGCAATAATAGTCTGAGTAGTGAATTGAAATCGTACATTATATCATGAACGACCACCTTTCTTCTTCTTGTTCACCACCTTGAATCCACCCCATTCTGATTGCGCCTGAGGTTTGGGCTGGGCTTTTACAACGTCGGCGATAGAGACTGGCTTGCCGGTACCGACACCAGCGCCTGCTTTTGAACGCGTGGTAGCATCCGCCTTGCGTCTGGTCACAAACTCAGAGGCAAATCTCCTTCCGTCCAAGGTAGTACTGTTGGCGTAAATAAGGTCAGAGATAATCTCGACCGTAGATGCATCGGGATCTAGAGGGAAGGACAAGAGCATGGACAGGATTTCCTCGACTGTGGAAAAAAAATTCATCAATTCAAGATAAATAACGGACAACCGGAAAAAGACACACAGCTGACGGTGTTGTTCAATCCTTTGAGGTTGTCGTTTAGCCATCTGAGGAATTCTGGGGATGGAGCGATAGGGAAGTCGTCAACTTTGGGAGGTGCAGGCGAAGGTTTAGTAACCGATGACACATTTGCTGCCGGACGGGACACAGTGGTACCGTTTGTGCGAGGCACCGAAGAAGTACTGACGGCGGGAGAGGAAGGCGTAGGTTGAGGACGAGTTGGAGTAGAAGCAGCGAGAGCTTTCCCACTAGGTCCAACAGTCGTCCAAGCATTGCCTTGAGGAGCTGGCGTAGGCTGGCAGACACAATTGATGAGTTCAAGCTCGACTTTTACCCTTGAACATCAACTTACCTTTGTGGTACTTTCCGCGTATCCCCTGCGCGAGGCCATGTTAGCGGCAGTCTCCTTGATGGCAGTTTTCTTCCGTCTCTCCTCCTCCTCTTGAATCTCCTTCATAGTCTTCTTGGTTGCCGCCGGTTTCGCGGCTTGCGTCCACACTGGAGGGGTGGCAGGAGTAGCAGCCACAGGTGCAACAGTTTCCTTTGGTTGTGGAGCAGCAGAAACTTTACCTGCTTGAGAGGTAGGAAGACCCCATGAGGCGGTAAAAGGTTGTACGTCTTCTGCAGCTGCAGCTGCAACAGCGGCACGAGCTGCTCTTTCCTTTTCCCTCTCCCTCTCTGCAGCCTTGCGAGCTTCCACCTTTTTCGCTTCTGCATCTTGGATCTCCCTGAGACTAGTCGCCGTCTTCTTTGAATCCTCATCTTTAGCCCAAGGGGCTTTGGAAGGTGTCATCACAGGCGGCTGAGGAGACGAAGGAGAAACGGGGACGGGAACAGCAGGAATCTCTGGAGGCGGAGCAGTTGCAAGCGCGCTTTGCTGCGATTTTTCTTTCGACTTGGTGGTGGTGACTGGAGCAGGTACTGGGACTGCCACGGGGAGAATTGGTTCGGGAACGGGCTCGAGAGGGGAGATGTTTTTATTAACAAAAGTTTCGACTTCAGTTTTTGGTTCGATCACAAAAGGCATTTCTGCACTTGTTCCAGCAAGCTGACCGGTGGCGACGATATTGGATTCGATTTCCTCCTTCACAGAATCTATGCTGGTCTGGGGCGACACAATGTCACTGATAGGTATATTCTGTTTATATAGCTGGGAGGGAGTGCCCCAGGCAGAAGGTTGGGGAGGCGTGGGAGTATGATTAGGGACCGTGTTGGCAGAAGTTGGATGGACGGCGTCAAAGGGACCTGGAGGTTTGGGCACAGAGTGTTCGACAACTCCCCAGGGAGAAGATATAACGGCCTCTTGTACATTGAGGGCTGTTTGTGCCGGGGCTCTAGCTGCTTGTTGATCGAAAGTTTCCGGAATCGAAGTGAATTGTTGTTGAGCAGGGAATGATGAAGCGGAGTACTGCTGTTGGTTGGTGTCACTGAAGGGCATTCCTCCTACATTACGGTTATTGAAAGTTTGAGCGAGTGTGTGTTGGCCACCTGCAGAAAATCCGCCATAATCACGATAAGCATTATTTCCAAGGGCATCGGTGTACGGAGCATTGACAGATCCAGATCCAGAGCCCAAATGAGGACTGTATCCCGCTTGGAACTCGGCGGAACCACGGCCATTGTTCATGGTTTCAAAAGCAGCACCCATATTCAAGTTTGAAGTAGGCCACGGGCTTGCATTGGTGGTATAAGCGCCATTCACATTGTAGCTATTACCAAAGCCCTGGGTCCGGGAATCTACAAAGCCATCACCAAAGGTGCTTCGTCGAGCGGGAGAATCATTGAGGGGAAAGCCTCCGAAACGGTCGCCGATTTCTCCAGCAGCATACTGATTAGCTCTACCTCCAAACGCAGAAGGGTCGGGAGAGCCATTGCTGAATCTAGCTCCAAAGGATGAAGCCGGGGAATCAGATGGATTAGACCCAGTGCCAAAGTATGTATCGAGGGTGGTGCTCCGCAACGAGCGCATAGGAGCGGGCTGGAACGGTCCATTGAATGATTGTTCGGGAGGAAGTGGGTAGGCGTGCTGGGGTGAGTCGGTACGACGAATGAGTCCAGGTGGTAAAGATGGAGCAGGAGGCGTAAGGAATAGCTTTCCGCCGCCAGCTCGATGCATTAGTTCTCCAACAGGTGTCCAGTCATTATCCAAATTCGTACGTTTCATTAGTAGATCTGGCGTAAAGTAGCCATCGTCATGCCACTTTTGCATTACATCGGCACGGAAAGGACCTTGAATGAAAGCACTCAGCATTACAGATGAGAGTCGATGAGAGACAATTTACCTTGTACTTGTCCCTGAGGATCCAAATAGGACCATTCCACACTCGCAAGGTCGGTAATACCGGGAGGAGGGCCAAGTGCAGCAGGGTTACTAGCTGGCGAACTCGACATGCTTTGTTGTGATGTAGGTTCAACAGATAGCTGTGCTATTCCTGTCTCTATGTTTTCGGGGTGCTGCAAGATGGTCCCATTGGTTTTTGCAGCTTCAGCTGGATCGGACTGGGTCTGAGCGCTAGTCTTGATCTCTCCACCTCCGCCATTGTTCTCCTCATCCTCTTCTTTGATGTCTGGATTTCGACCATCTTCTCCACCGCCATCCCGAGAAGCTCCGGCACCTTTGACTAGGCCTTCCGAGGCCCTTCTACGTGCGGTCCATGAATCACCACCGTTGAGTATGCCATCAAACCCTACACGGCCGCGAGGTGAAGGAAGTGCGGTGTCACGGGGAGATAAAAGAGGCGCCTGACCAGTCAAGGAGAGCTTGCGTGGAGTGAGAGTAGGAGCTTGATCTGCCAGCTATGAGATGGGATACAAAAAAGTAGCGATAAAGAGTACATACCAGTGCTATCCCTTCTGCGCGTCATAAGATTACTGAATCGCTCTCTGAGCGGACTGCCAGTAGCGGAAGCCGAGTTGGCGTGATTAAGCCGGGGTCGCTCAAGATTCTGGGTATTGAGATGTAGATAGTCGTTGGACTGGCGACGACGAAGATCAGAGTTGAGAGGGCTTGAGAAAAGCTATAGAGGCCACGAGGTAAGAGGTCACAAAAACGCGACGACGAGTAGATTGCCAACCTTCTTTTCCGCCTCCCCCATTTCACGCAGTCCTATGGGCTCTGTTTCCATTTCTCGGACCACTCCTTCCCACTTCTCGACTTCCAGGCCCAATCCGCCTCTGCCTCCCCCTTCTTTGTAGATTCTGAGCATCTCCTCCTTCGAGTATCGGAATGGGTGGGCTTCGTCACGCCGCTCTGGGGCGGCTGGTTGTGCTGGGGTGACCAGCGCAGAGTAGGTAGACGCGTTCGAAACTGGAGCAGCAGTAGTAGGCGGAGGCGACGGTGGAGATGGTTTGGAAACTTGATGCTTGGGACGCATCCATTCAGGTCCAAAATGCATGGTGGTAGTAGACATTTTGTGTGTGCTGGCGTTGCTTGTATAGCTTTCAAAGACGAAAAAAGGTCTGCAGTGCTCAACGATTTTTGGCAATTCTTCAGTCCTTCACGTGGAAATTTTCGGCACACACTCGAGTTGATTTAGGGCAGGTTAATTTGCTTTGTGCCTCGGTCTATTGTACCTTGGTAACTAGCTACAATTGCAAAATAATAATCTAGTTTTTTACAGTTCCAGATGCCCAGTTCTACACCATTTTTACCCTCCAAACGGAAGCCGGAAGTTCTGGAAGCGCATCAGTCATAAAGGATTATCTTGCAAGCACACGACATACCTTGCAGTTTGCGCGCAGTCGGAATGATGTAAATGATCAAAAAGGCCACCCCAAACATCAAACATGCTGCTGAAACCAGATAGTATCCGTCCGTCTCTGTAACACATTCTCCTCCAAGATCACGACACTTTGATTTTCCAGCGTCAGAAACACACTCTAAAGCTTTTAAAGAGTTGACTCGATAAGATGATATGGATATGATTAATTCACACGTACCTTTGACTTTGTACTCGGTCCCGGATTCCAAAACCTTGCATGTCGCTACAGTGAATGCATCAACACCTTTTAGAATAAACCATTTAGGCCAAGTGCCTCCCAAATTGGTAAAAGTATTGAGAAGCTGTACAAAGTCAATATACGTCATATTGTGGAATATTCAAACTCACAGTCATATATGTTCCCCCAATGAGAGGATCGGATACTCGAGTGTGAAAGGCCGAGATACCGACAAACTGTACAGTCCTGAAAATGATTGTCAAGTTTGGGCCACAAAGAAAAGGACAGGAGCATACGAGGAGAACGAGGCTAATACGGTATGTATAATTAAAAACACAAAGAATCCTTGAGAGATGGGAGGTGTTGGGAACCAGTAGACGATAAGAGTCGCTATAAGAGCGAATCCAAGACGAGGCCAGAAAGCGATGACCCATGGCCTTAGCGGATAGTCACCTCTCGACCAGTTGGCCGCAAGGTAGCCACCATAGATTTGGAAAGGGAAATCTATCAAGACAGCAAGTGCAAGATCCTCGCGTTTGAATCCCTTTTCTACCATCTTGAGGGAACTTGCAGCGTCATTAGCGGCAAAGCCTAGTTTAGCAAAAAAATGCATTATAATGAGGGATTGGATATCTAGATAAGGCCATATAAGCAAGGAATGTGTCAAGTGATAGAGGGGCATACGTTTTAGCTTGCAAATAGACCAGATTGTTTTGTAGACACCCATGATACTCATATCAGCTTCGGTGGCAGGTTCCTTGTCCTACAGTCTGGTTTAATACATAATCACGTCTTTGAATGATCAACAAACCTCTTTCTTAAAGATGAGCAGCCACAATGTCACCAGATAACAAATGACACTCCAGAACTTGAGATAGACGCTCAATGTCAGATGCGGTATGCCCCATTTATCACTAGTCAAAAGTCAGAAAGTTCAAGAACATCTGGGCAGGCGACTTACGTGAACTCGACACTATTCAAGGCAAGAAAGACTGTAAATGAGGCAAAATAACCAGTGTTTAAGCCTATGGTCTGACAAGTCGAGGCATAGGATAAATTCTCATGTGAGAGAAGAGTAAGTGCCCAGCCATCGACAGCAATATCTGGAGCGAAGACGTGAGATAAATCAAAGCGATATAGATGACGATAACTCACCTTGAGTAGCCGATATGAATACCAAAGAAGTAAAGACGAATGTAAGTTCGTAAACATAATCGCCCGGCTAAAAAAATATTAGTTACGAAAACAGTACTGCAGGATAGGTTTACTCACGTTTTCCATTAGTCTCTGCACATTGAGAGAAATATATAACATGAGGGTTCCGACTGTGAGTTGCATTGGTATAATCCAAGATTTCCGACGACCAAGGGATGGGAGAAAGACAGAGTCTACGATTGGAGACCATAACAGCTTGAGAGAGTAAGGGTAGCTTGACAAAGCAAACGTGGCTAGCTGAGAATACGACAGGTGCTCTTTGAGGAGAAATGGAACAGAGCCTGCAGAGAAGGGTTACGGATCTGGAAGCCGTGAATGTAGGAGGAACGCACCTAACGCAAGTCCCAACTGAAGGGCACGTCTCAGCAACTCATCATCGAGATTAGAGAAACAAAGCTCACCGGAACTCCTTGGATTAGATCTATTTTATCAGACGTGAACCTTTAACTTGGGTTCTGCCGCATAGTCCAAATGCCACTTACACAGAACACACAATAACACCATGGCCCTCTTATCCTTCGACGATATTGGACGCTTCGCCGCGTCATCAGTAGAATCAGAATCAGGCTCTTCTACACCCTGTCTCGCCTCGCGTCTTTCATTCTCCCCCAACAAATTTAACTCGAGGTCATCTTCACCGTTTTCGAAAGGCATGCGGCTTTGGGGGCGAGAAATTATAGGAGTACTAGGATTAACGTGCAATGTGTTTAAAGACGACGAAACTGCCATGGAATCGCCAGACGCTTTCTTCATGTCCTGTAGGGACCGAGTATTGGATTTGCTGTTGCGCGCAGATGGATTGGGCGACTTTGAGTTGGACTTGTGGCGACGTCCAGGCATGCAGTTGTAACGAAAGGTGTTGGACAACCCGTGTCGTTGTTGTTATGAAGGAAACGAGCGACGCACTGGGACCAGTTGACGGGAAGAGGCTGTTGCAGAACAGTTGCTGGCAAATATCTGGTCATGTGCCCAGACACGTAGTCTAAAACGCGTCCGACTCTTTGACTTGACCGCGACAACGTCGATAATTTCTTTTTGGTTCCTGGCCCCATGGTGCATAGCCAAATGTATATCTCAAACTGCTCCCGGCCAACCAAGAGACAAGCACCTTGGAAGGTCTTTACAACTAGAAATAAGTACATTGTCTCCGAATCGGGGCAGTTGTCATTCCGGTCTTTTCATCTTTCCGACCACCACCCGCAATGAGATCTTCCGAGTTATCTCACGAAGTATTTTGAAGATTCAACGGCCTCTATTCTAGCAAAATTCGTCTTGGGATTCTCCCTCTAGTGCTAGAGCCGTGCATTTTTCTCCGGTAATTCAAGTTCATCTCAGAACCCTGCGGGTACCGTCATCGAAACACCGACAGCAGGCATAGTTCTAAAGCCAGAAAACATGCAAAAAGGCTAAAAATTAGATCTGGGGATGAAGCGCACGTTACATCCTTGTACTGCGAGTTCTCTGCGGTCCAGCACGGCTATCGATCAAGTCTAGGTGAGCCCTTAGAGATCCAGCAACATCGTCTGAATGTACTGACTCTCACGTCACAAAGCATACTGAGAAGTCTTCCACTTAATCGCTTCCACTGATAAGCCGCGGGAGCGAACAAGACCTTGGTTCTTGAAGAAACGGGAGGATCCCTCTGCAAAAGACCTCCGGCAAATTCGAAGGCAGGCCTGCGGTTGCCGGTGAACCAACAAAAACTCAGTCACAGCCTCTTATGGCACTTCGTTTCTCTCCGTTCTCTTCGGTTTCGGGGGTATGTTTTGGGTGCAGTAAGTGGCAAACACCTTGCTAAAAGCTCGGAAAGTTTGGTCACAAGTTTTCAGTTGCACAGCTCACTGCAGCGGTTTGATGAACACGAGCTAGAAGGAGTAAGCGTCGCGCTTGCTTAATGAGAACTTTTCAATTGACGCATCCGCGTCATTCGCGAATAATTTTTGCCCTTGCCTAAATTTCTCTTATCACGGGAACGTGGACCAGATTCTCATTGTTTCTGTTTTTACATGTGGTCCGGAGTTTATGCCCGTTTCAGGCGAGCAGCCTAACAGCTATTCTCTGGCTTCCCCTTCACCGCCTCCCTAGACATTTGTCCTGAAATGCAGTAGTCAAAACTCCATCCAGATGCAGGGATCTCTGATCACGAAATACTGTTATGAGATCATTCTAAATTCCCGTTCCTTTGACTCCCTGCAGGATCGGGATGAATCTACACCACAAACATATAAAGGTCGCGCTTGACTCAAATCTCATCTACCGCATTCCGCCTCTTTCACCATGTCGTACGGTGCACTACACATGTCTCTGCTCCTCGCAGCTGGTTTCCTTGGTGTATGTGCTCTAAAATACATCGTCCATCTTATATCCGTCCATAGAACTCTCGCTCATGTTCCCGGCCCCAAACGTTCGTCCATCATATGGGGAGAGGAGTGGCTACTCTATCATAGCCGTCCAGGGTCCCATTATGTCAAATGGCACAGTCAGTTCGGTAAAGTGCTCAAGTTTACCGGTGCCTTTGGGGTAAGTTGTCCACTCTCGAGTCATGTCTACATGTCTTCTGACTCGTCCTGAATTTCCAGCATCAAGTCCTTTCAATTACGGACCCACGGGCAATCACATTCATTCTTGGAGAAGGCATTTATAGCTTCCCGAAGCCGACAGGTGTCAGAGAATGGTTCAGAGCCACTCTCGGCGAAGGCATCCTTTGGGTCGAAGGTGGATATCCTGTCGTATTCGTTTGCAGGGTGACGAAGGTGCTGACATCCACAATTCCCAGGCAAAGCTGCACATGAGAAACAGCGCAGGTCATTGGCTCCTGCACTGAGGTCTGCTTCTAATTTTGCAATCCTCGTGTACTCTGTATCCTAATTTCTTGGCAAATCTTACAGTCAACATTCTGTACGGAGCTTGACACCTATCTTCTACGAGACCTCGTCCAAACTAGCTGCCCATTGGGCTAAGCAAATCGATGAGAGCACTTTGGGCCAAGTCGAAATCGAAGTGACGAACTGGGCGGGTCGCTTTGCGTATGCTTTTTGCGCTCCTCTATCCGCAAGTGAACTTTGTTTAAGCTGACTTCTCTGTAGCTTGGACACGGTCGGTCGTGCGGCATTCTCATACGACTTCAACTGTCTATCGGGCGAACCTCATCCTCTAGCGGAAGCTCTCGATGGCCTTACCAACAACGAAAACAAGCTTTCATCTTTCTATATGCGGGCTTTGTTCTGGCTGTTTCCTCCCATCTTGACGATCGGAAAGAAGGGCGAAATGATACGACGAACAAAACATGAACTCGGCGAGATTGCATTCAAAATGTGGAAAGACGCGAAAATCGCGGGTGATGTGAACGCGAAGAATCTCATGTCCATAATGCGTACGTTTGTTTCTCTTCATTCTGAATAAATGGTCGAGTACTTAGTCTGAGACGACAATTCTAGTAAAAGCCGATGCTTCGGGTTCAACCTCCCGAGACGAGGCTCATTTGGTTGCTCAGATGAGAACAGTCATATCAGCCGGTTACGAAACCATGTCCTCTGTTGTCTCCGTACGTCTGATATCCTCATCTCTGGATATTACTCTGACTCATTCTGATTCAGTGGGTACTGTACGAACTTGCGACAAACGCATCTATCCAAGATCGCGTTCGAGAGGAGATATCCGCCGCAGGTGATCCTTCTTTTGACGAATTCAACAACAAGTTTCCCCTTCTGGACGCGGTCGTACACGAAACTTTGCGTCTACATCCCCCTATTCTCGAGAATCACCATCAGGTGAATATCTTTCCCTTGTCTATGTTACGTATCTTACCTTTAGCTATATTTACAGGCCTCCGAAACAATCAGTGTTCCACTCTCCGAACCTATCCCAGGAACCACGGACCCATATCTCATCATACCAAAAGGCACAATTCTCGAGATCCCAGTTAACATTGTTCAGACAGACCCAGAAATGTGGGGACCTGATGCTGATGTCTTCCGTCCTGAAAGGTGGCTAGAGAGGCGGGAAAAGGGAATCCGTTCTCAAAGGGAGATTTTCGCGTTTAGCGAAGGGTGCGCTATCGTCTGCTTTTCTACTCGAGAAAGAATGCTCAACTGAATTTTACAGACCTCGATCCTGTATCGGAAAAGCCTTTGCAATGTGTGAAATCAAGGCAAGTAATTGGTGTTGGTTATCTCGAGGTTATCTAATCTACTAATCTAGGTTCTCCTTGTGACCATCCTTCGTCAATTCTCTTTGACTTGTCCGTATGAGATTGAACCTTTTCAAAGCTTTGTGATCCGACCTCGTATCAAGGGACAGGGTCCCAGCTCGCTCCCTTTACTTGTTTCCAGAATCTAGAATGTTTGGGCTGTCACGTTCACATGCCTTGGAAGGAAAAGAAACATTGTAGTGTAGCCGTAATAGCGTTAATAGCAGTGAATGATCAAAAGGTGTCGATACATCACAAATACTAGATACATATCTAGTTTTCCATTCCAGGTACTACGAAAGAAAGCGTCAATCTGTAAATCATGACCTTCTATCTTGGAATTTAGAGCTACATTCTATGGGCCGACACAGCAACCCGCGTACAGCTATAAGAACTCACTTCAAGTTATAGTACCTGGATATTAATATCACTGTAATTCCTTGCGCAGCTCAACAGATCATACAGCTATACTTACTGCCACGACGTGGTCGAATCAAGAGAGCTTCCAACAGTACATGAATATTGATTCCATTGTACTAGTCTATGAGCAACGTGCTATATAGGCTACGTATACCCGGTATGTGCTGTGGGATATGTAATTAAACTAGGACGGTACGATAATGTAGTTATAAAGATCCACCGAATTTGACTGGTCCTACATCGCAAATTTGTGACTGGCACCCATGTAAAAAATACGACAAGACTATGCAGCGAATACACGGCTTTTTGTCAGAACACCGAAGGTATCATGTATGTGTACGTGGTGTGAGTTTGAGTTTGCATCCATCCTTGGGGAAGAGAGTTGCAATGATCCTAAGAACGATGAGCAAAGAAGCTTTCGACATAGATCGAGTCACTCACTCAATCTCATAACTCAAAGGCGTAATCTCATGTTCCCAGTCAAACATGACTGCAGCATTAGCGAGTACGATAGCAATGTTCATCGTGGCGTATTCAATACCGATGCAACGATGAGGTCCACTACCCCAAACAAGATAGTTTTTAGGGTTGGCATTGGCTGAACTCTTTTCGTCCAACCATCGCTCAGGTTCAAATTTGCCGGGTTGGGGGAAGACTTCGGGATCGTGAAGAGAGGTGTAGAATGAAGGAATGACCATCGAGTTGGCAGGAACGGTGTAATGATCGTTGATTGGGAAAGCCTTGATTGTCTTGTAAGGGACCTATTCAGAAAAAGAAAAAAGTCAAAAAATTGGCAAAGGGTCGTGAGAAGGGGTACAGACCATAGTAACTGGTGGCTTGACACGCAAACTTTCCTTCACGACAGCCTGCAAGTAAGGCATTTGATCCATCAACTCGAGTGTGAGAGGCGCCTCGTAGTTTCCTTGACGAACACGTTCCTGCTCTTCGCGAACCTTTGCCAAGATCTCGGGATGATCAGCCAAGTGCTGGAAACCATAGATAAGACCACTGCTCATGGCATCCTGTGACGCGAACAAGAAGGAAAAAACGACCATGGCAATTTCGTTGTCGCTAAAGTCCTTTCTACCCTTGTAGCCAGGGTCAGCGAGAATACGCATCCATTCGTCGATAAGGCATTCAGGTTCGGCGCCCTTGGCAATAGCAATTTTACTGTTGCGAGCAGCAAGCTGGAGCCAGTTCATTGCAACCTTGGCGGCTTGTTTGGCTTTGTAAACCTTGGTACCAGGAAGGGCAAAGGGAAAGTTGACAAGTTCAAGGGCTTGTGTGATGGCCCAGTACTTGTCACTGATTTCCTTGGTGGCGTGGTCGGGAATATGGCTGCCACAGAACACGCGAAGGGAAGTGTCCATGTTGAGGAAACGAGCAGGCATCATGATGGATTGAGCACCCTTGCCTTGCCTGTCCTTTGTCCACTGGGCAAAGTGCTTACGGGTAATGGTATCTTGAATACCAGCATATAGACTGAGCAACTGTCAGATTTCATGTCCGACCGAATTAAATGTATAATTACCCAATAGCTTTGCGAGTGAACAAGAGGTTCAAGACACGACGATAGTCGACGTGTTCCTTGCCCGTAAGGAAAACCCTAGGGTTCATGATGAGTCAAGTTACTGAGCTAGCAAAAATAAACGCGTCGTACCAGTTCCTGGGGTTCAAAATAGCTTTGGCAGAGTAAACAAGACAAGGTTCGGCATAAGTGGGTGAATTGAGGATCTTTCGCGAGTACTCGTTTGTCGACGACATGACGATGAAGCTTGGAGTCATAGATTGGCATGAACATGATTTGAGGACCAGGGGAAAGGACCTACATATTAAACACACTGAGCGCACTCAAAGCACCCGAATTCCACTGTTTCATGTAGCCTTCCATTGTGGGCTTCATAGAGTCGGCAAATTTGCCAATGAGAGGGATCGTCCATGTGTCTCCAGGCAAATGGCGTTTTTTGTAGCGGTATACAGTTTGCTCAAGGGCGAGAAGAGATATGAGAATGGCAAATGTAGTATACCACCATGTGGCTGACTTGTCGGAAGCAAAAGGAAGGACTGAGGCGGGAACGGCGTAGAAGGCCTCTGCTGTCGAGGAGGGAATAGAAGCAGACACAGAATGGTCGTGGACTGTCATGGTTGCGACAAGAAACCAGAACAAGCGAGGCTTACTTTATGCTCGACTGCAATGGCCTGATCGTATTTTTTTTTTCAGGCCGGGCCGGCAAACTCCATCAAAATTTGCTGACTCAGCTTCTACCATTTGGTTCCTTCGGTTCGTGCGGTTCAACTTGCTTCCTTCAGAATCAGCTCCGTTGAATACAAGTGAACATCGCTGGCTACTCGATGATATTTATATACGGTTTTCTCAGCTTACCCCAATGCAGCTCTTATCACACTTGCCAATCATCGCCACACGCCCATTATATTGATCATCTCGCCAAGGTGACAATGTTCAGCGCTGGTAGTTTACCACTCTTCCATTTCTCTGAGCATCATGCGCGCGCTCCGGGCTTTGTCCTGGATCGGTCTTTATTTTTCTTCAACATGGGCGGTGCTCATTAACAGAACTATCGACGATACTCTACCAGATTCGACAGGGGCTAGTATCACTTACCTTCCCGACGGCGGATGGAACGATGGGACCGACTGTGAAGGTTGTACAGCGAAACCGGATTCTAGTCAAATGTCGTCTGGAACGTGGCACGATAGCACTGTAGGCACCTTTTTTCGCCTGTAGATCCTCTCGATGTTGATGCGTTTAGTTTAATCCCCAATCCGGAAGTAACGATTTTCCTAATCAAGTTCTCAATGCCAGCGTCGTCTTCAACGGTGCGTTACAGTTTGTTCCGAATATCCAATCACTCACCTAATTTCTACTCTAGGCACCTCCGTGTATGTGTTCTGCGCACTAGCTAGGACGAAAACTTCACCGTCGGGAGACTCGGATATGTCCTTTTATATTGATGGTCAACTCACCGGAACGTTTGTGAAGCAAGCACCTGGGACTGATGGCTATGATTACAACGTACCCGTATACGTGAACGAAAGTCTTTCGCCTGGTTTTCATAAACTGGTGTTACAAAATGGACATGCGGATGGTTTCAAGTCATTAGTTATCCTGGACAAGATTATTTATTCGTGCGTATGATGTCCTATAATCTTGATTTGTTAACAATCCTCCAACAGTTTTGACAACGGAGTAGAGACAGATTCATCTGCAACAGCCTCTCCTACGGGCGGCCAGCCCTCGCAGAATTCTAGCTCTTCATCAAATAATATCGGTGCAATAGTGGGGCCCGTGGTAGCCGTTTCCGTCGTTGCTCTTCTCTTGGGTGTTGGCATCTGTTTCCTGATGCGTCGCCGACGTCTCAAAAACACTACAAGAGAATTACTTGATCCTCTTCCAACTCCTAATACAGAGAGTGCATGGGCAACCCAACAGCAGGCTATAGCTACACCATACCCTATAACCCAAAATCGGGCCCCTAATTCATATTCTGATGCCAATAGGAGCAGCGAATACAACTCTACGACCTCACCCACGACTTATACCTCGCCTTATTCCGAATCAGAATCAGCGTATTCTACACCATCTTATGGATATGGGTCGAGGGCCAGATATCAAAACATGCCACAAATACGACCACTCCCTTCGGAACCGACATTTTCCGCAGCAAATGCACCAGGTCCTCAGGTTTCAGTAGGATCACCTCCCCCTGCCTACGATCTTACGGATGCAGCCAATGCTCCGACCTTTGGAATGAAGCATTGAAATTCTGATTTTGTGTACATTCTGCCCCTCTCGTTTTCCGGTTGATAGCTGCTTTCTCGTGTTCTGCTTGGTTATGCATCTACTTATTAAACAGTATCTATTAGCTTAGATACCTAGTCGCTCGTTAAACAATCAACTAATATCTAGCACCGTTTGGACCGTCTGTTGTTTTATCACTTGAGCTGACATCATTGACTTTACGGATTTTTTTTCACTCAGAACCAAGACAGAACTATTTGCTTCGCTGGTTATGGATAGCTACGTCTGCCGAAATCCGGGTCTTATAGCACCCCCTAGGTACCCATCTACATCTGTATCACCATCAATCCACGGGTACGCTGTGCTGATCATGCCAAGATGTTTGACACTGTCTACTCGCCTCCGTCTTTTCTTTCAGTATGCGCTTCTTTCTGGCCTGGTCCTGGGTTGTTCTATGTTTTCCTTCAGCACGAGCAGTGCTCGTCAACAGGACCATCGACGATACTCTACCAGACTCGACAGGAGCTAGTATCACTTACCTTCCTGATGGTGCATGGAATGACGGAACCAGCTGTGAACGTTGTACAGCGAAACCAGATTCTGGTCAAATGTCGTCTGGAACGTGGCACGACGGTACTGTAGGTACTTTTTGTGTGCCGCCTCAATTTATTTGATATATTGCTAGTTTTATTCCAAGCCCGGGGGCAATGATTTCCCTAATCAGGTTCTCAACGCTAGTACTATATTTAACGGTGTGCTATAGTTTGTTCCAAAAGGATGCCCAATTACTCATTTAGCTTCTGCTCTAGGCACTTCTGTGTATGTGTTCTGTGCGTTATCTAGGTCGAAGGCTTCACCATTTGGAAACTCGGACATGACCTTTTACATTGACGGTCAACTTGTGGGGATATTCTTGAAGCCAGCATCTGGAACTGACGGCTTTGATTATGATGTCCCTGTATATGTAAATGAGAGTCTTTCACCTGGTTTCCACAAGTTGGTGCTGCAGAACGGACCATGTGAATGGTTCCAATTCGTTGGTTATTCTTGACCGGATAGTCTATTCGTACGTTTATCATTTTGCGTTCTGTTGTCTTTTATCAATATACCCGACAGTTTTGACAATGGAACAGAAACAGGATCGTCCGCAACAGCTTCCCCCACCAGCGACCCGTCGTCACAATCAGGTTCCTCATCAAGTAATATTGGTATAATAGTGGGCCCTGTTGTTGCTGTTTCCGTCGTCGCAACTCTATTAGGTGTCTGTTTTCTGGTGCGCCGTCGACGTCTCAGAAACACTGCAAGGGGACTGCTTCCACCACCTCGCCCTCAAAGTTCTCAGGCAATCACGCCATACCTTTTGACCCAAAATCCGGTTCCTGATTCTTATCCCAATGTTAATGGGAGTATACACAACTCTACGACCTTCCCTACAACTTTCACCTCACTTCATTCTGAATCGGATTTGGTATGCTCTACGCCATCCTATGGGTATGGCTCGAGGGCCAGATATCAAAACACGTCGCAACTGCAACCGCTTCCTTCGGTTCCTCCCGCCTATGATCTTGCAGATGCAGCCAATGCTCCGACCTTTGCGTTGAAGCATTGACTCTTGATTTCGTGTACATCCTGCCTCCTCTCCCAATTTCTGGTTAATGCTTTCTCTCGTGCACTGTTTACTTATACACTTATTTGCTTATCGAACTGTATCTATCAACCTAGCGGCATGTGAGTTATTCCAGTAATCAAACTCACCTGAGCAGACATCGTATTCCTCTTCCCTGTCAGCATCTGTCAATGTCTATTCAGCTCCTTTCAAAATCGGAATCATCAATGATGAGATGGTAGAGCTAACATGCGGCAGTAACAAGGTGGGTGGCTAGGATCAGAGTTTGCATCGTGGTACAAGCTCGGCGCGTTTCGCTCGCTTTATCCAGCGGTTTCCCTATGCTAGTCTCAGTTGCTGTGCTGATCAACACGCCAAGGAATCCAGCACTAGTATTTAGATGCTTGTTTACTTCTATCTTGTCTTCGATCATGCATTCCTTTCAGGTGTGGTCCTGGATTATTTTCTGTCTTCCTTCAATATCGGCAGTACTCGTCAACAGAACCATCGACGATACTCTACCAGACTCGACAGGAGCTAGTATCACTTACCTTCCTGATGGTGCATGGAATGACGGAACCAGCTGTAGACGTTGTACAGCGAAACCAGATTCTGGTCAAATGTCGTCTGGAACGTGGCACGACGGCACTGTAGGTACTTTTTGTGTGCCGCCTCAATTTATTTGATATATTGCTAGTTTAATTCCAAGCCTGGGAGCAATGGTTTCCCTAATCAGGTTCTCAACGCTAGTACTATATTTAACGGTGTGCTATAGTTTGTTCCAAAAGGATGCCCAATTACTCATTTAGCTTCTGCTCTAGGCACTTCTGTGTATGTATTCTGTGCGTTATCTAGGCCGAAGGCTTCACCATCTGGAAATTCGGACATGACCTTTTACATCGACGGTCAACTTGTAGGGACGTTCTCCAAGTTGGCACCTGGAGGCGATGGGTTCGATTACAATGTCCCAGTGTATGTGAATGAAAGTCTTTCACCCGGTTTCCATAAGTTGGTGCTGCAGAACGGACATGTGAATGGTCCCAGTTCGTTGGTTATTCTTGACAGGATGGTCTATTCGTACGTATGTCTTTCTGCATTCTGTTGTCTTTTAATAAAATATCCGATAGTTTTGACAATGGAACAGAAACAGGATCGTCCGCAACAGCTTCTCCTACTGGTGGCCCGTCATCACAGTCAGGTTCCTCACCAAGCAATACTGGTTTAATAGTGGGCTCTGTTGTAGCTGTTTCCGTCGTCGCAACTCTATTAGGTGTCTGTTTTCTGATGCGTCGTCGACGTCTCAGAAACATTGTCCAGGGACTGCTTCCCCCTGTTCCGTCACTCAACATGGAGAGCTCCCTGATAATCACACCTTACCCCCAAACTGTTCAGAATTCTTATCCGGATGCTAATAAAGGCAACTGTACAAACCCTCATATAATGTTTAACTCACTTTCTCCCAAATCAGGATCATCAGCTAGATACCCAGAAACGCAACTACCTCCTTCAGCACCAACATCTTCCACCTCAAATGCAACGAATATTCGAACTCTAGCAGGTTCGCTTCCCCCTGCTTATGATTTTACAAATGCGGCCAATGCTCCGACTCTTAGGTTGAACCATTGACCCTTTTCATGTACACCCTGTCTCCTTTTCTGCTTTCTGACTGATGGCCTCATGTTTGGTTATGTGCTCATTTGCGTAGTGTCAAGTAGTATCTATTGATTTAGATGAAATTAATTATCTACTGTTTCACTGTATCTGTTAACTGTGGCGTGAGAATTCCTTGAGCTGACATAATTGATACCTGCCTAAATCACTAATTATAACTTCGCTGCTAACTGCGTTTTCTTCAATTGTCGGAAGCACAGGTTTTATGAATATTATATCCCATGGGTGCTCCGACTCACCTATTCATCTGTTTCATTGTCCCGCTGTGCTGATCAGAGTTCGGCATTGATTCCCCTTTTCTGCCTCTACTTCCATTACTATGCGCTACCTCCAGGCCTGGTCCTGGATTGGTCTCTATTTTTTCTCAACGTGGGCAAAGCTCATTAACAACACTATTGATGATACAGGACCTAAGATTACTTACCTTCCTAAGGGTGCATGGAATGATGGAAACAACTGCGAAAATTGTACTGCGAAACCAGATTCTGGTCAAATGTCGTCTGGAACGTGGCACGACAGTACTGTAGGTACTTTTTGTGTGCAGACCGCCTTGATTTACTTGATGTGGTGTATTGCTAGTTTTATCCCGAGCCTGGGAGCAATGATTTCCCTAATCAGGTTCTCAATGCTAGCACTATATTTAACGGTGCGCTATAGTTTGTTCCAAAATGACGCCCAATCACTCATTTAGTTTCTGCTCTAATAGGCACTTCTGTGTATGTGTTCTGTGCGTTATCTAGGTCGAAGGCTTCACCATTTGGAAACTCGGACATGACCTTTTACATTGACGGTCAACTTGTGGGGATATTCTTGAAGCCAGCACCTGGAACTGACGGCTTCGATTATGATGTCCCTGTATATGTAAATGAGAGTCTTTCACCTGGTACTCATGAGCTGGTGCTTCAGAACGGACATGTGAATGGTTCCAATTCGCTGGTCATTCTCGATAGAATCGTCTATTCGTACGGCTTCCTGCGTTTCCTGTGTTTTGATGTTTCTTAATGATCCACCGACAGATTTGATGACGGAACAGAGGCAGAATCATCTGCGGCAGCCTCTCCTACGAGCGGTCTGTCTCCACAAGACTCCAATGGTTCCTCGTCCAGTAATATCGGTGTAATAGTGGGAGCTGTGGTGGCAGTTTCCGTCATTGCAATTCTCTTGGGTGCCTGCTTCCTGATACGTCGTCGACGCTTAAAAAGCGCTGCAAGGGGACTACTTCCTCCTCTTTCGCCATCCAACACGGAAAGCCCTTGGGCAATCACACCATATCTCCTTACCCAAAGACCGTCACCTAGCTTACATCATTCCACAGCCTCTACCTCATTTAATTCTGGATCAGAGTTGACGAACTCTATGCCGTCTCACAAATATGGAAACCCACCACTTCCTTCAGCATCAATATCGAGTACACCACGTCCTCAAGCAGGTTCACCTCCTCCCTATAATTTTACAGATGCAGTCAATGCTCCGGTCCTCAGGTTGAAACGCTGACTGGTCCGATTTTGAAGTTGAATTATGCTTCCTTGCCCTCTGGGTGCCTGGACATTACAGTAGACTTGGATATTTAAACATTAATAATTCTAATACAGCTCACGCCTGTGGCGTGTGAATTTAATATTAGTTATCATTGTCTATCTCACATGACCGCGTCGCGTCCGTGTTTACTGGTGTAAACGACAAGCAGAGCGGTGATCTCTCTCGTTTCTTGTATATTACCCCCATGCCCATCAGTAGAGATCAGCAAACCCGCCGCAAGTCCATTGCTGTCGCAAAGCCCAGCGATTCCGCCGTTCCTAGACGCAGACGTCGAGCCACCAGCGTTGCTCTTGACGAAGACAGTCCACTTACTAGGTCAAAACGTCTATCTCTGGTGCGAAACAATCTATTAATCTGTGATTATTCCTAATACTTCAACCCAGGGCCCAATTCGGGGCATTCTGAAACGCCGTTCTTCCTCTCAACCACCCATTTCACGAACATCATTATCCTCCCAAGATGATGGCGCAGACTCTATGGATCTTACTACAGTCTACCGGGTAGCCATACAAGAGGACCATTCCCGGAAATCACTTAATCGCAGAGTCAGCTTCTCCAGCCAGTCTCAGGTTCGGCTGTTCCATAACAGAAAGGGAGAGCACGCATCCAGTTCTTCGCCTTCGAATGAACTGGAATTCAACGGACACTCTTCAGACGATGCTCCTTCATCACCAGATCCACCGCCACCTCATGTCAACGACGAAAATGATTATCCAGGTTCCTCCATGCGTCGGAGGTCCTCCGGAAGAAAATCGTTTGCTGGGAGTGAAGCCATGGATCTCACGTCAACCAGTTTTCCTCCAGCAGATGAGTCGGCGTTGGTTGATGAGGATATGGATTTGGGCGAAGGGAGTGATATGGAAACCACGGCAGCATACACGTCGAATCTGATGCGAAAACGGTCTCTATCCTTGGGTGCTGGCGCTCCACAACAGCGAGAACCACTTGCTAGCCTTTCTACGAATCCTTCACAACAACCAACAGATGGTCCCGGTGATGTGTCGGAGGAACATTCACAATCGTTCATGTCGGAAACATCAATGGCTAGTGAACAATCGGAGCCTATGGAATATACAGTACCCGTGGGTCAATCTCTAAAGCCGGCTCATCAGGATGAAGCATGGCTTGCTCTTGTCAAAGCTACTCATTCGGGTGTCGCCGCTGCAGAAAATTCTGATAATGAGCAGGAAGAGAATGGCGGAGACATTGACATGGATGATGCTGTTGCGAGGATAATGCGAGCTAGACAATCACTCAATATGGCTCAAGAAGCTGACGGTTCAATAGCCATGTCCGAAGACAGTTTTGAAAACGACCTCGATCTCGGGAACGACACTGTCGATATCAGCAGGATGATGGGAAGAGGATTCGGAAGGGAAAGTTTGGCTATCCCTAGAGAGAGCATGGGCTATCAGGAATCTACAATGGATGAGTCGGGGATATATGGGTCTGCGCAGCCGCCAATTGCCTCTACCCCACGACAAAGCCTGGCTGCCATGGGTTTGGATCTTCCAGACTTTTTGCCTGAATCCCCGGCACCTCTGCCGCAACGGCGAACTAGTGAACCCAGCGATTCTCGAGACCCAGTATTTTCACTGCCTCCTTCAGATATTACTTCAGGTTCCGGCTCAAAACCTCCTGTGTCGCCTACCAAAGGCAATAAAACTCCAACAAAGTCCCCTGCTAAGACATTCACTGCTGCATTCGCGCCTCCAGCATCGAAACCCAGCCCCAAAAAGCCTACATCATCAGAGCAAGCAACTCTCAAGCGACCTCGTCCGTCTAACAATGCTGCTCAAGATGGCGACGCCGAAAGACCAAGTCCAGCTAAACGTCAGGCTTTAGCATCCAGATGGAATAGTACAACCTCTCCTGCCTCGGAACGTCCTCCTTCAACATCTCCAACTCAGGAACGCAGGCCACTCGACCCGAACAAAAAAGCCCCGTTCCAAGCATCTACTTCTGCATCCGAGAAACCCGAACAGAAAAAGCCTGCATCGTCTCTCAGACGGCCTTCTGGTTACTTTTCTCGAAGGAAAAGTCTCGCAGTCTCGTCGTCGCTCGCACCGACGCCTGAAGTTGATGAGAACGAGAATATGAATATTGATTCGGATGTACCCAATGCCATTCGGACTTCACCTAAAAAGAAGGCTCGTATTGGGCTAGGTCGGGCGAGAGCGAGTATGAGCGCTGCAACGTCTTCGGACGCTTGGAAACGATTTGATAGGAATGCTGCGTCTGTAAGTGAAGGTTTGGGCAAAGGAAAGGAAAAGGAAAAAGAGTTACCTCGGGCTGAGCAACTTGTGCAAACGCCTTCGCCTCCAATTGTGCAATTTCAAGTTTCAGCTCAACAAGATCCTAGTCTGTCGTCACCTGCACCTGCCGTCTTGGATCTGTCTACTTATTTGAACTCGGAGCCTGCTGAGGACGAAGAGGAGCCACCAAGTGTGAATGTAGACACGGCAACGGCTACTGAACAGTGGCGAGATGCTATTCCACCTGATGGATATAGCGCTGACGAATTGGTATGTGCTTTCTCTTTCCTTCCTGGCATTTCTTCACTAGTGTACTAATGTACTTCTTTTAACAGCCTTCCATATCCATCGAACAATTCTTCACCATGACCGACATTAAATTCATGGACGAACTCACAGCGCCCCGTCGGTCCATGTACCCCTCCCAACAACAAACTCAACATCAACCTCGGGATCCGTCCGAGATCAGTTTGGCAGAATACGCAATTGCGATGGGTATCGATGTCCCTCAACTTACATTGTATACCAGAGTTGCCAATGACTTGGAGGCGTGGATGAAGCAAAGCAAAGTTGTCTTTGAGCAAGCGGAGGAAGAGGCAACAAAGATGACGCCAGAGTTGTTTGTGGAGTATTCGAGGGCAGACGAGGGAGGGCAACAGGAACTCAAGGTGATATTTATTTATTTCGTTTTCAGGGTACCTCTGATAGTAGACTTGCAGCATCAACTAAAGCTGATCAGGACAAACACGAGGGGACAAGCAAAATCAGATTGGTATGACTGGAAGTTGCAATGGATAGAGGGTCTGAGGGTACCGGCTCAAAAAGCCTTTGCTGATTTGGAAAATGTTGGTCTATTTCCGTTGAATAGATGCATGTATACTGACTTGGTAACAATTGCAGGATGCCAAAGCTCTTGAAAATGTCAAAGCAAAATGCGACGAAGTTCTTCCGTCCCTGGAGAAGGAATACGAAGAGGTGATGCGAGAACTCGAGAAGGAACAGGCCGAAGTTGCTGCTGTTGAAGAGTGCGACCGGGATTATCTCAATGACCTCAAGGCGTCTATTGCTGAACAAAAGTACGTTCCTACCTCACACACAATGTTTCATTTCTCATGCGTCCTTTAGCATCGAGGTTGATGCTATGAAAGGGGAACTGAAGGAAAATCTTGATCAACTGGAATGGCAGAAAGAGCGATTGGCGGACATTGAAGCTCAAAAACGGGAAGCGACTGTCGCGATAACAGAAGCCAACCGATTATTGGACTTGCAACAGAACGGGACTCGCTCGGAGGTGTTCAAGCTGAAAGGTGAGATTACAGTGTTTTGTCATGCTCTAACCACTGACAATGGCTTTCTCTAGAGGAACTCGAGACTCTGGAAGACCTCCATATGTTTCATGTGTCTAAAGTCAACGCCAACATGTTCGAATATGTGTACGCGTGGACATATCGTGTTTCCATTCCGTGCAAGAAATACCTTCCGATTGTTGAGAAGATCGATATCATACCCGTGTCTGAAATGCGAATGAGGCAAAAGGAAGAGTTTCCGAAATTGAAAAACTTTTTGTTGTCTGCGGCGAAGCACATGATCAGGAACTTGGGCGAATTAACTACACGGCAGGTAAATAGTCCCCAACCAATATACTATGCTAGGAATACTGACCATTCTTAGATCGTCCACAAATTGGCAGACTACTGGTCGTCTTGCGCGCAGCTCTGTGCACAGATACGTTATCTGTCCCTCAAATACCCTATTGAACTCGAATTCGACCAATCGCCCTCGAAACCTTTCTCCGAATTCCGTGCTCAAGTCCCTCTCTTATTCCCTGCTCTCAAATCCAAAGTCATTGTTTCCTTCGTCTTCAACCGAGACACGTTCTCTAGATGGCCCGTTTCAATAAAGTCTATGCGTTATGAGGTGGATGTTGCCTTTGGACGTGCCAAGTAAGAACTACTTTCCTTATCTACCAGTACGAACCCTAATGACTTGTCCAGTGTCGAAGAAATATCTAATGCGATAAACACTCGCCTGAGTGAAGCCAGCCCACAAGACAGCTATGCTTGTCTATTGGATGCTTGTATGGTCGCTCAAGAATGTTGATATCTGGTTTTTTCTTGATAATTTTTCTTTCTTTTGCTTCGCAGTGAACATACCTATGAGTACCATGTATCCTTATTTCATTCTGTTCATTTTTTGGATCGATCTCGCTTTGTTATACTTGAATATCATCATGCTATACTTTCCGCATTTGCATGTGCTATCTGTACTTATGTTACTACTTATGTGAAGTAATTTTCATTTTTCATGCAGGAAGGAAATAATAGTGTAACCTCCTTTCGCCCGGATGGTTTTTCAGAAATAGGTGTGTATACTCGTCTGCTTCATATCTTGCGAGTTGCCGTGTAGTCCTAGCCATTTTCCAGGTAATAACGCAGCACAAAGTTCGACGTTCGTGACATTTCACAATTTCGCAGAAAACAGAACTGATATTTGGGGACGCTATATACTCTGCAGACCAAGCAAAACATATTATCTACTCCGTGAAAAATTGCTCATAATTTGATTCGTTCGTTTAGAGATAGTCGCTGAAAGGAAAGAGTGAGCTATTTAGGAACGGCATGAGTGTATAAGAACATACGCAATGTTCATGGGCATCTCATCGATCTCCGTATTGTAGAACTCTGGATTCGATCAGAATGTGAGTTGAGGCCACCAATGATTAAATAGAACTCACTAGTAATACCCCTCAAGGTCTCGATATCATTCAATGCTACAAAGTTGATGGCAATACCTTTGCGACCAAAACGACCACCTCGACCGATACGATGAATGTAGTTCTCTCTGTTTGTCGGCATATCGTAATTCACGACGAGAGAAACCTGTTGAACATCAATGCCGCGAGCCAGGAGGTCGGTAGAGATCAAGACGCGGCTAGAGCCAGTGTGGAACTGTTTCAAGATGTCTGAGCGCTCTTTCTGTTCCATGGATCCGTGCTAAAGCCAATCAGTTAGCCAAGTCACCGATACACATACAGCCCCAGCTTACAATAGCTGAAACGGTAAACTCGCGCTGTTCCATTTGCTGTGTAAGCCATTCCACTTTCCTCTTCGAGTTGACAAAGATGACCGACTGAGCGACCGAGATGGTGTCAAACAAGTCGCAGAGGGTGTCGAGCTTCCACTCTTCCTTCTCCACGGCCACATAAAATTGTTTAATACCTTCAAGGGTCAACTCGTCCTTTTTGACCAGGATCCTAATGGGATCTCTCATGAACTTGCTCGAGATTTCCAGTACATCGTTCGGCATCGTAGCAGAGAACAATGCAACTTGAACGTCTCCTGGGACGAGTTGGAAAATCTCGTAGATCTGGTCTTTGAATCCGGCGGAAAGCATCTCATCAGCTTCGTCCATACAGAGGATCTTGACATGGTCAACTTTGAGTGCACCACGTTTAACCATGTCGATGAGTCTTCCTGGGGTGGCCACGACGACTTGAACGCCTTGACGAAGCTGGGCGACATCCTCCCGAACACTGGTTCCTCCCACGCAGGCGAGAGAAGACACCTCGAGATAGTCCCCAAGGGCAACCACGACCCGATTGATCTGCAGAGCGAGTTCACGAGTAGGAGCGAGGATGATGGCCTGTGTGGACTTGATGGAAAGGTCGAGCCGTTGGAGAATGGACACGGAAAAAGTAGCGGTTTTGCCAGTACCGGATTGGGCCTGAGCGATCACGTCGTGAGCTTTAATGACGGGGATGATGGCACGCTGCTGAATGGCCGAAGGACGTTCAAAACTATGCACAAGCAATAAGACGAATTGAAACATTAATTAGGAGAAAAAGGTTTACCCATAGGCATAAATTCCACGTAAAAGTCTGGGATCTAAGTTCATGTCATCGAAGCTATAACGAGCTAGTTAGAGGGGAAAGATATCAAGTATTACACTACGCACTTGTCAATCACTTGGTCCCAGTTAGACTGGATAGTTACGTCGGCATTCTGGGCATTAGTTTCTTCACTGCGATGCAATCAAGCTTAGATGACCACGCATTTCCAGTGAGGAGATGCACTTACACTTTCATGCAATGTTGTCAATGTGAAGGGGAGTCTAGAGATAAACTGCCTTCGATTTGTTGTTTAAGAGATAAGATTGGTCGGTGGGTTAAGAAAAAGTTTGTTTGAAGCAAGTCTGGATGGGACGGCATGTTTTATATGTCCCCGCTGGACGCATATCGGTACCGAAACCTCAAAGGAGAACGAGCAAGTGAGTCACTGATTACCAAGTTGCGGTACCGGTCGTCTTGATCGGTGTTGCGGGGAATGATCAGACCCAGTAACGTTTGTACTAAATTGTAGTAATGCTGTTGTTATTCCCAAAGTGTAAAGGCAATAATATTACATTAAAATAGTGTACTAATTCGGAAGACGTTCACTTCTTCACCTCCTTCTTGAATGCATCCTTAGCTTCCCTTGCGCCAGCAGCAGCCTATAGTAAGAATTATGATAGGTCAACACACAACTATTAAATTACCGAGAAGCTTACTTGGTTTGCTTTCTGTCCGGCCTCTTTCGACTTTTCTTTGGCTGCTTCAGACCCGGAACCTTTTTCAAAAAAGTTGAGCAATGCAGGTTAAAAGGAAAGCAAAGTTACACACCTAGTGCGTCTTTTGTCGCATTAGTAGCCTCCTCGCCTTTGTCAATGGCGGCTGCCAGTCCCTTTCCAACCTTTTTGTTGACCTAGAAATGCAAGTCAACGGCTGGCATTCTTGGGCATGAATACTTCAACGCACATTGTCAGCGACTTCTGAAATCTTTTCAGTTGCGGTCTTGCGAGAAATGGGTGAAGAGTGGATGGTTCGTGCAGATGATGCAACGAGAGGACGAGTTACAGAGGAAAATGCTGAGCGGTACATAGTTCTTTGCAGGCAGAGTAGTGAAAGACCATGACCACAAATGACAGGCTTTAAGTAGTGGAATGAACCGAGGATGGATTATGACGTCTTTGTCGGACGTCATATATCGCATCACCGTCCAAATGTCTTTACATGACTACTATTTGTGCACTAGAAGTGCATTCCGGCCTAGAAGTGCATTCCTGTGTTTGCACTTTTTTCCCTCACTCAATATTTCTCAAAAAATCCAGAGAGGTATATTATCATGGTTACAACCAAATTCCAAAAATTTGAGAGGATCCAGAATGAGGAAGCTATCGAACGGGGCCAAAGACAGAATGCACTTCCCTGCCAAATCCCATGATCTTGACTCCGGCAGCGAAATAGCACCACTTTACATGACTCAAAAAACACGGAAATATTATCGAAGCACCTCATGTATGTAAAGAATATAACCTCCAATTCCGGAGGGAATTCACTGAGATTTAGTTGTGCAGGGCTGACGCGGAGTTTGGGAGTGCACTTCTAGTGCACAAATAGTATTATATTACACAGTTCACCGTAGCCAATAATGCATCCCTATCTTCCGACTCTTCCACCAGCGCACGCAATCTACTCGTCTCGTTCTGCATCAAGCTTTTGGGGCTGTCGTATTCAACCTGGAGTGAGAACGTTAACAAATACCTATACTGTCGTTCACTATAATATACGTACAATGCGACCATCTTCCAACACCATCTGAAACGAAATGCAGTCAATAGCCAGAACTTTCTCAGCCAACGACACATACAATTTTATCCGCGTCCATGATCGTCTGCAGGCGATGCGCAATAGCGATCAATGTAACATCATCACCGAGCTCAGTTCGAAGCGATTGTTGTATGACTGCATCAGTCTGGTAGTCTTTGGGCACAAGTCAAGCCTTGAAGACCAAGACGAATAGAAAACGCACCGATTGCAGAAGTTGCTACAAGCAATATGTATTTTTCCTCAGCGTTTTTCCAAACAACAGTGCAGTACACACCTTCATCCAAAATCAACAATTTGCTTCTTCTGACGATCGCCCTCGCCAATGCCAAGATTTGTCTCTGCCCCACAGACAGATTTGTGCCTCCACTTGATACTGAAGAATCTAATGTCAATCGGACCTCACCATTCTCACCACTTTCCTGAAGTGAATACAGTCCTGCTGCTCGCAATGCGTCATTCAGCGTCGCATCATCATATTGATCGAAAGGGTCCAGGTTGTGCCTTAAAGTTCCGGACAGGAGTTCGGGGACTTGAGGTATTATTGTCATGTTGGATCTCAGGCTGTCCAAGTTTATGGAGGATGTTTTGAGACCGTCAAAGTAGACGTCGCCTTCGGTAACAATGGCGCGCAGGAGGGAGAGCGTCAAAGAACTCTAAATATACATTGTTGAATATTTACTTCGAGCCATGACACTGAACACTCACCTTTCCGGAACCTGTTCTTCCCACTTGGAAAAAGTCAGCACAAAGTCTCTGTGGGAGAAGGCAAACTCACCGACTCCGATCCTCTCGCCCGATTTGACAGTGAACGACAAGTCATGTAACACTTCTGGACCATCACGAGAGTACCTTGCAGACAAATGCTCTACACGCAGATCTCCCGAAGCAGGCCAATACGCAGGAGGGTCTCCTTCTTTAATGGGTTTGGGTTCTTGTTCAATTTCCATGTACTGACGGATACGTTCAACACTAAGATAGATGTCAGACTCGCTCCCTCTTGATACCAAGTTGTAAGTACCTATTACCTGAAAGATATGTCAACAACGGCGCGCAGCAACAGTAAGATGGATGGAACTCACTCTGGACCTCGAAATCGTTCAAGATTTGGACTAAATACAGCGTTAGCATACTGAATCCAACTACGCAACCTCTCATTAACGTTCTGGTTCTGCCATAGGAATTTGAGCACGTACCTCCCATATTCAAAGAAAATCCCGTTGTACTCGAGTTCAAATAAGTCTGTACATACACCAAGTAGGCGGCAAGTGCAGAGGAGAAAACTGCACTCAGAATGTCCAGTCGAACGGTGACCCATCGAGTTAAACCGTGGTAGGTTCTGGCCGCCTTGGAGTAGTTGTCAATCTTCAAGAGTGAGCTTTGGATAAAGGATTCTTCGGCAGAATATGCACGGATAGAGACTACAAGGGTAGGATAAGTGAACAGCCGGGTTATAATGATGGTACCGTACCGAGGCCTGATAAAGCAGCACCGAGACTAGAGAGACAGTCAATTCAGTGTGAAACGAACTCTGATCGCAGACGTACTGTGCCAAAACGGGTGATCTCGCATTTGCCATCTCCCTCTTGATCCCCAATTGAGCAGTCATATATATCTGACTGATCCACCACCCAACCAAGATAAGTATGCCAGCCGGGAGGAAGAAAGCTGGACTGATCACGACTACAGCCGCAAATTTGATGAGGGTGAACGAGATGGCGTTCCATATTCCGAAGAGGACTCTGCGGAGTGGACCATCGACTGAAGAATATCTTTACTACCATGCTCCCTGTTCTTACAGAGAGTACACACCGACAGTCATATCTTGAGTTGTTCTTGTGACTATCCGAGACATCGGAGTCGTGTCGAGCCATCTGTATGGCCGGTGAGATAAATTGAAACGTTATAAACAGCAGAACAAACCTCAAAGTAGTCCCAAAGACAGCCTCAATCAAGCGATGGTGGATCGATCCGGAAGCACGAAGGGCACCTTTGAAGTATACCAGTCTACAAATAACATGCCAGAAAACCGCAGAAAAGAGGATAAGCGCTGTGAAAGATCAGACCAACGGATTCGAATTATTCATCTCATAGTAGTACCTAGTATACCGAGGTTGCTATCACAAAGGCAATTTTAGCTCAAACCGTAAGATTTGAATGGTAGAGAGACTTGCAAAAATACATGTACTTCATTCGCTGGACGGTCATCATACTGTGATGCCCAATATCCTAGAAAGTAGGTCTGTGCATTGATGGAAAGGTTGGACAACACCATAGTAGCAATGAAGCAAGCATTAAAGAAAATACGATGATTTCCACCGAGTGCATTGATATACAAGAAAACTATCCAGAGATAAACATCACAGAATAATTGGCTTGGTTGAGGAAGAAATACTCACTTGCAGACCAGCTCACACGCCCAGTCTCCTTCTCTTCTTCGATGATCAACTTTCCAGACTTGCTTTCATTCCCTTTGTCTTTGGCCGCATCTACAGTAGCGTCGATAGTCTCCTCCGCTCTGTCGAGCATTTCCTTGTTCTTTTCCACTTCGATTTGCAACTGCTTGTCTCCGCGAATGGCTTCCTTCAGAGAGTCCCGACCGACCGCACAACCATCTGATCTAACTGAGACTACGAAATCAGCAATAGGTTCTGAGAGGGCAACGTTGTGTGTCTAAAACCCGTAACGAGCATCTGAGATGTAGCTTTATTTGAGTCAAACACACTCACAACCAACAGCACTGTTCTTCCTTTAATCAAATCCCCTCTGAAGCATTTGTCGACGATCCACTTGGCCGTGTGTACACTTGAGCACACGCAGATTAGCTCAGAGGTCCTTCGACTAAGAAAAACGAGCTGCACTCACTCTAAAGCTGCTAGAACATCATCCAAAAGAAGGATGTCTGCTCGAGAGTAGACGGCTCTGGCCAGTGTGATCCGAGCTTTTTGTCCACCACTCAGTGTGATACCCTTTTCCCCAATTTCAGTAAGATCACCGGCATCAAACAGTTTTAGGTCGTGCTCGAGACCGCATTGATGTATAACCTTGTCATATCTGGATACGTCGTAGGGACTACCAAAAAGGATGTTACCCTAAAGCAAATTGAGAGCTCGGTTTCAATGAAGAGAATTATACAAACTTTGATGGTATCATTTTGCACCCAAGACTCCTGCGCGGCATACGCGACACCTCCAGAGCGTGGTAAGTTGAACCATGATTCCGAGCTTGAGGGGATAAAGTGCATTTCACCTTTGCCGAGAATTCAGAGGTCTGATCCTTTGAAGGAAGCGACATAACGCGTACCAAGTAGAGCCATCAGCAAACTAGTTTTCCCAGAGCTAGTGGGGCCAACTATGAGGTTGATACGGCCTTGGCGGAATATGAGTTCATTTTCAACTTTCAGGAGAAATTTTTGGTTTGATGCTGGCGTTTGCGACTTTGTTTCTCCGGACCAAGAAAAGGTAGCTTGTTGGAAGCCGATAACGTTTTGCGGTGCAGCTTGTGCTTTGGCTTCTTCCGAGTACGTATCCAACAGCTCTGTCTATAAACGGTTCTGTCAAGGATGATAGGATGTGAAACAAAAAACCGTAGCTCACGTTGTGTAAGAAATCGTTGATTCGGTCAAGCGAAACCTTTCCAGAGACTGTAGACGTAATAGAGGCGAAGACGATGTACAGCTGGTCCCTTTAGAGGCAACTCAACATTCAAGGTCGTACAAACACAATTTTGAGGAGACAGACCTAAACATATCAATGACAGTCATCGTCGAGAACACTTTCGATGCAGTGAGCTCTTGCTTCATAATTGCAGTCTAGTGTACAGGGGTGAGTCTGTACGACGATAAAAAAACAAAAATTACGGACACTGTCGAAGCATCTGCGTCAGTATTGTCGCCAGGAACAAGAAACAGACTCACTAGGTAAAATAAGTCGCGAGTAGAGTGAATACGGGAATCACGAAGCTGGGTACAATGTCATTTTTTATGTGCAACGTTAGAAAGACAGCCACACACTTGACGCAGTTGATCATTAGATCCATCAGCTCTCGTTTCCATAACCATTCCAGCTCTTGTTGTCTCTTGTCATCCACCTTCTCTGTCATTTTCTTCTCCCAACCGAATAGTTTGATCATTCGTAAGAGGTTAAGAGCTGTCAAAGTACTTGAGACTCGAATTTCATCAAGACTATGGAAACACTACCTTCAACTACCGAAGTGACACGCGAATCGGTCTTGTTCATCAACTCGGCCTGCACACCATGAACCCGCTTGCCAACCCATCCAGGAATAGGAAAACAAAGTAGTATCGCGGCCAACCCTACAAAAGCGCTACGTGGATATTAGCCTCTATTCATAAACCTTTTTGGAAATAAACCTCACCTCCATCCAAGAATGACATACAGAAAAACAACACACAACACAATTTGGATTGGTATCTTGACAATAAACCGCACAAAATCTTTCGCTCCGATGACATTTGCCAAATCAGTGGTGACTAGATTGTTAATCTTTCCGACGATACTGGCACTGTGAGCGTGAAGGGATCCTTGAGACGCATCCGTAGAATCATTTTTGGAATCGTCCGCATCCGTTGGACGAATGCGAAGAGAATGCTCAAATACCAATTGAGTGAGGATGGCTTCAGTGCGGACGACGGTGCGAGTCTGTTTGAATCACTTAGAATGAAGACGAGATAGACGACATGAAATACTCACTGCAACGAATTCGTACCATTCAGCAGCGAGAGATCGGAAGATGGAGCCGAAGAAAAGTAACAGTATCCAGAACCAAGGTCGAATATCGACTTGTTGACCACCTTTCTCGATGTAGCTATGGGGACAACGGCTCGTAAGTTAGTACCAAAATGAACCATTTCACGGACTTGAGGAGCCTGTTGATGCCTATTGGACCGGCAAAACTGGTGACTATCTCTACTACGCTCATCACAGCGAGTATGAAATAATCCCATCGGAATATGTACCTGGATAAAAGGGTAAATATCAAGGTACTGAAGGATCGAGTTTACCCACATAAGGCCGAAGAATATGTGCCTCGTCTTTTTAGCACCTGAAAAGACATCCAAATACTGTGTAATGCGTCAGTAACGTGGAATGAGTAGAGATAATGATTCCTACCGGAAAACTCGTGGTTTTGAGATTTCCTGCATGATCATAGTCTGCCAAGGGAGGTAAATCTTCGAGACTCGGTTGTGGAGAACGGTAGGCCTTGAAGACAATACTATCCAAGAAAGAATAGAATAATAAAGATGCCCACGATGCGGTTTGTTCGTGGTTGAGTTTAAGTGTGCTTCCCTAAGGATTCTGCGTTAGTTTTGGGTCCCGAAATTGCTGAGAACCTCACAGGTTCGGCGACCCGGTACTCTCTGGGAGCCGTTAGGGGAATCGCGACGGATGCAATAGCTAGACACAACAATTTCGCCCACAATAACCATCCTTCGCAAAGATCCTGAGGTATTTTCGTGTATGTGGACAACGGGTAAAGGTCCCGGTACACGTAGACCACCAAAATGACCAAAAGCAGAATTTCAAAATGGTAACGGGCAATTTTGCTCAGAGCATTTCCAGAAATTAATGTGAAAAATCTCAAAAGTGTTACATATGCCTTGAAAAAAAATGAGACGGTGAGACAACATCTAGCCAAAACAACATACCAAAGTGATGGATGAGATATACTTTGGGATTGACAACGAAGATGGGTAGCAATGTCTGGGTCCTTGGATAGATAGTCCAACCAGTAGAATACAAAGGATCATTTGCACAGTAGAACTTGTCAAAATACGGACAGTGCTGGCTGACTCGGAGACCTTAGACATCGACCTGGGTCGAACAAAAAATAAAACAAAGTGGGTGAAGAGCAGAACCGCAGAAGCTACTGCAGCATATGCAGGGACCATACGAGTGTCCGTCCATGGTCTATTTACAAAATGTAAGAAAGCCAGGAGCAACTCAAAAACAAATACTTGCAGAGACTCGAAAATTTTCATCTTGTAAGAGTGGGAGAGAACTGGAAAGTCTAAAAGTGTCTATGCATTTATATATGTTCAGCATGATAGACAACGCGTTGAGCATATGAGCCTTATCTCAAGAGATGGCTACCACTGACAGTGAATGCAGTCAACAGCGGCGCAGGGCGCAGCCGGATAGAAAAAGCGGTCACGTGGGGTAAACGCGTGATACGCGTGTTCCCCTTGCTGAAACCTTTTCTCTAACCACCACTATGGCAGACAAGGCTAAAACGACGAGGTCAACGAGAACAAAGGCGCAACCAGCTCCAGCACCTGCGACAACCAGGACAACAAGAGCAAAGGCTGCCACCACATCCAAGTCGGCTGCCACAGCAGTTCCACCTTCTCTTCCACCTCCGCCTCCAAAGAAGGCAGCTGCAAGGAAACCTCTTGTCAACCGTGGAAACACAGAAGCATCTGAACCTTCAAGCAGACCACCTTCGAAAGTTGCAGTCGCTCGTAAGGCAACAAAGGCTCAAAATGTACTTGATAATGAAAGAGAACCGATTATGGTGCGTAGCAGAACTGTGCATTTGGATTTGGATTGCACTAAATCATCTCCGCAGGCTTTTCTTCGTATCAGACCTGCACTCACCGATGATGATTCCGCGACTTCTCCTTATTTGACTCAGCTTTCTGACACTGCAGTCCGAATGACTGACCCTCAAGATCATCAGAATCTCGCATCCAGGTTCCGTTCGTCTAATATGACGCCTTCTTCTACATATACATTCTCACATGTCTTTCCATCTGCAACGACTCAGTCTGATTTCTTTACCAAGACTACTCTGCCCCTTGTGCGCGATGCGCTCGAGGGTCAAAATGGTTTACTGTTCACGTATGGGGTGACGAATTCCGGCAAGACTTATACTGTGCAAGGTGGATCAACTGAAGGGAGTGCAGGCATTGTACCAAGGACACTTGATGTCGTGTTTAATAGCATCGACGGATTGCAAAGCGACAGCAAAGTATGTAACTTTTCACTACGTTTGAACCTCTTTCTAATAAGAACTAGTATCGCCCTGTTCGTCTTCACGGAGTTGAGCTAGCTGATCCTTCAGACCTGAAGCCTCCTCCAGTCAATCCCGAACCTGGTCTCGAAAGCGTGTTGGACCAAATGAATTCCCTTTCCCTTGATGACAAGGACGCCGATGCAACGTCCATCAAGTTGGACAGAAACTACGAATACTCGGTCTGGCTTTCGTATGCGGAAATTTATAACGAAAAAGTCTACGATCTTCTGGACTCTGTAAAAGACACTCAAGGCACCCAAATCAATACAATTCCACAGTCCAACAGTTCATCCTCCCTCGTTCTTGCGCGCGCAGCCCTCGCAGTCAAACCTTCTCCTGCATCAGATGGCCAGGACTCGGGTATTAGTGGTAAATACATTGCTGGGCTGCGTCAGTTCCGCGTTCAAGATGCTTCACAAGCCAAAGCGCTCGTCAAACTCGGTCAACTCCACCGACGTGTATTTGGAACGCTTGCTAATCGCGAGAGTAGTCGGAGTCATGGGATGGTCATTATCAAAATTATGAGGTGTCATCGAGGAGAGAGAAATGTTTGTCGTACATTCATCTTTTTAGTTTCAACTAAATTCACTATATTTTACAGGATCCAACTGCTATCCAGATCTCCCGTCTAACTCTGGTCGATCTTGCAGGTTCAGAACGTACTAAACACACTCACACCACCGGTGACCGTCTCAAAGAAGCGGGCAACATCAACAAGTCGTTGATGGTTCTCGGCCAATGCCTTGAGACCCTGCGATCCAACCAAAAGAGACTCGCCGTTAGTCTTTCTCAAGAGGGCAAAGGCGAAGATGGAAGAATGGACACCCGGGACGTAAGGAAAGGATTTGCCATTGTGCCCTTCAGGCACAGCAAACTGACGGAAGTACTGATGGACTACTTTGTTGGAGATGGTCGAACTGTAAGCTGTGATATCCTGACCACGTCGTGTTCTGACTGCATTGACGTAGGTCGTTATTGTCAATGTAAATCCCTACGACACAGGATACGATGAAAACTCCCATGTCATGAAGTTTGCAGCTCTGGCCAGGGAAGTGTACATCAATCCAGCACCGGCACCAGTGCACCAACCTCCTCCCATTCTTGGCCCTGGCAAACTTCAAGGCAAAGTGATCAAGAAACTCGGCCCCCTCACATTAAAAGATCCTGAAGTCATTCCGAAGCCTCTCAAACGCAAGGTGACCTTGTCTATGGGAGGGCCTGGCGGAAAGAAGCCGAGTGAAGCTGTTGTTGAAGTGCTTGAAGGTTTGCGGCTACTTTGATATCCCCGAGTTCGACACGCTGAATTGAGTCTCCAGTCGATGAAACCCACGAAGGCGACAGCATTGACGAGGATGACGATTTGACGATCAATCCCTTCGTGGATGAACTCTTTGACGAGATTGAATACCTCCGGCTTCAAGTGAGTTGTCGATTCTTCCTTGACAAATTCTCCTCACTTATGGCTCCGTTGCGCAGTTGTTTGAAGCGGAAATGAGATGTGCTATTGTTGAAGCGGACACTCGTGAAGAGGTTATGAGAGAGATGGAGGACAGAATGAGTGACATGGAAGAGATGTACAGAAAAAGACTCATGAAATCGGTTGGTCTGGTCTGCGTGCATGATCGTGTCATTGGACTAAAGCAGATTATGGCAGATTGAGCAAAACGAGATGAAAACTGACGCCAAGATTGACATGCTACATCAGTCTGGTTTGTTTGGGAGTCCGGTGAAGAAGCCCAGTCGACTAGTTGAGGAAGACCTTAGCGAGGAGGAAGAAGAGGAAGTTGACAGAAGTCTTGTGTGTAACTCGTTTCATTATGAAGCACGACATCGCTAAACAGATTGTTCAGATATCCGAGGTCACTGACGAAGACGGAGAAACTATAGAACATTCAAGCTCTGGAGAAGAATTCGATTTTGGAAGCGACCGAGATGAAGATGAAGAGGATGAATCTGCCCTCAACGGCTCACCTCTCGCAGGTAAAGGCAAAGAACCTGCAAAGAGACAAAGTACCGCGCCGCGCGAGATTCGTGAGTCTAGGGCTTTTATTCCCGACGGCCCTATGGTTCCATCTGACGGTGAGGATGCAGAGATGACCGACGAAGATGAAGACGAAAGCGTTGCTGCTAGTGAAGACGGTGAGGAAGATACCGAATGCGAAGAGGATGAAGATGAAGAAGAGGATGACGACGAAGATGAATATGTGCCTCCTGCCCCCATATCCAAATCGCGGACTAGTAGAGCTCTTCGGGTGTCAAGTCCATCACCAACGCATAAATCAGCCGATGCTAAAACAAAACAAGCGAGGCTTTTGACGAGCAAGACCAGAGTGACAGCTCTAGAACAAGAGATGAACAACATGGCAATTGATGATGCCGAGTCCAAACCTACCCAAGCAAGTGGCTCTGGGACGAAGAAACCAAGACGGTGAGTGCTGGTCATCATTCTTCGAAGATGTAGACTGAAGTATGGTAATGTACAGTCAACTTGGGAAGACACCAATCGTCAGAGCGGACGATATGGATAGTGTAGAGATGGCCCTCGATAGAAGAATTGCAAAGACTGGAGGTGGTACAAATGTTAAGCGACTCACCAGACTCAGTTAGATGACTCTCGTTATACTTCACTGTTCAATCTACTGCATTTTGTGCTATCTATCTACAGCATTAATGAGTTGGGTACTAACATCTAAATCTAACCTGTATTAAGCCGTCTGGGAACCATACTCTAGCATGTCTTCCCACTTGAATGCATCAGGACGCTCGTGAAAAGCCTTGAGGATCTTTTCGCCCCTTGACTCTCCCTCCGCCCTTTCGTCCTCCCACAGGTAGAACTTTTGCACGCCCATAGAAAGTATCTGTGCATCTTCCTGGGATAGCAAATACCCTTGTCCACCAGAAGAGGGCGTAATCTCCCCTCTCAATAACACAATTCCATGAGTTTTTACCAAGTCGGTATAGTGTGTAAGGACGAGATAAGGAGTAGCGAACGACGTTCGCATCTTATATTCTTGTAATGGGGTGAACAAGATGGTCGATATTGGAGGATTTTGACCTGAAGGAGTCGTTTTTGCTCCAGAATCCGCTTTTGAAGCAAACAACTCCGGCTCAGCTGCAGAAGGCATCTCGGGAGCCTCGTGGAAGCCCCATTCCATGTAATACATTTCATAGGCCATTTCCTCTCCCTCTTTGCCCGGCTCTTTCTGAGGCCTGGGTACAGGCAAGACGAATGAAGGATACTTCCCTCCGACTGCACTCATCTTCTCATAGAGCTCTACGGGTATAGATGCACAAAGGTATCCACGACCTGTTCCTTCGGAGCGAGAGGCGTGGTATGCGGTCCATAGAGCGGTGACTTGGGATGCATCTATGGATATGATACGGGGTAAATTGAGTATGGAAGACAAAGGCTACATGGACACGTCAAAAACGGATGTGTTACGGGTAAAGAAGGAATACACACCTTGATTGGAGAACTGTCCTTTCTGGATGATGATTGCTCTGCAGAATTGGAAGAAGTGCCTTCAGTCCGCGAAGCAACTTCTTGGTGTTGGTTTTCTTTCTCTGCCTTTTCCTTTGCAATTCTTTCGTCGTGTGCTTCCTTCAGCCTTTTCCTCTCGGCGTCCTGTTGTTCTTTTGCTCCCGCCTTCAGATCATCTACGCTGAGTCCTTTTCTTTATAAGTATGAAACAGGACACGTCAATAATGAATACACGCGAAACATGGATAGAAAAGAGACACCTCACTCCTCAGCTCTCAACCGTAACTTTTCTGCATATTTCGTCTCGTGGTGCTCATGAAGGCTTCGGCATAGTCTTGGAGCTGAGATCCCTTTAGAGATTGGGACTCGGCAAGAGGAAAGGCGTTGAGAAGCCCTCAGCAAGACACTTCGATGCATGGAGGGTCGCGTCAAGAAATTCTTGGCTGTGACGTATTCGGTCACTGTATATCCAACGTATATCATTACAAAACTAGCAAGTCTTTATTCTAAGTATCAGTTCTCAAAGCAAGGACATTATCGAGTACCAATCTACCACGCCAGCAAAATCACTCGATTTGCAAGGGTCAGAGGTCAGTTATTAGCTCCACAAGAGGCATTTATCATTTTCTCGAAGCAGTCCTCTTATACCTAATGGAAGAATCCATATCTAAACAGAAGTATGTCTTGATGTACAATCGTCATACGAGCCAGCCGTGACATTCCCCTCGTTTTCCGTCGTTTAGTAGCTGAGGCCATTGTACAACGAACCTAAGAGAGTCACAAAAAAGCTGAAGTACAACGTCTAGGACCTTTGATTTGAAATACTTGCCTGTCAACCAAGTAGCGAAGCATCTTCCCAGAGAGCGAAAGCTTTTTGACTCTTGCGAAGGATTCCACGTACAACATGATGGGACAAGGCAGGCCGAATATCTGCGTAGAAGATGAAGCGCAATTTGGGTCGTAGTCGTAACTGCTCACTTTATTGATGTAGACAGCAACGCATAAGACGAAGCAAGTACCAGGTCCGTTCAATAACAGAACATCCGCAAATTTGAAGTTTGAGGACAAGAGGGGCTGGATTGATACATAATGAATGCATTTCAGCAAGGAGACGAAAGCAGTGACAGGTGTGGTTAAAATGGATTGGTGAACTTTGCGAGCACGGGGTATTGTCATGATAGTATAAGACTGATGGAGGTACAGTGTCAGTTTATTCCAGCAATGACAAGGGATATACGCACCGGAGGTGATTGGCTACTCGTACTCTTTGCGTTCTCTAAAGCCACTGCTTTTTGGGCACTAAGATGGTCCCCTTCTCCAACGATGTATATCCTAGGGGAATATCTTTCAAAATCCAGTGCTGATAAAAGGGCCAATGCTTCGCTCGTGTGACCGCCTAGTTTGAGCTCAATGAAACAAAGAAAACAGTTCCTTTGCAAAAGTACACTTGCCCGAACCGAGAAAAACGGCAAGTTTTCGAGTTTTCGAGTTGCGGTTGATCCAAGGTGATACAGTTGTGCTATTTCGAGGTAGAATCGACCATATCCTCAAGGTGAAGACAATTATCAGGACAGAAACCACAAGAAGAACGCGGAGCATTATGGATAGTTGGAAGTAGAACGAGCGACTTTGATGCAACGAATGATGGTCGAGGTAGTTGTTTCCAGTGCAGAATGGGTTTAAGCAGCCCAAATCGCGCGCGCTGAACACGGCGGTGTTTGCAAAGCAATTAGCGAGGATGGGGGAAGCTTGAGGAACGCATCGTGCACGTGGTTTGACGCGTCCTTGAACATTGACCGCGACACGGTGTCCAAAGACACAACATGACTAGCACCGATGCTTCAACGGCCTCGGATCTACGCTTAGCTGCTCAAGAATGTTCGGACAGAGGCCTTGTTTCCGCATCCAATTGGGCCGCAGAGTTATTACTGGGTATCCCAGCTTCAAAACGAAAAGCATTAGCCAATAAGTCAACCGATGATTCGACGTTTTCAACCTCTACCCCCGCAAAGAAACGGTCCCCACCGATCATGTCTTTTGGAGGTGACACAATAGACAGCTCTCAGTTTATCGGACATGCCACTCCTCAACTCGATAGACACTTACAACCTTTAGTTTGCATTGATCCTGAAGAACAGGATGTCCTTGCTATGGCTCGAGCCTGTTTTGAGGCAAAGGAGTTTCTCCGAATCAAGTCGGTTCTATCAAGTTATTCGAGTCCGAAAGCACGATTTCTGTCACTTTACAGTCAGTTCTTGGTAGGTGTTATCATATCCCCTGAGAATAGATCTTGAAATTTCCAAAAGGCATTAGACCCTACTACGAATCTGGATTGGCACACATTTAATTGTAAGCCTTCTATCCTGGTATACAAAATGATCCTTATGCTTGTTTGTAAGTTTCTGCGAAACCACATTCAGATTCCGAGAAAGCTGTAATTCAAGAGCTCTTGAGTCTTGTCACAAACGATGATGAACCTTTTCTTCTGTACTTGTGAGTCGCATTCACCGTTAATGTTGGCCTTTGCAACTGAGACCGCTCACAGAAAAGCCGTTCTCCTCGCACAATTATTAAGGCGAGAGGAATGCATTGAAGCTTGTATACTGTCGATCGCTAGTTTTCCGTGGAATTGGGCTACCTGGGAGCTGTTGGCTAGCTGCGTTGGAGACAGTGAGGAGGTATCTATACCCCAGATTCAGTTTTGTCTGATTGACTCAGGGTCTTTCTATAGCTTTCTGCACTATCCTCTCTACTGCCGTTACACCAAGACCATCCACTCGTGCTCATGTTCCAGGCAAAAAGAGGGAACGACTTTAACAATCCAACTGAACACGAAGTTGGCCTGTGTGATCGACTTCTCTCTCCTAACTGCTTCCCTGGAAGTCTGTGGATCATGGACCTTCGCGCATGTACCTTGTGGAATAACCGTGGTATGTGTGCCCCACACGTCTGTTGATTTATTCTGATCATGTGTGAAAGACTATGAACAGGCTGGTACCCAATTCAAAAAACTTCTTCGTCTGGATCCCCACAAGATCGACAACGTGGACGTCTATGCCAATGTCCTGTTTTTGACTGAACAACGCACCAAACTCACTAGGCTCGGTCTTGACCTTCTGGCCCTTGAAAAAGATCGACCAGAAGTTTGTTACCTTATTGGTCAGTACAACGGACTGGTGTCAGAAATGTATTCACGGCTTCTTCTCCAGGAAATCACTATGCCTCGAAAGCGGACCACACCTCTGCGATCAAGTTTTTCAAACGAACCACACAGCTGGACCCAACCCATATTCAAGCCTGGACTCTACTTGGGCACGAATACGTCGAAACCAAAAATTCTCATGCTGCGATTGAAGCTTATCGACGTGCAGTGGGTATGTTTTGTTTTTCTTGTTCCGTATTTTCCAGAATTAACGCCGCATTAGATATCAACCGCAAAGATTACCGAGCTTGGTACGGCCTTGGGCAAGCGTATGAGCTCTTGAATATGCATCAATATGCGTTGCATTATTATCATTATTGTACTGCGTTAAGGTAAATGGTTGTTATCTTTGATGTTAGTTTGTTGCTAATAACTGTTCTAAAGACCGTATGATGTGCGTCTCTGGCAAGCTCTCGGAATGTGCTATGAAGAGATGAGATAGTATGTCTTTTCTCGTGCCTCTTCGTCTCGTTACTGATGGAAACCAGTCTCCGAGAAGCCATTGAATGTTTCAAACGTGCTCTGATACCAGCAGGTCCTAACGAAATAATACTGAACCAAGCACTAGCTAGGATATATCGTAACCTAGGAGAGCACTCTGAAGCTGTCGGATATCATCGCAGAATCGTAGAAGTTTGCCAGACTGATGGTATGTTTTCTCCATATCCGCTTTTATTTTCTGTAGGCTGACACGGAAACACAGCACGACACATCTCAGATTATGCCAAATCTACTTTGGAAGTCGCAGAATACGAACTTAATTCAAATGGAAACCTGAAACTTGCTCGTGAATTATTGCAGCGTGTAGCGGAGAGTAATGTCGAAGAAGTCATTCGAGCAGCCGAGATGTTGAAGCTAGTAAATCAAGCTATACGTACTCAGCAACAAGCACAAGCACAAGCACAAGCTGTCAATGACAGTCAGCAAACTCTGCAGGATGAAACAAAGTCGTAGGCTATTTCTGTATCACATATTTGCGTTGTATCGACTTGCACTTTCTGTTACAAAAGAGTGTCATAGTATTAAGAATGGCAGTAGTTCAAACACTACTCGGGTAGCTAAAAGTACAGGTATATGAGCAAAAACTGGTATAATACATACATAGAAAGATAGTAAAGATAAGTGGGAGAGATCCAAAAAAACGAACGTCGTAATTAAAACAAGTCAAAATATGTACGATTAGTAAAAGAAATTGGCTTGGGAGACCTTCGTTGATATTCATACGCTTTCATCATCATTCTTTGCGCTTCATGCTCGACATCATTCCATTCCATTTGTGCGTGGCATTTCGTGTCAGCTTTACACGCCAACCACCATGGCTTGCTGTTGCGCGAGATCCAGCTCGGCAAGCAACACCTTGAGCATCTCCCTCTCTCCATTCAGCCTTTCCAGTTCGCCTTCACACTCGTCTTTTACGCCCTCCCATTCCCTCTTTGCAGACCCTGCTACACATTCCATCCCCCAAGTCTTCTTTTGTCTCTGGACCTCTCTGTTCAGTTGTTTTCTGGCCTCTCTCCTGGCCTCATCCCTAGCTTGCGCAATCGCACTCTCCCTGGCTTCTATTATCGCCTGCTCCACCGCTTCTCTTACCGCCTGTTCCTGCATCACCTTTGCAGTTTCAAGTCGCGCCTCCAGTTCTCTCGCATACCTCTCCTTCTCCTCGTCTGTCTTCTCTCTCACCTGCAAACTCCCCATCATCCTCTCTTCCAAGATAGCTAGTTGATGCGAAAGCTCTTCGACATCACGATTCCTAGCTTGTTTTACGTTGTGCAATTCTTCTTCCAATGATTGGAGTTGTTTCAGCCTCTCCTTGGCCATACTCTCTGCAGAGGAGAGTTGTAGCCTCAATAACGTGACTGTACCAGAATTACCCTCTGCAGGTGGAGTATCTTCAGATCCTCCCTTGTAATATCCCCTGCCAATCCTCGGTACAGCAGGTGAAGGCGTCACGTTTGGTAGCAAGACTTGCGAAATGGACCCTCCGTACCCTACAGGCGAGTTCAACGCGCTCAGCGTCGGACTGGGAGGATCGAGTAACATGGAGCCACCAGTATGTAAAGGAGATATAGGTGCCGTAAACGGAGCTGGCATCTCGGAGAGCATATTGCCTAGTTCATCTATAGGGACTGTACGTGAGCCTTCAGAGGCTAGTTGGTCCCAAGACAAGATGGATCCACGGGTCTCACTGTGAGAATTGGGAGATGGATTCGGTCGGAGAGATGAAGGGCTACCGTCTTTATTGGACGGCATGACGGGTTTGGTAGGTGTTTGGGGAGCGAGTCGATTCCGAGTACGAGAGGCTGTTATTCTGGGCATGGCGGGAGTAGGTGCTGCGAGGTTGGTTGTTGGCGCAAGGAGGATTTCGACATCCTCTTCGTCCTCTTCGTCGCTACTAGGCTTTGGAGGAGAACGGGATGAAGACGCCTTGGTCATTTTGACGTCCTGTTGAGTCGGTGTCTCGTTCTTTGAACGGTTACGGACATGACGGACGAGGGGGGATTCAGGAATAGATGCGCCACTATGAGAACGAGAAGATGATTCGGTGGAAGAATCGGTTGTTCCATTGTGCTTGGCAGAACGGAAAATGTTGTTTTTGGTAGAATTTTTAGCTGGCGAACCTTTTGGCGTCGACGGACCTGACACCGAAGACGACGACGACGAAGGACGCGGAATAGTGCTGGCAGCCTTTACGGCTTTGATAAGACGATTTGGAGAAGGGCTCTTGGCTGCAGATGTAGCTGTAGGAGTAGATAGCTCCCGCTTGTGCTTGGTAGTTTTAGTAGGAGTAGCAGGTGAAGTAGCAGTAGAGGGAGTGATGTTAGTCAAGTTGACCTTGAACGCGGCACGTTGGGGAAGTGGACTGATAGCCCTCGTGGACCTGTCAGCAGACGCAGGCTGGAGATTTTCCGAGTCCTTCTTGTCGATCATGACGGCGTCGTCCGACTCGTCCTCTGAGATGGATGTACGTTTACGCGAGCTGGTTCGGGAACTGGTAGGAGACGCTGGTGGTTTCCTCTGCCCGTCGATGATGATAGACTTTGGTCTGTACTTTGGGAGGTTGGATGAGGCACCCGGTCGTGGTTTAAGAGCAGCTGGACGAGCTACAGCAGAGGGAGGTGTGGCCCGGAGAGACGGGTCATCTAGAGATACGCCTCGATGTGAGGCAGTGGCAAGGGAGCTTCTTCTGCGAGTAGTAATTGTTTTTGTCTCTGGGGTACGAGAACGTTTGGAGGGAGGGGGAGATGGTCGAGGGTCGAGGGGGGCAGCAACAGCAGAAAGACGACGCGAGTCTTTTGAAGACTTGTGTTCTTTTTCCTTGTTAAAGGTGTCTGCAAAAGCCTTGCCCACAGAAGCGAAATTAAGAGACTGGCGGATAGAGCTCCTGGTCGTTTTTGAGCGGGGAGCAGTGGTTGCATTCGACATGGCAGTGGAGAGCAACTGTCGCGTTATGAGTTGCCGTGTGACCTTGGTTCAACTTTCTACTAACGACGCGTCTCTTTGTTTACTTGTCATATATCTACCACATAAACCGTCCTACTCCTGCCCGCGGATAGTACAGAAACACTACCATCGTCCCTACATTTACCACTCCATACCAGCACCCTTCCACCACCAGTCCCCACCGAGGCACATCTACGATCTGCGATCGCATGAGAACGTACGGAATCAAGAAATACCTCGGTTCCAGAAGCGGAGTGGGCAACAGTGTAGCCACAGTCAGGACCGTAAACGCCGCTGTTTGCAGCATGGTTTGCTCGCGTCCTGCGGAATCCGTTAGCCTTTGATCACTGTGCACTTGTGTATATAGAACACATACCAACACGCAAGAACCATGCCCATCCACATATCAGGTATCCGGGTACCAACAGATATGGTGCTGTCCAATGGACCATGAATATCCTATGCCACACGTAGAAAGTATAGTGTCTGTTATCCGACAGAAGGAAAGGGTGGTGGATCCTACTTCGGCTGTCAGCCCATATTTCATCACATACTGCATAAACTTTTACGAACGTGAACAGCTTGACCGTAATACACATTCCACCCATTACCACTACTGTGATCAGTGAACGACTGCAAACACTGTCAGGTTCCAGGTCTGTGAAATCGACTGACGTATATTCACTCACATGAAGGACCCGAACATCCGATCCCTTATGGACTTGATCAACCCTAATAATCCTCCATTTCCACTAATCAATACCGGCCAACCAAACACAGTCGAAAACGCCAGGAAATAGTACATCTGGGGTATATGCATTACCGGGACGTGGTTTGACTTGTCGCCTGTATGACGCATGTGTTAGCTTGTCTACAAGTCCCAAGTAGCTAGTTCTTACCCAACACAATCCCCCCATTCCACACAACAAAGGCCCCAAAAGCCGCGAGCACGATTGCATAGGGCACAAATGCAGGAAGGATATCTCCTAGAACACTTGGTAGACTCTTCACCGATTTCCAAAGATCACCAAATCCAGCTTGAGCAGCAGGCGGATCATGCAGTTTTCCCATCTCCTTCTTGTCCTGACCTGCCAGTGGTCGTCTGTGCCGCAGATATACAAGTTGCGAATAGGCATAAGCATACAAAGCCCAAATTACGTTCGTTTGTCGGAAAGTGCAGCTGATCAGTCCTAGCTATGCTTTCTTTCATTTAACATAGGGCGACAGAGACGGAAATTTCACTTACCAATCCACCAATCCAGTGTTTGCCATCTACTGCTGCGAGCACCATTCCCAAGACAAAAACCAGACTTGGGACTTCGGTATAATAAAGAAACCCATAAAACCACGCAATAGGGAAAAAGCTAAGCACTACTGCATCGGGTGTAGCTGCAAAAAAGGTTGAAGGAGGCCGTTCGCGTTTTTGGTATGCAAGAAAGCGCGTGAGGATGATGGGTAATGCCAATAAGGTAAGGGTTACTGTTAGGCGGAGCATAGGAAGGCTGCATTTGAAGAGAAAGAGACGTTTAAAGAGGAGGGACATTATATAGCTACAGACCAATTTAGACCGATAGCAAATACTCTGGTATTGCGACGACGTACAGTCCAGGAGGTGTAGTAATTTTTGGATCCCAAGTGGTGAATTCATCACGACAGTAAGCTTGAGCTTGGGGAATGTGGAAGGGTTCGTCCTAGAGAGCCTTGAGCGACAAAGGTTAGACTGCGACTTTTTTGTACTCGCCATATAGGGCTCATCCACCAGGGTATTTAGCTCTTTGAGGACGGAAACGCATATTCCACAATATGCGACGTAGAGAAAGGACATCTTAGTAGACGTCTCTGTTAAATAGGCAGATGGAGGAAGACACGTAGGAAATACGCGTTCATTTGACGCGCAGCTTGTCACGCCGGCGCTTGCTTTCTGCCTTCACGTTCTTATCATCGACTGGTCAAAAAAAACTATACGTCTTTAGAGGACAAGAAAGGATGTCACTGAAGAAACTCGAGCTAACAAGATCCCCGTCGCAGAAATGGGCACCCACATAGCCATATAAAGCGCCCTTGGTCACTGCTCGCTTGTGCATGAGGCTCAAGCTCTAGCATATGGTAACCCTTGTCGGAATTTACTTCTAAAAAATGCCAGGTCTTTTATCTCACCTTGCGACGAGTTTGCCTGACCATGCCTGCCTGCGTCGATTGCGACCAACATTTCAGCTCTGATACCGCTCTTCGTATCCACTGTGAAATTAGTCCCGACATACATTCTAGGCTGTGCATCAACTGTGATCATAATTTCAAGGACCCCATGTCTCTTCAGAAGGTAGACGACCTTCCGTATTCTTGTCTTTGCATTGTACCAACATCTTTTCAGCATCTCAATTATTCCAAAAAAAATCAAACACATAAAGCAAGCGAGTTCTACCATTGCAGTTTTTGTCGCCGAAGTTTTCCCACTTGCGACGCCTTTCGTCAACATTTGCGAACTAGCAAACGGTGTCGTTGAGGTACAGCTTTGCTTTATTCGTTTCTCTTTCTGTTCCTGATGGATTCGTATCGATTCAGCTTTGGGAACTACACAGTTACGAATGCGTAGTCTAAAACTATTCTGCATATTGAAATTAACGTGATGGAAGTACTCCAGTACTGTTAGCTAGACTGTAACATCCTCAGAGGATGATTTATTATCGACCAGGGAGGCGGAAACACACGCTTATGGCTTACTTTCATACTCGTTCTTCTGAACTCTCAAGACCATCCAGCAAGTAACAATCATCGACGTTCCCGTTCCATCGAACGTGCAGCCTTTAAACTTCCCTTCAAAAACAAATATGGTAATCCCTGTGGAACTTCACAAAGCCTAATGTTGCCGGTCAAATTCTTTGTCTTTATGACTTTAACGATGGCAGTGACCCTCAAGAGTGGCAGACCTAACTCTTCTTTCAATGCCCGCCAACTATGCCTCCTTGCGTTCAATGTAAACGCGTCTTCAACTCTGTCGCCGCTCTACGGATGCACTTCAAAACCAGCTCCGTCACTCATTCCGCGTCCTGTGACGTTTGCCAGTTTGAGTTCAGGAACACATTTTCGCTCCAACAGGTAGCCACTGATGGTTTCTTATACTCTAATCCGTACTAACCACTTGTTTTTAAGCACCTCATCTACTCCAAAGCTCATCAAACATACGATAACAACGAGTTTTATTGCAAATTTTGCCACCGAGGTTTTCGCAATCGTAATGCTCTTCGTCAACATTCGCAGAGCAGCCGACGACACATTCGAGGTATAACATCTTGAACCTGCTCCGCATGTTGAGACTTCTAGAAGGATGAAAAGACGATGTTGTTTATGGATGGACTCCAGTTTAGCTAAGTGTGAAAAATAATAACGTATCTTTCTGTGATATCAGTCTCATGCTACGCTGGCGCCCGCTTCATTACTCCTCAGGCGTCCTTCTTTTATTTCTCAAACTCGCTATGAATACTCGCATAAACACATTGGGCCAGTTTGAAAGCGCCCAACTTTGATCCCCGTTCGTCATAAGACCCAAAACCCTTAAAATTCCACTCAAGAACAGATATGGCAACCCCGGTCGGACTTCGAAGCTTAACATTGAAAATATTAAAGGACTTTGTGTGTTCACGGCTTTGTTGAAGTCACCACGACGCCCTTCGAAAGTAGCAGATCTGGAAGAGTTCGAAACGATTTCCAAATCACTAGCACCTCTTCACCTCATCCGAGCCTGCTTCTCTCGACGCCCGCCGACACCATGCCTGATTGCGTTCAATGTGATCAATATTTCAACTCTGATGCCGCTCTACGAGTCCACTGTGAAACTAGCCCTGTCACTCACCTTACGTTTTGTATTGTCTGCAAGCACGAATTGAAGGATGCATTCACCCTTCAGAAGGTAGGTGTACGATCTCCTATGTTCTATCTTCATGTCATGTTAATGTGATGCTTTTTAGCATCTCAATTACTCCAAAGCACATCGATATGATTCAGATGGGTATGAACCCTCTGAGAGCGAAGACGATCAATCGTACTGTACTCTATGTCACCGAGCTTTCGTCGATGACCGTGCTCTTCACCAGCACTTGCAAGCAAAACACGACCACCTTACGGTATGGAAATATTGTCTCCTACTTCATTTTAGCTTTTGAATGATGGCTCGAAAAAAGCACAATTGCATCCTCTGCAAGCGCCGTTTCAGATTTCCTTCATCCATCGCTCAACACATCGAGAGTGGAGGGTGCAAGAAGGAGATCAATCACCATCATGTCACTGCTGCGGTGCACGCAATGAACATTAGTCCGACCATTTCCATTCCTCGACGTATCGAAGGTCCCCCTTTGGTGGCGGCGGTTATGATTTACTCTGCTACCGATCTGGCCTTCAATGGCATCGCTTATGAATGTTACCTCTGTCATCGTGAATTTGGTACTCTTCACGGTCTCAACTGTCACCTCCGATCTCCTATACACGACGCCGACGAATTTGTTTGTCCAAACGTTGTGTGTGGGAAGACGTTCAAGGTTATATCTTCGCTCATTCAGCATATTGAGAGCGAAAGCTGTGGCTTGGCCAAGTTCAAAACAGTCGAAAAATACGCGAATAGGTTGTCTGCCCGATTTTCTCGCTTGTTGGAGTTTTAGAGAAGGGAGTTTTGGAAGTTTTTGATGTGATGAAATCATTCCAATATTGGCTAGCTACAATTTTTTTCGGATCTCGATGTGTACTCCTCCTATTTCCTCTCAGTGTTCCAACAAGAATCATTGATATCAAATGTTCAAACAGTCTGTATACGTACTAGGTCGGTTATTCACGACCCAGCAACTATCCCTAAACTTCGCGACCTGAATGATTATGTCATAGATTCCTGATTTTACGACGCTGATGATGAACCGGAAGTGAACCACATTTTGATTTGATAGTCCAAGGACACGACATACGAAACAGATTATACTAGATTACAGAACTACAGAATTACAACTAGTGATAAAGCACATTATGAGTGGCAAGAGTAGAGTGAGCACTAGGTACATAGTAGGATATAGAAATACAACGGCTGCAAAGTTCAATAAGCGACGGTGGGTTGCAAAATTAGAACAGAAATTGAAGGTAGAGAATAAATACATAAGTTAGGAATAAGAACTTTTTGGAGCGTTGGTATAGGGATGGCTCTCTAATTGTCGGCAGTCACGGTAGAGGTCTCAACTGCACTGAAAGTGGTTGATGATTCGGGTTCTTCGGGTTCCCAACCAATCACTGCAAAGATAAGATCGTTTCTCTTTGAGTTCGATTCTGACTGGCTGGGTTCCCAGGCATCGGCAGCAAAGATTCTTTTCGAAGGACCGTTTTCACCTTCAGTTTCTGGTCTACAAATAGCAAGGGGTCAAGAATGTATCAGATCGACTTAGAATAACTGAACTTACGCGTTCTCATCTTTAGGTTCCCATGAAGTAAACGCAAAGATGTCTTCCCCGTTCGTTGCAGTGGAAGATGGAGCTGCATTGTTGGCAGAAGCCACTGCATCTACTAGATTCTGAGTATCATTGGTAGGTTTAAGTGCAGTCAATAACCCACCTCCAGCTCTTGCGACAGGAGCAGCAAGCACATTCTGCACGGAGGCAAAGAAGGCACCGAAGAGGATGGGGAAAATGAAGCACCTCATTATTAGAAAAGAGAGCAGAAGTGGATGGAAAGTTAGAATGAGTGTAGAGGACGTAGAAAGGGTGGTTGGAGAAAGCCTTGCTACAACTCCTTGTCTTTTATTCCATTACCCCTATGACTTGTTCGTGTTTCGGCATTGTCGACTCGTCTAACGGGCATTGGCGAGCACTGCACATCAAATCCGTAAGTTGACTCACATTCAATGGAAGCTTGATGAGATAAGAGATGATACTGGCAGGCGAGGCAACTGATGTCCACTGCAAAGATGTATCAGGTCCCGTATGTGATCACTTTATCCACAATCGCAGCAGATGGAAAGGCCTCAGATGAGAAAAATCATTGTCAAGACTTGTTACCAAGTAGACATTTGGACATAAGGGGAAGTGATGCCAAGTGAGCCTATGACTTTTCGAACCAGTAGACAAGGTGCGAGTTGGTAAACGTGACCGAAAGTGTATGGAAAGCTATGGAAAGGCGCAAGAGACGATGTTCCGAAATCACTACCAGTGAATCTCCCGCCCGCAAGTCATCTTTGACGTAGGTACCTTGCTCAAGATTAGCGAGGCAGATGGGACCTCGCAAGTCGAGCTCATACAGGGAGTGAAAAGTAATATTTTCAGCGCATTTATCATCAGTGATACAATGATGGTCGAATCGCGAAACCACGGGAAGAACAAGACCGAGGAGGCAGTAATTAGACAGAACAGTGCGGTGTTGGTGCAAAAAGAGAGGTGTAAAGTCTACTTAGTACCCAGTGGATGGCGCAAAGACTCAAGAGTTCCATTCCTGTGATCATGTGATCGCACGCCTCCACACACCGGTGACCAAGGTCTTTTCTTGAGCAAAATGTTGACTCTGGGTGCATATTCGCGAATCCGTCTCTCCACTTCCTCGTCATCCATGCCGGGTTTCAGCTTATGAAACTGGTCCTTGGAACAATGATGATGGTTCCAACTTGACGTTTCTCATTGAATGCGCAGCTTGATGCGACATCCGTACAATGGGCTGTACAGTACCTCCAATTAGACACTCGCGAATCCTCAATCTGGATCTGGGCGGGCTTACCTCCGAAATCACCCAGGAGACATTGCTTGGAACAGTCTGTCCGCTATACTCAATTGATTCTAAAGGTAGCATGGCAGACTCCAACTTGGGCTGATATCATTCGAGGCTGTTCAACGACGTGAGATTCAGCACCTTTTTGATACAACGGGTTCCTCTCACTGGTTTTGTCGGACCCGAAAGACATTTAAATCGTGATGTTCTATGCTCCAAGCCTCTCATCCAGGACCTATAGATAACTTTCAATATGTCCTTCAAGTCCACACCCTATCTTCCCCTCAACGACAGCGATTTCGACGGTCGTGAAGCTCCTTCGTTCAGACGTAGTCCACAAATTCGATGGCGGTTTCTAGCTTTTGCGAGCTTTCTTTCTATCTGCCTCAACATTGCCTTCGCGTATTCTTGGTTGTCGGAACACCGTAGAGATGCCCGTGCTTCAAACCAACTTTACTGTGAATACTTTTTTGAATTATTATTAGAATACGACTCACATATTTTTAGCACCTGCCCAAGATATTATAGAGTATCATTCGGTCAAATTCCATAGTGGTTTTGGAAAGGATATTCCGATATACGACCGCCCTCCGTCCAAGGAAGTTGACGAAGCCTGGGCTGGCCTTTACGAATGTTGGTCAACTTTACAACGCTTGTGCTTCCATGTATTCAATGATGTTTGTAGTCGCTTACAACAAGATCCCAAGAGAGCAAGCTCGACTACTTGCCAACAAGACATATCCTGTTCTTGACCAGGAGGGCCAGTATATGATAGCGTAGGTAATCCAGTACAACATTGGCTTGCGACTGAAAATCTTTCAGCCTTGACGTTTTCCATCAGTTACATTGTTTAGTAGGTCTACATACTGGCAAATTTTTTGGTATTTTCTGACCCTGATCTTCAGAACCAAATGCGAAAGGCGATGTATCCTGAGTACTATGAGGCTACTCCAGAGGGCATCCATACTCCACATATGGCACATTGTATCTCCAGTCTTCGACAATCCTTGATGTGCTCCGCGGATGTGACCCCGATCGTATGGCAATGGTCTGAGAGGTCAAAAAAGGTGTTTGAGCGAAGTGACGTTGTTCATACCTGCCGAAGATTTGACAAGATACAAGATTGGGCCCAAGAACATTTCTTGGATCACCAACAAGACATGTCTGTGTATATCGAGGATGACTTGGAAATTGAGGCATTTTAATCGCAGATCAGCCTTGGGAAGGAGTCGAGAACATGTTCAAGTTTTTTCTCTATAACTATCGCTAATCCATAATGAATATTGTATCATATTTTACTGTAGTCTACAAGCAAAGCAGTTTATAAGTATCACTTGACGGTTGTGGTTTGACGTCGAGAATTGGTTTCCCTCACTCTCTTCCGGCTGCTCTTGGAAATTGGTGAGTTCACGATCACTTCCAGTGTCAGCTCTAGATGACGGAAATTTTTGTAGAATCTTTGAATTCATTATATACCCTGGCCAGGAACGTAACCGGATTACCGAGAAGTTGCCGGAGAAGAACAACAACGCATGGCGTCCTTGCTTGTGACCGAGCCCTAAATGGTAGTTCCGTTGTGAAAGAATACAAAGGGTTGATAACTTGGACGTCTCAGAAAAGTGCGTATTTCAAGTCTTGACTTGCAGACGCAGGCCTGGCTTCAACAAACTCACAAGTACTTGCTTACCAGTGCGCACCTTTCCCCCTAATGTCTCCAAACAAATTTTCTCTTGCTCTCCCTCGGTCATAGCCCACTTCTGTCCGAGAAACCCGCATGCACACACAAGCTCCGCTGCCGAAGAATGCCTTTTTGGCTTCTTGAATGACTGATGCCAATTGCCTATAAACGCTGACGAACGGTATTACTACGGTTTGTACGTGGCCGTCACTGTCCCCCCTTCTCTCCGTACCACCCCAACATATACCATGAGCGACCCTAGCGAGCTGACGATGGAACGATCACTCTACGTTGGAGGTCAGATCACTGCTATACTATTTGGTAAGTCAAAATGATTTCATCACAAAAATTTTAACTATCTAGTGCACATCATCTCAACTCGATCTCCCTTTGACTGACAGGAATCCATCTTGTCCTATATATCTTGTCATGTCGGCTTCTCCTTCATGAACGTCGTGCTTCAAGGTCCAGGTTTTATCTTGGCTATTCGTCGACACTATTAGCATTGTGGATCATTGCTTTGAGCTGCAATGCTGTCTTCGGGCAATATATATGGATTGATTTTCGTGACCCGGATGGGCCTGCAGCGTTCCTGGTAGAAAATATCTCGGCTTGGTATAATACTTTGGGAACGACAGCCGGTGTTGCGATGAACTTTATGGCAGATGCTATGCTCGTGAGCACCCACGTCCAGCTTGATGTTGCATTTCTAATATTGTGTGCGTCTAGCTTTACCGTTGTCGCATGATTTGGGGTCATTGGGGATGGATAGTTGTCGCCTTTCCAATTATGATGTTTTTGGGAGCATTCTGTGCGTTTCGTATTTTTGGTTCTTTCCCTCGAATTCATTCTTCTCCAGCAATGGCAATCCTGCTTATTTTTGAAAGTGCGCAGCCGGGAGCCAACTTTTTCCAAGGCCATGCTGTCGATTTTGGCGTTCCCTACGCTGCCTTGACAATCAGCATGAATATCATTGTAACAATTCTCATATGCATACGCTTGTTGTCATTCCGCAACCAGGTCTTGCAAGTGTTGGGACATGTAAGTTTTTGCCTGTCGCAATTGATTCCTATCACTTATACTCTACACTGGCAGGAACACGCCAAAATGTACAGCAGTGTCATGTCGGTCATGATTGAATCCGCTTTGCCGTTCACTGTTTTTGGGATTGCATATGTGATCTCCTACGCCAGACACAGTCCGACTTCGATCGCATTTGTCCAAGTCTGGGGTGATTTCGCTGTGAGTATCTTACATCACTGTCAGAGTAAGGCCCCGTCCCAATATAACCTTCATCTTCAGGCACTATCACCGCAACTTATCATTCTGCGAATTTCAATGGGCAAAGGGTGGACTCGAGATACCGTGGATCGTATCACATCCACGAATTTAACCTTTGATGAAGGTTACGGAATGTCTATCTCCACGGGAGGTAGTGAGACCCAAATCGAATCCCCAATCAGTCCTATCGGAAAGAAGGAAAGGTCGTCGATTGTCTGAAATGTCTGAGGTCGGACCTTCTTGACTAGGACCTTGCTACAAGATTTCTCCGTAACGACTACGAGTTCCAAGCATTATATGCAATCTAAACGCTATTGTATTAGTTTGAAGGCTCTTTTGATTTGCAGGCCGAGTATTACCGTAATGAAAACGCAGATTAATCGTAGAGCAACGCTTCCATACTTGTCCTAGCACTTAAAAAGGAGAACTATGACGATGATTCAATATATTTGACCAGCCATACGATCGGGCATATGTGTGCTTTGGCCTTTCAACTGATGTCTTTCTTCGAGATTGTATGAGCTTCAAAAGAGAATAAGGCCTCGTACGCTCCTAGGCACCTCGATATTCTACACCGAAGCACCACATGTGGCAGTACGATAAGATAATAAAATACCTTATCTAAGATCCATGCACGTCCCAAAAAGGCAATACCAACTTGGATCCGGTGACCGAGTTTATTGTGAAAAAACACAATAACGAGCACAGACCTGAGAAATCGTGCCTGCGCTGCGCTCCGTCGGTGTCGTTCGTGACTTCGCTCTGCTCGACAGTACTGCACTCTTATGCATTATACTCCACTGCTACCAGCCTTCTTCGTGTTTAGATCGTCGGGTTATGCAAGGCACTCCACTATGGCTATTGCTTTCACCAACTTTCACCTCGGGTATATTGCGTTACGCTCGGGCTGATCGACCATCATCTTATTGTAAAGTCTCGCCGCTTACTCCGAAATGTGGCAGCCTTTTTTGTTCAACGTCTTATCCTTCTCTATTGTCTAATTGTTCTCTGCATGCTTGAGCCATCTTCTTTTCTACCTAATGTAGAACGGATGTTCTCGTGGATCCGTAAGCGTCTGCCTTCAAAAGCAGCACTCGGACAGTTCTTGTCCAGCCGTCCTTTCCCCCGCCCGCCCTTTCGCGGTTCTCCTTGTACAAGTCTGCTCCAGCCAGTCTTTTACCATGGAAGATACCAGAGTTTACTCTTCTTCGACGGACAACGCCTTCCCGCTGCAGTTCTTACGCTCTCGCAATGTCCCCGATGTTCCTGAAGACATTGATACCGACTTCGTTATGGAACACCTTAACGATCCTAACATTGATCTAAAGCGTCCTTTCCGTGACTCTATCGAGTCCTTGGAGCTCGCTGATAAGAAATCCCAGAAATTTTACGCCTCTTCCGAAATTGACTCAGAGTCGGACCGATACTCGACTGACAGGGCAGAGTCTCGCAACTCCACTGCCGTTGACTTTGACGAGTACGTCTTTTCCTTGCACTGTTGTACTATATTCGCTCACTCGCTATAGTGAATCTCCATATCCCGAGGTTCGCGCAGCTGTGTCTAGTATTGACGATCCTACCATTCCCGTGAACACAATAAGAATGTGGTTCTTGGGTATTCTCTTCACTTGTGTGGTAACCGGCTTGAATCAATTCTTTGGAACTCGCTGTAAGTCTCCCTCCAATTTGATTTTGCAAAATCTCATTTTAGAATCAGATCCTTCCGTGTACATTACTGGTATCGTTGTTCAGCTTGTTTCTCTTCCTTTCGGTAAATTATTGGAGAGAATCCTACCGACCTATGAGTTCAATACCTTTGGATACCGTTGGACACTCAACCCGGGGCCATTCACGATCAAAGAACACGTCTGTATCACTATCATGGCCAATCTTACCGTCAGTGGTGCATACGCTACCGACATCATCGCGTCCCAGATCTTCTTCTACAACCAGCAACTCACATATGGATACAAAATCTTGCTGGTACTAGGATCGCAAGTACTCGGGTTCTCATTGGGTGGTATGCTGCGCCAATTCGTTGTCTGGCCTTCGTCGATGATCTGGCCTGGCGCCTTGGTCAACTCGGCTCTTTTCAACACTCTTCATAAGAACTATGGAAGGCGTGACCGCGGACACATGACTCGCGAACGCTTCTTCATCCTTGTTGTCGTTGGCAGCTTCGTGTGGTATTGGGTTCCGGGATACTTGTTCACTGCCCTCAGTGTTTTCAACTGGGCGTGCTGGATCGCTCCCAACAATGTTGTCGTCAATGCTCTGTTCGGTACGAACACTGGCCTTGGTATGGGAATTCTCACCTTTGATTGGTCGATGATTTCGTACATTGGCAGTCCCTTGGTTACCCCAGTACGTCTACGTCGCGATTGAGCTGCTTTATCACTAACATTCTTCTTCAGTGGTGGTCCGAATTGAACACTATTATCGCTCTTGTACTTATGTTCTGGATTGTCGCACCCGCTATTTACTGTAAGTTGTTTCGTCAGTATATGTCTGTTAGTGTCTAATAGGTATTTCCCAGTCTCCAATACTTTCTTCACCGCATTTTTACCCATGTCTTCGTTCTTGTCCTTCGACAACACTGGAAAGCCTTACGACCCTACCCAGGTCGTTACTAATGGTTTCTTCGATGCCGACAAGTATCATGCTTACTCGCCCGTTTTTATCCCCGCGACGTTGGCCGTTGCGTATGCCTGTGCTTTTGCTGCATTTACCGCCGTTTTTGTACACACTTTCTTGTGGTTCGGTCGTGACATCGCTCGCCGCTTCCGCGCTAGTTTGAAGGACGAACGTGATGTGCATTCCCGACTCATGCAGGCCTATCCTGAAGTTCCTTTATACTGGTATGGTTTGGTCGGTGTCATTGCTATGGTGTTCCTGTTGATTTCTATCCACCTCTTCCCTACACAACTTCCTGTGTGGGCTGCGTTGTTTGGCTTCCTCCTTGCGGCGATTCTCTCTCTCCCCATGTCTATGCTCCAAGCTATTACAAACCAGCAGGTTGGCAACATGCAGGTCATTCACGAATTGATTGCTGGCTACGTTCTCCCTGAGCGTCCTATTGCCAACATGATCTTCAAGGCAATTGCCTACATTGGCACGAATCAGGCCGTCATGTTTGCCGGCGATCTCAAGCTTGGCCACTACATGAAGATTCCTCCTCGCGTCATGTTTAGCTGCCAGGTCGTTGCATCTGTTGTCAGCTGTTTCGTCGTCGTCACCATTCAGGATCTCATGTTCGCCAACATTGAAGACATTTGCACGCCCGACCAAAAAGATGGTTTCATCTGCCCTGGAACCAACACTTTTGCGTCAGCTTCCCTCATTTGGGGTGGTGTTGGTCCTCAGAGAATGTTCAGCCCTGGCATGCCCTACAACTCCCTTCTCTGGTTCTATCTTATCGGTGCCATCCTTCCTATCCCATTCTACCTCCTTGCTCGTCGCTTCCCGCTGTCCTTCTGGCGATACATTAACATTCCAGTCTTCTTCGCCGGTGTTGGTGCTATCCCGCCTGCCAGTGGTATCAACTACGCATCATGGGCCCTCTTTGGCTTCATCTTCAACTACTTCATGCGTCGTTTCCACTTCCGCTGGTGGATGCGATACAACTACATTCTCTCCGCTGGCCTGGACGCTGGTGTCGCCATTGGCTTGGTTGTCATCTTCTTCACTGTCATGTTACCGAAAGGAGGTTTCGAGCTTAACTGGTGGGGTAATACCGTCTGGCAGAATACTGCCGACGCAATGGGTATACCTTTCAAGATTAGCGAAACGGGCACTTTTGGTCCAACAACATGGGCTTAAACATTTAATTGAGTCGGATTGGACGTTTCCCTCCCTCTTTTATGCGGCTATATGGCGGTTTGTAGATTTATTCCATTTTTATGAGATGTTCCCCATGATCGATGCAATTGTATTACTATCAACTCAACACACAGATACCTGTTTTTGTACTCTTTTTATTACCTTCGATGACAGTTAACTTTACACACTCCTTTTAAACCTTTCCCTCCCCCTCTTTGCTTCGGGTCCTGGAATCGACAAGCATTTGCTCTTTACAGCGATACACATGTTCTACTGTTTGCCCTTCTCGTTTGTTTTCCATGCACTATCATGTCTCGATTATATCTTTTTCCATGGCCTTGACTTAGTAGCAGTACTATCTACGATGTCCATGTATCAAAATGACTGCAATGACTGTTTTAATTTGAGCTGAAGGGCTCAAAACATCATCTCTTGCGTGAATAAAAGAGTGTCCAGTCTTGGTTTCATATAATACAATGATTGTACACCGATCTTTACATTGATTCTTACACTATCGTTAGTTACACATATACAGTCCAGAGTCATTTACTGGCCCTTGGCGGCCTTGTGAAGTTCGGGCTCGATTTGCATGAAGAAGAGACTAGTAAAAAAAGTCAGGAAGATGGGGAAACAATCCCAAGAGTTCAACTCACGGAACGACATGTGGGTCGAAGAAAGGAAAGAGTTGACACTGAATCATACCGCAGACACCAGTCTCGTTGTCCAAGAACCAATAATGGTTTGCGATGCCTATTTAGATAGAGTTAGGGGCTATAGGGTTATCAAGTTGTGGATTGCTATACCTGCCCACCTAAGTACAAAGTTAGAAGACTGGACATCTTATATGTATGTTTGCACCTCACCAAACACCATTGCTAGTACGACCTGTGGGCATTCCTTGAGGTGTCTTGCAGCCTGCAAACGCCCAGTTCTTTGGAACGCCTTCGAGCATAGTCAATCTATAAGGCACTCAGCATGCGAATAGCAACTCAGATATGAAACAAAACTCACGGATTCGTCAACTCAGGCAGGGCATCAGGAATAGGCCTCTCTAGGTCTTTGATCAACTTTTCGTCCGTAAGCTGATCCCTCAGCAACTCTTTGACACTTGCGGGCGAAAGAATCTTCCCTTTGGTAATAGGGTGCGTACCCTCGTTCATTAGAGCAACGAGGATTTGACAATAATCGCGGGCATTCCCAAAAGCACCCGCACCACCATACAAAACTTCTTGCTTGCTCTCGTCCATCTCAATGACATGCTCCATAGGACGAATCGTACCGTCCTTTTCCCGGAAATTCATCCCAGCCAACTTACTCTTGATACCTCCAGGAATTCCAGTCTCGGGAAGAAGCGTAATGTTCTTGATATCAAGAGGTTCAAAGATGTTCTTCTTGAAATACGCGTCCAAGGTCAACCCAGAAACCTTTTCCACCGCACGGCCTGCCCAATCAATACCAGTTCCGTATTCCCACCTAGTACCCGGTTCGGCGTTCAAAGGCGCCATGATAGAAGCAAGCTTGCAACCAAATGGTGCAAGCTTGTGTTTGGCATAGTAAGCTTTGGAGTCTTCGTTGAAGAACGGGTAACTCTGTCCGCAAGTGTGCGTGAGGAGATGACGCAGAGTGGTAGGTGTATTATAGCCTTGTTCAAGTTGGGTAATCTCAGGAAGGACTTCACGGATGGGAGAGTCGAGGTTAAGTTTGCCTTGTTCGACGAGTTGGAGGGCAGCGATAGCTGTGATAAGTTTGGTGCAGCTAGCCATCCAACAGAGGGCGTCCTAATGAGGATTGATAAGTCCAATCGTGATTAGACAGAAAACGTCATGATATATACTTTGCTCATGGGCTCAGAGCTGCCCGCTTGACGAACACCGGCGGCTTCATGAAGTAACGTCTTACCACTCCTATCGGCTGCAAACAAGATTGCACCAGGGATCTTGTTGGGGTCTTTGCAGGTCTCGGTGAGAAGGCTACGAGCTTTAGCAAGAGATTCGGCCATGGTTTCACTGTGGGTGTGGGTATTGGAACATCCTGACTTTTTATAGCACTCCGGTTTAGACCAGTTCCTAAAAGTACGACATCCGTCGTGCGCATGTGATCCTTCTAGCTGTAACGACAAGAGCTTCCATTTCGTGTTCCGTCGAGCCGCTCTAAGCAATTGTCTGCTGATCTCTGCGAGTTTCAAAAACCTCGTTCCTAAAACACGAGATCTAAGCGTACGATTAATCCTAGAGTCTCCCTTCTTCTCTTGCCTTCTTTACCCATCTCACCACCTCTCCCCAATCTTTCGCTCGATATAACGGCGCACCATCCGGAATTCTGTCCTCTAGCCTTTCTTCCTTCCAAAATTCTTTATTTTCCTCATTCTTTAGTCTCGTCTCAAATACCATCAAGTCGTTCTGATCCGAAGGGAGAGAAATTCGCTTATTCCATTCGTATTGACCGAAGAGAAGAACGGGAGTAGGAGGAGAGGGGGAAGCGTTAGTCATGGATGATGTAGCAACTTGAAGTGCGTTCTCGGCAGAATCGTCTATGAGAAGACGGGCGTTGAGATCTGCACATACCTACACAGAGACAGTCTAGGGATAGCATTCGAGCAGTCCAACACACATACCTGTGCCTTACTCAACTTGGTTGTAACTTCATGCCCGGCCTTGTTCGCGTCTTTGAACTGGCCAGTACATACTACAGTGTCAAAGACACCTTCAATATTATGTCAAGCATGTCACGTTTAGGCTGAGGACGTTAGCCAAGCTCACCAGGAAACCATTTTTGCACCCATTTCCAGCTTTCTTCTTTCACGTCTGTAGATCTAGCAGTGACAATAACCAATCTAAATCCCATGTCTCTCAGCGTATTGACGCCCTCTCGTGCGCCAGGGACGGGGGTTGCTTCGAATATTTGCTTCGTTTCATAAAATTCGCGGACTTTATCAAATGTTTCTTGGAGGCCGCCCCAGTATGGATTCTATAGATGACTTTTGAACACAAAAGGCCGAAAATATATGAGGGAAAACTGCACCTTCCAGTAGTAATAATCTAGATATTCAGTGGTTGACGGATCAATGACAAGGACTTTGAGGACAAGAACGCACAGTAAAAGTCTGCCAATGTCATCGAGGTACCGTGCACTTTGTTATGCCTAACAAATCATGAGTACAACCACCAAGCCGTGACAGGAAGAAAGCTCGGGTAGATGCGACATACCACTCTGCTACCTTGAGATTGGTTTGACTTAAAACATCATCTAGATCAACAGCGATCACCGGAAAACCTGATGTTGGCGGGGATGTACCCGATAAAACATCTAAAGAATGAGCGAGTTGAGCGTCTTGTACTTCATTTACTGGGGGTGTGCTGGTGTTAATTCGGTCCAGGTTGGTTGCGGAGAACATTATTTAGTGTAAAGTATTGTCCGACGTCATGTAGTCTCTGGATCTGTAAGACGGTAACAATGACTGTACCTTCAAGTTCCCACGAATCAGAACGCAAGTTGGCGTGTCTTGTCAATGTACATGGATCTTTGGTCGGCTCTGAAGACGCTTATACGTCCCCAGGTCTTTTGGATGTTTTAACGCAAACAAACGTTGTGTATCCTCGAGGTACAAAGTCCAATTCACTCCTTCAACACGTACTGCATCAGTCTTCATTCAGAGTTGTATTAACTATCAGAAGAGTGCAGAAAATGATCCCCGTCAAGAGCTTCGCCCATCCACCACGGAAGTGGTCTTAGAAAGTACGAAATCATAGCAACAGCATCAAACTTCTACTGCTAGTCGCCGGCTGCTTGTGATTGTTCAGCTTTCTTCTTCCGACTCTTCCTTGCGCGGGCTTTAGCAGACTTGGTTAAGCGTCGGATTTGCGGTGATTGATATCTACAGAATAGAATCGTTGAGCGATGCACGGTGAGACGAGGACACACGGTTATATATGCATGTTGGATCATGAATCATAATCACTCACGTCGCACCCCGTTTGACCAGCTCTGGCAACTCGGAAGAACTTAATGTAATCTTGATATAAGGAGTTTGCTTCTGTTTTGGGCTGTGCAACAAAGTGTAGAGATAAGAGAAATGAATTCAGACAAAGTCGTCAATCAAGCACGAGGAACGCACAAATTCTTCCCTTCCAACGCCAAAGTGATGTTTTCTTGCCTAAGCCGTTCCCGTTCCATTTGTTCCTGCGCATCACTGTCATTATCAGCGTCCCGACCCACTTCTCGACCCTCGGCGTGCTGATCATCATTAGAACCATGAATTAGAAGATCCTCAAGTATTCCAATTTCATTATATTGATGCAAACCTATGCGTCGTGGGGAGCGCTTTTGCGCGAGTGATTTGAGGTACTCGCGTTTGATAATTTCGACAACAGAAATGAGACGAGGAGTTGTGGTCACTGAATTACTCGAGTCTTTATGGTTATCGTCCGCATGTTGCAGAGGGAGCAAGTCTCCAGTGGCGGGGTCAAGTTTGATGGTAGTAGGGAGGGTGTGGAGAACAAGCGGTCTAGATTCACAAGTCTGAATGAGAATGAGGAGTGTGAAAGCCAAGCCGAAAAGAAAAGCGGTGAACCAACCTCGAGGCTTTCGAGAGAAAAAGAAACCCATCCTTTTATTTTGCCACCTTTTGTAATGCGAATAAACTGTCTGTCACTCGACGACATGGTCGAACGCGTCAAAGAGAAGCAATAGTCACGTGATAAGCGCGTTTGTCTGCGACGCGCCATGACTTCTAGTACCAGTTCAAGTTCAACTCTACCCCCTCTTCTCATCCCAGAAGCTCTTGGTTTCGCACCGCAACTATTACTAGACGACGTGATAAACATTGCAAACAATGCCGTTCAAGATGCTATCGACGGTATAGAGGGTTTACTCCAGAAATGGGCGGACGAACGTATTGGACAAGAGGATAGCACTCAGGAAGTCGAACAGGGTCTAGTGCTATTTCAGACTCTTCTTGAACACCACACAGATCTCGCCTTTGACTTTTTCGAGGCTTGGGCTCTGAAAAACATCTTTGCTTGCCCTCCGGATTTACCTATAGTGCTTCCGCACCATGAAGGGCTGGATCTAACAACTCAACCTGAGCGGGAGAAGGAATTGATGGATGAAATCTCGACTCTGCGAGATCGGCTGGTAAACGTAGGTCCAGACGCCTTTCTGACATGTGTCTGTTTTCTGATTGCTCATAGGAACGGCAAACACAAAAACTTTTGACTCGGGCAATTCGAGTTTCTAGGCAACAACGCTCACGAGCAGACAAACGTCTTGAGCGTTTATCTGCTTTGGATTCTCCACGAGTAGACGTGTTGGCACGTTTACCTGCTCAGCTACTCGCAATGCATGAAGCGCTGGTAGATCTTCCGCCGCTCGACCCCGAGACTGTCGCTGCGTTAACGCAGATTCCGATGACGGAACCTGGGAAACGACAATGGGAGACGAGTAAAGCTGGCTACTTGAGTTGGGCAGTGAATCAACTCCTTCAACGTTCGAACAAGGGGGGTGTGTCTACAGCTGTGGCCGAACTTGGTAGGGGTGCAGCAGAAGTGGGCACGGCAATTCAGATGAGGGAAGCCTGCGAGAAGGCTGATCTTATGCGGACTGATTTACGGGATCTGGAGCCTATGGAGGAATGATGAGGCATTTATGCAGCATTATTGTAGGATACAGGACGAATGCTGGGAGTATCTTTGTACATGCTAGTTGTAGGATTGATATTCGGTTACATCGGTCACCATAACGCTGGTTCAGTTGATGTTGGTCATTGATAGGGTCCATCATAGTAACGAAGCAGAATGAGCTCAGTTACAATAAGTGGTGTCGTGGGAGCCGATATTTCCTTGTAGTGGACCACCACTTCAAGTCTTTTCCAACTTCAACTTCATTCTCTTCTTCTACGTCGGCCGGTCCGTTCTGCGACCTTTTCGGTGCACTCAGAGGTCCTTGCTTTGAGTCCAAAATCCGTCGTTTCTTTCTTTCCTTCTTTTCTTGTCCTAGTGGCAGCCTTCACTCCTTCATTGTGCGCCTTGTTCAGCCGGTTCAGCTTCTATTTTATTCACCAATATCCAGTTTTTAGTAACGAAAAGACTCGAATATGCGTGTCAAATATATGTGGAACTACATCCCTCTCCCCGCTATGCTCAAGTTGGTGGTAAGCGCGACTTTGCTTCTGCTTTTATCTTATCGGCTGAGCCATTCCTCAGTGGGACCGTCTAACCTTTAACCGCATTACCACTGCATACTTCATCTTCTCATTGGTTCATTGTGCTATTCAACTCGGTCTGCAGATAAGAGCTTTCACGATCAACGCAGATGCTGCCATCAGCTTGTACGACCTCTCTTTCCAAGCCAAGGCTGTCAACAACAGTGTGCCATACTTCAACGGAGACAAGCTTGAACTTTGTACAGATGTAGATGAGGCACAATGCGTCGTCGTGTGGGATGGCTCAAAGCAGGAATCGCAGCAAGCAAAGCCAACCATGGACTACGACTTGGAAAACGCGGCAACACCTTCAGTTCCCGCAGCTCCTTCTGTTTCTGTCTCGTCTGTTTCTTCAGCGACCAGTTCATCCTCCGTCGCTAGTTCTTTGCCTTCTGTCCCAAGGATCTCGACAACTGCTGCTGAGTCCTCGGCTAGCGCTTCGTCTTCGACTTTCTCGACCGTCGTAGCTGTCCCGCCTCCTACGACCACGTCTTCAACAGCTGCAGCTGAAACCTCCTTCCCAACAGGCAATCAAACCCCTCAAACTCGAGTCGGCCTACCGGATGATGATGATGACAGTGATTCGGATGACGGATCTGACAGTGATTCAGAAGACGGGTTTGATAGCGATTCGGACGATGGGTTCGACAGCGATGATGAAGAGGATGATGTCGATGTGCGTGGTGCAACAACTTTTTCTCTGCTGATGCTGACCGCTCTATAGCTTCGTCGCCGAGTTCGCGCTGTCCGCCGTGCATTCAAAGTCATGGCTGTTGAGACTCTGGACGATGGTCAAACAAAAGTGATCGTGTCTGGTCCTGGACTCAACAATGTAGAGTTGACCAAGAACTGTGTCTGGGCTTTGAACTGGCCTGTTGAGACGTAAGTTGTTGATTTACTTTCATGGGCGCTGTGTGACCATTATTTCTGCTCCAGTCTTGAAAATACCAAGCGCGAAGACGTTGTGTTTATCGCCTTCCAGATATGGGTAGGCTCATTCCCCAAAGTATCACGACCCTGGTACTCAAACTATTTTCAGGTCTTGGGCATGTCTTTCGTAGCATTGATGAATGAAAGTATCCCACACGTCGTTGCTTCTCTGCTTACCCATGTACTTGCTACTGTCTGGTCCGGTTTCCAGGTGAGTGTCATCCCATCTTTCATGTTTGAGTTTGCATAACGTCTTGTTTCGTGATGTTGATTTATGAATCTCATGTTTTACTTGTTTCTATTTCTAGATCTCCCACACTGCAAATTTCCGCTCCGATTTTAACAGGGTCATTGTCAATGGAGCTTGTGGGGTTTCCTTGCTAGGATCCTACTGGGATGAGAGAGCAAAGGCAGAATATGCTACTCTTGCATTGAATATTGCCGCTCTGTTTATCTCGGGCTTTTTGAGCTGGAAGTTATTCAAAGTACGGCATTATTCTCTGTCCAGAATAAAAGTCCATTCAATCTAATTTTTTTAGGCCTTTGGTTGGCTGACCTTCAAGCGTGTTGGAGCCTCGTTGACGATCAACCGTGTCTACAAGCTTGTCCTTGTTCTTTCCATTGTCCTCCAACTCTCCCTCTTCTTCATGGGTGCTACTGTTGGACTCTGGATCGATAATTTGTTCAACGGTGTTGCTGCGACCCACGGTCATCATGTCGTTTTTTACCGTGCCATTTCTTTTGTCGCGTTCTTCCTTTTGATCCCGTGGATAGTAACCGGATGGATTGGTATTAGGAACGAGCGTCGGGTCCCAATGTTCATCTTCTTGGTATCGTCGATCCTATATCTTGCTGCGTGGAGCAACATGTTCTTCAGTGATACATTCCGGTGGTCATATTGTGAGTTGCGCATAATGCCATGGTTCATGTTGGATTCTGAACTACCGACTTCTAGTGCACTGGGTGTTCTTCTGTATCATGGCTTCTGCATCAGTTTTCCTGACTCTGCTGGCCTTCATTCTTGGCCTCGTATGTCGATACAATTTCGGAAAGGGACTGTCGAGATATCGTATGTCTCAACCATTTCAAAAGTCTTCCTTTGTTAATTTATCGTTCTTCTATAGTCCAAGCACAAGAGCCCCTCCCTGGCGACGATTTCGCACCAGTCACAAATTCCGGCGATATCGAAAAGGTTGATTTCCCCAACGAACGGTTAGCTCTTCCGACGTATAGTGCAGCCTTTGGAAAGGAAGTTCCTCCCCCAAGCCAAATGTTCCCTGCCCGTATGGGTCCCCGTTTCTTCAGGACTTCCTCAGAGCCGTTTGAAACGCCCAGGAACAGTTCTACAGTGACGGTACCATCCGTGGCAATGACTAGGTCTTCCTCTCCAACTTCGGATGCGCCCTACTTGGACCGATCCAACAGCAACTCGAGTGCAAAGAGCTTTGGCAGTCTAGCAAGCTACTATGCATACGGGTCCAACAACGGTCATTCTCATACCCAATCGATCTCTCGAGCTCATTCTAGAGGTGGTAGCTCAGATAGCCATGGAAGTGCTAATACTATGCAAGGAAAAAGATGGGTAATCGAATAGACGTTTTCGCGAACTTTTTTTGGATACAAACTTTTTATAGTGCTGTGCACGGTCAAGTTGAATTCGCATTCTGTATTACCTTTTGTACTCTGCTTTCCTTGTCGGTGCCATGTAGTCTACGTATTTTCTTCTCTATTGGAAAATTTCAATCGCATTACTATCTGCACCCACAGTTCACCATTGAACGCTAAACAAATGTCATGTATGATAAGGTAAGGATTAGCTAGCAGTTTTCCAAAACAAAAACACAATGTAAATGAAAGTACAGATTGTACAGCAGGAGATTGGCATGACTAGGCTACATAAATTGCTGCAAATTATGAAATCAAAAACAAATGACGACCCAAAATTAGAATTCGGAAGAAGATTCTGCTGTTCCATCGACATCAGGTATAGCAATGATTTCTGATCCAGGAGAAGGCTGCCGTATTTCTTCGACTTGCTTTTCCTGGATGATAGCAGCTTGCCGGGCGACTGACGCATTTTCAAAAATCTCTTCCGGAGGCATCTCTGCGGGAAGGTTATTGGCAATCTCTTCCTCCTCCCAGTGTGCCAGCAGCTCTTTGAACTCGAGCATCCACGGGTGTTGCATCAATTCCACGGCAGTTGGTCGTTTCACAGGATCAATAGTTAAACATTGTTTGATGAAGTTGATCCCTAGGTCACTTAGTTGACCAGGTTCTGGCAGGGGTGGGTGCTGTGTAGCGACACCTATATGGAACATTATGGCCCTGAAATGGTAGCGGGATCAAATATACAAGTACGGTCATCGAAAGCTATGATACGCACCATTCATTATCCAGGTTACTCCAAGGCTTTCGCCCAGTCGCAAACTCGAGAACAACACAGCCCAATGACCATATATCCATTGCTCCGTGTCGTCCTCGTCTGTCGTTCTTGATGATTTCAGGTGACATATACATCGGCGTCCCAGTCAGACTATTATTGACACCACCTAAGCTGGGTGTCGATCCCATCTCAGGCCCTCGGCGGGAACGAGCTATTGAGCGCTGATTCTTTGCGAGGATCTTTGCAGCGCCAAAATCAACGTATTTAATCACACCGAGATGATCAAGCAGAATATCTATAAAAAGGCTGATGAGAATCATAGGAATGTTGCCGTAGTAAGATACTCACTATCAGGTTTGATGTCTCGATGCACGATGCCTTGGGAGTGAAGATATGCAAGACCTTCCAACATTTGCATAGTGTAGACTTGGACTATTCTCTCGTCTTCGATTCTGCCATGCTCCAATAATGCTCCGATACTACCTCCCTGGCAATACTCCTCAAAGATATAAACTTTGTCCCGGTGTACTTCGATGCCGTAGTACTCGACGATATTCGGATGATGAAGCATCTCCATCACGCTCAGCTCATCTTTGATCTGAGAATATAAATTTGGTATACCAGAGAGTTCGTGAAACTTGATTTCCTTGACCGCCATAAGACCACCCGTATCCAAATTGACACCGACATACACGGAACCAAATGCCCCAGCTCCAATAAATCTTCCCTGCTGCCAACGAATAGAGATATTGGATGTCGATGATGCAAGAAAAACCAGAGAACGATCTTCAGGTTTTTCAGTGTCCAGCACGCGTCCTAATATCCTGTACTCGTGTCCGACCACAGCTCTCTGAGATTCTAGGTTCTGTACCGATTCACATACTCTCTCCCAGAATTTCCTAGCACCTTTATCCGGTGACCATAGATCACCATCCTCCTGTATTTCCTCCTCTTTGACAGTCAGTAGCAAATCGGCACTAGTTTGTCTCTGCTGTTCCAGCCTCTCCTTCTCCTTGAGAGCCTCAAGAGTGGATCTAGCACCAAGGATATCAAAATGACCCATGAGCAAAGTAATGCAGACTCCAACTTTATGCCGCAGGACCTGAAACTGTTCATCAGGAAGGTGAAGGATATTGCGCTTTGTTCGCTGGAATGCAAATTCTAAAGCATTGACAGCCCATTTGAACGTCTTGCGGTCGCTGGGATGACAGTCATCACATATGAACGACACCCATGCTATAGCCAACTTGATCAAGGATCGGTTGAATCGAAGTAGTGAAGACCGATCCATGAACTTTTGTGCGTGCTGACCATGTTCAGAAGCAAACTGGTACCAGTTTTCCATTAGATCTTGACAACCCTTAGACATTTTCATGGAACCTCGAACGTGATGGACAGAATCGACGATGGACTCGGCCAATCGTATTGTAGCACGAGCAATTTTTCGTAACTCGCGATTGACAGTGGGGAGATGAGATTGTGAGTCGGTCAGGCAGGTCAAAGGGTGGATATTGGTTTCGATGGGTGCTCCATTTTCGTCTACTGGAAGGAAGGAATCCGAGAAGACTTGCTTGGCCAGTGCAAGTCTATGCTGAGGGCCGTCGGCTATCAGTCTTACACGATCGTCTCTACAGTCTAGCTCGATTTTTGGCAGGTTCATAACCATGACACGACCTCTCCAAGTGAATTGGTTACGGGGTGAAAGGATGAGCAGATATTGGGGTTCGTCGTACTCTGCTCCGACATATTCTGCACTGTCGGCAACTTGAGTACCATCGTCGAGGGTAAGCTCCTCCACGTGGAAAGCCTCGGTCAACATGCGCTGAATAACGTTGGGACGGCCTGACAAAGAACTGGAAGCTACAATGTAGACGCCATCTTCTTCATAAGTGTTAGTATAGACAAGGAAATGGTCGGTTGCAACTAAGCAGTCGATGAATTGATCTAGATGAACAGACTCGAGACTGTACTCCGCGGAGTCGCTGAAACGATATGTAATTACCCTAGAAAAAAATTGTCGATTTGCATATTTCAACTCTGAAGAAGGACGTACCGTGCAAAACGAAGCAGCTTACGATACCGTAACCTAACACTATCAAGTATTTTACCGTACCATGATACTTTCAGTTCGTCGGTCATGACGGAAGCAGTCGAGTTCTCCATGTGTTCCTCGAATTCAGACTTTGTAGTCCCGTTTCCACTGGCTGAACCATTAGCTGCTCGGCGTTTCGATCTGTGGTTCTTGTCCTTGTCTCTCTCGTATTCAGGACCTGGAACCCTGACCTGGGTATCAAAATAATTGATGACACGGACCATGAGCCGGTTAGTCAGACTACTATAAAGAGCATTAATTGTTTCGGTACTGAGGCGTTGATCGAAGTAGCTCACCATAGTTGTTCAGCAACAAGGCAGGAACCCCCAGTAACCGTCATACTGACATCGTTTAACGTAGCCCACTGAGCTTCCAGCACATCCGTCTCCTTGAAATAGATCCCTTTGGCTCCACTTTTCAGCTTCCAATGTATAAGTCGGAAGAACATTTCCAGAGCCTCCAATATACTTTGGTCGTAATCTTCACTAATGCACTGCGGCAAAACCCACTTGCCACCAGGATCAGGTGCGAGGAACGCTTCGTACTGCCGCTTCAGAGTGCAGGCTAGGCCAATACTGATTTTGAGATCGTCGATCATTTGGTCAATTATCAGCATCTCCGGGTCCTTGATCTTTTTGACGTATGCGAGGCGAAGGAGTAAGCAAGCTTGAGCCAGCTTCGTGGGAAAGGATATAAGAGGGATGAGTTCGGACTCAAAAGAAGGCAAGTTCATTTCTTCAAACAGGGCGGCGAGATTTACTTGGGCGTCTCGTGCGGCAGCGACACAAGCGTGTGATGTTGTCAGTGAACCCTTTTCAAACATGCGCTGCATGGATTCTTCCTTCAACATTCTCTCTACGAAACTTGAGCCGTCGGCGGTTTCAGGTCCGTTGGGAGTAAAACGATTATTTATGGGGACCTCAGCAGAGGTATTAGGCTGAGTGACATCAAGAGTCTCACTCCCTGTCCAACGACGCAGGACTGCGACTTGATGCCGGAGGGAAGAAAGGAGTGTCGACCATGTATTCAATGTGTCACAACGAGCTAGAAATACAGATTCCGTTGCTGCTGGCTTGTCGATATAGAATGCTTTGAGGTTGGGGTAGAGGGAATGCGCGGTATCCAGGCGGCGCAATATGTTCTGAACCTGTTTGAGAGCCTGGGACGCGTCTCCGTCTGGTAGACGAAAGGTGTTGATCTCGTTGATGACAGAGTCAGCCAGTCGTATTCTCCGCTCTTCTAATACCTTCTTCTCTTCCTCGACTGTACGTCCATGAAATTTGGCCCGTATCCCGTACCATAGACTCAAGTGTGGATTGTTCTGGTCATCTCCTGAAGACTCGAGAGCAACCGCTATACGTGACTTTTCGGATCGCAGAACATCTCCACCCAACACAGAAGCAAAATAAATCTGCCAATTTAGCCGTTCCTTCTCTTCCTCGGTGACTGCCTCCGCTGGGTCCGACTCGAGCATCAAAGCTATACGTTCAACACCGTCAGGACCATTGGCAAGTGATATTCGACCAAATTCATCATCATCACTATCACCACCGCCGTCCGCAAGCTGGCCCAAGCCCCTTTGCGCATAGTGGCTATCCGGGTCGTTACGGGGATCTTCTAGTTCTCCTGGACCTGTAGATCTATATCTTTTGACGAATTGAGAATACACGTCGATACTTTTGGAGGATGATGCTCGGGGTAGTGGAGGAGGGGGAGGTATAGGGTAGGGACGTTTTGATCGAGATTGTATACGGCCATTGAGCGAACTCGAGGTTGTTTGGGTCGACATATAAGAAAGAGATGGTTGGACAGCCATTTCCCATTCGTCGTCATCATGGTCCACATCGGCAGTGTCCTGCTCAGGATGAGTATAAAGTGTAGGCGTGTGCCTTCGCATGTTGGTGGTTAGAGGTCAAGCGTTTTGCGCAAGCTATGACCTCACACGTGCCAGATTTCTTTCACCTGCACTTACATCCATCATGGGCGTCGTAGAAAAGGTTCGACTCCAACTCGTAAATCTTCGTTTACAAAACTTGCTGAGATATCCTAATGATAGATCAAAGAAATTGAAGGTGAGTCAATGACTTGATCTAGCTTGGCTAAAATGTTATTAAAACTTGCCGACTCAGAGGAAATGGCACGGAGTAAGCATATTGTCCGTGTATATAACTCTTGATCTAAGTTCTTCTCGTAGCGCAGAAGAACAAGGTGAGATCTCTGGATCGGAATGTCCACACAAATCCCAATCATTTCTCAAGTAGGCGACCGAGTACCATCTGGGTCTCCTGAAAGCGAAACTCGCACGTTATCGTCAACAACTCCTCGAACCTACTAGCAAGTCGGGTCCTGCTGGTACTGGCTTTGACGTGCAAAAGTCTGGAGATGCAAGAGTAGCACTGATTGGGTTTCCGTCCGTCGGCAAGGTAGAAGGCTTTGTGGATCATGATTGTCACCGATTTTGAGTCCTTGCCTTCTAGTCAACGCTTCTTAGCAAGCTCACGCACACACATTCCGAATCTGCAGCTTATGAGTTTACGACACTGACAGCAAGTCTTGGAATCTTTGTACCAAATGCTCGCTAATCCGATTGCAGGCTATTCCTGGTGTCGTCGAGTATCAAGGAGCAAACATACAACTGCTGGATCTTCCTGGGATCGTCGAAGGAGCGAGTCAAGGCCGGGGTCGAGGTCGTCAAGTGAGTTTGTGCTGTGTTATCTCGTCGGCCTCTGAACAATCTTTTTTTTAGGTTGTATCCAGTGCGTTTTGCAGTACTTGCCTCCGATGGTCTTTGATTGATAGAGAAATTTAGCTGCTAAAACTGCTGATCTCATTGTTGTCATGCTCGACGCTACCAAATCCGAAGAACAGAGACGACTCCTTGAAATTGAACTCGATGCTGTTGGTATTCGTCTTAACAAGACTAAGCCTGATGTCGTGTTTAAAAAGAAGACAACGGGTGGTGTGAGCTTGCTATGCTTTTTATCATATCCTCATCTCTAACATCTAATCTTAGATTACGGTACGAGAAGCTATATGGCTTTGCTTGAATGGTGAATGAACCTTCGATAACAGTTCAATACTACGGTCAAGTTGACGAAAACGGACGAGAAGACTATTAGGACTATTTTAGCTGGATGTGTGTATCAAGTTCCAGTCTCATGACCAAACTCGAATTTCAATTTTCTGCAGACAAGTTGCACAACTGTGATGTGATGATTCGTGAAGACGTAAGGGATAATCGTTTTATCGAGCCAAACATGAGGCTAAAACCTTTGCTAGATCACCACAGACGAATTCATCGACGTCTTAATCGGTATGTTTGCGCAACACTCTTATTTCGTGACTTCAGACTTATCTGTAATGAAGGAAACCGCAAATATATTCCATGCCTCTGTGCGAAGTTCCCTTACTTCGATTATCTTTGTGCTGCGCTGAAGAATACGGATCAGACGTCTATAACAAAATTGATTCCATCAGTTTGGAGCAAGTAGACAAACTAGCTCGAACACCTCATACCGTTGTTATCAGTTGTGAAATGGACCTAAAGTGAGAAACACCCCCTGTCGGTATCACCGCTTAAATTGATATCCTGACAGTCTGGATTATCTTGTGGATCGGATGTGGGAGGAGTTGAATATGGTGAAGATTTACACGAAGAAGCGTGGAGCCCATCCCGACCTCAAAGATCCTGTTTGTCTTCGGAAGGGTGCGACGATTGAAAACGTCTGCAATAGCATTCACAGATCCCTCGTGCCTAACTTCCGCTATGCGCTCGTCTGGTAAGTTTAACTACATTATTCTAGTCTCTTGATATGCTGACCCTTTCCCAGGGTATGGTACATTTTCTTCATTTCTGCGATGTGCACCTTACATTTGACAATAGGGTAAATCAAGTAAATTTGCTCCACATGCACAAAAAGTTAGTTTGTGGCACCAAGTACAAGATGAAGACGTTGTATCCAGTGCGTCAATTCACTGATTGAAAGCAGGTGGAAAACCTGACAGCGTTAACAAGTTTTTACCAAATGACTGAAATTATAGGATGTAACGATAGTGTATTCTGTAATACCGTCAGAAATGTAGAGATACATATGCTTCTCGACCTTTCATTCATTTATTCAAGGACGGACTCACGATTATCTTGGAAACGGGGCTGGACCGAGAATGGAATTGTGAGATTTTCGTTTAATAAGGGTTTATGTGAATATAACATGCTTGCTCTCGTTCTACCACCAGTAATACACTATGGGCAAGAACAAGTATTCTGAGTCGGAATACTGTAATTCACTGCCTTGTTCACTGAATAGGATCAGTATTCTCACAGTATTCCTTACAGTATTCTGACTCGGAATACTTGTTCTTGTCCGCAGTGTTAGTGAACATCAGATCATTTTGATTACCACGTTTGAATACAAACCTATGCGAGCGAGTTCGTGGCTTTCTTAAAGATCTGCGCAATTGTGTTCTGATGGGCGCCAGCGACCCGCCTATTAATATGCGTGCGCTGAACTTACCCTTCCTTTCCTCTACCTCTCAGTCTCACCACCATGAAACGCATTTTTCGCAGATCGAAATCTCAGACTTCTCTGAAGTTCAACAAACCCCTTCCCGATATCATTCCTTCTCCGACTAGCAACATCCCACCAGTCCCACTTATACCAGAGAAACACAGACAAGCTTCCTTACCCTTACTCCAACATGATTTCATGGGAGATCCTTCAATAACTGTTCGGCAGAGAACAAGGTCAACGGGGACCCAACCTGTCTTAATCCTCCAAGATTTCACACACCAGGACCGTGATATAGAAACTGAAAAGGTCCGGGAAGTATATGATTTCGTCTCAAAACCAGCGGAAACGGCTAAAAAGGAAATAAAAGTGGATAAAATTAGTGAGTATCTTCTGGCCAAATGAAAAGAGTCATACTAAGGTGAAAAAAGTCACGAAGATAAATACTACTGTGATGAAAGGCACTGACAACTTTACTGTCCTTCAAAGTTGGTACACCGCGAACTCTGCGGTGCTTAATGGTGCAGCGACCGTATTGTCCACAATTGATTCCAGTACAATCGAACATACCGTCTCCAAACTCACAGAAACAACAAAAGTCATAATGGATGGTCTGACAGCACTGCAGAACGTGCACCCTTTTCTCGGAAGTTCGTTTCTTCCTCCCTGTAATTCGCACTCAGCCTGACTTTGAATGCATCTAGTTGCCATCTTGGCCTTCAAGGGTGTCGTTGCAATGAACATGACCCGTATAGCAAACAATAAAAAGGTCATAGTTTTGCAGGCAACGATGCAAGAAACGATGATGGTTCTATTCCAGTATGCGGTCTTGGTTTCGTTCTTGTTGGGAGACTAATGCACGTTCCGCTCAGGATTCGTGACCTGAGAGATCCGAGTGTCCAACTTCCTGGTACCAACAAGACAGTTGAAGGTTGCCTCGGCAGTGTCATGACCAAAATTGCAGAAGACATTAAGGAAACTGGTTCTGCAATAGACCATTATGTGAAAAAAGGTTTCCTAGGTGTGCAATGGGTATTCCAAGCTCATTTACCCTTATCTAATATCATTATATCGCTTCACAGCTAAAACAATTAAATCTGCAATATATGAAACCCGATTAGCTGGCTTTGCCGCTCTATTTGTCAAGCACAAGGAATATATCGAATTCCGCCTCACCGTCAATACTGCGCTTGGAGTCAATGCTGCTAATCAACAATTACAAGTTCAGGGTGAACGGGTGAGGAGCATGGAGGAGACACAGAAACAAATGCTCGGTCTTCTGCAAAGTCTTACAACACAGCGCGAACTTGAGGTGCAAAAGTTCATTTCCGATCACAATCAAGCTGGGGGAGCAAAGGCATGCATAGACGATGACAGTTTGTTAATTCAGCTTGTGGAATTGAGTGGTCAGACAGCTGAGGAACTTGCGGGGTCGGTGGCTGGGCGAATTAAAAAGCCATTGGAAGGCGTGAAAAAGATCTTGAATAAAGAGTTGGCAGAAGACTTGAACGAAGCATTGGAGAGAAACCGTCGTACATTTGATAAGAAGTTGGACAGTCAGTTGGATCAGCTTAAAAAGCTCGAGGACAGTGTACATGCGGAGAGTAATCGTGTTATCGATGAATTTCATCGGGGCCCTCACGACAAAATCAAAGACAAGGTACATTCACTCATACCTCCCTATACCGAGACTCATTTTTTATTTCAGGAATTGAAAGCCATTTGGCAGTACATGGTCAGTCGAAGACAAACCACTCTAGTCAGCATATGCATCTGAAGACTGTCACAGGGTTGGAAAGGGAGTGTCAAAGCTCGACATTTTGTGCTCGGCCTGCATGATCACTACGTAGCTCAGATCCCAGTCCACGGAGTGGGGAATCTTTCTCCTGGTACAAATGAAACAATGACGCCCACTCCTACAAGGCCACTCATTGCCACTCCCTTGGTTGGGACGAAACGTGTACGGAGGGAAGATGTCTGGGCCTTGGCATATATCAATGTCTCTCGAGTTCAACAGATTCTAGAGGCGATAGACGACGACGGGACGGGGTTCATATCTGTCAAGGAAGTGAATGATTTTACTGAATCTCGACCTTCTGGGTGGTCGTAAGTGACTGGCATTTCTACATTCTAATCCCATAACTCTGACGTGACGATTCCTATAGGCTGCCCGTTTGGCTGGCTTATTGGAGTCAAGGTATGATCTTTGAATCTGCCTATTTCCTAAAACCATCTCAAACTCTTAACTATAGGGTGGCATGAAAGCATGAACCGTTACAGACGGAAAATCACGATTGTCGTGCAATTGATTTTAGCCGAAATAATCCAGGTCAAACCTGAGAATCGAAAATACGCAGACGAATATATGAATAGCTGGTAAGATTTATCGTTCACCGACTCCAGTCCACTAATTGTTGGGTTTCAGGGGAATGAATCGCGTGGATGCACTTCTACGTTCTCTTCGAGAAGTTAGCCCAGTGCCAGGTGCTAACAATGCAGAGTTGAATAAATTCACGCAGCAGTACGCTGAAATAGAAGAGAAGCGGCTGAAACAAAAACTCGAGGAGTTCCAGTTTCACATAGACGACATCGAAACCGTTTCAGTAATTACCGGTCGTGGTCGACTGGAGAGGGTATGTGTACCATTTTTCGTTCTGTCACGGTCGCGCTATTAACGATAGGTATCCGCGCTATACAGTATATCCTGCCTATTTTGTACCTCGTGTTCAAACGTCACTTAGCTATTACGAAACTGGCCAAGAAGCATATCCTAGGTACGCGAATAGAACTCAGCCTCGGGACCGCTCAATCAACATGTGCTGTTAGATTCTGAGGAATTCTGGTCAATGGCGGAGACCATTTTGTGTTTGTTCAAAGCATTGGATGAACGTGTCTCGAACCTAGTCGGTCCGTGCTAAATGTGTGCCTAAGGTGAAAGATTAAGTGCTTTTGCAGACATATTCAAACAGACACATCTCGATGAAAATCAACATCTGACAAGTTATGCACTGGGCTTGGTGAGTTGTTTAAGACTATGGACAAATTGGCGGATTCTGAACTTTCTTAATAGTTATATCTTCCGTGGAGAGAGACATCCTGGGATCCGTCCGTGGTTAAGCTTACTCCGTGGCCCGACCCAGGCAACCCTTTGACATCGGAAGTCCATCGTGAAATAGAAGAAGAAGTGAGAAAGGTCACTGTCGAAGACCTGATCTATGGACCAAACAATTATACTGAACCTGGAGCTTTGGACTATGCATCTGGTGTCACTTGGGCCTTACCGGAGGACCGTCTACTGCATCCATTGATGGGTTCCTGGGCAGGATACATCGAGTACCCGAAAGGCATCGCTCAAAGTCCAACTGACACGACTTTGTCATGGATCTGGATTGAGCAAATCGATGGAGGAGGAACATTCACTGGAAAGAGCGATACCGCTTTCCTTTCGCTCGATGTTAGTGGAACAATCACAGCTGATCATCTAGTAGATCTGACATTGAGAGCTGGCGAAGAGCGAACACGGATTTTGGGGCGATTAGATATCGAGTCTCAGACGATCGCTGGTGTGCAATTTGACCAGCCTAAGGGCGAAGCAAACTTGAACCGGTCTGAGTACAGCTGCTCGGAGTCGGAACCAGGACTAGGAGATGTCGAAGGAAGGAAAGTCTTTCTCTGTCGTACTGCGGTCTCTGTCTATCAATTCCGCTACACACTTGAAGAGTTTATGGCGGGGCCTGCGCGCGCACGCTGGGCCTTTGCCTGTAAAGCGGTCCTTTTCCAGGTCCGGCAACGAATGTGGAGCACAAAATACTTCGAAACGCTTCTCTCAGAAAGGCTGCTGCTCATGCGCTATGCCACACAGCACCTAGTCGAAGTGCGTGACTGGACGCCTTCCCCTGCGTATCTGCCTCTTACAAGCGAAGAACGCCACGAGTTCCAATCACTCCTCAAAGTAACTCCTCCTACAGAGGCTCGCTTTTGGATTTCCTTCGCCGAGCTGGAACTTTCCAAAATTTTAGATTTCCGCGGGTAGGTTACCTTCCTCCACAAGTGAAATAGTGAAATGTCCTGATTCTGAACAGATACGTTTGTGATGGATGCGATGGGCATATCGTCGCAGTCATGATGAGCTGCCTCGAATGCACAACCGAAACGCTGACAAACAGAATTGATATGTGCATGGACTGTTTCGAGAAAGATTTGAAAACGCCGGATTTCAATCACAGCGTCTCCCATCCTATGCTTCGGGCTAATGATCATTTCATGCACGATGGCGAGATTGCCCACTACTTTAGAAAAGGAAAAGATCTCGGACTGCGGGCGAAGCGGACATTCCAGCTGAAGGAAAAAATCATAATTAATGGCAATGTCCGGCAGCAGAAATCGCCAGAGACCAAGTGTTGTTGCTGTCTTGTTGAAGTTTCGACGCCATGTTGGATCTGCGCAGATTGTGGTGAGTGTTGAGTACTGTCTTTCCGCGTGGTTGAGTATTGCTCACCGTTTGTAGCTTTCGGTACCTACATTTGCGATAGTTGTGAAACCAGAGCATTGGACGGTACTCCAGGCGGACCCAGACCACTACATACCCATCAGCACCCTCTCATCCGTATACATGATAGTGTGATTGTAGCACAGACCCAGTCGATACCAGATGAAACGATCGAGAAATCCACTGTGCTATGGAAAAAGATGGAAACTATGGAAAATCATCTTAATACCCGGCTTGATTCGTTAGAATCAAGGTTTACTGCTATGGAGGCCCTATTGAAGCGTTTGGTGGAGGCTACTTCGGTTCCAGCAGCACGAAGAGACGATGAAGGGCATTCGATATGATTGCTGGTATCGCTTTTCTTATACTAATAGTCTACGTGAGAATATCGCTGTCCATTATTATTAAAAAGTTTGTACAAATCTACAAATAAACATCGGCCTCTTTACTCCTTCCCAATGAAATCAAAGTCCATGAGGTCCACAAGGCCCTCGTCAGGTTGCTTTGCCTCCTCTGCGATGAATTCGAGTAAACTTTCAAATACTTCGTTCCGCTGTTCAAATCTCTTCTGAGATAGCGGCTTACGGTGACCAGACAAATGGTCACTCGAGCCAGATGTAGAACCCAAGGTCAGGTCATGCTCCATTGGGTCTGCTGTAGACTGCAATTTTTCTTTATCCACGCCCAGGTTTATTCCAGGTCTCGAGAATGCTTTGATAGCTGTAGAGCCATTCGTGCTTCCATTTGCACCATTCGTTGTGACGCCGTTGGCTGACGCAGATTCTGCTTCAGGCGTATTAGGTCTCGACTTCTTCCTGGGAGGGGCTTCGTCGTCTGGAGTAGGTAAAGAGTCGAGGGGGGAAGCCATGACAAGGTGGGTAAGTAGAGAACGGAAGATTTCTGCTTCCTTGGGATTACTATGGTTCACCACGCTAGAGACTTCGTTTTGCAGGAAACCGAGAGCCTGAACCGCCGGTTTTTCTTCACACATTTCTCGAAATCTATGTAATGGTAAGGTAACGGTACTAGTGTGAAGTTTGAAGTAGTATGACGACTTACTGTTGTTGTCGAATACGGTATTCGGCCTGTCGCAAAATTTCTTGCGTCGAGGTTCTGTAGAAAAAAAGTTTCCCTGAGACAGGGTCTTCTCCGAGAGTGAGCATAAAAGTCTACCTAGTCAAAGTCATCTTCCAAAAATCATCTAACCTCTTCTCCTTTTCCTCGCCTTCTGTCCGCTGCCCTTCTTGATCGCTTCGCGGTTCCTCGCCATCGGATCCATTTTGCCGCTCCAAAGCGCCCATCAACCCTGCATTCCCCCCATGCATGTACACCATCCTGGTATTTGGATCATATACCACTTGATGTGCATATCTTGGAACAGGTTCAACGCTCTCACCCTCGGCAGATTTGCTTGTCAAATTGGTGTCAGTTTCCGACAACATCCTTGTCCATTGGCCCGGTGCTGGCTCATAACGGTATACCCAATTCGACTGCTCTGATGCTAGAAAAGTCGTTGCTCCGTTCTTCTCCCTGGTCAAGCCACTGAAGCTAGTGTAGGGCATAATTGTTAGTGGTGTTGCAACCGAGTGAGATTGTGAACATACACATAGATTTCACGTAACATTGGATCAATCACCGCTCGCTGCGTAAAACATGCGTCGGGTCCACCAGCTGAAGTGAAGTTCGAAAAAACCTCTGAGGCAGTATTTGTCGCGATGTCGTAGACGTACATGTCCGACAAATACTTGTCATTCGCTTGTCCCGCAAAGATATATAGTTTACGAGAGTGGGGTTCGAGGACCATCGAATGACCTACAACAGTTGGGTTAATAAGGAAAATAGCGATGATGTAAGTATAAAATGTACCATATCGAGGAGGGGTGATGACTGAAGTATGATTTACATTGTCTGGGTGTCTAGACAAGAGGGTCAACACCGGAGATAGAAAGGGAGCAGAAGGGACGCACTGCAGCAGTCGCCATTTGTCATTCTGCACACTGTAGCTGTATAACCCAGAATATTTAACACGTTCCCAATCACCATCTACCACCCTTCCGCCGAAGACATACAGCATCTGCGCTTCACTGTCCATGACCATCTGGTGATCAAAGATCAACGGTGGTCCATTGGAAGACTGATAAAATATGTTAGCACTCACAGCAAACGTTACGCGAAAGGCAGGCATACAGCAGCGTCATAATTTAAGCAATTCCATTTCCTCGAGTCAACGCGATATCTGTAAAATTCCGAAATGGGCCTTGAGCTCAAGGGCGTATCCTGACCAGTCAATCTACGCGAGCTGCCTTCAGGTCCTGATTTGAGTTCGTCGTCGCCAAGTCTCCCTAGGACATAGATAGATCCCGTCTTTGAATCGTAAACCATTTTATGACACGAGCGGGGTCCTGGCGCGTCACGTTCGCGTGAGGTGACTTGGCTGATGATAGACCACCGAGATTTCTTGATGTCATAGACCCAGAAATCATCCAAGCTTTTGGCGCCATCCCACCCGCCGTACAGGTATATAAGCCCATTGACATGGTCGATGCACATAGCATGTCCACCTCTCAGAGGTGGAACATTACCGTTATCATCGGTGTCGTGGATTCGCTTCCAAACTGCGTACGGTTGACATAGACGAAGGAAAGAGTCAAATAAACCAGCATTCGAAATGTCGCTGAGAAGATCTATGGCTTGTTCCCAATTTCCTCGGAGAACAATACTTTCATGTAGTTTGCTGACGAGTGGGTGTTCAATTTGTAATCCGGAGCGGGATAATACAGAGTTGTATGGCGTCAGAAGTCGTCTTTGTCGCAAATACTTGAGCATGTGTCGCAAAACTTGCGTTTCTCTGAACTGTGTGGTCGGTAGTTTGGACGATGATCGCATGAGATTATGGCAAAATAATTCACCTCATCATAGTTCTTCTTTATCCTCTCGACATATGCATTGTCCGAGATTCCAGTCATTGAAACATGCCAAATTGAAGAATTGTAACTTTGGCCGTGAGCGCTGTGAGAAGCAGTCAGAACCAGTGGATAGGAGTATGCTTGCACTTACGACAGAGGAAGAATCTTAACATAGCGAGTCGGAAAGCATAGACCCGCACTGTTGTCATGTCTTATTGAGAAAGTTTCTGGGATACTGTCGTTTTTCAAGGTTGAATGAAGGACTTCAGTCATATGATGCGAATGCGTTCCGACAAAAACTTTGAATTCTTTCATGTTACACGGATGGGCTGTAGCATTAAATGAGTTAGGTTAAGAAAAGTAGGAAGAGGAACGTACATTTGTGATACTACAGATGGGCCAGAACATTTTGAGATTTGAGCGACAACAGAGAAGACTTGAAGGACCGCGTACTTTCCCAAAAGTTATTGTTTCTGTGAGGAAAAATGAGCTAAAATGCATTATTGGTGGAAGGACATGCTTGCACGCAACTGAGAACAGCCAGGTTATTGAGTTGAAGGATAATCCAATGGTTTGTGTTTGACTGATTGGCGGTACTCCACCGGCTTCCTTGGTCGCTGGGATCGTCAATGAGGATATTTCTGGGAGAGTAACGGCTGCTATGCGAAGAGAAATCATGAATAGTGTAAGGAAGAGGTATTGAGGGTTCGGCAGACATGGTGGTCGAATGGAGCGGAGGGATTGCAGTTGTATCTCAACTCCCACACAGGAACACGTTCATCCATGAGCTCACACCAGATTATTAGCTTGCTTGCACCCCCAAATGTCAAGGACGCCAATCAGGATGCCGTTTTGTTTCTGAATTCCACCTTTCGTTCACTGGAGGATCTTGACGGACTGGAAAGATCATTGCAAGAGGTGGAACGTCATAACAATGAACTTGCGTCTCAGGTGCGTGTCGTTGTGAACGAGAGCTTTCAAGTGTTCAACAAAAGTGTCATAGATTAGTTTACTTCATCTGAAGCTGAACTAGAAGTCCTGATCAAAGAGACCAAGGCATCTGCCCAATCCCATCTCGAAACAGCTCAGGAATTGTCATTACAACGACATCTACTCGCCGACGAGCTTGAAGAACTATATCGCGGTTTACTACCATCATTTGAGGATGGTAAAGGCTCCTCTAGTCTTTTGCAAGACATCGAAGTCCTGCATCGAAACCTCACCGAGCTGGAAGATGTTAAAGGCTATGTGCAGGTTGTTGAACATGCGTTACAACTGAGGTGAATCTTTCTGTTCATCCTTCCATCATACATACTGAAGAAATGGCAGCGAGTCCGCCGTACAACAAATCTGCTCCTTGTCGCCGTCTTCCTCGATTACGTCTGTCGCAATAACGCAGTTTCAACAACTTCAAGCTTTTACATTAAAAGTTTCGACTGTATGTTCTACGGCTGCAGATGCTGCTGGCAAGCAAACACTTAATCTGGTCATCTTCCTCAATAAACTCGTGGAAAGGACCTGGGGTAACATCAAGAAAGCTGTCAGCGAGTAAGTATCCTCCCAACGCGTGCCCCGGCTCTACTAACCATGTATGTAGGTCTCTCCTGGCTGCTGCAGAGCAATTACGATGGCCTATGCCGGTGGATTATGCGGCTGCAAGCCAGAATGAGAGAACTTCGTTTGAGAGGTCTTTTATGTCTTTGCTCGATTTGCAAAAACTGTACGTGATTCAACTTGACCCATCATACCCTTGTTGACTGCTTAGAAAGTGGCGAAAAAATCAATGCCATTCCGGCTGAATCTCGTACGGAGAAATCAGGTTTATATCCACTCGAGGTTCTTATACAGCCAGTCGCATTACGATTCAAGTACCATTTTGAAGGTACTCGACAGACCAATAGACCTGACAAAGTATGTTTTTGGTTGTGCTCTCATCATCGTGCTACCACATAATATTACTTTATCGATATAGCCCGAATGGTTTTTCACCCACATCTTAAATATTGCTCATGACCATCGAACTTTTATGGAAGCAATCGTTCAACGTTTAATATCTTCTGCCGGCTACGAGGACATCAATGCTTGGGCAAGTCTTCTGCTATGATTCGTCAAATTCTATCTAAAAATGTCACAGCGAGAGTTCACTCGCCTCCTACTTCCTCTGTTAACACAGAAACTCCAGCGGTCGATACCAACACTGCTACCTCACCCATCATTATTCGCTCATACAATATATCAAGCACTCTCTTTTGATTCGGCATTGGTGGAGGAGGGTTTTGAGCTGACGGGCACTTGTGCTCAAGATATCGACAAGAAATGGCCTGGCATAAGTGAAGTCATCCTCGGCCGCGATGACTGGTTTAGTGCATGGTTAGAAGGAGAGAAAGCATGTTGGTATTCGTTGCTTATTACCACGGAACGCATTGTTAACCTTGCTTTGTAGTCGCGGAAGGACAGTACCACGATATAATCAGTGCTTCGGATGCTTGGAAGATAGCCGATGACAATCCAGAGTCGAATAATTTCGAACTCAAGTCAACACACTCTGCAAGACGTATCAAGGAACTAGTAGAGCAAGTAACGGGTAGGGAATCTCGCTGCATCTATATATTCTGGCTCTCAAGTGTCATCCAAAGATCGTTATTCGCCACTGCCTGACTTTGTCCATCGAACACGATTTCTTCTTTTCTTGCAACTTCCTCTATTAGAGAACTATCGTGATCGAATCTCTTCATCTTTAGATGCTTTCGAGACATTATCGTCTGCACTCGTCCGTGCAGTACCAGGCGCACTTGGAGTGACGCTCGGCGTTAAAGACGACACCAGTGTGAACGTTGATACTCGACACCTTACCACCGGTGTTGAGGGGGTTCAGCGGCTATGCAAAGCTCTTGTCAGTTGCAGATACATCGAATCTGCCATGGAGGAATGGGGAGAGGAGATGGCAAGTTCTGCCTTGCCTTTTGGTCCTGTTCGACACTCACATTTCAGTGCAGTTTTTCGTAGAGCTTTGGAATGAAATAAATAGGCGACCAGATTTACGTTCTCTAGCTCTGTCAAGGTTGACATTGCCCACGTCAGAGGCAGAAGTTATACAAGGTAGCGTCTTCAAAGACCAAGTCGAAAAGTATCGGACCATGGGTCGGCGTGCGGAGGATATCATCGTTCAGCAAGTTTGTGCTGAAATTGAAGCAGGATTGAGGCAGCATTTGTCTGCTACTTCTGCGTTCGTGTCTTTTTCCTAAACTGGTACTGGTAAACTCACGTCTTACGATCAGGCCTGAATATACTCCGGAAGAAGTTGTAGTGTCCCAAACATTACTCGCTCCAATAGCTCTCTTGTCAACGCACCTGTCCTATCTCAAAGAGACGCTTCCTCAGCACGTTGTGACTGTGTTATATAGACGGATCGCCTCTCGTTTGTCGGAGCATATCTTGCAGCGTCAAATCCTCTATCGTGGTGCTGTCACATTGGAGCAGGGCAAGGGAATACTGGTCGAGTGCGAACTATGGGTTGAAACCTGTCATTTAGGTCTCGGGGGAGCACTTGGAGGTGGCCGAGCGCGAGTTGAAGCACCCTGGCTCAAGCTTTTGCAAGCTGCAAGGTTGATCGCTTCCGAAGGAGAAGGTAAAGATAGAATTTCAGATGCAACATTCGGAGCAACCAGCCAGGATGATTGGGAAGCAGTTATCGTGAACACTATTGGGATTTGTGAAATCAGTCGAGAAGAAGTGGGGCGGATCCTCAGGCGACGCCAGTCATGAGTGATGCCACCTTCGTCGTCTACGATTCCTTAAGATATGTAAATGGCTGGTACATAATACATCACTATTAGCAGACCGTGATACACCGTTAAATTATACAACAAAGCAAAACAGAAAGCAACCAGAAATGCAGGAGACTAGATTCTATGAACAACACCATCGATAACGAAAATCTCCTCTTGTTCAGACATAGCTTGGCAGATTTCGTTGGCCTCTCTGCTTCCGAAAAGCTCGGGCTGAGAAAGGCCAGAGTTGACGTGCTGTAACAACTCTTCCATTGGAACCGAGTCGGCGTCTCTGAGAACACCCTTGAAGAGATCCGCCAGTCTTGTGCGGAAAAGTTGGTTCCTGTGGCAAAAAGAAATATGAAATCAAAACCAGCTCAGAAATAATACACGGTTCATTTACCTGCGCTTTTTCTCTGCTTCCGACAAATTGGGAAGCGGTTCGTCCGCAGCCATATCCACATCCTGGCTTTCAGCACCCCAGATAGGATCTTGAGGCGCAGCGGGAGCCGCCGCAGGTGGCATACTCATCCTTTCAGGAACCTCGTCTTCGTCACCGCTCGCGTCTCCATCATCATCATCGTCATCATCGTCATCGTCACTATCACTACCAGCTGAGCCTTTGCGCATTGCGCCACCGTGATTGAGCTTTCTCTTCTTACGACGCTGGCGTTTAGGCACTTCTTTGAAGAGCGCGAATCGCATGATGAGCTCGGCTTCCTTGGCATCACTTTCTTCCACCTTGGTCGATAAACGCGCTTTTGCATGAGCTGTAGCGAGACGGATGAGCGTTTCAAGGGTACGAGCGGTTAACGGAGATGTCTAAGTAACGGAATGAGCTGACGCCAGGAACTAACGCTAACGGTGCACAAGCCTACCTTTCTTTGATTGGCCTCCATATCCTTGTTGCGCAGACTGGCATACACTTGTACAATGTAATCGGCAGCGCCTTTGCTCAAAACAGGAGCAGGCTTGCTCTTTGCGTATTGAATATATTTTTTCACGAAGGCAATACTAAGGACCTCCTTCTTTTTCGGAGTTTTGCTGCGTGTCTGCCGGCCAGAGGAGGAACCGACTCCCATGTGCAGCAACGGATCGTATTTTTCAAATGGACTAGTGTTCGTTTCAGCTTCATTTGCGGCAACACCAGGCCCGTCGACTGAGAGGGGTTGAGAAAGGTTGTCGTGGGTAGGTGTCCCTTCCTCGATACCAGGCGGCAAGTAACGGTGCATACGAAGAACATGATCTGCGATCTTCCTGTCCCTCTCTTCTTCCACGTCGTCAGTGACAATGAAGAGTAGATCGAAACGAGACAAGAGAGAGTCGGGGAGCGCGATGTTGCGGTGAGGGTCTTTGTGTATATCATACTGTGAAGCACTCGTCAGTTGAAATAAATGATAAGCTACAAACATGCGCACCTGGCCATATATGGGATTAGCAGCAGCCACGACACTACAACGGGCATTCAAGCTAGTGTGGATCCCAGCTTTCGCAATGGTTACTGTTTGCTGCTCCATAACTTCGTGAATGGCGACACGGTCAATGTCTGACATTTTGTCAAACTCGTCAATGCAGACAACTCCACGGTCGGCCAATACCATGGCGCCTGCTTCTAGTCTTCGTTCACCAGTCTCGCGATCCGTGGTTACTGCAGCTGTAAGACCGACACCTGAGCTTCCACGACCAGTAGTGGCTATCGCTAGCGGTGCTGTTCCCAAAACAAAGCGCAGAAGTTGTGATTTGGCGGTAGACGGATCACCAACCATTAACAAGTTGATGTCACCACGAATGTGAGTTCCGTTAGGAAGGTTCTTCTCAGCACCACCCAGGAGGAGGAGGAGAACAGCACGTTTAATGTACTCATGACCAAAGATCGAGGGCGCGAGAGATTCGGAGAGGAGGTTGAAAATGTTGGATTTTTTCGCCAGCTGGTTGATGTTCCTGATATCGGTATCGGTCAAAGGTGTTTGAGCAATGCCACCACCAATTTTAGAGGATAAAAGGTTGATATTGTTGGCGAGTATCAAGGACCTAAAGGCCGAAAGACATTAGACAGGTTATAGATGCAAAAACTACAAAGCACGCACTTGAAAGCACCGCTTGAACCACCTCCAACGCTGCGATACATGCCAACAAGCTGAATGCGATCACCGGGCTTGCATTTGTCTACGAGGTCATCGTCAAGAATCACATCAGTACTGCGAGGCAACTGGCCAGGAGGAGATCGCTCGGGCATTTCCTGGATGCTGATCCTCTGGTGATCCCTGAACACGGAATGACCGTATTCCATTTGCAACGGTCTGCCTTCTTCGTCTGTTGATGGAGTTATGGATGAAGTTGGAGGCAGGTGCGAAGTAGACGTCGCGTCGTGATACTCTTTGGAGTAGAAGAGACGCGACTCTGGCTGGTAGTGGACAGACTTGACCATCTTTGGGCGCACCAGTGAGCAGCGCGTGACAATGCCTTCCAAAGAGATCATTCTGCCCAGTTGGGATGAGTTGAGAGTGCGTGGGCTAACATGGTGGTCACCAAATGAACCGCTAAGACCAATGTGGAAGGTTTTGCCTTCGATACCGTGTTTGCCGTCGTCCACACGCTCTACAATGTTTTTAAGCGCATCTTCAAATGCGTGAAGGTAGTCGACAGGATGTTTGAGGAGATTGTCGGCGTATTCGCGGTTGTAGTCGCGAAGGTCGTCGATGTTGACGATGAGACGCGTCTGGTCCATACGCAGCATGCGATGGATGTCGTCGACATAGTTGTAGACGTCAGATTCTGAATCGAGAAATTCGCCGAAAACACGACTCCTGTCGCGTAAAAGCTGGTCGCCAGAGTCGCGAATGTCGTCCGACATGTTGAGCAAGAGTAAAAAGGCAGTCACACAAACACACGCGTCTGTCACACTTCGTGTCCCGGCTCTCACGCCACGACTGCAGTCATAAATAGTCCTCGTTATAAATACGATGATACCCAAAGTAAATCAAATCTTGAAAATCTCTGTATGTACCCCTACTCGTCCCAGACCACCCATACCATTCGTGATGGTCAGCCTCGAAGTGGCATTGTTCACTTCTCTCGTCAAACTCTCCGGCCCACTCGCACAGATACCAATCCCACCTCCCAGTGGAATGTTTGGCAGTCTACAAGGAATGACGGCGTGTGGACCCCATTCTAAATCGCGCGGTACCTTGAGTTCTTCCGATGAGGAAACAGTCGAGATCGAATCGGTAGGAGAGTGAGCGCGTTGGTTTGTAGCTTCATCTGCGCTAGTAAGCGTGTTCTCCACATCAGATGATACACCAGTAGGCTCAATCAATTCTCGCAAAATTTTGCTCACGTCTGGCCTCGGCGCAACTGTCACATCCATGTTGGGAATATCAGGCACAGAGTCGGGAGAGCAGAGACAAGTCACGTATACTGATATATGCAGATAGACAGCCGTATCAGTGAATGGATGAGTAGAAGCTGCAGCGAGGGCGATAGCTTTTAAGAGTGGCGCAAACCAGTCTATACTGCCTAAAGCCCAGATCAGTGGACAACCTTTTAATATTGTCAAAGACTTACCAAAACTCTTCATACACCACACAAACTCAACCTTTCTTGTCTTTTCGCCCTGTCGTCTCCCTGCCACAACTCTCCCGATTAAATCATCCAACATCCCCAACGTGAATGTCACACCACTTCCTCCTGCCATCAGAAGAACAGTTTCGTACTCTCCCAGATCTATTGAAGATCCACCATATGGTCCATCAGTTGAAACGAGGGCGGGAATAGGAAGGCCCCAGATGCTCAGGGCAGTCCCTCCGAGCTGAGGCAACTCAAGAGCAGAAGTCTGCGGTACATCAGCTGGTGTTGTGGCGCAGCAGACTCCTACTTCCTTGTCAGATGACAAGTGGTCAGGCGAAGAAGAAAATTCTGTTTGGGCTTCAGCGACATGGCGCAGGCGTTCAGCCTTGGCGAACTCATTGAGAGCTCTGGTCCAATCACCACTCACTCGTGCTCCTAGCAGAATACCGGGGCCCTGGTCTGAACAGGCAATCAGTGAGGATGAACGGATGAGAAATCGAGACTCACTGGTGTCAAACCCTAGGTCTGTATTCGGAAGGCCAAGGCAGGAAACGTTGGCAGAAGCATTCAAGATTGTCAACGGATGGCTTTCAAATACTCTTCCGCCACCAAAGAAAACACGAAGACGAACGTGCTGGCCAGGTATCCAACCGGAAGTAGCATGGGGGATTTGTATCTATATCACGCACGGTTAAGATGTAAGGAATCACCAACGACGAAGATTGAAAACGTACAATCGTCATCTGGTCATCCACAGGCCACATCTGTGCGTCCTTCATCTTCAGTCTGGCCATTCGCATGAATATATCGGCGCCCAAAAACGCCAAGGGAGGAAATATCCAAGGAGTGACATATATCGTATGATAACATAGCGTGATGAAGAATGCACAAGAAACCAAGATATGGACAACCCAGAACCACTCATAGCTTAGTCCAGCCAACGTTTCGAAGAAACTAGCTAGTCTGATAACGCCTAACCTGGCAGCAAGTCTTGCCAGTGCCTTGAAGACAGTCCCTTCACGCATGAACCGAACAGAAGTGACCCCAAAAATGCCGACGCATGCCATCGCTGCGACACCTGACGTTTCCTTTTGTTGGCCAAGGATGGGTATGTTCCAGGTGAGGTGACTAGAAATCCATAAGGAACCGTGGATAAAGGAAAGGATGAGGGTACTGAAGCCCGCGATGCGGTGATAAGGTGAGAGTGTCTGATAGGATTGTCCTGCGAAGCGGTCTCAGTACTTTCAGATGAATTAAAGGGATGAGACTCACCAGGACCAAGGAGAAAGGCCAGCACGGAATTCTTGGTTGCAAAGAGATACAGAGGTGGCAACTGAGCGACAGCGAGGAAACCTAGGAAAATGAATTGGGAGCACGGGAAAGATTAGGATCATTCCACGTACCAGCCCGATTAGAGTTGGTGGCGAGTTGAGCACCTGTTGTTACACAAAGTAGGACAGTGACCAGGTAAGCGACAACCAGTATAGCTGCGAAAGTATTGTGAGCTAAGGAGTTACATAAGTCGGTGGGATACACCTACATTGCCCAAGGTTCAACCTTAGTCCAGGAAGGGTCCATCGAAACGTTGAACTAATTGTCGACAGCATACCTGCCAACTTTCCGGGCAAAACAATAGGTCCCCTCCTTTCAACAGTCGACTGCTTCTCTTCACCTAATCTCAGGCCCCACTCTTCACGGACTCCGCCAAACCCAACAAATGCCTTGCCTTTCCGTACCGATTTGAGAAGATGTGGTAAAGAAAAGAATATTGCGCCAGTAACCACGGTGGCCCAGATTATGGAGAATTTGCGTTGCCATTTAGGATCCTCAGCATACGAGCTGTGGAAAGTAAGTAATAAGGATTACTGAGAAGACCGACTACCCACTCGTATATCTGGAGCTCGGTTGGAATGGACGGTGGTGTTCCATGGTCCGTCATCTAGCAGAGAGGATACCCGTCCAAGATATGTTCTTGAAAGCAGTAATCCAAGTGAAAGACCTGTAATTAAACAGGGACGAGGACCGGCGGGTACCACAGCCACATTATAAAAAGTTTTTCGAAACTGTCCCACGCGAGCTGCATATCAATCTGCCAAGCCCACTTCCCCACGACTTCATGTTTCTGATAATCCTCCTGCCGTTGCTCCTTGACGCACTCCCTAGCGCTTTCGCGCATGGCATGGACATGACGATGGACGATGGCGATGGCACGGTATCCATGGTCATGGCTGGCAACATGCTCAACTACTTCCACTTTACGACCGGCGACGTCCTCTTCTTTAAGGAATGGGTAACTTCATCCCCAGGCGCTGTTGTAGGAGCTTGCCTCGGTCTATTCGTGTTGGCCATCTTCGAAAGGTACATGGCTGCATGTAAAGCAGGTTTGGAGACTTGGATGACTTCAAAGTGGGTTGCTCGAAGTGCTTTGTTATCATTGCTGATACCTTTTCCAAACCCAGAGCCCAAATGATGCAGGCCAAGAAGAACGACAGCGTCCAGTCCAACTCGCCTGTCGCATCCACCATGCTCATGAGAACACGACTCGCACCACCTTTCATTCCCTCCCACGAAATCACGCGTGGAGCTTTGCACGTTGTACAAGCAGGCTTGAGCTTTTTGTTGATGTTGGCAGTTATGTGTGTTATTCAAAACTTGTTCATTTTCGACCGTTGCACTGAAACAATCCCTTAGGACATTCCATGTCGGATTCATCTTTGCTATTATTTTTGGCCTTGGAGTTGGGGAGGTGATCTTTGGAAGATACATCAGTAGTGTCCCACACTAAGTCATTCCGAGAATAGTCAAATCATGAGGTCCAATAAATCACATTAGGTTAGCTCGTGTATAGAAAGCGGAAACAAGATAAATTTGTGTGCACACTTTACAACCTCACGTCGTTACAGTTGATCCCGTTCAACGCCCAACCTTAGCTTTCTCCCATTGGCCCAACATCTCGTATATCCATATGGACAAATCCTAAACAGAGATGTGATAAGATCTTGTACAGTCTTGAACTTTGCGTCGAGGTCCGTTGTCGAAAACCAAGATGATGGATCCGGGGCATGGATAGAGACGTTACTCGGGGACGACTCGGGAACTTGTGGACCGTGGACCATAACGACGAGACCACGGTCCACAAGATGGCTAGGGCGATGGTAGAAGAATATGAGGGCTGAGCGAGACGACGACGAGATGGTTGATGATACGCAGCATATTGGCGACGATGAATTATCGGACATAAGTAAAGCTTGGGGCTAGGTAGGTAGGATACGAATTGAAGGTTCCACTACATTGGTCAACGAACCATAGGACAGAGGGCAGGATGGAATGTTGAGAAACATTTCGAGTGCCTTGACTATCTTGGGTCAACACAGAAATCTTGATGAGACCTATAGAAGCACGGGAATAGAGAAGAGTGGGCAGTATAAGAACGAGAGGAGATTCGATGGGCTATGGAAGGATGTAACTCACCTGAATAGCTGGACAGAATGTTGACGTGTCTCACACACAGTAGGCTTGAAGAAACATCCGATAGCAGCAGTAGTCAAAGTTTGACTTTACGTTGAATAGAGATTAGACCATCCCCAAGACAAGGAGACAACAGTTAAAAGTGGAGAACATGGACAGTAGCAGAAATAGAGTGCAAGCGCAGAAGTGAGAGGGAAGAATGAGATGGAAAGTAAGACGGAAGATGAGGTAAAGATCATCCCACCCTCTCGAGGCATTTTCGCGTGCACGTGATCTCGGACCCTGTAAGAAACTTTTTTCGTGATTGAAAATGGCTAGCATTTCGATCAACTGTGGTTGTGACGTGTGATGATCTTCACGTCCAGTTCACTGTATCACAGTGTGTGCAGTCCCCAGGTCTGGGTGCGATGAAAAAAAAATCATTTTCAAGTATTTTCACTGAAATCGGAATTTCAAACTCCTGTGATGCGTGATAAATTACATTGAGGCAGGCCTGTGATGCGTGACTGAACAGTTGATTGAAATAACAGTATTGTGTAAATAGAAACGAAAAGACATGGAGAGACACTGTCAGTGCACGAGAAGCACTTTCATAGTGTTCACTGTTGCTCGTAAGTGATTTGAGCCTCTAAGCTCTAAGGGTTCTCGAGTATGAGTCGAAGACATTAAGGTCTGGACTGGCGGTGGCTTGCATGCCCACTCGAAGACTCTAAGAATAACAACGTTCAACTCAAAAGATCTTACACAGCAGCTAAGTAACTTTTTCAGGTGACCGAGACAGGTTCGGAAATAAGTAGAGTTCTGAAATAATTGACGGAAACAGGAAGTGATTCATCCTGTTTCCGTCAATACTTCTGAAATCTTGGCAAATCCTACTGATTCTTCTTGTTTCCGCACTTGTTTAGGACAACTGAAAGAGATCTCAAGCTGCTGTGTTAGGTGCTTTTCAGGAGCCGCGCCGCAAGTTAGGACCCATGATCGTCGGACGCCTCGTGCAGGTCTTACTCCATGTACCTTAAACTATAGCTTCTTCCGTCTTCAGGAACAATAGGCTACATGCGTTAAAGATCTCGAAAACTTGATCTCTGTATTGGTGGCTACATACGCATTGATCAGCACCTGGACCCAAGTCGCAATGGTACAAAACTTACACAATAATACACGAGAAATAGGAAATGGTTCGAGACCAATAAAGTACCAATAACAACATATGATGATGAAGATACAATCCAACCGCGTCGTCACAAGAATGTCCATCATTAATGCCCCCTCCCAGATAGCAAGCAAAAATTTGTCCAAAACTGAGGTATCCCTGAGCATAACGGGCGCGACACGTATCCACACACGACTCACCATCATTCGGGTGCCCGCTCCGCGAACATGATATGTATCAATCTTCCCGAGCTACCAACTCCTCTCCTTCTCTCCGCCAGTCTTTGCTTCCAGTCATCTGGCGCCTCCAGTCTTTGCTCCCAGTCATTTGCCGTCTCCAATCCTTGCTCCCAGTCATTTGTCGCCTCCAGTCTTTGCTTCCAGTCATTTGGCGCGAAGCGACATCAACGTCATCAATAGGAACCTGATAAGAGTGCGAAGCGTGATGAGCAGGGGCTTAGAGCGTAAAACATATCCACACAGACCGGTGAGGAGACTGCAGATGCTACGAACAAAGCAACGAGTACCAAGTAGCGATTGAGCAGCATATCGGGTTTTGCTGGGGGTATGAGATCAGCAGGGTGGATACGCTGGACCAATGCGTGTTAAAAAGAAAGCCGTAGTCGGAGATCCAACCGCTTTGGAGTGAAATTTGTGTGAGTACAGTTGACCCGGCAGTTCGGCCTTACAGGCCACATGTTCATTTCAAAATACATACATTCTGAACTGAACTGGTTCTCTTGCTCCCGCTGCAACTAAATTTTATCCATGTTCAGCAAACTTTGGAGTGCCTTTACGTTCCTCCATCCCGGTGCCTGATTCATTCAGATTAACGCTTCCTTTCCTTAGCCACAGATGTACATCGTCATCACACTCTCAAACCCGACAATTTACCCTTGTCAATCGTAGCCCCTTGCATTTCGGGGCGCTGAGCTGTAAGTCGGGCCGTGCCAAGGGTTACACTAATGTGTTTTTCGCTTTCTCATCGGACTAACGCCAAGTCAACAGTCGTTCCGAAGATAAAGAGGCAGTCAATCAAAACTGCAAATCGCGACAGGTCACACGTACCCTTGCTTGATTATGACGTTTCCGCTTTAGACTGCTTTTTCTCTGTACCCAATACTATGGGTTTGCACAGAATGCACAGAAAAGAAGCGGTCTGCATACGACTAAACCAAAATCCGCGATCGGGATCAGGTGCTCTATGATCCGGGAAGGTGCGGCAGAGTCAAAGCAGTTTATCAAGGATAAAATAAACATTAGAACGTGCGATATTATCATACAACAGATGTCTCGAAGAATCTACGATCTCAGTCCTAAAAATAAAACTCAAGTGAATCCGGGAAAGATACAGAACAAAGAGTGAAACATACCCATAACTTGATGAGACCGTCCCAAGACGCTGTGACAACTTTAGACTGGATAGGATAATTTTAGTATCAGAAATTCTCAACAAAAGAAGCAATGCTTACTGTCTCATGGGGTAGCCATTCATGAGCAATGACAACTTTAGAATGGCATTTCAGTCTTGACTTTATCCGACCTGTCTTCCAGTCCCAGAATACAACATTTCCTTCCCCGTCGCCACTACTTATCCACTTCCCATCGGGAGAGAACCCAACTTGACAGGCATACCCCGCCACGGAATGCCCGGCAAACCTTTTTTTGCGATTTTGACGGAAATTGTCGGTGCTGTAAACCAGAATCTGATTATCTAGGGATTGTGCAGCAAAGTAGCGTTCTGATCAAAATGATAATATGAACAATGAGCACAAGATTCCAGGTATAATTGACGCACTTGACGGGTGGAGGGTGACGGCCGGCATAGAATGCATGTGGGGTTCTGCAATGTATTTGATGACCACGGGGATATCGAAATCCCAGGCTCTGATTGTCTTGTCATCCGAAGTAGTGACGAAACGTCGATTCTCATCAACGAATGTGATGGTGTTTACTGGTCCCAGGTGCTGGTCATACTCTTGAGTTATCTCGCCAGAATTCATATCGTACTAAAGATAAGTAGAAACACATGAGGTAGAGGATCTTCATTAACGCGTTGAATTACTTGCCTGGATGATCTTCTTGTCAGACATTCCGGCCAAGAAGATGTTTTGCTTGTCTTGATCTGGGTGGAAGCGTACGACGTATGGGATTTTGCCATTACCGAAACGTTTTAGACATTGGCCGGTTTCGGTGTCCCAGAGCTTAATCTGGCGGTCATAACCGCAAGATAAAAATTGACGACCATCGTTTGAAAAGGTAACATCTTTTACAGCTTTGACGTGGCCATGGAAAGTCCGCAGACAGTTCCCATGGGTATAAACATCCCAAAGCTAATAAAAGAGTGGTTATTAACACGAGTTCCCACTCGACTATCAGAACGGAGTGTACCTTTATCTTGGTATCCATTGAACCACTAAGCATGAGATGACCAGTCTCCGGAAATAGACGGACGACAGAAACACCCTGCGTATGACCGGTCCAAGTATGTATGCAGACTTTGGGAATGAAGCATTCCTGCGAACCAGCCTCTGAGAGAAGATTGGGTGCTTCTGCCACAGGTGGTGACATATAGGTGCGTCCTTGGTAGTCCGTCATCGATTTTCCATGGAAAACCGAGGTCTCTTCGCCATAAGCACCTGGTTTTGGTTTCCTGGGCCTTCTCGGGGCTTTTGGTTCATCGTCCTCTTCCGACTCCTCCTCTACCATTGCACTATCTCCCAAACCAGTCAGGATGTAGTTCTCTGGTTCATCTCCCTCCCAACCCGCCCAAGGACCAACATACGATCCGTCTCCCTCGACAACTTCAAGGTCCCCTTTTTGTTTCCGTTTTCGCTTCAGTTCCTTTCTCTGACTCCGTGTTGCGCGCAAAGTGTCAAGAGTAGCAAAATTGTTGGCCTGAGCTTTCTCCAAAGAACCCAAGACAGCTGGCGCGTTTGGATCTACAGAGGGATTGGCAGAATAGCCGAGAATAGAATGAGTCAAATGTTGTGAGCGGAACGCGTGCTCTGTCATGGATTGTTCTTCAACATGTCCAGCGAGAGCATTTTGGTTGAGGAACCGTTTCTTGTCGCCGAACGGATTTTCAGGACCTTGAACAGGAAGCATCATGTCGTTGTAGTTAATGTTGACGTTCATTTGAGTATCTGTGGGCCGCGTCACCAGAGACGTTTGGTGTAGTGGATCCTAATTCCATAATCAGAGGGTCTGTGAATAGATTGTGGATGTATACTCACTTCAGACAAGACATGAGGTGCAGCATCCGCCACTAAAGGCGGGGTGTCCTCAACGCGAATTTTCTTTGCAGCCGGTTCAGTGGAGAGACTGAATATATTTCCGGAGGCGACATCCTCGTCTTCGCCTGAGGAATAACCAGCAACAAGAGTGGACATGGCAGTCGAGGTCAACGGAAAAGTGGCTGTGAGATAACGTGACTCGAGGAGGTCCGGGCACAGCGGTGACTGGGTTTGCTCTTGTTCCTCACTCGTCTTGTCATGACCAATGGGAGAGAAAGCTGCTAGTCGTCCATGGAGTAAAGAAGAAGACGAACTTCTTAGACAAGCAATAGCAACCCATGGCACCCGCGACAACTGGAAAGCAGTGGCTTCTGTTGTTCCAGGAAGAACAAACAAGGCTTGCCGCAAAGTACTCATTCCAGGCCCTTTCCACTTTTTCTTTTTTTTTCTCATTTTTCCTGTTTTTCAGAGATGGCTGCACTCTCTCTCTCCCGGCGTCAAGAAATCTGCTTGGTCTCCCGAAGAAGATCGTCTGTTGATCGAATTGTACAATATTCATGGTCCGAAGTGGTCTCATATCGCCCGTCATATCCAGGGAAGAACCGATGACGCATGTTCCAAACGCTACAATGAAGCTCTGGATCCCAGTCTCAAGAAGCATAGTTGGACTCCTGAGGAGGACAATCAACTCCTCCTTCTCCATGCCGAACTGGGAGAGAAATGGGTCGATATAGGAAAGCGAATGCAGCGAGGCGGACTGGCTTGTCGAAACAGGTGATGCTGAACGCACGCAAGATTTTTCTGTGCCACTAATGCGAATCTAGGTACAAGCTCCTCGAACGAAAGGGTCTCATTCATCCAGTGCCGTACTACCCGCCCGAGTCATACCATCTGTTTCAACCTGACAATGACTCTTCAACTGCAAGCTTTCGGGACCCAACACCTGCTCCCGATCCTTTGCCACCCGTACTCGATCCTCCCCCGTTCCAATTTTCCTCTTCGTCTCTCAGCGCGGCGCTATATGATCCTCCTCGAATACCTCGGCCGTCCGGCGAGGAACTCAATGCGCATTCGTCTCTATACAGCCCTGCTTCACTGCCACCGGGGACCCCGCCCTGGGCTACCCATTCCCCACTTGGCGAATTGTATCACGACCCGATGTCGCTGGGCGAGTCGGCGTCCATGCAAGATGTACCTACTATTTACTCTTTCGATGGCGATGGCTTTATACCAAGCCAAACGGGCGTCTGCCCTTCAGGTCCTTCTAGGGTTCTGCACTCTCCAGAGACACTGTCAGCCTCGGTGAACAGACTCTCCAAATCGCCTCAGTCGTATAACTCTTCACTGCAAGAAATGTGCACATCTTATCCTAATTCCTTTGTTGAAAGCTCTTCCAGTAATACCTCTCCAGACATACAGACACTGGAAGATCTCTCCTCGGCCTCATCTAGCCCTTCACAAACCACAATATCTCCGACCTCAAGTCCTAATTCCTCAACGAATGTGGAGCTTCCTGGGAATGATACGTCGTTTCCAGGATCGTTGTTGTTTTCTGCGAATCCATCCGACCTCTCTGCTACACCCTCTAATAATATGCCTGTGAACTCCTCGAATAATTCTTCCGATCCCTCATCCAGTACACGAGCTACAGTCGCTCCGCCCAAGATCTCGAAACGCGGTGGGCAGTCTGCATCTCATCGACTATCTTCCTCAATGCCCATCAATCCCGAGTACGTAAAGGCTGTTGTGTTGTATCTGCTGTACTAATATCTTTTCTAGTGGATCTATACGGCCTTATGCTTGTGGATACCCTTCTTGTTGGCCAGCTAATGCTACCACAGGTCTTGCCTGTTTTGCGACTTCTAGAGAGCTCTTTGAGCACAATAAGTTACACGAGCATCAGGATCCTCACAATATCGAAGAGAAACCTTTCCGTTGTGCGTTGTCAGGTTGTGGACGATCTTGGAAGGTGTGCTCGCCCGCAGCTAGTAATTGGCGCTTGTGTTGACAAATATTATTCAGAGCATGAATGGATTGCAATATCACCTTCAAGTGTACGTTTGCCATGCCACTTCATTATATAGATATATTGCTTACATATGAGGACTATCAGCTCGACCGCTCACTTTCAAAAGGCTTTGTCCTCTCGAATATCTTCTCATCGTGCAGACGAAAACGATTCAACTCTGTCTTCTTCTGCCGCCGATTCTAACCAAGAATCCTCTGGTTCTGATACCAGCAAACGGTTCCCTTGCGATCACGAAGGATGTTTCAAAGTTTACAAAACACCAAGTGGACTTAGATATCATAAACAACATGTAAGTCGTTTACCTCAAATCTCGTCACCAGTACCTGACGGATGAGATTGCAGGGACATCCCAAGAAAGTGCCGATGCAGTTGAGTAACGTCCCTCCTGCGCTCGTCAAGGATCTGGATAAGAAGTTGCGGTCGAGAGGGACCATCGAGACATAGCTTGTGTGCCCTTTTAATAATTTTGTGTGGGTTTCGAGAAGCAGGTTCTTTGTTGTTTAAAATTGAACTCTTTTTCTGTGTACAACAAGCAATGACTTGAGTTTATTTGTACACTGAGACATTGAGCCGTGATTGTGAATATTTCCTGAGGTACTTACGTCTACCGACTCTTACGTTAGTCTTGCAGCTCGAATCTAACACGGCGTCTTCGCACCTCTTCTTCATTTTCATTGCTGCCCGCTTATTCCTCTGTATTCGCTGGTTTATACGCTCGTTTTGTCTTTTTTTTTCGTGTGTAATGGAACCTCTATGTGTATGCAACAGCTCCCTCTCGGATCCTAAATTTCAATTCCCTTGTGGTATGCGCGTAGTCGGTAGAAAGACTGCCTTTGGCCTGACCGAGCTTTACAGGCCATCGAATCTGCCAGTCTTGCTCCCAGAACCCTTCGTGTTCGTTTACTTGTTCCCGATGCTTTACTTCCCAGAGCCCAAGTACACTCTCGGACTCGCCACCCAACCACATCCCAACAAATTCCGTCCTCTACCCCCAAACCCAGCCCTCTGATACGTTATACCAAAGCCAGGCTCATGCAGCTATGTTGGCTTTGGAAAAAGACAACGTCATTCGTATGAACCTGCAGTTACAGATGGAGCTCCAGAAAACGACCAACGACCGAAATTTCCTGTTGCACGTCCTGGATCGTTTTCGGAGGCAAGGATTCAGTTCCAAGTGTTCTGATTCTGATTCTGCCAGCGAACTTCGGCCGGTGGAGCAAACGAAGAGGTTAGTGGCACAGTTTGGTCTGGGTGGCGGCACTGACTTTTTCGGATAAATCGACATTGCACGCCGATAACTGTGCCTATCTATCTCCCCTGTTTAGAGAAAAGAACCAGCAGCATCCCAATCACATCTCCAGCTCCAACATCAGTCAACGTATCGGCACCGATACCGGAGATCTCGAGGCAGAGAACGCTAGATTGAAATCGTCAGTGCACTATTTCTAGTCTTGCATCAGTATGAACTAGACTTCTGGTCCCTTCCCCTAGGCAACTCGAAGCAACGAATGCCGCCCTGAAGGAACAAAATGAAAGGCACCAAGCTCAAATCGCCGACATCAAAGCGTATGCATTGTCTTCGCATCTTTATATCGTCATAGTCGGCTTATTATTGTAACACCCTCCATTAAAGCGAATCATCCGCAAGTACTTCTCGGCTCAAAGATGAATTAGAGATGGCAATACGAAGAGAACGGGATGTCAAGGGGATGTTGAAGACCAAGACGGCGTGAGTATGTTCGCGATACGTCGCTTCTTCGCTGAAATCTGATTCTGGGGGCTCCAACGTCGTTTCCTCTTTCGTAGAGAGTACATAAAGTCTTCGGAAGAATATCGACGGATGCGGACCGAGCTTAAGAGGGCTGAGGAAAAGAGACGATATCTTGAAAAGGTCGTTGCTGATTACAAGGCGTATACTCACAAGATTAAATCGTAAGTACGGATTCCATTGGGTTCAGGCGGCGGAGAAACCTAGATGTGCCTTTTTTTCTCCCATTAGGTTCTACAAGGGCAAACTTACACCAACTCAAGCAAGTCTAACACCTCCTTGAATAAAGCACAACCCCACAGGCACTCGCACCTATGCACTTGTAGTACCTTACTTTACTTGAGCACTCTAGATTTAGTTTGATGACATGTCTAATGCATCCATATCCTATGTAATCCTTACATTTATATCCCATGATAATCACTTCTCGGTCTAACCATTAATATTCCTGTGTAGATATTCTATTAACGTTGTCCACCTGCTCCTGCACCGAACTGGTTTGCTCTAAATAACGAACCATACTTATCAGTATGCAAGTCTGAGAATGATGATTCAACACTTACAGATCTCGCAAGCTTGGATCGGCCATGATCTCCTCCATTGATGGTAAATTGCCTTGTTGCACTCGGTTCATCTATGATAGCTATTCAGCAAAGGTCAAATGTCGCAAGGCGCGAAAAACGGACCATATTGGCTACGGCAGGGTTTTGCATTAGGTTGGCTAGACCACCATTTGCCATCATTTGCTGAGCCATGGCCATCATCTGAGGATTGTTCATGAGACTCGCAATATCCGGCATTCCACCACCTCCACCTGCACCACCGCCAAAGTTTCTGAGCATATCAGCCATGCCAGCCATACCGGCGCCGGCCCCAGCCCCAGCCCCTGAGGATGTCGACGATACGTCGTTGGAAGCAGCTTCGTCGTCGTCGTCGTCGGTTATCCGGGCTTTGGCATTTTCCAAACCAGTTTTGAGGCCAGCGTTGGTCGGATCGAGTTTGAGACCGCGTTCAAAGGCATCGGCAGCAGCTTTGAAATCAGAAAGACAGTATTGGGCATGCCTGCATTGGATAGGGCGCGTTATGGAAGGAAATGGAAAGGGGAAGAAGAATCGGCTCACCCTAAACGATGGTATGCCTTGACAAACTTGGGGTCTGTTGCAAGAGCGAGCTCTGCGTCTCCTACTGCAGAAAGATGGTCTCCCTTGCTGGAATAAGCAGCGGCACGATTAGAGTAGTATATAGGGTTTGTGGGATCCAGAGCAATAGCTTTTGTGTATGCTTCGATAGCCTCGTCGTACTGTTTAGTCGACATGAGTGCATTTCCTTCGGCCTTGAGTTTATCTGCCTTGGCCTTGTCTTCTACAGAGGGTCCTCTGGACGGGGTTGAGCCGGATGCGGACGACGAAGCTTGGGAGCCGGATGCAGCTTTTTCTTGGGTTTTGAGGTATACATCAAAGATAGCTGGGAGGGTAGCTGGTTTTACCGAGAGCTTTTGGACCTGCTGCTGGTCAGAGGGATCTACACCAAACGCTTCGCCGATACACTGGACTAGGTAAAGGGTGCTGAGAGCGATAAAGGATGAAAAATGGGATGAAGGTACCTGCAACCTCGATGCTTTCCTTGTCGTCCGACTTTATGGTACCATCTGCAATAGACTGGTTGAGAAAGTCGATGATGGAGAGAACGAGCTTTTGCTGCTTTTCGCTCATAATACTATTCAAGAGAAATCGCAAAATGTAAGCAACTGCAAATAAAGAGCTGGTGTTTTGTGTTCAACTCTACCACCACCCTCTCCAACCATGTTCTTTTGCGCAATTTCGGGCGAGCCTCCCCAGGAACCCGTTGTCTCTGCAAAGTCGGGCAAAGTCTACGAGCGCCGTCTCATTCTCAAATACATCAACGAAAATGGGACCGACCCCGTTACTGGCGAAAAGCTCGAAGAATCCGACCTGATAGCCATAAAGGCTTGTAGGTGCTTTCAACCCCATTTTACGCGTCGTACTGACCGATTTTGTGTTTTTATAGCCCCAGAAAATGCTGCACCGCGGCCACCTAGCGCTACATCCATACCAGCACTTTTACACTCTCTTCAAAACGAATGGGATGCTCTCGTTCTAGAAACATACGCCCTCAAGCAGCAATACAACTCGACACGACAAGAGTTGAGTTATGCGCTCTATGCTCAAGATGCAGCTAGTCGTGTTGTTGCGCGCCTCATTCGTGAACGGGATGCTGCCAGAGAGTCAGTCGTGTTCAATGTGATCCGTGTCTAATGCTGACTGTTTTATTTTTTTTCTAGGGCTCTCGCCAACGTTCAAGCAAGTATGGGTATTGCACCAACTGCTGCCGCCGAAGATGTTGATATGGGCGACGAAGCTCCCGCAGAAGAAGGCCTTCCCAAGGAGATTGTCTCTCAAATTGACGAAGTCCAATCGTCATTGTCCGCCCAGCGTAAAAAACGCAAACCTCCTGCAGATTATGTTGCTCCTGCCGACGTAAAGACCTTTACCTCCAAACACACCATCCCCTCCCTTCACTCTGCTTCACCGGCCGGTATTACTTCCCTTGCCATCTCTCGTACTAATCCCGACCAATTCCTCACGGGTGGTAACGACAAGGTTGTTCAACTCTACGACCGAAGCACAGACAAAGTTCTGGCCTCACTCAAGGGGCACCAAAAAAAGATCAACCACGTCGCTTTCCGGGAAAAGGAAGGGGACCCTACCTTGTTACTCTCTGCTGGTGCAGACAAGGTCGCAAAAATATGGTCGTACGACGAAGCGTCTTCCGAGTACATTCCCAAATATACTTATCGCACTCACAAGGGTGAATTGACTGGATTGGCCGTCCACCCTACCTCAACCATTATGGCGCTTGCATCTGCAGACAAGACGTATTCTTTGCACGACTTGTCCACTTTTGCTCAGGTCTTCCGGTCAGCTCCCTCTGACGAACCGTTCAGCTCTCTGTCCGTTCACCCTGATGGCGCTCTCCTTGCGGTGGGAACCCCTTCAAATACGATTCAGATCTATGATATTCGTGCCGGTGCTATTGCTGCTTCCCTGACTCCACCAAACAGCACGCCGTTCACCATCCCCACTCTCTGTTTCTCTGAGAACGGTTATCACCTTGCGGCACCTATCAGTGCTTCTTCCCTTGCCATTTGGGATTTGCGTAAGCAAAAGACTGCAAACACGATTGATCTCGGAGAAGACTTTAAGATCAACAAGGTCGTGTATGACTATAGTGCTCAGTTTATCGGTGTGGCTGGCAACACTGGCGCAAGGATTGTAATGAACAAGACGTGGGAGGAGCTCGTCAGGTTCGAAGAAGGTGGTGAGATGAGTGACTTGGCGTTTGGTAGCATGGGCAAGGAGATTTGGGGAACGACGGGAAGAGAGGTTAGGATCTGGGGTCTGCCTGCTTAACCTGTTGTATCTGTAGTGTACCAAGTGGATTGGGGGTTTGTTTAATTGTTTTTGCTTTCGAAAAACTATAGCAATGAGCGCTTAAAGACGTACACTTCATTATAGCCCGGTCTGTGTACATCTGAAGATATACTATTCGCCGACACGGTCACGGTCATGGCTCCCTATGCATCAGGTGCCATTAGACCTTGCAGATATTCGGTCTACTTGAAAGGATCCGCTATCTTTGGGACTAAGTTATGCAAAAGCTAAAAACAATCATACGAAAATGAACAGACGGGTTTGTAGTGAAGAAAAATTCAGTGCATGTCCTCTAAGAACACGTGCGATATTAATTAATTCATTCATTCATTCATTAATTAATTAAGTATTGTTTAAATCTTCAGCTTTCCGACAGTACTAGAGGGAAAATGCCTTCTCCATCTACACCGCAGCGACAACCAGCATCTCAGATATTCCAAACATTGTATTCTCTGGCAGACAACATAAAAAATGAGACCCATGTTCGTGATTATGTTTCAGCAGTTGATGTTGGTCCACAAGTTGCAGATAGAGAGCGCGCAGGAACCGGCATCATCTCCAGACTTTGGCCAACAATATTGAGAATGTAATTCAAAACGCCGAGAGTCAATGGGTGGAAGTTGTGCGGGTACAGGCGAGAGCAAAGGCGGCATCCTTGGACCAAAAGCTAGACGTCTTACACAGGTACGTTGATATGATATTGGATAGCCTTCATGCGGCCAATGAGATCCTTTATAGCTTGCTACAAAAATTCCTTGGATTTGTTCGCAAGCAAAACATTCGGAATGCGCTCTTAGGTTGGTGCTTGGGTATGGAGGATAGAAAAAAAATAAAGAGGTGTCGAAAAATATTGGAGAAAGGAAAGACTTTAGAGTGAGTAGTTGCAATCGCTTTGACCAATAGAAAGCGACATAACGATATGTTTGCTCCAATGTAGGGCGAAGCTACCTTCTGGGGTGTACCGGGAAGATCGGATGTTAATCAGGATGGTACACACGCCTTGAACACAACGGAACCAGACACGGATGTCGCTCAAACCGACCATCCCGCCGCTCCTTCGATGTCATTGCAACATGCAAGTGTTTCGAGATCCACCTTCAACGGCATAGGTAGAGATCAGAGAAACCTCCATGTGTCGGGAACTGTCCAAATCATTGAAAACTTTATCAATATTACAACTGGGCCCAGAGAAAGGTAAATACGCCATCGTCGATTTATCTCCTGCGCTAACACGGCGCAAGCATACAACTGGAGGCTGGTGAGCGTCGATAGGGAAAGTAGGTAAATCGCACTGCGTTCAAGTTGGAAATTGCTGAAAATGTTGTCGTATTGCAGCCCATGACAAGATGGATGTACAATGGTGCCGGTGAGTTTTGCCGTCTTAGTTTGCCGCTATTCAGAGCAATTCTAATCCACCGACAACCTCGGATGCTGACGGGACTACCTTTTATGGCAGGCGTCCTTCTTCCTAAATTCCTTTGCTCCTAGAGCTTGGGATGTTGCTGGGATGCGATCCTCTTCGGTTTTTATCAGGAATCTTCAGGCATATTTAATATTCTTAATCGGCCTTATTATCTGTCTACATAGTAATGTAACAAGCATTATCCAAGTCCAGTTCACCTTTCCTTGTGCATAAGTGAAGACTCGGCTCGTGTCTGTTCTGCATAGGCCTCCTGCAGACAATGAATTATGAGACAAAGTACTGAAAGAAAATGTCCTTTGAGGGCTGCCAAATTGGGTCCAGTATCGGGTCAGGGCGCCCCCAACCGTAGTATTCCCCAAGGACCATTGACCAAACTTTCGTTGCATGGCTATGGTTTGATGCAAAGCACTTTAAAGGATCGAGCGAGTCAACCAATTACCGTTCACAGTCGAATTTTAAAGTCAGATAAGGTTCAGGCAGACCGTTCCCGACGCTAAACTTTCAAACGGAGTTGCGGAGACTGGAGTCTACATGTTGCTCAGTTAGTCAGCGCTAAGCATTCCCTGAACTCTTCTGCACACAACTTTTCCTTCAAGCTTCAATGACATTGTGACCTTTCATCGACTTTCTTCGGATTATTCACTGTTATTCGGATATCCATTTCTGATCAACACAAGAACTATTGAGGACAAGAGCAGTGATCCCACCTTCCTTGGTTTTGGCTAATGCTGAAAAAATTCTCGATGATTTGGACAGTAGGACTGGCTCCCGATATGCGGAAGTTTCGCTGATCCCCACGGACACCGTTAAAGGCAGAACCCGAGATGACTGAGCTTGTGAATGAGGTTGACGCTGATCCTAAGAAGTAGAACAGGTAAGAAGAGAAGAGGATGAATGAACGAGTCCAGATACATCTGCACGATAACTTACCCAGAGTGCGCGACTCACTACTACCCTGTCTGTATCCGCTTGAGATCTTTCCTACAGCTTTCCAGATAGCTTCGACCTGCATCGGTACAAAGTTATCGTCGTATCATCCCCCTCTAATCACAAGCGCTCACCCTGAAGTCTCTCCCCCACTCTTCGAGCCGTTGGTGATACAAATTTATTCTATCCCGGTCTTTAATACTATACAGCCATCCGATGAGGGTTTTCCGGGCGTTGTGAATACGTATAAAGTCACGGACTTGGCCCAGCAAGCTATTTTTTTCCGAGTGTCATCCTAACCATGTAGCGTGTCTCGATACAAGGACGTACTTTTGAAGGACGTGCAGTTGTTGCTCTAGAGGTGGCCCTGTTTCCGCTCCTGTTCCTCTCCTTCCTGCCTCAACCCATCGACCTTCTGCATTGTCGAGTATAATATGGATTGTCCCGACCAAATTCTGGAGTTTCTGGTGATGTCTTGGCGCCCTCTATCTGCAAGTTATTGACACAACCAAAGTTACGCAATAATTCACGGACCTCGACATCGTTTCGTACGCTGTTCGCTATATGTCGTAGTGTTTGGAATGTCGGGGACGACATTTTTCTGTGCTCCCGTGTACTGCTAGAGAGTAGACTGAATTGAATGCAAGACTGGATGTAATCTCGTAATACGCCTCGAGGAACATTCCTATCTCTGAGATTCCTAGTATTGAACACCTCATGATCAGACTCGAAGAAAACCCCTAAAGGTGGCTCGAGCACTATCAACTTCAGAGCAGGTTTAGCTTTCTCATATCGGCTTCTTCAAGCATGAAATAAGTAAACCCTAATTCTCAACACTATTATAGAGTTGAGAAGGCGTGGATATAGATACATAGATAACAAAAATGACGACGTGTGGGGAATAATCACATGCAAAAAGGCAGTGGGTTTGAGAGAATGACCGGAACTTGAAGTTGCTGGCCTGCATGGCTGTCTTTTCTACTCTCAGAACAAAGCAGTTGAACAAGGAATTTGACAAGCTTTCTGCCTCTTACCTTCGTCATCGCCCTCTTGTACAACGCGTCCTCAACATTTCCTTCGTTCTCTATGTGCTAGGCACAACTTTGAGAGGCCTTTCATCTCGGCCGGCCAAACCGTCAAGTGCTGTTGGCAAGAAGGGCAAGGGGAAGGGAAAAGACGACTCTTCGGACAAGCCTCGCGTTGCAGTAAGTCTCCCGTATAATACGTTCCATTTCTTCAGCCAACCATCGCAGGTCGATGCCTTGTTCTACCAAAGACTAGCGAGAATTCTGAGGATTGTCATTCCTGGAATCAAGTCCAAAGAGGCCCTTTTACTCCTTATGCATTCCAGCCTATTGATCCTTCGAACTGCCATCTCGCTATATGTTGCAGCTTTAGACGGAAAGTATGTCGTATTTCCGAGCGGTTCTCGGTTATCTCTAATGCATATGATTTCCACAGGATCGTAGCGTCTCTTGTACGAGCAGAACCTCTTCAATTCACCCTCAACATTCTCAGATGGCTTTTGGTCGCTATACCAGCAACGTGGACCAACAGTTGGCTTACGTTTGTTCAAAAGAAGCTCGCTATTGCCTATCGTACCCGTTTGACAGAAGTGGTTCTGAAAGAGTATCTAGGCAGCAATGAAGGAGAAGATAAGGATAGAAAGGTTTACTACCAACTTTGTGGGTGCATGTTAATCTCATCCTCTCAACCTTGCTCAGCTCCAACTCTAGCCAACCTCGATGACCGGATAAAGAACCCCGATCAGTAAGAGTTCATGTGCCATACCTTCATTCCTAGTGTCACTTACTTACGAGGTCCGTTGTAGAATGATCACACACGACATACAACGCTTCTCATCCCATTTGGCTGCCATTTATTCCAATTTAGCTAAACCTGTCTTGGACGTCATTCTTTACAACTACCAACTATCCCAGAATGTCGGCGCTGAAGGTCTATTGGTATTGACTATATTGGTCCAATCTACCGCTGCTCTTCGTACGTCTCGTCTTATTTCCTTGTATCCTTGCCTAATAACAATCGTTGACAGTCCGCCGAGTGACCCCTCCTTTCGGAGCCTACGCAGCTATGTCTGCTCAACTCGCCGGTGCTTTACGCCATGCTCATTCGAGACTAGCAGAGTTTGCAGAAGAGATTGCGTTCATGGGGGGCGAAAAGACCGAAAAGATGCTCGTCGAAAGGGATTATGCTACCGTTGTTCTGCACGAAAGAAAGGTCCTCCGAAGGAGATGGTGGTTTGGATGCGCTGAAGAGGGTCTGGTGAAATGGACTTGGGGTGCCTTCGGGGTGAGTTGTCCAAGCATGCCTGAATCTCAGAGTTTTGAGCCGCAAGATAGTTGGTCCTTTGTGCGATCCCAGTGTTCTTCAAGCTTCCAGGAATGGAGAATGTAGATCTGGGCGGACGGACGGAAGGATTCGTGACAAACCGCAGACTTTTGTTGTCTTCGTCGGGTGCGCTCTCAATTGTTCTCTTCAAGTCTTGTAACTCATGTCCACAGATGCGTTCGGTCGAGTCATGTATTCTTACAAAGACTTGTCGGAGTTGGCTGGATATACTGCGCGTGTCTCTCTACTCCTCGATACCATGGAGGATATCAAGAAGGGCAAATTTGAAAAGGCATTAGTGAGCAGTGCCAGTATAGAAGAAAACGCAAAGAGTGAGTCTGTGGTTACTCCCTTTTAGGTGCAGTCTATTGATCCGATTCTTCAGTCCTTCAAGGACGTGGCGAAGTGATGTTCTCAGAGAACATCGAGTTCGAGAATGTCCCCATCGTTACGCCAAACGGTGATATACTTGTTAGGAGTCTGAGTTTCTCCATCAAACATGGGGTGAGTGTATGAATACTACTACTCCCACCATTACTGAGAAGAAATTCCAGCAACATCTTCTAATAGTTGGACCGAATGGATGTGGCAAGTCATCTTTATTCCGTATCCTTGGCGGTCTCTGGCCAGTCTATGGCGGCATCGTCCGCAAGCCTCCCCCTTCAGAATTCCTTTTGATACCCCAACGACCGTATCTTTCTGTCGGAACACTTAGAGACCAAGTTATTTATCCTCATAATCAAGAAGAGATGATTGCTCGTAAGTGCTATAGCATTTGGTCTCTGTTTTGTGAGCTGACTGCATTTTTACAGGTGGTACGACCGATGACGACTTGCTGAAGATTCTTGCAGTCGTGCAAATGGACAATGTCGTTGACCGCGAGGGAGGCTGGGATACAGTGAGAGAATGGAGAGATGCGCTGAGTGGCGGCGACAAGCAGAAAATCGCTTGGGCAAGATTGTTCTACCATAATCCAAAGGTAAATCTTGCTTGCATAATACGCGGTCAGAAAATACTGATCTTCTGGCTTTAAAGTATGCAATCCTCGACGAAGCTACGTCTTTGGTTCCACCAGATATGGAAGGGAGAATGATGGATTACGCTACCGAATTGGGTATCACTCTCTTAACTGTTTCGCATCGTCCGTCATTATGGAAATATCACCATATGATCTTGCACTATGACGGGCAAGGAGGATACGTCTTGTAAGCCGCTCATCTTTCCATAAATTATTGCAGATATTGACTGTTACATAGCACCAAACTCGACGCTGAGAAAAGGCTTGCCCTTCAACAAGAAAAGCAGACGCTAGAGACCAAGTTGTTAGATGTGTAAGTACTCAACTATCCACGGTTGATCAATGTACTAACGTGGCTTGTGCGGTAGTCCCAAGTGGAAGGCGAGGCTTGCAGAGTTGAGAGCTATCGAATCTGGACTTGCGTAAGTTTTATTGGAAGTGGATGGATTTTTGTATGTACATATATCGCCTGGTAAAATAGGCCGTGCTGTGTATACACTACGCTGTAATGCATGGAATTTGTTGTATCCCTTGAAGCTTGAAGTTGAGCGTCCCAAGCGAGACGCGACTTACTTGTGCACCACGACAATCCGAAATCAAGCTACACTCAGAAAGATAATCAAGCATTCTATATCTCGATAACTCAATAGAGCCAGGTGATTCAAAAGATCAAGTTATCTCAATCTACCAATTCATTCGCGGCTCTTCTCAACAATGAGCAACACAGGCGACTCTGGTAAAGAATACCGCAAGGAATGTACTGGCCCCGCATTAGAATTGGCTAGGAAACGCGCAGAACCAACAGATATCACACTGTTCGCTAGTTGCTTCTGTCCTTTCGTCCAGCGCGTCTGGGCTGCGTTTGAATACCTGCAGATTCCGTATCAATACTGTTGGTCTGTGTTCTTATCTCGCTCGAGCTCAGGTCAACACCGCCTTTTGTAACAGATGAAGTTGATCCATACAAGAAACCAAGAGATCTCCTTGACGTCTCTCCTAAAGGTCTCGTTCCGGGACTAAAGTTGAACGATTCAAATCCTCCCAAAGCTCTCAACGAAAGCACAGTGATTCTAGAATATATCAACGAGTCAGTTCTCAAGCTGACTATTTTTCTGAATATCATGTAACTTGTCTTTGCATCAAAAACAGATTGGCAGAACAGACCAATGGGCGTAGTCTACTCCCACCTATCACACATACCTGTATGCTCTCCTACAGCTCAGTTTCAATCTCTAATTCTCGATTGCTTCATAGATGCCCGGGCACTCGTTCGCCTTCAATCTCACCATGTAGACCATAGCATCGTTCCTGCGTTCTTTTTATGCCTCATGCCTCAAGACCCTGAGAAACAACATCAGGGTAGAAAGCAATTTCTTTCTGCACTTGACGGACTCGTTGAACTTTTTGAGCGAACTGAAAAGGAAATTCTAGGAGAGCTAGCAAGCAGTACTGCGGAGGAAGAGAAGAGAAAGGTTTTGATGAAAGGACTCGGGTTGTGGGTTGACGGCAATGAAGACCTCGGATTGACTGATGTGATGGTTGGACCTTGTAAGAACTTAAAGAAACCTTGTTGCGACGTTATGCAGGCTGATTCACTGATAAAATCGAATGTTAGATATTTTCAGAGCGACAAATGTGTTGAAGCATTATCGAGGCTTCGAGATGCCTCCTGGAGAAAAGTTTGCGAGGTGGACAACCAAGCTACTGAATCATCCAGATTTTGAGAACACATGCAGTACGGATGACTTGTACTTGGATAGTTATGAAAGGTGCACGCATTATTTGATGTGTTTTGCGATGCTGACACCGAAATTTCTTTACCAGGTATGCCTACAGACGACCCGATACTACTCAAGCTGCCTACGGGGCCAAAGTCGACGATTATCTTGAAAAGGAACAAAAGAGGAAACAAAGTGGTCCGTGAGCAATGTATGTATGGATACGGTATAGTTTGTGTATGGCGATATGTACTTGTTGGGCCAGCCAGAAAGGTACAAAGTATAGAGCGTTTTCACGACGATTGAATGCACTGAATAAACGTTGTGCTACTCTATCTGAAAAGGCTCAAACCAACCCCTGTAGAATTTGCATGACCTTTTGCTGAGTCTAAAAGAAGCAGAGCCAGGGAAGCAAATAGATGAGTTCTTTCCGACTGTGAGGAACGAGCGAAGCTACCTCTCGATCTGCCTGTCCATTGGTTACAAACATTGTTGGTACCCCCAAGCGCGCGAGCTGCTCTTGTTGCTGTGAGACTAATTCGTCCCAGAGCAAGAGAGCCCGTTCTGTATCAAAACGTCGCAGCTCCTTTTTACAAGCGTCTGACAACATCTACGAGATAAACGGTGAATACTTGGATCAAGTTATCAGAAAGCAAAAACTGAAGTCAAAACTCACCGTTGCTTCGTGTTTGGATAAGCCCGTTGCCCCTGTCATTGTCGCTCTAAACTGACGGTATAAAATCCATCCCATGCATGCTATGCTATCACTTACTTTGTCATTGCTGTCTTGACCTTGTTTTCGTATTTCTGAGTGATGGCAGTTCTTTCTTCCCAGAGACGTTGTTCCAATGCTTCTTGCTCCTTTTTCATCTACAGTTTGTTTCGCAAGGATAAACACGAGAAAAACCAGCATTTATTCACTTACAGACGCCAAAGTTTTGACGAAATCCTCATTTTCTGACAAACTAGCCACGATTGGTAGTGCTTGTTGATAAGTAAAGCGACTTCGGTCCTGCAAAATCGGCGTCTGCGTACGACTATCGTTTCCCCGGTGGGATTGTGTAGAATGAGAATGGGAACTAGAGGCTGAATTTGAATGATTAGATGAAGACCAAGCTTCACTATGCCTGCTCGATGATACAGACCCAGGGACCTGAGGTCCTTGATGGCTGTCGGTGTGAAGGGGTTCATTCATCGTACTGTCATCATTGGACGAGAGAGAAGGGCTCGAGTCGGGCTGAAGCTGAGAAAGGAGAGATGCTATAGAATTGGACACCGTTGATTGAGAAGTGCCTGTGGATTCTTCTGCAGTTGAACTCGACTGGTCGTCCTTGTTCTGGATGGAGGCGACAGACGAAAGATTCCCATTTTGGCTTTCTTCAGTACTGCTGGACTGAGGAGCCGCAGGTAATGCAGGGGAGGATTTAGGTTGATTGATAGCCTCTTGCCAAGCTTGGGAAGATCTAAGTCGGTCAAGGAGGGCGCTGACGCCTGCAGGATCCTGTACGCATGGAATGGGAAGTGGACCGAGTTTTTTTTACCTCCGCTCAGCCTCAGATAGCTCCAGCACCAGTAAAAATGCGCAAACTGACGTTGATATTCATACGGTTTTGAGCAAAAGGTTTATGTTTTTGATGCTTGAAGATGATGACGATGGAAGACAGACTTTCAAAGTTTGACCGTCACGTTGGCCACAAAACTTCAAACACTCCGAGTCTGACAAGCCAAACAAACGCAGCAATTCTTCTCTCAAGAGTCAAAAATACTATGTACATGGGAACAACTGGTTGCATCATAGCATCCGCCAGGTGACGCATGGGGAATCTCTTTCTGTGACTTCATCGACAGTACGAACATGAGCAAGACGAGCGATACTGGCAAGCATTATCGCAATGAGTGCACTGGGCCTGCACTGGAATTAGCCAAGAAACGTACCGAACCAAAGGATATCACACTCTTTGCTAGCTGCTTTTGCCCGTTTGTCCAGCGAGTTTGGGTTGCATTCGAATATTTGCAAATCCCATACCAGTACTGTTAGTTATTTTGCTTGAACATAAACCGATCTCTCATTCGATTTTATAGACGAAGTTGACCCTTACAAGAAACCAAAAGACCTTCTCGACGTCTCTCCCAAAGGTCTTGTTCCAGGACTCAAGTTGAATAATTTTAACCCTCCCAAAGCCCTCAATGAAAGCACAGTTATTTTGGAATACATCAACGAGCAGGTCTTCCTAATTGGACTACATTTCTTTTGCTGAATATCCTATAGTCTGGCTGAGAATTCCACCGGACGCAGCCTGCTCCCGCCCACCACTAACCCCTGTATGTTTATTGCGACCATTCCCTTTCTTGTTCTTATACCTTTGGCTCATAGACGCTCGTGCTCTCATACGTCTTCAGTCGGACCACATTAATCGTAGCGTCATTCCTGCATTTTTTCGCGTCCTGATGCCCCAAGATCCCCAGAAACAACTCGAGGGGAAGAAGGAATTTCTATCCGCACTTGAAGGGCTTGTTTCACTTTTCGAGCGTACCGAGACGGAAGTCCTGGGAGAATTGACAAGCGGGACAGTCGGCGAGGGAGAGAGGAAAGCCTTGATGAAGGGACTCGGACTATGGGCTGATGGGAATGAAGACCTCGGATTGGCTGATGTCATGATTGGACCTTGTGAGTACTTGATCTGACTATTCGATACCTCGTCAACTAAAGAAATGCAGGGATTTTACGGGCGACGAATGTGCTCAAGTATTATCGGGACTTTGAAATGCCCCCTGGAGAGAAGTTTACAAAGTGGACAAACAAGTTGTTGAACCACCCAGACTTTAAGAATACTTGCAGTACGGAGGACTTGTATCTGGACAGCTATGAAAGGTACTTAAGCATTTTGTTCAATGTACCGAATTTCACTGAAACGCGATTGCGTAGGTATGCATACAACCGACCTAACACAAGTCAAGCCGCAGATGCGATAAATGCTGGCCGGGGTCTGCCTTGAACGATGAAGCAGGAAAAACGATAAAACATACTTTATGGAAGCATACTTGGAACTTGTACAATAGTTGTGTTATAACCCTGTCTTTCAGCGATACTCCAAAGCTCATTCTTCAGCGAGTGGAACCTGAACTTTTGTACAAAATCAGAATTCATTCAAAGCCTTATATCGTCAATAGAACGTTACTAGCTATGATAGAGGCGTCCGATAAGACGCTTTTGAGATGTCTACGGTAATCCGGGGTCTAAGGGGGAGGTAAACTAGTGATACAAAAGTGCAGTGATGAACAGGCGAGCCAATGCCAATAAAAATACGTGGTAAACCGACAGCGTCGACTACACCGTGTTAAACAGCAGAGGCCGCTGACTGTAGTCCTTGTCGCTCTTCCCAAAGACGTCGTAACACATCAGTAAACGCCATCTTTCCTAGTTGTGCATTCTGCTCGAATCGTTGTACTAGCCACTTTTCTAGACTATCTGCTGCACTTCGCCACAGAGCCATGCGAGCTTGGATCTCTGCAGTTTGCGAAAACGCCGTCCTATGCGGTGAATCGGGAGTGTACCGAATCTGTTCTAAACATGTCGCGAATTGGGAGAGAGAAAGGTTTTCAGAGGTGATGGTAGCGTTTTGGGTTTTTGGGTCGATGAAGGAAATTTCTCGGACAAAGGCATCTTCTGAACCGCCAAACAGCTGCGGAAGGGCTGAGAACGATGTCATAGGAGATGATAAGATAGCGACGCACCTTGACGATCCATTTTGGCGCCTTTTGCTTGCACCCGAGTATCCTCTCTGTTCTTATAATGCCGGTTTTAGGGTCTACCGAGCGGTCCAAAACGTCTACACTGAGAACATGCGAGCATTTCGGATTGGGGTATTTGTGCCACATCCCAATAACGACGTGAGACCAAGGATGGCTAGAAAAATGTCAGGGATAGGAAAAAGCTAGCAGGTGATACGAGAGGACTGACTCGTAGTTGAAGACTTGGTTGACAAAGTGCATGGTATATGGATAGAAATTAACGGGACTAGGGATATACAAGTAACAAGTAAATGAAGGACAAGTCTATGAGCAGAATGCTCCTCTCGACGACAAATTTGTCGAGGTCAACCAAAAGATTCCCACGGCTCTACCGATTTCAATTTCTTTTAATACTCGGGGTTTAGGGGGGCGATATCATTCATCATTTAGCATACGTATAAAAAGCCAGTTGACCCGTGAACAACAGTCCATTCCCCCCGAAATGCCCTCGAAAATAACCGGTGCGTTGTACCCATATCACATCATGAATATACCGTTGCTCAAAAGTTCAATCAGGTGTTTTACTTCCTCTGTTATTATTCCCAGCCCTTTCTGCGTCCGCGTTCTACTTCATTCTCGGACACACGGATGCATCTGGCTGGGGTAAAAAAGTCAGACTCCAGTGCCTCGACTCTGAAAACCCATATGCTTTGTCTTACACTGGTGTAGCCAAGGTTGACTCTACCTTGTGCCTACTCGTCTCTATATTTCATGCTGCTTTTACACCCGTCTCCTTCCCTTTCACGCTCTGGCTTCTCGCATCTGCCGTTCCCATCACGTCGTTCCTATACATTGAAGCACATCGACGGAGTGCACCGTCTTTCCCCATTTCGCATCCGAGTGTTATAGGATTCTTCATGCAAACAGTGACTTTTGGCGTGACTTTTCCTATTTACTGGCTCCTCGCCATCTTGACCGGTGCAACCAGTCACCGTGCTTCTAGTCACTCTAGTACAGTCAGCAAGACAGCTGCCGAAGCCATCGTTTTTGGTATTCTCGTTGGCATGTTTGTTCCAACAGCCAGCATGCTATCATTACATGACCCGTCCGTCACGGCGATTTGGCAGTTCTTCCCCTTGTTCGCTTCATTTGCCACGGGTGCCTACCTTTTCGTTAGGCCTGCTTCGAAAAGCCAGGAATCAGGGCATTCAATCATTGTCTTCCTATACGCTGCCGGCTTCATTGCAAGCTCATCTGTACACCTTGCTATAGTCTCCTCTAGATTCCACGACTCTGATAAGCTCAAGGCATTCTTCTTCCCGTCTACATCGCCACTGGATATATCGTTTCCCGACGATTTTCATGCGCTTCACCTTTTGCAGTGGGACGCCATCTTTGGATTCGGCTCCTGCTTACTTGGTTCCCTCTGGTTTGCCAGATCCACATCCCAGTTTATAGGCCTGCTGATCTGGGAGTTGATTGCTGTTCCAGTCATAGGCCCAGGTGCTGCCATAGCGGGTGTGGCGCTGTGGAGAGAGAATTACCTACATTCTGTTGAGGCCAAGTCTATTGATGCTAAAAAGTAGTTTTACTTTATAAAATAGGGGCAAATACATCGTTTCTACCCATCTAATCGTACAACGACAAACTTTCTCGTCAAGAGGTTAAATATACTCCCAAAAATGAACGCGACCACTGAACAGGTGAATATAATAACATTATATGGCATACTAAAATCAGGAGTGGCCAAATCCACGAGCAAAGATGGGGTATATACTCGGGAGCCCTCCTGGACTCCGCCCATGGAGCGAGTATACCCTTCCTCAGAGGAAGAAGCAAGGAGGACAAAGACAGCCGGAGGAAGGTCCCAACCACGTTGAGCGTCGGGTGGGTGTTCGGTATACATTAAGAATGCTTTGGTGACATCGATAGTGTATGTCACTGTGCTGTGGCCAGGTAATGTAAGGATACAGTGGAATGTCGCAGGCCTTGAGTGCGGAACTGGCAACACATAGGAAATGTTCGATATAAGATCATCTATAAGAGCCAAGAGTCAGCTTGCGATTGCGAGTAAGAACTCGCAGTAGGAAAGCGCACCTCGTCTAGTACCGTCAACTTCTATTCGAATGGTATGAAGATAAAACTGCAAGAGCCAGGGCATAGTTTCGAGGTAAGACACTCTGATGGCATGGGGTTCGTGATTCTTGAGCACCAAGGCAAGCTGACCGCGGTCCTGGGTGGGACCATGTAGTTTGCGTTGAACAGTGAATGGAACGAGCGGAGAGGTCAGAGAGGCCTGGGCTATTAGAGAAGATGAGATCAACACAAAATACTGCAGCAGTACATGACTTACGATACACGAAATCCGATCCCCATTCCAACTTCATATCAAAGGATTCGTTTGCTATTGCAGTTGCCTAAATTTTGGGATTAAAACAACATTATAAATGACTCACGGCTCTTGTTTTTTAGATCATACAACGCCTTGCCAGACTCGATCGCTGATGGCTCCGGGGTGATACTATACACCGCGTCGGGTAAGGTAACTATAGTCCGACTAGTTTTTGCGACTGGACACGCTCTATCAACGGACCTATCGTACAGGGAACGGAAAGACCAATCTGTGCGATAAACTATTAGTGACAAAAACCAGAAATAAGATTGGTAGACCTACCTTGCTTCTTTCCAGAAGGCCGTAGAGGATCAGAGACCATTTGAAAATTCAGTCTAACTTCTACCCCTTCTGGCCGCCAAAGAACGTGCAATCCTATGCCATGCCAATCTGCGTCAAACATACGGTGTGGATTCAGAAGGCTGGCGAGACCAGATAATGATTTGCAAGGCAGTAGCTTGAGGAACGGTGTCAGATTTTCTGTACAAACATGCTCTGATGCATGAGAGGCATGTCGAATTTCATGTTGAAGACCGTCCCAATCTGGTAACAGTCCTTCTGGGGGAAAAGAGAGATGGGGTGATGTTGTTCTCTGTTCATCCAAGGAGCCAAGCGATGCACAGAAAAGTCCAGCGAGAGCATTCCGTAGACCTTGCCAGCGTTCGTCGATACTGAAAACGCCTCCAGTTAAACGTACCAACTGAAGAAACTAAACGGCACACCTTGAGGGAGCTCCATCTGCAAGCCATGCATACAGTTCAGCACCAGTACCAACCCCAGCAGCTTCTGGGTAACCCCAAGAGTCGTACTTCCACTTTCCAGCGTTCAGGGTAAGATGCAATTCGGTAATAGCGTACTGTCGAAGTAGTTGACCCAGCGTGAGCGGAAATAGAGTATAATGCTGGGCTATTCAGATTAAGAACCCGTTGTCCTGCATGCACAAGATAGTGCGACGTACGTTCATCGTCTTCCAGTGCAAGCGTTCGAGGGTCTCGCGGCGACGCGTCTGTGAGGAGAGTTTTGAAAGTAAAGGTGGACGCGACTCGTCCGTCTTGGAAGGATTTCACAACCAGCTCTTCATCGAATTGCTCGTGTGGCGAAGTGGTCTGAGCGAAAGAGGGAAAGAGACCGAGAACTAGGAGACACAGCGGTCTCCAGTGCATGTTGCAGAGCTTTATTGTGGCTGTGCATGTTCTTTAGACGAGCACTGATGACTCTTCGGCGCATATCCTCAAAAATTGAACTAAATTCAACAGAAGAGAGAATATGTTCTCTACTCGACCAGTGTCGGGACCACTTGAAGGCAGAGAAGAACATAACCACGACATGTAGAGTTGCAGGAGGATGGGTACGGGACAAGGTCAATAGCGCGTATCCTCTCTGTCCTTTCTTTCGTTGCTCGTTTACCAATGCATCACTTTTATATTGCAGTTGCTTGGCTCTGAGAGTAACGATATCGACGTAGCTTTGAGCGATATAATGGGTCTTACTTTTGCTGAACACCTTGCCGAATTTGCAAGGACACAGGGTGTCGAAACCGGAACTCTAAGCAAAATTGCCCTCAATCCAGACCAATCAAAGCACCTGGAGACTGCAAGATTAAAGCTTTTGGGGTTGGAGCTCGATTTTGTAAATCTTCGGAGCGAAGAATATGCAGCTAATAGTCGCATTCCAACTGGAGTGGTCCGTCCTGCTTCTGTTTTGATCTCCAATGACTGAATTTTATCTCAAGACTTTTGGGACTCCTTTGCAAGACGCTCAACGACGTGACATAACGATAAATGCACTTTTCTACAACGTTCATACTCGTTCTGTAGAAGACTTTACAGAAAAGGCATGTCCCAACTTCCGTCTACTCTGTTCGGCTTTTGACTGTAGAGTGTTTAGGGTCTGGAGGATTTGCGAAATGGTATTATTCGTACACCGCTCCCTCCCAAGGAAACATTTCTGGACGATCCTTTACGCATTCTGAGATGTATCAGATTTGCTAGTAGATTTGGGTTTAAACTCGTGCCTGAAATCCCAACGTCTATCAGTGACCCAGAAATACAGGCAAGTGGAAACGGTATCGTTTTCATCAATTAATTGATTGGTTTCAAGGACGCTCTCGTTTCCAAGGTAGCTCGCGATCGCGTAGGAGAAGAACTTTCGAAAATGATGAAAGGTCCAAATATCCTCTTCAGATCTCTTCCAAATCTAACATCCGTCCCAGGCAACGATCCATTGCATTCCATACGACTTATCAACGATTTGGGCCTTTACCGCTCCATCTTTTCTGTTATTCCCCCAAGCATATCTGATACTTTTTCTGCATCGCCTGGTCCTGAATCCTCATCACTCAAAGCTGCGACCATACTGCAAGCATTTGTATCTTCGTCAATAGCCGTCCATCCCACTCTTCTTCAACCACTACACTCCGACCCAACTTGCAAACCTCGCCTCTTCCTTGCAACAGCTCTTCTACCATACCTTGGCATCTCATATCGCGATGCAAAAGGTAAAAGTTTACCCGCAGTTGCCTATGTTCTACGTGAATGTTTAAAGCTGGGCACCCAAAACCACTTCCTTGACGGGATCCCTGTCCTTTTCGACGCTTATCAGGTGCTGAGGAATCCTGATATCCATGACGAGGAGCGATTCAACTTTGTGTCCCCTGATTCCGGAGAGAGATCAGTAAAGACAGAACGGGGAGTGATGGGCAACTTGTTGAGAGAAAAGGTGGTCCATGAACCGAGAACTGGCTCAGATTGGAGGAGTTCCTTGTTGTTTTCGCTCGTTGTGGAACTCCTTCCTATATGCGATACAGTGGAAGAAGGGCTGAGATGTGAGATAAGCAGTCGTCTCCATCATCACCTTCTCTAACCCACTTGCCTGGCAGCACAAGAAGCACAGAAAATAATAAGGGACTATGACAAATTCATCTCTCGAATTGAAGAACTAGGTCTTTCGACTGCGGTGGATATAAAACCTCTTTTGGATGTGCGTTGTTTTTCTTTCTCATATTTGACCTTTATTTACCGATGCTTCTAATACAGGGCAAATCTGTCACTTCGATCCTATCAGCCCAGCCTGGTCCCTGGACAGGCAAAGCAATCTCTCGTATAATAACCTGGCAACTCGAAAATCCCGAAGGAACGAGAGAAGAGTGTGAATCTTGGTTGAGGGAAGAACACGGAGCTGGTAGACTCGGTATCGAACCAGCTCAATCAAAGATAAAAGAGCCTGCAAGTAAGAGGGCTAGAATACAAAAGTAAAATGTGTTCAACGGTGGTAGGGAATATAATGCATTTTTAGTGTCGGGTTCCAAGGATAATAGTACAGTATAAGCTACAAGTGAACCGAGTGGCATAATGAGTCAGAATAAAGATGTCATAGATATTGAAGTGGAGTGTGAGCTCATATATGAGAAAGGAATAAACGGGACGTTTATACACCGGTGGACTGGGCGTCGAACCGAGGATCAAAAACATTATCAAAAAAACTAAAATTCCCGAGCCCCATGTCGATTGTGTCAGCAGACATCTGATTGCTGTTGAACGCACCGCCGACAAAATCAAGGTCATAACAATAATTGAGACCGTGATGCATGGTTGGATAAAGGGCGGAGTCGATGGATGACAATGCATTTTGATGAAATGCAGAAGGTACCTCGGTGACAGATTCTTCCTGACAAGCAAAGCCCCCGCCGAGCGTAGGGTTTTGGGACATGGGCTTCAGACCTCGATGTTGAATCTCAGGCCTGAACCCGAACTGAGGTTCGATGTGTAGGTAGGAGTGGGGTACAGGAGATCCACCAAGATTTTTCTGCGCGTCATCATTAGTTTCTTGCTTCTGCGAGATAGAGGGATTACTATCAGCATGCTTTGATACTGCATTGCGAACGGGAGGTTTCACCTCAACAGCAGCCGACAAGTCTTGGTGAGGAATGGCTTCAGTAGACACGAAGGACTCGTTGATGTATTTTTGATAATCAAGATAGTAGTCGAGTTGACTTGTGTCAGACGAGTCAGCCTGAGGACTGTCGGGAAGACGAAGGCCATGGTCCAAAGATGGGGCGGGTGGCAAAGGTTGGTAAGTGAATTCCGGGGTTTGAGGTTCAACTTTGATAGGAGCTGGGTTGAGGAGGGCCGAAGTCGAGTCCGTACGGGTGCCACTGCGATGCCTCCTTTTTGTGGCCTTCCCTGCCCCAGGTTTGGCAACTTTGGAAGACCTTGACGTTGAAGTCGTCTTCGCTTTTTTCGATGTAGGCAAGTACCGATAGCCTGGGTTTTGCTCGGCATGCTGGGATTTAATAACCAGCGCCTCTGCCTTCCATCTCTCCTTCTCCTCTTCAGGGAGGGCCGTCCATACGCTCCCAGCATATCTGCTGAACTCGGCCTGATTTTTGACAATCGGGTCTTTTTCCCGTTTCTTCTGTTGGAGAAACCGCGATTTGAAGTGTATGAACGCATTCGGAGGTCGAGGGATTTTGTTTACGCGAGAGTGAGAATTAGTGGAAGGACGATAGGTGATTCGGTTAAGTGGAAGGTCCTTCGATAAAGCAGACGCGATGTCGTCCACGATTGTGGAAGATGTATGTTCGATAATTTCCTGAGTGATCCCAACTGAAATCAAGGATAGTTAAGAGGGGACACAGAAGACGTGGAAATAACATACCGTTGGCATCGTGGTGCCCAAACTCTTGCCGAAAGTTTGATTCGGAGACGTTGGTGTAGATGGGCATTGTCTGTGAAGGTGGTACTACGATCACGGAGGGGTAGGCAAAGTCTTTGGAGACGATAGCAAGGTCAAATCATTGAATATCATGTCACTGCTTTTTGAAGTCCTGGTCCTGAGAAGCAAGAACAATGACAGAAAGCGTAGGAAAGTTGCCACTACATCGTGCTTGCCTCGAGGCCAGGATTCTGTGGAAAATCGACGACATACCATCTAGTTTAGGAAAAAGCAGACGAAAATGTCTTCTTCTCTGTAACGTTGATTATTCTGCTGCTCTTTATGCCGGGATAGGCATACACCGAACAACTATAGGCTGTGTTTATGAGCCAAAGATCGCCGATGAGGATCTCCAAAAATTTCAGGTCGATATATCGAATACAAAAAGCAAGACTGAAGCCACAAATTGGTACGATTAAGGGTCTTGTACAAATAATTAGGACGTTTTCAAACGTATACAGTAGAATTTACCTGGATGTGAGCCTGATGAGAGAGGAGTGAGTGCGCCACATCGTCTTTGATCATTTCAGCAAGTGCTTCTCTTTATTGAATCGCTTCCATATATGTCGAACAATGGAAAGTTGCAGAGGACGGGTCCAGTCTATGTCAGCTCAATGACATAACTTGTTCCACATGACAGATACTAGAAGTTCTACTAGTAGAAGAGGATCAGGTGAAAGAGACAAGGAAGAGACAAACCTTGCAAAATTCCCGCGCTTTGGATCTGCCTTCGAGCCGCTGGCGACATTATCTGAATACTTATCAGTGAGGGATTCATCAATCCCAGACTTTTCTGGCAACTCTCGAAGAATGAGTAGAATAAATTCCCAAATCGTAGGTATATGTGCTAATTTCTACCCCACCATCCTCCCAGCAAGCTACTCAGTCCACCTTTGGCCGGTGCGGACTGAGGCTCTGGCATTGCACTCTGGACTTCTTCCTCAATAGCCGCTGACTTCTTCATCGTCACCGCCTTTTCCACAGCTGTGGGCACAGGTGCTGTAGCTAGTTCTATCGGAGCCTTCCCTGCTCTCTCCTGCAATCTATCCATATCTAGCTCAACATAGTTGAGCGCAATGTTGAAGAACAATGGCTTTTTGTGTCCTTTCCTCTCTATGCCTTCTGTGGCTGTACCGCCGTTATATGCAAACCAATCACGCTTGAATTGCAGGCCAGCTTCATTGATATCGTTTTCCAAAGTTTTGACAGCGTCAAGGGAGAGTGTATAGAACGGAACAGTGCCTGAGTTGGGTGGCGAGGACGTGATGACATCCGACTCTGAAAGTGAGAGGAATGTGGTGGTTTCTCGTATGTGTATATTGGCGTGTTGCAAAAGAGCAACAGCTTCGGCGAACTTTTTCGTTGGGACGTAGCAACGAGCCAAATCCAAGTTCCTACAGGATCATAAGACAACGTAAGGACGGGACGATGATACATACCTTTGTGCCTTTGTAAAAGAAATCCGGGCATCCACAGCCGAAGCCAAGTCGGGGTTGTCATCCACAATACTCAACGTTCGCATCTGATTCAGACTTTGCAGATTCGCGTCAAGCAGCTTGACCACAGCAGGGAACAGTCTACTATCTACTGCAGGCGTAGTCTTCGTTTTTGGTGAGCTGCCGACGACTTGAGCCTGCGAGAGTAGAGCAGAGACGAGCAGGAGATCTCGCTGAATTCGTCGAGAAAGAAGTTGATATACAATATAGGTGTGGACAAAGTGTATGTCTCGCGATCCACCTGGAGTATTATTGTTACTGGCAGAGCCCGCGGACTGGGCCTCCGAGAGTTTTCTAGCGACTTCTTCTGCATCATTCAGTGCAGCCAGGATAGCGTCGTAGGCGGCAACACCTTTTTTGGATCCTTTGCCAGATTTCGCTTCACTAGATGCGTTGAGTTTTTTCTCGGCTTGTTGGACTTTGAGTAGGACATCGACCAATTCAGGATTGCGAACGGGAACACGCTCGCCTTCCCACATCAAAGGCTCGAGAGTTCGTGTTGTTCCTTCTGGGCCTCCAGCAACTTCCTCCCTATACTTGGCTAAAATGGCGCTGCAATTCTCCACAAATTCGTTACGGTTCTTGACCGCGATTTCTGCGACAATCCCATCAACATCATACGCTTTCTGATGACCAAGCTCGTGAGCACAGTAACGGATTTCAGGGCCAATTTCGTCTGAGAACAAAGTAGCGAGAGCTTGGTCCCTGCTGGTCGGTGCCAAGTTGGCAAGCTCATCCAACAAGTTTCTGGCAACACTCAGCTGGGTCAAGGCATCCTCGAAACCATCTCGATATCGGAGAAAGCGCCCGTTCAGAATGAGGACGTAAATCGTGGCTTCCAAAAGATTCCCCGCAGAGAGACGAGACGATGCATAGAGAGATTGACAATGGGAGAGGAGTTGGGCTGCCCAGTGGATACTGCGCCTGAAACGACCAGTTGCGTGATGGCGTAGGGAGCTGGCATTTTCATAGTTGGAAGGCTGAAGAGAAAGAGTAGAGAGCTCTTGAGAATAAGCCCAGGCACGTTCTGATTCGAAAAGAAGTAATTGAAGGCTGCAGTGTGTCAGAGTAAGTTAAGGATGCTGTTGATAGGACATACTGCCCGTCCTGTACAATCTCGGGATTGAGAGCAGGGAGTTTCTTGAAATCGCGACCTTTTCCGTGGGTCATTTTAAGGGAAGATCTCAGACGATGGGTACGATTAGCACAGTGCTTTCTACAGTTATAGCTTAGCCGGTGTACTGAAGAGATTGCGATAAGTTTCAGTACCTGTAACGAGCAAAGTCATGGTATCGCAAACCGTATGCGGATCGCTGTTCATTGGCGGTCAACAAGGCTACAGAGTTTCCTTAATGTGGTTTCGAGGCGTTGTTTGGAGAATGGAATACCTCTGAATTGGACGCGTTGGCTCATCAAGGTGAGTAGCCGACAGGGAATGTTCTCGATGAGAGAGTAAAAGACAAACAGAACACGTACATACGCGTCTGTCTTGCTCCATCACAATGTCGGAAACTCTTCCCCCAACTCTTCAGAATGTCCTTGATCAAACAACACTCAAATGGATCTTTTGTGGCACGTTTCTTCACTGCTCTACCTAGCGTTCTTTCCGCTCACTTAATCCTCGGAGACTAGGTGGAAAGGGTGGCGTAGGTGTGTAGCTGTTCTTGCTGGTACCTTTGCTGGCGTTACTGAAGAATATTGTAGGAAAGACTACCACATCCTGTTCGCTGGCTATTCAATTAGCCAAAGTCCGCCAATCTGTCCTACTAATCGTATGCACCCCAGTTTATGCTATGTTAGAATTTCTGTGGGCTAATTGACGTGCATAGTCCACCGATCCCGCACATAACCTCTCAGATGCCTTCGGTCAGAAATTCTCGAAAGACGCAACTAAAGTGAACGGCTTTGACAACCTCTTTGCAATGGAAATCGATCCTACAAGCGCGATTCAGGAAATGGTCGAGCAATGTTAGTGCTGTTTCAGTGTTTCTCCATGAAAAAGTTGACAGACATGTACACAGCTGACTCGAATGGCATGATGGGTTCTATGATGCAAGACCTTGCATTTGCTATTCCTGGTGTAGATGAAGCTATGAGTTTTGCTGAAATTATGAAGTACGTGCGATTTTTATTGTTTATTGGCCTAAAATTCATTTGTGGCCGTCTAGACACGTCAAATCGATGGAATACTCCGTAATTGTTTTCGATACTGCGCCGACTGGTCATACTCTTCGTTTCCTCTCCTTTCCCACCGTCCTCGAGAAAGCTCTTGGAAAACTGAGCTCTTTGGGCTCTCGCTTCGGTCCTCTAATAAATCAGGTGCCAAGGGCTCAGCGGGATTTTTGACTTAATTACTTATATATCGTTAGATGTCAAGCATGATGGGCGGCGAAGCGGGCCCCCAAGAAGACATGTTCGCCAAACTAGAATCCATGCGGGCTGTTATTACGGAGGTAAACACGCAGTTTAAGGATCCGGTGAGTTTTAATAGACGCTGTTTCTGAGTCATTGCTTAATACACTATTGTGACGTCTCTAGGAAAAGACGACGTTCGTTTGTGTTTGCATTTCGGAATTCCTTTCTCTTTACGAGACGGAGCGGCTGGTACAAGAACTTACATCCTATGAAATTGATACCCACAACATTGTTGTCAATCAATTACTATTCCCTAAGAAGAGTAGGTTACTTTTCTATTATTCAGCTCATTCTAACCTCCCTTTCTAGACTCCAACTGCGAACATTGTCAAGTACGGCAAAAGATGCAACAGAAGTACCTAGCAGAAGCACACGAGCTTTATGATGAATTTTTCCATATTGTACAGCTGCCGCTCCTAACTGAAGAAGTAAGAGGCCCCGAAAAGCTGAAGGAATTCAGCAAGATGCTAGTAGAGCCCTACGTGCCACCTTCGGATTAGATTTGTGTTTGGTTTTTGTATTTGTGAATAGAGGATCAGCATTTCCCCCGAGCCTTGATAAAAGTCACAGTGATACAAACAGGAAATGCGATTTTAGGTGAAGCACTACACAATCAAAGACGGCTAATGAATTTCAACGTTGGGGGTTTGAGAGTAATGTACAGACAGGTTGTGATCATTATTGCATATCAACTATTCACATAAGTTACATGGTATTCAAGAAGTTGGAGGAGTCATATCCATGACACCCGTCTGCGCCAGCGCATCTCGGAGAGCGATTCCGGTATCATCGATAGAATGCAGAAAACGAACAAGTTCGTGACACAATTGCCAGTCCTTCGATTTAGCCGCGCTTTGCAAAAGTCGAACAGCATCTCCATTCTTCTCGTCCAACTGTTCCAGGTTATGTAAAACAAGGAGGTACGATCCAGCAGTTTTTAATCTACCAGAGAGAAGGCAGGTCTAAAAGAAAGATCAGTCTTCAAAGACTTCGTCTCAACGAGAAATAGCCAACCTCGAAAAGATGTTTCGGATTTCCGACGATATCGAATAAGCGCCGCCAGCGAGTTACTTCTGTCTTCCGAGCACACCCGACAACTACGTCGAGTGCGACGTCAAAATGATCCAAGAATTCGACAGCATTTGTTAGAACTTCCGGTTCTTCCGAGTCACTTTCGCCGTCGGAACTTGCATCAGACTCTACGACCGTGTGTAATAGAATTTCCAAAGCATGAGCAAAGTAAACGAGGTCCTGGTAGTGGGAAGCAAAGGTCACTGCTTCTTTAACTTGAGAGGCCTCCAGGTGGAATTTCAGAATGTGTTGTAGGAATAAATGAGACTTTTGGGGAAGGGCTTTATTAAAGCTTATTATAGAAGAGACATCGAACGTACGCTGGTAGCATGCCTAAACATGACAAACGGCAAGTTGGACCGAGTCGCGGCTTCATGCTCCGCTCCAATTATGATACCCTTATCCATGAGAACAGCTAAGGAAGGATCAGATCAAGTATGTCTACAAGGACTGGCCACGTACACAAAGGGTAAAATTCAAGAGGAATATTAACACTCTCCTTGACACTTGTCCCATTCACTGACGAATTTGGCGCCTCGATGGCAAGAGCATTTAGCCATACCCTGATGCCTTTGCCGTCAAAGGCCCACAACGAATTTTCGAGCGAGGTTATCCCCCTCAGGTGTATCCAGCAGAATTCAACACGGTCAGCGAATATTTGCATGTCATATCTGACCTCCTGATCTGCAGACTAGGAAAAATTAGTTGAGGCTAACGAGTGGGATATAGGAGGCCTACCTTTCGCGGTCGCAATAGGACTAGTTGACCTCCAACCACCATCAATACTGTTGCGACGGCCAAATCATTCACAGGATCTCCTAGCTCTGGAATTAACATTAGAACAGCTCTCCAGCTCACAAGTAAACAGATCATACGTTTTTGTGCAGTAGGAATCATCCAGCTGAGCATTCTTACTGCACTGGGAGCAGCAATGATTCCATTAAAGGTGATACTGCCGCATAGATGTAGCTTGATCGTGTCTGGGGTTGGGACAATCAAAAAGTGCGAAAGGGTGTTATCTGCAGAATAAACGAGCAGGGTATTATCCACTAGGGACAGAATGACAACCGGAGCAGGCATCACTTCGCGGTGCAGAACGTTTTGGTTGCTGAGTTCCAGGTCGCGGGAGTACAATCTGATCTGGACCGAGTCAGGTTAGCATACAAATTCCAGGGACACACTGACATACTTGGTAAGTCTTCGATACTTCGACTGCAGCTATCAGGACGTGATGAAACCATAGCAATCCACCTTTTACGGTGAACGCTTGTTCTTGTATCTCATCTGAAAACACCTTCCATCGGCCAGAACTTGAGCTCAAGTGTATCAAGCCACGTCTTCCAGCGACGGCAATTAAACAACCATCGTTACTCAGGGAAGAATATCGTATTGGCCAATTTGTGGCTAGATATGATTGGGGAATCTAAGTAACGTATGAGCCTGAGTTGGTCAAGAAATACCAAACTTACTTTGATATGTTGCCAGACATCTGATTCTGGATTTATTACACTCATATCGGGCTGATCAGCACCCCGATAGACAAGGGCACGGTCATCAAGTTGCAGAAATGCGTAGCGCGTGTTATCCTACAGCGTGTCAACTGAAGACATTGCATTTCGGCCAAAGAATACCCACCGGCGAATGTTGACCAGTTGTAGCACTTTTCGCGAAAGGAATCACGAATAGCTGGCCGTCAGTCGCTGTAACAGGGTCATCAGAAACAAGACGCTTATTCATCACAGTCCAGCTTACTTTCCGACGATCTTCGAGCCAGAACGACTAACTCAAAGTTCCCTTGGGCCCAGAACTAGGTGCGTGAATCAGGTTCTGGTGATCCGGGAGTGTACGACGGAACTCACAAGGCTGGAGGCACCGTACATGAACATATCCTGAAACCTATTAAAAATTTCATCAACGATATCGCATTAATACGATGCGCATCTTACTTTCTCTCGTCAAGGACATCATCGACACCAAATGCCGACACCAAGCACCTGCCTCCGACACTGAAAATACCCCATCCATGTTCCCATCCTACCGCAAGGACATAACCATCTGAGCTCCACTCCATCGTACACACAGCCCCAGTAGTCTTATTAAAAGTGTTTGGAATTTCGATCGTTTGAAACGATGGGGTCACTCCTTCTTGTGAAGGAAAGTTTGTAAAGCGAATTCCGCCACTGAAATGTCTATTCAATGCCGAAAAATTCTGATGTCGCACAAAGGACTCACCCGAGCATCCCAACAGCCAATAACGAGAACTTGGCATTGACTGCGACGGTGACAGCGCGTTTTGGTTCTACGTAGACTTTCCTATCACGCTGGTGTAACGGTTCGTCAGGATCTATCCGTCGCTGCTTTTGAACCCATTTTGGTGTATCAAAGTCATGCACACATGCCCCCTGCCAAATTTCAATGAACCCTTTGTCTTGGGAAGAGCTGCGGTTTGATGAAGGTGATCTTCTGGTGAAACGAGAAGCCTGTAACGAGTTCGGTGAATGGGAACAAGGTAATCAAGTAAACACACACCCGAGATCCAAAATCCTCGTCAGACAAGTGCGAGACGTCTTCTCTGTAGTCTTCAACTTCAGTTAGGTGGACAAAGTATGCTCTTCCGTCGGATGTTATCCAAGTTTCTACACCAGTTGTTCGTGAAAACGCGATCTTTGATATTGACACTAGAAAAAGCAGAAGGATCAGACTGGTTGATCGTCGGACGTAAAAACACACACCCTCATGCTCAATCAACCATGAAAAGTCGTATTCGTTGATGACCCAGTTGTTATGAGAAGTAAACCGACTCCTTCTCCTTCCATCTTCCGTTTCAGAGTTACAATCTTCTACATCTTCGGGCCATGGTATGCGTTGTACTGACGGTGGACTTTTAGTTGAGAAATAAAGACTGTCCTTACGCGGGGAAAGGCTGTAGATAATGACATCAGTTGCATGTCATCAAGAAAGTACGGACAAGAACTTACCTGACAAGCGTACCCTCTACACGTATTACACCCTCAAATTGTAATTGAACAGCGGTTAATGGAAAGCCTTCCCCAGCTCCAGCTAAAAAGTTTTGTTGTGCACTGGTTGGAAGAGGTGCAACTTGGTAGACCAATTCATCCGAGCGATAGACGACGGAGACTAGAACAAGATAGGAATCCGTAGTCTGATAATAGAAAAAGCGAGTCAGTTTCTTTGGAGCGATGAATAATGGAGAAATAGATATGCCTGAATAACAATTCGGTCCCCGTCTGAGGACCAGTGAGCCTTGATGTTTTCACCATGGTCGACGATTGAGGTAGGGGTGCGTGAAAGGAAAGCCAAAAGAGCAGAGGGCTAATACCGAACGCGTTTAACGACTGCACAAAGCGAGTTATATACCAAATTGACCGACCCTAACGCGCCATACGGATACTCCGTTCCTGGTAAGAGTGCAGAAAAGAGTTTTCTTGGGACTGGGACAAAGATCAACGACTGGCTCTGGTGGAATATTGGGGAGGGCTGGGACGGTAGACAGCTGTCTAGCCGTGGAAGTAGGGAAATACATAGGTATCAGGGACAGCTAGCGTATGTCTTGACAGCGCACGTCAGCGACATAGACGTATTTGTTCAATGTTCAGTGATGATCTACTGGCTCGTGTAAACGGGGTTTGATTCGGATATCTGCGAATAATACTACTGATACAAAATGTAAAACTAACTACTTAAACTAGGTCAAACGACGAAACCAAAAATAGCGCTAGAGTACAAAGGAATGAAGAGCAGACATTAAACGAAAAATCAGGACTTGGGCGGAGTGAACCAGGATTTGAATTTGCTCCAGGGTCCGTTTTGGTGGTTGGCAGGCTTTTCTTCTTTCTCGTGTACAGAAGGGGGGAGGGAGGCAGTTGTACCTCCAAGGGTCATGGGTTGCAAGCGAGATTCGCGAAGCAGGTTGAGAATGAGTGAAATGCCTTCACGCGACTGTCAAAGATGTAACATGAATATAGTCACAGCAGCACAGGGAGAGAAAGGCTCAATACTTACACGCTGGACATGAGCCTTGAATCTGTTAACTCCATGGCTTTCAATCCGTTTTGTCAAACCCCAGCCGAATCCAGATAAGACCCTAGCTTCCGACGTTTGAAGAGTATTTCTGAATTGCATGCGCGCGTCAATTGGGTTCAGGTTCTAGAAAAGAGGCAAAGTACCCATCAGGAGTCTGCTGAAGAACTACAGACTCTTCCATCTTCATCACTTTGGTAAATTCCAAATTTTTGGTGGTGCAGCGTACAACTTTGCCAAAGGGATCCACCTCGCTCTCTTCAATCACCCACGATTCCGCCCGTGAGATTATTCCTTTGGGGGCCCATCTTGGTAGCGAACCTCGTTTGAGAATGAGACGTGTAGTAAGAAGTGTACCAGAGGGTGTTTGATTTCGTGAAATAACGTCGCAAGAGACTATATGAGAGGCGAGCGGGTTTGGATAGCGCAGAAAGTACGCTAACGAGACGATAGGCCAGGGATCACTGCGTGTAATCAGCATCTATGTTACTGTGGGGAAGGAGAAAGGTTGACGTACTCGTACAAGAAGGATTGCGCGTAGAATTTCATGAACGGGGTCCCAAAAGGGATTGGTAAAAAATGAGAAGAGTAGGAGAAAACAGTAGCGGAATGAAACGAGTTGTACGATACTAAAAGACAGACAGTGTGGAGTGGTCACTTGAAACTCGAGAACAGTCTCCGGCCAGAACCTCGACAAGTCTCGGCAATCACGTGTCTAGATTACATACATACAAAAAGTCTATATTTGATACCAATGCTTCGTCTCGTCAATAAACCAGAAAACCCGCTTCTCTTCTTCCTCTTCGAGAGCTCCAATAACACGGCTCTCAGCTTTGAAAGCTGAAAATGCCTCGCGATTTTTGATGAAACCTGCTTCGTACAATGCTTTTAGACCCTCAAGTACTTCCTGCCTGTCATATACAGATCGGAGTCGCCAATAGATTTCAGTCTACAAAATCTATCAGTATCGGGCATCCTGAGGCTAGCAAATGACGACAGACCTGTGAGATACCAGGTCGGAATACGATCGCTCCTATAATTGCTTTTAACGCTGCCTCCCAGATCTCGCTGACCTTTGAGCCATATATATCAAGCCAGCGTCTAGGGAACACCCTGATGGTTGGATCTTCCGACACGCAGACAGTCCAGAACCGCAAGTGAGCAGAGGATACGAGGAATGACGAGTTGTAGCCAATCCAGTGCAAAAACGGATCTGGTTCTTCGGTCATTTTGCTCAAGACGTGAAATAGCTCTTCCTCGGGTATTTTGGTATTGATCTGTGAGAAGCCTTAATTTTCATTCCAAGAGCCAACATTACTAAACTTACCAGAAGATCTTGTTTAGTCACGCCTTTCTTTCCTGCCTGACCCACTAGGAATAAGATGAGTCGTGCCAGTTCCAATTCGGTTTGACTGAAGGTTGCACTACGCGCAGCCCACAAATCATCCAAGCAGGCTGAGCAATCAATCACCCCTTTATGAGCTTTTTGTTTACAGCAGCCTGGACCTCCGTCTACCGTCTTTCCATGGGCTTGAGATGCCATGGCAAAATCATTGACATCTACCGCTGCTAGTAATGGATCATGTATAGAATCTGAACTCGGTACTGCAATCGCCAGGTCACGGAAGCAGACCTGAATAACGGTTTCAATTTGATCATCATCTGAAAATCTGTTCAGCGGAACACGAGTAAGAAAGGAAAGGAACAAACCTGCTTTCTTGCTGTTCCAATCTAGAGCAGGTCGTGTTGATTGGGGATGGGAGGTGTCAATATCAAGTACAACCTTATTTTCCGAAACGAGCTGCGTCAAAGCTGCCATATCCCCGTCCGAGGCTAGGAGCGGCCACTCCCTCCATAGCCCTTCTTGCTGAATAGATAGATCCTCGAGCGAGACCGCGTCTTGGTATACATCACGATTAATGATTCCACCAAGCGCATTTTGGTTCCTGATTTCTTTTCAGCAATTGTTGAACGATTTCAACAAACGGGAACTTACACCTCTGATATCTTTAGAAGCCTTCCAGGTTTGGACTTGTGAGGATCGCGAACGAGTTTGGAGAGAACACCTCGACTCAGAAGATTTCGGGTAGCCGTCGCGACTGCGTCCTCGCCGATGCTGCGCAGCATCTGGGATGCACTCTCAGGGTCATAGATATCGTTTGGAGTTCCTAGTGTCATCTGGGGTGTCTTTAAAACGGGCGTGTTTGGAGAATTGCAGGTACAACATACTTTAAGGGCAGACTCCGCTAGTGAAATGATTTCCGACGAGGTATCTTCAAATGCCAATTCATCCAGTTTTGTAGTGAAAGGCTGGCTCAGCAATCTCTTCTCACGACCCTCTTCCACCGTTGCATTCCATACAAAGTCCCAAGATGGCACGAGAACAGAACTCTCAATAACATCAAACTGTTCCAGCAAAGTTTCCACAGAGTCAGGTATTGTGACTTCGACACTACGCTGGGGTTGTGCATAACCAACACGCCTGCAAGATCTTGGTGAACCAAGGTAGGTTTGGGATAAGAAAAACTTACAAGGCATTCTTGTCAATGTGCTTGCGGAGGAATTCAATATGTTTGATGAGATCGAAGTTCGTGGCATTGGTGGGCTCATCGTCTGGAAGATGTTCCGTACCACGGTGTTGCAACCATAGTTCATACCAGCGATCCTCTAGACGATTTAGATACGTTTCATTCCCCGGTATTTCACGAAGGTGTGCAACTCGTTGTCGAACCGTGTTCCGAGGCACTGCAGGAAATACTTGTTCATAGGCACCCCAATCAAGGCGAGGAGCATTACGACATCTAGCTTTGATGATAGCAGATGCATCCCGAGCTAGCTCGTCGTAATCTCTATTCCACTGGAAGCGATGCCGACGGGTCTGAGTTTTCTTTGTCTCTTCCTGTCCTTCTGCGACATTGTTAATTTGGAGATTATTAGTCAATGCGGAACTCACCGGTCACTTCGCTTTTCTTTCTTTTTTTCGTGGGCGGCCGGGGTTGAACTGGAGGGCCCTGTTCTGCGATCAAGTTCTCAATCGATTTTTCAGGAGGATTCGATGCCAATGGAGGAGCAGTTGATGTAGGTCTCTTGGAGGGTACGGAAGGTGCAATCCTGCGAGTCGGCTTCAAAGGTTTTTTAGATATGATATCAGCTTCTCGAATGGCCTCCTGGATTTCAGTTTCCCATTTCTGAATATCTTTGCCTGCGAATTCCTGTAGGAAACGAGTCTGGATACGTTTGACTCGGGCGGATGCGGCTTTAGACAGTGAGTCTGCACCGACTCGCTGTAGTAATTCCTGCCACTCGTTCTCGCGCTGTTCTCGTGCCTCCTGGGCCTTCTTCACGAGTGAAGCCTTTGCTTCCAACTCCATTCGCTTCTCAGAATCCTTTTTTCGTCTTTTGCGGGCATCGGACAGCTCCGTTCTCATCTTTTTTCTGCTGGACGCATAATAGTCTCGAACCGCCTCTTCTGGCGCACTGATGACCCAAGAAATTCTCTTGATTTGCTCATCGCCATCATCCGAATCGAGAGGAGTCTTTCCATCCGAAACTTCGCAGAACTTCTTGAGATACTGTGTCTGATGCCACGTCATGACATAGTTGGGGTTCCAGGAGACGCGTCGTCGTAAAGATCTTGCAACACTCGAACTAACGTTCAAGGGGCCTACAGCACTTTGCCCTCCACCATTGATAGTAATCGATTGCTTGTTCGTGCAGGCTTCTTGTAGAGTTGACCAATAACGTAGAGCGAGATCTGAAGATTCGAGTGATATATCCTGGAGAAACGGCGGGTCCGTTTCCGACCGAGCCCAATGGTAGATAGGAGCTTTGTTGTTGAAGATCCAATAATTAGGAGCTGTCATTGGAGTACTCGCAGACCAGCCATCCATTGGATCCTTGTCAAAGGCGATGGGATGTTCCTCCTTGGCTTCGCAGGCAAGCCAAGGCGTAGAAGAGGTGGAAGGTTGAAGAGGTGTGACAATATTAAGACATCTGAGTATGTCAAGCGTGTCCAAAAGTCTGGCGCGTGCTCTTGACCGACCTATCTGAAGCGTGTTGAGAAGACTATTAGGCAAATCTTTTACTATAGTGTTTAGCCCCGTCTCTGAGGACATGAACTGAGCAAGCTCCTCAGAGTGGGACAAGGGAGGAACTAGTTTACAATAAAGACGCAGGGCAAGTTCGTGCGATAGAAAGTTCAAGTTGAAGATTTTGTGTTCGTGAGAGACTATCTGAGGCGAAGGATGACCGGACTCGAGAGCTTTCAACACAGTTAGGTGAAGCTCACGAGCCCGAAGCATTTTGGCAACAACAGTTCCATGATATTGACCCACAGTCGTTCGCTCTGTGAGGAGAACTGCCCTGATAGTTTCCTCGTCTAAGGCAAAGAGTTGTTCTGCTCGAGCGGCATTTTTGCTCCACCTCTCCGTGTTATCAGTTCCTGGCTTTTCCATCTGTAGCAGTTGCAACGGAAGTGCGTTTTTGGTAAGTCGTATGGGATCAGCACCATAGTCTAAAGGCTCACTGATTTTCCTGCCAGATGGAGAGGGAATTGGGGGAGGTGCAAAACGACTCAAGTCGGAAAGGAACTGGTTTAGCTTCTCCTGCTCAATGGTGGGCAGGTAGACGATGACAGTGGGGCGACTCATGCCAAGATGAGTGGGGATAGATGTAGTGAGTTGTTTGATCTTGCCGCGGTTTTCTAGGCTAGTGAACGTGGCCGTAACAGTACGTTTATCGGTCCTGGTGCCGATAGGTGAACTAGTGGGCTCGCCTGCTTTCGATAACGTCTCCAAAAGGGCTGTGTGAGTATCGTAGAGCTCCTTTGTCTGGATGTTGACAATACCACCAAGTATTTCGACAACCTTGAGGAGTTCGTTCTCTCGCCGGAGATTGGAAACATTTACTCTCGCTCGGGGTTGAGGAACTGGTGTTGGACGGCTAGGACCAGCTTGGGGACTATCCGCTTGAGCTGGTGACTGAAGAAGTTCATCCTGTCGTGCTGAGGCAGCTTCAGGGGTGGGTACGACAGGCTGATTGTTCTGAACAGGTTCTGCAGGAGGTGAAAGACCGGAAATTAAAGGGGGCTCAACCTGAGTCTGTCCACCACTCTGAGAAACTCGAATAGGATTTGCTTCATCATCAGGACTGGCCATCTCAGCATCGACCGTTTGAACACCCCAATTGTCATTCAAAGGCGTATTCGGCTCTACTCCTTCCCTAGAGTCATCCCCGGTTGCCTGATTCGCGGAAAGAACGCTTTCCCCCGGCGGCAAGGGGTCAAGGTCATCAGGAATCTCTGACCGTATCCTATTTCTAGCAGCACGCCCTCGTTTTCTTGGAGGTAGTCTGGCCTCGTCCTGTTCTTCACTCTCAGGCGTAGCCGCAGAGGAAAGATCGCGTTTGTTTGCGTTGGAGATCGCACGTATGGGAGTGTCTGACGACGCTGCTGCAGTTTTTGGAGGAGCGCTTTCCGCATGTACAGTTTTAGATGGACGACCACGTTTTCTAACAGAACCCGAAGAACCAACATCACCACCAGGTGCCTCTTCAGTCGTGTTTTTTGACTGGCGACCACGTTTTTTGGACCCAACGGTGCTGGTGACAGGTCCAGTAGCAGAATCAGAAGGCGCAGCGGGAACGATAGCTTTGGGAGGACGACCACGCTTCTTGGGAGCGGGAGCCATTGCTGAAACAGCTGTTAGGTGTTTAATTGGATTCGGAAGGGCTGATTGCTACATACCATCGCCAATTTGAGAGTCTGCAGCGACACGCTTCTTGGTTGAAGGACCAATCGAGACGGAAGGTTCCTCATCTTCTGTCCTCACCTCCTCCGGTCCTGCAATTTTACGTTTCTTTCCCTTTGGTCGGGAAGTACTTGGTTCGTTATCTTCCCGTGTCCGCTTCTTCGACTGGGTGCGCTTAGGGGCACTAGTTGGAGTAGACACAGTAGATTTCTTGCCCTTTCCGCTAATGTCTTCCTTGAATGAATCTTGATAGGTATGAAGCGAAACATCATCGTTATAAAATGCATCTGCGTCAATAGGCATGAATGCACCGGAAGAGCCCAAGTCGACGTCTCCATATCCAGCCGTGGATTGGTCGAGGTTTTCACGAGCGACGAGTGCTCGGTACGCGGCGACTGTGTAGTATCTATGTCTTCGCTCCCTGCCACTAGTCTCCATAAGTCCAGCAATACCCAAATCACTCAGATGTGTAGGAGGAGGGAATTTTTCGGCACGAGTAAGGAGTAACTCAATGGTTCGTTTGTCAAATTGACAGAGTGCATTTGAAAGTTCCTGCAAAGAGAGAATTAGTACGAAAGAAAAAATAGTTCAGGTTCATCTCACATTGAGAGTCATTCCGTTTGAACCAGATTCTTCTAGGAGATCAATGATTTGCTTATGGATAGTCATATTCATTTTGACACCACTCTGAGCTATCGAGATATGATCAGGGCAAGAGACAACGGCAAGACAATGGCTGCTCACAGTAATCTTCCTCTTCTCGATCATCCTGTGGCTGAAGAACCACTACACCGTTATCCTTGTCATGACTTGAGGTATCCTCATCCACCAGACGTAAACACAGAACAGTGGCTCCTTTGGGAGACTTTCTTCGGGTACTGGGTACAATAACTTTTTCTAGAATACCTTGTTGCACCAGCTCCCTTATTCGACTTTGAAAGAAGCGACGATCCGTCTTGGTGGGATTGGAGAAGCCCTCGACCAAAATTGTGAGACGAAAGATTATCGGCAATCTGATTAGACTCACAATTGTTAGCAGCATGTTGCTAGAAACATGCATATGGTTCCTCGATGCCTTTAGGAGCTTGACAACGCGAGCACGAACCAATGGCAGACTGGATAAATGACGTGCGTCTATCGGCGTAAAGTGGAGAGATTCAGCATCCTTGTCTTTCTCTTCCTCGTCTGGATCATCAAGTTTGGGCTGGTCAACACCCTTTCTAGCAAGCTCAGCAGAGTTCTCTTCTTCCCGTATTGCTTTCCAAGACGGGCTTCGCTCGAAAAAGTAACGATGAATGACGAAATGGGTGCCAACTCCGCCGCGGCGAACTTTGACACTGGAGACAAGTATTAGACCAAATGTGGTACAGACAGGGATGAACGCACACAAGGTTGAGTTCCGTTAATTGCTTAACGAGGTAAAAACATGTCTTCTGATCATACTTTGATTGTTGGCCAAGTTGAACGACTGTAACACCATCATCTCTTCCACGAGTAATGATTTGGAGAGCTGAATAAACCATCGGACTCATCTTGGAATACTAAAAGGTGCACCAGTTAGTAAAGCAAAGAGCTTGAAGGGCTCAAACAACGCACCCGAATATGAGACCCAGTGATGGCGGCATAAATTGCATCAGGGTCACTGGCAATCCTCAATTTATCACCGTACTCTTGCTGAAGATCTGCCAAAGATCTTGATTTTGCGTCGGGTACCAAGTTTAACTGGGGCGGCTTCATCTCGATGTGTTCTTCCCCCTTCGCGTTCGCTTTTCTTTTCGCACTCGTCTGAGGAGCAATCCACACTTCTGATGTTATCCCATCTGGAATCGTCCCAACTCGAACCGTCGGCTGCTGGACCACCAATGACCACACAAATGCACAAAATGCGTCATCGACACGTTGATCGCGGGCGGTCAACGAGTGAGCGTAAAAGTCGTTTATGAAGTCACTAAGTCGGGAGACGTTGCAACCTGAATGAAAGCAAGAAATGAGTACCGCGAAAAGGGTAGGGTGGACAATGCAAAAGCCAGAAAGCGGGTTCGAACCCTCCTCTTCCAAGACCCTTTCTCCGAACAACTTTGGCAGACAAATATCACATGATAACACAGAAAGAAGGTCTCACCAAGGTCGCCATCGAAGGCCAACTCGCGCAGGCAGTGATGCAAGAGCTCATCCATGAGGACGAGACAATTTAAGGAAAATTAAAGCGTATTCGGAATTTGCCAAAAGCAACCTTCTCTCGACAGCTCGCGGTTATGGAGGCGTAGGAGGACACTCCGAAGGTTAAGGTGTCGGAGAATGAGACGGAATCGGTTGGTAGTGGATGCGACTCAAACTCCAGAATCAGAGTATCGATATCGGTGTGACCCGCTCTCTGTCACGCAGAGAATAGATAACGCGGGGCGCATAACGCTACCGTCCCTCAACTTTAAATTCTTCATTCTCAAAAAAGCGTTCACAGAAGAAAAATAAAACATGAAATAGAAAGGTCTATCGGATGGGAGAATTCGTTAGAAATTGATCACAGTGACTTGACCGCTTGCCCACAAGGTTCCTGGACTCATATGATAAATGATACATAAATGTGGCATATTCCAATCGATAACGCATTTCCTTGCAGCAAACCACCATGTCCGCAGCAGCAAAGGCAAGCTGCTATGTTCGGACAAGTGACAGACACGTCTAATTTTCTGCTTATAGCCCTGGTCGTACACTCCAGAAGGAGCAGTTTGTATCTCATATCACGACTTGGTATCTGACCCCAAATCTTTGGGCCTTGCTATTGGTACGTATTAGAATGCTTTTGATTGACTTGTAAGTTTTGAACGTCGTACAGAGGAAGCCTTTGGTTCAAATCCCAAGTCTCTCGGTATCATTCTTATTTGCGGACTTCCCGAGACCTACAAGAGTTACCGGGAACGGCTCTTGAAGTTGGCGTACAAGTTTGCTCATTTGGACAGTGATGTTCGCGAGAAATACACGGATGCCTCGAGTCGGTATAGGTAAGTTTTATTTACGACGAGCTGCCTTGACAGATTCTGATATTCTAATCAGCTTTGGATGGTCGCATGGAAAGGTAATCTTGAGCAAAATATCGTAAACTGAAAGCATTCTGACTTTTGTATAGGAAATCATGAATGGAAAACCGGGTAAGGATTGAGAAAATTGATCCACAAGACCTACTTACCTTCCTCTAGACGTATTTAAAGGATCGTATTATGCCAACCCTGTCATAGATGTACCTTCTGTCCCCGACAACTACCGTACCACCTCTCCAGAATACTACGGTAGAAATATATGTTGGTAGCTCTTGTTGCCTAACCCAACGTCTAAACTAGCACTTTTGACAGGGCCAAACGCTGATGAAAAGGGAGTCGAAGGATTCGAACAAGCATTCAAGGACCTTGGAGGGTGTGTCACAGTGTCGTGCTTGACCCTGGTTCTAATATTCTCTTTAGACTCGTTTTCAAAATTGGTTGCGAACTGGCCGAAGCTTGCCAACCATTTGGTACGATGAAACTCCAACCATATTGGGCTTTACACATAACCACCTCCTAGTACTGTCACAACTTTCCGACGTGTCAATTTCGCTACCCAAATTGATCAGTACTTCTCAAACAGTTAAAGCACGGCTACTTCATTATTTTCCCCCAAGTCCAGACATCCCATTGTCCACTCAAGACGAGCCTGTGGATAGCTGGTGTGGATTTCATCTTGTAAGTATCTCTCCCGGTTTCTGTCGGGCTATTCCCTAAGCAGGTCTAGGATCACTCGCTTTTGACAGGGTTGTGTTCGGTAAGACTAAGGTATCTTGAGCTTATACCCAAACTCTGATTTTTTAGGCCATGTTCCTCCAAGAGGGAAAGCCCGGTGAGGAGCCCGCCGTCGTGCCTTCCCCATCACCTAATTCCGGACTTTACATTCGGACACGGGGCGGAGAACTGACCAAAGTTTCTATTCCTATCGACTGCCTTGCTTTCCAGGTCGGTCTTTCTTCTCGCAGAAAAATTGACAAGTTTCATTTTTTTTTGCAGACCGGCGAGGCACTCGAAATTGCAACTGGAGGCAAACTGTGCGCAACACCCCATTGTGTTCGCGTTGGTGGCTCTCAAAACGCTACCAATGTTTCTCGAGAGACCTTTGCTCTTTTTATGCAACCAGACATTGATCAACCACTTTCTCCGTCGATGACTTTTGGTCAATTCAGCGAAAGGGTGTTTGATAAACATTACAAGAATGAAGGTCAGAATATACAAGGTTGAACAAGATTATATACATATGGTCTACTAAGGCAATCGTAAACTCTAAAACCCTAAATCATACAGTGTAATCTATTTACATGTCATAAAGCGCGATTACGATGTACATATTAGTACATGGATTACAGGGATATTAAGATAAACAGAGATGTCATGAAGGTCATGTAGATGAGATAGTACGCTTGCGAGGGGAGCCAGGAACAAGTGAGTCGGGCAGAACAGACAACATTGCAGCAGCAATACTTGTGCGCCGGCTAGTCTGATCCTCAGATGATTGTCTGGACCGGGACCGACCACCGCTCCGACTCCTCCTTGAGCTAATAGAGGATCTTCGATCATCTTGTTCTGATATGACACTCCAATCTTCGCTGGGAGCGCCCCACGCTGATCCGCTAGAGCTGTATCCTGATTGTGGATCTGAAGACTTGCGACGGCGATGGCGGCGAATGGTCGAATCTTCGTGCTCATCTTCGTCGTCACTGGTATCGGGCACAGAGCGTTTGATCAAGGATTTAGCGTACTCGAGATCGCGGTAGATGGATTCTATGGCCGTAGCAACACCGTCCTCCTGGATGGTAAATGAATACAACTAGAGCAGAAGGGACTTGACAAGCTATACTTACCGCACGTATCTGCTCTCCAACAAGTCTAGCACGGTCTATTTGTTTACGGTCGGTAGTGGCATTAATAAGAGCTTCAGTTAAAGACTCGACAGTCAGTTTCCTGACGCCAGTTCCTACGCCGAGAGCTTCAACACGATCAGCCCAGAAAAATTGATCCCCAAAGAAGGGCTTGATAATGGTAGGACGCCCAGCTGCAAACGAGAAATTCAGCTTACACAAGCATAATTTAAGTCGTGACAACATACCTCTCAAACTGGCACCTGTAGTCCCAGCACCTCCGTGATGACATACTGCGTCGATCCTCTCGAACAACCAATCATGAGGAATAGACGAAATCGGATAGATCTGTTTCGGTATCGGTTCTTCCGGCTCTGAAGCTTCTCCAGCCTTGACTTGCAGACGGTCTGACCATCCTTTGGAAAGGATAGCGTATACGCCGCTCCTGACGACAGCTTCAATGACACATCTTGTCATGGATCTTGGGTCTGAGACGACGATGCTACCAAATCCAATGTAGACAACCTTCTTGCCTTGTTGGTGTGCGGAATCGATAAAGTTGACCAAGTCGGAGGGAGGTGTCCATTTCTTGGAGCTGACATCGGCAGAGTCGAGGAACCAGTAACCTAGAGACGACGTTGAGACGGAAGGAAGGATTGAAAAGTCGTGCTTACCTGTTACTCGGATCCACTCTGGCCAGTCAAGCGGAGGAGGGACTACATGGGGACTAAAGTTGTATAAAAAGGGTATCTTGTGCGGTTCCATCTTGTCTAAACTAGTGCTGCCGAGTTGCAGCAAGTTTCTTCTCCAGCGATTAATTTGACCAGAGATGGCTCGCCAAAAGACTTGGTCGAACATAACATAAGACTAGAAGAGAAATAGTCAGCCACCGGGAACACGTTAAAGGTCTCGGAGATTTACCATATAATTATAGCTACCGCCCATCTGCAAATACGCTCAGCATCTTCCCAAGGCAAGCAGAGAATAAACAACAGACCTTACGCTCAGGGACAGCAAAGGCATGTGGGTAAGCCCTCGTCCTCGTCCAGGTCATGGTAAACGCCCTGTAGTAAGGTATCGACAAAGCTTCCGCGATGTGGTAGCCTCCCATTGCGCTAGGGCTTTCTATCAAGACGTCTGTGCCTTGGCATGCCTCCCAAGACGTTTTGAGGAGGTCGTCGAGCCAGCCTCGGAACTAGGGGGAAAGTTGGTGATTTCAAGTGTCATTGAAAGTGGAGGGGCAACTCACCTTTTGCAGTCCTTCTTTCAAAAAGGAGACTGTGAAGGTTCCATTCTCGACACAGATCCTCATGAGCTCGGCTGGATCTCCACCGACGTAGCCGTATTCTATCCCATACTGTGTATATTGTCAGCAAAACATTTAGAAAAAAACCTTTACAACCCACCGACTCGATCCACTCTTTAAACTCTCCATGGGTCGCAATCCTCACTCTATGCCCATCTGCGATCAACCCTTTCGCCAGGGCGATATACGGTTGGACATCACCCCTGGAGCCGATAGTGAGCATTGTGAAATGCAAGCTCTTGGATGGCTTGAATGTTAAAAATGTCGATGAGGCAGAGGTGAACATGACTGCAGGCAGCGAATCGGTCATGTTTTCTGGCGGAGAATTCGATATCATCAAGGCTGAACCAGACTTTGTAACAGTGTTTGGTAAAGGTTCATCAATGATACTTGGCGACCTCGTTTCTTCTTCCAAAATCATCGCGTCTCTCTGTCCTTGAGTCTGGACAACCGTTGCACCCTCTGCAAGCCTCTTCCTCACACTCTCAATCTGGCGTTCAAGCAGATACACAAAGGCGTCTCTCTTGTCTTCTGCTCCAAACTCGAAGAATAACTCTTCGTGCCCTTTGATGATGACAATAAGTCCATGATGTCCGAAGCGAGTTGCTTTGGATTTCTCCGCAGACAGGATATCTTTGATTGGGAGAGTCATTCTTGTCCGGGAAGCGAGAGGACCAGAAGATTTGAAGCAGAAAAAGTTGGTGGAGATGTAGAGACGACCAAAGACGGGAAGAAGGCGAAAGATGTAGCCGGGGAAATCTGATAAAAGTCAAGATGAGGTCAGGCGCAGGAAAAAGAGTACTTACATCCAAGCAAGCTCTCCTTCTCATCATATGCAAATGCTGCTCTAAACTTGTCCGCGACGTCTTCGTCAATAGATGTCTCGGGCGTTTCTAGCACACTGAAAGCTAAATCTCCTGTCCATTTGCTTGCTGTACTACTGGCACTTGTTGGACTGGGTCTAGATTCAGATGTAGATGTGCTCGAGTACATTTCGCGAACCTTTCCACCAGGAGGGGCCACGCCGACAGGTTCGTTCACAGTGCTACTGCTGTTCCCGAAAAGTAGACGCGACTTGGGAGGTTTAAGCCAGTTGGGCACCGACATCCATGTAGTGTAGGCACTCCCAGAACTCCCGACAGCAGCAGCACCACCTGCAGATCCAGACCCAGTTGTACTTGGGCTTGTCGCACTCTTTCTCTGAGGGGATTCGACCAGGATTGTTGAAGGAGGGTAGGTATGATCCGCTGACGCGGATAAACTGGGAGGTGTAACTGTACTCGAATTGGAATGTATCCGAGAATGACTCTGGTGCGCAATCGGTGTGGGCAACTCTTCGTTTCCGTCTTCGTCACCAGGCGTCGAAGGACTCGAGGTTGTGTCTACCACAAAGGATGAATGAGGTCGTTTGGCGATGTGAGTAAATTCTTCGTTGGGAGATGTTTCGTGGATATTTGGGGCACTACTACTCGAAGAGAACGGCCTCAACAAGGAAGAGATCCTGAAACTCGATAAGGAAGACAAGGGTCTCTCGGGCATTCCGTTAGACGAGCTTGCAGTTGATCCCAAAGTTGCTGATGAGCCATGTGTCAGCTGGTTCCTAGATTGCGTCGTGTCCAGCACCGGACGCGACTGCGAGGTACCCTGAGTCCTTTGGGACCTCACTGCGTCTCTAATTTGGTCAAGAGCAGTGGGAAGATCGTGAAAATAGGCAAAGAAGAAGGAATCGACAGAGTAATGGTCTGATGCTTCCTTGTCATAGACTTTGACTTCGATAGTCTCGCTGAAATCCATAGCAGAAGATTTATCAACGTCCAGGATGGCAGAGTAGGGGATAGCAATCTAGAACGTGTCAGGATGAAACGTTGACAGATGGGAGATGCTTACCTTGACGCTATCACCCATATTCTGGGCCTTGAACATTACCTTTCTGATAGCCTTTACCCATTCTTCTCTGCTCGGTACCGAGTCTGCAGAGAGCAAAACTGTCTTTTGATTTGTTCTGAGCCTAAAGTCTTTCTCTCCAATGGCATCGCAAGAAATGGCGTAACGGAGGTCGACTATGCCGTGGGGAAAATACGGATCCTGGAGAGTAGGTTAATGAATAGAATTCACAAGTTGTGGATCTACGTACGGAAGAAGACTGATACCAGCTCAATACGTCATTCTTGAGAACGAACCAATGCTTGATCCACCGCTTGGTGCGCTGAGCCTTCTTATTGAGAGAGCCTGATTTGAGAACTTGGTCCTGAAGAAACGTGAGAGGATGACGGAGAGGGACATAAAAGGTATGACCTCTCTAGATGGCATGTGCGCAAAGAAACAGAGATAGGTGTTTGTGAGGTACATGTAGCCTTGTAATACTGCTAGAAAGTGAGCAGCTGCTGGAATGTCATAGGACGCAACCCACAAACTGAACGAAGAAGCCAACATGGAAGTTCTGCATGGACTTCGTCGATACCTTGCAACTCGAACACCTCTCTCAACTTTTGGGCAAGTTTTGCCCTTCTAGCCAGCCTGACTGTTGCCATACTGCCAGTTCTGGACATGCTGAAACCGAGCCTGCTGACCTGAGTTGCGGTTGCAGTTGGTGGAATGCTGGCAGGTTTGGGTGCAGGAGGCATCTTGGGAGTGGTATCTTCAAAGTCGTGAGCGTCTTCGGGCTCAGAGTCGGAGGGAGCAAGGTCGGAGGAAGAGGGTTCTTCTGGGACATTGGATTCGAAGCGAGAGAGACTGAGTCGCCGTGAGCGGGCAAGGGGACGGTAGATGGTGTGAATGGAAGAGGCCAAGGCTAGGAAGAGTTAGGCAAGGACTAGCGGGTGTAAGTGGAACACACGTTGAATGGGTTTAGCATCGTCGTCGTCTGAATCGTCTGTAGGAGCATGATTGAGGATCTCGTCGTCGTTGTCGGGGTCCTGAGACCAGGGAATGGCTTGGAGAGCCTGAATGAGAGTCTGTGTTCCGGCACGCATCTGGGAGGAGAGGAGTAAGAGAAAGCTGTATATGGAGATGCGTATCTTACAGAGCCATCGCCGCGAAAAGAAGCAAGGGAAGGACGGGAGGGAGGGGACTCTGGGTTGATGAAGGGCGAGTCGTCCATGGTGGTCAAGTCTTGGTGCCGCGACATGCATGGATGTATCGACAGCCCTTCTCCACGTGCTGTCTTTTTTTTTTTTTATTCTTCTTTCATCATGCGAGGCGAGCTCTGTGTCGGTTTTGCTTCTGTTCTGGCGTACGTTCTCCCTTTTGTGTCCTCGTTGCTTCTCTCTTACGTTTCCCCAGTCTTGCTGCCACTATTCTCTTGATTTTTGCCCATGTCTGTTCTCTTTTTCTTCCTTTTTTTTTTTCAACATCTAATCGTTTGTACACTCCAGGTTGGCCAGATAAACACGTCCAATGTCCCTCGCGGGATCTATCTGGTATTCCATCTCTCTTGTCCATTTTGCTTCCGTCTCTGATCAGGTCACAGGCAAAAGTCAACGTTTCTCAATATGGGTATGCCGCCGGCGTCAAAGCAGTTCTTCCCGCTTCTCACTTTTTTTTCCCAGTGCCGCTTTGGCAGAGGCATTCCTCAACCCAGTAGATGGCCTGTACACCGACAACGGTTCTGCACCCCTTCAAGCTTCTGCTGGTTTACGACAATATTACGAATTTGGCTTGTACTCGTACTGCGCCTATGTCAACGAGACCGCCGGTATCTGTTCCGGCACTACCGCTGCTTTCGAGTTTACGCCCTACGACATCCTCATCAGCGACATGTCATCAAACGCCTCTGCCCTAGACTACAAGACCCTCTCAGACGCCTTTATTCCCTTTATCACCTTTCGCGACTCGCACTACCTGGCTCAGACCAGTAGAGCAGCTTATTACATGATATTGCTGGGAACTATAGGTGCTGCAATATCCTTCTTCTCGTGCGTCTCCGTTCCTTTTTTGCTGCTTGCCAATAACATGACTTTTACAGCGGTATCGCAAAACACAACATTACATTCTTCGTCTCTTCTGTAGCTGCAGCCATTAGCTCTTTGTTTCTCCTCATTGGCGCTACGATATGGACGGTCATTCTCAACCGGTCCGATTCCATAAACTCACTTGTACTCGGTTCTCAAACGAATTCAACTCCTTTGGGAATCCAAGTCTCGACTGGTCCCGCACTCTTCATTGTCTGGGCCGCTTTCGCCTGTCTATTTGCGTCAATGATACCATACTTTATCATGTACGTGTCCAGCCCCTTTCTGCCGCACACTAGTTGAATGCCTTGCTTTCTAGCTGCTGTACGTACCGCGGTTGATCTGTTGATTAGAAGCGTGTATGCCGGACATGCATGCATGAACCTCATGTTTTGAAACGAACACAAAAGAAGGAATTATTTACTGCTTCCTAGTTGAAGACCACGATCAGGACTATAATGTATCATTAATACTTGAGAATAAACGAGTTTTCCAACTTGAACTTGGCGTGACGGGATTCCGTTTAGGTCAGCAATATGTGGCTGTACTTGAGCTCTTGTTCGGTCATTGTTTACCGCAACCCATCAAGTACATAAAACTAAAAACTAGTCCCTCCTTTTCCCATCCCCTTCTTCCTCGGCGGTCACCATGTTTATCCGCTCCCCCACCACCATTGCGCTCCTGGCAGCTTCATGGTCCCTCGGCGTTCAGGCCATCTCCAAAGTCACCCGCTCGGGCAGGTATCTCTACACAGACGACGGCAACAGGTTCTACATTCGTGGTATTGCATACCAGGAACAGGGTGTGTCCTACTTTTTTTTTTTTTTTGTGATACTTGTGCCAACGTCTTTCACAGGTCAGGTCGACGAAAACGACCCAAACAACCCTTTCCTTGAACCTTCTAGCTTCACCGACCCGCTTGTCGACGGAAATGCTTGCTCTAGGGACCTCTCTTTCCTCCAGCAACTCAACGTCAACACTATTCGTGTCTACAGCGTCGACTCTACCAAGAACCACGACTCTTGCATGAAGACCTTTAGCGATGCTGGAATTTACACGATGTAAGCATGCGTCTTGTATTCGCTTCCGCACCAAGCCCATCCTGAAACAATGTAGTATCGATCTCGCCTTGCCCCTTAACGGATCCATTGACCGAACTTCCCCCTCTTGGTCCACCAATTTGCTCGACCAATACACCAACACTATCAATACCTTTTCGAAATACGACAATGTCTTGGCTTACAATGTTGGAAACGAAGTCGTCGTTCAAAACGGCACTGCTGTAGCGCCCTACGTCAAAGCCGCTGCACGCGACATCAAGGCTTACCTGTAAGTGTTCTGATGGATATCACTGTTTAATCATTGATGCGTTTCCTCAGAAAATCACAGTCGTCCTCTGCATTGGTTGGCTATGCCGCTATCGACGGGAGTCCCAATTGGCGCGACCCGCTGGCAAACTTCCTCTCGTGTGATCCTTCCGGTCAAAACAACGGTGATACTGCGATAGATATCTATGGTTTGAACAACTAGCAAGTATTGTTTTCCTTTTTGGTGTCTTTTTACTCACATGTAAATTTAGTGAATGGTGTGGTGACTCCAACTTTCAAAGCGCTTACGCTGGGACCAATGGCGACTATGCCGGTTACAATGTCGTAGCCTACTTTAGTGAATTCGGTTGCATTACCCAACCTCCTCGTCTTTGGACCGAAGTAGCCGCCTTGTTCAGTTCCCAAATGACGGACATCTGGTCTGGCGGTATTGCCTTTTCCTACTTCCCTGCTCGCAGCGCCCAGGGCGAGTTTGGCATGGTCACCATCGACGGAAACAATGTACAGACGAGTGATGATTTCGATAGACTCAAGACTCAGTATGGTCAAGTCTCTCCTCCAAACTCGCCTTCGAGCTCTTCTGCATCGTCGAGCTTCCCTGCTTGCCCGACTCAAAATGACACTTTTGCAGCTTCGACTACGCTTCCTCCTACTCCCAACGAAGCTGCATGTCAATGCTTGGAAAGCACATTGAGCTGCCAGTTTACACCTCAGACTGCCAACTATAGCGCTGTTGTGGGAGAGTTGATTAACGTGGCCTGTAATTTGCTCGGTCAGCAGGGTGGCAGTTGCAATGACATTGGTGGTGACGGAAGTACCGGTACTTATGGTAGGATATCTGGATGTGACCCGAGTGAGTGGCTGCCTTTTTTTTCCCCTCTTTCGTGCTAACAACCAGGTCAGCCATCAAAACTTCTTTCGTCATGTCGGAATTCTTCGAACTCAACAACCGTAATCCCGAATCTTGCCGTTTTGCAGGAAACGGTACTGTGAACCCCCTCGCTCCTTCCGGTGTCTCTGCGGCCAACTCTGCTGCAAGCTCCTGTATCTCGAACCCTTCTGCGACATTTACGCCTAGCGCAACTGGCGGGTCAAATTCTGCATCTGGATCTGGAAGCGGCAACAACGGGTCGGGTGGTGATAATGGTGCGAGAGCGTTGATGGGAGGTGACGCAGTGGTTGGTGTGGTTGGTGTGGTTGTCGTGGGCGTGCTGAGTGGTGTTTGGACCATGCTTTAAACGGTTGGGGTGATTGAACAGACATCCATGGACTATTCACAGACAGCATACGCATACCTATTTATCTATTCACATCTTGGTTACTGGTAGTTTTGTACAGAGTAATACCGCGGCAGCGTAATACCCTCCTTTGATACTGTTTGTTTACCTGTCGGTCGGAGTTGCAAAAAATCCACAACCTCTTACCGTCATTGCGTGCCTCACTCATTCTTCAAAACGATGTCTTCTGCAGTAGAAGAGGCCTGGTCTACATCAGGAGCCGAAAACCAAGACCCTGATACCCCAGGTCCAGGGAACCTTGATCCGATGAGCGTAGACGGTTCACCATCCATATCTATCCCTCCAATGGCTGCTTCAGACGATCATGACACTCATCAGGATCAAGACACTCCTGCAGAGTACTCGTCCCATTCTCATTCGGGCTCTCGTTCTCGTCCTGCTGGTCTCCCAGACGTTCCTCCTGGAAATTCTGATCTAGTGGTATCGCATCGGGGTGAAAAGCAAATCAAGGTGCTTAGGTGTTCTTGTTCTCTGTTTTCTTTCCTGTTCTCGTTCTATCCCACCAACTCGAGCCTCGAGCCTCTGGATATGGACAAAGATTTCTTGTTTGGCTTTTGCTGTGAGGCTCTGCTTGGCATGGCTTTTGCTTTGGGCGCCGTTTTTTCCATCAACCAAAAAAGAATCTGTGTGGTCCTTACTGTTTGTTTCCTCTTGCTTGTCTTGTCTTCTAGCCGAACAAGGTCTATATTGGTGGTCTCCCTGAACATACGCGACAAGAAGACTTGAGAAACTGCTTTAGTAAAATCGGGAATATTGTGGCTATCGAACTCAAGTATGTCTCTCCTTCTCTCGTTTCGACTATCATAACGGCGGCATCTTTTACTCTGCAGAATAGGATATGGCTTTGTGGTGTGTTGACTTGGTTGTGTGCTTATTGTAATGCGATACAATGTCCCTTCCAGGAATTTGATTCTCGCGAAGCCGCCGAACTTTCTGTGAGCAAGTATCACGAGGGCTATTTCATGGGCAACAAGATCAGAGTCGAGCTTTCCAAAGGCGGTGGAAGAACTGCAAAATATACCGGAGATCCTGGAGCCTGTTTCAAATGCGGCCAGATGGGTCACTGGGCAAGGTGTGTCATCAATCTTATCTTGGCTGTTGGATTCTCAAGGTTCATTCCAGAGAGTGCCCTCACCATCCGGGACCAACGTGAGTCCATTGTCACCTGTTTACGTCGACCATTGAATTCAGGTCTCTAGTTCTAATAATCAGCAACAAAGACGGAGCGACGCACCTCTGATTAATCGTATTCAACGAGATTATCCTCCTGCCTCTGCCACTACGCCCCCTCCTGCCTCTGCTCCTGCTAGAGATTCTCGCTTTGATTATCCTGCCAGAGAATACCGTAGACCTGCTTCCCCACCGCCGTCTAGGGATTACTATCCACCTCCTTCGAATCGTGGACGCTATGATGATCATCGATACACTGATCGGGACCGGGACCGGGATCGTCACCCTCCACCTCCATCAGACTATAGAAGTCGACATGCTGAACCTGCTTCTCACTATCGTGGTACTCCTTCTGTGTCTTACTCAGGTGATCGTTATCGGTCTAGTAGTGATCGTTATGGACATCACCGCCGCCTCCCCCTGGACGTGCTAGAACTCCACCGAGGTACCGTGATGACTATGCACCTCCTCGGTGAGTTGGTTCTACACCTTGTAAAGTCTGTCTTTTTACCTTTGGTTCTAGTGACTATGATTATCGTGCACGCCCGACGACTCCGCCGCGCTATGCATACGACTATCCTCCCCGGAGTATCACACCTGATCGCTATAGGTATGGACCCTATATCCCCGCCAGACAACGAACAATAACTAAAATCGGCTTCGAAAGGCATCGTTCTGCAAGTCCTCCTCCTCGTTCTGCTCCTGCTGGGTATGACTATAGTGGTTCTCAAAACGGCGGATATCCATCCACCCCTCCTGGACCTCCACCCGCGCGTTCTAGTAGAGACTATCCTCCTCGCAGTGGTGGACGTGATGTCCCTCCTGACTCTTACAGGAGGGCTTGAACCAAGACTTTTCAAACTGAACAGATGCATATAAATCTTGATGTTCTTGCTTCTAAAATGGCCTTTTTCATTTCCAATATTCTTGACCTCTGTTGAGCTGCACTCCTGACTCTGTCGTGTCCCTCATTTTACATCCAGAGTTGCGTGGTTACTCAAGAAAAACTAGCATGACTATCGACAGTATCTTGGATCTCCTGTAACCTTGGTAGATAAATCTAGCTGATATGTTGAATTGTCTGTAATATACTAGCATTTTTCCTGTGAAGATTGTTTGTGCAGAGGTTTAATACTCCTTCAAGTATAAGTTTTATCAGTGCTCTCTTGTAATTTCATGCAGCACCAGCTCATTATTCAAGGAAGTGATCCCAAGTCATGTCAACCACTATGCTAAAAGGCTAACTTCAGTTGGCATTGTGTGATCTACTATATGTACCTCATGGACTCTACAGTGGCTCAAAAAATTGTCCACATGTTTGGCCATTTTGGAGAGATTGCAAAATTCTGAGTTATATGTACATTTTATGAAAGAATGCTTAGTAACAGCTAAAAAGTATTTGATCTTAGCTTTTTGAATATGGTTGTTTTGTCTTATTTGGTTCAAAGTTCACTAAAATATGAGTTATTGAAATTGACAACTCATGTGGACAATTCTTTGAGACTCCACCTTGAGAACATTGTTCCTAGAATGCAAGCTGTAATTGATGACATAATTGATGGAGTGAAATGTCTCTGTCATATATGTGTCATAATGATGTCATATCCTTAGGTTGGACTATATAAAGCATCTTCATGTTGGCTCAAATCACTTCCAAAATCATGAGACCCATCACATCTACTCAGAAGGAAAATATCCTCTCTTCTTAACACCCTTTCCTCCACCAGAGATATTGCTGCACAGACAGGTGTATCTAAGTCTAAGGTTGCTGAAACAGCCAGGTCAGCTTACCCAGACAGGGAGAACCTGCCTGCAGGCCATCCCAAAAAGCTTTTCATCACTGATGAACATAGTGTCATCAAGCAAATCACCACTGGTAAAGCTGAGAATGCAGCACAGGTGGCCAGAAACATCAATCCCATCCTTTCCCAGCCTTTCTCCACCCAGACCATTAGGAACACTCTTCACAAAGCTGGTGCAAAGCCAAAGAAAAAACAAAAAGGCCTAGGCTCACTGTTAAGCAGAAGAAGGACCATTTAAAGTTTGTTCAGAAGTACAAGAACTGGACTGTGGATGATTGGAAAAGAGTTATTTGGTCAGATGAGACCAAGATCAACAGGTTTGGGTCAGATGGCCAGCAGTATGTGTGGGGAAGGGAGGGAGAATAACTTGGAGAAAGAGGAGTTGAAGAAGCTGTAAAGTTTGGTGGAGGAAATATCATGGTGTGGGGCTGCATGGGATGGAATGGAGTAGGAAATATGATGGAGGTGGAAGGAATAATGAAGAGTGAGCAGTATACTATGGACATTCTGGAGAACAATCTCTTGGAGAGCATGGATTCATTGGCCATTGATCCAAAAATAGCCATTTTTCAGCAGGACAATGATTCCAAGCATACTCCCAAGGCAACCAACAAGTGGTTGGATGACCCTGAGATCAACTGCTTAGACTGGCCTTCACAATCTCCTGATCTTAACCCTGTTGAACATGACAAACAGGGCACAGCATTACACAGGGTGAGATATTGGAGGCATACTTACTGAGAGTAACAGCAAAGACTACCTGAGAATAGAGGATGCAGAAAGACTAGATTAGATTGTCTGATCTACCAAAGTACAATTTCCACTACAGTATTTATACTGTTTGTTTAGATATAAAAGGATTGTATACTCAGATAAGAGTGTTTACTGCTATAGGACAATTGAAATCAGTATACTAAGGATTGGACCATACAAGTATGTACTGATGTACTAGGATTAGTACTAGTTCTCATACATGAGGCAAACATGAGGATAACATGAGTATCTACAAGTATAACTACCAATAGCTAAAGTATCTCTGTTATCTATGATATAGTAATGAGCAATATCAAACTGAGGTATAAGCCCAGGATATTTGTTTATGTAAAATAGTCACATGCTTTAGTTAAGCTAGTCAGAAGTGTAAGACTTTCCAACACTCCCCCTTGCTTTTGACAGCAGAGTATGATTGATTCAATTAAAGATAAGACCAGAATGGTCTCGACAGTATATGAATTTTTCTGGTTTCACAATTTTTGTGGATGAGTCTGCAAGATTTTCTTTGGTTTTGATGTATTCAATTGATATTTCATTTCGTTCTATTCATTCCCAAATGTAATGGTAACGAGTGTAAATGTGTTTGGTATGTTTTCCAGTAACATGATTTTGTGCATTAAAGATAGCACCATGATTGTCTGCATTTAAAGGAATGGTTGGTATTGACATATGAATTTCTGTCAATAAATTATGAATCCACATTATTTGTTGACTAGCATCAGACAAGGCAAGATATTCTGCTTCTGTGGATGATAAGGCAACAGTTTTTTGCTTATGAGATATCCATGAAACTGCACCACCAGCAATTTTGACAATCATGCCAGATTGAGATCTACCATTTTCAAGGTTGTTAGACCAATGTTAAGTCCAGGCAAAGCGGATCCGGAGCAGATATGCACCAGGTGGAAGTCTTGGGAATGAAATAGATAAAGATGATAACGGACCGAGAGTCTAAGCGAGAATGTAATAGAAAACAGATGTGGAACGGATCCGGTGAAAGTTGATGAAGATAGAGCTGTGATATGAAGGATGAAGGATCCGGATGGATCTGACAGATGTGCAGATGCAACACATGCTCTGACTGGGCCGATCATTTAGATGCACTAACACTATCCTATAACACCACACCTCATATCTCTTCATCTTTCACACCCGCATACCTATTATATGGTTTCCAACCTACAACACATACAACTCTATTGGCTACTCCACCATACATTTTGCGACCATCGAGTGGAGGGGGAAATCAGGATGAAAGAGCTCAGGCAATGGTAGAAAATTTTGAATTTGACTGGAGCCACACAAAGGAAGCACTATTTCTGGCGCAAGAATTCCAATGTCGAGGATACAACAAGGGACAGCTAATATCAGAATTTGAGGAAGGAGATTGGGTAGTTCTAAACCCGCACACATTGCATCTATTAAAGGACAAAAAGGGTAGAGGTAAGAAATTACTCATGAAATATGACGGACCCTTCAAAATCATATGGAAATTGTCTCCTGTGACCTATCAAATTTGCCTTCCAAAATCATATGGAATCCATCCAATTATCAATATAGCCCACCTGGAGAAATATCAACATTCACCTCCTCACCTAGGTCACCGAGTAACCAAAAGAATGAATCGTGCTGATTTTGAGGACCTGCCAGAAATGGAAATAGAGCAAATCGTTGCTGAATGATGGAGGAAGAGAGGAAATCGTCGAATATGACAGTTTAAAGTATGCTGGAAAGATTTACCACCTGCAGAAGATGAATGGCTTACTAGAAATGAGCTATGGAATGCACCAGGAATTTTACATCAGTGGCTATTGAATACAACTATGACAAGGGGATCAGATCATAAAAATGAGGCAGAACTCGAAGGAAATCCAACTGAATAGAGGATGAAAGAGGCCAACCTGTCGGTAATCCATGAAGGATTCACGGAGCTTCAACTCAGAACCGGTGGACGTTGCAGAAAAACACCTGCTCCTCAGAACAAAGCAAGAGTTGGAAAAACTATCCTAATGGACTATCTAACTTCTCTTGGTATGTGTCATTTCAGCCCCAAACAGCTTCTATAATTTATTTAATGACATCTGAAAGGTATTCTTGGAGGATGAAAGAACTAATATTGGATGAAAGAACGTATCTTGAATAAAAGCTGAGTGAAATTTGGCACACTTCAGCAGGCATCGAACAGTCTAAACTACTCTCTGAATTTACTTTTGACACTCCTCCACATTCCTCTTATCTTTTCATCATGCAATCCAATACATCCAACACTCTTGTCAACCATTCTTGCACTGCTTGTACCAACCACCATGCGATCAAAGGATGGGGTTCTTTGAATGAAGATAACTGTACTATGGCTTGGATTCTCAAGGATTGCCCTGATGTCACCTCTTATCAGCCTACTTCTAAAAGTCAGGAACTGATTGTGTATAAACCTTCTCCTTTTAATGATTTGATACCTGGACCAACTTCGGGAACTGTGAGTCAGCTAGCTTCAGAGTATCCAACTGCATCTAATATTAGTTTGAACTATCAGGCTCCTCTTGACTCTGTTACAGGAGCTCTTCTAGGATATAACCGTAGCAACCTGGTTGACACCCTTCACTTGGCTTTTCCCAACCCCTATATTTGTGCTCTTATTACTCATGCCTTTCGAGAATCTATCCTCCTACACTCTCTCACGGATGACCAGCTGATCGTTGTCAACAATGATAAGGGTCCAGCTCGTGTATTCTTCTCGCCACAAATCACAGACCAAATCTGGGCTGATCTTCATCGCATGGGACAGATGGTCTTATCTTCTACTGTTATTGATAACCCTTCCTCTCCTATCCCACTTTCATATTCATGCGACTTCAACAACTTTGAATGGATCCATTCCAATTTCTCCCATCTCTTGCTGCACATTACCTTTACCAGATCTGATAATCTTTTACGATACATCTATGGGAATACCTGTCAAACCATGCACAAGGTATACACTATTATTCAATTTGTTGCTCAACGATACACCCTTTGGATCATTGATCAAGTCCGGCACTCTATTTCTCGTGGATACCTTTCCATTAGTAATTGGGGTTCTTACTTCGGACTTACTCACGATGAGACTCTTACTTGACTCACGCAAAAATCTATGGCACGATTGGAGGCAGAAAAGGAGTTGGCTAGAAGGAAGCAGGAAAGAATTACTTCCAAGAATGGTATTGAAGAGGGCAATGCGTTGGGATTAGTCTTACACCCTACTGCATCCTCTCTTGGGCAGCGAGGTCTTCTGGCTCCTTATACTCCGAATCAGCCTGGTTGGAGTATTGAGAACTATGCACCTTCTGCTGACATGTACCTGAAGGAGGAAGATTTCAGAGATATGATGATTGAAGCAGCGAAAGAAGTTAACGGGGAATTTTAGAGCGAATCGAAGCTGGGGGGGGCTTTGTGATGTGACTACAGTATGACTATATTTGACTCATTCTATCTTCAGTTCCCTCTAAATGTATAGTGTACCTTTCTCTCGTGTTCTTTGCATTTATAGAAAGATCTTTTAGGTTCCTATACCTTCTAGATTACTAGATTAGTATATATATATACACCTCGAACTAATACTACAGTCCTGTCTTTTTACCTTTTACTCAATTTCATTGTGTTTATAACTTACCTTCGAGAAGATTGTAAGGTCCTATTAGCTGTATAAGTAAAGGCTTCGCACTTGCTTGTAAAGCTGATAACTACCAGATTCTACTAATGACAAAAGTGTTGTACAATTTGGTATCTGTAATTGTCTACGGTAAGGTTTCTTTATTCTGATTAGAACCCACACGTGAAATGACAATGCCAGTCTTTCACAGGAACAAATTTCTCTCAACTTTATCATCACACTTAATAGAGCAGCCAGTTTGTGCATGATCAGCAAGTGAATCCAGAAGTTTGAGAAATGACTGATGCCAGACTGCATTTTTGAAGTCAGCAAATCCAGCTTTTCCTGTCTCAGCTGAACTGCCTTCAACCTTAGAAATTATGATAAGGACTATGTAACAATTTTAATTAATTTTTGATAAAATACTTACAACTGGTAACCAGCCGACAACATGACCACCTCCAATGCCTGTTCCATTGCAGATATCAGTAGGCAAGTTGGCACATCAAGCTGTGACTGGATATCCTTTCTGGGTCCCAAATGAAGACAATTTACTCTTGTCTGCATATAGAATTATCAAAAATGGCTTTCCATCAGCTGGAAGTTCTGACTAAATAAACCAGAATTCCATAGTCAAGTGATCCACTAATAATTTATATTGTAACCATTCATTACATACCTGAACTTTCCACCACAGATCTGCTGACCAGGGCTCTTCAATGAAGTGCTCCCAGTCATTATAGCTGGTGTTGAATTTGAAATGCTGCTGTGCATCCCATACCAGGTCCTGGGCTAGTTCTTCATTTGTTGCAATGTTAACAACCCAATCCCAAAGTGGATGGAATTGAAAATCAAACTCCCGCTCTTCTTCCTGAAACTTTGCAGATATTGTTGTTTTCTGAAACTAATCAAGGATCAGAAAATACACAGCTTAGTGAATTGCTTAGTGAAAAAATATAGTACAAACTTCAGGACTCTTGAAAGATGCCATATCCCAAAATTTGTTCATATCTGTAGCATTGTTCATGTTAAGCTTGAAGTCCAGGGATGAGGCTTTGTGAATCAAATTGATAAGCTCATCTGTGAGATTTCTATTTAACCCTGCATGGAGTGCAAACTCAGAAACTTCATAGTCAAACCGTGTTGGGAAAGGCTGCCATGGGCATTGATCAAGTGGTATCTTGGGAGTAGATGGTTTTCCTTTATTTCCAAATTCCTGAAAAGAATCAAATTGATCAGGAATTTGACTGCTTGGGTGAAATACAGTCTTGATCTGGTTGAGTCTGGCACCAGAGTCATGCACTTCAATATCATTTGAAGTATATGAAGTTTCCACTACACATTGCAGAGTCAGTATTTGAATCAATCAGAGATAATATATATTTGTAGGTACCTGTTAAGCTCACTCCTGGAAAGTCACTTTGCAAAGGCTCTATGAAGGCATCATCACTCTCAAGCACAGTCCAATCTATCACTAAAAAGTTGAATGTGAAGTAGCATTAGTATGAGAACTAGAGATTGACCTACTAGAGATTGACCTTGCTGTGTCCTTGAAGTATGACTAGTTGAATGCAATGTGGAGCCTTTGAGATGGAATTAAAAATCAATTACATTTTGATTTAAAATCAAATATAATACCCAAGAGCTCAGTCTCATAGTTTATGGTTGCTACCATATTATCAATATTCTTTTTGCAAGATTTCTGGTGATTGACAATCCCATTCAGAGTGAACATCTCCCCACAATTTTGGCATAATGCAGTTCTCTCTGGAGCAGGCCGTGCACAGTTACGACGACCAGGAGCCATTAGTTAAGTTTCTGAATTGTAGACAACTGTAATGAATATGTGTCAATGGATGAATTTTTAGCGAGTTGGGGTACACTACCAAGCTGTTCAGAGATGGTGGGGGAAGCAAGAATGTGGAACTCTCAGTCTTCTCAGTCTTCCATCTATCCATCCATCTATCCATCTATATGTCAATTGAGCAGCAAATAGGGGAATAGTCAGCAATTACCGGCAATTATAAGATAGCGGACCAGTATTACAGCTGTATTATGACAGCATTATAATGCTTACATTCTTATAATGACAGAACCATTTTTCCGACATAGTATGAGCTTTGCTCAAGTACTGTTTGTTGAGATATGGTTCTATGAGAGACTTATCAGTAGTGTGATTAAAAGAAGAGTTAGATGCAAACCAGTTGTTGGTGTTGTCTTCCCAGATATCAACTTCATCTTCCATCTTCTTAATGTTATTAATGAATTCTACTTCATCATCTTCGTCTTGTTCATCATCTGAAATTACAATTGGGTCTCCTGGTTGTCCTGAAGCAGGGACCAGAATTGGTTTGTCATTTTCAGAGGTTGAACTATGTGCTGCTTCAATGGCTTCTGCCTCTGCTTCCTTTCTTTTGTAGTATATTGTTTGGGCTCGATCATCTCCTTTTTTGATCCAGTCAAGTAGCTCTGCAATTGTGGCAGTTGCATAATTGTCATCACTGTGAAAAGCAGTGTGATCCCAGACTTGTTTTCCTAATGGAGGGGTGACTGGTCAAGATGTATGAGTTAAAGAGCCTGTAGTTGGAGCAAGATAAACAATAGTATCACAAGGAGTAGAGTTAGAAGTCCTGTGATTAGGACTAGCAGGAGGATGCGGTGAAAGCCATTGAGAAGCAGATGTAGAAGGTCCCCAAGGGCCCCTTGATGGGCAAGTAATAGGAGAAGAGCTTCTGCAACTGCTTGGAGAGGAGTCTCGTTTGCTAGAAGTGTTTTGTCACTGGTTTCGGATAGGAGCTTTGGATTGAAAGAACTGCCTGTTTGCTCTTTGTTCTCTTAGTTGAGTAAGTGCCCTTTCAAAGTTTCGGTTGGTAGTAGTTGGCAGGGCATAAGGGTGAAGAGCATTGTTGGAAGAACTAGAAGAGGAAGAGGAGTTTGGACCAATAGTGAATTGTGGTCAAAGTGGGCCTTGAGAAGTATGAGGTCCCATATCTTCTTGTTCTCGAGTTATGCCAGTGTCTACTACTTCTGGCTGAAGGCATTCTTGATCTTCTCAAATTCTTTGACTAGCAGATGAACCAGAGGATGAGTAGGCAGGTGATGGAATGTATTCTCTGTCCTGAGCAAGCTGTAAATTAAGCTTGTTGTGTTCAATGCGTTCCTGGACTTCTTGGTTGTACTGTTCAACCTGTTCTCATTGTGTTCTGTCTAGTTCAGTGAATTCTTCTGCTGTTAATTGAGCAGGGGCTTCATATATGGATGAGGAGGAGGATGAGGAGTGAGCAATAGAGGGTTGTCTTCGATGTTGTGTAGAACGTCTGGTAATCATTCTATGCTGAAGTTGAATAATTTGTTGAGCAATGGAATCCATATTGTTACAATCTTCTTCGTCAAGTAAATCATCTTCTAATAATTGCATAACATCATTGGTAAAGTCAAGAGCAGCAGTTGCATATGTAGCAACTAACTGTCACATTGGGGAAGTTATGACTTTAGAATTTCTTTGTTCGACTTGTTGTTCAATATTTCGATGATAGTTAAGTCTGTTTTGTGATTGTCTCTATTCCCAATGTTCTCGTGCTTTATTCCTAGAAAGAACTCTTTGTTGAGGATGGTGTGTGAAGTTTGTACAGAGTCTTCCTGTTCCTCAAATGTTATGAAGAGTTCTTTGTCTTCAGAGTTCATAATGAACTGTTTCAGAAGCAACTTCTGCTTTGGTAGGTGGAGTGATGAGATCTTGAAATGGAACAGTTTGGACAGGATGATTAGTGACATTCATAACAATGTGCATGTGGTTTTGTTCTGTGGAGGACAACCATTGGTTTGCTTGGATGCCAATCTGATGTCCAAAGTGGCAATGAGTGGCATTCATACAGTAACTGTAGAAGTGTGGATTCTGATTATTGGAAGAAATGGTAGGTTCGAAAATATCTTGTGGAAGTTGAGAAGGGTCATCAGGTGCATCAATGGAGGCCATGCAAGCCACAGGAATTTCCCCAAAGTCAGGGTCATCGATGGTAGCATTGTTAGCAGTTTGGCCACCTTGTCCTCAATGTTTATTCCATTTTTTGTAAGGCTTTTTGGACTTGTTTTGGTTTTTGTTCTGTGTATTGGAGTTGGAGGTATTCTGTGAAGGTGGAGCACTTTGAAAGCACTGTTTCCCTTTATTGTTTGCATTGGAATTGGTATTGAATCCCCCCTGGTTCTGGTTATTTCCTGGAGTCTGACTATTGTCTCGTTGGTTTCTCCAGGAATGAATTGAAGAACCATGTTTAATTCCAGAGACCTTGGCCTCATTTGCAGCAATTTGTTGAGTATTCTGATTATTTGGGTCATTGAAGTGCCTTCTTTCATATTCATCAGCAATGGCATTTCGAAGTTGATCAAATTCAAGGGTTTTGATGTCAGAAGCCATTTTTTGTTGTTTGAAAGAATCCCAAGAGTTGGGAAGTGCATTGAGTGCAAAGACCACATGAATTAATTCAGAAATCTCAATGACATCCTTCTTGTAAATATTATCATAGGACTCTTTAAATTTGTCAACTGCAAGAACTGGGTTGGATTTGTTTGGAATATGGAATTTAAGCAAGTTGACAAGTTTCTGGACAATAAGATTAATGCCAGGAGTACCATACTTGGCTTTGAGTTTGTTCCAAGCATCTTTAGCATTATCTTTGACATATTGGTATATGTCCATAGAAACTTTAGAGAGAATGAGTCCATGAGCTTTCCCATTTATTTTGGTATATTCAGAGACTCTTTTATTGTAAGATTCCATTTTGGAAGCTGAAGGAGCAATTGTTTCAGTATGAGCTGGAGATCCTGGTACAGCTGGTCTTCCTGGCACTGCAGGTTTACCTTCAACAGCTGGTTGAGGTTGTTGATGTGGACCTTCTGGTACTGCAGCTCATGCAGGTACAGCAGGTTGTGGAGCAATAGCAGGTTGTGCAAGAATAGCAGGATAATGAACTACTCTACCTTGAGGAGAAGTACCACAGTATTCTGCCTGGGTCTTTTCAACAGCTTCCCAGCACTCATTGAATTGGAGATAGGCCTTCATAAGTTGAGACCATTTCTTCCAGTTGCGAGTGTCAAGGGTCACAAGGTGAGACCAGGTGGAGTTGTTGTTAGAAGACATTTTGGAGATCTGGTAACCAAATCAGCAATCTTATTCAAGATGCGATATTCAAGGTTAAGAGTCTCAATGAATAACAACAGTGGTTATCTTCATGAAGTATGGCAATCACAGTATATCATCATATTGGATAGAGAGAGTCGAATGCTGACTTGGTCCACAACCCCCCAAGCTTAGCAGGAATGAGTATTCTGAAAAGGAATCATGTGCAGATATGAAGGTCTTTTGTTGCCAGTATATTCTTTTAACCACTCCATGTAGTCTGGCGAGCATAGGGCAGTAAAGACTGCTTCCCCTTCACAGTAATAGGTTTGGTATAAAGACCAGCCTGTCTATCTCGTAAAACCAAAGGATTTATGCAACCTCAATGATTGAAGATCAAGGGGATTTATAGCACCTTCAAGGTAATACCAGTGTCTAAGGCAGTCTTCCCTAAAACTCCATGGGAACTCATCCTTGAATGGGGAGTTTTCCAACAGTCAACAAAAAAGGTGTGAACTCTTAGAGCACATGATGTACAGAATGTAAATACATATTCATAATGAGGTGCTTGTCAGAGGATCCAGCAATACTTCTGTAAACAGCCTACCACAGCATGATGACCACAGGAGGACTGAAGTGTGTTAAAGCAAACTCACACTGAAGTGGAGAATGCCGAAGCATGCAAAAATCAGACATTGGTTTGTCTGGGTCATGATGGCGTTTGAAGGGAGTTAGAGTGAGCAGTTTATCTTTTCACCAACTCAAAGAACCAGTGATTATAGTAAAGAGTTACCAAACAATCTATCTGATGACATCACATGAGGCACACATGACATCCACCAAGTAAAGTATCTCAGCAAGGAGGGTCCCAACATCTGATAACACAATCTACCATGGCTGCAATAGCTCATGGAGATTGACCAGAGTCTTTGGCTGTCAGGGCCCATAACCTGACTGTCAAGACTGGGGTCGACGACACTGAAACCACTCAAGTCACACTAAAACAAAGAGAGAGAGAGAGAAAAGAGATAGATATATGAGAGAGAAAGAGTGAGCTGGCTGTCTGTAGCTCAAATACAGTGCAGAACTACAGTTGTACAGTGTAGAGACAAAGAGGACGAACTGAGGAACTAACTACAGTGTCTATGGTATTTATACAGAGTCCTGAGTCTTGTTCCCAATGTGGAACAATAGGTAAGAGTCACATCGATATGAGTATCCGGGTAGTATGATGTGATGGGTTCTGTGGAACCTATCATAAGACAATAACTCGGTCCGTGATTGACAGATGGTGAGATCAGATGTCCGCTCAGCTGATGATAGAAGTACATAGTGATCAAGGAATCGAGGTATTATGGGGGTTTGGTCCGGGTTAGCCTGCAATCAGGTTTTGATAAGGTTTGTTGATGAGGGGATGAAGGGGGAGGTAAAAGAATAGAGGCAGTTCGTGACATTACCCCCTCTTCAGGAGGTGCTTGCACCTGGAGCACCGATGTTAAGTGCCATATCAGTTTCCAAGGTATGTCTAAGGATTGAACAGCAGATCCAGGTTGTCTAAAAGGTGGTGATTTGTACGCACTGGGATTTTTTGCATGGAATTCGTCAATCAACTGTTATACTCCATGAAGTCCTGATGATGGTTCCCAAGAGTTTTCTGCATCCGAATAGTCCAACCACTTCACTAGGTATTCAACCCCTCGTTTATTTCGTGTTGGTCTAGAGTTCAAAATCGCTTCTACATCATATTCTTCATCGTCTGGTAAAAGTTCTGGAGGTGGTCCAGGGAAATTTGGTCCATGAGCTTTCGTTTCCCGGAATGGCATGAGAAGGGATGCATGGAAGACAGGGTGAATCTTCCAGGTCTTTGGAAGTTGTAACCGATAGTTGACCTTGCCAATTTTTTCAGTGATGATGAATGGTCCATGACGTCGATCTGATAACTTAGCTTTGGGTCTGTTCGTTTTTAGGTTCTTTCCATCCAATAATACCTTATCCCCTACTTTGAACTCTTTCCCTTCTTTGATATGATCTCCATGGTTTCTTTTCATTGACTCTGCAGCCATATCTAGGCTTGCCTGAACTTCCTTACAGATGGCTTCTAAATTCTGTAGTCGTTCTTCCACGCTTGGAACTTGTGAAATTGGGTTTACAGTGGGGAAGAGCCATGGGAGGAATCCATGAAGTAGTTCAAATGGAGATTTCCCTGTAGCAGAATGTGTGCGAGAATTATGACAGAATTCAGCATATGGTAGCCATTTAACCCAGTCATCCTGACGATAGTTACAGAATATGCAGAGGAATTGTTCCAATTCTTGGTTGAATCGTTCTGTCTCGCCGTCGGTTTGAGGGTGGTATGCAGTGCTTAGGGCTGATGTTATGCCTAGCTTTGCATAAATACCTTTCATGACTTTGCTTGCAAATTGAGGTCCACAGTCTGAGATCATTTTGTCCCAAAGTCCATATCGACGCCAAGTGTTGTCGAAGAGTAGATCTACTGTCTTGTCGCTATCAATGTCCTTTCGACAGGGGGAAATCACCACGGCCTTGGTCAGACGATCTACAGTGACATTAACGGCATTGAATCCCTGACATTCAGGTAGATCCGTGATGAAATCTGTGGTAATAGTGCCAAATGGTCGATCTGGTGTTTCATTAGGGACCAGAGGAACATGATTTGGTTGGTTAACTGTCTTTGTTAACTGGCAAGTAGCGCAACCATCCACGTAGTCTCGAACAAAAACCAACATACCGGGCCACCAGAATTCTCTGCTAATTAGTTCGTAAGTTTTGAATCGACCGGGATGTCCTGCTGTCAAGCTATCATGATGCATTTTGACTATGTCTTGTCGCAGTTTGATGTCATTGGGGATATATACTTTTCCCCGGAACAAGATCAAGCCATCTTCATAGTTCCATTCCTGTAAATTTTTTACCAATGATCGGGGTCCGTTGTGTAAAATGACATCCAACGCTTTCACTACTTCTTGATCTCGTTGTGGACATTCCCGAATTCGTTTCCGTAACTCAATGTCTCCGACAGTCGTTACTGATCCTGGTCTAGTAGCTCTTATTTGAAAGAACTTGGGATCTAACAGAACGCGATCCGAGTTGTCTCGATCTACCCCCTCTTTATGGTCTGTCCGTCTGGACAAGGGGTCACTTCGATTAGATGTACCTGGGCAGTGCAGCAATGTGAAGTCAAAACGAGTGAGGAACAATGCCCACCGAGCTTGTCGTCTACTAAGTTTCTGAGCTGTAGTGAAGTACTCCAAGTTCTTGTGATCTGTTAAGATTTCAATAGTGTGTGGGGCTCCTTTGAGGTAATGTCGCCATGACTCAAGAGCTTGGATAATGGCTAAGAGTTCTTTGTCATGGATATCGTAGTTTCATTCTGTTTCTGATAGAGATTTCGATAAATATGCTACTGGATGCCATTTCTGTTCATGGTCTTGCTGTGATAGAATTCCTCCAGTAGCATAATCTGATGCATCAACTTCGACTCGGTAAGGTTTCAAAGGATCAGGCATTAAAAGAACAGGGGATGAGGTGAACGCAACTTTTAAAGCATCAAATGCTTCTTGACTGCTATCTGTCCAGTTCCAAGGATGGTCCTTTCTTGTAAGTTCAAAGAGTGGACGAGCAACTTTCGAAAATCCTTGAATGAAGCGTCTATAGAAATTGCCAAAGCCAAGGAAGGATTGAACTTCCTTGACATTTCGAGGGGTTGGCCAGTTCGTTACTCCTGATACCTTTACTGGGTCCATGGCCAGCGTATTGTGTGAGATTATAAGGCCTAGAAATTCGATTGACTTAGCTTCAAAAGTGCATTTTTCTGGTTTGGCATATAAGTCATTGTCCATTAGTCGTTGTAATACCTGTTTCATGATGTTACGGTGTTCTTCCAGATCTTTCGTGAATATCAGGATATCGTCCATATAGATAACCACTTTGCCCAAGTCAATGAGGTCTTTAAAGAGAGTGTTCATCATCACTTGGAAGGTTGCCGGTGAGTTCACCAGTCCAAAGAACATCACTGTAGGTTCAAAAAGGCCTCGATTTGTCTTGAATGCAGCCTTCCATTCGTCTCCTTTCTTGATTCAGATATTGTTGTAACCCCAATGGAGGTCCACCTTTGAAAATACTCTAGCTCCCTTCAACTTGTCTATTAGTTCTGAAATCAACGGCAAGGGATATTCGTTTTTGATTGTCCCTTTGTTCAACTCCTGATAATCCTGTACAGGGCAAAGCTTTCCGTCTTTCTTTTTTACGAAGAAGAAGGGACTTGCCATTGGAGATTTAGAGGGTTGAATATACCCTTTAGCCAGGTTCTCATCAAGAAATGTATCAAGTTCCTTCTAGTGTTGGATTGGCTCAGCTCAGCTCCGGCTAAGCCGGTAAGCCAAGCCGATTATGAGTCAAGCCGAGCTTGTAAGATTGGAGCTGGCTTTAGATGACTCGGCTCTAGCTCATTCACGGCTCAAGCCGGAACTGATGCCTAACCATTTAAATCCATCATTTGAATTAACCGATTCCCTTGCTTGCCAAGGGCTCTACCTTTGGCCTTTTTTCCATAAACAAGTGTACAAACAAAATCAGGTCCAATATTTGAAGTCACGGATCAGGTGTTTTGATTATATAACCATGTGATGGTTCCCAATATGGAAGCTCGGTACCTTTTACTATGTCAGCTTCCTTTTATATTTTTATGGATGCGACTCTTTACATCCTAAGATGCTCATTGCACCGGTCACCAACACTCTATGCTCTAACTATTTCCCCCCCCTGGTTACATTCTCTACTTGCGTAAACATGGTTAATCATCGCAGCTAGACTGCCTGACCGCGTTTGGTCCCGTTTCTGATGTTGCTGGATATGTGGAAACAAGCAAGGGTGTGTGCTGACACAGTCGGTGCTTCTCTAGTTAATATCTCCATTGCCGAATATCTCATTCAATTCTCAAATTTGCCGAAATGTACCAACAAATTTCGGAGTCAGTCACATTTCTGGCCGAAATTGATGGAAATTTTTCCAACTGATGAAATGAAATATTGTTTTTAGTTAGACAGGGTTGTTGAATAGATTAAAATATTAAAGTACAGAATATCAAATGAGAGTCAACTTGTAATGGCTTGAGCCGGAGTGAGCCATTCTTTAATGGCTTCTTAGCCGAGCCACATTATTGGCTCGGCAAGTCAATAAGAGCCAAGCTGAAGCGAGCCAAAGCCGAGCCTGTCCAACACTAGTTCCTTCTGCTCCACCGGTGACAGAGGATAGGTTTTACAAGGTCTAGGTTTGAAATCTTCCTTGAGATCAATGGCATGATCCCATTCTCCTCGAGTTGGTAGTCGTTCGGAGGTCTGTTTATCAAAGACTTTGAGATACTTGTGATATTGGTCAGGAATTTGTTGATCGAGAGGTTTCTGATTTATTCTGTGACTGTCTTCCGCTAGTTGCTGCGATTTAGTAAAGGTTGCTCGTATAGGGATAGGAATACTGTCCTGGTCTGGCATGTTACATACTGTATCTTCTGCTGCCTTGTTTAGGAGAGTATTCATAGTTCGTTGTTCCCATTCTAGAGGTATTTGGAATGAATCATCTTCGTCCTCTGTAAAGAGGGTCGAGTTGACTGGTATCTGATAAAGAAGTCGAGGATCTGTCTTCCATCTTCGTTGTCCTGCTATCTTATATTGGGGGGCTGCTTTGTAGGTGTTCAATGGTTCCTTCCATGTTACATGGTAGTCTCGATGGTGGTCACGAGGATCATGAGTAGAATTTGATCCAGAGATTTTACTGTTGGTACGCACATTTTTCACTGGAGGATTCTTTAGTTTGCAGGTAGGGGGGCATCTTGTAAGATTCATTTGTCGTTCCTTCCAGTTAATTTCTGGGTTATGTTCGTCTAACCAATCTGTTCCAAGGATAATGTCGTGTCCTCCTATATCAGTGACATAAAAATGTGCCTGTTCTTCATGGTAGGAGTTGGAATTCTGGGAATGAATTCGGAATTTTTGAATGGTATAATGTCATACCCAGCCCATGATGTTTTCTGATCCATCTACATTTCGCACTGGGAAGGGTTTAGGGACAGGTTGTAATGTGAGATTGTTCTTTTTTGCAAAGCGCAAGTTAATAATGATTCCTTCTGCTCTGCTATCAAGAAGTGCTTCTGCATCGATTTTTCTACCGGTGATTTTTCCAATGAATTCCACATGTAACATAATTGATGGCATCTGTCTGTTCTGGGTGATTGTCGACATTCTAAGTTCAGACGGAAACATGTGCTCACATGGGGAAGTCAAAACAGAAAATCGATTGTTACAAGGTCCGGTATAGTGTACAACTCCTGATGATACTGCAGGGGAGGGTTTCAAAAATCCAAGTTTGAAGTAACATCCTTCAAGTATACAGCCGCCTGTTCCTTCTCCTCTCCTTGCAAGCTCTTTACCCTGTTGATCAGATCCGAAATCTCCTTGACCGTGTCACGGGGGGATGGAGTCTCTGTTCTCGATGCAGATGAAGTAGGAGTCTCTGAAACATTTGATGTTTCAGTAGCACGAATGGCTCGGCCTGGTTGAGCAGGCGTTCTGGGAGGTCCTTGCTGACGGGTAGGACAGTCTCGTGATAGGTGGCCAACCTGACGACAGTTGAAGCACGCCCCTTTCTTCATGAGAGCCTGTCGTTCATCTGCAGTTAACGGAGTTCAAGAGTTAGAAGGTCTAGCACCTGGTTCTGCATTATTAAATGCGTTGATGTTGGCTCCTGCCCGTCCACCTGTAGGGTTTGTGGTCCTGGTGGAACGTGGATTTCTCCATCTGGCCTTTTCTGCCCGTCTACTAAGGTACTCCTGTTGTCGTTCCATGGCCCTTTCCTTGTACCCTTCGAGTGTCTTTGGTACTGGGTAGGTATCGGAGATTCTGTCAACCAATTTAGGGTGGAGGCCCTTTTTGTAGAAATGAAGTAGGGCGGTCTCATCAAAGCCAGAGTCATCTGCGTATGTATCGAAATAAGTGTTGTACTCATCTAAGTCCATCAATTTTCCTTCCTGTTTGATGGTTTCAACAGCAGTTCGTGCTGCCACATCATAAGCCATAGGTCTAAAGTCGTCCTTGAAGCGTTTTGTGACACTTTTCAAGGTGGTCCAACATTTATTTCCTTCTGCTATATCTTCATCATCCTGGTCATTATCATATTCTGTGAGACAGGCTTCAGCCCATCTTCCACCTATATCTCCTTTGAAGAATGAGAGGAACAGAGAGACTTTATCTTCTTCTGTCATATACCTGGTTTTGTTCAAACGTAGGTAGTTGTTAAACAATGCCAACCACCGACGTGATTTACTTCGTTCTCCTGTAAAGTCCTCTGGTTTACTTCCTTGTTCTCCACTTGAACCATTGGTGTTGGTAGACATGACTGATTCTGATCGAGAGTGGTGTGATTGGGATGAATGAGTTCTGGATCGTTGTTCAGGTTCTGCCACTAATTCTTCTGGTTCAGGCTCCAATTCCTGTTCAGGTTCTAGTTCGGGTTCAGCTGCAGGTGGGGAGTGGGTGAGATCGACAACAGTAGAGGCAGACAGCTGTTGTGGTTGAGGAGTCTGAATCGGGGAAAAGGTTAATGGATTGGATGGGGCAGGGGTTGTATGTTCTTGGTGTCCTCTGATAGCTTCTTCCTGTGAATTTGCGATCGCAAGTCCCCAACTCTGATTGGGCCTTGGTGTCAACCGCAGTTCGTTATACCTGTTTGGGCAAGGGTTATATAAACAGAGAAAGAAGCTTCCAGATCCTGCTGGTAATTTGTATACATCTGTCCACTGGTCTCCGTCAAAGAGGTGAGATGCTGATGCACAGGCTAGTCGTTGGCCTGTCTGGGCTGTAGAAGCAGGAGGGGTAGCTAGTTGTGGTGAGGGTGTTACACGTCGTGGAGATGGAATTCGGGATCCAGGTTGAGAACCAGGTCTGGATCTAGATCCTGATCTGATAATTCTTTCGGGGTCTGCTACAGCAGGTACTGGGGTTCCGTATCTGCAGCCTGTTCGTTCTGAACTGGTCATACAACGAGATGACTAATTCGAAGGAAAAGGGTATAGGTCAGCAGGTCTCCTGTTTCTGTCGTAAAAGAAGAGATCTGTTGCTGCAATCACAGTCGGCAGTAGGGGTTCTGAGTCGTCAAGGTAGATAGGTCTGGTGATGCGAATGATGAATTCCTCGTTGTCCACGTCAAAGATAACTTGTAGTCGAGAATATTCAGAGAGGACTACTTCACCTGATCTCCAGGTCCAACGGTCAGTGCAAATCCAGGTGTTGTCAAAGGACCAAGGGTCAGCCTTCAAAGCAGGGATATGATCGATGTGTTGGTAGTCGGTGATCTGGGAATATGGCAATGTGTAGGGCACTCTGCGGATGATAGTACGAGCGTTTTTGAATGGTTCAAATCGAAGAATAGCCAGGGTGTCGGGTTGTGAGGTGAGTGTAAGAGAGTTCGTCCTAGTGTCAAGACTGGGGTCGACGACACTGAAACCACTCAAGTCACACTAAAACAAAGAGAGAGAGAGAGAAAAGAGATAGATATATGAGAGAGAAAGAGTGAGCTGGCTGTCTGTAGCTCAAATACAGTGCAGAACTACAGTTGTACAGTGTAGAGACAAAGAGGACGAACTGAGGAACTAACTACAGTGTCTATGGTATTTATACAGAGTCCTGAGTCTTGTTCCCAATGTGGAACAATAGGTAAGAGTCACATCGATATGAGTATCCGGGTAGTATGATGTGATGGGTTCTGTGGAACCTATCATAAGACAATAACTCGGTCCGTGATTGACAGATGGTGAGATCAGATGTCCGCTCAGCTGATGATAGAAGTACATAGTGATCAAGGAATCGAGGTATCATGGGGGTTTGGTCTGGGTTAGCCTGCAATCAGGTTTTGATAAGGTTTGTTGATGAGGGGATGAAGGGGGAGGTAAAAGAATAGAGGCAGTTCGTGACACTGACAAACAGGGTGCAGCATTACACAGGGTGAGATATTGGAGGCATACTTACTGAGAGTAACAGCAAAGACTACTTGAGAATAGAGGATGCAGAAAGACTAGACTAGATTGTCTGATCTACCAAAGTACAATTTCCACTACAGTATTTATACTGTTTGTTTAGATATAAAAGGATTGTATACTCAGATAAGAGTGTTTACTGCTACAGGACAATTGAAATCAGTATACTAAGAATTGGACCATACAAGTATGTACTGATGTACTAGGATTAGTACTAGTTCTCATACATGAGGCAAACATGAGGATAACATGAGTATCTACAAGTATAACTACCAATAGCTAAAGTATCTCTGTTATCTATGATATAGTAATGAGCGATATTAAACTGAGGTATAAGCACAGGATATTTGTTTATGTAAAATAGTCACATGCTTTAGTTAAGCTAGTTGAAAGTGTAAGACTTTCCAACAGAACACTTGTGGAATACTCTCAAAAACAAACTTAATGAGTATGACACACCACCATCTAGAGTTTGGCAGTTATGGGACAGAGCAGCAGAGAAGTGGCTAGAGATTACTGAAGAAGATTGTCAGAAGCTGACTAGAAGCATGCCTAGAAGGCTCCAAGCAGTTATCAAGGCCAAAGGAGAACATACAAAGTACTAATTCATAGTTTTGTATATGTACATATCAATGTCAAGAAGTTGTCCACATGACTTGCCATTGTAAATGACCCATACCTCAGCCAGTTTTGAACCAAACAAGACAAAACAAACACATTCACAAAGCTAAGATCAAATAGTTTTTAGCTGTGACTAAGTATTTTCTTATAAAATGTGTATGTAGCTCAGAATTTTGCAATCTCTCCAAAATGGCCAAACATGTGTGTTGAAAGCAGCATGGTTAGCACTGGTGAGCACGCAGGGGAACTCACCTTGAGTTAGTTACTTATAGGTAGCTTGTAGAGCTTGAGAGATATAAGAGTAAGAAAGATTCTGTATTTCGAGTAGCTACTACACCCAGTATTTATACTATTCTACTATAGATGAGAACTACTTACTATCTAAAGAAACAATGGGATGTTTTCCCATTGTTCTATTCTAGACACGTAGGACAATAGAAAAGTATTGTATTGTACTAACAATAAAATATGACTCGGATCTATTGTTCTATCAATAGATATGAGTCATTGTGGAGCCGACTTTGTCCAACTCATAGAGTTGAGTCATATTGCGTGTTATGACTCACTCTGACTCAATGCGTGATTAACGCTATTGGTCCAGAACATATCCGTGAATATGAGTAATTATGGTATGATTATACTGTAATTACTAAAGTACACTATTATTATTATAAGTGTCCATAAATCTAGACTTAAGGTCTAGATTCTAACTGTATAGTTTATTAAGGTTAAGTTTACACAGCATCTCGGGCCGTATAAGCCTTAACCCCTATTTCGGTTGAGAGCGTAACTTCAACAATGTGGACAATTTTTTGAGCCACTGTATCTGCAGGGAGTAACCTGAAGACACTGCATGCAAATTAAAATATCACACAAGTGGAATATTTCAATTTTTTGGATTATATTTCGAAAATATTTCATCAGTGAGATATTTTAACTTGCATGCAGATAACCTTGAGCATAGTGGTATTATCTTTTCTTCTAGTGTTTTAGTTTGATATTGTTGTGCAAATGAAAGTCAATAGGATCTTGCTAAGATTTTTAATATCTTTGGAAATTCTGAAGTGAAAGTCCAAATACTTGTATTGGACATTAATATATGGCCTTCTGATCAATAATGTCTTAAAGTGACATTGTTGATTCATCATGTTGATCTGACAAGTACTTGTGGAATTCTCTGTCAGGAACAGCTCAACTGGGGTCAGGATACCTCTCAGGCCACCACACAACAGGGTCAGAAGACAGCAAAGAAAATAGATAGTGAGTGAGTAAGCCAGTAATGGGCCTATGTCAACATAGTACTGAGACAAAGCTGAGCAGTATGGATCTAAGGGACAAAAGTGGACAGACTGGGGAACTATCTACAATGACCATCAGAATATATGAGAGCAACTGAATAGGTGAGAGTGTCCATAGAGATAGATATCAAAGAATAGAAACAAGGGAGAATCAATCAAGTTGATGGTAACAACAAAGGGAGAAGCTGATGATGTGAAGAATGGAATGGAATGATGGAAGATATCAACGAAATAATGGCAATCAGAAATGGAAATAGTAACATGGAAACAATAAGAGATCAAGACAGGGGAAATTCGTGACATTCTCTGACCTCTGACCTGTGACTTGGCCACAATCCATGGGAACTGGGTACTCAGACTTGTGAGTCAATTACTTGCGAGTTTTTAGGCAGATCAACTCACAAGTACCTGTTCACAATCCCAAATCATGAAGGTCTCTAACACCAATGAGACCATCTAAAATGTAATGACATGGTTTCAGGGATGTACTGGTATATCACTAGATCAGCTCAACCAACTAGCTAATGATGTGATACTGCAAGAATCCTTCAGCCCATCACATTTACATTTACATGGCTTTTTAGCACAGAAGGAAGCAGACCATATTGACAAGACAGGGTATCGGAAGCCATTTGATCTGAGCCAAGATTTGCCAAAAGAAGATGGTTGAATGCCAAAGGTTATCAAAATTCCCATTCTCCACTCTTGAACAACATGCCCAGAGGATGCTGCACCAACTTATTCTTTTGAATTCTACATGTGCTCACCAGTCCAGATCTTGGAGAATCTCATCAAAGACCCAACATTTCTCTCCTGGACACTTTGATCCCACAAGACTTTTTGGAACCCTTCAGATACTGTTGTAAAGATTAAATACTAACATTTTATTCCAATTATTAATATTCATTTTTCCTTTATTTACAGAAATTTATACTTGTATGTTCCTGTTCACCATTTCCTTTAACCTTACTTTCAAACCTTAACCTTAACTACGTAGTGCGCATAGCCTTATTGCTGCCTCACATCTTTACACCCTGTCTACACCTTTCTTTCATTTCCCTTTCGATCATACTTGTCCATAGCCTTTCCATAACCTTACCATAATCTTTCCCGAACATGTGTTAGTAGTGCTGTAGACCCTTAGCCCTAGTTTCGCATCACCGATTCCTGTAGTACAGTATTTAAACTCTTCATCCTGTAACCTAGTCCTCATCTTGACCTCTTGGTCTATTTGGACTAGGTATGCTTTGTATCTTCCTTACTATTCTAAATCTAACTTGGTCTATTTGGACTAGCTTGTGTCTAAGGTCTCTCGTGCTCATCTCATACTCACTTGCCCTCTCGTTATTGCCTCTTCGCAACAGATACCAGACCCCTACAGTGCATATATAGTGAATCCTATATCTCAAACCAATCACTTGCACATCAAAGAGATGCCAACAGGGCTTTAGCTGGTTCAGATCATGAGACTGTTACCATTGATGTCCATTGGTATTCAGATGGCATGCTCTTGTCAAATAACACTGGTGATGCTACCATTACTCCTGGCTATTTGCCTATTGGAAACTTTACAAAATATGAGCATCTGAAACTGAGTTCAAATTCCTTTCATCAATTTGTCTATTTTCCAGTTGTACTGTCATGGTCAAACTATGTTTCAGACCAAATGACATGAAAAGTAGCAAGGAATACACAATTAATACAACCTTTATACATGCTCCAGTTCATTTATGACATCTCTGATTTTGACTCAGAAATTTTCTAGTATTTTTCTAATATTTTTCATTTGGTTTCTTTGCTTCAAAACTTCTATGTTCAACTTTAACAGTTTCTAACCCCTATCTTGAATCCTATTATGCAACAATAGTTACTTATATCTGACATCAGGTAGACCTTGGTTCGGATAGAGGCTGGGGCTCCTGGGGTTAGTTCTATGGCATGGTCCCATGGTTGATGGGCTGGCAGTCATTCCAACTCTTCTAGAACACCTTATGGAATTCTCGGTACAATCATTTCCTCTAGTGTCTTCTTTTCCTTTCCTCTCACTGTTTCCTCTGCGATCTGCTGAGAGTATGTTACTCCTGCCATACACCAGACTTCATCCTCTAGTTCCTCTATTACTCCTTCCCTTCTCCACTCTCTTCACTGGAGAGGGGGATTCCATGAGGATCAGGGTTTGTTTGTACTTGTTTGTCTATAGCTTTGTGTAGATACAGCATAGAGTAGCACAGCAGGTGATATTACCTACAGCAATCCATCAGCTCATTCCAGGAATCCTACCACTCCATCTTGGTGATGAGAGTGTGCTTCAAACCACGAGTTCACAGTAGAAGACATGAGGAAAACATGTTGTACACCGAAAAACATGCATACACAAAGACACACATATATAACAGGGAATGAAAACAGAAAACGCATCCACACATGCATCATGAAATAAATCCAAAAGCAGACTACAAGACATTCAGGGTCATTTCATATCGAACCCAGAGTTATCAACAACACTATCCTCAGAGTCATTGTTAAGTGGCTCAGCATCACTAGAACTAAGAAACTCATTACAGGAGACAAGAGTAGTAGAACAGCCACAGGGGACACAGGAATTACAGAGAGTAGAAAGCTGGCTAGAGGAAATTGCATGGAGAAGAGGAATATTTGTACCACCGTCAACACCACCAACCAGAACCCCTACATCAAAGGCAGTAAATAAGAAGGAGCCAAGGATTAAGCCAAGCCTAGCAACAACAGTAGCACCAGAGTATGGAGGAGATATCAACAAACTGATGAGCTCGAAAGAGTTCTTGAGGAAAGCAGAGTTGTACATGAAGTTGTTGTATAAACCAGAGGAAATGGCGGGGAGTGTCAGGTTAATGTTCAAGGATGGCAGCAGGGCAGAAGAGTGGTATGAAAGTCAGAAGGGATGGGAGCAAAAAACATGGGCTAAGTTCAAGAAGTCATTCACAGCAGAGTTTCCACCAAGAACCGCAGCAACCAAGGAGAAGTTGGAATACAGGAAACAGCTGCTGGAGACAAAGCTGATGATTCGAGAGCTGGGGAAAAGAGATGAGAGCACAGGAGAGTGGGTGCACAAACAATTTGCAAGGCAAATGTACAAGCTGGCAAAAGTGGCAGGAATCGCAGAAGCCTCTTTGGACATAATGACGGTACACAACAGCTTGCCTGAAATGATAAAAGAGAAGGTGTCAGAAGAAGCACAGGATTGGAAGAAGTTCATGGAGGTGATCACAGCGGTGGATAAGAAACACATAGAGACAGAGAAGAAGAAAGAGGAGAGGATTATTGGAGTTGAAAGTCCTGGAGACACCATCCAAAGGACTAGCACAATCGCTAGCGGCAACTTCACTCGAAATGCAAGCCAAATGAAGCCAGACAACATACAGTAGAGCTAGCAATGCAGACCCATTTACAGCAACATCAGGAGGACATAGCAATTTCACAGTGTACCCAGCACGACCAACAGCAGCGATACTAAATGAGGCTCAAAAGGTCACACTTAGAAACAACATTGATGCCTACATGCAGAGGTCGAACAACATGGAAGGAGTGGAAGCATATAAAAAGGACTTGAGGGAGTTCAGTGATACACCATCAAAAATCACATTTTAGATACTATTTTTGGATGGATAAAGCACATTATCTCATGTAAAATGGATAATAAAGGACTAGAGTGAGCCCGAACTGCTAGTTAAAGTATTAAGTATTGCAGACCATTTGGTAGTAATAATGTTAAGTATGATGGATAGAGATATAGCTTATCCTGAATACTACGACAGATGTACTACCGAACCAAACGGTTTATAGTAGCAGATCCACCCTATTGAAGTTACTGAGATAACTTCAAATTCCTACTTAAACTAGTTGTGTACTTGTTACAACTCAAGGGATTTACCGACTCAGTAATCGAAGACTAAAGACCAGTAGTAGAAGTCTTGTGATAAATGTATTAGGAGGGTAAAGATTGAAATGGGATAGATCTACTGAAGAAGTGATCAGACAAAGTGTTCTAAGATCAGTACGATCACCAAGTACACTATTGAAATGGATAGACTACTATCTAAAGTACTGTTTGGTATTCCACTGAATACTACTAAAAGAGAGAGAGTATAATAACAATTAGAGTACCAAGGATAATACCTTGGACCAATACTAAAGAGAGAACTCTACCGAGACTGGTAAGAATGGCATTTGGTAGAACAGGATACAACTGGTATTAGGAGTGAAACTATAGATCAAATACTATCGATCTACAAAGGAAGTATCATCAGGCATACTAATCCATTGATTAGAACTGCACTACCAAAGAGAGAATACTATTAGGGAATAGTTGACCAAGGACTTTCGGTAGCGCCACAGTAATAAAAGAGAAAGTAAAAATATTATAGTCTGGGAGTACCGAATGTAACTGGATAATCAACATCCGACTAATTGCTCTACCGAGACTATCAGGAGTAACAACCACAGTGTAGTGGAGCATTATGATCACCCGCTACCGAGTTGAAAATGTTGAAACCAGGGGAAGTAAAAAGCTGTAGGAACCTACATTTTCCTACAAAATCTATACAATAAAATGAGCAAGAAAGGAGAAGATATACTCATAAGGGATGATTAGACTCAATACAACTACCAAACGACAATTTTGTATTATTATAATAGTATTTTAGCAGACATTCAAATATATTCTAGAATAGGTATAAAAGTAGGTAGGTTATACAGTAGAAAAGTAGTGACACATTGTATGGTACACTAGCGAGCGTCTGGAGCTTATAGCTTTGGGCCATTGTGAATATAACCCACTAGTGTAAGCTCTAAACTATAAATAAGCAAATCAAAGGTTGATCACCTCTAAAGTCAAAACATACTGTGGATATATACTGTTGTTACTGTTGAATCTGAACTGTCTGTCTGTCTGTCTGAATACTGGACTACTGCTGCAATCTGATCTTGACTGAACATCTGCATTGAATCTGAAGTACTGTTTTGAGAGAAAGTGATTGAACTTGACTTGTTTACTGTTTCTGTGATATACCTTCTGTTATAAAACCCAAAAGTCTTACAAAGTGCGTTAAACCAAAAGTGTACTTTTTCCTAAAGAACATTGTATCTGTTCACAAGCACCTCAAACAATTAAAAGTGTTTTGCTTGTTTTGGTGGGGTTCTTTCCACTAAAATAACAACTCATTATCGGAGAGAAATGGGGCAGAACAAAGTTTAACAAGAATATGGTATATCCATATGCGCCAGGAACAAAGAAGCCAGGGTCTGGAGAATGCTTTAAGTGTGGGAAAGAGTACCATGGCAGAGGAATACTGTGCAATGCAGACACAGCGATCCTGAGTCAGGAAGGACATTGGAGAGCATTTGTCCAGAGAGAGCTAGGAAGGGCAGGAACAGGAGAAGGCGTCAGAGTCAATATGGTAGGAGAAGAGAAGAGCTACAACTGGATGTTGGCTGGGTTTAACCCAGGAAATGGGGAAGGGTCAGCAGAATAGACAGTGACTGCAAGACCCAAGAAAAGGACTCTACAAACTTTGTACCTGCAAATAACAACAATGACAATGTTATTGATATGCATATAGTTCAGAGTGTTCTAAGCTGATCCAGCAAACCCTTCAAAACAGTTGTTAAACTAATAGATGAGAAAGGGCATATAACAGAATACATACCAGTGCTAGTAGACAATGGGGTAATGATAGCTGCAATAGACATGCAGGTATACCAGAAATTGAAGGAAGGAATAGGAGGATGGGGAAGGTCAATGAGGAGAATGAGAATGGCAAATGGTACAATAGTACCAGTGGACGCCAAGTGGTTGGGAACGGTTAACCTAAAAGGATTGGAAATCCCAGGTTCATTCGAGGTCTTCAACAGTGGAGGAAGTTGGGAAATACTCTTTGGAAAACCACTTTTAGAACAATTTAAAGCAACACACAAGTATGAAACCGACACAATTACTGTAACAGATGGGAAGAAATCAGAAACCATATTCAACCAAGGGCTGGGGGAGAGTAGAACCCAAGAGAAGAGTAGCAACAGTGGAGGAAGTAGAAGATGAGGAAGTAACAAGGAGAAAGGCACAAAACCAATGCAATGACTTGGAGGAAGAGCAAGCATATGAACAAAAAGCGTGTGCACCAGGTGGGGTTTCTGAGGATTCGGATGCCCCACAGGAAAGGGAAGTGCATTGGAATCAGCTACCATTCGATGGATTGGTACCCACTGATTACATTGCAGAACACGAGGTTAAGGCTCCAACCGTACTGTATATGTATAGGGCAAATCGAGTATTTATACGGATACAGTTGTTTACTATCTATTTACTGTATAAAACTATTTACTATACGATTGTCACATGTTCCTTAGTAGAGCCATGTCGTCTATGGATAATGGGAGGAGGGTTAACATCCAGAAGGCCGTTTTTGATCCAGATCTTGCTCAGAAGAGCCTCTCGGATGGTTTCGGCTTTGAGAGAGCTGCGCAGATCACTACAAATGTGCCTGGACTTTGAAAATACACGTTCCACAGACACACTGGTTGTGGGAATGGCAAGAAAATTGTGTGCCATGCGGGCCAGGGTAGGGAACTTTATGCCGTGTTCCTGGTGAAGCAAATGAATGAGGGGTCTACAGAGAGTAAAGCCGGAAATATACCTTCCACCACTGCAAAGGGCCTAATAAATTGCCAGTTCCACCTTTGAATTGAAGATACCACTTGATTTCTGCATCGAGGTCATCTTTGGTGCTACTATGAGGTGACGGGACAGTAACAGGGATGGAGAACGAGCACATCTTCTCCAAAAAACCACCTTTCTTCTCCGGTTTCCCATCGGTGGAGTCATTAACTGCGTCATCCAAAACCCCATTGACCTTTCCCTCCTCAAAATATGTGTGTGTGACATGTTGCAGAAGGGTCTCAGCCTTCTCTCTGGAGTAAACAGTACTCTCTTGGAACCATGCACTCCGAAGGTGTGGGTGAAGGACTGAACAAAGAAAGGTCTGAGATTGCAAGTGCACCATTCAAACAGATTAACATACCTGTTCCCAAGACATAGAATTGGTTCCCATCCGCAAATGCCTTGTATTTCTCCAGCTTTGACAATTCCTTTTCCACCACTATCCTAACATTTTCCGGCATGAGGAGGTTGCTTGCAACGTCTTCAAGGTGCTTTTTCATCTGCTTGTATGCCAGTAGCACAAAAGGGATAGTGGGTGTACCAGAATGAGACATGATTTTTGTGACCTCGGTGAATGGCTAGAAATGTTTGAGAATACTTGATCAATAGTATGCATAATGCGTAAGACAAACCTCCAGAATGTTGGCTATGACACCAAGCAACTCCCAGTCAGCGTCATTCAGGATAAGTTGTCATGTTTCCAGTGTTTTGAATGTCCAGGAATTGATGGCCTTTTAGGTGGATGTGAGTAGCTGTAAGCACTATGACAAATAGAAACACGTACTGCTCAAAGTTCCTGACCCCTACGAATCATGGCATGCGTGTAGTTCCACCTTGTTTTCATGTCTCTGATCACCATTAAAGCCTTCAACGATGTCTCCCAAAACTTCTGGTCACGTATATTTCAAAACAAATGACGTCGTTGCGGAGATGAGACAATCTCGGTGACAATAAAACGAAGCTGAAACCAGAAGTTCAGTGACCCGTATGAATCAGGAAGAAAGACGGAACATCATACTCGTTCTAGAGGACTCTTGTTCTTCAAACTTTTGATCACATCCTCATCAATTTTTGACTCCTCTTCTAAGCCAACACCGTCATTTTCCTGTGCCACCTCAGTCTCAAGCTCCTTCTGTTTCTTATCAGTGGATGGATCATAATGATAGGGCAAGTCCCAATGGAGGTCAAAGTAGTCAATGACGTTAGGGTCATCCACTTCTCCTAGCAAGTGCAGAATGTCCTGGCTGACAAGGTTGACTACATGAGCAATGCACCGTATTTGCATGTCCGGGCTGCATTCTATATTGTAGCGAGCAAGTAAGCAATGTGCAACAGTTTTGAAAAGAACGTCGTTGACACTAGCATTGTCGGTGGTAAGGGCTGTGAAGTGGAGACAAAGCAGGAATCAATTAAAAGGTACTGTATTAGTGGGAACGAAACACTCATTTTATCCAATCCTCCTCGTGCGCTGGCACCATCAACAGATGCTTTGCCAGCATACAGACCTTCATGCTCCTTATCATCCAGAGGCTTGAAGTCAACCACTCATTCTATCAACTTCCAGTCATCATCAATGAAGCTAGCAATGCATGCAAATGTATACACCATCTGCTTCGTGGTCCACGTATCAGTTGAATAGGCAATTTTCGACTTGACATTCTGAGCAGAACTGCAGGTGAGTACAAGCCCATAGTAGCAATGACGTTCATACCGAAAGCTCTTTAACTACCTTACCATGCAGCTCTATGAAAATTCATGCAAGCTGGTTACAAATTGTAGTGTCTGTAGGCAGTGCAAAGTTGACTTTTAGATACTGGAAGAGCAGCTTGAGGCTAGGAGCCTCTCCTGTCATCCAAGGCAAGTCCTCATCGAGAATCCAAGCAGCGAACAGTCTGAGAAATCCTCTTTCAGTCACTGTAACAGACAGATTGAGCTCCCCCTTCTTCAAATACTCTTGCATGAAGGCAGCACTTTCTGCTGTATTCAAGCGCTCCGCCGTTGTTGACTCGTTCTCTTTACTACCAGCACCTGTAGTTCCAGACGGTTTCTTCTTGCAATCCCTGTAGTGTGTTGCAAGATTGTTTAGCTTTGGCAACTTCGGTTCATCATCAAAATTTTTGTTGGAAGTTACTGTGCACTCAATGGTTCGGACACTGGTGTAACATCATGGTGAGTTGTTTGAGTGCTAGTGATATTAAGGTCGCTTATGCATTGCAGTATTTGCAGTTAAACTGCCACCGTTGCTTGTTATTATCTTTAACCGCAATTGGATCTCTGAAATGTTGCATACTGGTATTCTGAGGTCCTGTACGAGCTCCCTTGGACTTTTCAGCTTCTTCTTGGGTTTCTACACCACGTAATGCAGACCTTCCATCTGACTCATCACCGGAATCAATGTCCTCAGGATCGGATTGGGTTGCACGGCTCTTCTGCATCAGAGGATGAACACCGCAAATAAAAAACTACCATAGCTCACGTACCTTCTTTGTGTTTGCTTTCGACTTTTTGGCAGGTTGTTTCGATGTCTTGGCCAGCGCTGGTGGTTTGACAGGCACTGCTGGCTTTGAAGATGCGCTCGCCTCTTTGTGCTTGCGCTTCTGCTTCTATAAGACAAATGATCAACACCAGGTATGTAATTCATTATTTTTCAGAATAAACAACATACTAATCCTTCCCCTCTTTCAGTATCTGAGATACACTCTCGGCCAGCAGCATCGAATACCTTTTGCAGGGATGGAGGCTTGTTTCGGTGGGTTATAATCCTCGTCTGCTGTGTCATCTTCTGGAACATCCTCAATGGTGACTGTTCTCTTCTGGGTTGAGGTCATCGAGCTAACTATGCTGATAGGATTTGCACTGGTACTAACCTTGGTAAGCACTAGATGCCGAGGTAGATTGAGGTTGAATACGCACATGAGTTGTTGTATTTCTGTTACTAGCTGAGAAAACTTCGGTTCTGCTGCATCCCATAGAATGAAACCGGCATGCACCAATCGTTCCATATATTTCATTGCCAGATCCATACCGAATTCACCTCGCTGAATGTGCAAGAGCCTACCTGTGTTAGGGTCACGAACATCATTACCAAAGAGCAAGTCCATTCACTGGTTGAAGACTTGCCAGTGATCTTTCAGATCAACGGGCTCTGGAACCTTTTTGAAGACTTCAGATATCCAGCCATCTGCTGTTGCAAGAGGAATAGATGGTGGTAGCTTAGCTACTAAAGTTTTTAGCAGCCGTACTGCTGGTGCAGCACCGAGTACTGCCATGGTGGGGGACAAAATGAAAGGACTTTGTCTGGTCTAAGCTGTCCCTGCTACAATTTTTTTTGTTGAGGATCAGTAGTGCTCATATGTCCACATTTGGTTTTTGACGCATAGTGGCGTATGTCACAAAGAGTGACACTAGATAAGTAGACACAGTAGGGCAGTAATCAGGAGAGCTTCAAGAATCTAGTCCGAGATTGACAGGTTATATTGAGGCAGGAAAGCAAGTACAAGGATACACACCTAGTCCGAGATTGACAGGAGGTCAAGCTAAGGACTAGGTTTACAGGACACAAGGTTTAAATACTGTTGACTATCAATAGAGGAAGGAGGCAGCGTAGGGCAGTGTGAAGCAGTGAGAAGACCTAAGGAGTCATAGGGCAGTAACGAGGCAGTGATAGGGTAAATGAAACAACGAGGCTGCGGTAAGGCAGGGAGAAGGCAATGATGGAAGAGAAGAAGACATCAACAATAGATACAGGTCACAGCGTGTTTCAGGAAAGGTTATGGAAAGGCTATGGAAAGGTTATAGAAAGATTATGGAAAGATTATGGAAAGATAAAGAACTGGAATAGTAGTATGACAGAATGGAAGTAAGACATACAGTTAACATGAAGTGATCCCTTGGATCGATTGTCTGTGATGAAGGTAATAGCTTCAGAGTAAAACAGTAGTAAACAAGAAAAGAAATGAAAATAATATGAGTTTGTGACATTACCCCCCTCCTAAGATTCATCGTCCTCGATGATTAAGGAACACTGGGGGCATCTGGATGATCCTTGTGGAACCTAGTGATTATTCGTTTTGCATTTTGTAGGTTGGCGAAGGGTTCCCAAGAGTTATGCGCTGCATCATACCCTTTCCACTTCACCAGATATTCCAAGCGTCTCCACCTTACCCTGCTGTCTAACACCTCTTCCACCTCATACTCAGGTTCATCATCCTCCTCCAGTTCCACTGGTCCTGGTCCATCCGGTTGTTCTCCATTAACATCGTTCCCTTTCCACGGATAGAGTTTGCTGGCATGAAAAACAGGGTGAATGCGTGATAAGGAGAGAGGAAGATCCAATTTATAATTAACCCGCCCAATTTTCTGAACTGTTTCAAAAGGGCCCAGCTGTCTGTCTCCCAATTTTTCACTTGACAACTTTAGATCCAAGTCCTCGCCGCTCAACCACACTAGGTCCCCCACATTGTACTTTGGAGTTGTACCCCCTGATCCCTCCTCCATGTGCCTTTTTGCCAGGTGTAGTGCTGCTCCCACATCTTTTCGAACCTCCTTTAAAACTTCTAACCTTTCCTCCACACTCTGGTTCCCTGTCCTCCTTCCGACTGGAATGTTGAAGTATGGGAGGTAGCCATATTCGACTTCAAAAGGGGCCAGTCCATGTGCTGAGTGTGTTCTGGAGTTAATGACAAACTCAGCCATTGGTAGGTGTTCAGCCCAGTCATCTTGGCGTCTTCCTACAAACAGGCGAAGGAACTTTTCTACCTCTTGGTTAGCTCGTTCTGTTTGTCCATTTGCCTGTGGGTGGTATCCCGATGTAAGCAAGGATTTGATCCCCAGCCGCTTGAGAAGCAGTTGCATGAGCACCGCTGCAAATTGAGGTCCTCGATCCGATACAAATTGGAGGGGTAACCCGTGTAGTCGGAAAATCTCCCTATAATACAGGTCTGCCATCTCCTCCGCCGTAATGGTAGTCGTTGTTACATCCGTGCATCCGCCGGATCCGTCCGGATCCTTCATCCTTCATACAACGACTCTAACTTCGTCAACTTCGATCGGATCCGCTCCGCATCCGTTTTCTGTTACATCCTCGCTTAAACTCTCGGTCCGTTATCATCTTTATCTATCCTCATGTTTACTCCTCTCTCCTCATGTATGTTCCTATGACCCTCCTCATGTATTCCCTCTATTGTAAAAGGGTTTTCACGCGATGATGATGTACTGAGTGTTTCCCTTTATATCCTTCTTATTATCTTTTACTTACAACGTGTTTATTCGGGTCCGCTTCCGGATCCTCGTATATAAGCTCTATACTTTGTAGTATGTAGCTTAAGTCTAAAATCAACTTAGCTGGTCTCTATATTCTCTTCGTCTGACTTTGTCCGACTCCTCACTCGTCGAAGTTGTAAGTTGGTTCCGTCCAACGAACAATTAGACTTCGCATCGGATCCTTCTGGATCCGTCTTGATCAGTTCGATTCTCTCGGCTCCCTTCAATACTCCTCTCCTTTCCAAGACTTCCACCCGGTGCGGATCCGCTCCGGATCCGCGTCGCCTGGACTTAACAGTATTTTAGACTTTGACAACTTCTACGTTTAGTAGTCGACAATGTCTCAGACTCAAACTTACTACGGTCAGCAGTCCCGCACTCGTGTTCCACCTGCTGCCCCTTCTCCCATTCTCCAGAACATCTATGGCGATACTTTCGCCAATGTCAATCCTCATCGCGGTTCTCGTCGCTCTTCCGGAATTTTCTCTCTACATGCTTCGGACCTGAACATTAACTTTGGCGGTAGTGACAATCCTCCCGAAACTCTGTCCCGGACCCGTCGCACAACGGCTCCGGCAGCTCTTCCGGTCCAAGAAGAAGATGAAGAAGAAGACGATCGAGAAGACGATCCGCCTCAACCTTCCCCTAGAGGTTCTGGTGGAAATCCGCGTGAGGACTCTCCCGAGCATCCTGTACCTTCAGGAGGTGACCCCGATCCTGAGGACGACCCATCTGGTCCTCCTGGTGGTGGTCCTCCTGGCGGTGGCCCTCCTGGCGGTGGTTCTCCTGGTGGTGGTCCTCCTCCTGGCCCTCCTGGTAGTCCGCGAGGACCCGCCGGCGGCCGGCGAGAGGATCCTCCCGACTACAGCCGCGAATTCATGAATACTTTCAACCGCTTCGCAGATGTCCTCGAAAGAATCGGTTCCGGTGACAGTAAATCTAAAGTCAAGGAACCCGAACCTTTCGATGGCAACGACCCACGTAAACTTCGAACCTTTCTCGTCAATGTGCACCTTAACCTTAACGATCGTCCCAACATGTTCCGCACGGATGCGAAGAAAATCGCGTTCGTACTCTCCTATCTCACTGGTCCTGCACTTGATTGGTTCGAACCGGAAATTCTCGATCCGGATCCGGCGAATCCGCCGGCCTGGAGCGTATCCTTTCAACATTTGATCAAGGAGCTTCAGGATAACTTTGGGGTCTACGATGCGGTTGGAGATGCGGAATCTAAGCTCAGTAACCTTTACATGAAGGACAGTGATCGACTCAACAAGTATACTGTCAAGTTCAATCAGTATGCTGCGTTGGTTCATTGGGACCATGCCGCGCTTCACTACTTCTTTCGTAAAGGTCTGGCTCCGCGTCTCAAGGACGAATTGGTACATGTTGCGGAAGCGCGCACCCTCCGCGAGCTCCGAAAACAGGTATCCGAATTGGACAATCGCTACTGGCAGCGTCATTTCGAACGCGCTAGAGAGCAAAAATCGCATCCTTCTTCTGACTCTAAGTCGAAGAAGTCCAACCAATCCTCTAACACTTCCTCTTCCTCCAATAACAAATCCAACTCTTCGAACTCCTCCGGCAGATCCGTCAGCGGATCCGGCTCCGGAAAACCGCATTCCAACTCTAACTCTGGTGGTTCTAACAATTCTTCCAACAACAAGAAGCCCTACGCTGACAAGCTAGGCAAAGACGGGAAGCTTAACCAAGCTGAACGTGATCATCGCAGGAAGAATAACCTTTGCATGTTCTGCGGAGGTAATCATAAGTTGGAGGATTGCAACAAGAGGAAGAAGGCTCAGGATGCGCGAGGACGCGCTGCATCCGCTTCAAAGGACGATACTTCCAGTTCCGCTAAGGAGCCGGAAAAATAGTCCGCAACTCTGATGCCTCGGCGCGAGATTGGAGTTGCGTTGACCAGTATCGTGCCACTACCGAGGTTACCCTCAACGCAGCCGCTCTTTCCTTACGATCGCTTACGATACCGCTTACTACGCACGTACACGGATCCGACATACCTTTATCATTTTCTGCTTTATTGGACTCTGGCTCTTCTGATTGCTTTCACTACCCCTAGGCCTTTATTTCTAGTGCAAAAAAGTTAAAGATAAAGTATATGTTTGTGGTTTAAGATTCATTCAATTTTCCAAGCACAAAAAGTAAATGTTTGCCACTCAAAAAGTATTTACTTTGCCACTCAAGATTGTTTAACTTTCTTGTGCCACAAATACAAAGGTTTGCCACTCAAGAAACTTTAACTTTCTCAAATGACAAAGAGTTGATTTGTTGTACAAGAAAGTAAATTAGAACAAAGGGGTTGCCATGGCAATGGCAAGAAAGTTAAATAATCTTGAGTGGCAAATCAATCCTTTGTCATTTGAGAAAAATAAGCTTTATTGAGTGGCAAACCTGAATGTTTGTGGCACAAGAAACTTAAACAATCTTGAGTGGCAAAGTAAACATTTTTTGAGTGGCAAATATATACTTTTTGTGCTCAAGAAATTGAATAGATCTTAAACTACAAACATATGCTTTATCTTTAACTTTTTTGCACTGGAAATAAAGACCTAGGGGTAGTGTTTATTGATTCTTCTTTTGTTACCAAGTATAAAATCCCTACCATTGCAGTTCCTCCTGTAAAATTACGCCTATTAGATGGTTCCGTATCTTCCGTTATTACGAAAATTGTGTCATTACCTATCTCTTTCTCGTCCGGAGAACTCTTTACTTTTGACTTTTACGTCACTTCTTTAGATTCTACTTGCGAAGCCGTTCTCGGATACTCATTCCTTTCCCTCTACAACCCGTTGGTTGACTGGACCAAAGGAAATATTACATTCCGTGACACTAACCTCGTAGTTTCTCCACAGTCGACTCTACCTTCGGATCCGGCGTTTCCGGTCCAAGGTATCTCTCACTCGGATCCGACATCGGATCATTCCGCGACCGCTGTCGCTTCTCCATCACCCTCTCCTTTCAAACCTCGCACTCGTTCTCGGACCCGACACAACAAATTCCCTATCGAACCTATCTACACTTATCCTACTGTCACACAAATGGCAGCTCAACTCGACAAGAGCCATATTGCGGTCATCGGCGCAGCCGCTTTCATCCGCTGCTGTAAAGAAGCTAAACAAGACCCGCTGGTACTCATGCCTCGGTCCGCATCCGAGGTTACTGGAAAGTCTTCATCGCTATCTTCCAATGTTCCTCCAGAACTAGCTGATTTCGCTGATGTTTTTGACGAAGGATTATCAGATCAACTCGCACCCCATAGGCCGTATGATCTCAAAATCGAACTGGAAGAAGGCAAATCGCCTCCGATCAGACGCGTTTATCCCGTATCCGACTCGGAACTAGGCGCCCTCCGAAAGTTCATAGAGGAACACTTACGCATTGGATTTATACAACCATCTTCTTCTCCTCACGCAGCCCCTGTCCTTTTCGTCTGCAAAAAGAACGGAGATTTACGTCTCTGTGTCGACTTCCGCGGATTGAACAAGATCACCAAAAAGGATCGCTATCCTCTTCCACTCATTTCCGAACTCCTCGACACTCCTCGCTGTGCAAAAATATACACCAAGCTCGACCTTCGCCACACTTACCATCTGGTCCGCATCGCGGAAGGTGACGAATGGAAAACAGCCTTTCGGACCCGATACAGATCCTTCGAATGGAAAGTAATGCCTTTCGGATTAACTAACGCACCCGCCGCTTTTCAGCGCTTCATCAACGACGTCTTTTCAGATCTCTTGGACGTTACGGTAATTGTCTACCTGGATGATGTTCTAATCTTCTCAGACAATCCCGACGACCACAAGGAGCACGTCCGTGAAGTCTTCCGACGGCTCCGCGCGCATGGGTTATTCGTAAATCCGGACAAGTGCGAATTCTCTACGGACACGGTGGAGTACTTGGGGTACATTCTCTCACCTGAAGGGCTCAAAATGTCGAAGGATAAGGTCAAAACGATTTTGGAATGGCCGGTACCTCGGAAGGTCAAGGACATCCAATCCTTCCTTGGCTTCTGTAATTTCTACAGACGCTTCATTTACAACTACTCCGATATCGTCGTTCCGCTTACGCGCCTCACGCGCAAGCATATCGAATGGAAATGGACTAAGGCCTGTGATGAATCTTTTAATTATCTTCGCGAATGCTTCACTAAAGCACCTATTCTTGCTCATTGGGAGCCAGGAAAACAGATTATTGTCGAAACCGACGCATCCGATTACGCTATCGCAGCTATCCTTTCCCTCCAGTTCGACTCCGGCGAAATTCATCTGATCGCGTTCCACTCTCGGACGCTCCGCGGAGCCGAGTTGAACTACGACACCCACGATAAAGAACTTCTAGCCATCTTCGAAGCCTTCACTGTCTGGCGACATTACCTGGAAGGTTCACCCAAGCCAATCGACGTGGTGACCGACCATAAACACCAGAGCCCGTATTACATTTGTAAATGTACCTGGGAAAATGCGCTAACGACATTTGCAATTGTGCGGGGCTGACCGCTTATGAGCTTTTCGGCCACTCTGGCCAGAAACAAAGGCTACCGGCATTAGCGGCATGAACTTTATGAACTGACATAAGCTCTTGCACTCACGGCAAGCCCGGCACCTCATTTTAAAGAGTCAAAAGCGCACATTTACAAATGTCCAAAAGGGCATAAGATAATAGATTAGATAAAGATAAGATAAGAGTATTGGGTACTGCCAGATGCGCATTTTTCGGCTGATCTCAGATCTGCAATCCATTTTTGGATAGCAGCTGTGGCTGAGGAGAAAAATGCAAAAAACGCGCCAGGAGCCGGCGATAAAATTTGAGAAAGTGGGTATATAGGGGTAAATTGGGTCAGGGAATTCAAATATCCAATCAGATTTTGCATATTCACAATGGTTCTTGAGATATTCTCAGATAATCACTGAAAAATAGCAAAATTTGCTCCTGGGAGCATATCTGTAGCTCTAAAAATGTGGGAAAGAGGGAAAATAGTAGAATGTGATATTTAAAATAGATATCATTTAATTCTTGCACTGATTACAGCATATAAATCAAAGCAATCAAATAATGGTCATGTAAAAGCACAGAATATTTTCCTAATATCTTATATATCAATCCTTTGATGCACATGAAATAAAACTAGGTGGAATAGTAGAATGTGGTATTTAAAGTAGATATCATTTAATTGCTGCACTGGTTACAACATATAAGTGAAAGGAATCAAATAATAGTCATGTAAAAGCACAGAATATTTCCCTGGTATCCTATATATTGATCTTTTGATGCAAATTAAAGTGTACAGAATTATTTGATGGAACATGAATTATTAATTTAATAGCTGCATAGTGTTAACAGCTCAGGTATCAATATGTACAAGCACAGAATACTAACTCTAAAACACAAAGTGTGAAACAGGGTTATCACACTATCTGAGCCATTATTAACAGCTGTACAATATTCAGTGAGAAGCAGGTGCTATAATTGCAATCATGCCACAAACAAAGCAAAATTTTTAATGACTAGAAAGATGGGTTTTTTTCATTTGTTACTGGAAATTTTTGTATTTTTATTCAGACTAACAGCTTACTACCCAGACATGGTCTGACAAAAAAACATCTCTGTAAAATTGTATTGGGTTACTGAATATATTATCTACCTAAATAATGGGTCTGGACTAGTGACCATTCAGCACTTCATAGATGCTAAAACCTACATTAGATGCAATGCAGATGACTGATTTGTATAATCTTAAGAGGTAATATTCTACATTATTACAAGTTTATAAGGGTATAGCATTCATAGCTTTCCTATATTATATGTCTTTTATGGGAGCTTGGCAAACAGATGTATAGGTAGATATATATTTATGACTCATTGCACTCTCTAGATTAATGAGTTTAGTGAGAAACCTTGAATCCTATTATTTATTTCATTGATATGAACTGAAGAAAGTTGCATATATACAGAAGCAACCTGGATCAGTTTTTATATGTTCATATGATACCAAAACCCTACTGTTTAGGTTGAGTGCATCCATGGAGAACTGTAATATCTTTAGTGATTTCTGTTTGATTGCACATATTACACAGTTGTACTTTAGGTACTTTAAGTCTAACAGGGGCCAGTTGTTTGGAGAATGTGCATAAAATATCCACAAGCTCTCATTGTAATTCAATTACTTTAATGTTAATTGATTCAATGATTTTACAACATTCATAGTGAGATACTATATACTTTGTGTTCTTATTAGCTCTCTTGTTAATGAAACCTCTGAATGTTAAAACAGCAATAGTTATAATCATATGTGGTGTATGGAAATGCTTATCTCAATATATGATTCTTTTACATTTGGATCTTTTACTATTACCTGACTTGTGAGACCTATTTAAACCTTGATTCATGTAAATATTTTATGATCTTATATCCCTATCTCTTAAATAATTGCTGATACAATAACCCTATTGAAACACCAAAAAATCTTTCATTTCTGCACACTCAGGGACATTTTTCATGGTCTAAAGCTGACTCAATATCTTATGCTTTTACATCTGTATCTTACTTGAGCTCTTAAGAGTATGCCAATGTTAATTAGACATTCATATCCATCAAAAAATGAATATAGGATGTCAGGGAAATATTCTGTGCTTTTACATGACCATTATTTGATTCCTTTGATTTATATGTTGTAACCAGTGTACCAGTTCAATGATATCTATTTTAAATATCACATTCTACTATTCCACCCCTTTCCCACATTTTTAGAGCTACAGATATGCTCCCAGGAGCAAATTTTGCTATTTTTCAGTGATATTTCAACAATATCTCAAGAACCATTGCAGATATGCAAAATCCGATTTCATTTTCGGATTCCCCGACCCAATTTACCCCTATACACCTATTTTTACAATTTTCATTGCCGGCTCCCGGAGAGTTTTTTGTGTTTTTCTCCTTAGCCACAGCTGCTATCCAAAAATGGATTGCAGATCTGAGATCAGCCGAAAAATGCGCACCTGGCAGCACCCAATAATCTTATCTTATCTGTATCTAATCCATTTTATCTATGCACTCTTGAACATTTATAAATGTTGTTTTTGACTCTTTAAAATGTTGTGCCGGGTTTGCCATGAGTATAACAGCTTATGTCAGTATATAAAATTCATGCCGCTGATGCCGCTGGCCTTAGTTTTCGGCTTGAGTGGCCAAAAACCTTATAGGCGATCAGCCCCGCAGAATTGCAAATGTCGTTAACGCATTTTGCCAGGTACATTTGTAAATGTTTTACGATATCAGCTGCCATAAAAACCTTGAGTATTTTTCTACGACCAAAGTACTCACGCGCCGACAGGTCCGATGGTCCAAATATCTTTGCGCATTCAACCTGATCATTAGGTTCCGGCCCGGAAAGCTCGGAGCCAAACCGGACGCGCTTACTAGACGATGGGACGTCTATCCAAAAGAGGGGGATAGTGGCTACGCCATGGCTAATCCTCAGAACTATAGACCTGTGTTCACTCAAGAACAACTTTCCACTTCACTCAGAGCCACGTTCCTTGAAGCACCGACACTCCGTGCCAGTATCATCATGAACATCGACAACCTTCACGCATCCATTCACACTTCGTACGCATCCGATCCAGATGCATCCGCTGGCATCGAACTCGCCAAAGGATCTTCGGATTCGCGATGGACCATCGATGATTCTGGTTTACTTCGTCTTGACGGACGTATTTACGTTCCTAACGCTTCAGACTTACGGCTCCAGGTCTTACGTTATCATCATGATCACCCCCTTGCAGGACATTTCGGACAGAACCGAACGCTCGAGATTATCCGACGCCATTATACTTGGCCTCAGATCCGAGAGTTCGTCCGAGATTATGTTCAGTCTTGCACCACTTGTGGACGTAACAAGCCTCGCCGGCACCGACCATTCGGTTTACTCAAACCGCTACCGGTTCCGACGTGTCCGTGGGATTCGATTTCCATGGATTTTATCAAACAGCTTCCTACGTCCGACGGATATACTTCCATCCTGGTGGTTATCGATCGTGCTTCGAAACAAGCAATTTTCATTCCTACCCATGACACTATTACTTCCGAACAGCTTGCAGATCTTTTTGTACTTCATGTCTTCTCTAAGCATGGAATTCCTTCGCACGTCACCTCCGACCGAGGATCTGAATTCGTCTCTCAATTCTTCCGAGCTCTAGGCAAAGCGTTGGAAATGGAACTTCACTTCACTTCCGGCTACCATCCGGAAGCGGACGGACAGACTGAACGAGCGAATCAGACCTTGGAACAGTACATCCGCATCTACTGCTCCTATCAACAAGACAATTGGTCTAAGCTTCTCCCTATTGCTGAGTTCGCTTATAACAACGCTCCGAACGCATCCACAGGAATCTCTCCTTTCTTTGCCAACAAAGGTTACCACCCTAACTTCAGCATCCATCCGGATTACGATCTCGCATCCGAACGGGCGCGACATTTCGTGGTCAACCTTGAAGAACTCCATACTTTCCTACGTGAAGAAATCGCACTCGCCCAGACTCGTTACAAGTTTCAAGCTGATAAACGTCGCTTGGACGCACCCGAATTTCCGATCGGATCCGAAGTTTTCCTCTCAGCCAAACACATTCGCTCCACTAGACCGACTCCCAAGTTTTCTGAAAAGTATCTTGGCCCTTTCAAAGTCATCGCCCGTCCCAGTTCACTTTCATACACCCTACAACTTCCAGACTACCTTCGCGCTGTTCATCCAGTTTTCCATGTCTCTCAACTCGAACCATTCCATCCAAGCTCGATTCCGAATCGCACATCGGATCCGCCGCCTCCGGTCGAGGTCGACGGTGAAGTTGAGTATGAGATCGCAGAAATTTTGGACTCTAAGGTTGACAGACGCAGGCGCAAGTGTCCGCTGTTGTACTATGTGCAGTGGCTTGGATACGAAGGGACCGACGAAGAATTTAGTTGGGTCTTGGCTGACGAATTGACTGCAGATGATTACATTGCTAACTTCCATGCAAAGTATCCTGACAAGCCGGGTCCGCTTTCAAAGCTCATTTAGCGGATCCGCCTCAGATCGAAGAATTTCAACTTATCTTTTCACTCATCTTATTCGGATCCGCTCCGGATCCTTTTCGACTCTTACTTTTCACACTTTGAAGAAAGCGACAAGAAAAAAATAAATATTTCAAGCCCATTCAGGGCGACATGCAAGGTTGTACAAAAATTTATATACAAAATTTATTTTTTTGGCGCGGCGCCGAGGAGCGGACGGAGGACTTCAACTCTCCTTTTCACCCTCTTCCTCTCCGCCTTCTGCATCCGCTTCCGCCGGATCCGCGGCCCTTTTCTCCTCCTTCTCCACCTCTTCCTCTTCCACTTCCTTCGCCTCCAGGTCGAAGAACCCCTCGGGTCCGCCCTTCCGACCGTCATCCTCATCCTCATCACTCTCACTACTCTCCGAATCCGACGCATCCGCTCGGATCTCCTCCAACACCTGCAGAATCTTGTTCTGCCCACTCAACACCTTTCCCAACTTCTTTTCCACCCTATCCACCTTCACATCCAACCTCACCACCTCATTCCTCACCTCATCCAACTTATTCCCCAACCAAGTCTCACCATCCCACAAATCCTGCCCACAGTTTTCCAACTCCTGCATCCTTCCCTTCAGCTCCTCCAAGGACGCGCTGACGCTTCCGAAGAAGAGGTTGCGGGCATACGCCTCGTCCGCCTCTTCCACAGTCGCATCGGACCGGATCCGCTTGCTTCGCCCAGGTCCTGCAAAGCTGCAGTGCTGTCGAGCACCGCGGCACTGTTGGCACGCAAGGGCCCCGGACACCGTCTGCGCATGGCATTCAAGCCCGCGCTCTTCGCATCGCTCGCACTTTTCCTAGGGAAAAAGTTAGAAGAAAAGAAACAAACAACAAATAAAAGAACGCACCGGTGGACTCGGTTCCCTCGCCCTTTTCTTTCCCTTGGGCGCCCTCAAATCAACAAATGCCCTGTTCTTGGGCGCGTCCGCTCCGGCTCCGCTCGCCTCCGGATGTCTCTTCTTCTCCCTTTCCTCTCGGTCCTGCCTCCAGGTTTCCTTCCACTTCTCCTTCCACTCCTCCAGCCTTTCGTCCATCTCCGCAACCATCTCGTCGTACTCCTGCATCTCCTTGTCCCACGTATCCTTGAGGACCGCATATGTATCCATTGCTGTAAAACAAAGCATTAGTGAGGATACTAAACGCAGCCGAACAAATACTCACCGTCCAAATTTTTCTTGAGGATGCGCCTCCGCTCCGGGGCAGACGCGTTCTTGGGGATCTCCTCGTCGATCAGTTCGTCCGGTTCGGCGCCCGGATTTTTGATTTGGCGGACGAGCCGCTCACGCTTCGATGCGACCTGCTCCGCTGGCGGGTCTGGGGTAGGGGTCCGAGCTCGACGAGGAGCCGGACGCTTGCCCTTGTTGTTGCTGGCAGGAGTAGAGGAAGTAGAGGACGACATTGGAGACGAGATTTTTGAAGTCCAACTTGCGAGACCGCATCCGCTTTTATAGGTCTTATTTTTGGTGCACAGACCAAGACGGCTATTTGTCTCTGTTTTCTGATTGTGGACAGTCCACGGGGTGGATTACTTAATCTGGTTTGATCTAGGCTCTCGAGGGCTCGAGCCTAAGAGGGGGATACTGTTACATCCGCGCATCCGCCGGATCCGTCCGGATCCTTCATCCTTCATACAACGACTCTAACTTCGTCAACTTCGATCGGATCCGCTCCGCATCCGTTTTCTGTTACATCCTCGCTTAAACTCTCGGTCCGTTATCATCTTTATCTATCCTCATGTTTACTCCTCTCTCCTCATGTATGTTCCTATGACCCTCCTCATGTATTCCCTCTATTGTAAAAGGGTTTTCACGCGATGATGATGTACTGAGCGTTTCCCTTTATATCCTTCTTATTATCTTTTACTTACAACGTGTTTATTCGGGTCCGCTTCCGGATCCTCGTATATAAGCTCTATACTTTGTAGTATGTAGCTTAAGTCTAAAATCAACTTAGCTGGTCTCTATATTCTCTTCGTCTGACTTTGTCCGACTCCTCACTCGTCGAAGTTGTAAGTTGGTTCCGTCCAACGAACAATTAGACTTCGCATCGGATCCTTCCGGATCCATCTTGATCAGTTCGATTCTCTCGGCTCCCTTCAATACTCCTCTCCTTTCCAAGACTTCCACCCGGTGCGGATCCGCTCCGGATCCGCGTCGCCTGGACTTAACAGTCGTACAGGATAGTGTGTGAATTTGTTTCCCATAATGATCAACACATACCAGGATAGCATCATAACCGTTAGATTCTGGTAATTGCGTGATCAGGTCAACTCCCGCTGTCTCCCATGGGCCTTCCGGTACTTCCAATGGCTGCAATGCTGTTTTTGGGTGTCGTTGGAGTTTCTTTTGTGTGCAGGTGTCGCATCCCTCCACATATTTTTCTACAAAAGATCGCATGGTAGGCCACCAATAATAAGAACTGACCAGATTATATGTAGCATGTTTCCCTCCATGCCCAGCTGTCTTCTCATCATGGCACTGCATCAAGACCTTCTTCCTAAGGTCTTGATTTGGCGGCACATAAACCTTGCCCCTTCGGTAAATCAGCCCCTCGTCCTCTTCCCATTCAGTGATCCCATTTGCCAACCTCTTCAAACCTCCTTTCTTCAGCTCTTTTAGTCCTTCTATCACTTCCGCTTCTCGCTGGGACTCCCTTCGAATTTCCAGTTCCAACGGATTGCTGAAGGTGGTTGCGGCTATGGTGGCAAAGTGTTCGGGATTCAAGACTGTTTGTTTCCGGTTGTCTTCTTGATCAGATCGCTGATGGTGTGGCATTTGTGATAAGAGATCAGCTATAATGTGTCGTTTGCCAGGTCTGTGCACCAGTTTAAAATGAAAGTTTGATAACCGTAGGGCCCATCGGGCTTGTCTTCGGCTCAAGTCTTGGGCAGTTCTCCAGTAGCGCAGGTTGTCGTGATCTGTTACAATGTCAAAGGGGTCCGGTAATCCTTCCAAGTAGTGTCTCCAGTCTCGGAGGGCCTCTACAATTGCCAACATCTCTCTGTCATGGATTTCATAATTACGTTGATTCTCGTCCATTGAAGAAGATCAGTATGCAATAGGATGCCATTCTCCATCTTCCAACTTCTGTGATAGCACTCCTCCCGTTGCATATCCCGAGGCATCCACCTCAATCCGAGTGGGGCGATCTGGTTTCCAAAGAGTCAGGATAGGTTCTGCTAGAAAACAATGTCGAAGCCGGTCAAAGGCTCGCTGTTGAGCCTTTTTCCATTCAAATGGTACTCCCTTTTTTGTTAAGTCATTCAGGGGCCTTGCTATCTGTGAGAAACTTTTAATGAAGCGACGATAGAAGTTGGCAAATCCCAGAAATCCTCGGACTTCTCGTAAATTGGTGGGAGTTGGCCAATCTTTTACTGCTGCCACCTTGGCTGGATCCATTTTCACCCGTCCATTCCCAATGATCATCCCCAGGTATTCAATCTCTTCCTCCTCGAATTCACATTTCTCTGGTCGCAGGTACAGGTCATACTCCTTTAGCCTTTGCAACACTTCTCAAACTATCCTCCGGTGTTCTTCCAAGCCTTTGGTGAAGATAAGAATGTCGTCCAAATAAACTGACACCTTTCCTTCGGCAATCAGATCAGCGAAGATGGTATCCATCAGAGATTGAAATGTGGCAGGTGAATTGGTTAGACCAAAGAACATGACATTTGGTTCAAAAAGTCCTCAGTTCGTGGCAAAAGCGGCTTTCCACTCGTCCCCTTTCCGGATTCGTACGTTGTTATACCCCCATCGAACGTCAAATTTAGTGAAGATCCTGGCTTCCTGGAGTTTTCCAATGATGTCCTGTACGAGTGACAAGGGGTATCTGTTCCAAATGGTGAACTCATTCAGTTTCCGGTAGTCCTGCACAAAGTGTAGTTTCCCATCTTTCTTTTTAATAAAGAAAACTGGGGAGGCGATAGGGGACTTGGAGGGTTGGATGTACCCTTTGCGGAGGTTTTCTTCCAGGAAGCGTTCCAGTTCTTGTTGTTTGTTTAGAGACATTGGGTAAACCTTGGTGCAAATGGTAGCTGGGGCATTAGGTGTTAATTCTATTGCATGATCCCAGGGTTGTTGGTTTGGAAGCCGCTCTGACTCCTCCTCTGAAAATACCTTTTTGAAGTCTCGGTATTCCGCTGGTACTGTCTGTTCGAAGCTCTTCTTCTCCTTCTTCCCATGTTCTTTCTCTGCAATTTGTTGGGAATAAGTGAATCCAGCGGCACACCATACCTCATCCTCTAGTTCTTCCACAACCCCTTCCCTTTTCCAGTGTCTTCCGAGCTTTCGGTTGGCATTAAACCTTATTGGGGCAGTTTGTTCTAGACCTTCCTCTTCTTCTAGCTTTGCCTCATTTACCTCCTCAACCCTTGGTTCCAGAATCTGCAACCGACCTATGTTCCAATCAATCATGGGGTTGAGCTTCTTTAACCAGGGTAGTCCCAGGATTATACCCTCTGATCTGATGTCTGTGATGAGAAAATCTGTCCATTCCGCGTATCCATCCACCTGTAGCTTTACTCGGACACACTTCTCAATTTTCCCTGCTCGATTTTCTGTCCTGTCAATGTTCCGCACTTTAATTGCTTTCTTCAGGGAGAAGGTAGGGATGCTGTTTTCCTTTGCGAATCCTAGATCCATAAAAAGAGCAGTTGCTCCACTGTCTATCATTGCTGCAGTTTTGATTTCATCCGAATTTCTTCCTTGTATTGTGATTGGCACATGAAAGTGGGCATCATCAGCTTTTATTGTATAAATAGTACTGAGGTTACATGTGGTAATGGAGTCGTACAAGGAAGGGAATACGTGTATATTGAAATCGTTCGTAGTTGTTGACGTCGGGGTTGCAGCTTTCCTCGGTGTCTTCTTCAAAAATCCTCCTGTTTCTGGAGGATTGCAGCTAGGATCTTGTTCTGTTCAGCCATAGCATTGTGGAATCCTTGGAGTTCATCAGAGAGATTGGGAGTGGAACTGGCAGCGATGCTAGGGGATGGGGTAATATTTGAGGCTGGGGTTTCATCGTCAAATAGAGAGAAGGGGGTGTTAGCTGCTACTCGTTGAGCTGTCCCTCCTCCTCCTCCTCTTCTAGCCCGATTGCCTCTCCCCTGTTCTACCCCTAGGAATTTATCTTAACAAACCCTCTCTACATGTCCCGTTCTGGCGCAGTAACGGCATTTCTCAGTTTTCCAACTACATGTGCTTTTGATATGGTCATCCGATCCACATCCAAAGCATCGTCCCTTCATCTTCTGCAGGAAGTCGTCTCGAGTTTTGCCGTTACCTCCGGTCCGAGTGGCATCTATGTCCATGGCGTTTGGATCGGAGGATCTAAAATTTGGGGTAGTATTGAAGGTGGGATTGTGAAGAGCCAATTCAATGGTACAGGCACGGTTGACTGCTTCTGCTAAGCTCTTGGCCTTTCCTTGTCCCAACTCAATGGAAATCATATGGAGTCGAATACCACCATTGAGCCCATTGCAAAACCTTTCCATCAGATCTGCATCAGAAAAACCGGTTCTTCCTCCCACATTCTGAAATTCCTGTGCATAGTGGGCAACTGACTGTTTTCCCTGTTTCATCCCTTTGATCTTTCTTCTCGCTTCTGCTTCTTCATCTACTGACCCAAACCGAGTTTTGAACTCTTTCTCAAACTGTGCCCATTTCCCATCAAACAGGAATGGCTGTGTCGAATTTGGCTCGTGGGATTTTACGATTAGATTGGCATGTCTAGCTGCCCAGTCAGCAGCCTCGCCTTGCATGAATGAGAGAGCGGAAGTGATGGTTTTCTCTTCCGTACTGAGATCACTTTGGCTTGCTGCCCAGATTTTGAAGAGGGACAGGAAACGACGGACATCATTGGCTTTCCCTGTAAAGGGGTCTGGTTTGGACGTGCTTGTCTTATCTGGTTTCGGTTGTCCCAAGGTTTCGATAAGCCTTGTCATCTGAGCCTGCATATCTTGTTGATGCTGGGCCATCTGCTGCACCAGGGATCCAAGGTTATTATCAGTCATTTCTGTGTCAGATTCTGAGTGGTGTGATGGTGTAGGAGATGGGGACGGTTCAGGAGACAGGGACAGTGCAGGAGATGGGGACGGTGCAGGAGATGGAACTGTCTGAGCAAAGTCTTCAGGTGGCAGTGGTGGGGGCTGTAGTACTGGGGTAGCAGATGGTGACAGAGTGGCTTCTACTCGAGGGAAATGAGCAGGTAACGGTTTGATTCGATGGGTTCGCCCTTCAAGCTCTAGAGATGAGACGGATGCGATAGAGAGGGAGGCAGATGGACAGTTATTTCGGATGCACTTAAAGAACTCGTTGTCCCAAAAGTGAACGTGACACTGGCGGGTTACGTCGAAGCCATGTGGAAGACCTCTACAGTCACTAGTGTTTCCAGAGAACGACGTTTTGACAGTGGTAGGGACGATCTAGACGGAGATCGTCAGTACCTGCAGTAGTTAGCTTGACCTAATGTCACAAAGAGCGACACTAGATAAGTAGACACAGTAGGGCAGTAATCAGGAGAGCTTCAAGAATCTAGTCCGAGATTGACAGGTTATATTGAGGCAGGAAAGCAAGTACAAGGATACACACCTAGTCCGAGATTGACAGGAGGTCAAGCTAAGGACTAGGTTTACAGGACACAAGGTTTAAATACTGTTGACTATCAATAGAGGAAGGAGGCAGCGTAGGGCAGTGTGAAGCAGTGAGAAGACCTAAGGAGTCATAGGGCAGTAACGAGGCAGTGATAGGGTAAATGAAACAACGAGGCTGCGGTAAGGCAGGGAGAAGGCAATGATGGAAGAGAAGAAGACATCAACAATAGATACAGGTCACAGCGTGTTTCAGGAAAGGTTATGGAAAGGCTATGGAAAGGTTATGGAAAGATTATGGAAAGATTATGGAAAGATAAAGAACTGGAATAGTTGTATGACAGAATGGAAGTAGGACATACAGTTAACATGAAGTGATCCCTTGGATCGATTGTCTGTGATGAAGGTAATAGCTTCAGAGTAAAACAGTAGTAAACAAGAAAAGAAATGAAAATAATACGAGTTCGTGACAGCGTAGTGGTATAATACTTAGACACGCAACTTTGAGCACGCACATTCTGGGCCCTTGGGCATAAGTAGGTCACGAACTGTGTAAACCATATAGACTGTATAACTACTGTATGTTTAATTCTCCTGTCCAGGGCCTATACATATACATATATGTAAACAGTTTATACAGTATATATACGGTAAATAGATAGTACGGTTGGAGCCTTACACGAGGTGAACATGAGCAAAAAAGAACCACGAGAATCAAGATACTCAATTGTATTCGAGTTACCCAAAGAATACAAAGCAAGGCGAAGAAAGAAAGACAAGAGACTACAGAAGAAGCTGGAAAGAGAAGGAAACAAAAAAGCAAGGGAATATTGGAAGAAAACATGGAAAGGGAAAGCAAGTAGCAAGTATTATAGATGGGCCAGCAGAAACAAACAGGGAAGGATAAAGAAAGACATAGAAGAGAGGAGAAGAAGAATAGAGGAAGTGAAAAAGACAGAGAAGGTGAAACACTGAAGAAAGAAGACTGCAAATAACATAAAGCATGCAAACTCACCAGGGGGAAGTCACACAACCTCCGCCAGGGGAGTCCTTGCAAAAACAGCTCAATATGACCAAAAAAGTGCTGACAGCAAGAATGATACAGATCAAATGCCTGAAGTATTGATGGTGGAACCAATGGAAATGTTGAACCAACCATATGGTACAGATATACTGCCGGAAGTGCTAGACAATGAAGGACCAACAAACCTGTTTACAAGGAATCAAGGACCAGAAGGCGCATTCCAAGAAGCAAGAGTAAAGGAAATTCTGAGGCTGGTAAGGATAGGAAACAGGCTGAGCACAGAAGAAAAGCAGAAAGTAGAAGAACTGTTAAGAGAGTATGCAGACATATTTGTGCTATTGGTCAGTGAAGTCAGAGCAGTAGAAGGGGTCACACACCATCTAAATGTGCTGGAAGGAGTGCAAATGAGGAAGAAGGTCGCACAATTTTGTGTATGGGAAGATAGATGAACTTCTAGAAGCAGGGATCATCGAAAAGTGCAGGCTGGAAGAAGTAAAATGCGTCTCACCAACAACATTGGCAAAGAAAGCACATGACGGAGGAGGGTTGACATTGGAGGAACTGCAGCATAGAGTAAACGACCAATGTGCACAGTGGGGATTACCGCCAGTACATGAAGAGCTACCCCCAAGACCCGAACCAGAGAACAAAGAAGTAGACAAACCCAGTAAACCACAGAAGTGGAGGATATGTCAAAACTTCACCAAGGTCAACAAATACACTGAAATCATCCATGCCCCAAGGAGACATACGAGCCAAGCAGCAAACACTAAGTGGACATTGCTAGTTATCACTGTTTGACTTTGCAGGATTCTCACTGGGTGCGAGTCAATATATTTCTTTGTGAAATATTTTAAAAATATGCTGAAGATAATCTGGTAGGAAATAAAATAAAACACCATGAAATAGGTCAATAATATTTTAATCAAACATTAAAATACAACCAGGTAAGATTGTTTGAAGATATATAAATAAATATATTAATCTGAACCCAAAAAGTTTACAATTTATCTTTAAAATATCATTTACCTATTTCACTCTCAAATATTTTAAAGATGAGACACTATTGAAGTGCTTTAGGGTGCATACCTCAACAACCTGTCTTTTTTCAATCAATACAGTGTTGGAAGCATTAAAATATTTCCTCCCAAACTATGAACAGAGAATGAATTTGATATTTTAAACATTCATTGATATATGATTAAAATATTACAATGTTGAATATGAAAGAAATATTTTAATGACTAATATCTACAGTTTGACAAAAAGTACTTCAGCTTCAACACCATATCTGCCACTATTTTAACATGAGATTAAAATATTATGCTCTCGCAAACAATATTTTAATCAATTTATACACTCTTAATGTTTGTAGTAGCATCTAGTCTTAGTCCTATATCTTATATGACCTCCTATTTTGATATATTTTGGTACATTCTTGTATACTTTTGTTGATTTTGCACATATATTTTAGTATATTTTTGGTACATTTTTAGTATATTTTAGTATATTTTAGTATATTTTCGTATATTTTCAGTATATTTTTGTATATTTTTGTATTTTTTGGTATATATTACTATATTCTTGTATACTTTTGTCGATTTCACATGTATCTTTTGGTATATTTTAGTTTATTTCAGTATATTTCAGTATATTCTTGTGTAATTTTGTCTATTTCACATGTATCTTTTGGTATATTCTTGTGTATTTTTGTATTTATTGTTATAGATGATCCAATGTTCACCATTCTTGAAAGGCAAATGGTCTTCTGCACTTTTGTCATGCCTCTCATTTGTCATCAGATGAGATTTTTCTATAGCATTCTGCTCCCATCCCACTACCAAGGCTGGGGATGTGAGGTAAATACATGCAAAGACATAAATATACTAAAATGTACCAACATATACTCAAATAGACAAAAGTACACAAGAATATAACAAACAATACAAAAATATACTGTGAAATAGACAAAAGTACACCAAAATATACTAAAATATACTATAATACACCAAAAGATACATGTGAAATTGACAAAGGTATGCAAGAATATACTAAAATATACTTATGTCTGTTTGAGTACACATTAGTACATTTTAGTATTCATGTCTTATACTATACTACACCCAAAGATACATGTGAAATAGACAAAGGTATGCAAGAATATATTAAAATATACTTATGTCTGCTTGAGTATACATTAGTACATTTTAGTATATTCATGTCTTTGCATGTATTTACCTCACATCCCTAGCCTTGGTAATGGGATGGGAGCAGAATGCTATAGAAAAATCTCATCTGATGACAAATGAGAGGCATGACAAAAGTGCAGAAGACCATTTGCCTCTCAAGAATGGTGAACATTGGATCATCTATAACAATAAATACAAAAATATACAAGAATATACTAAAATATACCAAAAGATACATGTGAAATAGACAAAATTACACAAGAATATACTGAAATATACTGAAATAAACTAAAATATACCAAAAGATACATGTGAAATAGACAAAAGTATACAAGAATATACTAATATACCAAAAAATACAAAAATATACAAAAATATACTGAAAATATATGAAAATATACTAAAATATACTAAAATATACTAAAAATGTACCAAAAATATACTAAAATATATGTGCAAAATCAACAAAAGTATACAAGAATGTACCAAAATATATCAAAATAGGAGGTCATATAAGATATAGGACTAAGACTAGATGCTACTACAAACATTAAGAGTGTATAAATTGATTAAAATATTGTTTGCGAGAGCATAATATTTTAATCTCATGTTAAAATAGTGGCAGATATGGTGTTGAAGCTGAAGTACTTTTTGTCAAACTGTAGATATTAGTCATTAAAATATTTCTTTCATATTCAACATTGTAATATTTTAATCATATATCAATGAATGTTTAAAATATCAAATTCATTCTCTGTTCATAGTTTGGGAGGAAATATTTTAATGCTTCCAACACTATATTGATTGAAAAAAGACAGGTTGTTGAGGTATGCACCCTAAAGCACTTCAATAGTGTCTCATCTTTAAAATATTTGAGAGTGAAATAGGTAAATGATATTTTAAAGATAAATTGTAAACTTTTTGGGTTCAAATTAATATATTTATTTATATATCTTCAAACAATCTTACCTGGTTGTATTTTAATGTTTGATTAAAATATTATTGACCTATTTCATGGTGTTTTATTTTATTTCCTACCAGATTATTTTCAGCATATTTTTAAAATATTTCGCAAAGAAATATATTGACTTGCACCCAGTGTCTATGCAATAGAAGTCAAGGAAAAGTCAAGGCTGTACACAGCATTCTATATCAAAGGAAAGGGTTACTTCTGGTACAAAAGAATGCCCTTCAAACTCACTGGAGCACTGTCGTCATTTGCACACATGACAGCAACAAAGCTGTCAGACCTAATCAGGGATGGAACAATGGAGTTATTTGTGGATGATGGAGGAGCAGCAGCAAACAATTTCAACAGGATGATGATGAAGCTGAAGAAAATCTTCACCAGAGTCAGAGAAGCAAACCTGTTGCTTTCAGCAGCAAAATCTGAGTTTTTCGTGGAAGAGGGGATATTCGCAGGCAGGAAAGTTAGTGAGAAAGGAGTAATGACTGACCCAGCCAAGCTGACAGCAATAGTGGATTGGCCAGTACTGAAAAACGCACTCAACCTGTTATCATTCATAGGGTTGACAGGTCACTTCAGGGACTTGGTGAAGGATTGTGCAAGGATAGAAGGACCATTGAGAGAGATGGTGAAAGAAGTGGTGGTACCAAAACCAGGCAGCAAAAACCAGTGGAGAGCAGCAATGCAAAACCACAAGCTGGAGGACAGATAGAAGAAGAAGCATGCCAAGATGTTTATAGAGTTGAAGGAAGTGCTGACCAAGGAACTAGTTCTAAGGGCACCAAAATTGGGATGGATCCAACTTCATAGTCATGTCAGATGGATGCAAAAAAGGGTTCACAGCCGTCCTAGTGCAAATGTTCAAAGTGCAGAAGAAAAATGGGACAGAGATAGAGAAACGGTTCCCGATTGTGTTCACTTCTAAACACATGTCACTAGCAGAAAGGAAGTACAAGCCATTCCTATTAGAATTTGCAGCACTCAAATTTTCATTAGACAAATTCTCAGACATTGTGTGGGGCTTTCCTATAGAAATAGAGACAGATTGCCAAGCACTACAAGATGTCCTCCACAACAAGGAGCTAAACATGGCACATGCGAGATGGAGAGATGGGATCATGTCATATTGGATAACAGATGTGAGACATATATTGGAAAGGACAAATGTAGTTGCAGACAGGTTGAGCAGAAAGTGGGAAGGAAGGCCGAGAGAAGAAGGAGATGGAAGCAAATGGACAGTGAACGAGGATTGGGAAGTCAGCAGAGGTCATAAACAATCTGTTTACAGTGGACATACCAACAAGCAAGCACCGACAACTCAAAAACAGATTTGTAAACAAGAAGATGCTGGTAGAGGTGATAGAAGCAATAGAAGGAGTGCAAATAGCAGGGAATTATGAGACAAAGAGAAGAGCAAATAGAATGATGGAATATATGATAGAAGAGGGAAGGCTGTGGAGAGTGGGAAAGGGAAACAGAGTAAGAGTACTGGTGAGAGTGGAGTGCGTTACAAGAGAAGAGGCGATAGAGTTGGCAAAGAAGCAGCATGAGGAAGGCAGTCATTGGAAAAGGGACAGGGTAAAGATGGCGTTGATGGAGAGAATATGGAGTCTGGGCCTAGACGTGTCGATATCAACAGTGATAAAATCTTGCAGGAGGTGCAAAAACTTCGGCAGAACACACCTGCACTTGTTGTTGGACCTGATTACAAGGAGACATCTGTTTGAACTCATTGCAGGCAATTACCTGTTGTTGTCAAAAGGAAAAGGTGGATATCATACATTGGGAGTTTACATCAACACTTTCTCACAACACGTATGGGTATACAAGTTTAAAACGCATGGAACTAGAAAAACCACAGTTGACAGCATGAATAGCATTGCAATAGGCTACTTTCCACTGGAAACATTTATGACAGACAGTGGGTCACACTTCAAAAACAAAGCAGTTCAGGAGTTCTGCAATACGTGGGGGATAAAACATCATGTCGTGCCAGCACATTCGCCATGGGTCAATAGACTAGTAGAAGGAACCAACAAGATATTGTTATACATGCTGAAAAGATTGGTAGCACCAGACTTGAGCATGGACTCAGCAGAATTCCAGGACATGACATGGGAAACACTACTGAGTAAATGGCTGGAATATCTAGACCAGGCAGTGTATGCCATTAACACAAGGCCTATCAAAGCATTTGGAGGACTCAAACCAAAAGAACTGTTGATGGGCATAATAGCAGACACGAAAAGAACACCATTAGAAGCAGCAACCTCAAATATTAGGAGAAAATGATGTGGTGGTACAAGCAGTGTTGTAGTAGGGCACATAGGTAGACATTAGGCTTGTTTGTACTTGTTTGGCATAGACATTAGCTAGATACATGCAGTAGTGTAGAGCAGATGACAGAACACAATGACAACGAGGAGATCATTGCATTCTCAGCCACTCCATCTTGGTAACAAGAGCGAGATTCACAACCAATGCATACAGGCAGAGAAGCAGCACTAACATGTGCTAACCCAAGGATAAATGCTAAAACGGCACCGAAGAACAAATGAAAAGAGCAACTTCACAACAAAAAAGGCAGATTCATATCAATGGTCCCAGAAACCACTATTTCCAACCCAACAGCATCTTCTATACTATCTTTGGTTTCCTCCTTCCAGTTTTTGACACCAGAAGAGGACCAGGAAAATTTTTTGCCAACTATATCACCTTTAGTGCCCAACAAATTAGGCCCTCATCCAACCAAGTCTTGGTTGGACTTCATAGGTAGAACTCGCTTTATATCATCATCAGCTCTACCTTTGTGTGTACTATCTAGACTGCACTCACCTGTAGCATCTACCTGTATTACAACACCCAACAGACCACAAGCAAGGATGTCAACCAGTAGCCCAGAGTTTGCTGGTGGCACAGAAGAAAAGACAAACCCCAAAGACTTCCTGCAGAAGGCGGAGGTTCACTTACTGTTAAGTCCAGGTGATGTGGATCCGGAGCGGATCCGCACTGGGTGGAAGTCTTGGAAAGGAGAGGAGTATTGAAGGAAGCCGAAAGAATCGAACTGATCAAGACGGATCCGGAAGGATCCAATACGAAGTCTAATTGTTCGTTGGACGGAACCAACTTACAACTTCGACGAGTGAGGAGTCGGACAAAGTCAGACAAGGAGAAGATAGAGACCAGCTAAGTTGATTTTAGACTTAAGCTACATACTACAAAGTATAGAGCTTATATACGAGGATCCGGAAGCGGACCCGAATAAACACGTTGTAAGTAAAAGATAATAAGAATGATATAAAGGGAAACGCTCAGTACATCATCATCGCATGAAAACCCTTTTTACAATAAAGAGAGTACATGAGGAGGGTCATAGGAGAGAGGAGTAAACATGAGGATAGATAAAGATGATAACGGACCGATGATACGCCATGAGAAAATCGACTTTGACTTTTCGATTTTCACATAAAGAATAGTGTATATATATATATTATGTATACCTAACCAGGTGAAAGAGGACTGAAGTGAGCCCAAACTATCAGTCAAAGTGGTTATGATTATGCTCGCGAAGGCGAAAGGATAAGATTAAGTATCTACGCGAACTAAACTAAGTACGCTAGATACTAAGATTGATGCTTGGTACAATACTATGTCTCACGTACTATATTGTTCGCGAATAGTACATATCCACTGCTCTTGACAACAAGTTGCAACATTCAAGACATTGAGTACGCGTAATCTATAATTCATGATTCAACGGGATAACGACTTATTGGACTTTGAGACGATACAAAGAAGATATCAAGACTACTGAATAAGAACTAGGGAATAGTCTATATTTAGAACTAGATCCATCCTATCCAGAAGACCTAAAGTCACGACTTTATGTGAAGCTGTCTTACGCAAAGCACCCTACGCGAGATGACCTTACGCAAAACAGTACAAGAACTTACGTGTATAGGGGTATTCTGTTCATCGCAAGACAACACTACTCAAGAGAGTTCCCTTACATCCTGACCCATGCTGATAGGACTGTCGGATCATGGTTAAGACGTGCATTGGGATTTCCATACCGATATCAAGAAGACCATATGGATGCAGGTTACATGTAACTGCGCAGACCATATGGAACCATTTGCGTATAACGGAATCTAGTTATTCCTTAACGCAAGACTGTGGATAAGACTATCCATAAGGTACGCGAGGGTACTAACCCTTGACCCAAGAGTGACTAGATCGCACTGATAAGAAGATATACCATATTTTCCCATTTCTTGTATATATTTCACAGACCTACTACCTCTATAGGTAATCATCTTTCCTGATATAGTCTCTCTCAGTGTCAATCTCTTTTACTCTCGTATTTCTTCATATCTTTTATCGGACTTTTAAATAAAATCTAAAACTATACAGTTACTAGTTTCTAGAGTATAAAAGGACCATGTAGTCGTAGGTAGATGACAGATTAGTACAGTAGCACTCGCTGCGGATCCTGGTGTCTCTTGGAGGGTTCCTAAACCCCACTTGCCCAGGCCAGCTTATTGTGTCAAAGGAAACTCTACATTACCCTTACTTACAAGACAAAGGCCTAAGAACCTTTAACAAAGACTTTATTTTGGTGCAATCACATTGTGTGCATAAGAATTGTGACTTGGTTATTGTTTGAACTTTGGTTATTGAACTTTAAAGAAGAAAGAACTTGTCATTTGGAAAGATTTGTTATTGGACTTTGGAATTGGACTTGAACCATTGTGTGTCTCGTTCTTGAGCTAGATATCTCTTAAGTTTATCAAGAAGTGTTCCTACACCCCACACCACCTCGCTCAAATTATTATATTTTGTGTTGGTTTTGTGTTGTTTCGTTCGCAAAGCACTACAATAATCGTTCGCGAAGCTCATATTTGAGTTTCACCAAGCAAGCACATTACCGAGAGTATAAGCGAGAATGTAATAGAAAAATGGATGCGGAGCGGATCCTATCTAAGTTGACAAAGTTAGAGTTGCGATATGAAGGATTGAAGGATCCGGATGGATCCGGCGGATGCGTGGATGTAACACTTACTAAGCATGAATATAGAGGAAAAGAAGTTTGCTCACAAAATACACCTGCTATTCATAGCTGGCAGCAGAGTAGATGCATGGTATGAAGAGCTCCCAGACAAGATGAAGAACGGGACATGGGATGGTTTCAGTGTGGCGTTCCTAAAAGAATTTCCTGCCCTAGCAGTGGCCAAGCCAACATCCTCTAAGCAATGGAAAGAGCTGCTGGTGCTGAGGCTGCAGTTCAAGGAGCTAGGCTCTAGAAATGAAGGAACAAAGGAGTGGTCCCATCAATGCTTTACATGACAGTTGCTTGACCTGGCGAAAGCAGCTGGGATCGCTTTGTCTGTCTCGGATATCATCTCTGTCCATGAGAACCTACTGAAAATCATCAGATGAAAGGTAACAGCAGATGCGAAGGATTGGAAAGAGTTCACAATGAAGATCATGGAGGTAGGGGTACAGGAGATTAAGGATGACAAGGAGGATAAGGAGAGGCTGCTGTGTGTTGAGGAAATCAGGCGATTACTACCAGTACCTGAAATGCCAAGCAAGACATTGTCCAGAGCCTTTGCAAGTACCATGCTTGGAGCACCACCGATGCTGCCATTCCTGAACCGCAATACATCAACCAGGAGAACCCCAGTCAGCAAGCTGAACAATGCACAGAAGGCAACCCTGCATGCGAATGTGGGAGCCTACATCCAGAAGCCAAACACCACAGAGGGCATCGCAGCATATATGGAGGTATGCCAATTTCATCAGATGCATGGCACCAACCCTGAATTCAGCGAAGCTATGACATATCCCACCACACCAGGCATGCTTCTGCCTGGATCAGGCAAGTGTTACAAATGTGGAACGGCATGACATGGCAAGGGTGTTGCGTGCACGTCAGCTTTGATGATTTCAAGAATGGAGGGCCATTGGTGGGCATTCATGCAATGAGAATTAGGAAGGAGCAGTGGAGTTAGAGTTCATGTGGTAGGAAGTACAGATGTGGAGGGTTTCTTCATGGGTTTCAATCTGGGAAACAGGGAGGGGTCTGCAGAGTGAACAGTGACTGCAAGACCCAAGTTTTGGACACCTTCTTGGACGCCTTCTTGGACACAAATTGTATGTGTATTCCTGAATACGATATAGTTGATGTGCGTATGATTGAGAGTGTCTTGAGCTATGAGAGCCAACCTTTCAAGACATCAGTTGAGTTGATAGATGGGAAGGAACAGGTTGCATGGGTGGCAGCTTTAGTTGATGATGGTGCTATGGTAACTTGTATGGACATCAAGGTGTACAACAACTTGAGGAAGAAGATTGATGGGTGGGGTCCACCAGGGAAGTACATGAGAATGGCAGATGGTCGTCTGGTGCCAGTGATGGCAAGGTGGACAGGAAAAGTCAGGGTGAAAGGATTGAAAGTTGAAGGGCCTTTTGAGGTCTTTGACAGCAAGGACAGCTGGCAAATCTTGTTTGGGAAGCCTCTGTTACAACAGTTTTGAGCAGTCCACGAGTATGAGGGCAACATGTTACACATAAAGGTTGGATCAGAATCGAGAACTGTGTTCAACAAGGTATTGGGTGCCCAGTTGTCAGTGTCGCAACCTTCAATGGTAGCAACAGTGGAGGAGGTAAGGGATGACAAGCCAACACTGGAAATACTAAACCAGGGGGCTCTGGAAATGGAAGGCATTGTGATAGGAGATCAGTCTTTGGACTATGCATGTGACCTAGGCAGGGTGTCAGTGGACACAGACATCCCCTGGACAGGGAAGTCAATCCTTTTCCATTTGCAGACACAGAAGAAATACCCACTTATAACACACCCATAACAGAGCAGAACCACTCAACAAAATATTCTTTTGTATTTAACATAGGTAGACATTAGGCTTGTTTGTACTTGTTTGGCATAGACATTAGCTAGATACATGCAGTAGTGTAGAGCAGATGACAGAACACAATGACAACGAGGAGATCATTGCATTCTTGGCCACTCCAGCATATGTCGCACAACAACAACTAGATGGATACAAGCAAATAGTGAGACATGGGTTGAAGAGGAAAGAAACATTCAACAAAAGGGTGGTAAAACAAACAGGGAAAGAGGTAGTGTTTGAGAAAGGAGATTTGGTGCAAGTATACAGGAGCGATCTAGATTACACATTCAAGACAGAAAGGAAGCTGATGCCAAAGTGGTCAGTACCAAGAAGAGTGGTGAGGAAGTTATAGAATTCATATATAATAGAAACAATAGAAGGAAAACCAATGGAAGGAGTGTATTATGCCAGGAGGTTAAGGTTGTTTAAGAAGGGAAAAAAGGAGAAAGAGCAGTAAGCAACAAGGACATCGCTATTTTTGAAAGGGGACACATGGAGAGGGGGATTCTGTGAGGATCAGGGGTTATTTGTACTTATTTGTCTATAGCTTTGTGTAGATACAGCGTAGAGTAGCATAGCAGGTGGGATTTGCTTACAGCAATCCATTAGCTCATTCCAGGAATCCTACTACTCCATTACTGCTTTCAGTTAGCTCTAATCTTCACCAGAGTTAACAGCAGACCCTCATCTTCTTCTTCCTTTGTTGCTCCTGCTTTCATGCCTTCTTCTGTTGCCCAGAAATCATTATTGTCATAGATACGATCACTCCTTCCTCTGACCTGCAATAACCCTTTTTCCCAGTCTATACTCAGGTTTGCTTCTCTTAGCCACGGCAATCCTAAGATCACATTTTCTCCTCCTAAATCCATGACTAGGAAGTCCATCCATCCACTCATTTGGTCCACTGTTAACCTCAGGTTCACGCACCTTTCTATCTTCCTGGCCCAATTTTCCATTCTGTCTATATTATAGATTGGCAATGCTCTCTTCATTAAAAACATAGGGATTTTGTGTTTCTTGACAAACCCTTTGTCTAGAAACAATGCAGTTGCTCCACTATCCACCAGTGCTGCAGTGTTCAGTTCTAGTCCCTTTTCCTGAAAACACACATTGACTTGGTAATGTGAAGCACCAGGCTTTATTTCTGAAGTCATATTTAAAGTACATGCATGTATTGAATTGTAAGTAGAGGAAAATCGAAAATTCTAAAACATATCTGGTATACAGGGTGCAGCAGAGTCCGGTACCAGCTTTAAAAATCCTTTTGTTCTTTCATAAATGCAGCGAGAATAGCAGTCTGTTGAGCCATAGCCTCTTTCAAAGCTTGGATCTCGTTGGTGGAGTGGTTGACACAAGTAGAAGACAGGCCGGCAACTGACAGTGTGTCATTGAATAGTGAGAATGGGGCTTCTGTGCTGGTGGCCACATGAGCTCTGCCTCTTCCTCCTGTTTTTCTTGCTTCTCAATTCTTTTCCAGGCCCATGTATTTGTCCTGGCAAATCCTCTCCATGTGCCCAGTCCTGGCACAATAACAGCACTTCTTGTTTTTCCAATTGCAGTTCCCTCTAACATGCTGCTTGCTCCCACAGCCAAAGCATCTCCCTCTTATTTCTCACAAAAAATTGTCTCAGGTCTTTCCATTTCAATTTCCTCCTCCTCTTCTGCTTCTGACTCACGTAGTGTCAATGTCCATGGCATTCAGGTCAGCTCAGTGATTGTTAGCAGTGTTGTAGGTGGGGTTGTGTAGAGCTAGCTCAATTTCGATAGCCTGGGAGATGGCCTGGGTTAGGGACTTTGGCTTCCCCTGCGCAATGTTGATGCTTACCATGTGAAGTCTAACACTGTGGTTGAGTCCATTACAGAATCACTCCATGAGGTCAGTGTCAGAGAAACCAGTCCTAGACCTGACATCTTGGAACTTCTGTGCAAATTGGGCCACTATCTGTTTCCCTTGTTTCATTCCCTTTCCATCTTTCCCTTGAATTTCCTTCCTGGCTTCTGACTCCTCATTTAAAGATCCAAACCTGGTTTTGAATCTTTTAACAAAGTCATCCCATTTTCCATTGAAAGGGAATGAGACTGTGGTAGGGTTAGCGTAGTGGTGGAATATCTGATTCTGATTGGCATATCATGCCACCCAGTCTGCCACATCTTCTGTTATGTAGGATAGGGCAAAGGTGATCCAGTCATGTGAGTTCCAGATTCCTTCCTGTTTTCCTGCCCAATTCTGGAAGAAGGCAAGAAAGCAGTGTACATCAGTACCTTTGCCTATGAAAGGCATGGGTTTGGTGTTGGTGTTCATCTTGTCCTTTTTCTCTGTAATGTCAGCTTTGCTGATGAAGTGGGCGAGGTGAGTGACTTCATTCTGAAGCATAAGCTGCTGTTTCATGAGGAATTCAATGAGGTCATCTTTGGATAGATCATCTATATTCTGATCTCTCAGTGGGGGGAGGGGGGGGCGAGTCATCTCTTGGCTTTTTGGGGGGAATTGGGATAATTTGGTATACTACTCTGTCTCTTTCAAGAGTGGTTTCTTCTGCAATGGATACTAGGGCTACATTGTTTGGCACACTCCCAGAACTTTCTGTCACTTCAGATGTGCAGATGATGGGTGTGGAATAGGTCTAATCCATGTGTCCATGTGGTAGATTTGTATAGACGTTGGTCATGGTAGGTTTGAGTGTTGATTACAATTACGAGGACAGGCAACCACCTTTGTCGATACTAGGAAAGGTTCTTGAGTTATAAAATATTTAAGAATGCTATTCTAGTCAACCTAGGTGTAGCGGTCCTTATGAATGAATATTCTGTAGGTGGGCGGATCACCTAGTTGTTTGTGGGAAATTCCTTTGTAGTCTGTGTAGGCTCGAGAGCACAGTGTCAAATAGGTATGTGATGTTAGATATATCACTCCTAAGGAGAAGATAGTGAGGTGAAGTGTAGTGTCTACTGTCTTATTACAAGAGTGTAAGACAATAGAGGTAAGTGTAACAATAGTCTACAGTAACTAGTATTAAGTTTCTGTAGACAGTAATGAGCAGTAGGTAAGTACTTTGCCTTGAGGACTAGTAGTAACCTAAACAAAAGTGAACAGTTAACAGTGACCAAAGTAAGTTATCAACAAGCTTGTGCTAGTCAACAACTATCCAATACCTAGAAATAAGTGTTACTTCTATATACAAACCAAGTTTTCTATACAGATATAGCAGAGGTAGAGTACTGTTACAAGTCTGGTTACTTGTCAACAGAGAGGGAGAGTTCAGAGTAAGAGTATTTACAGAAGTTCTGATGCAAGACTGGTTACTTGGCTACAGAAAGACAAAACAGACTTAAGTACCAGTGTACTTAAGTATAGACAACAGTATGAAGTAAACTTGAATCCCCAATGGATTCTTACTATAGATTACCTGGGGTCAGGGCCTGTTTTCAAGCTCCTTTTATACCCCAACAGGGTAGCTAATTACATAACTACTACTAAAACTAGTGACTACTAAGGTAGGTTAAATGAGTTCTAAACTAGGTAAAGAAAAGTCTCCTGATAATTGTGGTACCACTTTGAATAAGTGAAACATTCCAAAATGAGTAAATGAAAATCTCCTGACAATTATGGCATCACTTTCAATAATCCAAGGTCTCCTGAAAAACAAAATCTCCTGATAATTGTGGCACCACTTTTAATAATCCAAAGTCTCCTGATAGTTTATAACTATCTAGAGTCTAGTGTTGGTGTCACAATCAGCTAGTTCCTACAAGGTTAAAGTTAGCTCCACTCTCCAATGAAACTAAATAAGGTTAGAGTGAAACCTTCCCTTCAGTATACTAGTTTAGGAGAGATATCTTAGAATAGAAGTATGAAACTATCAAATGCTAGTGTATGTAAGAGGTTATCAAATAATAGAGTGTAAAAGTGTTTAGGTGATGCAATATATGAGTAACTAATGTTATGTAACAAGGTCCAAGATAGGGGTCAGAAACCATTCAAGACTGAATATAGGAGTTTTGAAGCAAAGAAATCCCATGAAAAATATTAGAAAAATATTAGAAAATTCCCAAACCAAAACTAGAGATGTCCTGAATGAACAGGGGCATGTATTAAAGGCTGCATTAATTGTGTATTCCTTGCTGTATTACTTTTCATGTCATTTGGTCTGAAACATAGTTTGACCATGTGTTACATCCATACCTTCCATCCGGATCCGCTTTGTCCGACTTATTTTCCCGCACTTTATTTAATCCCTATTCCGCTCGGATCCGCTCTGTCCGAAATATTTTCTCACACTATTTAGCATCCTTTATTATCCGCTTGGATCCGCTGCATCCGAAGATATTTTCCCACGCTTTATTCCTTCATTATTGCTTCCTCACAGATCCATCGGATCCGCATTTTCCACACTTCCGATTTCTTCCGACTTCTCATATTCCTTCTGCATCGCTGTTCCGTATGTTCCGCTTTCACATCCACATGTTTTACTCGTTTCTCCTCATGACCTTTTCTCATGATTTATGTGCTGTGCACATTTCTCCTTCTATCATTTTATTCCCTTGCTATTGTCTTTTCTCTTCAACGTGTTTTATTCTGGTCCATCCCGGATCCGTAGTATAAAAGCTAGATACTTTTTTGTATGTAGCTTAAGTCAAAAATCGACTAAGCTGGTCTTTATTCTCTTGTGTTCATTCTGAGCCAACACAAACGTCAATCCGGTTCCGGCCCGGTAAATACTCAGACTTCGTCCTCTCATTTCTTATTTCATAGGATCCGCTTCGGATCCGATATTTCTATTTTTAGTGCTTCCAAGACTTCCGCCCAGGCTCCGGAGTTCCAGAACTCTCTTTCCTAGCTTCGGACTTGCCCGGACTTAACACCATGACACCTTACTCTTTTATAGAGAGTCTGGAATTATGTTTCGTAGCTCATGTAGACAGGGGAGGACCTTATGCAACAGCTCCTTGAACTGTTTGTACCTGCCCACCTACAAGGCTCCTCTCGTAGGCTAGAATTGATGGGCTTGGGGGTTCTTGGGGAAGTGGGAGGAAGGGAAACAGGATACCAAGAAATGCAACGTGTCTGCATAGGTCTCTTGATAGACAGGCACAGTAAAGGATCTTGACCTAATGTTGCGAAGAGGTGACAACGAGAGAGCAAAGCAAGAGCAAGATGAGTTTTTAAGCGAGTACTAGTCTGAATAGACCAAGTTAATTATTAGAGAGTAAAGAGAAATACAAAGCATACCTAGTCCAAATAGACCAAGAGGTCAAGATGAGGACTAGGTTACAGGATGGGATAGTTTAAATACAGTACAGATGAGATCAAGATGTGAAAAGGAAGCTGTAAGTAAGCAGCATGTTTGCTATGTGTTCAGGGAAGGTTCTGGTAAGATTATGGGGAAACTATGGACAAGTATGATCAGACAGAAATGAAGAAAAGGTGTGTACAAGGTATAAAAGTGTGAGGCAGCAATAAGGCTGTGCGCACTGCATGGTTAAGGTTTAAGGTTTGAAGGTAAGGTTAAAAGAAATGGCAAACAGGAACATACAAATGTAAATGTCTGTAAATAAAGAAAAAATGAATACTAGTAATCAGAATAAAATGTTAGTATTTAATCTTCATGACACCTTTGGCAACTTTTTCTGGGGGCTACCTGAAATCCCCATAAAATTACTGCTTAGATAGACTACCAGGTATTAGACACCTGGTAGGTAAAAAGTTGCATATGTTAAGGTAGCCTAAGTAGGTAGATCCAAGTGGTTACCTGAGGTGACTATGTCAATACAAAAACACAAAATAGCCAATATGAAGTTTCAAGAACCAGCTGTTTTTTTAATGAGATAGGAAATAGAAAATTGTTGATGGTCTTCAAGTTGACTCTGCTTGGAAATATGTGTTCACACAGATAGATGCATCAAGCTTATTTCAATGTTTGGATGGATTTTTATAAGGTATGATATAATAACATATCCATAGATACATATATTTTAAATATCCATTACACAGGCACACCTGCCTGATAGCAGTATTAGCATAATATAAGATCATATCATGAATTGACACCAGAGATGTGAATCCCAGATCTGTATTCTTTGTTACAGCAGTTTCAGAAAACCTTGTCCCAAACGTGATTTTTTGATGTAGCTCATAAATTAATTCCCAATTTGGATGTCTGAATCACACACACTTCCGAGTCTGCACGTCATATCAGATTCTTATAATTAGTCACCATTGGTCACTTTCTTTCACCATGGTATACCGGCATATCAGCCAGGATCTAAAAGAGCGCGCTCTATGGCTTTTGGAAAGAGGTTACATACCAAAAGAGGTGGCACACCTACTTGGTGTATTTCAGAAAAGCATCTGCCATTGGCAAGATACCTTTGATATGCATGGTACTGTTATTCCACCTCGTAATCCACTGCAAGGCCGGCCATCGGCAGTGTCTACTGAACTTTGGGAAGACCTGATTTCATTGTCCCATGAATCACCAGAACTTTTTCTTGAGGAGATACAGGACTGGATTGCAGTGGCACATGAAGCTGCTATCTCACACTCTCACTTATGGCAGATTCTGGAAGATTGCAATTTCATACAAAAAATTGCGCAGAGAGGCTGCAGAACGAGATGAAGAATTATGGAATCAATGGAAAGCTGCATACCAACTGCAGTATATGGCGTCCCAGATACTTTTTAAGTCGGGACAAGTAAAGTCTCAGGTTGTACACCTGTGGACTGGTCGTCTGGATTAGCAGGAGCCCAAGGCTAGAAAAAAAAGTTAGATATGCACAGAGTATATAAATTGTGGATTTTGCACCAGTGACTCTGTCCATTTCATGACCTTCAAAGGTGGGTCCATTGTCAGAACAATAAGCTTCTCCCCCTTGCAGGCCTGAAGCTGTTTGAAGAGCTGATCCAAATGGGCCTGGTTCTGTAGCCCCAGTAGTGTACCCTTCTTTCCTTCAAAATGCCAACAAAATGAACTGACTTGTAGTTGACGGACATTGTGACATTGCAACTCGTTCCGAATAAGACTAACATATTCATCCCAAGTTACACCAATAGCTGCCTCTACAGGGCCAAATGTCTTGGGTGGCACCTTCGTAGTCTTTGTCTTGTTGTTTCGAGACCAAGTTGCCTGATCAGGCATTATGACAGTGATGGCAGTGTTGAAGGTGATGGCAGAAGTGGGACCCAGAGGTACAACAGGAGTAGATGTAGATGAACTTGGTATAGCTGTTGCATTTTTGCGAGGACGACCATGCTTTTTCGGAGCGACTAGCTCGACAGGAAGTGTGGGGATACCGGGGACTATACCAGGCTGCTCGATGACAAAAGGATCCTCAGGGGGATTAGCGGGCTGAGCAACATCTATATGAATAGAAAACGGATTGACAAGTCAATTATCACTTCAAAAGCATTGCAAGTATGTACTGTCAAGAGGGTTCTCAGGTAATGAATCAATAGATGGGGCTCTTCTCAACCAGAAGTCATCTTCCAGTTCACCGGGAACTGGAGTGATGACCTCCGACCCAGAGCTGGGTTCTATGACACTCTCAGTATATGGAGGAGTTCTATCATCGCCAGAGCTCATGGCTGTCAAAAAATAGGGAATAGAGGAAAGAATTGACTCGAGTCCACATACTGGTACCTGGGTCCATTCCAAATTGGGAATTGATTTATAAATCGTATCAAAAAATCATGTTTGGGACAAGGTTTCCTGAAAATGCTGTAAGTGCAAGGTGTTCTGTTTTGAATTGAAAAAGCAAGTTTTTTGCTAAGGGTCCATTTGGCTGCTGTTACCCAACGAACATTTTAGCATTTTCCCACCATTCTGAAGTATTGCAAATGCATTTCAAGAATGGAAATAGAAAATGTATCAACTTCTAAATATCTGAAACAATAGAAATACAGACTAGAGTCATTTTTACTAAATCTAGTTAGAATGTTTAAGGACAATACCTGCCAAATATCTAAAATATTGCAAGTTAGTCCAAATTTTGGAACATTTTAGTGTGTATAGCATGTATATCTTGCTGAAATTGCTAGAGACTCAAGATAACTCAAATTGATACATATCTGAGCCCATTTCTGATATTAGTATATGCATATGTTTTCCATTTCCATTCTTGAAATGTGTTTGCAGTACTTCAGAATGGTGGGAAAATGCTAAAATGTCGTTGGGTAACTGGCAGCCGAACAAACCCTAACAAGTTCTATATTCACAACATGTATTGAGACATGATGATTTACTTTAGTAAAGCAAGGTCTTAAATGATGAAATGCCCACTTTCTATTAGTGCAGATATATCACCAATTGAGTATCCTTTTCCTACTCACATTCCAAATTGTCAAGGGACTTTCAGTATAACACCTTCTTCTTCTTCATTTTCTGCCATCATCACTCTCTAATGCCCATTCACATCTCTTCATCATCCATTCTCCATTGTTCCAGTTCTTATTGTCTTCTTTCCCTTGTATTCTTTTATTGTTCCAGCCTTTTCTTCTTTTCACACTCATAGATAGTATATATACATAGAGAAGTAGTGTTTCTACCATATCAACAGATCAAAATACATAGTCATTGCCCATTCTGCTTACTCCTTTTCTTCTGCATGGAACTATCAAGATGTTTTCATATGAATTTGAAATATGTTTCAGATAAAGGAAAGCCAATTTTCAATGGTTATATCATTGGTTCTGGTTTTGCTGGCCAAAACATGGAATTTAAGGACATGAATTTTTTGATATCCTCATCAGAGTAGAGTGAGTAGGTAGATGGATTTGTTTGTTCAATGAAGCTCCAATAAGCCTTGGCTTGAGCTTTGAGCTTCTTAGCTTCTTCTCTCAGGACAATGAAGCTTGTGAGCAATCAGACTGCTATAGTACATGTAATTGAGCATCAATTTGACTTTATGCTTTGGATGTTAAAAACATATATGACACTGGTAGTCTCCATATAACCTATAGGCATTTTTCACATACTATTAGCTTCCTGATGCAGTTCTTGCAGACATGGTGACAGATCAAAGGCTCAGATGACTACCTTCAATTTTCATATGAATTGCTGCTTGTCTTCTTCTAACTGGTGCCTCTTCATCCTCTTCCAAAGAGCCAGCTCTCTATGGATAGATGTAGAAGACAGTCTACATCCACTTAGTTTACCAAAGAGAGTGCATATCAAACTTGACTTGGCAAATGAACAATAGTGCTCTCACATTATTTGATGATTTGATTCTCTTCACCTTAATTTGAACTCCTTTACTGCTGAGCTTTGCAGAAACCTCTAACAGTCAACCAACACTAGTGTCTCCATCTCCTGTTTGACTCACCATGAATAAAGGGACTATCCTGACAGGTCTCCCTTACCTCATACAAAACCAAGATGAACATGCTCTAGCTCATTATATTACCTTTACACTAGCTTGAGTTTATAATTCTGATCCAAGTCTCTACATACTGATATACAAAATAGGTCAATACATTCAAAAAAATGTATTAGAATAAATTCAACAAAATCTGATCTGTATTATTTTAAAAATTTGTGGCCTAACTTCCAGTGTTTTCAATTGTTACATTTTCCCTTTTCAAGTATTCCTCAAAAGCAAAAAAACTAGTGCTAAAAGGTCAGTTGAAGTGTAAGCAGAGCATGTTGAGTCTCAACTTACAGATCATTGTCTCCAGGACAATACTGGTGCAGTCTAGTGCAGGTTTATTGATGGGGAAATCTGGTCAGTGCTATGCCTTCACCTGAGATAAGGCCACTGGCCTAAAGTAGCTGAAGAGCTTATTGAAAGCAAGGAAAAGGCAAGATTGATAGACCCCCAGGAGCAGGATAATGGTCTAAATGTAGTCAAAATTTGACTATGTTTATCAAAAAAGCCACTATAGCAGTTGGAACCCAGCTTGTAGTGTATTCATAATCACTTCTTACACATTCTCAAAGCCAAATTTTCATATAGTAAAGCTACTAAGATGTACAAAGAATATAGGAAAGGCATAGAATACAGAAAAATCCATATAAGAGATGGGCAAGAGAAATGTGTTACTTCACCTAATGATTTTTCCAATATCACTGTGATGATTATAAAACCTCTTGCTTCTCCATTTCCCCCTTGTGGCACTTGGATCACTAAAAGTCAAGAGGTGTACAAGGTCTAGCATCAAAAGGAGCAGAAAATGGCAGACAAGTGTATATCTTGAAACCCATACTCTTGATTAATCCTAAGACAATCCCTCACAATATTAGGACCAATGAGTCAGCTGTATTTCAGAATAAAAATGGTGAGTAGCATTTGTGAAACTCAAATATAGGCTTGTGATGGATAGTTTTTGAGGAGAATTAGTCATGGCCATTATTTGCAATGCTTATCCATTTCCAGGAATCATTGAGAGTGTAAATGCAACAGTTGTCAAGTGTACAAGTTTGTGTCACAATGTTCGAGTATGATATTCCTCTCTACCTTAATTTATTATATTTGTCTAGATGGATGATCCTGGCATCCTTTCTCTTGCAGGGATGTGCCCAGGAAATCATTCAAGTCCTCAGTTTGATGGCCAGGAACTTTACCTAACCAGGTTTAACTGATGATGATATTTCTTCACCCTGTTATGAACAAGCATCAACATTTGCTTAATTTTGTGTGGAATATATTCCCTTGAGATTATTGATACATCCAATGGGTTTATCAAGTTGAATAACCTTGTTCAGATGGATGATGGAATTTTTGGTAATGGTGGTAGAGTCAGTACTGAGTGTTTTATGAAGGAGAAGAAATAGTTTTTGAACAGCTGATATGGCACCTCCATCTGGTGTCTGTGCCAATTATGCTTGGTAAGTATCTGAATCTGATCTTATATGATGTGCTTATGTCTAAACAGATATGTACATTTTGAAGAATCCCCCCATTCCTTTGCTATTGCCTGGACAACAAGTTGTACAGGTAATATCAATGATGGGAGGCACTTTTACAAGCCAAATATGGCATTCATATTGAGGCAGAAGCAAATATAATATTTGTTTGGAAGCCTGAGCATATATATGCAACCTCCCTTATGTGTGTCAATCCTGAAGATCCTGACCCTTCTGTTACTCAGCAAGGTTTATCAATTGTTACATCGAATTGACTGGTCTGTGCTTTCAAGAATGCAAATCCAAATGACTACACTCCCCAGTGGTTTTAACAGGAGGAAATCAAATAGCTTGTTAATAATGTGATCTAAAGGAAATTAACAACAATAGTCATCAAAGAGAAGACATAAGAGCAAGTCTGCTCTGATATTGTCCTTGCCTGCAATGTGGCATACATGGAGATCAATGCCTGTCTTCAGGACAATATCTGCAATTGCAAGGAGAATGGAATTGTGGGAGGACTCTGATGCATCAAGTGAGTTCAACACCTCAACAGAGTTGAGACTGTCAGAATACACCAGAAGATGTTGAGGAGGAGTTGAACATGAAGCAACATGGTGCAAAAGACAGAGAATAGTAAACAACTCACAAAAGAAGATGTCTGCAATTGGCTTAAGATTAGAAACCATTGCCAGCATAGACAAAAGCTAGTCCAGTTTTGCTAGCATCAGTCCAACCCCAAAATCTGCTTCAGAATCATCCCAAGACTGAGCCATCTACAAACCTGACTCCAATAGCAGACTGCAGCATCCCAAAGAACCAAGTCAAATCATGGTGCACCTCACCATTGACTGGGATACCAGCAAACTGATGAGTCTTGCCACTCATTTTCCAATATATCCCTGTGAGTGCAGGATGAGCCCAAGGAAGGACATTAAGGGACTAGTTCAATGAACCAGTCAACTGCCATAAGGAACTTGTCTATATCAGAGACAAGAGCTTGGACAGAGTCAGGAGAGATGGAGCCCACTGCATCCACCCAGAACCCAATTATCTTGAGTCTGGCTTCATCTAGCTGCTTATCATGGAAGATACTGTATTGGTATACCTTGATGACATCCTGATCTACACTAAGGATGTCGAAGAGCATTGTCATGTCACCCACCTAGTGTTGGATCAGTTGAGACAACACAAGCTTTACCTCAGGGCTGATAAATGTGAGTTTGAAAAGACCAGGATTGAGTACCTTGGCATCATCATCTCTCATAATCATGTTGAGATGGACCCAGTCAAGGTGTCTGGTGTTTCAGAATGGCCAGTCCCAGAGAGTGAAAAGGATGTTTCTTCCTTCTTAGGTTTCACCAACTTCTACTGTCGCTTCATTCAGGGCTTCTCACATCATGCCAGACCCCTGTTTGAACTCACTCGAAAAGACAAAAAATTCAACTGGTCAGAAGATGCCCAAGTTGCCTTCAATACCATGAAATCTCTAGTAACCTCCTCCCCTGTTCTTGTTATGCCTGATGACTCTCATCTTTCTGATTATGCTACTGGAGCCATGCTGTCACAACAGTCCCCAGGAGATGACAAATGGCACCCAGTAGCATTCTACTCTAAGAGTCTCAGTGCAGTAGAACGAAACTATGAGATTCATGACAAGGAGATGCTAGCAATTATCTGTGCACTAGAAAAATGGAGACACTTCCTGGAAGGAGGAAAGTTCCCAGTCGAGATTTGGACAGACCACAAGAATCTGGAGTACTTCAGAACTGCCAAGAAACTAAACTGAAGGCAAGCATGTTGGTCACTGTTCCTATCCAGGTTTGACTTCACTCTACACCATCACCTTGGCCGCACTATGGGTAAACCTGATGCCCTATCCTGTAGAGCAGACTACAGCACTGGTGTAGATGACAACTCAGACATCATTCTTCTCAAACCTGAAGTCTTCTTGATCACAGCCTGTCACCTCTGCTCTCAACCTGGTTGGTGAAGAAGTGAAGATCCTGAAAGACGTTTGTTTTGCTATTCATCAGCAAGAACTTGAAGAACCTGTCATGTGTGCAGTCCAGGAACTACAGAAGTCCCACACTCGTTCAGTCCAAAGCGCAGAATGGGACGAATGTGAAGGCTTACTGTATTTCCAAGGCAAGATCTATGTTCCCCCTTCCCATAACCTCTGTCGTCACATTGTCTCACAACATCATGACACCAGAGTTGCAGGTCACCCAGGTCATTTCAAGACTCTAGAACTTGTTACATGCAACTATTGGTGGCCCCAGATGTTCCACTACATTGGTCAATACACTAAGACCTGTGAGGTTTGTATGCATACAAAGACATGACACTGCCTTCCAATTGGGCAACTGGTACCCTCTGAAACACCAACTGGACCTTGGCAGTCAATCTCCATGGACTTCATTGTGGAACTACCAGAGGCACATGGATACAATGCTATTATGGTGGTTGTCAAATATGTTAGGGAAACATGCTCACTTCCTCCCAACCCATACAACAGCGACAGCTGAAGGAACAGCCCAGATCTACTTCCATGAGGTTTGGAAACACCATGGAATGCCTAGGACAGCACGTTCAGACAGAGGCCCACAATTTGTGGCTGACTTCTTATGTGAACTCTGCAGATTAGCAGGTGTCAAACAGGAACTCTCAACAGCTTATCATCCCCAGACAGATGGCCAGACAAAATGTGTCAACCAAGAACTAGAAGGGTACTTACGCCAATGGGTCAACCACCTACAGGATGACTGGGATGAACTTTTACCAGTAGCAGAATTCTCCTACAACTACAAGGTCCACTCATCCACCCAGCAAACCCCCTTCATGGTAGATACAGGCCGTAACCCAAGGATGGGCTTTGAACCACCTGCACAATGCTCCAGACTGCCTGAAGTCTGGATGGACAGAAGCTCAAGCTGCACTCACCAAGGCCAAAGAGGAATACACTTGCTACTATAACCACCATAGAGACCCAGCCCTAGTCTTTCAGCCTGGTGATAAAGCTTGGTTAGATGGTTCAGACATAAGAACCACTAGGCCTTCCAAAAAGTTGAGTCATTGTTGGTTAGGACTCTACACTGTTTTTCTGGAGGTTGGTAAAAGAGCATACAAGTTGAAGCTACCACCATCCATGAAACTCATTCACCCAGTATTCCCAGTTATCAAACTAGACCTCAGGCCAATGACCAGACCCCCCATCTGAACCAGAAATCATAGACGATGAACCAGAATGGAAAGTAGAAGAAATTACAGTCATAGGTTTGGTTGGTGGAAGAAACTCCAATATTTTGTTTGCTGGAAAGGCTATGGACCTCAGGATGACTCTTGGGAAAGGACTGAAGACTCAGTTAATGCCCCAAGTGCAGTGGCAGAGTTCTATGCTAAGTACCCAGAGGCAGTGAAATCTATCTATACTTCTAAGGCTGATCTCTCAGACAACTGGCGTTCTGCATCAAGGTCACTGCAGATCTAGTAGGGGGGTAAATGTCAGGGGACTTCCAGTATGACACCTTTTTTCCTTCATCCCATGCTATCATCACATCCCATATCTACACACTGCCCACGATCACATCATTACCTTGTACTCATCTCCCATTATTTTCCATTGTTTTCCCATTGTTTCTATTGTCTTCTTCCATTGCTTTCTTCCCTTGTTCTCCATTGTTCTTCTTTCCATTGTACTTTCACTACTTCTTTCTCTCACGCTGTCATGGATAGTATATATACCCATCACCTGCAGTGGTTGTCCTTTGAGTTTTTCTCTTTGGATCCCCACCTGCAGGTGCACAGTATGTCCCTCATATATGTACATAGCACTGACTATAGACTCTTTGCATCCCCTCCTGCAGTTGTGTTGAGTGTAGTCCTCACGTTTTCAGGTGTTGCCCTTATAGGTGTTTCAGAATGGCCAATTCCAGAGAACAAAAAGGACATCTCTTCTTTCCTGGGTTTCACCAACTTCTACTGTTGCTTCATCCAAGGCTTCTCACACCATGCTAGACTACTGTTTGACCTCACTTGAAAAGATGAAAAGTTCAGCTGGTCAGAAGACACCCAAGCTGCCTTCAATACCATGAAGTCTCTAATAACATCCTCCCCCTGTCCTCATCATGCCTGATGACTCTTGCTCCTACTGCTTAGAATCAGATAGTTCTGACTATGCTACAGGAGCTGTCCTGTCACAACAATCCCCAGAGGATGACAAATGGCATCCAGTAGCATTTTACTTTAAGAGCCTCAATGCAGTGGAACAGAACTACAAGATTCATGACAAGGAGATGTTAGAGAAATGGAGACACTTCCTGGAAGGAGGAAAGTTCCTAGTCAAGATTTGGACAGACCACAAGAATCTGGAGTATTTCAGGACTGCCAAGAAACTAAACTGAAGGCAAGCACATTGGTTGCTGTTCCTGTCTAGGTTTGACTTCACTCTACACCACCACCTGGGCCACACAATGGGCAAACTGGATGCTCTATCCTGTAGGGCAGACCATGGCACAGTGCAGATGACAATTTAGACATTATTCTCCTCAAACCTGAAGTCTTCTCAATTGCAGCTATCACCTTTTTGTCACTTCAAGTTGAAAAGTGTGCTGGAATAACATATTTCAACTCAACTCTACTCATTTGAGAGGCTGGCAAAGGAGTCTGAGACAGGGAAGGTGAGACCAAACCTTTGGACAGGAGCACAGTAGAATTCTGCATCTTTGAACTGGTCCTAGGGAGACTGAGGAAGTTGCAATCCATATCCCTCTATAGTTGGGCATAAGCAGGAGGGGAGAAAAGGTAATAAATACATCTCAGACCCTACTTAAACCACTGACAAGTAGGTCTAATGTAAGCTGTCCCTATGGACTAAGAGCTCTTGTTTTCATTAAGGTGGCCCCTGTCAATCCATAGGTATTTTTCTTCATTTTGCTATAATCACCACCTTTTCTCTATTATTTCCTTCTATATTCCCATCATTCCAGAACCTTCCATTATTTTTATCTCACATTGTTTCTTGCAAATCATCTTTCTTTTCACATTGTCTGTTTCCTTTGTCCTTTTCTTCTCATGCTGTCAAACATAGTATATATACACACCACTTGCAGTGGATACCTTTGATTTTTCTCTTTGGATCCATTCTACATTGACTGTACCCTCCTGCAGCATTGTTGAGTGTAGTCCTTATGCATCCTTTACAGCCCCTGTTTTCATTGATTAAGACCCTTTTTCATTGATGAAAATTTTTGCCCTGTTATCACTTTGACTGATCTCCCCATTTCAATTCAACTGTTTCATTTGGACAGTATTATATAAATCAGATAAGTTATAATGACTAATAGGACACCATAAAAGTCTGCAATGATCTTATGCACATCTCCTGAGCTGTTTGGCTTCCCTCTGGATGCAATGAAAAGCTTTTAATTAGAACCACAAGTGTCCTATTTATATATGTATAAACTACATTGAAAATTCAACTGTGTGCACAACCAGTTTGGCTACTTGCTCCTCGTTCAGCCCCCAGACAACTGTTCCTGCCATTACTAATCCTTCTTCAAGCTCTAGCCACTACGTGCCCGGCTTTGGGTAGATTCTACCCGTTAATCAAACCAGGAAATGGGATATATCAACCCATAGCTGAGTAGAAATCAACCAGTTTTGGGTGAATTTGCCTCAGTTCTCAGTGAGGTTAATACATGTACAATTTCACCCAATATATGTCTGCCCTGAAATAACTTGGAATGAGGTCATTTTCACCATTAAAGAGGGTAGACTTTTGACATCTTCTTTGGGTACATTTCATTTGGATTGATGGTTGAAAGGACACGAAAAATACGCGACGCAGAGACCATTATATGGGAATCAACGTTAATTTCAAGAATGATACAACATACAGCCTGCTTATTGAATACACAAGGAGCCCAATAGAAGATAGAAGAGATCAAGAGATAAAGGAGATCAAGAACAAATGGATGTTTGAAAACTCAGGGCATGTATCTGGATAAGAATGTTGGAACTAATAGAACCATGAGCTTTATCTGGATGTCGATTAGAAAGGGCTTAACAAAACAACATCAATGCACCTCAATTGTTGTTGTCATCCATATCAAGTCTGTTGCCCTCATGCTCATTGTCGGCATTGTATTCATCAACTTGTGCTCCCCACTTCAGATACTTGCGTTTGTTGTTGATTAATTGATTCAAATAGTCCCGGACTGGCCAGTGTCCTGGGAAGCAAGCCTTACAAAATAGTTATCATTGGCAGCAACCTAGAAAATCGTCATAATCAGCAGCCATCAAAGCGAAATTGAGGCTAGTACCTTGTGGCAGATGTGGGAAATAACATCAGGGTCCTGATTCTTGAAAGTTCAGTTGAAGTCAATACCACCACGTACAGCATTATTGCGCACGAGCCACTGGTAGATGATTAGTAATCAATGGTGACATCGTCGCATGTTACAGCAAACTCAGAACTTTACCTTGAAATTGTGGTAATGAATTGCCTGGTTCTCAAGGCCAATGGCCTCTTGAAGTGAGAAGCCATTTCGGCCACTACCAGCTTGGCCAGGAGGACACTGAACTGGAATGATAGTGTCAGTTCTGTTAACAGGGAGAGCTTGGGGTGGAACTGTGACTTGAGTGGGTGTTTGAGCTAATGCGTGGACTTGAGCAGGAGCTGGGGTAATGGGAATAGGTGTCTGGAGCTCTGGGGCTGGGGTAGAGATTGGGGTAGCAGCATGAACAATTGCTTTCTGAGCCGCACCAGCAGCTTGGGCAAGGATAGGCATGTTATGCTGCTGAGCTTGGTTGATTATATCAAGCTCCGCTTTTTTGTATCGGTGAGCATCAAGAATATGCAATCAAAGTTTGACAACATCTCACCTAGGATTTCTAACTTTCTAGCTTTGTATTGAGCATTGGCAGCCTGTTGTCTGGCAGCTTGCTCCGCTTCACCTGCAAAACTTTAGGATACACCCACAAGAAGCAACAAAGACTCACTGCTATTGTTGCTGTGTGTTAACACTTTGCTTCTTGTCTTCACATTTTGATGCTAAATCCAATCTCCACAGAGAGTGAATTGTTCAAATCTCTAGAGGCCCACCATCCTCGAACCATCTAGTTTTTTGACTGCCCAGTAGGGCTACTGTACACATAGGTACTTGCCATCTCAGTAGGGGCTCCTTGAGATCCACTCAATCCCTCTGGTATGGCAATCCCATTTTGACCTAGAACTAGATGGTTTTATTGGAGCTGTTGCTGCCTTCACTGTCAGCTACTGAGTTAGCAGCGCTGACTGGTGCTGATGCGACTGCCGGCACAATCTCTTCCATCTGAGCATCAGGAGCTTCCTCTATAGCGGCAGAACCCTGGCTGCTATCAGATGGACCAGCACGAGCATCGGCAATACCAGCAAGCTGGCGCAAACCTGCAACCTCAGGACCAGATAGCAGCTCTGCGTTTTCCCCAAGGAGATCTTGTAAAAGAGAGATAGAACCTTGAAGGTGTTTCATCTGCAGCACAAGTTCAAGTGCAGCAGTACAAATACGTGCCTCCAACATAGAGATTGCCTCAAGTACTCGCCTGAAACCCTGAGCCCCAGTAACAGAAGGCAACAAAGCCTCTTGGTATTCATGAGCAAGGTGCAGAACTGTTACAAGGGATGCCTCAGACAGTGGGGATAGATCACCTGGGGAAAAGTAAGATATTTTGATAAGACGAAAAGGGCTTTTAAATGGATACGTACTAAGGATGGCTTGAACCTGACCTGGGTTTATGATCTGGAGACCATCCCTGATATCAGCAATTTGAGTGATGGTGGCAGCGGAGGCTCCTTGTGACTCAGTCCTAGTGCGTTTGTGAATGAGTTCGTTTCCCGCCGACATGGTACTTTGAGCCTGGTAAATTTATCAATGCAGAAATCCTTGAACGACACCAACCAAACCATACCTGTTTGACTAGTTGAGCAGCTGTCACTGTCGCCTGGTACAGAAAAAGATAATTAGAACTTTGCAACAAAATATGCTGAGATCAGATACTGAAGTAGTAGGATGAGGAGTATCTGAACGAGGAATGCGATTACTGGTCTAAACAGGGCAAGCAGATATTATTTAGTGGAGGGGACAACTGTGAATAGTGTTACCCTACCGCAGTGCCCTCATCATCAGTAACAGCATCTTTGCACTTTTTACCCTTCTTTTTCTTGTCCTTCTTGGTTTTGGATTCCTTCTTGACCTATTAAATGAAATCAGAAGTTTGAAGGGACAATTCATATAATAAAAACTAAAACTGACTTCAGTGCCTTCACTGGGCTTTGAAGAGTTTCCGTCTCCAGTGTTTGGAGTGTGATAGTCCTCCATAATGGTGTTCTCATCTGCAATTCGTACACTGGCCGGTGCATGAATAGAAGCTTGTGAACTACGGTTTTGGATTTGAGGAATACCACCATAACTGGTGCCGCGCCCTGGACAAAAAATTGGTCCAGTGGGTGCCTGATGACTCAGAGTCATTTCCTATAAGTGGTTTAGTAAAATTGAAAGATCAAAAACTAGAAAGACCTTCACTCTATACAAGGGAGCAGGACGATGATTGTCGGTATAATCACGGGAGCGGCGCACAAAATTTTGTACCTCTCCATGAAAGCGAGACATTGGTAGACCCATGGTGTTGAACACGGCCTCAGCAGTGCAGCGGCACGGAAGGTATTCATTGTGCATGAACTCTTCATCATGCAACAATGTGTCTGCTTCAGTGCAGCAAGTAATGTCGGCCTATAAAAGGGTGATTCAACATCGCGGCGCTACCATGTAAGAATTTTCTCACAAGAGTCTGGATCATAGTGTCTGCTAAAGCGATGCACTAGTAGTCTGCTTGGCCTTGGTTATTGTCGAGACGATTCTGAAGATCAACAGCCCTGTGGCGTAGCTGGCGGCACAGGTTTTCGAGAGAGTAAAGAGAAGACATCTAGTTCAAGAAAGATAATAGAATGGTTCTGGTTTCTTGCTAGGGGAGAGGTGGCTAAAGATAAGCCAAACCCTTGACCCTACAAACAGTGGCGCATGGATGCAAAATGAAAAACTCTGCGAAGCAGCACAAATCTTGCTTCAGAGAAGTAACAACTGATTCAGAACCAGACAATCAATCAAACTTAAACAGTTGAACAATTTAACAAAGATAATACTTACACAAGCTAAGACTGCAGATCAACTGACTTAGAATTTCAGAAGGAGAAAGACAAACGAGGACCTTATAACAAGGCCAATGACATTGCAGACTATAAAACATTTTATACATATGATCTACTGAGTCCATGAGCTCTGCAATAAGTAGATATAGTATACAAAGGTCCAAGTTTATACGCAATATAAAAGTCTGCAGCGCAACCATGATTCAACTAATCCGCACGTTTCTTCCCTTTATCCCTGCAACCTGCTGGCTGCGAACCAGACGCCGGCGCCTCCTCAGGAAGTTTGCAGAAACCGTCTGGTAGCCCATAACGAGCTTGACGGTTGAGGAAGGGAAGGATGGAGAGAGGGAGGTCATAGGAGACGCCGGTGTGGTCGTCGAATACCAAGTTGTCGTGCTTGAAACTGTACTCTTCACCTAGAGTAGGGATCTCATCCAAGAACGAGATGAACTCCACAGAGTACTTGGTACTGTCGCTATCCTCTTGTTCCTTGTGCCAAGTGTTGAAACGAGTTGGGTCAACATGGTTGACGAAGGAGAGGGAGGCCGCCACGCGATATTTCGCAGTGGCTAGGTCGGAGGCTAGTTTGTGCATCAAGGGCACCACAGCATCAAAGTTGATCTGCGCCGACACCATGTCGGAAACCAGAGAATGAATGCCTAGAACCATGAAAGAGATATCAGGAGAACCAAAAGAATAGATAAAAGCAAAATACACATGAGAAGTAGAGACGCGGGCTCAGTCCTCAGCCTGGTTGGCCTCGCGCCGGAGCTCTAGGGGAGTGGTAAAAGTACAACCCTTCTTTCCAGCGACGCAATTATAGCATTTGAAAATGCCGTGGCCAACTTTGACGCAGAGGATGTCATGGGTTTTGCAATTTGTGCAAGTTAGAGGGTTGGGCTAGACAAAGAAGACTATGATCAAAACTGTTCAAAAACCATGATGAAGAAACAGGACATACAGTATGGACGGGGATGTGAGCGTTGTGGGCACCAATAGCCTGAGCACGCATGTGATCATACATGTGCTCTGGCATAAACCTAGTGGAGTACGCTTGAGGCAGCGCCAAGTACTTGTCGAGAACTCGCAGTGGCAATAAACTTGCGTTTTCGAGTTGAGCAGCAACAGGGACCAGTAAACGGTCCTGACGCTCGCTGCCGCTAGAGATCTGGACCATGGGAGAAGGAATAGTGGCTGGCTCGTACCCATCGAATCTGTCACCGGTGTAGACACGGGCGTCTTCAAGCTCAACACCAGCCGGTAATGGGAGTTGAGTCTCGAGAAGTGTAGGCAGCGCAGGGATGATAGGATCGGCTGCCACCAAAGGCTCATCAGTGACAGTGCTGCATCAGACTTGTCGTCTTCTGAGTCGATGAATTCTTTAGAAGGAAAGCCTAATGGGGAGATTTAGAGACAGAAATGAGAAAGATAAAAGGAAAAACACACTTTTAGAAGAACTGGTGACGGCGCCACCAGACTTCACCCCAGATTCTATTTTAAAACAGAACATGTCAACAACTTTTTTAAAAAATACAAAGATAAGAACAAGACCCACTTTTCATCTTCTTGGCTTTAGGAGCCGTTGAGGAAGTCAGAGTATCGGCAGCGCGTTTCGTGGCAGAGATCCAACTACTTATCTGATCGACCATGGAATCTACGAATTCTTGATGACCAGAATCTGTGAAATAAAATGAAGAATTAGAAAAGAAAGAGAAATCGAAGATCTACCTTGTGGGGGAGGCGTAGCTGGAGCCTTGAATGAGGAGCAGCGCCGCTTTCGTTTTGGCAGAGGTGTCTTGGGAACCGGTTCACCTGGCAGAATCAAGAGTGGAGTATTGAAGTTTGAAGGGGGGGCCCTGGATGTGTTGGATGGCTTGCGATGCGGGGGCAAGGGAGTAAGAGCCCTGTAGGGCACAGGTGATGGCGGTGGCACAACACTAGGACCAGGAAGAACTGCTGTAGTACCTGAACCTGAGGCCGCAGGCGGTGCGTCATCCATAAAGTCGTCGAAAAGATCGAGTGGGTTCATGACTAGCCAAAAGACAATGGAAAACCTCAACAGAAAAATAGACAAGTCCAAAAAGAAAAGTACTTACGAAGAGGAGTGTAGTCCAGCGTGTATTGAGACCAGTGGAGTCTGAGGACATGAAGTTGCGACTCTGGAATATAGTTGGCGTTGATCTGCAAGAAACAAAGTCCTGATAAGTAGAGTCAAAAGACAAAGAAACATAACAACTTACAGGAGTGGCGTAAGATAGCTCGTCATGCGGCGCCATAAATTCAAAATGAGGCGGCAGTTCTCGCTGCTCCACTGCCGCTGCGTCAACTTGAAGGGGTGGTTCCAGTAGAGGCAATGCTGTTAGAAGCTCCACCTGGGTTAATATGTGAGCTTTGGGGTCAAAACCGAGTTTATTATCAGCGTGGGCAGACTGGAAAGAAAAAGAACGCGAGTTTTTAGCACAAAAAATACTAGAGTCTATAAGGCGACACACCCTTGCCCAAAACATAAGCTCCTCCAGAAAGCTGGGCAGGAGGCAGGAGTACACTTCCAGGTAGTACTGCACTGCAATGGTCTGAAAAACCTTGGACTTGAAGAACCGTAGCCACACATAAGAAACCAGACCCTGGACAGCATCCAAAGGGTGATAGTCCTCACTGTACATACAAGGGCACTACAAGCTGTACAAGACAGTTCTTGCATTGATTGGACACCAAGAGACTTAAAAGCTTTTGGATTAAAGACAATGGGGTACCATAGTAGAAGGAATTTGAGCGCGCACCAAGGTTCAGCGGTGGTACCGATGATATGTTTGAAGTTGACTTGGGTGCGGCGGTTTTCCTCAAGAGCAGACATAATGACAGCAAGATCTGTTGACAAAAAGAGTTGGAGCAGTGGGGAATCGAGTGTAGAGGATGACGTGGTAGCAGTAGAAGACGAAATCTTGGGGAGCAAGAAGAGCAGAGGCGTGACAGAGTCCAATGGGATCTAGAGAAAATGCCCAAAAATACCTGGGCTTTTATATCTCTCTACCTTGGACCCTGCACATGGGGATCTGGCTCAGAAAAAGGAATTTTGAGTCATCCAAGAAGAAAGAAGTCTCCAACATATCCAGAAGCACAATCGAATGATGGACCTACAAACTAGAGAATGGAAGTTCTGGATTTGGAAGATTAATTTCCATTCTTGGACAATTCCCATGACTCAGTTAGCAGACATATCAGAATTAAACTCCATCATGATCTAGGGACCCATTCACTCGAAAATAGAGCGGCGGGATCCTAGATTCTAGTCAGAAAGGTGGAACACGATGCGACGGGGATCTCAAAAATCTGAGGAAATGCTCAATGAGAAATCTTGAACACTGGCAAGCCGGCAGTCGGCAGGAAGCGATAAGCGAAGACGGCTGTTTAGAACTCAAAAACGAATAGGGGCTCGCCACTATGATGCTAGTAACAGAAGAACGACATCGAGTTAGACTAGTCAAAGGTCCAGCACAGACTCAACACTCTAGATTTATAAGAGTAAATGACCTCGCAGTGCAAAACAGTGTCTGCGGTGTCTTCGTGACTTGTGAAAACCGTAGCAAGGATGACCGAGGACAGTCAATATTATAGTGGGGGGGAGATAACACACCTGTTATTGGTACACCAGTAATTTCGCGCATTTCCTACTAATTATACATCCTGCCGGTGTAACCACTATAGTACTAAAGACCAACACTATACTAGTCAGACTCTGCATTCAGGATACACTCAAATGAGTCTCCTAATGTACTCCATTCACCGTCAATCGTTCTGTAACAAGTTTTATAACAGGCGGCGCTGCCTACAAGCTTTACAGTCTCTTACTATTAAGTACACCTCCGCAGCGCTACTTTCTGGAAACCTCGAGTTCTATGATAACTGTCCTACAGACCTGGCTTCAGAGTCTGGCAGCGCTGGAAAACAAAACCAATACTAAGCATCTGGAGTTTGATTTTCCATCACGTTGCGCCACAGCAGTGCAACGTTTAACTGTACAGTTTTACTTAGCTAATCATTTCCGATCTTTATATACTGTAGTATACACACACCTTTTCTTCAGTTACCCATACCTACTTACTCCAGTGTTCTGCAGCGCAAGTCGTAAGCACTTTAGTTTCGTTTGTCAGTACTCTCTAGACTTGAATTGGTTTGGACTTGAAGAGAATACAAAAGAGTCAAAGAGCATTTGTTTGATTGAGCGTCGCTATAGCCAGACTGTGGCTTTTGTTTTGAAACCAGACTGTGGTTATTGTTTCGTGCCAGACTGTGGCCTTTGTTGAAACCAGACTGTGGTTAGAGTTTGCTTAGTGCGTCACACATTGTTATCAACTTGTCCGAAGGATCTATCAAATCCCAACTCTTCCTACCCAAACCTATTATCAAACTCGTTACTATTGTAACTGGCTACAGTCATTAAACCTTCCACCGCAAGACTTTCAGTTGTACTCAAACTACTTTACGAGTATTTCTATACTCTGTCACACCTCACACAACACAAGCGTATACTCTGGTATTAGTTGGACATTAGTAGTATCGGTATTTCTTGGGTCTGGGAATGATACCAACACAAAGAATGTTGTGTCAATGAACACATTCATCAGGAGGGAGATTGTAGTTGAAAATGATGAGTGGCCAACATGTTTTTGTGCGCCGCCACCAAGGTGCAAAGCCATCTGTGGACAATTCTAATGCAAGGTCCCGAGGGTCAGAAAAGAATTTGCAGCTGAGTACTTCACTGTCGACAGTAACATACATATCAGAGAGATTTTTGTAGTGATTTCCGTCCATGATATCTGCAATATCACTGGTCGGATTTTTGTAGTCTGCACCATACCAAAGTCTCTCAATCATAGACTGACTCTGGTAGTACCCAGCGAGACAAGGAATGAGTGGGATGTAGGTGAAGGTCTTGCGAGGCTTTCTGTCAGGACACTTTCGAGGCTCGTTGCAGTGCATACATAACGTGTCCTCAGAATATTGACCAGTGAAGAATTGACACAGCAGTCATATACTTCTGGCTGCAGATGCGCCATGTTCTCAACACATTTCTGATTAGACTTCCATGACTGTACATGGGTATCTGGAAATGCATATGGAAGCATATTGAAGGCTTCATCGGCCATATTTGACTTGAGCTTGAGGGAGAAGTGACAAAGGATAGCAAGTTCATCTTCAGAAAGCACTAGTGGAGATATTAGGCCTGATAAACTCAGGGAGAGCTCTAACTTGTACTCATCCATTTCCTGGAGAAATTCCCCTTCCATTAAATTGTCAAGTGAAAGGCTGCAGTCTAGCTCATCATCCAACCCCGCCATATCCTCTCCAAAATCATCTAGTAGCTCCTCTGGTGCATACTCATTAGCTTCTTTGTCCCAGTCCAGGCCATGTTCTTCATCAATGCGACGATCATATTCTTTGTCTTCTTCATTGGCTTCATCCTCCTCCTCTGTTGGATTGGGCTGTTGTCGAGGTGGTGCTAATGGTTCCAAGTTTTGGGTGTTCAATGGATGTTTGGTAGAGTCGATTGTACCATGATGATAATCCTATAATTAATTGAGTCGCTGAGAAATTGAAAATGCTGCCGAGCATGAGGGCAAACAGACCGTAGAGAGGAATAAACCCTGGTCTTCATTAATAGGCCCCTTGCTTTCAATGAAATGTACATCAATTGCGATATCATGATAGTAGTCCTGCCTGGCTCCTGACTAAACACTGAATATGAGTAATGAGTAAATGTAGGTGTAAATGAGAACAAACCAGTGCAGGAATGACAGTAGTTCTGTCTACAGACTCATCGTCCTTGCTATCAACATCAGAGAGCAGTAATTCCTCATCCTGTTCCATGTGCCCAGGTAACAGTGCCACTCCTTGTTGGTGTCGCCTTGCCTATCTTGCGCTCAGTTGCTTGCCGCAATGAGCACAAGTCACCTTGGCCATTCGGTACTGTCTCTTGCCCCTTTTTTCCTTCTCTTCCTGCTCAATTATGTTGGTAACAGTTTGGCAAGGATGCTTTCTGGGATTGTGAGGCATAATAAACGGACTTTGCGAAAGGAAAGAGGACAAATTCCAATTGCACCGGCATGAATGCGTCAACATATCACAGTCACCTGCAGTCACGAGGTGGTTTGTTAAATACCTTCCTCACCAGCTACAGCGATAACAATCCAGGTGGCCAGTCTAGAGAACGTGGACACAACGGATATCTTTCCAAACACAGCTGCCTGCGCTTTCAAATCTGAGACATCCCAAGGCCCTCAAAAGCAAAGCACCATCACACAATGCCTTCAACCCAAACCACCACCGCTATCACCCCAGAGCATTCCAAGGTGCCAGCTCCTGCTGTTAGGCTCAATGACGCGTCTGAGAAAGCAGGTACAGTCTTCCATCACCTCTACGATGCGTTTACTGACTCAGGATCCATGTCACTCCAATGTAGGTACTGCAAAGGTTATAGGTACATTGCATCCCTGCTTTACAACGCATCTTCTGGCATCTGAGCAGCTTTGAATGATAATACAGAGACGAATGATTCCGAAGCTCCTGCCAAGAAAAAGGGATCCAAGGAGGCCAAAACAGCTCCTGGCGACAGAAGTATGTGTCCATTGTTTGCAGTCTGTGAGCTGCACCAGCTTAAAACACGACAGACATTGAAAAGACCAAAGGTGGCAAAGCTAGGAAAGGAGCACAGAATACAAGTCCAGATGGCACTATCAACAATAGTCAGTGTCAGCCAACAATCTCAAGCCTTCCTGACTCACACTTTTGATCCCAGCTCAAGTGCGCCCTAAACAGGTCAAAGGTAGCAAGAAAGGAACTGCTACTGCTGCAGACAAAGAATTTGACATTCTCGCAGATATTACCAATGCATACCATGGCGCTGCCATTCATAGACAGGGTGTAGTTCAACATTGATAGAGGAAGGATAGGTTCTAGCAGTGGGCTGGCTGCAGAATGATAGTTCAGAGGAACCAAAATTTATAGAGAAAATAAGAGACAGATTGACAGTTATGTGTATGGGAGCCTGAAAGCTTAAACTTAGCTTGACAACAATCAGGCACAAGTTTGGCACACAGTTTTTCTATTGGAACATAACAGAAATTTATATCTACAGATTTAACAGGTTTTCTAACAAGTTTAAACAAGATGGATGATTTCTAAAGAGAATGTAATTTGAACTAGATGGTTTTATTGGAGCTGTTGCTGCCTTCACTGTTGGCTACTGAGTTAGCGGTGCTGACTGGTGCTGATGCGACTGCCAGCACAATCTCTTCCATCTGAGCATCAGGAGCTTCCTCTATAGCAGTGGAACCCTGGCTGCTATCAGATGGACCAGCACAAGCATTGGCAATACCAGCAAGCTGGCACAAACCTGCAACTTTAGGACTGGATAGCAGCTCTGTGTTTTTTCCAAGGAGATCTTGTAAAAGAGAGATAGAACCTTTAAGGTGTTTCATCTGGAGTTCAAGTGCAGTGGTATGAATACATGCCTCCAACATAGAAATTGCCTCTAGGACCTGCCTAGAACTCTGAGCACCAGTAATAGAAGGTAACAAAGCCTCCTGGTATTTGCAGGCAAGGTGCAGAACAGTTACGAGGGATGCCTCAGACAATGGGAATAGATCTCCTGCAAGGAAAGTAAGATGATTGATAACAAGACAACAAAACTTTATAAATGAATACACACTAAGGATGGCTTGAACCTGGCCAGGGTTTATGATCTGAAGACCATCCCTGATATCAGCAATTTGAGTGATGGTGGCAGCAGAGGCTCCTTGTGACTCTGTCCTAGCGTGTTTTTGGATGATCTCGCTACCAGCAGACACAGTGGTTTGAGCCTGGAAAAGTTATCAACACAATAGTCCTTGGACAAGATCGATCATAGTCTTACCTGCTCAACAAGCTGAGCAGCTGTGACTGTCACCTTGGGCAGAAAAAGGATAATTAAGACTTGACATAAGAACACAAAAGAAATGGAGTACCATGGTAGCAGGATGGGGAGTATCTGGGCAAAGGATGCAATTACTGGTCTAAAAAGGGCAAGTGGAATTTATTGGTAAAGGGGACAGCTTGTGAATAGTGATAGCCTACCACATCAGTAACTCCATCTTCATGCTTTTTACCCTTCTTTTTCTTGTCCTTCTTGGATTTGGATTCCTTCTTGCTCTATCAAATGAAATCAGGAGTTTGAATAGACATGCATATAGTAAGACTCACACTGACCTTGGTGCCTTCACTGGGTTTTGTAGAGTTTCCTTCTCCAGTGGTTGAAGTGCGATAGTCCTCCATAACAGTGTCCTCATCTGCAATTTGTACACTGGCTGGCACATGAATAGAAGCTTGGGAACCATGGTTTTGGATCCAAGGAATACCACTATAGCTAGTGCCATGCCCTGGACGATAAATTGGGCCAGTGGGGGCCTGACAGCTTGGAGTCATTTCCTATGAAGAATTGGTTTAGTACATTGGAGATATCAAATGATTGAAAAGCCTCACTCTATACAACAGAGTAGGATGGTGATTGTCGGTATAATCACAGGAGTGGCACAAAATTTTGTACCTCCCCATGGAAGTGAGACATTGGTAGACCCATGGTGTTGAACACAGCCTCAGTAGAGTGGCAGCACAGAAGGTATTCATTGTGCATGAATTCCTCATCATGCAACAATGTGTCTGCTTCAGTGCAATGAGTAATGTCAGCCTATAAAATTGTGATTCAGTACCCCGCAACAAGCTGCTCACAAGAGTTTGGATAATAGTATCTGCTGGAGTGACACACTGGTAGTCTGCTTGACCTTGGTTATTGTCAAGACAATTCTGAAGATCAACAGCCCTGTGGTGTAATTGGCAACACAAGTTTTCAAGAGAGTAAAGAGAAGGGGGACTTCCTGGTAACTCCCTGGTAGTTTATTTGGGGGACTCCCTGGTTTGGCACTCTTTTTAATTTTTAGCTCAATACAATAAAATAATAAAGTTTATACATAGATGTATCAAAGCTTATGATTGAATAAATTCAAATTCTTGGGTGAGATTAAAGATTACTGATGTAAAGGCACATATGTAATGCTAATGGCTAGCACTGAAAGAAAAAAAGTGATAATATGTCTCTTTTGTGTATGAAGTAGTGAGTTTCTAAAATGAAACACACAACCAAAACACACTCTAAAGCACACTATATAATTTGTTTGCAAGGTTTCCTGGACGACAAAAGTTGTCTCTTTGAACTTCAAGTCTTTAGATCTTAGAAGGGGAGGGTTTGCAATGTGATAGGTTTTGCAAGATAACACACAAAGTTGAGACCAACAATTACCAAGTTCCAATACCAAAGGCCCAAAGTGCCTAACTATATCCAAATGTGCCAAACTCTTAATATATAACTCTTTCCACAAAAGTGATCTTTTAAGTCTTTGTATTGATATCTTGTAGGTTAGTGTTTCTACAAAGCTATTGGTGACTGACCCAGGCAAGCGAAGTCCTTATACTTCCGAGAGACACTGGGATCCACAATCAAGCTAGGTGGTACTACACTGAAGAGCCTATGTATGCTAGCTAGTCCTATTTATACATGAGCTCTCTAAAACTGTACAGTTCTACATAAATATTGAATGTCCAATGAAAGAAACAGATAATCAATGAATGTGTGACCCCTAGTGATATATGTATGCTAAATAAGGAAAGTGGAATACTGTAATTAGTAGGAGTCATGACAGGTATATCTTGATTTGCTCAAAGTCTGAGGGTCACGATATAATCGGACCTCACAACCAAATACTTATCCTACAGAACCTTGGGCATCTTGACCCTTAGCCCAAGCCATATGATGAGTACCATCATGGTAGGTCCTTGTCTGATATCTGTCCTGATGAGCCACTTATTGGACTGGTTCATCACCCAGAATGGTACCTTTATGTCGGAAAAATGATTTCGTGATTATAATGAGGTCATCATTATAATCCAATTATAACTTGCTTATCATTCCAAGTCAGCCAAGTATAATAACTGAACTTGATGTGTAACTCGCTGATTTCAGCGAAATATGATGTTCTCAGTGCCCAATTGAGTGCTTTGAGTGCATACAAGTATAGATACAATACTTTTACAATGTATTGTGTTATTAAATAAAGGTATGAAGCTCAGTAGACCTCTTGGGATTATGATAAACACAACTTTCCTATGCCCATGAATCACTAGAAAGCTATATAAGCAAAAAAATGCATCTATCAATCAAAACTAGTTTAGCACTTGTCAGGAACTAGGCTAAGAATTACTTCTAAAAAGGTTTAATAATGCTAAAACCAGTCAAAAATGGAGAATGAATAAATAGAGTGCATCTGCAATGGGAAATAATGATAGTCCCACCCATAAAAATGAAGCAGGACTATAGAGAAATGGAAATAATGTAACAGCAAGTGGAAAGTTATCAGTATTCTGTCACATAGAATAAAACAACTGCCTCAATATTGAACTTTGAGTTATGAGTGTAGAAATTCAGGCATTCCAGCCTATCCAATTGTATAAGAATAAGAGATTCGTGTCTTGGACCATAGCTGGAGTTGGCAGTGGCAGGTATAGCTGCAAGACAATTGCTGCTTATCTGCCTCAGGGATCAGAATAGTGGCTTGTGCCAGGTATACTTACCAAAGTTGGTATTTTGAGCCACAACACTTTTATGTAATCAAATTAACAATAATGGACCTAGGCTTCAAAAGCATTGGATCCACCAAATTAAGCAGCAAGCTTCATAGCTTTAGAGGCCTTGCATTTCTCAGACTTGAGGATGACATTATTGCCAGTAGCTACCAATACCTGCTCAGCTATCTACCACTGGGAACAAGACCTTGTAATTCTTTGGAAATACAGTGATATTACAGAGGAAATATGAATGGGAAACATGGATGTATTTCCACTTATTTTACAAGAAAGTTACAGAAACATTTACTCACTGTATATAACCTGTAAATCTCCTTTGCACTGTGATTTCACTGTATCTTATCTCATATGTTTTCTGTATATCTGCTAGAAATACAGACATGTTTCCAATCCATATCTTTGCCATAATATCACTGTATTTCCAAAGAATTACAGGTTCTTGCACCCAGTGTACTTTGAAATTACATCTTTTTATTTTTGCCTTATCTGTCATGAACCTGCCATCTGCCAACCTGCCAACCTGCCATGCTCAAATTCTGACCTGCTATAGACATTAGCTGAGGATAATTTTTTATTGCGCTTGCAGTAATTGGATGAGGTATTAAATGATTCCCACATGATATTTATACTGAATCAGTGTGAATGAAAAACAATAAAGCTTGTGATACAGCTCTAGCAGCTGATATCAATAGATATATCTGTGTATTAAATGGAAGATATGTAATTGCATCAAACAGAGAATAAATGAAATCTGATAGATGTGTGAATCAAAGACCTCAAAAATGGGGCCCTGTTATACAAACTCTTGAGAATAGTTAATTTTATCACAGCTTATTACTGACTCTAATAAATTATAAATACAAAATTATACCAAACAGAGCTTTAATGAACAGCAGAAGGCATGAAAATGCCTGTAAATGATCTCACTTTATAGTATCAATGTAGTTATAATAGACTGTATAATCCTATGCAAATTGTTGGCCTTTATTTTCTATTCATTTTCTAGATACAACTATCTAGACCACATAACAAGTCTTCAAGGAGAGCAATATGCCCAGTCAGGAGTTAAAAGCTGAGCCCCTGAGTATGTCTAGCCCTCACCCACCAAAAATTCACCCAGAACATGGCACCATTATACAAGAAAATGTATATTATGGTAACATTCATTCAACTGACTTTAGTTTGTCATTTCTAATTTGTCTTTTACCTCTGTCTTCTATTTTCATTGTGGAGCTCTTGATTAACTGTGGGGTGGATATAATTGAATGCAGCTTTGTACAATCTACACTATACTGGTAGTATGTTAACTATATGAATCATACCAGATTGTGTGCTTATTTGTCTCTATCTAGTTGATATGTGTTATATGCTGGATTTATTAATTGCAGACTTTCTTGAAATAAACAGGTATATTAGTGTATATTTCTTCTGTCTAGTTCATTTGTATATAGATATATTTTTGTTAACTTCACTTTTCTTTTGTTCAACAGACATAGCTTAATTTTAGTAGTACATATACTAGCTATATGTTATACTTACACCTCAGATGCTTATTATTTATATGAGTGCACTGAGTTGAGAATCTATTTACTTATTCATTTACAGACATCACTGACATACCCTAGATTGACTTATTATTATCTAAGGTAGGAGGCATACACACCCAACTAATGTCAGGTGATCAAAGTGTGACATACCTAAATACGTCAAAAACTTGAAGAAAATACTGTAGAATATTTCATACAATACATATAGACATTTTGAGCCATCAAATTACTGGAAAAGTATCTACGAATGATCTGGAACAAAAATTTTGATGGGATATTCTGATGTGGAAAAGAAGATCTAAAATTACTAAATTTTTTAAAATCTATTAATCTGACTCATGGATTACCAGCTTCTTTAGTTGGTCATTGAAATTTATGGATGCATATACCAAGGGGCTCAATGGTAGACAAGTGGCATGGGCTGCTTGCAAGAATAATAGACATCAGGTTCTTCCTGATAGCATCATGGAGGAGTTGGACTGAGAAAATGTCAAATAGATGCTTCTTTCAATAGTATTTTGAGAACTCCGTTATCAAATCTTCATATTTTTGCTTGAACTTTTGATATGATGATTTTATGGTATATTCAAATGTTTTGATGGCTGGAAATTGTATGAAGAGGTGTCAATTAATATCTACATGAATTTCAAGGTTACTTTGTCTATATACAGCACTGTGACAGGCATGTGACCATGGGCACCTGACGTTAATTGGGTGTGTATGCCCCCTACCTTAGCACTTTTGATTCAAACATTGTAAATTGGCAATTTCATATTTTTTTTTGACATTTTTGCATGTATAAAACTTTTTTGTATAGCACATTGATAACCATGTACAACTAACAATTTTGACACTTAAAAATAGCTTACATATATTTAGCCAGTAAGTTTTAGTGAATGATTTCTGGTATTTGCAACCAATAATTTAGTCCAAAGCTCTGCACATTCCAGCTCTGTAAGACTTTGAAATGGGGAACATCTTGCCTAATCATTTAGAGTATTCAATCAGCCAGTCAATGATATGCTTAACTGTAATTTAGATATAGATTAAGTTTAAATACTATACATAAGCATTATGTGTATCTACCATGTTTAAACTGGGTTGTTTCTCAAGTTTTTTTATGATATTCATCTACATCTACCTAACTAGGATTACACAGTTTTCATAATTCTTGATTATCAGTGCAGTCACCCATTGTCATTTGCTATCAACTACTGTACTGCACTGCCCTTATTGTTCTTTGTTCACATTGATTTAGTAACACTAGTATAAATATTAGATAGAAGTCATGTAGTACCTATGTAATTGCTGTGAGCTCAAAGCAAATACAATATGAATTATACTCAGTTCTATGATTATGTGGACCAAGAGATTTATCTCTTATTTTTACATATCATGCAATTATGCATTCTAGGATACATGTTCTATGGGGTCATGAATGCTCTTGTTCATAAGCTTCATGATTGGATCATTTCAGTTGTGAACATAATAATGCTGGAATACATGTATGAGATAATTCCAATAATCTGAATTGAACCCATAGTTTATTGTTGATATCAAGGCTATATAATGATTCATTTGTACTATTTTTCTGTAAGGCCTTGAAAGGATAGTGATACATCTGATTAAGATTGATTATCTTTGTGACCATTCATTAGAAGATGCACTTAGAATGTCCCTATATTTCTGCTAGTTTAATGACATGATTGTCATTATGTTTGCTATTCATATTATTTCATAACGCTAAATAGCCTGAAGACATAGTTGTAAGATATATTTACATGGAAAACTTTCTTGTATAGCTGTCAAATACCATAGTTGATATAGAACAAGCTCCGCATCCAGCCCTTTGAGTTGATTACAAAGACTTTGGTCTAGTTATTGTGCAGAAACTTAGAGCCATGAACAACTCATTACAGCAGTTCCTGTAAATAATGAGAATCATTTCACACATGACATGTCATCAAACTTGCCTGAAATGGAATCCCTTCATCAACATGTATCCGGTTTGCAGCGAACATCATTAAACACTGCAAGGTATCGCAAAAGATTACAAAGTTGATACCATGAGAAAGAACTTCTATTTTAGGTAATGTTGACAATTCTATGAAGAACTTGATGCACATGGCAATTCTCACTATGTTATATTTACAAGAACAGCTGTAAGTGAATTAGATACATTCCAGTTGTGGAATATTGTCGTGTACAGGTGAGTGTAGGTAGTCAATATAAGCTGGGGCCCTAACTAAAATAAGGCAATATAGCCTAGTTGTTGCATCACGTGGGCATGAGTATAGTTCAGGAAAATCTGCTCAATGTTGGTTCAATCCCTGTTGTATACAAAGGTTAATAGGCCCAACTGATGTGGGCTGATTCGCTTTTTATTTCCATGATGTCATCATAATCTTGCCAACAATTATAATAACCATAATTGCATAATTACTGGTCTGATTATAATCAAAAACTTTTTAGTGATAATTGTGTATAATTGGGGTTTCAATTATATCAATTATAACCGCTTACAGGTGCTTATACTACATATTCAGTTTTTCTGACATAGCTTTAGTAGGTCATGACCTGCAACCCCTAAACATGTTGGTAATTCTTCATAGTCAAAGCTTATTGTAACTGAGCAGTCTTTCCTAGTGTATCTATATCTTTAACCTGTCTCCTATGCATTTCAGAGTAAGTCATGATATAAGTCTTTACTATTGGGTCTTGACTTAGTTCTTAAAGATCACTCACAATATATCTCGATATAATTCTTAACATAGCTTGCGACTTGTCAAGTTGTGATATAGCCTCTTGATTTAAAGTCAAGACTCTAAAGACATCTATTTGTCCATCACATCTAACCTTCCACTAATCATATCCAACTTGGATACAACATCCCCCAGAACCAAGCCAAGCACATACTTATTGTCATCCACACTGTCATCAACCATTGCAGCTGACTGGTGGCCAGACTGCATAAGGCCTTAGCCAAATGGCACAGCACACATGCAACAGTCCCTGGTGTAAGAGCAACACCTGAAAGCATGAGGACTATACTCAATACAACTGCAGGTGGGGATCAAAGAGTCTATAGTTAGTGCTATGTACATATATGAGGGACATACTACACACTTGCAGGTGGGAATCCAAAGAGAAAAACTCAAAGGACAACCACTGCAAGTGATGAGTATATATACTATCCATGACAGCACAAGAGAAAGAAGTAGTGAAAGTACAATGGAAAGAAGAACGGTGGAGAACAAGGATGAAAACAATAGAAGAAGACAATAGAAACTGAAACAATGGGAAATGATGGGAGATGAGTACAAGGTAGTAATGTGATCATGGGGCAGTGTGTAGATATGGGACATGATGATGGCGTGAGATAAAGGAAAGAAGGTGTCGTACTGAAAGTCCCCTGACACCTGGCTTGTCCTGTGGAATGCAGTTGAGGTGGTTACTGAGGCAATGCTCACAGACAAGATAGAATGAGCAAAGTAAGCTGGATTGAACTGGAGCTGGTCAGATACACACCTTTGGGGTCACCTTTTGTCTCTGAATCACTTCTTCTGCCTTTCCACTGCTTCCCACTCTGCCCTATCCCTTCTAAAATCAGCCTTCCACTCCTCATCCCATGTGAACACCCATTCCTCAACTTCCTCCACCTTGCACTCATGTCTGGCATTGGCCCCATCCCAGACATCTGCTGCTTCTGAGAATACTCATTCAATGCTGTCAAAACAATCAGTACAAATGGAAAAAAAGCACAATTTTACAACATACCTTCAGAATAGCTGATTGCAAGCCACTCATGCACACTGGCTCCAGCAGGAACCTCTTCTTATACCAGCTCCAACAGACATGGGCCAGGAGCAATGAGGGGACACAAAAGTTGTTGCTGACATGCTTCGCAATCTGCAGCCAGTGGATCTAGCATCAGAGAGTGTTGCCTGTGGGGAACTGGTGTCTTGCCTTTGCTCTTAGAAGCAGGAGGCATTGCACAGGAGGATGTATACTTGACAGAGCAAGCAAAAGAATGGAAAGAATATATGGAGTCTGAGCGTCAGAAAAATCAGTTATTGATAGCAACACTGGTACAAAATGGGATTGCCGTACCAGAAGGACTGAGCAGACCTCAAGGAGTCCCTACTGAAATGGCAAGTACCTATGTGTACAGTAGCCCTACTGGGCAGTCAAAAAACTAGATGGTTCAAGGATGGTGGGTACCAGGAGTACTGCGAGGCCAGGTCCTGCAAAGAAACCACCAGAGAACGAGAGACCTGTGCCAACAAAGAATGTTAGATTTGAACAAGCAAAAGAAAGATTTGATGGAGTGCATTTGAAATATAGGCCTCCAGCTAGGGTGTATGGCAAATTTTTTTTTGGCTCTGGCACGCCAGGCGAATGGCGAATGGCACGTGCCAAGCATGGTGAATGATTGGCGAAATGGCGCAAACTTTTTTCAAGATCTACGTACTACAGACTAATTACCATACAAAATACTATCTATTGACCACCCAGTATTGTCTCCATTATCATTGACATGGATTGAAACATTATCCTCGAACGGCTCAGGCCCCAAACCTTGATCAACACGTTCTAGTTCCTTCTCATCAAACTCTTTTGCAGCTAAAATCTCCAAACCATCAATCTCTGGGTATAACAGTGGATCTCCCACAAGTTTTGCCTCTTTGGTGAGTCTATCAAATGCTTTTTCAACATCTGATGGAGTGACTGGTGAAGGTAGACCCTCTGCTTGCAGCTCTGCACGAGGGTTCAAGTCTGCATCTGAAACTTCAATTGGCGACGTCCTGGATCCATGCATTGACTGTACCGTATCTGAGTTGATACCAGCTACCTCCTTTGTGTGTGAATGAATACCCCGATAGTGAGTGCGATGTCCTTCCCTCCATAGTATTGCATTGTAATTTGAATGCATCATACCAAGCTGCTCTGTGTGCTCTACACTTAGTCAGGAACGATGATCACCTTGAATTGAACCAAGATCAGAGAAGAGGCGCTCAACTTCGGCAGCATGGGGAACGACTTGGAATAATATAATCGCGAGAGACTTGATGGGATGTTCGTTTGCATCAATGGCAAGGTTCTCCCACCAGGTTAAACCGTCCCTTGCAGAGCCGGAGAATGGAGAGCGAGAATGGTAATAAAGATCAATATCATTACACAATGCGCGTGCTTGTGTTTCATTCCATCTCCATTTACTCGCAATTTGAAGTGCAGTTAGCTTCAGGTCTTGGAGAGTACGTCCTTTAGCAGTGGAATGAACAGCAAGTCTGCGGCACATTGGGTGGAGAAAGAGGGCAAGAGAATGCTTGTCGGTGTTCAAAGCAGTAAATTCTCTGTTAAAGACTGCTTTTGCATGAAGAAAAAACCCTTTGTCATCATCAGGCTCTAGAACAAGCTTGTTCATATGATGTGCACATCAAATAAGCTCAAGCATGCAGTCTGCCAGATTGGTTTCGCGAGCTTCGAGATTTCCGATGGCATCAACCAGTGGTTTGATGATCCGCATCAGCTGATTGAGCATATCCCAAAAAGCTTGGTTGTGCAAAAACAAATGAATGATATCTGCTGCGACAGGCATATAGCCATTGGTTTTTTTCTGAGCATCCGGACGCAAGCAGATATGCTGTGCTGGTCTCCTGCCAATGACGGATTACTATCTGAGTTTTGATGGACTGATATTCATACCTATGTTCTTCGACACTCAAACCTTGTTTTGATAGACTATACCAACAAGTATCTGTTTTTGTCTGTAATCCTCGCTTGATGCCCATAGCCTTTGCCTCCTTCTCTAATTGGCCACCCCAGTAGTGGGAACTATTGAAATATGATACAATCCGAGCTGTACCAGTGAGAATTCGCTTCATAGGGTCATATGATGCAATTTTCCCAATGATACCATTCAGGCCATGAAGAAAACATGCAAATGTCTACATATACATCGGCAAAAATAAGCTAGATTGAATAGTAGACAATAGCAGGAGCACGTTACCAGAACCCAATAATATTCATCTTCAAACTTTTTACGGGTTGACTGCATTACCGTCGGATTATTGGTTGTCAATGCGATGATAGTTTTCACATTCAAATCCATTCTAACAAGTCCGGACTTGATTGACTGAAGATGACAGCTTGTAGATGCTCTATCAGCAGTCATGTCCTCGAGGCATAACATGACCAGATGTGTTTTAACATTAGCTGCAACCGTACCCCCAAGAGCTCGGCCTACTTTGTCCTCCCAACCGTCATGCAGTATAGTATGATACTTGCGTTCCTGCAACCGTGTGCGTTCCTCTAAATGAACGCATGCAAATTCTCCATCCATGACATTATGTGTCAACATATATGTGGTGGGAACCGGATAAGAAGGGTGTATTGAATTGCAGAAAGCGTGAAAGAATGGGTTTTCCGGAGATGCGAACGCAATTCTTGCATGGACAACATATCTGATGTATGGATGTCAGAGATAATTTTGCGGCAAGATTGCCAGAAAGACGAACCTGAATAGTTTGACATGTGAATTGCGAATAGCCTCAGTCATCCCGTAGTCAACATAACTGTCCAAACAGGTCCCCTTTCTCTTCTTAACCATCTCTGCATTATGCTCCGTCCCTGTTTCTGAATCCCTCTCTGTTGTAGTCTTGCTGGAGGCCTTGGGTTTTGGAAGTCCTAGGTTAGACAGGCTGTCTGCGGACACACCCGTCTTTCCCATAAGAGCAATATTAGCCTCCTCCCGAACCTTTTGGGTGACTTGAGGACACTTTTCAGCATCAGTCAAGTGTTTGAGTAGCCAGTTTTCTCGGTGTTCGATTTTTTCGTGACAAAAAGTGCACTCGAAGAGGTAGCGCTTGCTCTTGTTTTCAAGTCGTTCTCGTTGGACGAAGTGACGTTGGACAAGAAAGTGAACAGGTTTTCCTGCTACCATTATGTGCTAGACAAAGAGGCAGGAGCTTGTTGTTGGGACGGTGTCGGCGTCGGTGTCCGGGATGTCAAAAAAAAAGCCACGTGTATTAGTTGTACAGCGGAATTAGGTCTAGCATTGTAGGAGTGGTAGGTATATATCCTACATACACTGTACAGTACAGTAAGTATCATTTATGACACTTTATAGCAGGTCGGAAATGCGGTAGAGGAATGAAGGCTAAAACTCGATGTGCCAGTTTTGCCACAGTGACTTCTGGAACTTCTTGCCGGCGATGGCATGTGCCAGTGGCACACACCATTCTGGCGATTTGGCGCGGTTTTGCCAAGAACCCTACCTCCAGCTAAGAGAGCTACAATTGAAAAATCAAAACATCCAGAGAAACCAGAAACTACAGAGCCTACAATGGCAGAAACCAACACTGAGGAGGGTGAAGAGGAACTAACTAGGAAGGCACCGTCCGGACCCTGGTATTCCTTGCCCGTGGTGCCTTACAGATTTGTCAAAGATGCCAATCTTCCCGAAAAACCAGTAAAGAAAAATATGGGACCAGCGGCGCAAGATCCGGAAACCGAATCGGAACTAAGGGATGAACCTATTCCGATCCCCAAAGATGGGTCAGCCTACAGCAACAAGGCACCGGTAGAGGACCAAGCTGCAGTTGAAAAGTTAGCCAAGCGGATAATGGATGCTGGTGTAGTCACAAGTGTCAATGAACTTCTCAGTGTTTCTAAATCCGTGAGGGACGAGGTGCACCGTGTTTTGACCAAGCACCGCATTCTGCTATCTAGTAAACAAGTTTTAGTCCTCGACTTTGTAGACCAGATGGGAACTGAAGAGCCCCATCAAGAACCAGAAGAACTAGAAAAGGCCACAGAAACGTTACCAGCGGAAGATGAAATACTGGATGATATATCCGAAAGTCCCTGGATGGTAAATTCTTTACTAGTGGAAGAATTACCTCCGGCGGTGGTGTTAAATCAATTATCGATTCAACCATACGGTAATGGAGTCTGTATCGGAGATCCTATATTGCAGTACCTTGAGTCGCTGGCGCTGGGAGAGAAACCTAAACCAGTAGTCGTAGCCAGAGATACCGCTTCCATCAGAGCAATTAGACCGCTCATAAATGGAAAGCTGCATGTTGAATCTATACATGACTCGGGGTCACAAATAGTATCAACGTCTAGAAAAGTAGCAGAAGAATTAGGTCTGAGTTGGGACCCTGAGGTTTGCATATACATGCAGTCCGCAAATGGTCAGGTTGAAAAGTCGTTAGGAATAGCCTGAAATGTAGCCTTTAATTTCGATGGTATCACTCTATATATGCAAGTGCATATTATAAAAGAACCTGCATACAAAATGCTATTGGGTAGACCCTTTGATTTACTAACTAAGAGTGTTATTGAAAACGAGTCAGATGGTAGTCAAAGGATCACTGTCACTTGTCCAAACACTAATAGGAAAGTCACAATGCCGACATTTGCAAGAGGAAAGAGCAAACCATTGGCGGTAAAAGACCTGCCGGCTCAAAGAGAATCTTTAAAAAGCATGGAGGATTTTCCAGCAACCTTGAGGAATTGATTAACAACGATGAAGGAGAGGTTGCAGTAATCCTTAATATGCAACCTAATGGTGTTTTAGAGTTGGAAAGTTTCTGTTTTCCAAAGAATCGTAATCAGAAAAGGAAGAAAGGAAAGTCTAAGGAGAACAAACTAAAGTCAGGGGCATTTACAAAGCAGGAACTTATGGATACGTACCTAACAGCATCAGTAAACGCCGTAGGACAAGATAAGCCAGTGGAGTACACCCTGAAGAGTTACTTGTCAAAGGTGAACTACAGACCAAATATTGCAAGGTCAAAGATGCCAATTCAAGGGGATGAGGTGAATAAAGGTTCAAGAGAGACAGTTTGTCTGCAAGTGCCAGCGCAGTCTGCTGAACCTGCTGTATTCCTGTTCGACATTAGAAATTCTTCAGATTCCAAGAAAATCCTAAAAACTATAAACTTACTACAAAAACCAAAAACAGTCGAAAATGATGAAACTGCAAAAACAGTTCTATCTCAACATTCGTTTTCTGAATCACATCACTCTCCATTTTCTATCAGCTTGACATTTCACTCAGTTTCTTTGTAATTGTAATATTTCAAAGGCGGCACTGGTGAATGCCTTTGTTCCGCCGGAAGTAGACCATACGTGTGGACTACTACCTGAGAACCAAAAAGCGACCTTCATTCCTGTAGCTGTCTTTGGTTCCAAGAAGTATAAACCAGTGGCGCTAAAAGTTAAACCTGTACTTGCGGTGCTGCCAGAAAAGTTCAGAATAATAAGGAATATAGTGGGAGATCCATTGGCTGAAATGCCTCAACTTTCCTCTTTACCACCGGATTTCACTCCTAGTGGTCGCTATACAGAAGAAAGAAAACAAATAATAGATAAAGTTCATGAAAGTAACTTCCTATGGCCCGAGGAACGCAAACTGATGCACTATTTCATGATGATCCAAGAACAAGGTTTTGCGTGGAATGATACAGAAAGAGGACATTTCAAGGAGGAATACTTTCCACCAGTGGAAATGCCAGTAATTCCTCATACTCCATGGGTTTTGAAGAATATTCCTATTCCGCCGGCGCTGTATGATGAAGTATGTAAGATTATACAGACGAAAATCAATGCAGGAGTGTATGAACCCTTGAACTCTTCATACCGATCCCGTTGGTTTATGGTCGTAAAGAAAGATGGAAAAAGTTTAAGAATCATTCATAGCCTGGAACCGTTGAATGCAGTCACTATTGCACATTCGGGTATTCCTCCAGCAACAGACGATCTAGCAGCGCACTTTGCGGGCAGGTCCTGCAGCAGCGTGTTAGATTTATATGTTGGTTACAATGAATGGATTCTTGCAGAGTCAAGTAGAGACTACACTATGTTCCAAACACCGTTCGGAGCGCTGTGTCTGGTTACTCTACCTATGGGGTGGACAAATTCAGTACTGATATTCCATGACGATGTAACGTATATATTGAAGGATGAAATTCCTCATTATACAGTCCCATACATTGATGATGTCGCAGTACGAGGCCCTAAGACTCGTTATGAGTTACCAGATGGTTCATACGAGACTATACCTGATAACCCAGGTATTAGATGTTTTGTGTGGGAGCATTTCCACAACCTGAATAGAATCGTGCAATGAATGAAGTATGCTGGAGGGACCTTTTCAGGTCATAAAGCTATACTTTGTGCAGACGAGTTCCAAGTAGTGGGACACACCTGTACCTATGAAGGACGAAAGCCAGATAAAGGAAAGGTTCATACAATTCTTAACTGGAAGAAGTTCAACAATGTCAGCGATGTAAGAGCTTTTCTAGGCACTACGGGTGTACTGCGAATGTTTGTTAGGGACTATGCCAAGAAAGCAGATGGTTTAACAAAGTTATTAAGGAAGAACAATGCCTTCCAATGGGGACCCGATCAAGAAAAGTCGGTAACAGCTTTACAAGATGCTGTAAATGACTGTCCTTGCCTGGGAAACATTGACCTTGAAAGCGGCGGCGAAGTAATACTATCGGTAGATACGTCTTACATCGCGGCGGGATTCTTCATTAGGCAACTGAGCCTAGACAAGGATTCAAAGAAGACTAGGTATATCAGGTTCGGTTCAATAACTTTGAATGAAAGAGAAGCAAAGTTTTCACAACCTAAAAGAGAGTTATATGGTCTGTTTAGGACATTACGGGCTACAAAACACTTATTGTATGGTGTCAGGAATCTCACCATAGAGACGGACGCTAAATACATTAAAGGAATGTTACAACACCCAGATGAAGCCCCTAACGCTGCCATTAACAGGTGGATAGAACAAATACTCATGTTTCACTTCACTTTAAGACATGTAGAAGGAAAGACTTTTGCGGTGGATGGATTATCCTGCAGACCACCTCAAGGTGACAAAGAATACGAAAACCCAGAAGAAGAATACTATCATGAAGTCAACCCCTTTAAATTTGAAGTAGAGGAAGGATCCAAGGATACTACATTAGATTACGAAGAATTTCGGAATGATATAGATATCCGCGGGGGTTTCCTAGCTCAGACCATAGAAAGTTTTGCAGAGTTTATCGGTGGAAAAAAACAAGCAGAATACGAAACAAGGGTAAGGATAGCCTGTTCGTGTCCTTCCAGCGCCACTATCGTGTCTAGTATGCCGCAGTTGTTGACGCCGTTGCAAGAAGATATAGAGCCTTATTGCGAGCACTACAGGACAGAAAAAGCAAAGAGGCTTGATGAAGATCTGCTGTTAGTCCGTGAATGGTTGAGAAACCCGAAGCATAAGCCAAAAGTAATGACCGACAGAAAATACCGGAGCTTTGTGGCCTTTGCTAAGAGGTTTTTCTTCGATAACGACAAAATGTACAGGAGAGATTCTGAAGGACAACACCGACTGGTAGTAGCTAAAGAAGATCGAATGGGTCTGCTGCTAGCGGCGCATGATAGTTTAGGACACAAAGGTGTCTTTGCGACCAAATCTATACTGCAAGACCGGTTTTGGTGGCCTGAACTAGAGAATGATGTAAATCATTATGTGCAGCATTGTCATGTCTGTCAGACTCAACTGAAAGATTTCGTCAAAATGCCTCCCAAGATCACTCCAACGCCATCACTGTTCCAGGTAATGCATGCAGATACTATGCACATACCTGTAGCGTCAGAAGGGAAGAAATACATTGCTCACAGGCGTTGCGCAATGTCTTCTTGGATGGAAGGACAGCCATTAGCAAAAGAAAATGGTTATATGAAGATGTAATTTGTAGATGGGGCTGTTTAGCTTTAATCATATCGGATAATGGCAGCGCTTTCAAGGCGGTGCTAGCTTATCTGGAAAAACGATATGGCATAAAAGGTATTCAGATTGCAGGTTACAATTTGCAGGCCAATGGCAAGATAGAAAGACCTCATTGGGACGTCTGGCAAGCTTTATATAAAGCATGCGCCAGAGATGTCAAGAAGTGGGTTAGATATTTTGTATCGATAATGTGGGCAGATAGGATAACCACCAGGAAAAGGCTGGGTTGTTCACCCTACTTCGCAGTTACCGGCGCGCACCCAGTTCTACCAATAGACATAGTACAAGCTACTTGGCTACAGCAAGTGCCTGATCACCCAATGTCCTGGGCAGAGCTCATCGGCATGCGAGCTAGAGCACTAGCTTTACATGCTGAAGAAGTAGCTAGAATAATAGACAAGATAGATCAAAAGAAGATAAACAATACACTCAGATATGTGACGAAGCACCATGCTAAGATCCATACATGGGACTTCAAACCGGGCTCTTTAGTACTGGTTAGAAATACAGCAATAGAAAAGTCATTAAACAGAAAAACTACAGGCTAGGTTTATCGGACCCTGTATAGTAGTGCGCCGCACACAGGGAGGATCTTACGTGTTGGCAGAAATGGATGGCTCGGTACTGCAGAATAAGATTGCAGCTTTTCGGGTGTACCCCTATAACACGAGACAAAGGATCAAGCTACCAGACGATCTAGAGACCCTTACTGGCCTTTCAAAGGTTGAGTTAGAAGAAATTGTTAACGGGCCAGAACCTGATGATTCAACACCTGTGGAAATGCAAACGCAGGGGTCCATAGAACGTATACCAGATGTTGACGAAGAGGAGATTTTGGACACCTTGACCGACTCGGATTTGGAGGTTGACTAGTAATTACATTTCAGAGCGGTGCACTATCATGTGTATACCAAAACTACCTACGCTAGAGATTTCTAGTAAAGGGATGCTCGATATTGTGGTAGTACCGATGGTGTGTAACTAAGCAATTAGTCCACTTCAGAAAGATCCATCATAGATACGTCAGAGTCTGAATCAGAAGGTGGAGGTGTAGTCAGCGAGGGCATATCGTCCTCCATAGCTGGGGAATTATTAACTATGTTCTGGTTGGAAAGGTCTCCACCCATAGTGGCCTGGACAGTCAGGGCATGGACATTAGATGTACCAAAGAAAAGTAGCATCCTGCAACAAAGGCCTTGCATGATATGGCGTATGCGGGCCTCTAGAGATTTGAACGATTCACTCTCTATGGAGATCAGATTTAGCGTCAAAATGTGAAGACAAGTAGCAAAATGTTTAACACACCATGGCACTGCCATTCATATACAGGGCGCAGTTCAACATCGATAGACGAAGGATAGGCTCTAGCAGAGGGTTGGCTGCATAATGATATTTCAGTGGAACTAAGAATTTATAGAAGGAAACAGAGACAGACCTGAAGTCAGTAGTAACTGAATGAACCAAGGGGGCACCTTCCGGGAAATACCAGTTCCATTCATGAGGTTTTACAGGACCATATGAATCACTCAAGTAGCAGCGCAAAGGAATTTCATCTTCCCCATTTATGGGGAGGAAGTAACCACCTTCTTTGCGCCAGCTACACATGAGCTTTTGAGTGGCTGTGACTATGCGGATATACTGGTGTCGGAATTCAGAGGGTGTGGTAGAAGAATCCATTTTCTGGTGTTTGACCTGGACAGGTTCGCAAGGGGTTTTATACAGAATAACCACTTGCGCCACTTGTTGTTTACACCGGCACAGATCTTCAATTACGTGCATGAGAACTTAAAAAGTTTAAACTTAGCTTGACGACAATCAGGCACAGGTTCAGCACACAGTTTTTCTATTGGAATGTAACGGAAATCTATATCTATGGATTTACGGATTTTCTAACAAATTTAAACGAGACAGATATTTTCTAAAGAGAACGTAATTTGTACCAACATTGCTATCAATAACTAATTTTTCTGATGCTCAGACTTCATATAATCTTCCCATTCTTTGGCTTGCTCTGCCAAGTACACATCCTCCTGTGCAACTCCTCCTGCTTGAAGATTATTAGGTACTACTGGCGAGGGCTTAGAGTGCACCACCAAATAGTCATCAATCCTCTTCATTGTGGGAACCCTCACTGGGTGCAGGTTAAAATAAAACATGGTAAATTATTTTGAAGTTATTTTGAAGTTAGGCCACAAAATTTTAAAATAATACAGTTCCAACTTTTTTGATTTTATTTTAATGGTACATCAAAATAAAAGATGTGTTATATGCTGATGTTATTTTAAAGTGAATTTGATCAAGATATGAGCATCAATTCAAAATAATCTAAAACATAATATCAAAATAAAACGACATGATTTATTTTAATGTCATAGGTAGAAAGCTAAGAATTACTGATCAAAATAAGTGTAAAACAGCCATCAAAATAATACATTGCATTTTGTTTTAATGCTTGTATGGATCAGGCTCTGAGCTTTCAAAATAAAATAAAAATAAAATCAATGGAATTATTTTGATAAAGTAGTAACTGTAACAAAAGTCATGCCAACCACTATGCCAAAAAGTCAGTGATGCTAACTTCAGTCAGCAATGTGGGATCTACTATATATATGTTATGGATTCTATCACATGGTCATCAAATGTGATGTGTGTTGGAATTACTAGCATAGGCATTCCTAGTATACAAGTGAAATCCTCTACTTGTGCCAAACAACCACTACTTGATTGATATCCAATGGACTAATAGCTCAGTGGTTAGAGCTACTGGTATATGTCCAGGAGGTCCTGGGTTCAATCCCCAGTTAGTCCAGGTATTATTTACCCCAAGATCACTTGACCCACAACAATGTGGGCTCATAGTCACTTTCTGTGACAGTAACAGTATTATATCAATTTCTCATAGATTACTATCAGCATAAAAATCACAAAAGCATAACAATAAACTATCTTTTATCATTCCAATAACTGATTATCTGGAAGGTTAGATTACACCAGATTATAGAAATACTTGATATAAAAATTTGAATAATTTAACACTTCAAGCACAAGTTTGTGAAATGAATTTGCAGATATAACTCAAGCTGTGAGCTTGAGACTAACAGAGACAGGTACTTTTGAAATCTGGCTGGAACAGGTCATACAATGTCATGTTTTTCATTTCTGCTTAAATATTTATTATTTCTGTCACTGGGTGCCAAAACCCATAATTCTTTGGAAATACAGTGATATTACAGTAAAGATATGAATTGGAAACATGCCTGTATTTTTAGTAGATATACAGAAAAAATATGGGATAAGATACAGTGAAATTACAGTGTAAAAGGGAAGTTACAATTAATATACAGCGAGTAACTGTTTCTGTAACTTTCCTGTAAAATAAGTGGAAATACATACATGTTTCCAATTCATATTTCCTCTGTAATATCACTGTATTTCCAAAGAATTACAGAGTTCTGTTCCCAGTGTGTTAGGTTTTATGGCTTTTAAAATAATGTCAGGTCCAGATTTTTGCTGCAAGCATTCTTTCTTGAAATCTGTATATCTGCCTGTCTCAGTTTGGAATGGGAGATGTACATCCATTTCTCCAAATGATTTTTCTGCTTGCTCAGTCTACTTTTGCATTCACCAACAATATGCCATATTCAGCCACTGTTGTCCATTTCTATCTGACCTACACTTTTGTCCATTTCCATCTAAGATATTTCTTTGAATGGCCTACTTCCATCCAAAATATGCCATTTTCAACCACTTCATCTATTTCCATCTATGATTTTTTGCTTGCTTGAACTTCTGTCCAGAATATGATATGCAGCCACTTTGCACCATTTCTAACCAAAATATGCTATATTTAGCAATTCCTTCTATTTCTATCCAAACCATGTTTTTCTGTACACTTGATGTACTTCTGGTCAGAATATGCCATTTCTGTCCAAATTATGCTTTTCTGCTTGCTCAGTCTACTACTGGCTAGAATGTGCCCTATTCTGCTACTTTATTCCTATACCTTTCTACTCAGTTGGTCTACTTCTTTCAAGAATACCATATTTGATTATTAACCCAAAGCATGTATGCTTTTTTGCTCTCCTGGTCTACTTCAGTCTAGACTATGCCATATTCAGCCACTTTCTCATTTCTCCTTAAAATCTTTTTTGTCCAGACTGTGTTATCCAAATTACGCTTTTCTGATAACAAACACTTTTATCACTATGCAAACAGCGCCTTTCTACTTATGGGGTCCCCTTCTATCCAGAATATACCATATTTAGGCAAACAATTTTTCTGCTTTCTTGGTCTGCTTTTGTCAACAATATGCCATATTCAGCCACTTTTGTCCATTTCTATCTGACCTATGCTTTTCTTTGTTTGGTCTGCTTTTTTCCAGAGTATCCCATAATCAGCCACTTTTGTCCATTTCTATGTGACCTATGCTTTTCTTTGTTCAGTCTACTTTTTTCCAGAATATCCCATATTCAGCCACTTTTGTACATTTCTGTCCAAAAATATGCTTCTTTGCTGAAACAAATTATGGGATATTCTTTGCTTTTATCATTTTTACCCACATTATGATTTTTTGCTTACTTCTTTTTGGATTATACCATATTACCCACTTTTTTTATTTCTGTTCAACTTATGTTTTTCTGTTCACTGTGTCTACTTCTATACAGAATATGGCATATTCAGCCACTCTTTTCCAAAATATGCATTTTAGCTTGCTTAGTCTACTTCTGTCCAGAATATGGCACATCCAACCAATCTTTTCCATTTCTATCCTAACTGTGCTTTTCTGCTCACTTCATCTGCTTCTGTCCAGAACATCAGTCATATTTTGACTTTTCTATCCAAATTATGCTTTTCCACCACACTTGGTCTACTTCTGTCAGAATATGCCTTTTTGCTTGCTTGATCTACTTCTGGCTGGAATATGCCCTATTCTGCCACTCTTTTTCATTTTTATCCAAAATATGCTTTTCTCTCACTTGGTCTATCTCTTTCAAGAATATACCATATTCAGCAACTTTTTGCATTTTGACTTAAATTATGCCCTTCTGCTTACCTGGTTTACTTTAGCAAGAAGATGCCATATTTGACCACTTTTATCTGTTTCTACTTCTCTCCAGCTACTGTTGTCCAGATTATGCCATATTCTCCACCTAGTGAACAGCACGGGTTTCACAGGTTGCCACGGGTTGTGGGTATGGGTTTGGGTACAAGAATCCTGACCCGAGCCAACCCATACCCATGAACTGGACCCATCGCAATAAAAAAATAGCTAGATTTAATTAATACATTGCATTTTCAATGGTCAGTTTGGCTTAATGGTAAGTTTAATCTTAATTTTACTTGCCTCTGAGAGGCTTCAAGTTCAAACCAGCTGTGTTGCGTGGCTCTGTAAGCCCTTGAATCCTTAAAAAGAAAGGTTAGTGGCGGGTAACCCACCAGGACCCAGACCCGTATGCAAATTTAGTAGACCCATGAGAAAACCCGTACCTGCCACAAGGGTCGGGTTTTTCACGGGTACGGGTACGGGTCAGCTCAAAATTACCCACGGTGTACCCATGCAGTTCACTATCTCCACCTTTACTGTACCAACCCCTATTATATGTATTTGACCCACTTATATTGTCCAGATACATATTTAGCCATTCTCTTCTTTTTCTATCCAAACTGCGCTTTTTAGTGGACTTGGTCTACTTCTGTCCAGAATATACTATACCCAGTCATTTTTTAATATTTCTATCCAAACTGTCTTTTTTATGCACATGGTTTGCTCCTGGCCAGAATATGCCATTTGTTCAAATTATAATTTTCTGCCTGCTTGGTCCATTTTTGGATAGAATATGCCATATTCAGCCACTTTGTTTGTTTCTATTTGAATTATGCTTTTTTATTTCATCTAAAATATGCTGTTCTACACACTTGATTTACTACTAATACTGTGTCATATTTAGTGACTTTTTCTTTTTCACTCCAAACAGTGCTTTTTTGCTTGGATAGTATACTTTTGCTCAGAATACACTATATTCAGCTGATCCAAATTATGCTTTTCTGCACATTTGATTTATTTCTGGTCAGAATATGCCATTTAGTGCCATTTTCCATTTTCATCCAAACTATATATCTTCTGTTCACAATATACCTTATTCAGCCACTTTTTTCTAATTTTGTTCAAACTATGCTTTTCTGTTTGCCTGGTCTACTTTTGTCTACAATATGGCATAATTCTGTATTCAGCCATTTTTTCCATTTCTTTCCAGCATAGGCTTTGCTTGCTCTTTTTCTGGCTAGAATATGCCATATTCTGCTCTGCCACCAATGTTTCTTTTTTGCTCACTTGGTCAACAATATGTCATATTCAGCCACATTTGTGCATTTCTATCTAAAGTATGCTTTCCTGCTCACTTGGTCTAATTCAGTCCAGAATATGCCATATTCAGCCACTCTTTTCTACTTCTATCCAGAATCTGCTTGAGCTTGCTGGGTCTACTTCTGTCCAGAATATCAGCCCCTTTTTCTGTTTCTATTGAGAATATACTTTCCAGTTGTTTTCTTGTTTTTATCTAAACTATGCTCTTTTGTGAACCTGGTCTACTTCTGGTTGGCACATGTCACTTCTGTCCAAAATATGCTTTTTTGCCCACTTTTGATCCAGCCACTTTATCTGTGTCGATTTATGTCATATTTTTTCTTTTATCTGCAAACAATGCATTTCTGCTCACTTGGTCTATTTTAGTCTAGAACATCCCAACATTCAGCCACTTTATCATTTTATTGAAAATATACATTTTGCTTCCTTGATCTACTTTTGTCCATAATACAGCTGCATTCAGCCACCTTCTATTCAAAGTATGGTTTCTACATGCTCGGTCATAAGACTGAGGAGAATTTTCCTTGAGTAATATGCCTTAGTCATCATGCTTCATTTGTGAAGACACACTTCTGTCAGGCCATTTTGATATCAATTATTTGGAAGTGAACCATTGTTCCAGGCAGGCAATGTACCATAGCCTAAACTCTGCCACCTGATAGTGAAGGCTCAACATTTGTCCAAGATATGACAAATTCAGCCACTTTTTCCCTGTTCTATCCAAATATGCTTTTCTACTTATTTCTGTATAGCTGATAGCTTAAATACAGATTATGGCCCAAGTTTCCTTGAAGTACAACTGCTGAATTTCCCTTGGCATTGTTAAATCCTTTACAAAAAGGATGAAAAGTACCACACACCATTATGCACAATTGAGTAGTACATGAGTATAATTGTGCAATATTCTGGAACCTGGATTAAAATAAAGCATATAATTTTTTTTGACTATTTTAATAACATTGAATTGTGTGATATACTGTGTGGTGAACTGCTTATTTAAGACTAGTTAATTCGATGTCTTTGGTTTTTCATTCTGAGGTACTGTCACAAAAATCTTTAAAAGAAAACTAAAATAACTTCAAGATTTTTCGTCTTCAATTATTTTAATTGGAAAGGATCTGGTAATATAATAAGCTTTAAAATAATCAAGACTGTTTTATTTTGATGTTTTTTAATGCTTATTTTAACCCAATTTATAGTTCATATACAAACACTATTAAAATAAAATGAGCTGTTTTATTTTGAAGAAACCTTAAAGTTAATTTGATTAAAACATCAGGTGTATTATTTAATAACTTCAAAATAAACTCATATTAATTCTACTTGTGTTATTTTAATAGTGTGTTAAAATAAAATCAAAATAAAACACTTGTATTATTTTAAAATTTTGTGACCTAACTTCAAAATAACTTCAAAATAATTCACCATGTTTTATTTTAACCTGCACCCAGTGCCTTTGGCTGAAAGGTAAAGGCATTAGTCTAGTACCATCCCACATGCACTGTCATGGTCAAACTATGTTTTAGACCAAGTGACATGGAAAGTGATCTAGCAAGGAATACACAATTAATACAACCTTTATACATGCTCCAGTTCACCTAAGACATCTTTAATTGCAACTTGGAATTTTCTAGTATTTTTCTAATAATTTTCATTTGCTTCCCTTGCTTCAAAACTTCTATGTTTAATCTTTTAACAGTTTCTAACCCCTATCTTGAATCCTATTATGCAACAATAGTTACTCATATCTTACATCACCTAAACACTTTTACACTCTAACATTTTATTCTACAGTTCCCACCCTTGATTCAGGCCTGATTATGCCAACTTGTTTATGCTCTGCATTACATGAAAACTTTCATGCCCTGATGATTGATAATATTACACTTCCATATTCAATTTCCATTTTAGGACATATTACCTTTCCAATTTTGGTTGTATTCCTCCTGATCAACTAGCCAGGGATCATAAGGAATCTAGCTGTTACATCCATACCTTCCATCCAGATCCGCTTTGTCCGACTTATTTTCCCACACTTTATTTAATCCCTATTCTGCTTGGATCCGCTCTGTCCGAAATATTTTCTCACACCTTTATTATCCGCTCGGATCCGCTGCATCCGAAGATATTTTCCCACGCTTTATTCCTTCATTATCACTTCCTCACGGATCCATCGGATCCGCATTTTCCACACTTCTGATTTCTTCCGACTTCTCATATTCCTTCCGCATCGCTGTTCCGTATGTTCTGCTTTCGCATCCACATGTTTTACTCGTTTCTCCTCATGACCTTTTCTCATGATTTATGTGCTGCACACATTTCTCATTATATCATTTTATTCCTTTGCTATTGTCTTTTCTCTACAACGTGTTTTATTCTGGTCCATCTCGGATCCATAGTATAAAAGCTAGATACTTTTTTGTATGTAGCTTAAGTCAAAAATCGACTAAGCTGGTCTTTATTCTCTTGTGTTCATTCTGAGCCAACGCAAACGATGATCTGGTTCTGGCCCGGTAAATACTCAGACTTCGTCCTCTCATTTCTTATTTCATAGGATCCGCTTCGGATCCGATATTTCTATTTTTAGTGTTTCCGAGACTTCTGCCCAGGCTCCGGAGCTCCAGAACTCTCTCTCCTAGCTTCGGACTTGCCCGGACTTAACACTAGCACTTACTCTGACCTTGAATGGGTTAATTGCTGATCTATCCTTATACAGCTTAGTTTGAAGGCTAGCATTTACTCTGATCATAGATGGGTAAATTTGAAGGGTATAATTTAATCTTACCTTGTATAGGTAAATTCAGTCTGTTTCGTTTACCCTGAATTGGGAATCATTTAGCTTACTTTAGAAATTCTCAATCTAAACAATAGTAGTAGTAGTTATGTAATTAGGTAGCTCAAGGGGTATATAAGGAGCTTGGAAACAGGCCCTGACCCCAAGTAAAATTTACACCCCAGAGTCCACAAGGGATTCAAAGGCCTTACTTCACACTGCTGTTTATACTTAAGTACACAGGTACTTAAGTCTGTTTTGTCTCTTCTGTAGCCAAGTAACCAGTCTTGCAACAGAACTCTGCTGATACTCTTAGGAATTGCTTGCTTGCTTATACAGGTAATATACAGCAAGGATTCACACTCACTGCTCACTCTTACTCTAAATTCTCCCTCTCTGTTGACAAGTAACCAGACTTGTAACAGTACTCTACCTCTGCCATCTGAATAGGAAATTTGGTTTGTATAAAGAAGTAACACTTACTTCTAGGTATTGGAATAGTTGTTAACTAGCACAAGGCTTGTTAATAACTTACTTTGGTCACTGCTAACTGTTCACTTTTGGTTAGGTTGTTACTAGTTGTCAAGACAAAGTACTCACCTACTGCTCACCTCTATCTACAGAAACTTAACTCTAGCTACTGTAGACTATTTGATATACCTATCTCTATTGTCTTACATTCTTGATATAAGGCAGTAGATACACCTCATTATAATCTTCACCTCAGGAGTGATAAATACATCACATACCTATTTGACACTGTGCTCTCGAGCCTACACAGACTGTTAAGGAATTTCCCATGAACAACTAGGTGATCTGCTCACCTACAGAATATTCATTCATAAGGACTGCTACACCTAGGTTGACTAGGATAGTTTTCTTACATAGTTTATAACTAAAGAACCTTTCCTAGTACCGACAGCACAACTTCTGATTCTTGTTTACAAAGCAGAGTTCCTTTTCTAGGTACTCTTTCTTCTTGGGGCAATCCGCCTCATAATGTTTGAACATAAAACAAAAGAAGCATTGCAATTCCCTAAGGGACATTTTGCTTGCAGGAGGCCAGCTTTGTTGGTTCCTTGGCTGTGCTGAAGTGCCTTGTGGTGCAGGAGCAGACTGTTGGTTTGAGTATTGCTGGTATGGCATGCCAGGGTTTTGACATGGCAGTGGCACATACATCTGTGGTTGAGATGTGTAACCATAGCTCATCTGTTGAGGATACACATTCATCCAGTTGTTTTGTAGATGTTGTTGTGCCGGTAATGCGCCAGTAAACTGGTTACTGCTGTATAGAGGCTATTTTTGCGCATTTACATGCCAAATAACCTGTATAGTGTGTGGTGTTAGTGGGTTAAAGGACTAAAGTGAGAACCCAGCTGTTAGTCAAAGGTTTTCAAACTGGCTCTAAACCAATTCAATTCATTAGAGATGTGTGAGGAGCACCCACATCCAAAGTAGTCAACAAAGTGGAGTAAAGTAACTGTGGATTTGAATCAAAAGGATTCCAGTTCCTATGACTTCTGGGGGAGTTGAATACTATACCTGGACCTGATCTTCAAATCTTGAGACTTGTCATCTCCTCATAATCCAAATGTATCATTTGAGCTAAGTTGAATGCCAATTCAAGGGTTGTTAACTGGACTCTATTCAATGATTACAACCAGCTGCGCTGGGTTAGATGACTAAAGGTTGTTCAACAAAGGACTGTTGAGGCAGAATCTTGTATAATGTGGCTGTATAACACAGTGGAGACATGAACAAACATCAGTTGCTGAGTTGCCACCTGTGACAGCAAAGGCTTTAGCTTTCGGATGTCGATAAATCAGTGTTTTGGACTGGGAAGCAAGTTAATCCTTCATTGGACGACTCAGCCAACCAGGAATAACCTGACCAGGTACAAAGTGGAGCTTTGGAAGTCTTTCTGCTGGTCTAGACATGGAAGCAAAGCATTATTTTTCTGGCTAAACCATTGAGGCACATTAGGATAGTTCCTATCAGCAGAAAGCACATGGAAATGCCTGTGGAGCCATGAGGATCAGTTGTACAGGCGGTTGAATATGTTCCGGCCAGGGCTATCTTGCTGCCTAGGAGGCTTTTACTACAGTTTAGATCATGTTGATGTAATAACTTTTGTCTAGACAGATGTATAACAGAATTTGAACTTTCTTCTGAATGTTATAGAGGCATTTGGCTGTTCTTGGATTTTTTGACTATGTTGTAGTGAGAACTTAAGCCAGATTTAGGAGAATTTTGACATGTGGCATTGTACTCATGTACCTATGCATCCATTTTCCTAAATCTGAGAGTAGTGATGTGCTGGCTAGGGCTCTGAGCCCTGGGCCGACCGGAGCCGGGCCTGATTAAGCCGGGCCGAGCCTGAGCCCTCAAACCGGCCCAGGAGGGCCCAAGGGCTCAGGCTCTGACCTTTCAAAGCCCTTGGGCCGGGGTCTGAGCTGGAGTTGTCTGGGAGAGTGATACCAAGCCAAAAATACATGTAGTGGTGCTTATTTAGGGAGTATCTTGCAGTGAAGGAAACATACCAATTTTTTACTCGCTTGAGGTTTACTAAAACAGCGTTATACAATAACAGGAGACACCGGAAGAATATTCCCATGCCCCTGTATTAACAGTCTTGCAGTCAATTTGCGGTCATAGGCAGTCATTGAGCTTTATTGAAGTAAACTGCATACACATTTTAGCTACTCTCAATGTTATCTAGCACCATCACAGCTCACTTGCACTAATAACCAATATTATTTAATTATATGTTATGTTCCCCTCAAGGCCGGGGCCTGAGCCTGAGCCGGCCTGAGCTTTGGGTAGGGCCAGGCTCACCTCAAGGGCCAGGCCTGACCGGGCTTTAGCCAGGGCAATTGAGCCGGGCCGGAGCCGGCACATCACTATCTGAGAGTATCTCAATTAAAACATATGCTAAACTATGCTAATCTATCATAAATGAAGGTAAATCCAGGTAATCCATGTCAGTTGAGGTAATGACATGGATTACCTGAAAACCGGGGTAATTTCCACCAAATCTGCAAATGGGGATTTTCCTGATGATTGTCTTATCTTATCGATTCATCTTTGTTCACTGTTTCCTATTTGAAACAAGGCCCAGGATAATACATAAATACCACAGACATTGTAATAGCACCTCAGTTTGTCCTCTTTGTCTCTATACTGTACAACAGTAGTTCTGTACTGTATCTGAGCAACAGACAGCCCCTGCCTCACTTTACTCCTTACCTCTTTTCTTACAATCTATCTCTAGTTGTGTGTGTGTGACTTGAGTGGCTTCAGTGTCATTGACCCCAGTCTTGATAATATCCACTTGAATAGACATTGAAATATGTAGAGTTGGGCTAGAAATTGAATATGTGAACAATTGAACTGGTTTTTACAAGGGCAAGACAGCAATACCAGCACTGGAGAACATATAATGGTGGTATGGAAGAAGACTCAGGAAGAAGAAAAGTATGTATTCATGGTCAACACCTACAGGTGATTATCTAATCTCCCACAGTTACAAGTTAAAGCCTCCTGCACAACTCCTATACTATTCCTGGCTGGTGTTAAGTCTGGGCAAGTCCGAAGCCAGGGAATGGAAATCTGGGACTGTGGAGCCTGGGTGTAAGTCTCGGAAGCACTAAAAATGGAAATATTGGATCCAAAGTGAATCCTATGAAATAAGAAATGAGAGGACGAAGTCTGAGTATTTACCAGGCCAGAACCAGATCGACTAGTGTGTTGGCTTAGAAATGAGCAAGAGATAATAGAAGACCAGCTTTGTCGATTTTTGTTACATCCGCGCATCCGCCGGATCCGTCCGGATCCTTCATCTTTCATATCGCAACTCTAACTTCGTCAACTTCGATCGGATCCGCTCCGCATCCGTTTTTCTATTACATTCTCGCTTATACTCTCGGTCCATTATCATCTTTATCTATCCTCATGTATGATCCTATGACCCTCCTCATGTACTCTCTTTATTGTAAAAAGGGTTTTCACGCGATGATGATGTACTGAGCATTTCCCTTTATATCATTCTTATTATCTTTTACTTACAACATGTTTATTCGGGTCCGCTTCCGGACCCTCGTATATAAGCTCTATACTTTGTAGTATGTAGCTTAAGTCTAAAATCAACTTAGCTGGTCTCTATCTTCTCCTCGTCTGACTTTGTCCGACTCCTCACTCGTCGAAGTTGTAAGTTGGTTCCATCCAACGAACAATTAGACTTCGCATTGGATCCTTCCGGATTCGTTTTGATCAGTTCGATTCTTTCGGCTTCCTTCAATACTCCTCTCTTTCCCAAGACTTCCACCCGGTGCAGATCCGCTCTGGATCCGCATCACCTGGACTTAACAGTATTTTAGACTTTGACAACTTCTACGTTGAATAGTCGACAATGTCTCAGACTCAAACTTACTACAGTCAGCAGTCCCGCACTCGTGTCCCACCTGCTGCCCCTTCTCCCATTCTCCAGAACATTTATGGCGATACTTTCGCTAACGTTAATCCTCATCACGGTTCTCGTCGCTCTTCTGGTATCTTCTCTCTACATGCTTCGGACCTTAACATTAATTTCAGCAACAACGACAATCCTCCCGAAACTCCCTCTTGGACCCGTCGTACGATGGCTCCGGCTACACTTCTGGTCCAAGAAGAAGAAGAAGACGATCGAGAAGACGATCCGCCTCAGCCTCCCTCTAGAGGTTCTGGTGGAAATCCGCATGATAATTCTCCTGAACATCCTGAACCTTCAGGAGGTGACGCTGATCCTGAGGATGACCCATCTGGCCCTGCTGGTGGTGGTCCTCCTGGCGGTGGTTCTCCTGGCCCTCCTGGTAGTCCGTGAGGACCCGCTGGCGACCGGCGAGAAGAGCCTCCCGACTACAGCCGTGAATTCATGAATACCTTTAACCGTTTCGCAGATGTCCTCGAAAGAATCGGTTCCGGTGACAGTAAATCTAAAGTCAAGGAACCCGAACCTTTCGACGGCAACGACCCACGCAAACTTCGAACCTTTCTTGTCAATGTGCACCTTAACCTTAACAATCGTCCCAACATGTTCCGCACGGATGCGAAGAAAATTGCGTTCGTTCTGTCCTATCTCACTGGTCCTGCACTTGATTGGTTCGAACCGGAAATTCTCGATCCGGATCCGGCGAATCTGCTGGCCTGGAGCGTATCCTTTCAACATTTGATCAAGGAGCTCCAGGATAACTTTGGGGTCTATGATGCGGTTGGAGATGCAGAATCCGAGCTCAGTAACCTTTACATGAAGGACAGTGATCGACTCAACAAGTATACTGTCAAGTTCAATCAGTATGCTGCCTTGGTTCATTGGGACCATGCCGCACTTCACTACTTCTTCCGTAAAGGTCTAGCTCCGCGTCTCAAGGACGAATTGGTACATGTTGCGGAAGCGCGCACCCTCTGCGAGCTCCGAAGACAAGTATCCGAACTGGACAATCGCTACTGGCAGCGTCATTTCGAATGTGCTAGAGAGCAAAAATTGCATCCTTCTTCTGACTCTAAGTCGAAGAAGTCCAACCAATCCTCTAACACTTCCTCTTCCTCAAAATCCAACTCTTCGAATTCCTCCGGTGGATCTGTCAGCGGATCCGGCTCTGGAAAACCGCAGTCTAACTCCAACTCTGGTGGTTCCAACAATTCTTCCAACAACAAGAAGCCCTATGCTGACAAGCTAGGCAAAGACGGGAAGCTTAACCAAGCTGAATGTGATCATCACAGGAAGAATAACCTTTGCATGTTCTGTGGAGGTAATCATAAGTTGGAGGATTGCAACAAGAGGAAGAAGGCTCAGGATGCGCGAGGACGCGCTGCATCCGCTTCAAAGGATGATGCTTCCAGTTCCGCTAAGGAGCCGGAAAAATAGTCCGCAACTCTGATGCCTCGGCGCGAGATTGGAGTTGCGTTGACCAGTATCGTGCCACTACCGAGGTTACCCTCAACGCAGCCGCTCTTTCCTTATGATTGCTTACGATACCGCTTACTACGCACGTACACGGATCCGACGTACCCTTCTCATTTTCTGCTTTATTGGACTCTGATTCTTCTGATTGCTTTATTGATTCTTCTTTTGTTACAAAGTATAAAATCCCTACCATTGCAGTTCCTCCTGTAAAATTACGCCTATTAGATGGTTCCATATCTTCCGTTATTACAAAAATTGTGTCCATACCTATCTCTTTTTCGTCTGGAGAACTCTTTACTTTTGACTTTTACGTCACTTCTTTAGATTCTACTTGTGAAGCCGTTCTCGGATACTCATTCCTTTCCCTCTACAACCCGTTGGTTGACTGGACCAAAGGAAATATTACATTCCATGACACTAACCTCGTAGTCTCTCTACAGTTGACTCTACCTTTGGATCCGGCGTTTCCGGTCTAAGGTATCTCCCATCCGGATCCGATATCGGATCATTCTGCAACTGCTTTCACTTCTCCACTCACACCCTCTATCAAACCTCGCACTCGTTCTCGGACCCGACACAACAAATTCCCTACCGAACCTATCTACACTTATCCTACTGTCACGCAAATGGCAGCTCAACTCGACAAGAGCCATATTGCGGTCATCAGCGCAGCCGCTTTCATCCGCTGCTGTAAAGAAGCTAAACAAGACCCGCTGGTACACATGCCTCGGTCCGCATCCGAGGTTACTGGGAAGTCTTCATCACTATCTTCCAATGTTCCTCCAGAATTAGCTGATTTCGCTGATGTTTTTGATGAAGGATTATCAGATCAACTCGCACCCCATAGGCCATATGATCCCAAAATCGAACTGGAAGAAGGCAAATCGCCTCTGATTGGATGCGTTTATCCCATATCCGACTCGGAACTAGGCGCCCTCCGAAAGTTCATAGAGGAACACTTACGCATTGGATTTATACAACCATCTTCTTCTCCTCACGCAGCCCCTGTCCTTTTTGTCCGCAAAAAGAATGGAGATTTACGTCTCTGTGTCGACTTCCGCGGATTGAACAAGATCACCAAAAAGGATCGCTATCCTCTTCCACTCATTTCTGAACTCCTTGACACTCCTTGCCGTGCAAAAATATACACCAAGCTTGATCTTCGCCACGCTTACCATCTGGTCCGCATTGCGGAAGGTGACGAATGGAAAACAGCCTTTCAGACCCGATACGGATCCTTCGAATGGAAAGTGATGCCTTTTGGATTGACGAACGCACCCGCCGCTTTTCAGCGCTTCATCAACAACGTCTTTTCAGACCTCTTGGACGTTACGGTAATTGTCTACTTGGATGATGTCCTAATCTTCTCAGACAATCCCGACGACCACAAGGAGCACGTCCATGAAGTCTTCCGACGGCTCCGCGCGCATGGGTTATTTGTCAATGCGGACAAGTGTGAATTCTCTACAGACACGGTGGAGTACTTGGGCTACATTCTCTCACCTGAAGGGCTCAAAATGTCGAAGGATAAGGTCAAAACGATTTTGGAATGGCCGGTACCTCGGAAGGTCAAGGATATCCAATCCTTCCTTGGCTTCTGTAATTTCTACAGACGCTTCATTTACAACTACTCCGATATCGTTGTTCCACTTACGCGCCTCACGTGCAAGCATATCGAATGGAAATGGACCAAGGCCTGTGATGAATCTTTTAATTATCTTCGCGAATGCTTCACTAAAGCACCTATTCTTGCTCATTGAGAGCCAGGAAAACAGATCATTGTCGAAACCGACGCATCCGATTACGCTATTGCAGCTATCCTTTCCCTCCAATTCGACTCCGGTGAAATCCATCCGATCGCGTTCCACTCTCGGACGCTCCGTGGAGCCGAATTAAACTACGACACCCACGATAAAGAACTTCTAGCTATTTTCGAAGCCTTCACTGTCTGGCAACACTACCTGGAAGGTTCACCCAAGCCAATCGACGTGGTGACCGACCACAAAAATCCTGAGTATTTCTCTATGACCAAAGTACTCACTCGCTGACAGGTCCGATGGTCGGAATATCTTTGCGCATTCAACCTGATCATTAGGTTCCGTCCCGGAAAGCTCAGAGCCAAGCTGGATGCGCTTACTAGACGATGGGACGTCTATCCAAAAGAGGGGGATAGTGGCTACGCCATGGCTAATCCTCAGAACTATAGACCTGTGTTCACTCAAGAACAACTTTCCACTTCACTCAGAGCCACATTCCTTGAAGCACCGACACTCCGTGCCAGTATCATCATGAACATCGACAACCTTCATGCCTCCATTCGCACTTCATACGCATCCGATCCGGACGCATCCGCTGGCATTGAACTTGCGAAAGGATCTTCAGACTTGCGATGGACCATCGATGACTCTGGTTTACTTCGTCTTGACAGACGTATTTACGTTCCTAATGCTTCAGACTTACGGCTCCAGGTCTTACGTTATCATCATGATCACCCCCTTGCAGGACATTTCGGACAGAACCGAACACTCGAGATCATCCGACGCCATTATACTTGGCCTCGGATCCGAGAGTTCGTCCCGAGATTACGTTCAGTCTTGCACCACTTGTGGATGTAACAAGCCTCGCCGGCACTGACCTTTCAGTTTACTCAAACCCCTACCAGTTCCGACGCGTCTGTGGGATTCAATTTCCATGGATTTTATCAAACAGCTTCCTACGTCTGACGGATACACTTCTATCCTGGTGGTTATCGATCGTGCTTCGAAACAAGCAATTTTCATTCCTACCCATGACACTATTACTTCCGAACAACTTGCAGATCTCTTCGTTCTTCATGTATTCTCTAAGCACGGAATACCTTCGCATGTCACTTCCGACCAAGGATCCAAATTCGTCTCTCAATTTTTCCGAGCTCTAGGCAAAGCGTTGGAAATGGAACTTCACTTCACTTCTGGCTATCATCCGGAAGCGGACGGACAGACCGAACGAGCGAATCAGACCTTGGAACAGTACATTCGAATCTACTGCTCCTATTAACAAGACAACTGGTCTAAGCTTCTCCCTATCGCTGAATTCGCTTACAACAACGCTCCGAACGCATCCACAGGAATCTCTCCTTTTTTTGCCAACAAAGGTTATCACCCTAACTTCAGCATCCATCCAGATTACAATCTCACATCTGAACAGGTGCGACATTTCGTGGTCAACCTTGAAGAACTCCATACTTTCCTACGTGAAGAAATCGCACTCACCCAGACTCGTTACAAGTTTCAAGCTGATAAACGTCGCTTGGATGCACCCGAATTTCCGAAGTTTTCCTCTCAGCCAAACACATTCGCTCCACTAGACCAACTCCTAAGTTCTCTGAAAAGTATCTTGGTCCTTTCAAAGTCATCGCCCGTCCCAGTTCACTCTCATACACCCTACAACTTCCAGACTATCTTCGCGCTGTTCATCCAGTCTTCCACATCTCTCAACTCGAACCATTCCACCCAAGCTCGATTCTGAATCACACATCGGATCCGCCGCCTCCGGTTGAGGTCGACGGTGAAGTTGAGTATGAGATCACAGAAATTTTGGACTCTAAGGTTGACAGACGCAGGCACAAGTGTCCGCTGTTGTACTATGTGCAGTGGCTTGGATACGAAGGGACCGACGAAGAATTCAGTTGGGTTTTGGCTGACGAGTTGACTGCAGATGATTACATTGCCAACTTCCATGCAAAGTACCCTGATAAGCCGGGTCCGCTTTCAAAGCTCATTTAGCGGATCTGCTTCAGATGAAAGGACTTCGTTTCATTCAACTCATTTTTTGTTCACTACACTCGGATCCGCTCCGGATCTTGTTCGAATCTTACTTTTCACACTTTAAAGAAAACAACAAGAAAAAATAATTATTTCAAGCCCATTCAGGGCGACGTGCAAGGTGGTACAAAAATTATATACAAAAAATTATTTTTTGGTGCAGAGCCGAGGAGCAGACGGAGGACTTCAATTCTCCTTCTCACCCTCTTCCTCTCCGCCCTCCGGATCCGCCGCCTTTTTCTCCTCCTCCTCCACTTCACCCTCATCCATTTCCTTCGCCTCCAGGTCGAAAAACCCCTCGGGTCCGCCCTTCCGACCGTCATCCTCATCCTTGTCACTCTCCTCACTCTCACTACTCTCCGGATCCGACGCGTCCGCTCAGATTGCTTCCAAAACCTGCAGAATCCTCTTCTGCCCACTCAACACCTTTCCCAACTTCTTTTCCACCCTATCCACCTTCACATCTAACCTCACCACCTCATTCCTCACCTCATCCAACTTGTTCCCCAACCAGTTCTCACCATCCCACGAATCCTGCCCACAGTCTTCCAATTCCTTCACTCTTCCCTTCAACTCCTCCAAGGACGCACTGACGCTTCTGAAGAAGAGGTTACAGGCATAAGCCTCGTCCTCCTCTTCAACGAACGCCTCTGACCAGACCCACTTGTTCCGACCCGGACCGGTGATACGCCGTCAAAAATCGCATTTTAGATACTATTTTTGGACGAATAAAGCACATTATCTCGTGTAAAATGGGTAATAAAGGACTAGAGTGAGCCCGAACTGCTAGTTAAAGTATTAAGTATTGCAGACCATTCGGTAGTAATAATGTTAAGTATGAACGGATAGAGATTTAGCTTATCCTGAATACTATGACAGATGTACTACCGAACGAAGCAGTTTATAGTAGCAGATCCACCCTATCGAAGTTACTAAGTTAACTTCAAATTCCTACTTAAACTAGTTGTGTACTTGTACGACTCAAGGGATTTACCGACTCGGTAATTGAAGACTAAAGACCGGTAGTAGCAGTCTTGTGATAAATGCATCAGGAGGGTAAAGATTGAAATGGAATAGATCTACCGAAACAGTGATCAGACAAAGCGTTCTAAGATCAGTACGATCGTCAAGTATACTATGGAAATAGACTACTATCTAAAGTACTGTTCGGTAGTCCACCGAATACTACAAAAAGAGAGAGAATAATAACAATCAGAGTACCGAGGATAATACCTTGGACCAATACTAATGAGAGAAATTCTACCGAGACCGGTAAGAATGGCATTCGGTAGAACAGGATACAATCGGTTTTAGGAATGAAACTATAGATCGAATACTATCGATCTACAGCGTATCATCGGGTATACTAATCCGTTGATTAGAACTGCACTACCGAAGAGAGAATACTATCAAAGGAATAGTTAACCAAGGACTTTCGGTAGCGCCACAATAATAAAAAGAGAAAGTAAAAGTATTATAGTCCGGGAGTACCGAACGCAGCTGGATAATGCAATCGCTCTACCGAGACTATCAGGAGTGACAACCGCAGTGTAGTGGAGCCTTACGATCGCCCGCTACCGAGTTGAAAATGTTGAAACCAGGGGAAGTAAAAAGCTGTAGGGATCTACTTTTTCCTACAAAATCTATACGGTAAAATGAGCAAGAAAGGAGAAAATATACTTATAAGGAATGATTGGACTCGATACACCTACCGAACGATAATTTTGTATTATTATAATAGTATTTTAGCGGACATTCAAATATATTGTAGAATAGGTATAAAAGTAGGTAGGTTGTACAGTAGAAAAGTAGTGACGCATTGTACGGTACACTAGCGAGCGTCTGGAGCTTATAGCTTTGGGCCATCGTGAATATAACCTACTAGTGTAAGCTCTAAACCTATAAATAAGCGAACCAAAGGTTGATCACCTCTAAAGTCAAAATATACTGTGAATCTATACTGTTGTTACTGTTGAATCTGAACTGTCTGTCTGTCTGAATACTGGACTACTGCTGAAATCTGATCTGACTGAACATCTGCATTGAATCTGAAGTACTGTTTTGGTAGAAAGTGATTGAACTTGATTTGTTTACTGTGTCTGTGAATATACCTTCTGTTATAAAACCCAAAAGTCTTACAAAGTGTGTTAAACCAAAAGTGTACTTTTTCCTAAGAACATTTTATCTGTTCACGAGCACCTCAAACAATTAAGAGTGTTTTGTTTGTTTTGGTGGGGTTCTTTCCACTAAAATAACGACTCATCACCGGCAAAGCTGCAATGCTGCCTCGCAGCACAACATTGCTGACACGCAGCGGCTCCAGCAACTGTCTGCGCACGGCACTCAAGCCCGCGCTCTTCGCACCGCTTGCACTTCGCCTAGGAAGGAGTTAGAAGAAAATAAAACATATAACAAATAAAGACGCACCGGCAGACTCGACTCTCTCAGCCTCTTCTTTCCTTTCGGCGCCCTCAAGTCGACGTAGGCCCGGTTCTTTGTCGCACTCGCTCCGGATCCGCTCGCCTCCGGACGTCTCTTCTTCTCCCTTTCCTCCCGATCCTGCCTCCACGTCTCCTTCCACTTCTCTTTCCATTGCTCCAACCTTCCGTCCATCTCCACTACCAATTCCTCGTACTCCTTCATCTCCGCGTCCCATGTATCCTTGAGGACCGCGTATTAATCCATTGCTGCAGACAAATCATTAGAAACGATTGTCAACGCAGCTAAACAAAATACTCACCGTCGAGGTTTTTCTTGAGGATGCGCCTCTGCTCTGGGGCAGACGCGTTCTTCGGTACCTCCTCATCAATCGGTTCGTCCGGCTCAGCGCCGGGATTTTTGATTTGTTGGAGCAGCCGCTCCCGCTTCGCAGCAACCTCCTCTGCTGCCGGATCTGGTGTAGGAGTCCGAGCTCGACAAGGAACCGGACGCTTGCCCTTGTTGTTGCTGTTGCTGGGAGTAGGAGAAGGAGAGGAAGACATTTGAGACGAGATTTTTGAAGTCCAACTTGCGAGACTGCATCCGCTTTTATAGGTTTATTTTTGGTGCACAGACCATGACAGCTATTTGTCTTTGTTTTTTGATTGTGGACAGTCCACGGGGTGGATTACTTAATCTGGTTTGATCTAGGCTCTCGAGGGCTCAAGCCTAAGAGGGGGATACTGTTACATCCGCGCATCCGCCGGATCCATCTGGATCCTTCATCTTTCATATCGCAACTCTAACTTCATCAACTTCGATCGAATCCGCTCCGGATCCGTTTTTCTATTACATTCTCGCTTATACTCTCGGTCCATTATCATCTTTATCTATCCTCATGTTTACTCCTCTCTCCTCATGTATGATCCTATGACCCTCCTCATGTACTCTCTTTATTGTAAAAAGGGTTTTCACGCGATGATGATGTACTGAGCATTTCCCTTTATATCATTCTTATTATCTTTTACTTACAACATGTTTATTCGGGTCCACTTCCAGACCCTCGTATATAAGCTCTATACTTTGTAGTATGTAGCTTGAGTCTAAAATCAACTTAGCTGGTCTCTATCTTCTCCTCGTCTGACTTTGTCTGACTCCTCACTCATCGAAGTTGTAAGTTGGTTCCGTCCAACGAACAATTAGACTTCACATTGGATCCTTCCGGATCCGTTTTGATCAGTTCGATTCTTTCGGCTTCCTTCAATACTCCTCTCTTTCCCAAGACTTCCACCCAGTGCGGATCCACTCTGGATCCGCGTTGCCTGGACTTAACAATTTTTGACTTAAGCTACATACAAAAAAGTATTTAGCTTTTATACTACAGATCCAAGATGGACCAGAATAAAACACATTGTAGAGAAACGACAATAGCAAGGGAATAAAATGATATAAGGAGAAATGTGCACAGCACATAAATCATGAGGAGAGGTCATGAGGAGAAATGAGTAAAAACATGTGAATGTGAAAGCAGAACCTACAGAACAGTGGAGCAGAAGGAATATGAGAAGTCGGAAGTGCAGAAAAATGTGGATCCGATGGATCTGTGAGGAAGCAATAATGAAGGAATGAAGCATGGTAAAATATTTTTGGATGAAGCAGATCCATGTTAAGTCCAGGTGAAGCGGATCCGGAGCAGATCCGCACCAGGTGGAAGTCTGGGAGATGAAAGGTATGTGAAGGGAAACCAAAAGAATCAAACTGATCAAGACAGATTCGGAAGGGTCCAAGGTGAAGTCTAATTGTTCATTGGACAGAACCAACTTACAACTTCAACAAGTGAGGAGTCAGACAAAGTCAGACAAGGAGAAGATAGAGACCAGCTAAGTTGATTTTAGACTTAAGCTACATACTACAAAGTATAGAGCTTATATACAAGGGTCCAAAAGCGGACCCAGATAAAACACATTGTAAGTAAAAGATAATAAGAAGAATATAAAAGGAAACACTCAGTACATCATCACCATGTGAAAACCCTTTTTACAATAGAGAAAATACATGAGGAGGGTCATAGGATCATACATGAGGAGAGAGGAGTAAACATGAGGATAGATAAAGATGATAATGGACCAAGAGTCTAAGCGAGAATACAATAGAAAATGGATGTGGATCGGATCCAATCGAATTTGACAAAGTTAGTTGCCATATGAAGGGAAAAGAGGATCCGGTCGGATCCGGCAGATGCGTGGATGTAACAGTATCCCCCTCTTAGGCTTGAGCCCTTGAGAGCCTAGATCGAACCAACTTAAGTAATCCACCCTGTAGACTGTCCACAATCAAAAAACAGAGACAAATAGCTGTCATGGTCTGTGCGCCAAAAAATAAACCTATAAAAGCAGATGCAGTTTCGCAACTTGGACTTCAACTTTTCTCGCCTTCAATGTTGTCCTCTCCCTCTTCCACTCCCGGCAGCAACAACAAGGGCAAGCGTCCCACTCCTCATTGGCTGCAGACCCCTACCCCAGAACTGCCAGTGGAGGAGTTTGCTTTGAAGCGGCAGTGGCTCCTTCAGCAAATCAAGAACCCCAGCGCTGAGCTGGACAAACCGATCGATGAAGCGGTGCTGAAGAATGCGTCTATCCAGGAGTGGAGGTGCATCCTCAAGAAAAACCTCAATGGTGAGTATTTGTTTGGCTGTGCTTCGGGTCCTTACTAATAATTTGTTTTCAGCAATGGATCAATATGCAGTTCTCAAGGATATGTGGGACACAGAGATGAAGGAATACAACCAGTTGGTTGTCGAGATGGATGGGAGACTGGAGGAGTGGAAGGAAAAGTGGAAGAGGATTTGGAGGCAGGATAGGGAGGAGAGGGAGAGAGCAAAACGTCCGGAGGTGAGCAGGTCCGGTGCGGGTGCGCCGAAAAACAGGGCCTATGTCGCCTTGGGAGCGCCCAAAGGGCATAAGAGGGTGAGAGAATCAAGTCCACCGGTGTGTCTTTTATTTGTGATTTGTTTATCATCTTCCTAGGCAAAGTGTGAATGGTGCGAAGAGTGTAAGCTCAAGTGCCATGTGCAGTTGGTTCCCGGAGCCATTACGTGCCAGCCCTGCCGTGTCGCAAGGCAGCACTGCAGTTTTGCAGATGCAGGATGGAACAAGCAGATCTGGTCAGAGGCATATGTTGAAGAGGCAGACGAGGCGTATGCCCGTAACCTCTTTTTTGGAAACATTGGCGTGTTGTTGGAGGAGTTGGGGGAGAAGATAAAGATTATGGAGGACTTTGGGAAGGATTTGTGGGATGGAGAGGCTTGGTTGGGGAAGAAGATTGATGAAGTGAGGAATGAGGTTGTGAGGATGGATGTGAAGGTTGGGAGGTTGGAGAAGAAGTTGGGCAAGGTATTGAGTGGGCAGAAGAAGATTCTGCAGCTGTTGGAAGTGGTCCAAGCGGATGCGTCGTCAGACGAGGAGAGTAGTGAAAGTAGTGAGAGTGAGGAGGATGAGGAGAGTAGTGAAAGTAGTGAGAGTGAGGAGGATGAGGATCGGATGGGCAGACCCGAGGGGTTCTTTGACTTGAAGGCGAAAGAGGTGGATGAGAATGAAGTGGAGGAGAAAGAGAAAAGGGCCATGGATCAGGCAGATGTGGAGGACAGAGAGGGTCAGGGTGAGAAGGAAAACTGAAGTTCCTTGTCCACTCCTCAGCTCTGTGCCAAAAAAATAATTTGTATATAGTTTTGTATATCCTTGCATGTTGCCCTGAATGGGCTTGAATTTTATTTTTTCTTGTTGCTTTCTTCAAAGTGTGAAAAATAAGAGTTGAAAAGAATCCAGAGCGGATCTGATTAGGGTGAACAAAAAATTGAGCTGAGTGAGGCAAAGTTCTTTTATCCGAGGCGGATCTGCTAAATGAGCTTCGAGAGCAGACCTGGCTTGTTAGGGTACTTTGCATGAAAGTTGGCAATGTAGTCGTCTGCAGTCAATTTGTCTGCCAGGACCCAACTAAATTCTTCATCGGTTCCTTCGTATCCAAGCCATTGCACATAGTACAGTAATGGACACTTGCACCTGCGTCTATCCACTTTAGAATCCAAAATCTCTGCAATTTCATACTCAATTTCTCCGTCGACCTTGATCAGAGGTGGCAGATCCAATGTGCAATTCAGAATCGAGCTTGGATGGAATGGTTCAAGTTGTGAGACGTGGAATACTGGATGAACAGCGCAAAGATAGTCTGGAAGCTGTAGGGTATACGAGAGTGAACTAGGACGTGCAATGACCTTGAAGGGACCAAGATACTTTTCAGAGAACTTGGGAGTAGGTCTAGTGGAACGAATGTATTTGGCTGAGAGGAAAACTTCAGATTCAATCGGAAATTCAGGTGTGTCCAAGCGACGTTTATCAGCTTGAAACTTGTAACAAGTCTGGGCGAGTGCAATTTCTTCACATAGGAAAGTATGGAGTTCTTCAAGGTTGACCACAAAATGTCACGCCTGTTCAGATGTGAGATCGTAGTCCAGATGGATGCTGAAGTTAGGGTGGTAACCTTTGTTGGCATAGAAAGGAGAGATTCCTGTGGAAGTGTTCGGAGCATTGTTGTATGCGAATTCAGTGATAGAAAGAAGCTTAGACCAGTTGTCTTGTTGGTAGGAGCAGTAAATGTGAATGTACTGTTCCAGGGTCTGGTTCGCTCGTTTGGTTTGTCTGTCCACTTCTGGATGATAACCAGAAGTGAAGTGAAGTTCCATTTCCAACACTTTTACCTAGAGCTGGGAAGAATTGAGAGACGAATTCGGATCCTCGGTCAGAAGTGACATGTGAGGGTATTCCATGCTTAGAGAAGACATGAAGTACAAAAAGATCTGCAAGTTGTTCAGAAGTAATGGTGTCATGGGTAGGGATGAAGATTGCTTGTTTCGAAGCACAATCAATAACCACCAGAATAGAAGTGTAGCCGTTGGACATAGGAAGCTGTTCAATAAAATCCATGGAAATCGAATCCCACAGGCATGTTGGAACTGGTAGGGGCTTGAGTAAACCAAAAGGTCAGTGCCAACGAGACTTGTTATGGCCACAAGAAGTGCAAGACTGAACATAGTCTCGGACGAACTCTCGGATCCAAGGCCAAGTATAGTGACGTCAGATGATTTCGAGTGTTTGGTTCTGTCCGAAATGTCCTGCAAGCAGGTGATCATGATGATAATGTAAGACCTGGAGCCATAAGTCTGAAGCATTAGGCACGTATATGCATCCATCAAGACAAAGTAAACCAGATTCATCAATGGTCCATCATGAATCCAAAGGTCCTTTGGCAAGTTCGATGCCAGTGGATGCGTCCAGATCGGAAGCATAGGAAGTGCGAATGGATGCGTGAAGGTTGTCAATGTTCATGATGATACTTGTAAGGGCAACACCTGAAAGCGTAAGGACTACACTCAGCACAACTGCAGGTGGGGATCCAAAGAGTCTATAGTCAGTGCTATGTACATACATGAGGGGCATACTACGCACCTGCAGGTGGGAATCCAAAGAGAAAAACTCAAAGGACAACCACTGCAGGTGATGGGTATATATACTATCTATGACAGCACAAGAGAAAGAAGTAGTGAAAGTACAATGGAAAGAAGAACAAGGGAGAACAAGGGAAAAAGACAATAGGAACCGAGACAATGGGAAATGATGGGGAGTGAGTACAAGGTAACGATGTGATCATGGGGCTGTATGTAGGTATGGAAGCATGATGATGGCATGGGATGAAGGAAAAAGGTGTCGTACTGGAAGTCCCCTGACATTTACCCCCCTACTAGATCTGCAGCGACCTCGATGCAGAACGCCAGTTGTTTGAAAGGTCAGCTCTGGAAGTATAGACAGATTTTACCGCCTCTGGATACTTTGCATAGAATTCTGCCACTGCATTTGGGGCATTAACCAAGTCTTCAGCCCTCTCCCAAGAGTCATCCTGAGGTCCATAGCCTCTCCAGCGAACGAAGTATTGAAGTTTTTTCCAACGGCCAAACCTCCAACTGTCCAGAATCTCTTCTACTTCCCATTCTGGTTCATCATCTATGATTTCTGGTTCTGGTGGGGGGTCTGGTCGGCGGCCTGGAATGGGGTCTTCTTCATAACGGTCTAGCTTGATGACTGGGAAGACTGGATGGATGAGTTTCATGGATGGTGGTAGCTTCAACTTGTATGCTCCTTTTCCAACCTCCTGAAGAACAGTATAGGGTCCTAACCAACGATGACTTAACTTTTTGGAAGGTCTAGTGGTCCTGATGTCAGATCCATCTAACCAAACCTTGTCACCAGGCTGAAAGACTGGGGCTGGGTCCCTACAGCGGTTGTAGTAACGGGTGTATTCTTCTTTGGCTTTGGTAAGTGCAGCTTGAGCTTCTGTCCATCCAGACTTCAGGCGATCTACAAACTCGTTGACCTCTTCCATTTTGGAACGTTGGACAGGCGGTTCAAAGCCCATTCTTGGGTTGCGGCCTGTGTCGACCATGAAGGGGGTTTGCTGGGTAGATGAGTGGACTTTGTTGTTGTAGGAAAACTCTGCTACTGGTAAGAGTTCGTCCCAGTCGTCTTGTAGGTGATTGACCCATTGGCGTAAATACCCTTCTAGTTCTTGGTTGACACGTTCTGTTTGGCCGTCTGTCTGGGGATGATAGGCTGTTGAAAGTTCTTGTCTGACACCTGCTAATCTACAAAGTTCCTGCATGAAATCAGCTACAAATTGTGGACCTTGGTCTGAATGTGCCGTCCTGGGCATTCCATGGTGTTTCCAGACTTCACGGAAGTAAATCCGGGCTGTTCCTTCAGCTGTTACCGTTGTATGAGTTGGGAGGAAGTGAGCACATTTCCCTAGCATGTCGACGACTACCACAATAGCATTGTATCCATGCGCTTCTGGTAGTTCGACAATGAAGTCTAGAGAGATTGACTGCCAGGGTTCGGTTGGGGTATCTGAAGGTACCGATTGCCCAATTGGAAGACAGTGTTGTGTCTTTGTACACATACAAACATCACAGGTCTTAGTGTACTGACCAATGTAATGGGACATCTTGATCTGGGGCCACCAGTAGTTTTCTGGTGTCATGATGTTGTGACATGATACGACGACGAAGGTGATGAGAAGGGGGAACATAGATCTTACCTCGGAAGTACAGCAGGCCTTCACTTTCATCCCATTCTGCACTTTGGATCCAGCGAGTATGGGACTTCTGTAGTTCCTGGACTGCGCACATGACAGGTTCCTCAAGCTCCTGCTGATGAATAGCAAAATGGACATCTCTCAAGATCTCTACTTCTTCACCACCTAGACCTAGGGCTGAGGTGATAGCTGCAATCAAGAAGACTTCAGGTTTGAGGAGGACAATGTCCAGGTTGTCGTCTGCACCAGTGCCATGGTCTGCTCTGTGGGATAGGGCATCTGGTTTCCCCATCGTGCGGCCTGGGCGGTGGTGTAGAGTGAAATCAAACCTAGACAGGAATAGCGACCAACGTGCTTGCCTTCAGTTTAGTTTCTTGGCAGTCCTGAAGTACTCCAGATTCTTGTGGTCTGTCCAGATCTCAACCGGAAACTTTCCTCCTTCCAGGAAGTGTCTCCATTCCTCTAACGCACGAATAATTGCCAGCATCTCCTTGTCATGAATCTCGTAGTTTCGTTCTACTGCATTAAGGCTTTTAGAGTAGAATGCTACTGGGTGCCATCTGTCGTCTTCTGGGGATTGTTGTGACAAGACAGCTCCTGTAGCATAGTCGGAACTATCTGATTCTAAGCGGTAAGGGCGGGAGTCATCAGGCATGATGAGGACAGGGGAAGAGGTTATGAGAGACTTCATAGTGTCAAAGGCAGCTTGGGCGTCTTCTGACCAATTGAACCTTTCATCCTTTCGAGTGAGGTCAAAGAGTGGTCTAGCATGGTGTGAAAAGCCTTGGATGAAGCGACGGTAGAAGTTGGTGAAGCCTAGGAAGGAAGAGACGTCCTTTTTGTTCTCTGGAATTGGCCATTCTGAAACACCCGACACCTTGACTGGGTCCATCTCAACGCGATTGTGAGAGATGATCACACCAAGGTATTCGATCTTAGTCTTTTCAAACTCACATTTATCAGCTCTGAGGTAAAGCTTGTGCTGTCTCAACCGGTCCAACACTAGGCGGGTGACACAACAATGCTCTTCAATATCCTTAGTGTAGATCAGGATATCGTCGAGGTAGACTGACACAACACCTTCCATGATTAGGTCATGTAAGATGTCATTCATCATCATTTGGAAGGTTGCAGGGCTGTTAGTGAGTCCAAAGAACATGACCAAGGGTTCAAAGAGGCCTCGGTTAGTGCGGAAGGCTGCCTTCCATTCATCTCCTTTGTGAATACGAATATTGTTGAAGCCCCAACATACGTCCAATTTGGTGAAGTACCGAGCACCTTTGAGATTGTTGATGAGTTTGTTGATCAAGGGTAATGGATAGTGGTTCTTGATCGTCATCTCATTTAGCACTCGGTAGTCTTGGACAAGTCGGAGGGTTCCATCTTTCTTTTTCACGAAAAAGACTGGAGAGGCCATAGGGGACTTGGAAGGACGAATGCGGCCTGTGGACAAGTTTTCAGTAAGGAACTCATCGAGTGCCTTTTGCTCATTGGGGGCTAATGGGTAGACCTTGCAATTGGCTGGTTTAGAGTCGGGTATCAACTCTATGGCATGGTCCCAAGGTTTACGATTAGGGAGCACATCGAAGGATTCCTTAGAGAAAATGTCCAGGTAGTCATAGAAGTGTTCAGGAAGGCCGTCACGAGGGTCTTTGGAGATTTTGGCATGGGCTTCTGCTAGTCGCTGCGATGTGGTGCTCGTGGCATTAATGAAGTCGGCTTCTGGAGGGACGGTAGTTGCAAAAATCCTGTCACCTTCTTCAATAGTAGCCTCATCTGGGAATTCATCACAGCCTAGAGGGCCAAGGTCATCTAGTTCGTCTTCATCGTCATCTAACTCTATAACCCATGGAGTTGGTCCAGCGCGACAGCGTTCAAGAGCACGACGTTGCTGACGGATTGTGGAAATGGACAGTTTACGTTCCTTCTGTATTTCCTCATGACATGTGGAACAATGTCTTGGGCAACAATTTAGTTTGATGCTTCCATCATTCCAGTCCACTTCCGGATTATGGGCCTTTAGCCATCCATAACCAAGGATAACGTCTTGACTGCCAAGTTGGGTAACTGCCAGTTGAATGCGTTCTGAATGGTCTCTGAAGCATAAGATTGTGTCCAGGATCTCTGTTATAGCTCCAGCTTCATTAGGAGAACCATCAACATTAAACACTGGGATTGGCCTCTGAAGCTTTCGGGTTGGCAGGGAGTTCTTGTTCACAAACTCTGCATCAGCATACCCCATGCTTGTTGCACCACTGTCAACTAGTGCCTTTCCAGAAACTAAGGAGGCGTTAATGGTAGACTCTAGTTCCACAGGGATGGTCAAGCAACGACTGCTGTCAGAAGAGATTACGAGCTTGCGGGGTAGACGGCGTTCCCAACGTTTTAGGCGTTGCCAAGGGGTTGGAGGAGGTTTAGGAGAGGGTTTTGGGGGTTTTGGGGTTACGACTGTAGCAATCATCTCACACACTGACTCTGTGACAGAAACGGAATCATCATCATCATTGTCATCAAGTAAATACATGTATAGCAGTGCAAAGTGATTACTATATGACCAGGAGGGCGTATCCCTCACTCCTGGTTTTCCTGAAAACCCTCCATAGACCTTTCAACTTCCTTGGGTTCAACTTGGTTGGCCTCCATCTCCTGAGAGTCCTGAAGCAGGGAGTATACTTGTGCAATCTCTGCCCAATCTTCTGTTGTCATGTCTGTGACACGCAGGTGTTCCCATTGACAATTGGGGCAGGTGATGGCCAAATGGCCTGGCTGTCCACAGGTGTAGCAACATCGTTGTGCAAGGAATCTTTGCCTAGTGGCATCGACTTTCATGGGAATGCCAGGATGAAGGGGAGCAGAAGCAGGGGCAGGAGCGACAGGAACAGGGGGAGGAGCAGCAGCCATAGGTCGAGGAGCGAAAGGGGCAGTACGGGGAAAGGGAGTAGATGTAGGAGCCTGGGCAGGGAAAAGAGTACGTCGTGGGGCAGGGACCTGAGCTGGGAAAGCTGGTCTGGTCTGAGGAGCTAAAGATGTTGCCCTCTGGGTTCCTCTAAAGGCAGCATCTTCTTGTTCGTGCCTCTCAAACCTCTTAGCTAGATCGTACCAGCCCTGGACATCCCAATCTTCTGGGCGTGCCTCTGCTTCTGCAACTTTCCTTTCTATTACTGGACGAAGACCTCAACGGAACTTGAGGACTACCGTCTGTCCTACATGCTTGGCGTCCACCATCCGAGCTCGGATGGTAGGGTCAGTTGGGTTAATGGAGTATAAAACTGGCTCCACATTAAGCCCAGAAAGAGTGGTCAGGTTGCGAAAGTTGTCAACATACTCATCCACGGTAGTGGTTCCTTGGAAGTAGGAGGTGCCTTCAAGCACTAGACTGGCCTGGTTCCTTTCGTCTTCAGGGAGGAACTCTTGGTAGAATTCCTTCTGGAAGTCGTCCCATGACTGTATACGAGCTGCACCATAAAGGTGTTCATAGTCAATGAGTCCTTGACGATAGACAGCTGCACAGCCAGTTTGGAAATAGGATAGTGCCCACATGATTTTCTCGTTATCATCTCCAAACGATACTGTAGAAGCATAAATAACAGCGGAGGTCCACCAATTCCTACCTGAGGAACGGAGTCCATCAAAAATGCCTGGAGGACTAGCCTTGGCATGGGGGTGTCTAGAGGAATGAGATCGTTCTGACGTAGAAACAGACCTGGAGACAGATCTGGTGCGGTTACGGGATGGGTTACGAGTGGGGTTGCGGGTGGTATGGTGTGAGGGTCCAGGTGGTGGTGAACCTGGAGGGGGAGGAGGCGGTGCTGTAGGTGCAGGGGGAGGCCTGGAGGTTTGATCCCTCAGGACTTGGAGAGCGGCAAGGATGTCATCGAGGGTTCCCTGTTGCCTTGTAGAAGCTGCTTCCAGCTGAGTCAGACGATCTGCTGTAGACGACATGTCTGTGGGCTCAGGTGAAGGAGGCTGATTCTGTTGGGTCTCAAAGGGAAGGGTGGGGGAGTGCCTTGAAGGAACTGGGGTCGGTGAGGGAGGAGCGGTATGAGCGCTTTCAGAGTTGCTCTCACCACTGGGAGCTCTAAACAAAATGGTTGCTAAGGAGGCACTCGGCCACTAAGAGGGGAGTTTTTCTGCTGTAAGGGCAACACCTGAAAGCGTGAGGACTACACTCAACACAACTGCAGGTGGGGATCCAAAGGTCTATAGTCAGTGCTATGTACATACATGAGGAGTATACTACGCACCTGCAGGTGGGGATCCAAAGAGAAAAACTCAAAGGACAACCACTGCAGGTGATGGGTATATATACTATCTATGACAGCGCGAGAGAAAGAAGTAGTGAAAGTACAATGGAAAGAAGAACAAGGGAGAACAAGGGAAAAAGACAATAGGAACCGAGACAATGGGAAATGATGGGGAGTGAGTACAAGGTAACGATGTGATCATGGGGCTGTATATAGGTATGGAAGCATGATGATGGCGTGGGATGAAGGAAAAAGGTGTCGTACTGGGAGTCCCCTGACAATACTGGCACAAAGAGTCGGAGCTTCGAGAAATGTGGCTCTGAGGGAAGTGGAAAGTTGTTCTTGAGTGAAAACAGGTCTGTAGTTTTGAGGATTAGCCATGGCGTAGCCACTATCCCCCTCTTTCGGATAGACGTCCCATCATCTAGTAGGCGCATCTGGCTTGGCTCTGAGTTTTCCAGGTCAGAACCTGATGATGAGGTTGAATGCGCAAAGATATTCAGACCATCGGACCTGCCAGCAAGTGAGTACTTTGGTCGGTCACCACGTCAATTGGCTTGGGTGAACCTTCCAAGTAGTGTCGCCAGACAGTGAAGGCTTCAAAGATGGCCAGAAGTTCTTTATCGTGGGTGTCGTAATTCAATTCGGCTCTGCAGAGTGTCCAAGAATGGAACACAATCGGATGGATGTCACCAGATTCGAACTGGAGGGAAAGGATAGCTGCAATAGCGTAATCGGATGTGTCGGTTTTGACAATAATCTGTTGTCCTGGCTCCCAATGAGCAAGAATAGGTGCTTTAGTGAAGCATTTGCAAAGATAATTAAAGGATTCATCACAGGCCTTAGTCCATTTCCACTCGACATGCTTGCGAGTAAGGTGTGTAAGCGGAACGACAATATCGGAATAGTTGTAAATGAAGCGTCTGTAGAAGTTACAGAAACCAAGGAAGGATTGGATATCCTTGACCTTCCTAGGTACTGGCCATTCCAAGATTGTCTTGACTTTATCCATTGACATTTTGAGCCCTTCATGTGAGAGAACGTAGCCCAAGTACTCAACCATATCTGTAGAAAATTCACACTTGTCTGGATTGACAAATAACCCATGCATGCAGAGCCGTCAGAAGACTTCATGGACGTGCTCCTTGTGGTCGTCAGGATTGTCTGAGAAGATTAGAACATCATCCAGGTAGACAATTACTGTAACATCCAAGAGATCTGAAAAGACATCGTTGATGAAGTGCTAAAAAGCGGCAGGTGTGTTGGTCAATTCAAAAGGCATCACCTTCCATTCGAAGGATCCATAGCGGGTTTGAAAGGCTGTTTTCCATTCGTCGCCTTCCGCAATGCGGACCAGATGGTAAGCATGGCAAAGGTCTAGCTTGGTATATATTTTTGCATGGCGAGGAGTGTCGAGGAGTTCAGAAATGAGTGAAAGAGGATAGCAATCCTTTTTGGTGATCTTGTTCAATCCACGGAAGTCGACACAGAGACATAAGTCTCTGTTCTTTTTGCAGACAAAAAGGACAGGTGCTGTGTGAGGAGAAGAAGATGGTTGTATAAATCCAATGCATAGGTGTTCCTCTATGAACTTTCAGAGGGCGCCGAGTTCCGAATCAGATATGGGATAAATGTGTCTGATCGGAGGCATTTTTCCTTCTTCCAGATCGATTTTGAGGTCATACGGCCTATGGGATGCAAGTTGGTCTGATAATCCTTCGTCAAAAGCATCAGCAAAGTCAGCTAGTTCCGGAGGAATGTTTGAAGCTAATGATGAAGACTTCCCAGTATCCTCAGATGCAGACCAAGGCATTAGTACCAGAGGGTCTTGTCTAGCTTCTTTACAGCAGCGGATGAAAGCAGCTGCGCTGTTGACCGCAATATGGCTCTTGTCAAGTTGAGCTGCCATTTGTGTGACAGTAGGATAGGTGTAGATAGGTTCAGTAGGAAATTTATTGTGTCAGGTCCGAGAACAAGTGTGAGGTTTGATAGAAGAGGATAATGGAGATGCGACAGCAGTCGCGGGAGGGTCCATTGTAGGATCCGAATGAGAAGTACCTTGGACCGTAAGCACCGGATCCGAAGGTAAAGTCGACTGTGGAGAAACTACAAGATTAGTGTCATGGAATGTAATATTTCCTTTGGTCCAGTCAACCAACAGGTTGTAGAGGGAAAGGAATGAGTATCCGAGAACGGCTTCGCAAGTAGAATCTAAAGAAGTGACGTAAAAGTCAAAAGTGAAGAGTTCTCCGGACGAAAAAGAAATAGGTATGGACACAATTTTCATAATAATGGAAGAAACAGAACCATCTAATAGGCATAATTTTACAGGAGGAACTGCAATTGTAGGGATTTTATACTTTGTAACAAAAGAAGAATCAATAAAACAATCAGAAGAACCAGAGTCCAATAAAGCAGAAAAAGATAAAGGTAAGTCAGATCCATATACATGCATAGTAAGTGGTATTGTAAGGGATCGTAAGGAAAGAGCAGCTGCATTGAGGGTAACCTCAGTAATGGCACGATACTGGTCAACGCAACTCCAATCTCGTGCCAAGGCATCAGAGTTGCAGACTATTTTTCCAGCTCCTTCACGGAACTGAAAGCATCGTCCTTTGAAGTGGATGCAGCGCATCCATGCGCATCCTGAGCCTTCTTCCTCTTATTACAATCCTCCAACTTGTGATTACCTCCACAGAACATGCAAAGGTTATTCTTCCTGCAACGATCACGTTTAGCCTGGTTAAGCTTCCCGTCTTTGCCTAGCTTATCAGCATAGGGCTTTTTGTTGTTGGAAGAATTGTTAGAACCACCAGGATTAGAGTTGGACTGTGGTTTGCCGGAACCGGATCCACTACCAGATCTGCCGGAAGAGTTCAAAGAGTTGGATTTGTTATTGGGGGAAGAGGAAGTAGAAGAGGATTGGTTGGACTTCTTCGACTTAGAGTCAGAAGAAGAATGCAACTTTTGCTCTCTAGCGCATTCAAAGTAACGCTGCCAGTAGCGATTGTCCAATTCAGATACTTGTTTTCGGAGCTCACGGAGGGTGCGCGCTTCCGCAACATGTACCAATTCGTCCTTGAGACGCGGAGCTAGACCTTTGCGAAAGAAGTAGTGAAGTGTGGCATGGTCCCAATGAACCAAGGCAGCATACTGATTGAATTTGACAGTATACTTGTTGAGACAATCACTGTCCTTCATGTAAAGGTTACTGAGCTTGGATTCTGCATCTCCAACCACATTGTAGACCCCAAAGTTATCCTAAAGCTCCTTGATCAAATGTTAAAAGGATACGCTCCAGGCCAGCGGATTTGCTGGATCCAGATCAAGGATTTCCGGTTCGAACCAATCAAGTGCAGGACCAGTGAGGTAAGAAAGTACAAACACAATTTTCTTCACATCTGTGCGGAACATGTTGGGACAGTCATTGAGATTAAGATGCACATTGACAAGGAAGGTTCGAAGTTTTCGTGGGTCATTGCCATCAAAGAGTTCCGGTTCCTTGACTTTGGACTTGCTGTCACTGGAACCGATTCTCTCGAGGACGTCTGCGAAACAGTTAAAGGTAGTCATGAATTCACGATTGAAGTTGTTAGGCTCCTCGCGTCAGCTGCCAGCAGGTCCTTGCGGACTGCCACAAGGGCCAGGAGGAGGACCACCCCCAGGGGGACCACCACCAGGAGGATCATCACCAGAAGGACCACCACCAGGAGGACCACCCCAGGGGGACCACCACCAGGAGGATCACCATCAGGAGGACCACCACCAGGAGGACCAGATGGGTCGTCCTCAGGATCGGGGTCACCTCCTGAAGGTCCAGGATGGTCAGGAGAATTATCACATGGATTTCCACCAGAACCTCTAGAGGGAGGCTGAGGCAGATTGTCTTCTCGATTGTCTTCTTCTTCTTCTTCTTGGACCGGAAGAGTTGCCGGAGCCGTCGTGCAACAAGTCCAAGAGGGAGTTTCGGGAGGATTGTCGTTGTTGCCGAAGTTAATGTTAAGGTCCAAAGCATGTAGAGAGAAGATACCAGAGGAGCAACGAGCACTGCGATGAGGATTGATGTTAGCAAAAGTATTGCCATAAATGTTCTGAAGAATGGGAGAGGGAGCAGCAGGTGGGATATGAGTGCGAGACTGCTGACCGTAGTAAGTTTGAGTCTGAGACATTGTCGACTACTCAATGTAGAAGTTGTTAAGTCTAAAATACTGTTAAGTCCAGGCAAAGCGGGTCCAGAGCAGATCCACACTGGGTGGAAGTCTGGGAGATGAAAGGTATGTGAAGGGAAACTGAAAGAATCAAACTGATCAAGACAGATTTGGAAGGGTCCAAGGTGAAGTCTAATTGTTCATTGGACAGAACCAACTTACAACTTCAACGAGTGAGGAGTCAGACAAAGTCAGACGAGGAGAAGATAGAGACCAGCTAAGTTGATTTTAGACTTAAGCTACATACTACAAAGTATAGAGCTTATATACAAGGGTCCAAAAGCGGACCCAGATAAAACACATTGTAAGTAAAAGATAATAAGAAGAATATAAAAGGAAACACTCAGTACATCATCACCATGTGAAAACCCTTTTTACAATAGAGAGAATACATGAGGAGGGTCATAGGATCATACATGAGGAGAGAGGAGTAAACATGAGGATAGAACGGACCGAGAGTCTAAGCAAGAATACAATAGAAAACAGATGCGGATCCGATCCGATCAAATTTGACGAAGTTAGTTGCCATATGAAGGGAAAAGAGGATCCGGTCGGATCTGGCAGATGTAACAATCCGAGCAGGTAATAAAGGATGGTAAATAGTGCGAGAAAATATTTCGGACAGAGCAGATCCAAGTAGAATAGGGATTGAATAAAGTGTGGGAAAATAAGTCGGACAAAGCGGATCTGGATGGAAGGTATGGATGTAACAGCTGGTCTGCAGCCCTGGGATGGCAATAGACTATAAAATGGACTTAATCTTGGACTCAGACTCAAAAATGGACTTGGACTTTGAGATGGACTCTGGAGTTCCCAGTCGCTCTCATTGTCTTATTGTCTTATAACAATCACCTAGATACCTTCATCATTCTTTATTCAGGACAAAACCCTTTTCATCTCTACACTGTACAACAACTAGTTCTGCACTATATTTGAGAAATAGACAGCCAGTTCACTCTACTTCTTACCTTTCTCTACTTATCATCAATCTCCATATTGTCAACCCAGTCTTGACAGTTAGAATTTCCAGATCATTTCTAACTTTTCAAATCAGCTGTATATCCTCATCTATATACAAGTATCTACACAATCCCTAATACTACAGTTGCACGTAAGCTAACTTCCCTACCTGGTGTATCCACATTCTCACCACCAGAAATACTCCCTCTATCATCTGCTTTTATACCCAACAGTCCCCCACTTTTCCAACCCCAGCTTTGGCTAACCTTAAATACATCTGGTCCACTTCTAAATTGTGTCTGTGCGTTACCCGTAGGACTAGAACAAAGCACACTAAAGTAAACAGACACAATTGTTCTGGGATCACGGTATGGTTGGGAGGAAGGCGATGGTGATGGTACAGTATTTGGAAGAATATCAGTACCAGAAAATTGAGGTACTGACGAGGACACAGATGAAGAAAGATTGTAAGCACGGGAAAGACTGGAATTTTGCGATCGTCCTAGACTGGGGAGAAGGCCTGAAGATGGACTGGGGAGTGAAGACGATAGCTGAGAAGAAAGTAATCCTGAAGATGGTGATGGTGTAACCGAATTCGAAGTCGCTGGACGAGAAGGTAAAGATCCAACCAGATTTCGAGGAATTGAGGTCTGAGGTGTACTTGGACGGAGATCTGACGCGGAATAGCGTAACGGGGCTGGAGCAAATGTGGACGTGGACAATGGAGGGAGAGAGGGACTATGAGAATAGCCTGGCTTTATCTGCGAAACCCCTCCGTTCGGTTCCTGTACATTCAACATACCATCTAGGCACAGAGCCCCTCGCCCCTCTTCCTCCTGCTTCTTGGTCTTTGGATTCGGTGCACTCCGAGGTGGTATACTTTCAACTGTACTCTGCCTATGGAGGTAAATCCCCAGTTGATGATGCATAGTCCCAGCTGTTCCAACGCTTGGCTTGTCTTTCTTTCGGATAATCTGCACATAAATATTGAATAAACTCCCAGCATACCAGATCGTTTTGGAGTGTAGTCGTTGCTTATCCTTCAACGACTCCAAGTCCCAAAATTCGACCGAAAAACGGTAGGGAGGGTAAGGTGAGTACATCCGCTTTGATAAGCGCTCCATAGCACTAGGAGCAAGCCTGACATCATCATTGACTGCACCTCTAATTTTCACTCCCCTCGAAGATATCATCAACGAGTCTCCAACTAGTCCAAAGAAAGTTCGTGAATCAGGAGTAGTAGGCCCGTTCTCAGTGACCGACACCCTATCGCCCTTGGTTGGACGCGTTGCTGCATGCGAGTTGGCAAAGAGTTGGTCCATTGAGATATTGTTATGAATACTGCCCTCTGCTATTCCAATCCCACTGACGTTAATAGTATCGCCAATCCGAAGAGATTCGTCTGCAGCGATCAAAAAGTACGCTTTTGATGTCTCGTCGGCGCATTTGGAGCTCGAAGAGATGAGATCGGCACCATTGACCGCAATTCCAAGATCGCCTTTGGGACTACTTGGTGTCGGAGATGAAGGTGAAAGGGAGCTTGTAGGAGAACTAGTTGGTGAACTCTGTCTTTCAGTAATCATATGCCGAAGCAATAAGTGATCCCAACTAGCGGCCTGGAGAATAGCGAGCGGGGCATAGGGTTTACCTGTCGTTGGGGAGATATCATTCGAGAGCTTGAGAAATACGTCTGGTGTCTATTTGTGACATTAAATACAGCGAAAAATGCACAATTAATAACTCACCATGTTGGCATAGTAAAGTCCAGTCTCAAACAGATTCCTCCACTCTGCTTCCTCTGTGTCGTCCAGATCGGCCGGAACATCATCGTTCACTGGAGCCTTGCCCTTTCCATACACATGCTCTCCTTCCAGCTTTTTCATTCGTCGTCTGATTTCAACAACTCGCGTCGCAAACTCATACCGAGCCCGTTCATCGTCAATGAAAAAGAAATCGGAAGATATCAAAGCGCGAATCCAAGAAGGAGAAAGCCCATCCCCTATCCAAATAGAAGGTATAACGCGTTTCCTAATGGTCGATCCTTCGGAACTATTGACAGAACTCGGCAGCGTTTGTGCCCTTGGTCGAGAAGAGGCTGATGTTGAACGAGTGACGGATATACTAGCGCTGGACGTAGAAGAAGACTGGTGATCCAAAGATTTCAGTGCCTCGTGTTCTTCGTGCACGAACATATCCGCACCCCACCTAGAAAGCCAAGTCGCACAGGCTTCTCCAATCTTATCTGATATGGCACCATAGTGAAAAGTGCGGGGTATCTGCGAAGGGGACACGGCCTCCTTTTGAACAGACTCGGAAGCATCGTCGAAATCTGACTCGAATTCAACATCGTCTTCAGTTAGTATTTCTGCGACATCTTCCAGCCCGACAGCAGAATCAAGGATATTTTCACGTTGCACATGTTTTCCCAGCGCGAAATTTAGATAGTGCATGATAGTGTAGGGTCCAATAGTGCTAAGGATGAGAGAAAGTGCTTGTGATGCAAGCGATGGTATAGAGAAATACAACGAAGTGGCAAGCAATGACATTAGAAAGTGAGGCGTTGCGGGTTGTTGGCCAGCTGGAGCATTGAACGACAAGATATTGACATGAGGAAATGGAAACCCGGGTGTTAAAGGAGAGTTTGGCGTAGGAATCAGAGTTGGATGGATATAGAGAGCGGGACCTCCTCCATATAAACGTGCGATACATAACCTAAACAAATTGAGTACACCAAGCCAGAACAAGAACAAATTACGACGCACTCAAATGCAGCCCTGGTAATGTTAACATCGTCGAGCTCAACATTGATTTCATAGGGGCGGGATGTTTCCGAAAAACCAGCGGTGAAGAGAGCGCGGAAGAAACCCTGTTCTGTGATTGAGAACACGTATGTGGCACACATAACCAGACTCACAGCCTGAATTAGAACAACTCGATGGAGACGATAGACTGCAGACCACGTTCCAGAAACTTTCAAGGCGACATCCGCAGTGCTGCGAGTAAGGAAAGAGGAATAAAGATGACTCTGAAGATCAAAGGCCGTAGGGGTAGTAGTCGGTGAGTTCATGCGACTTGAGAGCGTCCGGCTCAAGTCCTGCCTGTAGACAGCCGTTGGTTTGAAACCAAGTCTTTGGCTTGGCGACCGTGTGATCGCCCAGATTCATAAAATACAACCACCCAAACAAATATGGAATTTTATCACTATGTAAGTAACAAGTTAAACAAAGTATTCTTATGATTACAGGACAAAATGATAAAACAGAAAGAAACAAATGTTTAGGATGTCACTGAGCAGATAATGAGCATCACAATCGACAAGATGGAAAGACTGATACACACTGTAGCTGGCGGGATCGATATGTTCAGGAAGTTCAGGTACCGCTACCTCGAACCTCGACTGAATAGCAGCCATGACCTGCTGATCCTCATCGGTTGAGACATAGGTGATGGCCAAACCTTTTGTACCGAAACGACCAGCACGACTAGACATGTTGTCAATATCCCAGGATGCAGCTCCCAGGGAATGAACGACTTACCCAACACGGTGCAGATAACTGTCAGCATCAGGAGGGCAGTCATAGTTTATGACGATGTTGACACGCTCGACGTCGATACCGCGACCAAAGATATCGGTAGCCACCAATATCCGCTTTTCGAATGCCTTGAAAGCGGTGTATCTACTGATTCTGTAGACGAAGAGCATGTTGAACAGTTCTGACACAAACCCTGAAATATGTAACCTACCGTTCCTCTTGTTGCAAACCAGAGTGAATACTTATAGAGGGAAAATTGCAAGAAACTAGCAACTTGTCCAATTCGATGGCGCGTGCGACAGACTTGACAAAAATGACGACCTTGAAGCGAATAGATCAATACAAGATTTCCGAAGGACCAAGTCACCGACCTGGTTAAATTCTAGTGTGTCGAGAAGTTCATTCAGCTTTCTGTTCTTGCCGCTCTCTTCCAACTTGACATAGTGTTGCTGGAGACCGTGCAAGGTGAGTTTGGTCTCATCGTCGACAAAGATTTCCAGGGGCTAAACAGATACGCATCAGCATGCTACCGAAAGTATAACTAGAGAACCTTACGTTTGACATGAATTTTTTACACGTTGCTCGGATTTCTTTGGCCAGGGTCGCACTGAACATCATCACCTGCTTGTGGTGAGGCGTGGCTCGGAAAATTTCTTGAACATCTCGTCGCATGTCTAGTAGACGATGTCGTGATTAGAAACATGATGGTCGGGAGAAAACGGGGCAGTAAAAAAAAGGGAAAAACCGGGCACCACGAAAACGAAGGGCTGAAGACAGAACTGTTGCAGAACCACAACTCGCGATAAACAACCTCTTGAGTGATAGATGATTGTTCCCAGAACCTCCTCTTCCCTTCGCAACCTCTCAGACTACCCAACCTCAACGACAATCCATGCCCACATCCTGCCGACAGCTGACCATATCGAAGGAAGGGCCACCTCATTGCCAAGAGTATTAAGGGTACGAGGTGACGGTTAAACCCGGCCGCGTGGTGAATGCGAGAAATGTACGAAGTATTGAGGCCCAAATGCGTATTGATGACTAACCAAGCTGTTCCAACATCTTATCACACTCGTCCAACACGAAGTGTTTTACGTTTTTAGCATCCAACACTTTATCCCTGGCGAGGGCGTTGAGACGACCTGGTGTAGCGACTACGATGTGTGGACATTTGTTCTTGTCGCGGAGTGTTTCGGCATCTTTGGAGACAGGTGTACCACCGTAGAACGTGCTGACTCGGACATCTGGCATGTATTTGGCGAAGCGGCTGTATTCGTTTTTGATTTGGAATGCCAGTTCACGGGTGTGACAGAGGACGATAACGGAGACCTGGCCGTTCTGCGGTTCGAGCTGCTGTAATGTCGCGAGGACAAAGACAGCAGTCTTTCCGTGACCAGACTTGGCTTGACAAAGGACATCCATTCCAAGGACAGCTTGGGGAATACATTCTTGTTGAACTGGAAAGAATGTCAAATGCGTGCAAAAGAATACTACAATATGTCCTTACCTTCTGAAGGGTGCTCAAAACCCAGATCACTGATAGCTCGCAACAACTCAGGTTTCAACAAGAAATCCCTGGATAGCGTTAGACAAGAATCAGCAAACGGTACTGAAAATGTCAAGGAAAGCACAACATACCTAAAACCAGTCGAATGGATACCAGAAAAGTTCTTTTTGTCCTTGTCGTCTCCCTCAGCTGCACGAGCGCTCGATGCAGCACCGTTGGTTGCAGTAGCTGGAAAACCGCTGGGGATGTCATGCTCATCCTCGTAGTCGATAAGGTCCTCGTTGTCCTGAGCGCTCATTGTCGAAAGGGATATGTACGAAACAAAGAAACTAGGGCAGAGGAGAAGGGGAAGGGGAAGGTTTTAGTTGAAAGTTTGTGAGTCACGGTCACGCTGACTTGGTTTGTTCAATGTTTGGCACAACACCGCTTACAACTCTGACATCACACTCGTGAATAAAAAGTAGAGTACAAATTCATTTTCCTAATTTGCAGTATATACAATTATCTTATCCAGGTCAGCGGCGTAGCCTGGCTTTTTGTCAAAAAAGCTACTCCAACTTGAAAAACGCCAGTACTCACTAGACTGCCCCGTAGAAAATGTGATGGAATTGACACCATTACGAAGGTTCAGCTTGACAGGGACGGACAAGACCGTTTGACCGTTCCCCGTATTGGGTTGGTCGACCACGACGTTGGATCCTCCGTTGACGCTGTTGGCATTGAAAGTTGGTAGGATAGTGGACCGGCCTTCAAGACGTACTTACCTAACGGTAGTGTTACGCCATGTCGAATCACCTAGACAAGCCAGTTAGAGCAATACTTTGCTGGAATAGGATTCATATCTACCATTTGCATAGTATAACGCAACCCACTGGTCTCTCCCCACGCCCTGAACGTTATTGATAGTCACAGAACCTCCATTCCCTACCCATATGCAATAGGTCAAACACACACATCCCTTCTCGTTCAAATAAATATACACACCGAGCCAACCTACAACTCGCCCACCCGAGAAGCCAGAACCTGTGAGTATTTGAGAAGATCCGCTCAAAACGCCGTTTTCTGCCTCGTATGTCGCTCCAGTCGCAACGGTATATGTACCAGCAGCAAGATTGACGCTCCAAACGCTAACAGTATTTTCGTTAATAGAGCCTGATGATTGAAACAATCTCTCGCTTACTCGGCCGCTACGATTTGCGGACTACCAGATGCCCATGAGAGCGGGTACCAGATGTAACGACTACTTCCAAGCAACGAGGGCCTCCATCTGTCTCCCATATAGATTCCATCATTACCCAAAGACATGTCAAAGGCATTCTGAGAAAAGTATGTGCGAGTAGCCTGAGGTGCAATATCCGCCTGTGCAGACCAAGGTCCTGAAAGCGACTGAAGAGAACATGTTAGCCAACGGCGTTGGAAAACATGGGTAGCAACTACGAACGTTTGCCTTGAAAAATTTGTTCGGACTAGCAAGACCAACATCAGCAAGCTTTCCGAGCACGGAAATGGATTCACCGACTTTGGGTCCCAACCTGTAAAAAATATTACGTCTGTTAGTTATAGAACATTGAAGGAATTCAGACCTGTAGTATGGGAAGCAAACAGATAGTAGGCCTGATCCCGATTAGTCTTGGCCGGTTCCAATGACCCGACAACTTACTCCGTTCTTCTTGATTATTCCTGGTGACTCGAGAGTAGAACCCGACAGCACGCTGACTTGAGTGGTAACATTATAATAGTTGGCATCCAGACGCGAGATCTTGAAGTTCTGGTTGTTGTCAGAGGCATACAGGAGATAGGCAGTTCCTGGTGAATGTTTCAACTCTGGCTAATCGATAATGACCTTGGCCCATACCATCGTCTAAAGAGTATCTAGCACTCAGCCAAAGACACTATTTCCGCTGCTCAAAACTCACCATCTTGGAAGAGACCCATATCGCGAGATTGCGCTCCGAGAGGCTGGAAACTTCCCTTGTATGTGTAAGGCCCACATGGTGTCTTTGCCGTAGCCACTCCAACCATGGCGGCACCATAGCTGCAATACTGTCAGTAATGGCTAGCGAAGAGGTATTGGTTCCGCACTTTGAGCTATCTGAGTGAAACCACATTACATATTCTTGGTTCTGCGGTAAAATGAATGTCGTTGCCTCGGGTTGTCTATTTCATCCGATACTAACCCTGCTATTGAAGACCACTGAATGGATTTCAACTCATTGTAAAGGTCAAGCTCGAGCAAAACGAACCCTTTGGACGTTCCACAATATTGCTGGTCGAAATCATTGTTCCAGCGATTGGCGTCAATGCATCATTTTGACGAGACCAACTGACGAGGTCGCTGGACTGGTAATTACCGTTGAGACTTGGACATTAAGAGTAGCAAATGTTAAAGCGCACAGTATAGCAGGAAACGGCGTGGAACAAGGCACTATTGAGTGTCTTATCCTCTCCGAACCAATAAAAGGTTGATCCAACCTACCAGTCGATTAGCCGTAATGAACATGAGAGGACGTATCAGTTACTTACCTTGAGGAAACCACCTCCATGCGCCTGTATCACATTACCACTGCTGTCAGTCCATGTCGCACCCGGAACGATCACAGCGGCGTGCGCTGCACCCAAAAGTGCCAAAAACGTCAGAAACCAAGACACCATATCTTGCTTCGCAGGACGGGGAAATTACCAGTGCTTTATACCATGGCATTTCCCCTTCTTCGGAAGAAGACCAACACTCTTGCGGACCAATTCCGGATGTGATTATTCCATCACTCACGAGATAGGATCAGCAGAAAGATATAACGGACCGCGAGTATGGGCTTTGCAATATAGGTCAAGTCACACTTGCCTCTGAAACGCGCGGTCCATGTGTCGAAAGAATCACAGTCAATGGAACAGGGGAGAAAGTGAAAGCATGCTATGTGATAGAGAAATTGATGATGCAGAGCGAACGACATGATTGGACCTGCAAGCAATGACGACGGTACCTGCTGCGTTGAACCGGTGTTATGACGAAGTCTGAGGCCCATGATTACCACTCCTACTGCCAGAAAGAGAAGAACCACTAGCATCCGATGAGAGTAAGGAGCTCATTATGGTTATAACAATGTGTCGAAAAAGGTACACGCTGCCTGGCAGGCTGGCACAAAGGCAAACATGTTCGTTGTGGTCTTGGGACATTCAGGAACCAAGTATCGAGGACCATCTTCGGCAAACCTTCAACGCCCCAATTTCACCGTGTTCAGTACCTATAGGACGCGGCGTGTTTCCAAAGCGTTACAGTAGCAATGTCGGAATGAATCGCAACATGAAAAGCTGAGCCTGCAAGTATAGCGTGTTCAAAGTATAGAGTGGAAATTGCCAACTGGGATATGCGACTTTGAGGGCACCTATAAAACCATTTTCCCACCCTTTCTCTTCATCACTACACGTTCTTTTCATTCCACTCCGCCGTTTTCTATACCATCCAGGCGGTCGGTATTGTCGGAATGGGATACTTTCCTCATCTCTAGGGCTCGTGCTCGAGGCGAGAATGAGGTGGTTTGTCGTGTGAGAGCGAGGGAGGACTTTTTTATAAGCTTTTCACGGCGTTGGGATGTCAGTTCAGTGCTCAGTTATGAGTAACCGAACCTAGACGACGTCGGACACTTTTAGACCTACTTGTGATATATAGCTTTTGTGAGTACTTGACTTTTGAAAATGTTGTTGGTGTTTTACATCGATGAGATTGCATCTTGAAGCGCTAAACACCGTCCTAAACCCGTATACGGTCCGATCCGTATGCTGTTAGGCCCAGTAAAACTCATTCTTTATTCCCGCACGCAAATAATGGGTGGCGTTTAAACTCTGATTTCGTGATTCATGATCTTTGTCGTCAAACTCAAACTTGGAGAAGGGATTGCCTCGACGCGTTCGCGAACACTGCTACAAACTTTTTTTCTCTTCTCGCGCCCTGTACCGACTCGATTCGATCAAAGCCCTGTTCCTTGAAGACCCTGAACGCAAAATGAAAATATTCACTACTAATTCGGTTTCGGACCCTTCTTTGTCCACGGATGCTTCGATGTCTTCCATCCGTCTTTCTTGGACTAGCAGCTTGAATTTCCGCTCGTGATACTGATTAACCCGTTGTATCTCAAAGTTGGGCCTCGGGATTTATATACTGTTTGAATATACGCTACATGGATAATGTACGTAGTTGTGCAACTACTCTACAAAAAATCAACAAACATCGCAGGTAACCATTCCCCAAAAACCTAGACGGGTACCGTGAATAACGGAAGCGGAAAAGTGAAATCAACGACGGACACAATAACAATATCGCCACTCATCACCATATGGTAAAAGCTGACATTCGTGGAATAAAAAAGCTGCTCAAAAATAACTTGAAACCATCAAGAGACTGAAAAAGCAAATGCTTCTCATAACGGCTACCGAGGCACAGGAGTCCCCGGCGGAGGGGTCGGCGATGTAGTTTGAGGCTGACCCCAATTTTGGTAATACGACGTGACAGTCGTGCCGTTCTGCGGTGTCTGCCTAGTCTGTAAATGGGCAGGAAGGGTCGGCGCTGTCGGTGTCGGTGTCCCCGTCTTGTTGTTCAGGACAGTATTTCCCACTGCAGGTGTCCTCAAGCCCATCAACGAACTACTCAGCGAATTGCTGAAAAACGACGAATAGGAAGGTGCGGGTGTTGCTACACCTGGCTGAGGCGTTCCACGGCCTCCCGAGCCTGAGCCTGTTCCCGTTCCATTTGTTGCGGTGGTCGTTGTCCCCGTAGGGTTGTAAGCATTATACCACCCAGCAACACCGTACGGTTGCTGAGCATAATATGGAGTCTGAGAGGTCGAGGCCTGAGGTGCATAAGCCGTTGCACCTTGGTAATACGACGTTTGAGTGGGTTTGTATTGAATATAGGAAGAAGTTGAAGAAGAAGTAGCGGCTGCAGCAGAGGGTGTGGTGGTACGATAATGCGAGTATTGATATCCACTATATGGATTTGTAGCAGCGGGAGTTGCTGTAACGGGTGTAGGAGCAGGGATCGTCGTCCCTGGACGGACTTTGATTGTCGAGTCGTCTCGGAGAGCGGTGGAACGAGTTGGAGGGAGATTGCCGTGCCAGCCTGGTGATGGGGATAATGGAAGAGTGCGATGCAAGAGATGAAGTGCTGCTGGAGACGGGATTAATGGAGAGAGATCATCTGTTGTGGATCGCGGGCGCAGTGATGCGAGAAGAGTTAGAGAATCCATTATGCCCTGGGCTGCGACAAGGACATGAAGCGAGTATGAAAAAAGACATGCAACAGAAGTGCCTACCAGTATCCCACTCTTCTGAACCTTGTTCGACAGTGCTGTTTGGGTCGCTAGTGAGTCTGAGATATTGGAGAAACTGCAATCTCTGGAGAGCTTTTCGGTTCCTGTCCAAGAGTTCTGTGACGGCAGACTCGAGCTGGAGACTGTCTAGAACGCCTTTGAGCTGGGCGACCTGTTCGGGAGGCAAAAGGTCTTGGTCAAAGGAATGTTCTTCCATGGGTTGGTCTTGCTGGTTGAAGCGGTCGATGGCGATCTGTTTACGCGTCCTTCTCTGCTGGCGGTCGTAATAGAATTCTCCGAGCTGCTTCCTGCCAAGCTCGACGCCGTCCTGGTCAAATGAAGGGGCAAAAGATGCCCATATGCCATAATCGAGAAAATGACCATGGGAGACCTTGTGAGGATCTAGAAGGATGGAGCGGGACGGGGCGGGCACGGGTTTATTGTAAGAGCCAAGAGTCGGAACGTCGTCGAGTGACGTGTTCAGGGGGGAAGGAAGGACCGAGACGAGTTCTGCATGGCCCTTTGCAAGGTCTTTTAGGTTGCGGTCTGTGAGAGAAGACCAATAAGTGCCAGACGGCAGATGCTGGGCGAGGGCGTATCTGGGAGAAATGTAGGCAGAAGACGGAGACGAGGGTTCTGCGATAAGCGAGTCGCGGTCGAGAGGGAGCTGGAGTGAATGGGATGCAGCCTGGTCGAGGAGAGAAAGGGCGAGATTGCAAAAGCTGAGCTGGTGAGCAGCAGGTTTAGAGGGACGTGCGCGTGGATGAGCGTGGATGGGAACGAGGCTATGAACGGTGGCCTGCACGCTGTGAGCAGAGAGCAAGAAGAAAAAGTAGTACAAACCTTTAGGTCAGAGAATGAAGCCGACTGCTGAAGCAAAGATCTGAGTGAATTTGTGTTGAAAACGCGGTCGAGGAGGCCATCCGAGTCGATGAGCTGGAGGACGTCGAGGATGGCATGCGCGTCCTCCTGGTCTATTCGTCTCTCGTCTTTTTTGGATGACCGTGTCATAAAAGAGCAGTTCATCCCGTGGGAATTCTTCAATGCTCCCCCTCAGACACAAACTGGGCAGCTCCCCCGCCAATGGCCACTCCGCCTTTCTCCCCCACATACGCAAGCTCGTCGTCGAGTACTGCGATGCCTGGCCCTCGAGCCACAACACCCGCACCTTTCTCCTCAATCATGCACAGTCACTCGCTGCAGCCAACCCGCACGTAGAACTCGTCGTCAGGCAGAGACCCTTCAAGGAACCCATTCTCCGCGCCTTCTATGGTACTCTCTTGTCTTTTTTCTTCTTCTCCCTTCTCACTCTTTTTCCAGTCAACAACAGAGACAAAGTGATCGGCCTCAACGGTCTAGAGGTCACTCAGATTCAGAAAAAGGCTCAGCTCCTACTCGATTCCTCGGGCGCAAAAATTAAACCTCTCAAGAAGCCCGTAGAGAGTTCCACTCTTGCCGCTAGGGGCATCTTTAGCAATCTACATGCTACAAGGCCAAGCTTGTAATCTTAGCTACCCCTCGGACAAAATACATCTGTCACGTGTTTGTGCTTCCTATTATGCTTCTGCTAGAAAAAAAAAAGACATCGCAACGTGTGAGCCGTGAGGTAAATTTTCATCAAAGCCCTGTCCTTAAATTACCCCCCTCCTTCCCTTCTTCTCTCACCCTTCCCATGTACGCGGTAAGTCCCTTGTTCCCTTGTTCTCAATGTCCCACTCATCGTCCCAGCTCGACAACTCGTCCCTCGCCTCTGTTGGCAGCGAGGAACTTGGCTGGTTGAACTTTCACGCGACTCTGCTCCAACAAGACCCCTCAGATCCTACCCCCGTCCCCATGTCGCGTGAGCCAAGCTACCAGCGCTCAACAAAGTCTAGCAGCGCGAAATCCATCCCAAAACGCCCAAGTTTACAATCCGTCACGGTACGTACGCGTGTGGCGTCATTCCCTTTCACGCTAAACAACATTCTTCTAGCCCCAAGAATGGTTACGTCGCAGCCCACGCTCTGCATCAGCAACGCCCCCACGAAAACGCCCTTTTCCACCCTCGAATCATGATTCCTCATCTCCAACAAAGTTTTGGACCGCGCCGTCGCGATCTAGCAGCATCAAGACAACAGACGGAGTGCCCTCCATTCCTTCCCTTTGGTTTGGCGCTAGCGACTCTGCCAGCCCAAAACCCAAGCGAAGCGCGTCAGGTTCTCGCACGAGGCCTCACAAATCAAGACCAGCGCCCGTCCGCTCGGGATCAGTCAGCTCTGTATCATCTGCCATGTCCTCTCCCCCACACACCCCTACAACGCCGGCAAACGGGTTCAAAAAATTCGAGCCTCATCACCGGTGTATCATCGAGTGCGACGAGGACGGAGAAGGTCAAACTCTTAGGGCTTCACCTACCAAGGGTATACTGGCTCCGTCTCTCGTACATAGGTCCCCTTCATCTCAGTCTGGCACGAGGTCCACCACGAGGACGGGACATGGCAGGAAGATAAGCACCACGAGTACGACGACGAGTAGCTGTACAACCTCGTCATCCGCCACCACAGCAAGCAGCCTGAACAGTATCAAGTCTGTCAAGTTTGTCGACACGCCTACTGTTCATTATGCAAGCGGCGTTAGATTCTCTTACGGAGATTATACAGCCGAATACGACTATAGCTCCCAGGACGGTCATGCACCAGGCTACGGAGAGTTTGGCTACGGCGAAGACTGGGGAGGCGACCCGTTCAGTAACTATATGGGTGTTGAAAAGGAGGGAAAGCATCTCAAGCAGATGCAGCTTCACCCATATGCACGAGTTACCGGTGTCGTCGATGAAGAAGACGAAGAGACTGATGAATCCGAAGGTGCCGATGTAGAGGGAGATGACGACGACGATGACGACGAAGATGTAGGAGCCCAGTTCCGGGAATTCATTGCCCAGGCTCGAGAGTCCACCGAAGCACGAGAATCGCTCTGCAAGACGCCTACTCCTGATACTTCTAGGAATGTTGAACGTAGTCAGGCCAGTCCATTAAAGAGGCTGGTCAGTCTCAAGCGCAGAACGTCGACAGTGTCGACCAAAACTGCAAAGACAACGCTGACAGCCACAACAACGACGACTACACCTCGATCACCGAGACCCAAAGCCCAATCAACGACTCACGGCCAGAAACCCGTGATCTCGGGTCCTTATGCTCTCGGGTCCCTCGGACACGGCGTCCATCATCCCCACAACAGCGCTAATCTCCCTGGTGTGCGTAGCGCTCCCGTTTTACGAAGCACACCTTCGGTAGAGTCTTTCAAAAGCGGCAAGAGTGCCGGAGCAAAGTCTACCAAGAGCTTGAGGAGTCTGAAGAGTCTACCAGAGAGTGTAAAGAGTAGTCTGAGTTTACGAGCCAAGGGAATGAGGAACTGGTTCAAAGGCAGAGTTACAGTGTCTATTGGAGGGTAGGGTAGTAGGCTCGCTGGTTGGGCCTGGCATGAGGCCACAAAGTTGACGATGACAATATACGACAAGTGGTTGTTTGTCGTGAAGACGCGTTTTTTAGTCTTCAGACGTACGCATTATCCCGCGTGGATTTTCAATTTGCTTCAAGAATTTGTACAACGGTTGGTTGTACATTCATTGCATTCATGATTGCCACCTCGCTCTCTCGGGTTGGACCGGGAGACGGAGATGAAACGAGAGCTCAGAGAGCTGCATTTTTTGGATTTATGTAGGATCGGTTGGAGGAAATTTTTCTTTTTGTTTGTTGTACTTTTTTTGTACGTATACGAAACGCACTTCACCTTACACGCACACGCACACGGGCTAGGGTTGGATTTCTTGGGTTATCTTTATTCAAACTGATACACTCCTTTACTACTATTGGCATTCATCTGTCTTGGTCTGTTTGATACCCTCTGGTCTCTGGTTTCTCGGTGTACACTCACAACGCTCCCTCGCTCCCTCGTTCCTTTCTTGTCTTGACTCACTCTCCTTGGTCTTTTGTTTCTCCTACTTATCTTATATCCGTATGTAGACTGTATAACTCTAACACACTCCCTAGCATAACTATAACCCTAACATATCATATTCATAGATAGAAGTACATGTAGTACACGGGGATGGATGGAATCGAATATTTGTCGTTGCCCAAAAGATTAATCTTGAGCTAAAGTATTCAATCTTCCTCGACGTCCAAATCACCCTCAATACCTGCCCCTTCCCCTGTATCATCAAACTGCTCCTCCATGTCCACATCCCCGTCTGCGTCTGCATCAGCATCTGGGAAAGTGTCTTCTATTTCCACACCATTTGCTTTCAAAGAATCGAATCTTTGGGGTTGGGGTACAGGTTCGGAAAGAGAAGATTTTACGAGTTCGAGAATGTCGTCCATTGATTGACCAAGACGGTCTTCGAGTTCTTCGATAATCTGGGGTGGTGGGAAGGTAATTGATTAGAATTAGAAATGAGGACGGAAGCAAGAAAGACGGAAGAAATCAGGGTCCGGATGGGAGAGATGAAGATGGATATAGAATAAAGACACGAGGAACAAAGGAAAGAAACGGAGAGCGGAGAAACTAGCATGAGGTCTCGGGCCTGCATCTTGGCTTGACATGCGAATGAGAAAAAAACTCGAGGACAAGTATTTAAATATATCAAGGGTGGTTATTCGAAGAAAACACGCACGACGTAAAGCTCGACAGGCTGTGTGGGTGCCAGATTTACAATTTGAAGTTTTTCGGCTTTGGTGAGGTCGTACTGGGCTAGGGCTTTTGTCAGTCTGGCTATTCCTTCCGGGGTTTGCATCGACGTGGGCTGATGTGATGCAGAGAGGTATTGAATCGCCTGTACGTATGCTTAGGAGAGCTTCGGAGATTTTCATAAATTTGACCTGCCTCGACTTGGATTGTACGGACGTTTTCGCTAATTTCCACCATGGAAGGATGTTTTGCGCCCGGTATAATGGTGGATGAGCCACCTGTAGCTTCCTCCTCTTTTTTTATGCGTAGTGCAATCCGTGTTCGGTTTATGTGATCGGATTCGAGTTCGCGGAGGAGGGAAAGGACTTCATAGTTGGACAGTAGAGCAGACCGAGGGTTCAAGACCTATAACTATCCATTGGCATTTGCAGAGACTCTAGAGGGAGGGACGGACCTCCATTCATACAACTGAACGTGATGGTAAAGATTGAGTAGGATGATGTATTATGTATACAAGCAAAAGCAGATATAAAATATGCAAGTGTACTACTATCAGTGTAAAAGGCACTCTTCACGAGCTGTTTTTCCTCTTTTCCTCCTCCCAGCGCGACTTCATGAGCTGGAAGCCTTCTGCGCGCGTGCGAATGGCGAGAGCGGGTGTCAGCCGATGTGCTTGTGCGGCTTCCAATTGGGCAGCAATGAGCGAGTCGTTCCGAATGACCTGAGAATGATGATATTGGTAGACAGTGAAAAAAGACCGGCAGAAGACGCACAGAGCCGATGGAAAGGAAGAAACCAAATGAAGCAGCACTGTTGAGCATGTACTTGGACAGTGTTGACAAAACACCTTGAGGACCGGGTCCGTATCTAGTTTGCTGTCAGTACCAAGTAGAAAAAGAAAAAAAGGGATCTCAACCTGATGATTGTCCATGAACCAAAAATGAATCCAATGGTCAGCCCAACTCCTCCTCCCATCATCGCACCCATTCTGCAAATTGTCAGAAAAGAACCAAATCACGTTTAGAACGCGTACTTGACTATGAGTGCATTTCAGAAAGAGACTACAGAGAAAACCAGGTAGGAAAGACGTACGTTTGTCCCAGGTGGAGCGTTCAGGAACTTGCATATTGTAGTCAGTGGCCAAGTTGGACTGAATCACGCGCTTGCCCTCTACCGCCATGTCGAGATCTACCGGCCTACCCATCTTTCCAGACGCTCAGCAGGCCCAGATAAGTGTGTGTTCTATCTCTTCGTCTCCTGTACCAAGCTTATTTCCGTCTAGTCCGAGCTCATCAACGCGACCTTTATCACGTCTCTTCGCTGAGGGAGCAAGCCGAAAACGTTCTTCGTTCTTGGCTCGGTATGTGTCCCTCGTCGTTTCTTTCCTTCTTTCTCTCCGCGACCTCTAGACGCTTACGATCATATGCACCTCCAGGAACCCGCTGGTTGACCAGATGGGACAAAGAATTCGAACTGGTAGTCAATCTTGTCTACTATGGACTTACCACTGGCCGAGGTAACGCCGCGGTCTTCTTGCTCCCGTAAATTTCTAGTGACCTCTTGGCTTCAACACTCAGCGACTCAGACTTTAGGCGAAGAATACACAGATATCTGGCAGTACTCGGCTCTAGCGCGGCAGGTTCCTCCTTCAAAGTGGTCTCGAGCAGCTTTGGTTTTACTTCCGACGCTACCTTCCTATGTTCTCGCGAGATTTGTCAATATTGCGACGCTGTCATTACGAGCGCCGAGGCTTGCAGCTATCCTCAAGAATCTTCCAAGGGTCTTGCAGATTGTGTCCGAGATAAATTTGGCTTCGTTCTATATCCGAGGAGTGTATTATGATGTGAACAAGAGGATACTAGGAATTAAGCATGTAAGGACATCTCGCTGCCTGCTTTGTTAGGCACTGACAAGTTCCTAGCTGTCTTCGATACCCCCAAATCCACATATACGACCGCCGTCTTATTCACTTTTGGGCGTGCTGATTGTCATTAGATTACTCTACCGATTAGTATCGTTCATTCAAGAGACCAAGGAGGTTGCCCGTATCGACGAAAAGGGCAAAGACAAAGCAAACTCTTCAATATCATATGAAACATACATCGACGATAGGCCAGTCTCTGATTTGTTGGGAATAGATCCCGAAAGTGAGCCGCCAAAGCCTGCAGAAGAGGACGAAGGAACAATGTTGAACGTGGAATCAGTACCACAAGCAATACGGGCATCCAGAAATTGTACTTTATGCTTGGAAGAACGAACGAATAGCACGTCGACAGAGTGCGGTCATTTGTTTTGTTGGAGTTGTATTGTTGGCTGGGGGAGAGAAAAGGTAGGCTCTCTGACGCTTGCTCACGCCTTGATATTCACTTCGTTCGTAGGCCGAGTGCCCACTATGTCGACAATCACTAAATCTTACGCGTCTTCTCCCGATATACAACCTGTAAAACGATTTTATGCGCTAGCGAGTACATGTAGTAGATATACAACGATGGAGATGAAGGACCTCGAGTTTATACGACTTGTTGTATAAGTGTGATGTTGTCGCCCTTGAGGAGGATACGGCCTGATAAAAGTGAGTATCATTGAGAAACGGCTGTGACAGGAAACGCACCCAGTTCTCGTCGCGGTTTTGCGTCTTTTACAAAGACTTCAGCGGCTTCATCCATAACGACATTCATAAATTCGTCGAAACCCTACAAAAATGTACAGTCAGCGCGTGCTCGGCGCATGGGAATCCACAAGCAAAATGAGTTGGAAATTTGGCACGAGACAGATCCTTGTTGAACGTGGTGTGGACCCAGGAGACTACGCACAATAATCCGGCCTTCGATTCTCATTTCGATGTTGTCGTACAGCCATATTACGACTTTTGTTCTCTGCAGAAATAAATCAACTCTTGCAGATAGGTATGGTTCAAAAGGCAAGCACCTGTTGCAAGTTTTTGAAGATGACATTCTGTACCAGACTGTAAGCTAAAGTGCAAAATAGCAGTTTAAATACATACGATGGGCTGAACCATCACACGAGATTGACGACCAGACATGATTTGCAACAGAGGACTCGACGAGCAAGAAGGAAATGGGGTGTTTGTGGCTGTGCTAATCAACCATTAAATTTGCTTAGACGCGTAAACGACCAAGTCACACAGACAGGGTCAACCGCCATCCACCATGGAGGTAAGAACACGAATTGTTCAGTGGATTTCTGCTCATCTAATTATTTTATAGCTCTTTGCTCCATCCAATTCCTCAACGGCAGCGGCCGTCACATTCATCACATTCGTCCAGGACCTCAAGAAGAAGACCAAGACATGGGGGCCCATGATTGAGCTCTGCGCAAACGGAGAGAAGACGTTGGAGAGATTTAGATACCAATTTCCCGATGACTGGTTGTACAGTGACCAATTGCGAGGTGAATGGAGCGCATACAATGAAATTCTGAAGAGAAAGAACGATTCCATTCAGGAGCAGTTGGGTACGTTGGCTTGTCTACACTTTGACGCGATGCAAGTGCTCATCTATACCACAGCTGGTCTCCAACTCAAGATTGTTGCCGAGGACAAGATTGTAGAGAACAAGATCAACGACGTGTTGCTCGAGTGGGAGCAGACTCGTCCTGTGCAAGGCAACATCCGTGCTGACACGGCCATGAACACTATCAACGTCTTTGAAACCAAACTCAACAAGGTTCAAGAAGAGTATGACCTTGTTTGTCGCGCCAAGGAGGCTCTTGACCTCGAACTAGTCCGTCACACACGATTGGAACCCGTCTTTGAAGAACTCCGCGACTTGAAAGCGGTTTGGACCGCCTTGTCGGGTATATGGAACTCTATAAGCGAGCTGCGTGAGATGTCGTGGGCAACGGTGCAGCCAAGAAAGTTGAGGCAGATGATAGACGGGTTGCTGAACTCAACCAAGGAGATGCCAACGAGGATGAGGCAGTATGCTGCGTTTGAGTATGTGCAGGAGACTCTTAGGGGGCTACTCAAGTCGAACATCATTGTTTCGGACCTGAAATCGGAGGCGTTGAAGGATAGACATTGGAAACAATTGTTCAAGGTACTCAAAGTACCGACGCAAATTAGTCTGACTTTGTATGTGTGGTTTTTGTCCTACGGCATGCTTCAAATTAATGTATTTATAGGATGACCTTGGGCAACGTGTATGACCTGGATCTCAAGAAGAACGAGACACTCATCAAGGAAGTTATTTTCCAAGCTCAGGGAGAGGTACGTGCAGTTCTCAAGTGGATTTTCTGTCCCCTAATCTCTCTTGAAGATGGCTTTGGAAGAGTATATCAAACAAGTCAAGGAAATTTGGACCAATTATACCCTAGATCTCGTCAACTATCAAAACAAGTGTCGCTTAATTAGGTACGATCTTGATGATAGTACATGTCTTCTTTATACTCATAATTCTCCAGAGGATGGGACGACCTTTTCAATAAATGTAGCGAAAACTTGAACTCGCTCACCGCTATGAAACTGTCCCCGTACTACAAGGGTGAGTGTCCTCATGTGCTTGATGCACCTTTCTGATGTGCTTTGCTCTAGTTTTCGAAGAAGAAGCTGGTTCATGGGAGGAGAAGTTGAACAGGATTCACGTTCTCTTCGGTGAGTGACCAATTCTGAGTTGGTATGCTCATGCCTGAAAATTCTCTCCAGATGTTTGGATCGATGTACAGCGTCAGTGGGTTTATCTCGAAGGCATCTTCTCTGGCAGTGCCGACATCAAGCACCTTCTGCCCGTTGAGAGTGCTCGTTTCCAGAACATCAACGCCGAATTCCTTACCGTCATGAAAAAGGTGTACAAATCGCCCTTCGTCATCGATGTCATGAACATTCAGGGTATCCAAAAGAGCCTCGAGCGTCTTTCTGACCTTTTGAACAAAATTCAAAAGGCTCTCGGTGAATATCTGGAGCGTGAACGCTCCTCCTTCCCACGTTTCTATTTCGTTGGTGATGAAGATTTGCTCGAAATCATCGGTAACAGCAAGGACATACTACGGATCATGAAGCATCTCAAGAAGATGTTTGCTGGTATTTCAACGATAATGCTCGACGAGGAATTGACACAGATACAAGGAATGGCCTCGAGGGAGGGAGAGGAGGTCAGATTCTCAGAGCCCGTCTTGCTCAAGGATTTCCCCAAGATCAATGATTGGCTGGCAAAGATTGAGTCATCTATGAGACACTCTCTGGCCGTCCTTCTTTCCGATGCTGTAGTCGAGCTTCGCGAATTCTACGGCACTGGTTCCGAACTCCCTGTGGATCAATTCATGGTTTGGATGGAAAAGTATCCCGCGCAGCTTGTCACCCTCGCCGTTCAGGTTGCCTGGACTGCCTCTGTCGAGTCGGCTTTGGAATCCAGTCAAACCCCCGATGCCACCTTGGAAACAGTACATCAGGCCCTCGACCTTCTTGCAGACATCGTTTTAAGAGAACTGAGCCCTGTCACTCGTCGCAAATGCGAGCATCTCATCACCGAGCTCGTGCATCAGCGTGATGTTACTAGGACCCTCATCCAACAAAAAGTCGCCGACAAGAACAACTTCACTTGGCTTTACCAGATGCGATTCTATCTCGACAAGACCATCGAGAATCCAACAGACAAGCTTAGCATCAAGGTCGCTGATGCGTCCTTCCCGTACGGCTGGGAATATCTTGGTGTTCCTGATCGGCTTGTGCAAACGCCTTTGACGGACCGTGTGTACTTGACGCTAACGCAGGCTTTGGATAACCAGCTTGGGGGTGCACCTTTCGGCCCTGCCGGGACTGGCAAAACAGAGTCCGTGAAAGCGTTGGGTGTTCAGCTCGGACGATTTGTGTTGGTCTTCTGTTGTGATGAGACATTCGACTTCCAAGCTATGGGCCGTATCTTTGTCGGCTTATGTCAGGTCGGAGCATGGGGCTGTTTCGACGAGTTTAACCGCTTAGAGGAGCGTATTCTTAGTGCGGTGTCACAGCAAGTGCAAACTATTCAGCAAGGTCTTGCCTCTTTAGTCAAGAATCCTAACACCGAGATCGAGTTGGTTGGAAAGAGCCTGAAGATCAATAAGAACATTGGTACGTTTGTGGTCTGCCTTGACCACAATAGCTTGGTTCTGATTTGTTTACACAGGTATCTTCATCACGACCAATCCCAACTATGCTGGCCGTTCCCAACTGCCTCCCAACTTGACAAAGTTGTTTAGACCCATGGCAATGACGCGTCCTGATCGAGAACTGATTGCTCAAGTCATGTTGTTCTCGCAGGGTTTCCGTACCGCCGAAACCTTGGCATCCAAGATCGTGCCCTTCTTCAATCTTTGTGACGAACAACTATCCCCTCAGCCGCATTACGACTTTGGTCTTCGTGCTCTCAAAGCTGTGCTTGCAAGCGCCGGTATTCTCAAGCGTGAACGTCTCCAAAACGCTAGAAACGAGGGCGACGAGTCTGTCGGTCTCTCGGACGCCATTTCCGAACAGATCATCCTCATTCAAAGTGTGACTGAAACTATCGTGCCCAAATTAGTGGCTGATGATGTCCCTCTGCTGACCAAGTGAGTACAGTCTAATGTATTACTTCCTAGATCTGATTGCGTATCTTCAGTCTTCTTGCTGACGTCTTCCCTGGCGTTGATTACTTGCCTGTGGACTTGGATGCATTGCGTGAACAGATCCTCAAGGTCTGCAAGGAGCGTCGTCTCGTAGCAGGAGAGCTGTGGGTTGCCAAGATTCTGCAGCTTTACCAGATCCAGAAAATCCAACACGGTTTGATGATGGTCGGTCCTTCTGGGAGCGGGAAGACCAATGCTTGGCAGGTATTGCTTGCCGCTCTAGAACGCCTCGATGGTGTTGAGGGTGTCCCCTATGTCATTGACCCGAAGGCCATGCATAAGGATGCATTATACGGTACCCTTGACTCGACAACTAGGGAATGGAACGACGGCTTATTCACTCATGTACTGCGTAAGATTGTTGACGACGTTCGTGGTGAGAGTGGAAAGAGGCACTGGATTATCTTTGACGGTGATGTTGATCCTGAATGGGTGGAGAACTTGAATAGGTATGCTCAACAGTATACAAGGATTGACGATTTACTGACTTTTCTCCAGTGTACTAGACGACAATAAACTCCTCACCTTACCTAACGGTGAACGTCTCAACCTTCCACCCAATGTCCGTATCATGTTCGAAGTCGAGCACCTGAAGTATGCTACTCTTGCTACTGTCAGTCGTTGCGGCATGATTTGGTTCAGCGACGACGTTGTAGAGCCTTCCATGGTTTACCAAAACTATCTTTCGACCTTGTCTACTGTACCCATCGATTCGGATGACGAAGACTCTGTCGATACACTTACCCGTCGCACAGAGCCTTTGGCCGCAGACGCTGCAGCATCGGCCAATCTTGAAACTCAGAAACAGGTTGCCACAATCTTAGAGCGATATTTCTCCGACGGTGATCTTGTTAGCTCGGCTCTTGACTATGCCAAGGATATCGAGCACATTATGGACTTCACCACCACCCGTGCCCTTAATACCCTCTTCTCCCTGCTCAACAAGACTGTTCGCAACATTGTTGAATATAATAACCAGCATCCCGATTTCCCCTTACCTCCAGAACGTGTTGAACAATATGTTACTAAGCGCCTCCTCGTCAGCATTATCTGGGCGTTCTCTGGAGACGCAAAATTGGATCTTCGCGCAGAATTGGGAGACTTCTTGCGAGGTCAAACGGGAATTGATCTACCTGCGCTTGTACCTGGAAGTTCATTGATTGACTTTGATGTGCAAATTGGTACTGGAGAGTGGATGGCTTGGCAGTCCCGTGTACCCACCATTGACATTGAGGCCCATGCAGTCACGGCCTCTGATGTTGTTGTGCCAACGATGGATACCGTTCGTCACGAAGAAGTCCTGTACTCTTGGTTGTCCGAGCACAAGCCTCTCATGCTCTGTGGTCCTCCTGGTTCAGGAAAGACTATGACACTTTTCAGCGCTCTCCGTAAACTACCTGACATGGAGGTTGTTGGCTTGAATTTTTCCAGTGCAACTACTCCTGAACTCATTCTCAAAACGTTTGAGCAGTACTGCGAGTACCGCAAGACTCCGAATGGAGTCATTCTAGCTCCTATTCAGATTGGTAGATGGCTTGTGGTATTCTGTGACGAGATCAATCTACCAGCAGCAGATAAATACGGTACCCAGCGTGTCATATCCTTTATCCGACAACTCGTCGAGTGCAACGGCTACTGGCGCACTTCTGATATGGCTTGGGTCAAAATGGAGCGCATCCAGTTTGTCGGAGCCTGTAATCCACCTACTGATCCCGGTCGTGTTCCTCTCAGTCACCGATTCCTACGACATGCCCCATTGGTTATGGTCGACTACCCTGGAGAAGTTTCCTTGAAGCAGATTTATGGTACCTACAACCGTGCCGCGCTCAAAGTGGTTCCTAACCTTCGTGCATATGCCGAACCTCTTACGGACGCCATGGTTGACTTTTACCTGGCGTCTCAGAAACGATTCACCACCGACATCCAAGCCCATTATGTTTATAGCCCTCGTGAGTTGACCCGTTGGGTCAGAGGTATCTACGAAGCTATTCGACCCCTCGAGATTCTGTCAGTTGAAGGGCTTGTCCGAGTCTGGGCTCATGAAGCTCTTCGGCTTTTCCAGGATCGTTTGGTTACTGAGGAAGAGCGACTTTGGACCGACGAGAATATCGATCGGGCAGCTATGGAACATTTCCCCACAATCAACCGTGACGAAGCACTAGCACGTCCAATTCTGTTCTCCAACTGGACATCCAAGGACTACATCCCTGTGGACAGAGAGACTTTGCGTGAATACACGAAAGCTCGTCTTAGAGTCTTTTATGAGGAGGAACTTGATGTGCCACTCGTACTGTTCAATGATGTTTTGGATCACGTTCTACGAATCGACCGAGTTTTCCGCCAGATACAGGGTCATCTTCTCCTCATCGGTGTTAGTGGCAGTGGCAAGGTAAGCTATACTTGCTCCCGGTCTGTGCGCCCTTCTCACAATGTCTTCTTTTACAGACAACTCTTTCGCGTTTTGTTGCCTGGATGAACGGTCTGAGCATCTTCCAGATCAAAGTGTCCAATAAGTATACTGGAGACGACTTTGATGAGGATCTGCGAACAGTTCTTCGACGAGCCGGTTGTAAGGGCGAAAAGATCTGTTTCATTATGGATGAATCGAACGTTTTGGACTCGGGATTCCTGGAGCGCATGAACACGCTTTTAGCGAATGCTGAAGTACCAGGTCTCTTCGAAGGCGATGAGCATGCGGCTCTGATGACGGCTTGCAAAGAAGGATCGCAGCGTGATGGTCTTATGCTGGATTCTCATGAAGAATTGTACCGCTGGTTTACTCAACAGGTCGCCAAAAACCTCCACGTTGTATTCACGATGAATCCCCCTGAAAATGGTTTAGCCTCCAGGGCCGCTACTTCCCCAGCCCTGTTCAATCGTTGTGTCTTGGACTGGTTCGGGGATTGGTCTGACCAAGCGTTCTATCAAGTAGGCATGGAATTCACCCACTCTCTCGATCTCGACCTACCTTCCTACAACCCCCCTGCGCACTTCCCCATTGCGTACAGGGAGTTGTCGATGCCTCCTGTTCATCGCACGGCCGTTGTGAACGCCTTCGTTTATGTTCATTCCTCGCTGCATCAAATCAATCAACGATTGAGCAGGCGACAAGGACGTTACAACTATGTCACTCCTCGTCATTATCTGGATTTGTAAGCAGGTGTCCTTGAATAGCCTTCCAAATATCTAACTCTTTCGTAGCATCAATCACTATGTCAGGCTCTATGCAGAGAAACGTGATGAGCTAGAGGAACAACAACGACATTTACATGTTGGCCTTGACAAGCTCCGAGACACTGTCACTCAAGTCGAAGAGCTGCGGAAGAGCCTCGCCATCAAGCGCTCTCAGCTCGAAGCCAAAGACGCCGAGGCGAACGAGAAGCTCAAGCGCATGGTCACAGATCAGCAGGAAGCCGAGCAAAAGAAAGCAGCTTCTATTGAAATCCAGGCAGCGTTGGTTGAACAAGACAAGCATATTCAGCAACGACGTGCTATTGCCACAGCTGACCTCGCCGATGCAGAACCAGCTGTCTTGGAGGCTCAAGCCGCCGTCAGCAATATCAAGCGGCAACATCTACAAGAAGTTCGCGCCATGGCTAACCCACCCGAAGCTGTTAAACTTGCCATGGAATCGGTCTGTACTATCCTCGGTCACAAAATCGACAGTTGGCGTACCGTTCAGGGTATCATTCGTCGCGATGATTTCATTCAACGTATTGTCAATTTCGACACACCGACGCAGATGACGAAACCCCTTCGTGACATGATGAAGAAAGATTTCCTCAGCAGGCCATCTTACAACTTTGAGACAGTCAACCGTGCCAGTAAAGCCTGTGGTCCTCTTGTCAAATGGGCGTTGGCTCAAATTCACTTCTCGGAAATTTTGGACCGAGTTGAACCACTTCGTAACGAAGTCCAATCCCTCGAGACTCAAGCGGAGACGACAAAGAAGCAGGCTGCTGCTATCATTGATATGATTTCCGAACTGGAGGCTAAGATTGCCAAATACAAGGAAGAGTATGCTCTGCTCATCAGTGAGACGCAGGCAATCAAGTCAGAAATGGAGCGTGTTCAAAGTAAGGTTGACCGCAGTATGAAGCTGCTGGAGAGTCTTTCTTCTGAGAGGGGTCGCTGGGAAGCTGGTAGTCGTACATTTGATGCAGAAATGTCTACTATTGTGGGCGATGTTCTCTTGTCTGCGGCCTTCCTTGCATATGGCGGGTTCTTCGACCAACACTACCGAGAGGTTATGTGGCAAGATTGGTCTGCCCACCTCTCCGAGGCCAACATCAAATTCAAGCCCGAACTTTCCTTTACGGAGTATCTCTCCACAGCAGACGACCGTCTCAGCTGGCAATCCAAATCTCTACCTTCTGACAATCTCACCACTGAAAACGCCATCATGCTCAAACGGTTCAACCGTTATCCCCTCATTATCGACCCCACGGGCCAAGCCACCACTTTCTTGCTCAACGAGTATAAGGAACGTAAGATCACGGTCACGAGCTTTTTGGATGAAGCTTTCCTCAAAGTCCTTGAGAGTGCGCTTCGTTTCGGTAATCCCTTGTTGATTCAAGACGTGGAACATCTCGATCCTATTCTTAATGCAGTCTTGAATAAGGAGATCCGTAGAACTGGTGGTCGAGTTCTTATCCGACTAGGTTCCCAAGACATCGACTTCTCTCCTTCATTCACTATGTTCCTGTCAACACGAGACCCTTCAGTAGAGTTTTCTCCAGACATTTGCAGTCGAGTGACTTTTGTTAACTTTACCATGACTCGAAGCAGTCTTCAGAGTCAATCTCTCGACCAGGTCCTCAAAGTAGAAAGGCCGGACACTGAAAGGAAACGCACGGATCTCATGAAGCTCCAGGGAGAGTTTAGACTCCGCCTTCGGACGCTTGAAAAGCTGTTGTTGCAGGCTCTTAACGAATCTTCTGGCAACATCCTTGATGATGACAAGGTTATCGACACTCTGGAAACTTTGAAACGTGAAGCCGCAGAAATCACCCACAAAGTTGAAGAAACCGACGTTGTCATGAAAGAAGTCGAGCAGGTGACTGCCGAATATCTTCCTTTAGCTCAGGCGTGCAGTGCTGTTTTCTTCATTCTGGAGCAACTCAATTTGGTCAACCACTTCTACCAGTTCTCCTTACGCTTCTTCCTCGACATCTTTGACTATGTTCTTCATCACAATCCGAACTTGAAGAACGTTACAGACTACAGTCGAAGAAGGGATATTCTTCTCAATGACCTCTTCCTAGTGGTTTACAAACGGACTTCGCGTGCACTCCTTCACCGCGATCATGTCATGCTTGCTGTGTTGGTGGCTCAAGTCAAACTCCGCGGCTCTGAGGAAATCTCTGACGAACTAGAATTTCTACTGGAAAGCGGCGAAGGTGTCTCTGCTTCATCTGCAACAACCACCCAACAGAATTCGTTCTTGACTCCTGATCAGATGCATCGCCTCGAGGCCTTTGCTAAGAATTCGATATTCAAGCCTGTCGAGACACACCTCATTGAACACGAAGATGAATGGCGGGATTTCGTTGATTCTAACACACCCGAAGAATGTGTTCCGATGGCGTGGGAACCTGGTACACGTAAGTTCAGCCTTGCATTCCTGTATCAATGCTCCGTCTAACGAATTTGTTCTCCAGCTGCCGTTGAAGCTCTTCGGAGATTGCTTGTCATCAAATGTTTCAGACCAGATCGCCTTTTACAATCTACTGCGCAGTTCGTACGCATCGTGTTTGATATGGACATGTCGGCACAATCTGCCTATGATTTAGGTGCGATGGTAGCAGATGAAGTCCCAGCTGCTACTCCTCTTGCCTTGATATCTGTTACCGGTTACGATGCCAGTTATCGTGTCGAAAATTTGATCAAGAATACTGGTGCCAGATCTTCATCGGTGGCAATGGGATCTCAGGAAGGCTTTACCCTTGCCGACCAAGCCATTGCAGCGGCGGCTCGTCAGGGTACTTGGGTCCTGCTCAAGAATGTTCATCTCGCACCTTCATGGCTCGGCCAACTCGAGAAAAAGCTTCAAACACTCAATCCTCATCGCAACTTCCGCTTGTTCCTCACGATGGAGGCTAATTTATCCATCCCTGTAAACATTTTACGACAATCTCGTCTCATCATGAATGAACCTCCTCCAGGAATTAAAGCCAATCTGTTGGATTCATTACGCTCAATTAATCCCTCGCGTTTACAACAAGGCCCAGCTGAAAAAACACGATTGTTCTTCTTGCTAGCATGGTTCCATGCTGTGGTACAGGAACGGTTACGCTACGTGCCTCTGGGCTGGAGCAAAGTCTATGATTTCAACGATTCGGATTTAGCTTCTGCTCTCAATACCATTGATGCGTGGTTGGGAAGCGTTTCAAAAGGGAGGGCTAATATTGACCCAACGATCATTCCTTGGGATGCGCTCAGGACATTGGTCAAGCAATCTGTGTACGGTGGAAGAGTGGATAGTGACTTTGATCAAAAGATTCTTGACGCATTTGTGGATGGATTGTTCACTCCGTCCGCCTATAATGTCGACTTCGATCTTGTACCCAGTGTCGGTGGAAAGCAACTATTGACTGCACCTGATGGTACCAAACTCGAACATTTCTTGGCCTGGGTACAGCAATTGCCTGATCGTGAACCTCCTTCGTGGCTTAGCCTTCCCCCTACTGCCGAAAGGCGAATCGCGGTTGCACAAGGTTTGTAGTTATTCACCCAGAGATTATACATTCTAACGCTGCAGTAGGTAATGACCTCCTTAGCAAACTCCGCAAGATGAGAATGCTTGCAGATGATGATGACGAAGTTGCGTCCTCGAGCACAGCGAAGTCACAAAATTCCCAACAGCCCGCTTGGATGAGAGCTCTGTTCGACAGGTGTCGAGAGTGGTTAACTTTACTTCCCGAGGTACAAAACTTGATCTCTAATTTATATAATGATGCTCACTACCTCCCCAGAAATTTAACACATTAGCACCGCCCTCGAGTGACAATCAGGATCCGTTGTACCGTCTCTTCTCTCGAGAAGGTGGTATCGGCCGCCGCCTCCTGGGTCAGGTCAAGAAAGATCTGGGTGATGTTGTGAAAGTCTGTCAAGGAGAGCTGAAACAAACCAATCACTTGCGAAGCCTTATGAGCTCACTGACGAAAGGTACCGTCACGAATGGTCGGAGAAGTTGCATTTGATTGATGATAATCTTTGACGTAGGCACTATTCCAAATCACTGGAGACAATACAAGGTACCCAAGAGTATGGGAGTCTCTGAATGGATCGCCAACTTTGCTCGTCGATTGTCTCGTTTGGACGCTATAGCTGGTCTGGATAACCTTAATAATGTCGAAGTATGGTTGGGTGGCCTTTTCTTCCCTGAAGCATACATCACGGCCACCAGGCAAGCTGTTGCTCATCGGAAGAAGTGGAGTTTGGAGACTTTGAGCTTGAGGGTTGATATAGAACGCGTGAATGATCCCGGTGCCTTCATCATTGATGGTGAAACTTTTTCTGTTACATACACATATCCGTACTGATTTTTTTCCCCTTAGGGCTCGCCTTGGAAGGTGCCACTTGGGCTACTGACCACCTAACTTTCAGCAATGGAGAGCCTGTTCATCTGAATCCATCACAAATTCGTTGGGTACAAGCTGATGATTCAAAATCAGAAAGTCTAGTCAATCTCCCGGTATATCTTAACGGTGATCGCAGTGATGTTCTCTTCACGGTAGACTTGCCGTTTGATGCTAGTGCCAGTGCGCTAGTGGCAACGAGAGCTGTTTGCTTGACCGCAGGAGGATAGTTCTGGTAGCCCGATGTTTTACTTTTTTTTCATTCGTTTGAAAATACCTATACATATAGAAACGATGCACTTTACGACCATTCATGTCACTTACACGTATGATTGTTGGATAATGGAATGATAATGTCTTTGTATTGGCTGCTTTGTATATCTAGTTACGTCTATTGGACTGTGCTACCTCCGACAATGTCAAGGACCTTCCAGTCAACCTCGATACCTTTTTCCCTGAAAATTTTGCGGGCATCCTCAGCAATTGCCTCATAGTTCCCGGTAGCAAGCGCCAGTATAGTGGGTCCGGCGCCAGACAGACAGATTCCAAGCAGCCCCGGATGTGTAGATGGCGTGATAGAAGACGTAACTTCCGGAAGGCCAGGAATCTAAAGAATAGGATGAGCGCTGACATTGTGATGAGAATAAAACACAACATGCCAAAGCCTTGCGGTAAGGTTGATGGATGCGATCCTTCATAGCTTCATAAATCAAACCAGAATCGGGAGGATTTTGGCCGAGGGCAGTCGTCAGGACAGCCAGACGTTGCAGATTGAAAACCTATCATATTCTTAGCTCTGATCTGACATTCCACAAAGCAATAACGTACCAAGTCCTTCCGGGAGTATTGTAAGGGCAAAACCTCTCGTGCTTTTGCTGTGCTGAGCTCGAACCTTGGAATGATGGCAACGGCTTTGATGCTCTCAGACCACCCGAAACGAACGAAATGTCCGATTCCTAAAGGAGGAGCAGGTGGATCCAAACCCCAGTCCTCACCAGCATCTGGCGGGTATTCAGGTAGTACTTCACTCAAAGGCACACTAGCTGCCGCCGCGTCCGCTTCATCAAGCTCTTTGAGATACGATCCTACAAAACCACCAACCAAAGCCGCTGTCACATTGTCCGGATGTCTTTCGACCATGAGAGCAAAGTCTAACAAACGCTCTGTTGGAAGTTTGAGGTTTCCGAGTTCGTTGCCCAGGAGAACGCCTGCAATCACAGCTGCGCCTGATGAGCCCAAACCTCTTCCGAATGGAATTTCGTTGTGCACATGAATTTTGAGTTCTGAGGGAAACCAACGGATGTCATGGCACCGCAAAACGTAGAGAGCCACACGAGTGGTCAGATTTTTGTATGCATCGAGGGGGACTTCGTCTGCGCCTTCACCGGTATATGATATGGTGGGCGGCACGCGTGAGGATGATTCCGTTGGATACGAGACATTCAGAGTGAGTGCTAGAGACAGTGAGAGTCCTACGACGTCGAAACCTGGACCAATATTGGCAGAGGTTGCTGGAACCTTGATGGAAAAGGCTCGTGTTGTCATTGTCAAATTTCTCAGCCTGACGCGACAAGTCGCGGATCAACTGACTTTAGGTTCACGCAACCTTTCTTCATTCGAGCTACAGACGAAAGACAAGAAAACTACACAAGAATGAAAGCAAAATAAGAAACTGTTAACGGGTATAAAGAACCTCTACTCGTGGAATTACAGACACAGGCTAGCTGCGCGAATACATAAGAGCTACTCTAACATCAAGATCATGAACAGGAAAGGTCTCTAAGCTGATGAGTAGTCGCGCTTGTTGTTGCCGCCTCGTCCGAATCCACGTCCACGTCCCTGACCCTGCTGACCGTTCTGGCCTTGTTGACCGTTTTGGCCATTCTGAGCTTGTTGACCGTTGCCAGCAGCAGCACCTGCATTGTTGTTGTTGCCTTGGCCGTTGTTGTTGTTACCACCAGCCTAGAAAGAAGTATAAATAAAGGTTCACGATCACTCAATAATCTTTACTCACAGCAGCAGTAGCATTGTTGTTGCCACCAGCAGCCTAGAGAAGCATAAACAAAGGTCCACGATCACTCAAAGACCTTGACTTACAGCAGCACCACCATCAGTAGCCGTGAAGTAGACACAGTCATCAAGACTAAAACATGGATCAATCCACCAAACACCAAAACACAAGAAGACGATGCTTACGCTCCATGTTGCGCCTTTAGACGGTAGGAAAAAATTAGAGCAGAATTCAAGAATCAGCAAGTCAGCCTGAAAAACAACTGGACAATCCATACAATGGGCACAATAACAGGCTGATGGTTGGCAGCAGCCTAAATAGAAAACAATAAGCTTGAGTCGTAAGATGATTGGCACGTATAATCGTACATTAATAGAGCAGAGACGGTAAGAAGCAGCAGGAAGACCATTGGTGACATCAGCAGTCACAACACCATTTTGAGCCGCACCGTTGACACCCTAGAAAAACCCAGAAATGTGAGCAAATAATCCACCACCGCCGCCGGAGACAATCACTTGCCTTGAAGAACGCAAACTGCTTAGGGTCGGTGGGCGTAGTCTGGTCGAGACTTTGAAGCTGCTCAACGACGACGTGAGTATGTCCAATGATTTGCCCTTGACCGTTCAACTGTTGAGGAGCAGCAAAGTAGTTCTCCTGAGCGTTGACAAAGTTACCAGTCTCCATCTTTTGGATGGCCATGGAGATGGTGAATGCCTGATTGGCAGGAATAGTGTCACCGTTGGCAGGGTTGGTGAATTTGCTCGAGGGCATGTTGTCTACCGATGGGATAACACCAATAGGAGCAGGGTTACATGATCCACTCTGGATTTGTTGTCCATCTAAACAAAACATCAGAAACCCAATCAAACTTTCAAATAAGAGAACATACTGGTGATAGGCAGGTTGGGAACGGTCAAACAAAAGTTGATAAAGTTGTTTGTCGAAGTAAGAGAAGCAACTTGTCCCGCTTCGGGCTGGTCCTGACCGTCGTTTGCAAATCCAGAAGCGATGACCTTGGGGTCCAGAGCTGTAAGGCTGATATGTATTCATCGTCACATTTAGAAGCATTTCTGTGCTTACTCAAAGAGGCCTGGGGGTCGCCGTTGTTGTTTCCGGCGTTGTTATTAGCACCAGCGTTACCCTGATCAAAATACAAATTTAAGAAATAAACTTTTCATCGCAGCGCAAGACATACAGTAGCAGCGGTGCTGTTTGCGGCGTTGTTGGCATCACCCTGATAAGATACAAATTTAAGAAAAACTTCTCGTTATCGCAGCATAAAACATACAGCAGCAGTACCATTTCCGGCATTGTTCTGGCCTTGTTGACCATTGTTTTGACCATTCTGACCATTGTTTTGGCCTTGTTGGCCGTTGTTCTGACCACCGCGGAAGCCACCGAACCGGTTACGCTGGGGAGCAGCAGAAACGGAGAGAGCAAGGGCGAGAGAGAGAAGGAGAGCAGAGGTCTTCATGATCGCAACGAGTTTTTAAAGAAAGTGAGTGCAGTCAAAGCGTCGAGAGACAACCAGGTCGGTAGTGTGAATGAAGGACTAGCCACAAGAAATACGATCGCTGATCGTAAGCTAAAGGTGCGTGAAACAGAAAAAGGAAAGGTGAGAGAGGGAACGAAGGTCAAGAATAATGGGAAGTCCGTGAGGCCTTTATATGCCGCTTGGCAAAGGGCGTGATGGGGAATGTCATTGGTCAACACCATTTGTTATGACATCTGTTGGTTGCGTTGGTTGCCCGCCTAATATAGACTGATCAATTACTTTTGTGGAGCGGCATTTTTTCTGCACAGGAACATCCTTCCCTCTGGTACACTGTTCTTGACATGGTCAGCGCCTGTCGAGACAGCTCTCTAAGGGCATGCTAATAGAACGTCAGTGTCAATATTCAGCACTGAACGAGAATGTGCAGGAGCTAGAACGGTGACAGAAGGCAAGCCATGGGAATACGGATATCATGCATTTAGACAAGAACCTGATGGCTGGGAGCCAATAGGAAAGTCCTAGGACAAAGCTGCGAGTCGGACATCTCGGTTTCGTATTATGTTCTGGGGGTGCTACCAAACAGAGCAACCAACTGAATGGAGCTGAGTAACCGAACAGGTTTCGAGGGAACGATATCAGAAACGGGGAGGCTATATTTAACAGTCGATGAGGGACTTGTGCGAGTACGTGGCGCGTAGAATAACATGCAGTGGTAACGAATAAAGCGGGCACCAAGACTTGACACGTAGAGTTCATGAGTTGCAGCTATTACTAACAATCAAAAAAGCGAGAGCTTGAGATTCGACCAAAAGGAACATTCAAAGGAACACACCAGATCCAAAAATACGGAAGAACCGTCGTTTTGGACGACGTTGTTCCAAGAATAGATCGCTATAGAGTATATACACTTGGACTTGCAGATAATTGCATCCATCCCCACGCGGTCGTTCCTCTGCAGGCATTCGTGAAGGGCTAGCCCTCTGTCCCATCACGGGTCGTCCGGAAATAAGGCAGTTGTTTTTGCTCCGTGACGATATCCTTCTGATCCTAGAAAAATTTATACTGAACAGTTGGATTCCGGGAGCATTGGGAGTTTGGTGGGTCGTGCATGGTGCGTGCTGGCAAAAGAGGAACAACGGAAATCTTCGTATCCATCTCTCGCGTATAGTGCGTCGGCCCCCTCGAGTCTCGACCCCGGAATGCGCAGATCATGTGATGACTCGCGACCAATCCTTGCCAGAACCCGTTATAACCTCTGGAATTAGCCATAAATCGACCCCAAGGGTTGGGTACTGTCCTTCGATTGGCTGTCGCGCAGTTCAGACTTGTTACGAGGATGTTACTGGAGCACTGGAATGAGCTGCGGGGAGGGCAATCTACCATCCCAGCGAGATTCCTTTTAATCGGTAGGGAGTCCAGTGGGAAACGAGGGAATGCCGTTCCGAGAAAACTACGAACTTGATCTTTCTCTCCTATCATTTTAAGTTCCCTGGGGTTTCTACTGCCCACAAGGTGATATCAGTCTCAGCAGGCACCGACCTTTGCCAGAATGCAAAAAATCTACGCTGATGCTGTGCGTAACTGTTACGTCGATGCGAATACTACTGAACATGGATCTGTAGCTACTTTTTGATATGGATGGGTATATCAGTTTGGTTGTTAGTTTTCTATCCAACATATTCTCATCGTCGCCGCAGGACCCTCATCGATTCGACTCCTGGCCTCATTGAAGCTTGGCGAACCTTCTGCAAAGATTACAATTTGGGAGATCCTGCTGCAGTAGCGCATGCGACCCATGGAAGACGGCTGTACGATACGTTACGCGACGTCTGTTCAATAGAAGATGAAGAGAAACTTTTGGTATCACCAACCATCTGACTTGAAAGTCTGTCTTACTGACATTGTACTGATAGTCAGAAATCGATCGTTTCGAGGAAGAGGTAATCCAAGGCGGCCCCGTCGCCCTTCCCGGAGCGGTGGAATTACTTTCGCAGGTATTTGGGCTGTCCCGGGCTCGTCCGACAACTAATTTCTCTCTAGTTGAATTCTGATGGTTTGACTCGCGACAAATGGACTATTGTAACTTCTGGTGAGTCGCAGATGGTCATGCCCGCGGTATCAGTTCACCTTTCAACCCAGCAACCAACTATTACGCTCCTCGAGCACTGAAGCGATGTGGTATCCCTCTACCACAAGCTGGACTGGTCACTAGTAATGATGTGACAAATGGGAAACCGCATCCGGAGCCGTATCTCATTGGTGCATCCATGTGCAATGCCGAACCAACTAAATGTAAGGAATCGTCAAAATCTGACTGATGGCTGACGCCAAGACTTTGCTCAAAGGTCTAGTAGTTGAGGATGCTGTCTCAGGATTAAACGCTGGACGAAATTCTGGTGCCAAAACTCTGGCTGTATGCACTTCGACGACGAAAGATTCCCTCCTGGCTGCGGGTGCTAAACCGGATTTCGTGGTGGCCGACCTCACCAGGTAGTTCGATGGTTTCATCCAGGGTTATGGTTTCTGACCTTTAATTCCGATCTATTTAGTGTACAGGTCAAATGGATGGGCGACGCGTTCGAAATCAGCATTTCCGAATAATTGAATTCTTAAGAGCGCGCCACCTCAACTTGATCATTGGATGAAACACTGAAGATTTAGTTATGTAACTCTGCAGATGATATTGTTGAGACCTAGAACTGATGTGCTGCGAACAGTAGCGTTGTATAATATGGACCATCTCCGAATCAACTGATTCCATGACGAAAGATCATTGTATCAAAATCTGCATACTCCGCCGCATGATTTGTCGTGTGGTGTGCAGAGTCCAATATGCGGCATGGAATCTCATTTCCCCTTATTTTCCTCATATCGTATGCACGATTCTTTGTGTATGACCAAAAGAAATGGGAACAGCCTAGAGTTGTGAGCCTCATAAACTTCATTTCTCACGAAGGCAAGGCGCGCATGCTACACGAACTGCCATTGATGCCTACCCCTACATGGCGCAGAGGCGCTGCTTTCAGGGCGATCTGTCAAATGAGACCAAAACTGTCTCTACGAGGCATTTTGGCACAACCAATCCACTTGCCGGGCATTTGCTGGACATTTTATGTCAACAAGTTCCTTTTACCCCGAATACCGGCTCGGTGAAAACTTGTGGTCTGTCTCTGTTGATCGAGGATACAACTTCAAATCAATCACAAGTATCAATTATGCTGTGATAGTCGATTATTGAGCGATCCTCTATAAAAGTGCTGATCCCACATCTCAAACTTCAACCCCCGTTCACTTTTCTTTTCGTTTCCGCTCATTCGCTTTATTTGCTCGATCCGAGATCGAACTCAGCCCGTGGCTTGTTCTCTCCTTTGATTCAACGACTACGACTTGACCTGGTGTCTCATTCCGACTGACTAGTCTTACACCCACTCTCTTTTGACTCTATTAACTAATTTATCATCATGCGTACTGCTTTCGTCACCCTTGCTCTCGTCTTGGCTGCCGCCGCGCGTCCTTCTGCTTTGAACCGTTTTTCATCCCGTCAAGATAACGTTGCTCTGCAGAATGGACAAGACGCCATTGCCTTGAAGTACGTCGCTCGTCCAAAGTGGTTTTCTCGATACTTACCTGAGATCGCAGCGACAAATTCAAGACTTTGACTGCCGACTCTCCTTGCCAAGCTGGTGATCAAGCTTGTATAAACGGTGGATTCGCTCAATGTGTAAACGGCAAATTCGTGGTACAGGGATGTGCAGCTGGAACAACGTAAGTCATGCTAATCAACAGATCTTTGCCTTGATAATGACTATTGCACAGATGTGCTGCTCTTCCTTTGGTCAATGCCCAAGGAACAACGATCGCTTGCACCACCCAAGCCGATATCGATCAACGTATCGCTGCAGTAAGTAGATCCATGCATCCTCGATGGCCTTCCAGTAACTCGAGTTTGTAAAGACTGGTGCGACGGGTGCAGGTGGTAACACTGGAAACAACAATGCTGGCAACAATAACGCTGGTAATGACGCAGGCAATGGTAACAACAACGCAGGAGCCGGAGGTGCTGCTGGTAACGGTGCTAACAACGCTGGTGCTGGTGGTGCTGCTGGAGCTGGCGGTGACCCTCAAACTTCCCTTACTCTGGATCCAAAGGTCATCGCTTCTGGATTCGCAAATGACGGTCAGGACCAGCCCGAAGCGGGTCAAGTTCCTTCCCTTACTTCCACGAACAACTTCATCAACTTCTGCTTGACTGTACCTAACTTGCCCATCACTAGTACGTTTTTGTTGATATCAACAGTACCACATCGCTGATTTCCTGTTCAGATGGACAACAGATCAAAACTGGATCATGTAACCCTGCTCCTATTGGTGTTATCCCATCCGTAGGCAACATGCCCTCAAGCAAGTTCACCAATCCTGTCAATGGTGCCACTGTCCCTGCGAACAAGGAGTTCACCATCTCCATGGCTATCCAAAGGATGGAGACCGGTAACTTCGTCAATGCCCAAGAGAACTACTTTGCTGCTCCTCAACAATTGAATGGTCAAGGGCAAATCATTGGACACACTCACGTCGTCGTTGAGCTGCTCCAGAGTCTCGACCAGGCTACCCCCACCGACCCCCAAGTGTTTGCATTCTTCAAGGTAAGCGAATATGTTTTGGTGTCCTCAGATACTTTCTGATACTGTGAGGATGTTCTAGGGTGTCAATGGCAAGGCGCAAAATGGTGTTGTAACCGCTGATGTTACCAATGGTCTTCCTGCCGGTGCTTACCGTCTCTGCTCCATCAACGTACGATTACATTTGTTCGTCTCTACCTTTGACTAACTTGACCGTTTTATTAGGCTGCTGCAAACCATCAACCTGTCATTGTGCCAGTGGTATGAATTTTCTTGTGTATTTCAGTTTCTAGTAACTTTGCTAATCCTTGTGTTTTTGCTCTTCCTTCCCTTTGAACACTCTTTTCTACCCGATCTCTGTTTTCTAAAACGTGCCTTCTTCCGTTGAAAGGCGCAACACGGATCGTACGTGTTGTCTTCTATAACTCGGCGACTAGTGGACTGACAAAATTCTTTTAATCTTCAAGTCTCGACGATTGCGTTTACTTTACGGCTAACTGATTTGGTACAAGTTTGGATGGACAGAACTACGATACGGTCCATGTAAGTGTTTGATTTTCGTATGTCTCAAATTCGATCCTGATAGAACTCTGAAGACAGTTCCAGCGTCTGTCCTGCATGAAAGGAGTATTTCGAAAAGCTTGCATGAGCATATTTTATTAGTTGATGAATTTCATGAGACCATAACATTATCATTATTATAACCGGGTGTATTTATTGTAGATTAGCAGTCGCCGAGCAATGATGTGAATGAGTGGAAATTTTGCATGATGGCCTTGTTTTTCGACCATATCATGGCGCAAGCGGAACTGACAGGAAAGGAACATGTCCTATTTTGGATCCCGAGGAGTTCGCGATTGGAAGTTGCGCCTTTATCTTGAACTGCTATCATCTTTCGGTCGATGCGTTTCAAAGCCCTGGATACCCATGCTACTCGGACATTTGAATCTCTAAACACATACTTATTGACGCAAACGTCTGCTTCGTCTTGAATATTAGTGCCCGGTGAACAATAACATCTCTTGTCCTACCTCTGTCGGCCGTATCATGCATTTTGAAGCTTCAACGTTTGAACCTCTTGGCTTAATTCAATAGGGCTTGCCGATATTTCTGTTCATTGTTCCTTCTACGCATTGGCTTGCACAACATGGATGGATTTTGTTATCGACGCTTTGATTTTTGACCTCTGGCATTTATAAATAGCGTGTTCTTGCCACAGTGGAGGAAGCATAGAATCCAAACGTCCCTCTGCCCTCTGAAAGCTACGAATTGATCTCTCTTTACTCTCTGGAAGATGTACAACCAATTTCATTCAGGCCATTCGCGCGCTCGCTCCCAACCTGGGCAGGAACAGGGACATTTCTCCCGGGAGGTGCCACCGGCGCCTTACCCTGGTATGACCACCATTGATCCAAGGCATTTGATGCTGGTCCCGCCAACAGCTCTGGGACAACAGCTTCCTGGGCACAATGTGTCGGCCCAACAAACGATGTCTATGCAAAGTCATATCAGGTCCTCTTCTCATGGTTCCGATGTAAGCATGAACTTATGTATCGGAAACGGCTACTTATTTCGCCCTTCCTACTTGCAGACTGGCGCCACTCGATCCAGAAGGCTTTCTTCCGGTTCCACAAGTCATCCTTACAACTTACCTCCAACTCCTTCCGGTCGTCGGCGTCCGAATATTATGGAACCTACAAATCAGTTTGGTCACCACTCTGGATTGAAGTACTATATCCGGATTCCGCCCGAATATCTGCCTTCTGACAATAAGTCGGACCCTCATACTTACAAGCGATTGGTACGCTTCAGACTGAGAAAGGCTGCAGAAGATGGTGTTGTAATCAAAGTGGCAGCGAATAAAACATTGCCAACACTGGAAGGATACAGTGAAGATGTTTTTGGTAAGACTCCGGAGAGGTTTTTGCATATCCGGATGATGGTTGGTCCCTGCCCTCTATCATTTTCTCTATCTCTTATGTGATGAGGACAGTGGCCTGGTTATGGTCCTATTGGGATTAGAATGAGCACGGACAACAAGAAACAGGACGTATTCGCGTTTGTCGCTGCGCAACTGTACCAGTATCTAGCAGATTTGAAGGTAAGTGCCATCTCTGAATTAGTCTTCGTTCCCGACTGATCTCCTGCTGTAGCGTAACGGAGCTCGTCCTCAGACCGGTTATGAGCGATGGGACTTGAATAAAATTCCTTTTGATGTAAATGAGGTAGTGATTACTGGATTGATTCATCGGGGAGGGTCGACTTGGCAGCCTGATATATGGTATCCAAAGTGGAAATAGATTCAAGTGGAAGATTAACTTATGTCTACTTTATTTCTCGAAAATTTAGTGATCACAATTGTATTAATTCGTCTCGGAGTACAGGCTGTGGCAAGATAGATATTTCAGCACAGATAAACTACACAATACTTGGGCAGCACGTCTACACATTCTACTTGGCAGGCGTAGGATCTTCCAGTGGTGGAGGTTCATCATCAGAGTCATCTCCATCGTCGGCGGCGTCGCCTGAGCCAGAGCCTCCTGCACCACTTTCTTGCATTTGTGCCATCATCTGTAGAAATGCAATCAGAAAATAAGCAACTGAAAAAGATGATCAAATATTTGCCTTTTCAAAGTCCATGCCCTCCATCCCAGGCATACCGCCCATTCCAGGCATACCACCCATTCCAGGCATGCCACCCATTCCAGGCATGCCACCCATTCCGGGCATACCACCCATCCCAGGCATACCACCCATTCCAGGCATACCACCCATCCCGGGCATACCCATTCCAGGCATTCCACCCATGCCTCCAAAGTCGTCGTCGTCTTCGAGTCCCGCCTTCTCTTCTTGTTCGTCTTCATCTACCCACTTGTCAAAGTCAGTCTTAATAAATTTGAGTTTGTCTTTCGAGAGACGAGGCCAGAATTCTTCTTTTGCTTCCTTCTTGCGGAGAACAAGGTATAGCGAACGGTTTGTCAAGCGTCTTTTGGATGCCTAGCGTAAAGAGTGGGTATGAGGCGTTTAGAGCAACATGGAAAAAAAATCACATCGGGATCAATTTCAGCATAGAATGGAAAGTCAAAAGCGTATTCCTTCTCCTCGAGACCCTTTGAGGAGCTGATTGCAAGGTTAATTGGTGTTTTTGAACATGGAAGATCGATACATACTTTCCAGCAGTAGCCTTGAAGGATATGCTGGTCGCGTCAAGTTTGAAATCGAGCGATTTCTCTTGGATGTCGGGGAGATTTATGGTCAAATAGACGACGTTCTGGAGAAATAATCGAGACGCGTAAGACGATATCCGATCGCGCCACGATCAGGAGGAAATACGCGTACTTTTTCAGGGTCAGAAGCAGAGCTGCGTTGAGCCCAGAGAACTTCGGGGGTTAGAGTCATGTTGTTATTGGTTGAAGCTGAGGAGAGCGCGCTTGTTGGTATACACTACAGAAAGCTCGAGAAATTTTCCGACAGCCTTGCATCCAAACATCCCGATTTGGTGCATTACATAATACGCAAGGTCTCTCTTGGTCGACGATGTGGTGAGTATGCACTTATTCTCAATTTTACTTCTACTCACTGTCCACAGGTGTACGCGATGGTTTTTGCCTCTTTTGCTTTTGCCTCTCCCGACGGCTCCTCCCTACTTCATTGTACTTTTTCTTCTTTCTTTGGTCATGCACGCTAAGCCATGGTAAATCTTCCAATTTCCGGCAGTATTTCTCCGACTCATCCATTGGCAGCTTTTACTGCATAATATTACTCGGAACACTTTTTCTTTCGTCATGTTACAACCAGCCGCTACCTCTCGATACTCCTCTCTCCAAGCCCTGGTCAGAGAACGTCACCACGTTTGCCGAAGCCTTGAATGCGTCCTTGTCACCTTCGTACTCTGGCCCTTTACCTTCAGTCATCCATCCGGTCGACCGTTGTTGGTGCGATCTTTCTGCGGGTAATTTTTTTGAGCCTTTCAACGTCACGCACTGGGAAGTGTCAAGCGTTTACAAGCTCAAAGATCGTCTAGAGCGGCAGCAAGTGGCTGGTTCCAATTCTACCGAAAATTCCCGGATTGGGCAGAACGGCACGACAGTTTCTGATGACATGCCTCAAACTCTACCACCCAGCACTCCGACTGACCAGCCCAGATCCAGCTATAGCTTGCTCAAGGCCGCCAACGTGTGGTCACTCTTCAAGTCTCGTCACACAGAACAAGTTCCGAGTTCGCCAGAAACAACTTCTATTTCCGAAGCCGAGTCGAATGTCCAATCCCGGAGCGTGTTTGACTTGCGTCCGTATGGCATTGGTTTGCTGGTAGATTTCGGGTTTTCAGGGAATCCCTAGCTTTAGTTCGAACAGTAGTGTAGTGCTAGACATAATATACCGTGTACAATTATAATGCGGTCCTGGCAAAAGGGTGGGAAATTGGGATAGTAAACGCGAGTGAAATAACAACTTGAACTTGCACCTGAACAGCACTCTGGCCCTTTCTGCGCTGCTTGCCGTCTGCAGCGTTCATGTCCGAAGACAAACCGAAACCACCCAACCAAGACCGTCGTCGAAATGCTCGTGCCAATCTCGACCCCCTCGTAACAAATAATGATGCTGCCACATCCTCCAGAGCAAGTTCAAGCACCAGTAAACTCGATCTCGTCCAGAAAGCACTTTTGGCACCATTCCACAGGCGGAATGACTCGACGAGAATTCTCAAAGACTGTACGCTCACTCTTTACTCATCGCCGGAGACTTGTTCCTGATCTTTCCGCTCGACACTTTTATCCTTCTACGTAGTGGCCCCCGTCATCATGACTCCCAAAATGATCAACTCTGCAACTGTGTCTTCAAGACGTTCTGTAGCAGATTCCACCATTACAAGATCCAAAATGGACTTTGCAACGTTGGGTCGTGCTCCGCTCCGGCTAGGTTTGGGCTCACGTAGGATCACTTCACGCGACCTCGAGATTGTAGAAGCTACAGAACAGCTATTACAGTCCGAGGTTCCTGAACCGGATGGCGTGGCATCCAACGTTAGTCTTCTCCGTGGTTTCAACGCGACTATTCCGAGTGCCGAGCAGAGTCGATCTCGGAGGAGACAAATGAGAAGTGTAGAGGCTCCCCATATTGGATTGAAGAAGCTGGGTATGAATGCAAGAGGTCTGCTGACGGACGAAGATGATCACGAAGGACAAAGTGTTGCAAGTGAAGATGACGTCGTGGTAATACCTCGTGCAGACGCTGCTACCAGGAAGGGCAAGAGGCGGGGTCGGGAGAGTCTGAGTGCCACAAAGATGTTGGGAAAAGATGAATTGACGCGTCAAAGGAAGGAAATTTTACGTGACAAAGAAAACTTGCACGTTCGAAGAGTATGTCTTTTATATAATTTTTATAGGACCGGTTTCGTTGACTTGTTGTCGTAGAGCCTGATAAACAGCGAGATCACGGAGATTACTCACAAAATCGAGGCTTTGGACGAGATTCGGGTAAAACTTGAGCGTCATCTTCTCAAGTTACAGGAAGATGAATTGGAATTGGATGATGAGCGTAGGTTTATCACTTATCCATTGCACGACATCTTGCTAACATGAATGTCAGTGGAAGGTGTCAGGGAACGATTGGAATTTGAGCAATCGAGCTCTCGACGTTCTTCATCAGTGCACGCTCTCCAAATGCCCCAGAGCTCAAGGCGCAGAAAAGGTACATCAAAGTTCATTTCTCTGGGACTTTGTACTGATTACTACACAGGTCCCGCTTTCCTTCCCTCGGAACACGATGAACTGCCACCTGGTGTAGCGTTCATGGTAAGTCCTTTGGACCGCAAGACTTTCATTAGCTCAACTCTTTTATAGACATTAGAAAGCCATTCAGCACCCATTACCGCTCTCGACTTTTCCGAACCCTATGGAACGCTCGTTAGTGCATCTCAAGATGACACACAACCTCGGGTTTGGGATCTCTTCTCTGGATCGGAAATAGGTCATTTACGAGGTCATACTGGCACCGTTAAATGTATTCAAGTCGAGAACCAAATCTGTTTAACGGGTAGTGAGGATGGAACCGTAAGGGTCTGGGACCTGATGAAGGTGGACATGGAGGATACAGACGGATGGGATGAGGGCGAAATGGTTAGTCTGAGTGATGTGTCTGAGGAAGTAGGAGATGAAGGTGACGAATCAAGCCTAAATGGGATCCGGAATGGAGAAGAAAAAGGCAAGGATAAGGCTAATGATTCATGTGCCAGGGTGTTGGAAGGACATACAAAAGCTGTCACCACGTTGTTCTTCGAAGACGAATGCTTGGTTGGTGGCTTGTACCTACAGCTTCTCGATTTACTTATTCACTTATTATCAGGTAACTGGCGCTTCTGATAAAACCCTTCGACAATGGGATCTCAACACGGGTCAATGTGTCATGACTATGGACATCCTATGGGCAATCTCACATGCATCAACTGTTGCTCCTGGTTCAGGCTTGCCAAACAGCATGTTTGCTGGCGCTGCTGCCTCAGTTGGCACATTTGCCGTGCCGACGCCTCCTGCTGCTGACGGAAGTTGGGACATGTACGAAGACTATGTCGGAGGAGTACAGTTTTGGGGATATGGCCTTGTTAGCGGTAGTGGTGACGGTGCAGTGCGGATGTGGGACAGTGAGTTCTTTTCTCTGGTGCTGTTATTTGCCATAAATCTCATTGTTGTTCGTAGTGCGCACTGGGCAAGCCCATCGGACACTGATGGGGCACACCGCTCCTGTGACATGTCTTCAGTTTGACGAGATCCACATAGCTAGCGGAAGTCTGGATAAGACTATCCGGGTGAGTCCTCCGACTGGTTTGATGTGTCAGATCCACTCATTGTATTTAGATTTGGGATCTTCGTACTGGAGGCGTGTTCGAAACCCTCAAATATGATCATGCTGTCACTGCTTTGCAGTTTGATACCAGAAAAGTAGTAGCTGCCACCGGGGAAAACGGAATCAAAGTACGGTTTTCCTTCACTTGTCGAGCTGAGTGTTCACGTCCTCTTTGCAGATCTACAACCGGACTAGCATGCAACACTCGACGTTATTGACCAATGGTCACACAAGTCCTGTTGAACGACTACGGTATATGGATCGGTATCTTGTTTCCGGTGGACGAGACACAACACTCAAGATATGGTCGCTGTAGTCATCACGAACAAAACAATCTTGAATAGAAAGTGGTTACATCTAAATTATCCTGGGTCACTTATCACAATTTGCATCTTCATTCGTTGCATCCTTACACACCACTGCTCATGGTCATATCTCTGCTGTCATACGTACCCTACGAATCAATTATTGGGCGTGAGCTCACCTAGAACAAAGCATCGTCCCTAACTGCATGTATTATACACAAAAGAATGGCCGTCGCAGTATTCGATGTCGGGTGCTTGTTGAATAGGACTGTTGAAGCACAATATGCTTATACTCATTGCTTATGCCTGTCAAAGTATGTGTGTGGCATATGCTGAATAGTTTTCAAGCCAGGTGTTCAAAGAAGTAATGGAGTACAGTGACCTAACTGATGTGTTGAAGTACGTCCAAAAGCAACGGAACGATGACCCAAATCAACCAAGTCCACTGGCTTGCAGCAATCACCGACTTGGAGACAGCAAAAATTGTGAGGCGCATACGAATTGATCATTGACAACATATACATGTAGGTGCGCAAAGTACCATAGAGAAATGAGAGCGTATGGTCAAAAAAATTCACCGGTTCTGTAAAGAGAACATAGTTAGCGTATTCATCGCGAATCTGAAGACTTCTTACCTTGACGAAGCCAATTGCAGAGGACTTTTCACGGAAGCACTGCCTGCAGAGGTCGAGACCGTACTTTCTAATGAGACCCGCTTGGTGGGCACAGAGACGGCTAAAAGCGTCATTTCTTAGCATTGCATGACGGGAAGTAGCGCAGGCATACGCACCATTGACGACTGCCCTTTCCGAATTTTCTGGGACGAGAGAACCAAACGGCGTCGTGGGTCATTTTAAGGGCCTGGGGATGGCTAAAATACGTATGAGAATAGTAAATTTTCAGGGCAAAAACTAGTTAATACCTTGATTGAGAATTGGTTTGTCGAGTACTCTAAAGCAACTTCTGGTGCATCCAAGACGGTGTTGCTTAGTAATCCACTGTACAGTTCGGCACTTTAGAGTTTGCCATCGGCCGGCGTATTCCGCCCCCTTCTTACTCCAATTGGTACTTTTTTTGGATGGGATCTGGTGGGGAAGTTCATTTCTGGTCTTTTGCTTCATTCGATGATCTCCTCGTTCTGGATACTCTTAAGTTGATTAGAATATACATTTGTAAATTTTTTGAGAAGATGGGGAAAGTGCACGACAGAAAAGGAGACTCCCAGAATGATTCGGTGTTGGACCATTTGCTTTCTTCTGCAATTCTAGAGCACAGCAATCTGTCCAGAACTAAATCGAGAACCTCTTCCAGACCGCTAAAGTGAATCATCGTGACGACAATGGCACCTTGGTTGAACAATCCCGGCGATTCCATTTTGGGAAGAAAGGGAAGACCCAAAAGAGGAAGTCAAGTATTGGTGCACCCACACTACCAGTCGCAACCGAAAGGATGATTCCTAACCGTTGCTTCCCTCCAGCCTTCATCATCTTGTCTGTCTGGTCTTGAGCATAATGTTCAGCCTGTCCTCTCTTTTTTTGCTTGTCATCTTGTTTGTTTTCGCGCGATTTTTAGCTTGGATAGTCCACTTCTTGGTTATATCTCCCCTCCGTGATCCCCTACGTCTGTTAGCCGGTCCAGAAGCACCCTTACTGGGGAGTCATCTAACGCAAATCGGAGAGTGAGTAGATTTGCGTGTATCGTTACTAGTTCTCATGGAGCCCTGTGTTCTTAAGCCCCGATTTGAGCTGCGTGGCCCATGAAGAATGGTGTAGACTCTATGGAAAAACATTCAAAGTTCAAGGACTTGGAAAGTTTGACTATCGTTTAATGTCATTCGACTTTCGCGTCGTCTCTCATGTTCTCAGTTCTCCTGTTTACGAGAAACCCTGGCAGGCTCGGTCTTTACTTTCTACAGTGATGGGTCGGGGTACGAAGATATTTTGATCAACACTTTTATTTCTAATCGAGTTTCCAACAGGGATTTTTGCAATGGAAGGACCCGAACATCACCTGCTGAAAAGAATAATCGGCCCTGCATTTACATCGCAAGCCGTAAATGCATTGACCCCGTTCTTCTTTCAGAAAGCAGAAGAACTGCGGGACAAATGGGATACACTATTGAATATGGACTCTACCAACCAAAGGAACTCTGTCGGATCGCCCATTGACATTTCCCACTGGATTTCCCGTGCGACCTTTGACTCATTCGGTCTCGCATGTCTCAATTATAACTTTAACGCACTTGATGGCGAAACCGAAGACGTGTATCTTGCTTTCCGTCATTTATTCGGCCTCGTTGATAAGAAGACTGTTTTGCGGATTCTATTTCCCGTTCTCGATAAGTTATGGGTACGTTTCATCTATCTGCTCTTTCACAGAAAGTTGACATGTTTTGTAATCGCAGCCTGATGCAGTCGCACGATCAGTTCAAAAATCCCGGGACGTCATCTATCGTGTTGGTCAAGCCTTGGTAGCCAACAAGAAAGCAACAATCTATTCAGAAAAATGCGATCATGAGAAAGATCTTTTGAGTTTGCTAAGTGCGTTTCTTGCGCCATGCTACCCCTTCATGAACTCAAACATCCGCAGTCAAGTCCAATCTATCTAGTGATCCATCCAAACGCCTTTCCGACTCTGATCTTCTCGACCAAATTACCTCTTTCCTTTTTGCAGGGTCAGATTCCACAGCTTTGGCTCTGACTTGGTGTCTCCACTTCCTCTCTCAACATCCCGACATCCAGACTCAGCTGCGTGAAGAAATACTTCAATCACCGCCCTCTCCCAGCACCATGGAAGCATTTACAAATGACGGGTCTTTTTGTGATGCTTTTGCTGGCACCCTTCCCCTTCTAGACGCTGTGGTCAAGGAATCCCTGCGCTTGTGCCCTCCCACGCACGGAACTCTTCGCGTTGCGACGACAGATGATATCATTCCGGTTTCATCTCCCGTTATGCTCCAAGACGGAACGATGACAGAGCCCGGTCAGGGAATTCATGTACGCAAAGGTTCCTTTGTGAACATTCCCATCGAAGGTCTGAATTACTCTCGCGAAATCTGGGGTGATGACGCACTTGAATTCAGGTATGTTTTCCGCTATTGCTTGGCGGAGCGCAGCCTCATGTAAGATGTATTTTTTCAGTCCTGAACGATGGTTCAATCTTCCCCCGAATGCTCGTTCTCCAGTTTACCCTGGGCTTGCAAATGTTATGACATTCTCTTTCGGTCCCCACGCATGTCCGGGGTACAAATTCACTCTAACGGAGATGAAGACGTTTATTGCCGTTTTGTTGCCTCATTTCGAGTTTGCTGCCATTGAAGGCCAGAAAATTGGTAAATATAATGGAGTGTTGACACGACCTTTTGTCAAAGGACACCTTGATGACGGATTCCAGCTCCCTCTTCGTGTCAAGAGGATTTGAATCAACAGTTTCTTTATATATCCCACCACCCGTTTATACCACTTTCGACCTTACTACCCACAACTTTTTCTCGGGATTAATGATGGTTTTTTTTTTTTTTTGCGTTATGTACAACATTCGTTCAACTCCATGCCATTGTATATGTAGATCTATTACATAGTAAATTGTAGAAATCACGGGTAAATTTTGTGTAGCTTTTTAGTTGTAAATGCCAAGTATTATTTATCAATGTCCAGCAGTGTAGTTGGGATGCCATATCAATGGTCAAACGGCGAAGCATGTACATATCCAGAATAGCTCAAGAAACTTGAGCAGTAGCAATAGTGGCAGTCGCTAACTTGGTAGCAATGAATTCAATATCAGAGTCCGAGTCTGATATATATCCCACCCCCGGGTTATGCTGGACGCAAGAAACTTCAATCTCGTCATCCGACGCCAGTGACGATTGACTAGCTGACGGTGTTACTGAAGGAGTCGAAGAAACAGACACCAGGGAAGGCGAATCTAAACCATTTATTCAACCACAATCCAATAGATGAACTTGGAGTCTCACCTCGGGGCCGGCTGGCTGCCATTCGACTGACTCGGGGAGTTTTGGGAGTCTTGGTCCTCGTTTCGAACTGGGGAATCAAGTTCCGACTACCACATGTACCGCAACCGTGTCTTGCTGGGTCGATAGATTTGCTGAATCTACCATAGCTGTGAAAGTCAAACGTTAGTTCCGCGACAATGGCAGCGAGAAAATATGCAATACTTGAGACCACAGTCAGCACATTCTATGCACGAGTTTGGTGTATCAGTGACAAGAAAGCCCAAAAGCAACAAGATACACACTCCAGTTATAAGGATGAGTGATTTCATAGTCGTGGGTAACCTTGAAGACATCTAAATCAGCTTTTACCGCAAAACAAAGATGTTCAAAGACATTACCGAGACAGTGATATCAGGACGTTTTGCCTCAACACGGCGAGCCCTGAATAGAGAGACCATGATTTTGACAATCTCATCAATAAGGAACACCACTCACCAACTTTTGAACAGAGAACCGTGAGCTTCTTTAGGATTGCGGTCAATGATCCAGCATGCGAGGTGACACATTTCGTGTGCTAAAGTCTTCCGGATCCGATCTACGGGTGTGCTCAATGTTTCCGTAACAAAGCAAAGATCAAAGTTACAGGTACCTTCATCAACAAGAATTTTCGTGGCAAGCTGAATCGAACTTGTCTCAATGCCCTCTCTTGAGCTGAAAAGAGGCATATCAGACCGTAGTTGATCAAGAACCTGAATGTCGTTACCGGTGCCATTGAGCTTTACCCGCAGTCGTAAGAAGCCTAGTATTCCACTGCAAAGGCGCGTCAGGCAGCTTTTTACCAAAGATTTTCTGGTTGAGTTCATCGTAAAGTTTCTCCGCATATTCCTTGAGCTCATTCAACCGTTCTTCCCTTTTTGCTTTTGCACTTGTTCGCTTTTTCATTGGAGAAGTCGAGGTGGAAGCAGCCCCAGACTTGGAAGGAGTAAAAATAGAAGAGGTGACATTGCTGGAGATCACCGAGGTTGTCGCCGCCTTTGGTTGTGGATGTTTTCGGGGTGAACTTGGAGTAGGGGAGTCGACGATCGATTCGTGCGTAATACGCATTGTCTTGCGATGACTTTTGGGCTCATCCCTGTGGTAAACATGTGGGTAGAAGTACCAAAGTAGGCTATCTCGCGACTTACAACACCAGAATGGCTTCGTCACGTCGATAATAGGGCTCGTCGTCATCGTCGTCAGCATACAGTGAGAGTGTAGTGGGGGCTCTCAGTTTCGCTTCTTCCTGGCGAGGTGGTTCCAGTTCTGGACTAGTATTGTCACTATCAGAAAGCTCAATAACTTCCTGTCTGGGAGAATCATCCTCAGAGTCTGAGCTTTCGACGACACGACGTGACGGCGGGAACTTTTTCTTTCCATTTGATTTGAGGGAGGGACTATACAGTAATTAAGTCAGAATATCGAATGCAACAGGCAAATATTTACGCACTTTGCTTTCTGCTTTTCTGCAGATCGAGGCCATGAACCAGGAAGAGTAGGTGTCGAGAACGGATCTTCCTCTGGACTGGCCAGACTGTTAGTCCAGTATAACACAAGGGGTTGCTGAAAAGTTACCTCTCACAATCACTTTCCTCGTCTGAAGAGATTTCGATTACTTGTGTTGTAACCCGAAAGCTGGCATGCCCCTTCGCAGATGAGCTATGTGCAGCAAGGTATCAGTATAGCAAGATGGAGGGTAATGGGTGTATACGACCTCTTCCTTTCTTCTTCACTGTCAGGAACTATGTCCAGACTCTCGTGAGCTTTGAGTTTCCCACCGACTTGACGCGTCGGCGTGCTCGTTGACACGTTCATCGAGGTGCCAGCCTTCCGCATCTTGAGGCTGAAGAATCTGGTGTTTCCTGGAGTGCAGTCTAGGTGAGTGGTAAATAAGAAGCAAGGCACTTTTCAATTGGCAGGACAATGTATTTCGGTGTTCAAAATTAAGCTTTCGGGGACGCGAACAGCACGTGATTCGATTCTGATCGCGCACAAAAAACGAGCCCAAGATTTCACCACTTTGTCTTCTCTTCAACAATGAACAAATATGCATGTTTGACCGATTATTAGCAAGGATTCTACCAAAAAAACAATTGCAGAAGCATCATCCATAAGGAAAGAAAAGTCTAATTAACGAATTTATACAGCGGGAGTGAATAACTACAGAATGAGACAAATAGTGCTGCAACGGGAAGTACTATTAGACAGACAACCGATATGGAATGAATGAAGTAACCTGTACAAGTGAGGTAGTGCCAAATCAGTGTTCGAACAGGAAAGCGAAATATGCTGGGTGCAAAATACAAATGGGATGGTATGATAGATGTGGGATGAATGCCCAAACGCAGATGAGAGATAAAGAGGTCATTTGGTGATATAAAGTGAATAGCAATTCAAAATTCGCAGCGAGTAATGTAAATGGCGGTTTGGTATCGGAGTAGGGTGATTGAATGCAAAGGGTAAACAAGTTACATTCCATAACTGAAACCAGATCTCGGGCCATAGGGATCGTTGAGCGAGTTTGGAAGAGCAGAACCAGCAAAGTGATTTACACCTCCAAAGGACGCTGAAGAGAATCCGTTGCCATGAGAAGGCGAAACAGCCTGACTATGGTTCGAGTTCCCTTGCAGTACGTAGCCATCAATCGACTGAGGCTGCAAAAGCTGAGATGCAAGAGGCCCTTGACCATAGGAAGCAGTTGGCTGCAGCGAGTACAAGCCATTCTGACCACCATACACGTCAGTGAGAGGATTACCGCCATGGAGATTCTGAGTCAGGTGACGACCTGTCCCCTGCGCAATGCCAATGCCCTGGTTGCTGAGAGCCATGTTGACAAGAGCCTGTTGATTGTGATATCCGCCAAACTGATCCAATTGCTCGCGCTGCAGTTTGTTCTGAATCCGCTTTCCGTAAGGAGTGTTACGGATAAGGGGAAGGACAGGGCGGATGCCTTCTACCAACAATGCCCGCTGAGTGGGTTCAGCATAATCCAAGGCAGTCTGGACACAATAGTTGCCGTACGAATCCCGTAATAGCTTTTCCAGACGACTGCGGTTGAGAAGTTCTTCGATAAGCATTTTGCGAGTGGTATGCTCAGCAACGCGGATACACTATAAAAGGCAGACAATTAGACGACTCGCTACAATTTCAAAGGCATAGACCCACCTTCTCAATCACGTTGGAGCTGAACTTTTGAACAGATAGAGCACAAACATTGCCAGTGAACTGCCGAATGACATTATCGCTGAAACGGTTGTCATTCAAATCGAGAATGTATTGCACGACCTAGACCATGTTTAGCAAGCGAAGCTATAAACCCAAAATAGACACTCACATAGTTGCCATATGGGTCCTGAACGAGGGTGAGAGCATTGTAAGTGATTTCATTGACGAGCTGAATACGTTGATGGTCGGAAGCATGGTCAATGCACCTCTGGAGGACACAGCAGCCATGGCGGTGAGTAGCGACTTCGACGCAGTTTGCAGCGACAGCATTGTAAATGAACTATGCAGAACGTGAGATCAGAATGTCAAAGTTTCAGAAAGATAGCCTACCTGGTTATCTTCGTGAGTCAACTTGTTCAAACACTTTTGGATGACATGGTTCCCGTTCAGGTCCTTGATGAGCACGACGACGTGCAGACTGAGCGCAACAATGATAGAATGAATCTGAGCATTGTATCTGAGATCAGTCTGTTCCGCGACGGTAAGTGTGATAGGGAGAGGGAGGCTGGAAGTTGAATTCACCTGTCGACGAGTTGACAGAAAATCGATCATTTTCTGGACGGCGCGAGTGCCATGCATGTTCAGGGAAATGTTGACCAAGTCTTGAGCGACAGACTCGCAGATGACATTCCGCTGATCATCGGTGGAAAACTCCAGGAGCTTTTGGCACAGATAGTTGCCGAAAGGGTCTAATAAGTGGAGGTAAGTGGGCTGGCAGGCAGAATGAACGTTGCTTTTTTGGCTCACCAGTCATGAGGTCCGCAAAATGACCGAAAGTTTCACGGAAAATCATATCCCGATGCTCTGGTACACCCTCCTCCAGTTTCTTTTGAAGATAGCGACATCCGTGTTGGTCTTTGCACAAAGTCGGGATTTCACCTTGAAGATCCTCAAGACGAGTCCCTGCAAACCGGTTGACTATGCAAAGTTGAGACTCATCGCTTGCAAATATGATAGTTAATTACTTACACTCACGATCCATATCACCACGTTTATGTTTAGGACCGTGCAAGCCGTTCATTTTGTTATCGAGAGGATTTGCGCGCCCTGGAACACCCAGCCCGTACCGAGATCCGTTATGGTGGTAGAGAGCAGTTGAACCACTGGTGTTACTAGGGGAATTACCCCCTCCGTAAGAGCTGTACTGACCATCACCGTTGAGACCATAACTGGGATCTACGCCGTACTACAGAACAATGGTCAACCTCGTGAAGGGAAGAATGGTGAGACTATACTAACCGACCGAAGGGACTCATCCAAACCAGATTGCATACCATTGAAACCAAGAGCACCATTCTCATACCGATTACCTGGAAGCCTGGATAGCGAAGCTTGAAGATCGCTAGCGTTGACAGTAGTTTCTCCAAGACCCTGAGTAGAGAGACGACCGTTCAGGTTGGGCGAATCACCCAACGGGGTTCCCGGCGTCTTGAGCAAAGGGTTGCTGGACATTCCCAAGGGAGTTGCAGGGACAGAACGTGTGGCGCCATTCAGCTCACTGAGCAAGTTGGGAGGAGAGCCACGGCGGGAAGATGGCTGGACTATTGACAGACCTTGCGAAGACTGATGAACAAGCGGCGAACCTAAAGAGGTATTGCCACCGAGATTGTTGTCATTCATTGAAAGAGTCAATCCGGGTCCAGATTTAGAGGGCAAGCCTTCAGGTGCACGGTTGTATTGAGCCCACTCCGACGACTTGGGGTTCTGAGCCTGAGAGGAACGAGCAAGATCAAGTGCAGCCGAAGAGGTCTATGTGAGATCAGTCATCCACGCAAGATGAACGCCAAATAAACTAACCTTGTTTCCATATCCGTTATGGTACTTGTCATCGTCGGAAGTAGGAAGGTGCTTCATAGCATCTAGAAAAATACATTCAGAAAGCGTTACAGATGAAACAAAGGGATACACACTGTGCATTTCCTGATCCAACTGCTCGTCCAACATCATACCAGCGTTGTAAGTGCTCGCGTAACGGGCACCTTCGTCATCCGCGTAACGAGAACCCCGGTTCAAAATGGACGCTGAAACGGATGAAGGAACTGGGGAACCACGTTGCGAGCGTTGACCCTCCAAAGAGAGGCCTTGGAGGTGGCTAGCCAATTCGTCGTCGTGCTCACTCGCAGAAGTACGCCTACTGGCGGGCATACTTTTCGCCCCTGCGGACCGGGCGAAGGAACCGCCGCCGGATGACAAGTCTGGGGATAAATTAACCGAGGGCGCATACGTAACAGATTTTCTCTTGTCCGACTTGGAGAGAGCGTCGATTTCGGTGAGAATGGAAGGACTAGCCTTCGACCCAGAGAGCATATCCCCTTGAAGGGCAATATTCAAACGGGGAGGCGTAGTAGGGGCAGAGACCGCGATATGTTGGATACCATTGTTACCATTAGGAAGAGTCGGGTCATAAGGAAGGGTAAGCAGCTCTTGGGCCTGCTGTTGTTCGAGAGCGCGCATCTGGTCCTCGAACATTTTGCGCTGAAGTGCACGTTGACGTTCATGCTCGAGACGCTTGAGCTCGACTCGCTAAAGGAGCGCCAGTCGAAAAAAAAAAGTTTAATAAGGCAGACGAGTGGCAATTACGCGACTTACAGCAGAGATATCGGACATATTACTCCCCAGTCTCGCAGCCTAGGAAACATGAATTGTCAACAACCTGGACACAGTTTTTGAGGTTGTACACCTACAGAGTCTGCAAGGTCCAAGAAAGCAGGCGGACTCTGCTTTCGGTCGTCGGACGGGGAGGAGAGATTATCGGTAGGAGAAATAGGTTTTTCGAAAGACGTATTCATTTTGTAAGAGGGATTATGTGTGACGGTGAACGACAGAAAACGAGAACGAGCAGATATGGAACAGAGAGAACTAAGCGTATAAGCACAATGATATCCTACGAGCAGAGTATGAGCGCTGCGCTGGTGGAGAGGAACAAACGGACACACCTGAAAGCCGGTTTTGAGCCTCTAGAGGGTGGTGTTGATACAAATGGCTGATGGGCTAATGCAGAAGGTGTTGGTTGAGAGACGGGGCAGTACAAGGGAGGATACAGACCCTTTTTAATACTCCAGAGTCGAAAAGAAACGGGAGGAAAAGGAAGGGATCACAGAGTATTATATGGCTGGTCGCTGAGCACGTTAGAAGAAATCTTGACCCTTAAATCTAACGGCAAACTCCTGCCAGTCCAATGCCAAACACCCAAACACGCGTCCCTTGCATCCAAATAAATCCACCCTTTCCATCCCTTCACAACCATTCACACCCTCGCTTTTTTCCTTCAAAGGGTCTACCAATCCGCAGAAAATATAACATTTGTTCTTTTTTTGCCAGAAACGATAAACCCAACTTTCGAATATTCTCAGCTTCTCTATCGTGTTGCCAGGTGGAATGCAGCTGGATTATGGCATGAGTTGCTATAGCCGAGGCCAGAATATGAAAATTTGTTTTCTTTCTTTAACTTTTAGAGACCCTGACGCTAACCGTGAGGATTTTCCGACGGGCTAGTACCTCCTCCAGTGTTCAATCCTTGCCTTGGAGCTCCGTCGAAAAAAAAAACAGAGTTCCACGCATAACGGAGCGAACCATTCACGTACTCGTAACTCGGTTCAGACAGCTATGTAAGCCAAAAAAAATCATGGCACTTTTGACGAAGACGGCCATCAAACCTTCTCGACTGGCCATCAATTTTTCGTGCGTTTCTTCCTTCTGGACATCTATTACAGGACAACTGTCCCGACGATGCGCCCGGACCATTGCACTGACGTGGCGAAACACGCGTGCCGGCGGTGTTTTTTTACCCCCGCCTACCCTGCACTTGAGGCACACGGCGGGTGTATTTTTTACGCTGCAAGGTTCATCAATGTACGTACATCTGAGAACATTCAGTCCCGTACGGATCCGCCATAGAGTGACAATCAGAATATGTACATGTAGACCCAAAATCAACTGGAATCAACACCAACAGTTGCAACCACAGACTGAGATACATCCATCTTTCCCTTCTTCTCCTCGGCGTCTCTTTTTGAACAAGGCACACCGTCTATTTGTTGCTTACCTTCCCGGGGTTCGGGTCCTACGTCAGAAGTGTGTCCCAATGAACGAATCGTACGTCTGTCGTCCTCGTTGTCTGCATCCTGCAAATCGCTACTCGACTCTAAAGTCGCTTGCTGCGCATGCGCCTCGCCATTTTCTGGTTCCACTGGTGTAACCTCGCTGGCATCGGTATTTCTTGTGAGCAGGGACGACGGATATCGCACGCGAAGAAATCCAGAAAGAGGTGGGAGCGCGAGAAATCGTGATCTCTTCACAGTGTCCATAGAGACCGCGGTAGGAGTCGTCGAACCGCTTGCCGGCGGGGTCGACTCGCCAGGTAAATCATTTCGCTCAGCAGCCGTAGGAGTCTCAGCACGCTCATTTTCTGGAGCGGGTGACCCTGCTCGAGGTGACTCCAAACCAGATAATGAAGATATTGGAGATGACGGACGTCGAGGAAGCCTGTATCGACAATTAAAAAGACTGCAGGGTCATAACACCGAATACACTTACCCAGACGGAATTTCGGAGCCGTCGGTCAACGACAGAAGAAGGTTCTTGAGATTTGGCAAGGTATGCCGAATGTCCATTGCGCGAAGATCATATTCTGCCATAAGCTGTAATACAATGTCAGTAATCGCCATGAACCACGAGTCGTACACGAACCATCTCAATATCTTTATTGAGCAGGAAAACGGCATATTCAAATCTATATGTGTCCACTCCTTTGGAAAAGAGAGGGAACCTGCCCACAATTGAGTTTTGTTGTTATATGATAGGTATTACACTCACATACGGGGGCCCACCATGGCAGAAATGCTGTCTCGGATCAGGCTGCGACTCCCAATAAAAGTTATTGGGTACACTAGCCCTTTCCCGAGATATGCAGCCAACAGTTGAACGACTTGAGCAGCATAGCCAAGCGAGGTAGCTACCGTCTCCTCGTTGATGTCTTTATGACTTGGGAGTGAAAGAGGTGGGGCTGGGTCATTGGAGGTGAGTGGTATGGGTAGGGGAACATCAAGAATAGTGTATAATAAGTCCGGAGGTGAAAGTAGTTCGATAGGATAAATAAAGGCAAGTGTAGAAATGAGTGCTGTTCTTGTGGGTCTAAAGAGAGTTCGTAAAGATTCTAATCGTGATCTTTCAAACGATATGAGATTTTTTTTTCGCAAACCAAGAATGGGAATTACCGTTCGTCTTGAATGTCCTCCTTGATCTCTGTTCGGTGCTGTGATAATTCATCGTCTTGCTCTTTGGCGAGAGATATTCGTCTCTGCCTTTCTCGCAGTTGCTCGCGACGAACGCGTATTTGCTCCCGTACTGAAAATACAGAATAAGGGGATTAGGCATTAGACACATAAGATGAACTGACGATTATCCGTCTTGAGCTTTACGCTGCCACAATTCGAATGCAACTCGGCTATGCGAGATTCTCGTTGTGAAACTTCACGTTTCTGAGCTAGATTGAGACAAATGAACACACAAAAAAGGGAATACAGACCAGCTTTGCATGGGCGTCACCGACTACAGCATTGTCAATACTACGTATGACTTCGGCCAAAGATTGCTCAGTGTCAATGATCAAGGATTGTAACGTTACAAGCCTGGAAGCGATTTAGCGCCACGAAACCTTCGATAACAAAACTTCTTACTTGAACAAGTCTTGCCATCCTGAAGAAACCCCAAGATCTTCATCATTTGCAGCCTCGTGTTTCGTACCTCGACGGTGTCGCCTTTTTGCAGAAGCCAATCCAGCACTTTCAGCAAAAGGGTCGGCACCACTCTGTTTGACTTTTCGCAGGTTTGATTCTGGATCCGAGGCATAACCAATGGACGGAGAAGGGGAACGATGTCGTGAGAAGTGTGAGGAAGGTAGATAGAATCTTCGGCCCGGTGGATCCAAGGTCAGGAGAAGTGTATTTGAGGGTAAATGAGAAGTTGCTGTCGGCTTTCCGTTGCCTATGAGGTCAGAAAATGTAAATCGGACAGAGCAAAGGGCTCACATCATCTGGTAGAGGTACTAGGCTATTTAGTTCCACTTCCCATTCTTCTAAAATCTGCCAGTCATCTATAGGATTGCGTTCAGACTTCTCTTTCTCCTTTCCTTTCCCGTTCACGCTGTTCGAGGCCTTGCGATCTGCTCCAATTTTAGCCCACAGCACGACTTTGAATCTGTCACCACTAATATTGGTGCTAGGCATTTCTGACCGAGGATCAATCAGGAACAAGGGATTGGTAGATGCCCGATGAATTGGAGATACGTAGTCTGGCATTGGATTTGACGGTGATGGCGATTTTGAGGTAGATGGGGCCGGATGAGACGTGTTGAGAGCTGAAGGGAAAGGTTTTGCCTTGGCTTGGCTGGCTGTCGAGAGTGACCTAGAGTGCCCGTTAGAAGTCGGAGCTGGCGATTCGCCTGCACCTATTGAAGACAAGGATTCACGTCGAGAATTCTTTAATTTATCAAGAGGGGCAGAGGTGGAAGTTTTTGCTTCGCGAGGCCGTGCAGAACTACCTCGATTGGTTTTTGGAGAAAGTGGTGAATGAGGAGTCCCGGTTCGTGAGTGAGGGCTTCGGGGAGAGGAAGGTGGTGAAGATAATTCATCGTCGGGCTGGGGAGGGACTATAATGCCTAGGAAGGTTTCCACCAGACGAGACTGTATAATCTTCTCCAAGGTTGTCTGCGAGTTATCTTCTGGAGACACTGAGAAACGATGCTCTGTATTATCTTGGCCAGAATGATGAGGCGCAAACAGCGATGATACCAGAGAAGTCGTACGAACACGATGGGGTCGAATAGTGGGAGCCGTCCTTCCTGCAGAACTGGAAGTTCTCTGACGGGTTTCATCCTGTACGCTGACTTTCGAATCCGCTCTCCTTCTGCCTCTGTCAGAATTTGCACCAGGTCCATCTCCTTCGTCTGACCGCAAACTTCGAAGAGTGGAGATCGAATGCGTTGAAGTCCGACGAGTACGTTTCAATGAAAGCGTGTCTAGGTCATCAGAGACGTGCCCGAGTTCACGTTGCTCGGTAGGTTTGGACAAGACTGCGGTCAATGAATCTCGGACTGGGAAGGGAGTCAAGTTGTGAACCTGTATTGAAGTGACATGTCGAATACGACGCTGTATTTGGGAGAATTGTGAATGTTTCTTGGGCAGGCAGAGGTGGTTCAACACACCTGTACCAGTCCTTCAGTATTCAGAGCATCCAGGAACGGAACAGTAGATTGAGTCGGAGTATCCGACATATAGCAACAAGTTCGACTTGTTCAAGCTTAGTTTAGCTGCACAATTCCGTCGTCCTATGAAGTGCCCTGGCTCTGGATGCGGTTGAATGAGAAAAAATGAGAGGCAATAGTGACGGTGGAAATTAGGGTACAATGACCAAAGCATAAACTGTTTCTTGATTTCAACCACTACCATGGCATCTCAACCTCCGCTTCAGCGGAAAGCATCAACAGGCTCTAAGAAAGAGCAGGACGCAGCTGTAAAAGCTGAAAAAGACTCCCAAGCAATGCCTCCTCCACCTGTTCCAGCATCCGCGTCTCAAATAGGTATATTGGAACCTGAAATGCGCGCACTCGCTGGTTGCTTGAGGGCAAGTGCCATTGAAACTCATCGCGGATGCAGGATACTCAACCTGTTCTAGAATGCGACGGTCAAGACGGCTCAAGTTCTAAACTTTTACGCAGATGCCCGCAAATTGTAGGTATTGTTTGAATGGCACATCTGATATTCACTCTTTTTCAGAGGTATAGAGAAACATGCATCAACGCCCCCTCATAGACTACAAGCTGCCTTGGGCCGTGAAATCGAAAAATATGATCAACTATGCGATTCGATTGAAGCGCATCTAGTACGTTTTTACTACATTTATGTTGTAAGAGGCTAATGGCATCCAGCTTCGAGCCATAGCTGTACTTCAACGTGATGCAGATAGAGAAGAACAACGACGCATAAAAGAGGCCGAAGCTGCAGCTGCAGCCGCAGCCAAAGAAGCTGAAGCCAATACTTCAAATGCTGAGGCATCTAGTCAAGCGGGTTCAATCGCGTCTGATAAGATTTCTCAAACAGCTATTCCTTTTGGACGACGTCCATCCGCTATCTCTATCTCATCTCTTCACCGCCCTACTCCTCCATTAAAAATCGATCTCTCTGCCACATCGCTTCGTATGTCTGCGGAAGAAGCGATACTCTCTGGCGTGCCTTCGCCTGTCAGGCTTGCACCACAATCTGCACGTCCTATCGAAGACTATGATTTGATGGCAGCCTTTGCTTCGTCGTCCTCGGATTCTAATCCCATGAACTTGAGTCTTCCAGATCATACTGCTTCGGATGCAATGAACATCGACCTCAATACGACCCTCGGAAGTTCTGCAGACAAGCCTATCGAGCTCGATATGGATGGAGTAGATATCAATGATTTGTTCGGTGACGAGGCATCCACATCTGCCGATCCTAACAACGTCGTTGAAGAATTATTCTCTCCTGCTGTCGGACCGGGCGAATCCTCTGAAGCTAAAGACAGTAACTTCTTGTCCGCACTTGGTGTCGATGGGGCGACGAATAGCGATCTGTTCGCGTCCCTTGGTGCCCGTGAAACTGATCCACAATCAGGGGGCTTGAACGTTCCATCGTCTGAAACTCAGAACGCGCCCTCTCCAAATACCCTTTTAGCGAGTTTTTCTGCCCACCAAGTGGAAGGCCCGTCGTCATCCAGTAATGCAGCAGGGTCATCGTTTGATCTGACCAACCTGGACGATCTTAACTTCTTCGCTGGTGATCAGGACTCGGAGATGCAGAACCTAGATTTGTGGAATATAGATACTTCATCAATGGATGTATCAGGAGATGGTAATAAACCCTCCTAAGGCGAGACTATGGATTTTACACACCAGTGGGAACAATCTAATATCTGATGGACAAGTGGTCCGCATCCCGCAGTGGCTAGTGCAAGCGTTAGTACGATAACTACACATGTTGGCCTAGGGTTTACGATAATTCTATGCCACATGTACCCAATGTGACCTTGTGGATGTTATTCGTTGTATTGACCCTGCGTCATTTGGGCTGCGTAGGGGATGGAAGTGCTATTCTAGTATAGTCAAGTGGTGCGTCAATGAGATGGCATTTATGCCTCAATATCCCTCACAAGAAGGACAAGATATAGCTTGCTATTCTGCGAGCAGTCGCATCTGTGAAAAGTCAAGCCTACATGAACAGAGGGAATCACATAATCTCTTTTGGGCTAAGTATCAGATGTTCACAAGGCGAAAAGGAAGTCTCAGAAAGAAGCTCGAGAGCCGAAAGTGCGCATGGTTTATTTTGACTGATCAGCTTTATGGGTCGTCTGAAACCGAGGGAACTAATAGTCGGACGTCCATCTCCTGGCACATATATGCGTACTTGCATGCTCGACGGGACCGATATGAGATTGGTAGATAAATTAAGTACCGTTAGTTTGAACTGTTTGAATTGAGAACCGCTTATTCCAGGTACAGAATTCTGTCGCTGAGTAAGCAATATAAATTGTCGTGTCACGGCCTGATATATAGTAGTCTGTTATTCCTTGGTCTCTCATTTCTTTCTCACTCCCTAACCTGGCCTCATTACTCCAATACCCTGCCGATGGTGAGTGCAATTCTCTCTCCCCAAGTCAATATATTAATCTTTTTCTAGGTTTTTGTGAATAGCAAAAAGTTTGCTTGGTCCGTCTTTTAATCTTTATCGAACCCATGTGCAGCTATCCTAACTGGGTGCAGCGAGTCCTGCATCAAAGGCCATCGTTCCTCGGGATGTTCTCATACAGATAGACCTCTCTATGAAATCAAAAAGAAAGGTCGACCTGTATCGCAATGCGACAAATGCCGACAGCTGCGCCAGTCCAGACGAGTCCACTCTAAGTGTAACTGTAGTTCAACCGAACAAGGACCATCGTCTCAGACTGAAACTCGACGTCTCGTATCCGGAACAAAAAGTTGGACATATCCTTGTCTATATTTGTCTCGATTTACTGACTTGACAACAGCTCGAAGATTCGTGCCAATTGCTCCTGCACTCCCTAATGGTATCAAGGACGCCTTCAAGTCGTCTTCCAACTCCCTCGCCAGTAATCCTCCAAGTGTACGACAGCGGGGTGAGCTCCAGCTTCGTCCGGTTCCATAGTTTAACTGATAATGCTGCTAGTTGACTCTCTTTTAAATCCCTGCAACTGTAAGGACTTATGGCAGTGTTCCTGTCGCCACTCGGACGGCACAATGGCTTCCTCCAGGAATGGCAATAGCTCCTCAGATCTTGAAATTCTTGCAAACGCTGCGGCTGCTTGTTGCAGCACTTCGCGACCCCTTGACAGGGACCCAACTTGGCATGGAAGAGGTTCTCCTCGCCGCGAAAAACATCGGACCGAGCACAGCCATCCTCCTCCAGAACTACCTCCATTCCTATTTTCCGACGACTCGCCCGCACAAACACCTGAAGTTCCCGACTTTCCCATCATGCCGCCTATCAAAGAGATTGAGTCTCTTGCAGGCTCTGGTTGTACATGTGGAGTTGACTGTAACTGCCCTGGATGTGTCGAACACCGCGGTCCCGAGCATGCTGATCATGAACATCCCAACTGTGGTGCTACATGCGGAACGTGTGTTGATAATAAGCATGGCATTGCCCTCCCAGGTTTCGAATCTTCGTCTACGACAAGCATCATTGATCGCTTCTTTGCCCGGGCCGCGGCACTACCTGCACCTCCTTCCAACCGCAAAATGGCCGTAGGGACTAATCTAGACCCTATGAACGTAATGGTTTATCCTATGACTGCTATCGAGAAGAAAGAGCGCGGTGTGCCATTTGGTTTGATTGAGATTCCCAAGCTGGAATGTTGCGGTGGGCGTTGTGGATGTCCCCCGGACAACTGTGGATGTGGTAAATCTTGCGATGGATGCTGCTCCGAACATAACCACACGAAAGGTAGTTGTGGATGCGGCAAGGCTTGCAACGGACGCTGCTCTGAACACGCCCGCGATAACGAGGCACCAAACAAGGATGACATGGTATCATCTACTCCTGTTGCGGGCCCTTCTGCCCCCATAATTCCCATCAGAAGTTGCTGCGCTGGGAAATAACAATGGGCTTGATTCCTATCGTCTTTCTCATTTGGGTTCTTATCGATTATCTACTGTTCTGGGCAACTGTTATTATTTTGTATCTACCTTCATCATTCCCTACTTCTCGCTCTTTGTACAAGATCAAACCAGCACGCCAGCTTTGTTAAATATGATTGCAGCACTATGTAGTACACACTTACTTGTCTCGTTAATGACATAAAACCAAGGAATATTCATACAACTTCTCATTCCCAAGAACATCCGGATGATCAGCCCTCACACCCTGGGTAACAGGTCAGTTCTACTCGATAAACACACACGGAAAAACATACGTGTCATCTAGAACATTGACGGATTCAGTAACCGAATCCCTAATCAAAGATCGAGGACCAAGAAAGGATGTTGCTCACCGTCATAATGGAATTGGGTCTGATTGTCGAGAAAGAAAGAGCAGCTGTGAGACTCCGAGGACCATAAGGAAGCATAAAGCTGTACACATACTTTCTTGGGATTATCAGGAGCATGTCGAATGTATCTGTCATTGTCAACTGGTCTATGATAAACAGGCACGAGTCAGTAATGCACTTATCGTGATTCGAGGGTCAAATTTACGGACCGTTGCTTCTCCTGGGATATAATTCAAAGAGGGAATCAGATTGCTTTCTTGGCAGTCCCTCGTCACAGACAAACCCACCTTGCAAGACGCCAGCATACTCTGCAAAGTGACGCATACTGCGACAACGCTCAAGACGGGCGACCATTCGTTTCCGAGAATAGAAGCACATATCTGAAGAAGACGCGGAAATGATGTACAGGCTCAGTTCACCGATAATACGGGTCACAACGGAAATAGGCGCGTACATGTCCATTTGAATACACATGCTGTAGGGAATGTCATGAGAAGATGAAGTGCATTGGAAGCGGGCACTACTGAACGTACCGGATGGATGGGCGCTTGTTTTCCATCAGTAACAACGAACTGGACGGCAGGAGAGGAGATGGGGTAGCCAGAGTCAAATCGGAATTGGAGGGTGAATTTCTCGCCCTGAAGAGCTATCAAGGAAGTGGTCTAGTGCAAAGGTCGTAGGACGGACCTGGTAGAGTGACTCTCCCATAACCTCGATAGTAAACCACCAGCAAGTAAAGTCATCGGCCTTGACGAGTTCGATACCTGTAGAAAGTACTTGAATACAAAGGACTTGGAATTCCTGATAGGGTACAGACCGACAGGGCATCCCTCACTGTGGATTTCAGCGAGTTCCTTCGCTAATCTTCTCGAGGAGATGGAGGTCATTGGTAGAGGAAACACAGAAAGCTGTTGCAGCCAACTGCGGTCAGTAAAGGTCAGTATCAATGGACGTCAAGTCGGTGCTAGTTCTCTAAAGAGCGGTCCAAGCAAGGCCAAACAATCATCAGAGTATAAAGCCGGAAATTTGCCTGCCTTTGTTTTTCTTAATGTCATTTCGCCTTCCTGCTTTAGAGTCACTTGTCATTCCAAGTACTTCAAAGGGATGTTTCAGGCGCTCGCGGGAAGGCAGATCATCTTTCTTTCCTCGTCACAGATGCAGGTGTATATTTTCCTACACATGCGCAGTGGTCTGGCTAGATACATCTATATTCTCTTGTACATCTACTTTACAAAATCTATGTTTTCTTTTCCTTTGATTCAGCCTCTGCAGCTCTGCGTTCCCTGTCGCGGTTAATCTCATCCAAAATTTCCTTGGCCCCAGTTTGCATCAACTTTTTCGCTAGTCTCGCTCCCATATCCTCTACTTCTTCTACACTGCTCACAGACTCTTTGATTGTATGCTCGACATGCTGGCTACCATCCAACGAGGTCACACAGCCTGTAATGGACAGAACATTGTCCTCAAGTGCCGTAGCCACACCGACTGGCACGCTACACCCTCCCTCGAGTACCCTCAAACATGCTCGTTCAGCTAAGCATCTCCATGCGGTGTCTCGGTGAGTTATTCGTTTACAGAGCTCCAGAGCTTCAGTGTCGTCGCTTCGGATCTCAATCGCGAGAGCGCCTTGTGAGACTGCATGGTACAGGGTAGGTGGTCCAAGGTCAGAAGTAAGACGGTGTCCCATCCCCAGACGTACCATCCCAGATTTGGCGAGGATGATAGCGGCGTAAGGTCCATCGGGGTCGTCGAGCTTGGCTAGTCGAGTGTTCCTGGGGGAAAAGAATTATGAAGATGAGCGTCTAGATGGAATAAGAAACATACAGGTTGCCTCGCTGCAAATAATTGAGTGAACAATTTTCAGACAAGATCGAAAAGACTCACGACGTCTATAAATTTGAATCCCGGATATTTTCGCTTCAATTGAGCGACTCTTCGTACACTACTCGTCCCAATAACACTTCCTTCTGGGAGATCATCCAGCGTTTTCCATACGTCTTCCTTTCCCTTCTTTACAACCAGACTATCCACAGGGTCTTCTCTCTCCATGATACCTGCGATTATACATCCTTCAGGCAAAGAAGTAGGGACATCCTTGAAAGAATGCACGAGCATATCGACAGTCTTATCGAGCAATGCTACTTCCAGCTCCTTAGTCCACAATGCTTTTCCTCCAAGAAGGAAGAGGGCCTGAGATTGATTTTTATCGCCCGCGGTCGCCATGAAAGATGTCGTGAATTTGGGGGCAGAATTGGATTCATTGGGATATAGAGCTTTCAAGTTGTCGACGGCAGTGTTGGTCTGTATCTGTGCGAGCTGAGACGCCCGAGAAGCCAGTACGAACGTACGAGGGGATTCAGACATCTGTGATGGAATCATGCTCGGACCCGATACTCTGTTATCTTCGACTCTCCCTCTCACGACTGCCAGGAAATCTATAACATAAATGACTCATTTTTGTTTCTCATCTTGTCTAGTTAATTCCTTCTAGTTCTTTACTCTTCTAGAATCCATCCTTAAAACATATATATATACGAATGCTTGTATTAGACTAGACACCTTTTAATCCATTTGTGTTTTAACCTTACTCTCGACAGACCGTAAGATTTGAATATCTTCAGTACTAACGCTTCGCGCTTACTACTGGACTATTCGCTTCGATTCTTGACAGCAGCAATTGCGCTTCAAGACTCGTTGAAAACATTGAGGACTTATATTCTTGAGGATTATATTGAGTATATTGAACTAACCTAAAAGATACAACGCTGATCTTTTACACTGGTGGACACACTGGGAACTCGATATAATAATCCTAACAGTAATTCATTCACTTTGACACTGCTTATCTCCTCTACTTCATCAGTCTCCGACCTATCCTATATTAGCAATATGTCTCAAGAGTCTAATCATGGCGGATCAACTGATCCTTCCGTGTACGAGTACAATATTACTCCGCTGACACCATTGCCAGAGGTAGTACCGACTTACCAAATCCCATCCAAAGACCACCCTATACTTTCAACCACCATGAGAATCCCAACACTACAACCACTCAAGGAGATTGGCACTGACACTGAGGTTCATGCACGACGCACTACTGCAATCAAGTATGCTGCTGAAGCTATGAGTAGGCCCGAGCTAGTTTCTTACCCTAGTCCATCTCGACGAGTATACCAAGCGGGTATTCTCAAGGACTACCTTGATGCACTGGACAGACTTCTATCAGACTTCAAGAGAATAAATCTCAAGGCAGAACAGAATGGCGAGTGGGTATACTCACTAAGTTATTCTAAGTATGAGGCTTATTCGAAGGAGCTTCGGATGCTATTGCGCAACGAGAAGGTACAGGAAGCCTTTCGAATCAAGGGTCGGCGACTCCCACGAATACCGTGCTGGCCAGAAGGGAGCGTTGGTTTTGATTACTTTAAAGCGAACGACTTTGAGATAATTGCTTTGGCCTATCGTTTACAGGTCAAAGAATTTATAGTCAGGGTAGACGAAGTTTACAATTTCAAGAAGGGAGATGTACGCACGGATAAAGCGGCAAAAAGACCGAAGTCGCTGGATTGAAGCGATTTCAATGCGGAATCTATTAGTGTATTTTTGCAGAACTCTCATGCTCAAATTAGGCAGAACGTTGGGCAAGGACATAACAGGAACGTCTTGTATTCCATTCCTAGAGCATCAGGATTGGGAAATTTATTTACTAATGGACTCCGGGATACACCTCCTCATATCCCTTCTAGAAAACAGGAAGAACAAAGAAGCAGTCCTCCTTCAGATGACCCGTGGTCATCAGACAGCAGCGACACAGGACGGAGAGGCCGAAGAAGTAGAAACTTGCAGCGGGACCAACATAGAACTCAGGAGGGGCATAACAGAGGAGATTTGGTAAAGACTCCTACCTTCCAATTTGATGTAAAATTGAAGCTTGAGGCGATTCCGACCTGGGATGGTAACACGGATAATTTAGTAAGATGGTTGCGGAAGGTTAACGACTTGGCTGATTACTCGACTGCCGTTCGAAAACAACTCGGAAAGCTCGTTCCAAACCGATTCCAGGATGAAGCGGAGATTTGGTATTTTTCATTAGCCATTGAAAAGCGACGTGAGTTGGAGGAAGATTGGGACTTTCTAAGGCATGAGATTATGGGATATTGGATGAACGAAAGGTGGATTGACAGAACAAAGAGAAAGGCCCGTTATGCTCGCTATCGAGAATCTGGACATACTCGTGAAACTCCGAGTCAGTATTATATTCGCAAAAGCGAATTGCTTACCTCTGTTTACCGCCTTGAAGACTCCGAAATCATCATGGAAGTGATGGACGGGGCCCCATCGAGCTGGAAAACTATATTGTCACCAAGGTCATACAAAAAGGCAGATGAGTTGCAATCGGCAATTCGGTATCACGAGGATACATTGATGGATATGGACCGTGACTCACGTGACTCCCGACCGTTCAACAACACTTCCAATCGGCGCACTTACTCTCCGATCCGGTCCGCTACTCGTGTCAATCTAGTAGGAACTCGATCCGACCTGCCTCCACCACCTTTCCCTCGAGATGACTCCAACGTTTCTAAAAAAGTTACACCACGAGACAAAAATGCGCGACCATGTCGACACTGTGGGAGTGACTTACATTGGGATAATGAATGCAAGCACTCGAGACGTCGGTCGGCGCGAACTCGCTTGGCAGAAGCCCATATTGACGATCTACAAGCGCAGGACGAGTATGACGAGCTTTACTTAGGTCTGGATGTAGATTCGGAAGAAGAGCGGGATTTTCGGTAGACCTCCGGACCATGAACGATAGCGCATCGCATGGGTCTCCGGAGGTGACTAACAGTCCTTGCTATAATACTGACACCATTCAGATACCAATCAAACCCTCACCACCTTGTACCATCGAATCTGTACCTGAAGCAACCAACCTTGCCGATAAAAATCCTGACGAGAAGACAACTGCGCAGGCTTGCAAGGTCAGAAGTTCCAAACCACCGCTGAACCGACGAAGCAGGAGACGTCTAGCTCGAAATGTCACAGCCGTAAATCACATTGTCAGGACTCACAATGCAGTCACTTCTGACCGACCATTACTAGAGCTTAAACGGGTACTGGACAAACCACCGGGAACGTCGTTCCTTGGTTCAGAAGCTACACAAACTATCGCTACCGTCAACGGTCTGGAAGATCAAATCCCTATAATAATTGACTCTGGTTCTGACATCACGCTTATTTCGCAGGGTGCTTTGGATAATTTGTCATGTAAAATGAAGAAACGAGTTGGCCAAAACATCAATCTCATTCAAGTTACTGGTTCAGCTACAATCTCTGAATTCGTCAGTCTCGATCTCTACTTCCACACTCTTATGGGACCCGTGAAGATTGCCGTTGAGGCGTATATAGTAAAAGGTATGAGCACTCCATTTATTTTAGGGAATGATTTTCAAATACAATACTCACTATCTATTATCAGACGAGAAGAACGCTCCTTTTTGTGCTTCGGGGATACTGGACGCGAATTGGAGGTAACTGATTCGTTACACTCAGGGTTAATAGATGACACCGGGCGTGTTTTCAAGGTACGGGTCACTCCCACGGTCAAGACTTTACCTAGGCATGTTCAACATCGTCGATCCCGGCGAATTAAAAGACAAATGCGCCAAAAGATAGAGAGAGGAGAAGTATGGTCTAGTGAGCGAGTGGTGATACCTCCGGAAACTTCGCGACTAGTAAAGGTGAGCGCTCATTTCCCTCCTAATATTGATGTGCTGTATGTAGAAAGACTACTACAGCATAATACTAACATTGATGACCTTTACGGTGCACCAGATACACTCATTTCTCGTTCTAATCCCGTCCTCCACATCAGCAATTTCTCAAAGACACCAGTGGTCGTTGCATACGGTCAAAGGCTGGGACGATGTCATAAACCGGATACGTGGCTAGATAAGCCTCATAGGCTCTCCAGAGAAGCTCATCAACAAGCAACAGCCTATGCTTCCTTAATTAAACATCTAGTTGAAACAGAAGGATTTACAAACACAGGATCATCTCTCATTCAATCTGTATCTGATGTTACTTCTAAGGCTCAACGCAACGCCACTTCGGAAAACGATCCTTCTTCTACAGACCCTCTCGAAGGAGGCCCTAAAACAGCAGAAGTGAGTGTCGACGATGTCTCTTCTTCCCGATTGCTCTCAGAAGTATCTATCTCATCAGATCTCACTGATAATCAACGCAATGCAATAGAGCGAGTTATCATGCTAAATTCCAAGTCTTTCGGGTTAGATGGTCGCTTGGGTAGCTATGATGAGAAGGTAAGTATTCAACTCAAACCAAACTCACAGCCGGTTTCGCTACCTCCTTTTCCTATGTCACCGGCAAACAGAGAGGTCATAGACAAGCAAATGGACTCTTGGCTCAATCTTGGAGTCATTGAACCATCTCACAGCCCATGGGGAGCACCAGCCTTCATTGTATATCGGAATAGCAAGGCACGTATGGTGATTGACCTTCGACGATTAAATAGTATGGTTGTCCCTGACGAGTTTCCTTTGCCGAAGCAGGAAGATATACTACAAACACTTAGTGGAGCGCAATGGTTATCAACGTTGGATGCATTATCAGGCTTCACTCAACTCACCATGACTGATGATGCAGCGGAGAAGTTGGCTTTTCGGACGCACCGCGGCTTATACCAATTCCGACGTATGCCTTTTGGGTACCGAAATGGACCAAGTGTTTTTCAGCGTGTTATGCAGGGAGTGTTGGCCCCCTTTTTATGGATTTTCGCATTGGTTTACATTGACGACATAGTGATATTCTCCAAGACCTTCGAGGACCACCTCAAACATATTCACTCGGTCTTGCAAGCTATCGCAGGAGCAAATATCACCCTATCTCCTTCAAAATGTCACTTTGCGTTCCAATCACTTTTACTGCTAGGTCAGAAGGTTTCACGTCTGGGATCCTCTACACACCAAGAGAAAGTGGACGCTATTTTAGCTCTCGAAGAGCCTCGAAATGTGCATGAATTGCAAACATTTTTAGGTATGATGGTTTACTTCTCATCTTACATACCTTTTTATGCATGGATCGCACATCCCCTCTTTCAGCTGCTGAAAAAAGGAACACATTGGGATTGGAAAGAACTTCATCAGGAGGCATTTGACCTTTGTAAACAGGTGCTCTCAAATGCCCCAGTGCGAGGGTTTGCTATGCCTGGAAAACCATATCGGCTCTACACTGACGCATGTGATTATGGCCTCGCAGGTATTCTTCAACAGGTACAACCAATACGGATCCGTGATCTCAAAGGCACTAAACTCTATGAGCGTCTGGAGAAAGCCTATAGGGCGGGTGAGTCCATCCCGAACCTGGTTTGTTCCATCTCTAAAGAATTAAATGATGTTCCGGCGCCAGGGACCTGGAGTGAAAGCTTTGAAGAGACTACAGTGTATGTTGAGCGGGTCATCTCCTACTGGTCTCGTGTATTAAGGTCGCCTGAAAGGAATTATTCAGCGACTGAACGTGAAGCACTCGCTTTGAAGGAGGCTTTAATAAAATTTCAACCTTTTATTGAGGGTGAGGACCTGCTTGCTATTACAGATCATGCAGCGCTGACCTGGAGTACAACTTTTCAGAACGTAAACCGTCGCCTACTCACCTGGGGAACTATTTTTGCCGCGTATCCTAAGATGCGGATATTACATCGTGCAGGACGTGTGCATTCTAATGTGGATCCTATTTCTCGTCTGCGGCGCAGAGTCCCACGACAGGAGAGTCCTGATATTTCCAACATCATTCCTATCCCTTCAGCTAACCCCGATGCTTTACGAGACATGTATTCCGAGCTTGGTACCCATTTCGAAGAAAGACTGTTGACTGTAGCAAGTAAACATGCGAATGCTATCTGCCTTGATGACGATTTATTCCCCGATCTTTTGCAAGCTACTGAATTTAGTGCGGATAGCATAGATGGTCCTGAAAATTATGTTACTGCACGAAACTACAGTCTCCTTGTGGGATTTTCACATGAGGAATTATCACGATGGCATAAGGCATATCAAGATGATCCATATTTCTCTACAATTATCAAAGCACTTCGGGAAGAGACTAATGTTATTGACCCTAAATTTCGGTTATATCATTACTCTGCTGATGGTCTGTTATATTTCGAAGATTGGAACGGGAACAATCGTCTGTGTGTCCCTATCTCGTTGCGTGTGGAAGTCATGTCTGAAATTCATGACTGCAAATCTGAGTCTGCTCATGCTGGATACCACCGGTGCTACAACCGTCTAGCAAGTTCTCACTATTGGCCAAAAATGTCGCGTGATCTAAAGCAATTTGTGAACACTTGCGATATTTGTCAGAAGGCCAAACCCCGTCGGCATGCCCCTGTCGGGCTCCTCCAACCAATTCCGATCCCTCAACGCCCTTTTGAAGTTGTCTCAATGGATTTCATTCCGGAGTTACCAGTCAGCAATGGGTATGATAACATACTAGTTATCATTGATAAACTAACAAAATTTGTGACTCTAATCCCTTGCTCTACGAAGATTTCCGAATCCGAGACTGCGCAGCTGTTCTTCAAACATATTATAACAAAATATGGGATTCCACGGCAAGTTATTACAGATCGAGACACTCGATGGCGCCATTCATTTTGGGAGGAAATTTGTCATTTAATGGGGATGAAACGTGCCTTGACAACAGCTTATCATCCTCAAGCCGACGGGCAGACAGAAAACATAAACCAAACCATGGAGATAACACTGAGAGCTTACGTTGGACCTTCTCGTGATAATTGGGCTGACCATTTGGATGCCCTTACACTCGCATACAACACGACACCTCATGTTTCCTCTGGATTCTCTCCGGCATACTTGTTATATGGATATCAGCCTACTACCGGTTCTACTCTCATGTCCCCAACATCTTCAATACCACGACCTTCGAGTGGGGGGGATGGGAATATGGGAACTACCAGAAATGATGCTGCCCAGGAAATGATCGAACACTTTGAACACGATCGCAATCGAGCCAAGGAGGCTCTTCTACTAGCACAGGAATATCAAAGGCGTAGCTATAATAAAGGAAGGTTGATTTCTGAATTCAATGAGGGTGACTGGGTAGTGTTGAACCCTCATTCTCTACAGCTTCTTCGAGAGGAAAAAGGCAGAGGGAAAAAGTTACTCATGAAATATGATGGTCCATTTGAGATAATCAAGAAACTCTCTGCCGTAACTTATCAGTTGCGCCTGCCAAAATCTTATGGTATTCACCCTATCCTGAATATTGCCCATCTAGAGCAATATAATAAATCTCCACCTCATTTGGGTGACCGAGTCTTCAAGAAGATGAACAGAAAAGATTTCGATGAAATGCCAGAAGTCGAAGTGGAGAAAATAATATCAGAACGTTGGAGAAGGGTAGGGAAGCGACGGGTGCGCCAATTCAAAATACGATGGAAAGATTTACCTCCTGAAGAGGATCAATGGATGACAAAAGCTGAATTGCGCAATGCTCCCGCTATTCTAGGCCAGTGGATGAGAGAAAACCATGAGACAACTGACCAGATTTCCAATTGACTTGTTGACAAGATGTGCGCCACATATTCAGAAGAAATGCGATCAACAGCGAACAAATGCCTCGAGGCTTGCATGCACCTTCCTTCTTCTGGGAAAACATCATGAACATTATTCACTTGATAGCCTCGAGGCAAACACACTCCTCCGTACTCCAAGGATGGAAGCCAGCTACTGACGAATCCCATTGATTTTACTTTTTTTTCATTCAATCGAATAATTTCTCTCCAGACAAAGGACTTATGAAGAATAAAATCTGAAGGGATTGAGGAGGTTTAGACAGAACCAACATACGGATTCTACTCCTCTTCGCTACTCTTTCACTCTATCTGCTCATCTTTTCACTATGTGCTTCACTACCGCCTCTACTCACCCTTACACATCTTGTGCCGAGTTTTCTATTAACAATCCGGATTGCCGTGCATTCTCTATGTTCGAACGCCCAGAAATTACGTCGTACGAACCACCGGCTCCGGAAGTCACCTGCCGAGCACTAATTCCATACCAACCTTCTCCCTTTGGATCACTGTCACAGACTAGGAACGAGAAACAGGTATACATCAAGGACCACTACATTAATGGAGTCATAACTAACTATGATACACAGGCCCCTTTGGATGCTAATACAGGTGCCTTAATTGGTTTTAATCAAAACAACTTTATCGATACATTGCGTCTTGCTTTTCCGAACCCGTATATCCGTGCTCTTCTATCTCACGCTTTCCGAGATTCTATTCTCATCGACTCTCTATCCGACGACCAACTCCGAATTGTTCATGACAAGTACGGGAACATAGCACGAGTGTTCTTTATGCCTCGGGTTGCGGATGCAATCTGGACTGATTTTCGTCGCCTTGCGGAAATAGTCCTCACTTCCACTAAAGGGACAGATGAACCTCGTTCGATAATTCCTTCCTCATACTCTAAGGATTTCTTGAACATCGAATGGATAAATTCAAGTCTATCAGCCCTTCTTCCTCATATCACATTTGCTCATGGTCCAAATCCTCTTCGCTCCGTTTACGCCAAAAACATCCATACTATGCATGAAGTTTATACCATCATTCAATTTATCGCTAGGCGATACGCGCAATGGATTTTGGAGCAAGTTGTACGCTCCGTATCCTTGGGGTACCTTTCGGCTTCTAATTGGGGAGCTTACTTTGGCCTTACACATGATGAAACTCTTACCCATTTAACTCAAAAATCGGTCGCTCGTTTGGAAGCTGAAAAAGAAATATGCAAACGCAGAGAGGAGAGGAGGAATGACCAGAAGGATATATGTAATTCGGATGATATCATTTATCCCGGACTAGTCCTGCATCCAACGGAATCATCGCTTGGCCGCCAAGGTCTTCTCACTCCTTATACACCTGTCGAACCAGGATGGGACATTTCAATGTATGCTCCTTCCGCAGACATCACTCTGAGGGACGAATCTTTTGGAAATGTTTTTATCCAGGCCGCTAAGGAAGTGGAAATGATTCGTGACTAAATATTTGAGGAAGTGTCGAAGCTGGGGGGGCTCTTGTGATGGAATCATGCTCGGACCCGATACTCTGTTATCTTCGACTCTCCCTCTCACGACTGCCAGGAAATCTATAACATAAATGACTCATTTTTGTTTCTCATCTTGTCTAGTTAATTCCTTCTAGTTCTTTACTCTTCTAGAATCCATCCTTAAAACATATATATATACGAATGCTTGTATTAGACTAGACACCTTTTAATCCATTTGTGTTTTAACCTTACTCTCGACAGACCGTAAGATTTGAATATCTTCAGTACTAACGCTTCGCGCTTACTACTGGACTATTCGCTTCGATTCTTGACAGCAGCAATTGCGCTTCAAGACTCGTTGAAAACATTGAGGACTTATATTCTTGAGGATTATATTGAGTATATTGAACTAACCTAAAAGATACAACGCTGATCTTTTACAACATCGCAGGTAACAGTAAAGAGAGAGGTATGGGTTCACACGACGCGTTCACGACTTATACACCATGTGCACAGGATTTTAGACAGATGATGGTTCCTACTACTACAAGCTTACTAGATTACCGTGTCCGGCATGGGTGTACACTATGATAACCGTCTATTATGAAGGGAACGCGACTCTATACCGACATGTACTGGGCCATACTATCCGAATTCGGTCAGTATTTGAGTATGGGAGATCAAAGCGAAGAACGCACGGTTTATCCTTATCATGCAGTTTTTCCTCCAGCTTCTTGAACTCGTTCAAAGCGACTTCCTCTTCCTGGTCCAATACCTGCAGTCATATTAGTATTGCATCAAAAATAGCTCGACATTGATTTACCTGCTCCACTCCCTTCACTTCCGGAATATAATGCATCAACATCCTCTCTATACCGCTCTTCAAGGTGACCGTACTAGAATCACACCCTCGGCAACTTCCCTTGAGCTTGATTTTGACCATCCCGGAGCCTTCTTCTTCGTCAAATCCACGATACTCAATATCCCCTCCATCTTCCATGATAGCCGGTCGTACCCTCGTCTCGAGCAATTCTTTGATCATTGCCACAGTTTCTGAATCCGTGTCCAGAATTTTGGTATCCTGTGGCCCGGCATTGTCTCTCTCTTCCTGGCTCCGAAACAGAGGTTGACCAGTAGAAAAGTGCTCCATGAGAATAGAGTATATTTCTGGCTTTATCACGGCCCATGGGTTTTCCGAGTCTTTAGACACTGTGACGAAATCCGGACCATAAAACACTCCTTTGACGCCTTCGATACCCATCAATCGGATAGCTAGGGGGGAGGCAAGTGCAGCACGAGTGTCAAGGAACTCGGCAGTACCCTCTCCCATGACTGGCACTCCAGGAATAAATTTTAAAGAATCGTCATTCGGTGTTGACTCGGTTTGAATGAACATGGAACGAGCTGGAAGTAGCATGAGAACTAGCATAATGGAACATTTAGAAGTTAGCTTACTCATAGAAGGATTGCTCCGTGTAGGCCGTTGAGCTGCATGCCGGGGTTGTACTGTCGAAGAAGAGGCCACGGTAGCAAATGAGAAACGTTGGTGTGGAATTGCTAGTCGTGCAGGCGTTGAGGAAATCGTTCGGGAATGAGGACGAGTTGCAGGTATTAATGGTCGTTTACAAGATGATTTTAATGAACTTTTGAGCACGTTCCGTAGAGGCACTGAGCAGGACATGGTTGTCAAAGGTGAAAGCGTTTCGATTATTCAGACGTCTTACCGACGTAATGTCTAACGCCGACGGCATAATTTTGAGGCAAACATGTGAATGACTACTTCCTAATGACCACGACCACCAATACCTCAGACTGGAATATTGTCCATGTCCTGTCTGGCCTTTTTCTTTTATGGCTTGCTTGGAAAGCAGTAGGCTTCTTCAGACTCTTCAAACCTCGAAACGAGCATTCTCTGCGCACTGTCGCCGTACTAGTCCTAGGAGACATTGGCCGTAGCCCCAGAATGATGTACCATGCTGAAAGCTTTGCAGAGAATGGTTTCATGACTTATTTGGTGGGATATGGAGGTGCGTAATAGTGAAGAAACGACCTCATTTCTCTCATACTCGGCCGCAGGTTCCAAACCAATACCATCGCTGGAAACACTCCCAAAAGTTCAACTCTGCTACCTTCCAGAACCTCCTACTATCCTCAAATCTCTTCCTTTTGTGGTAGCTGCACCGTTCAAAATAGCACATCAAATCGCGTCCATCCTAAAGGAACTCTTGATTCGTATCCCCGAACCACCAGAATACCTTCTTGTGCAGGTTCGTTGGCTCATACCAATATCTCACTTGTGCAGCATCTTCACAAGGTGACTCATAGAATCCACCTAGCATTCCGACTCTTGCTCTAGTTGCTCTCGTCGCTCGCATAAGGGGGTGCAAGGTCATAATAGACTGGCACAATCTCGGATATAGTATTCTTGCACTGAAACTAGGAGATGAACATATGTTCGTCAAAATAGCAAAGTGGTAAGAGGATTTGTTCCCCCAATATATTGTCTCATATACAATCAGGTTCGAAGCAACTTTTGGACAAAGTGCTTATGCACATTTATTCGTAACGGAAGCTATGAAGGAATATCTGGTTGAAGAATGGGATTTGCAGTATGTCGAAAATCCTTTTTGATGTATGCATATACTAAACACCAGCAGAGGACAAAAGATTGTCCTACACGATCGTCCTCCTCGGCATTTCCGCCATTCTTCAGAACAGGAAATCCACGACGTATGGCTGGCCTTGCTACCCACGTATATCCTTCCAGCTAACCATTCTTCAAGTTATTCATAGGTCCCAAATCACCGCTTGCAAACCAACCTGCTCTCAATGAATTTCTCCCGGAGTCAAACCCACCTTATTCCTCGCCATTCACTGATACTTCTCAGCCTACAGACCCGTCTCAACACCTGATTTCTGTAGATGCACCTCTTGCACCACCGCTTTCGGTAACATCTCCTACATACACGCAAATAAATCCACCTGCTTTCAGACCAGATAGGCCCGCATTGGTAGTGTCCAGCACATCCTGGACCCCAGATGAAGATTTCGGCATTCTGCTGGATGCACTCAAGATTTACGAGGAACGAGCTTCAATCGTGAATGCAGACCAAAGTAACGGTAGAAAACTACCTAAATTGTTGATGGCAGTGACAGGCAAAGGTCCTCAAAGGGAGGAATATATGGCTCGGGTTAATAAACTCCAAGAATCGTGGAACTGGGTTAGGTGTATTAGTGTGTGGTTGGAAGCGGAAAAATATCCTGTTTTTCTGGGTAAGTGTCTTGTTCTTATTTGTTTCGCTTGCTGAGGTATTATAGGTTCTGCTGAAATGGGTGTATGTCTTCACTCGAGCTCGTCGGCGTTGGATCTTCCAATGAAAGTGGTGGATATGTTTGGTTGCGGGCTACCCGTTTGTGCCCTAAACTTCAAATGGTAAGTGCAGAAATATCTTTCTTTTGGTATGGATTTGAACCCATAGATTCGACAGCTTACCTGAGTTAGTCAAGCATGAGAAAAATGGGCTAATTTTCAACGACTCTACTGAACTGGCCGAGCAACTGGAGGTATGACGACAACGAAATTTAGCAAAATGATGTTTGACCCGTTATCTAGTCTTTACTGACGTCCTTTCCCGACTCGCCTCGTCTAAATTCATTGCGAGAATCGCTGGGACAAGCTATTCGGAACACACGAAACACCCATGCTTATAGTCTCGAAAGCTCGGAAGAATGGGAGTGGTGTTCTTGGAGCGAAAATTGGAATCACAGAATGAAACCATTGGTGGCGGGAGGTGTCCGGATATGATTTATCTAGATTGATGTAGCGGTAAGTTATACAAAATAGTACACACAAATCTAAAACGACAAGGGAATCTATGTTGTAGTGGTCGCAGCAAATGTCATGGTTTCAATCCGTCCTCGGCCTTTGCATTCCTTTTGCAAAAGTTCGTTGATGATACGGAATTGACCAGGGTCTATGAGCATAATCTAACCCGGAGTCAATAGGATTGTTCAAGAACCATAGCGTGAACAACACTTACCACTTCCCACTCATCCTTACCCATCTCATCATCTTCCACCTTCTCCGCACCCTCGAGTACCTTTTCCCTCAACCGTTTACCATCAGCATTGGGCATTGTAACGCGAACACGCATTCTTGCCCTTTGTATGGGAAGTTTGGAATCCGACTGAAGCTGCTTAATACACTGAGAAACTTGACTCTTTGCATTCTTGTTCTGCTGAACGCTAAATCCAGCTTCAGCCATGGCCTTTTCGATGATTCCGACTGAATATGGACGCTGGGTTGCAGGGTCGACACATTTTTCGGCAACAAGAGTTGCGATTTCTTTGCGCAAAGAAGTCAAATCGTGCTCGCGTTCTTTTTCGCCGACTTGGACCTCTCCTTTCTTGAGGATCTAGAGTGGAACGTTATGAAGGTTGTTAGAAATGACTCGTGCTACTCGCCTCTTTTACTATATCATCTCTATCAGTAGTTCCAAAGCATTTCTGGAGGTCTTGATGCTTGGCTACCTCTCCTTTGGAGACGTTTACAAATACATTACTGATCTGGAGAACATCGTCGAGACTCGTTTCGCTAAGGTGGAGTGGGTTAGCTACAGGATTGAGAACTCGAGAATTAATCCTACACTCCCGTCCGCCATTCTTGCACCTTGTTCTTGTAACAGGCAACCTTTTAGAAGAGTCGGGATGGATTCTGTCGAAATTAATGCAATGACGCACTTCAAATCGTTTACCGCCCTTTTTGAGACGAACAACAGAGACATTGGTCAGTCTAGATGACTTTTAAGATTAGCTTCTCAGTGCTAGATTATCAGACGAGAGTAATCACTTGATCTGGTTAGAAGGCTGCTGGATCTTTGACATGGTGGTATATACGGAGCCGAGAGTGACACTGACATCAGTAAACCTTGCAAAAAGGGGAATTTCAAGCTCCGCTTCAACCAAACTTTGACCATTTCCTTTGGGAAACGCGTACAGCGTCGAACGCTTGTTGTTTGACGCATCTATATCAATTTTTTGCTCAATATCTACGTTTAATCGTCAAGATGAAGCTCGTCAGGTTTGGCTTTCGGTCTCCTCTTCTTCGTAATCTGACATGTTTCTGGGTAGATTTTTAATGAAACTCAACAACGAGACGGTAACGGTTGAGCTCAAAAATGGATCTGTTGTCCATGGGACGATTACTGGTGCGTCGCACTGCATCTTTGTACACTGAAATCTTGCCTCATAAACCGCGATTTGTAGGTGTCGACATGCAAATGAACACACATCTCAAAACTGTCAAAATGACCACGCGGAATCGCGACCCAGTCTCTCTGGATACCCTTTCAATCCGAGGAAACAATATCCGATACTTTGTACTGCCTGATGCCCTCCCGCTGGACACCTTGCTTGTTGACGATGCACCAAAACCAAAAGGAAGGAAAAAAGAAGACACGCGGGGACGTGGAGGACGGGGGGGTCGTGGAGGAGGAGGAGATCGTGGTGGTGGTCGCGGAAGGGGGGGTCGTGGAAGGGGACGAGGCAGGGGTATCTAAACCTGCAACCATTTCATTTCTTGTCCTTTTCCGTGTATCAGTAAAGATTTAGCTGCCACAATACCATCGTGTTGTAAAAGTTGTGGTTAGGATGCAAGTCTGTCGTGTAGATGTTTGCACAAATCCTGGTTAATGTCGGGTATATGAGGCGAAAATAAGCTCGTCATTATGAACGCGTGGGAAGACCAACACTGTACAAGGCTGTTCTTCACTTTTATCCTACTCTTTAATCTCTATTTCTCTCCAATATGAAAGGCTTTGCCAAGGCTGTCAAGCGGTCAGTGTCAGTTACTGTCCAAATCTACCATACCATTCACAGGGCAATGCAGGACTCCGTTCATGGTGACCAGTAAGGTCGGCATGTCCAAAAGTAAGCTGTCAGTGTCTCGAACAAATCATCCGGTCTTAATCGGCCCTGAAAAGAGTCCAACGACCCCGAATTCGACGACTACCAGCGTCACTTCTCAGCTCTCGAACAAGCTGTCGAGAAACTCATCAAGGACACAAAAGCTTTCACCGACAGTGTCAACGGTGCGTCCAATCTTCTCCAGTCAACTACGGTCTCAACTACGGTCTCACATCTTCGTCCGCGCAGCCCTCTTCACATCCGGAGCTGGCTTCGCTACCCATTTCTCTGCTATATTTCATCCAATATCTGGAGAGTATGATCTTCTCGGGAAGCATCCAGAAGCGGGACACACCATTCGGAGCGTGGACAAATATCAGAATGCCATGGAGGAACTGAGGGCAGCAGTTGGACCAGAGCTTGAGCTTATTGAAAGTCGAGTCGTCGGACCGACCAAGGAATTTCAAACAATCATGAAGACCATTCGCAAGACCATCACAAAACGAGATCACAAGGCATGTCACTTCATCCCAGTCTTATCCCCGTATGCTAAAGCGCTCTATATAGCTCGTTGACTATGATCGATTCAATAATTCTCTGACAAAGTTGCGGGACAAGAAGGAAAAGTCACTGAGTGATGAGAAGAACCTGTTCAAGGTAACAACTAGCATTTTGAGCGTCGTCAACCGCCCACTGATAGCAATCAGCTTGAACAAGATTTCGAAGTCGCGACCAACGAGTACGAGTATATCAATACCGCTCTCAAAAATGACATGCCTCGTTTCATGCAGCTTTGCACCAACTTTATTGATCCTCTCTTTCATTCCTTCTTCTACATGCAGTATGTCCTTTGGGTATCTAATAATTCCACCGGTTCATTGATCGTTTTTAGGCTGAACATCTTTTACCTGATCCTAGAGAAGATGAACAACTTTGCAGAAGAGGCGAAATACGATGTTACCAATATCTCCGGAAGCCAGATTACTGCCAATTACGAAGAGGCAAGAACGGACGCTTGGAATCAAATAGAGAGTTTGAACATCGCAAAGCGAATAATCTCTACCTGTGCGTACTTCGTGTTCTTCTTGGAATGGAGTTAATACCATCCAATAGCCAAGCTAGTGCAATCAAACCGTGCAGCTGGCGGTGCGCCCATGGCACGAACGCCGTCCTCCGCAACATCCTCCTCGTCAATAGGGTCGAAATCTGCACTAGCAAAGTCTCCACCTCCTCCCCCGCCCTCCTCTTCTTCTTTCAAGAAGGCTCCTCCTCCTCCAACTTCTGCAGCATCCGCTTCTCCTCCACCGTACTCGCCTCCTACTAATGGTGCAATGAATACTTCTGCCGCTGCTGCTGCTGCTGCCGCAAAGAAAGCTCCACCTCCACCTCCCCCACTAAAGCCTAAACCCAAATTAGCTCCCAAGCCGCAGTTTGTTGTCGCACTGTATGATTTTGAGGCACAGGTACGCGTGTTTATTTTTGGGATAATTACGGTTATGTTTAGCTCTCTCCAAAGGCCGAAGGAGACCTGTCATTCAATGTTGGTGACAAGATCGAGATTGTAGAAAGAACGAATAGTGCAGAAGATTGGTGGACAGGTCGCCTGAACGGTGTTCAAGGTGTTTTCCCAGGTGGGTAGTCTCATATTGTCTTGAGCGTCTAAACTAAGTTTTGGGCGATGTTAAGGTAACTATGTTCAAGACACTTAGCCTTGTTCATCAGTCGGTGGAATGAGAGGTGCGATTTGTTTTACGCCCTCGAATTGCTTCTCTTCGTATTCTTCACTGCATCGTTCACTCATCGATGACACACAAGTACAACCTATTTATTTCTATTCCGAGGTCGTCGTGGCCCTACTGTATAATAAAAGACATTTGTGGAGTGGACTTAGCGCCAGTTCTAACGATATCGTATATCGAAAGCCGCGTCATTATCGGGCGAAGCGTCGGCGGGCTGTGTGCATTGCGCTATTTCTCGTGGACGAAAGCTGTCAAGGGCGCTTGAAGTGTGACAAAAGGGTATATGCGTCGGTATGGTGGTATACATCTACAGGATTCAAATGACTGGAGGCGGTGTGCGCCAGTGGAGGTGTTCTGATGCTCAGACTATCGTTTCCCATGTTAATCCATTCATCTATCATCTTCGAATTCTCAGCAGAAGGACGAACGGCACCGACGTCTTTTACGATACGTATACGGCTTAGTCTTCCTTTAGACCCACCGCGTCCCGAGGTGTGCTGCTGGGTTTCCATGCACCGGTCCCCCTTCAGATCTTGTGTTTAGCGCTGGATTTACGCAGTAGCCAAAAGCAGATGACATTTACAATTCAGGAATAAGGTACCTATTTCTCCATTGATGTCACGGTGCACAGACTCTGGAGTTGTAGGCGCCTAAGGATGTATGTGTTACCATTTTGATCTTTAACGCTCATCCATCATGTGAATGGAATGCGATGATGATTGACTCTGACATCTATTGACTCGGACTTGCAATTGCGGAGGCGATACAGAACCGAACTCCGCCCCTAATTGCTCTAGAGATACTCGTGTTTATAAAAGCTCAGAAGGTATTCGATATGTTCAGACCAGAACCCACTAGTACTAGTCGCCTCTACAATCACAATGCCAGGCAAGCACGTCCACTTTAACCTCCCCGCTATGCCTCCCACCCCTTCTCCAACATTTTCATCAACTTCCTTACCTTCCTCTGGGGGACCCTTCACACCAAGCCCCCTATCATACAACCACCCACTACCTTCCAGCCCTGGGCCTACTCATGTCGCTCCCATCATTGCATTAAACCAAGTGCCTGCTATAAAGTGGGACGTCTCATTCCCACCATCCTCTGCTCAACCAGCAACCCCCAACATCACCAAGCACGCACTCTATAAAGCAGCGACAAACCCTCCTCTCCCAGAGCTCAAAATAATATGCCGCTCTCTCCCTGTACCGTGGTCTGTAATAGTTGTTACACCCCAAAACAATACCGCATATGTAACCGTCTCTGACGTGCTTACATGTGTCTACCAAAGCCTGCGCCAGTCACTGGGCCAGCACGAATTTTACTCCCTCTTCACTCCTGATCAGCATGGTTTCTTGAGCGAAGCCTTCACTTCTCGGTACCGCAGGCTACCGAACCAGGATGGCGCTACCGAAAAAGTTAAAGGCATGAAGAGGATTGATTGCCTCATCGCGCGCAGAGCGACGAGGTTTATGGGGTTGTCGAGCACGAAAGAGGGACCTCATGTTTGGCTGCTCACTGTCTCATGAACAGGAAGGGCTGGCCCGTTTGTTCCCTCTCTATATCTTTCTCGTTTTTTGTACCTTCGTGCTTTCGACCGGCATACCCCCCCACCCAAATTGTATCGATACCCACTCAACTCAACCACCCTAGTTTCGCTCGACGCGTATAACGCGCTCGATGCTTTCCTGTATCCCTAAAAAAACATATAATTGTCCATATTTAACGACTACCTTATATGTGTTGTATCCGAACATTCCTGCCCTGTAGAGCTACATATACTATACTAAAATCCTTGTACTTACGACTGTCTTATCTCTCATTTACTTCACGATAACAATGACAACACGATATTTGGAAAGCCAAACTCTAGGGAGACGCCAGAGATTTTCGGATGTCTTGAAGGGGATAATGATATGTAACTCGATATGGACTGATACCAAAGTTTTTTGAACACATGGCTCGAAGGAGATCGGTTAGTGCGCCGAGGCCCAGAAGAAGCTTCTCAATCAATTTTTGAACATGAGAAAAAAACCAGTGCTCCAAAGATTCAACTGAGTTCAGAAGGCTTTAGGAAAGCAGCAGGATAGCAACATCCATTTCAGGTTGGAAGCACCTACATACATGTAAACTTTCATTTCTATCCGCCCGCAGAGACCGGGAACGGGAGAAATATTTATGGACGCTTTCAACTTCTACTACGTCGGAAGACATGAGCAGCGAAGCTAGCCATCTCCAGCTGCGAATTCTCAACACCGAAGATCTCGGTCTATATTTTAGAAAGCTAGAGGTGTTAAAGTGCACAGGACCTCCTATACTTCCGGTCACTTGTTGGACAGGTGGAATGATAGTTGGAATCGGATTCGGTGGAGGGTATGCACGGTATCCCTTTTGATCTGATAGATGTAAAGTAACATTATTCATTGTCTTCCATATCGAAACCGAGAACTACGGGCATAGTTACAGTAGCTGTAGGACGTACTTGGATGCATAGGAATCTGGATCCGAGAGGCAATGAGCTTTAGGCGCCTTGTAAAGCTTTTCATATAGCGGAGTTTGGTCACAGGAAGCCAGAGATATACTCACTTCAAGACCAATTGAAGTGCACATCCATTTCGTCAAGGCGTAATCGCTCAGTACTGTCAGTGCTTATGAAAAATCAGGGGCGCTGATCGTCAGGAATGGAAGAGATTTTCATAGACCTGAGCGCTGGCAAGCCATGCGGACGGTGGAGTTATGATGGGATAGATCAATCATAACGGAACGAAGTACTCGGACTGTTCGTGAATCGTGATCGAAACTCAGTCTGTAAGTTGTCGTCGGTAAATTTCGTCGAATCGAGTAAGCTGCCAGTGTCCCGCATTCATGATGGATGGGTTGATCACTCTTGCAAAACCTCAGTCGATTATGATCCAAAATCAAAACCTATCCTCCTCAGGGAGCCTAGAAATTGACGAGTTTGAGTTTGCGCGCTCCATGGGCGATAAGACATCAATTTAAGTTGCGTAGGTGTATAGCGGTGTCGGCCCGGTATATTTTTGCCTACAGTCTTTTCGACTTGAAAGGGTGAACAGATCACGAAATCTTGCCAGAGCTGAGAATCTCTCCGGTCTGCTAGAAAAGGCAAGTTTAGTGCAACAACGTCAGTGCGAATTCTGTATTGACATAAGAGTCTCAATTATAGATTATGCCGATTTGCACAAATCCAATCAAACGCACTGCTTGCTGGTACCCATGCCCCATGCTCGTACAGTACAAATTTAGTGACCTGAAATACCCTAACGTTCAAACAGATACTACACCACGAGACGCCGAATGGGACAATCAACTCAGGTCAAACCATTTCGTTGCATTCTTCACCGACCGGGACACTGATTTACAAAGTAAAGAGGATCGGACTTCTCTCGAGCTTTACTACATAACCCGACGATACGTTTCTGCCTCACTTTGGGCCCTTGTCATCGAAGCTCGGATATTGTGGCAATGGAAAGTCTTCTTCGTTGTTCCCGCCAAATCTGTTTGCCACCCATGGAGTTGCAACGACCTTGGAGACTGTCCAGACAAAAGTATGGAACAACCATCTCTTCCATGCCGTCTCGGGGTGTGCGATGGCTGGAACAAAGAAAGGGATGTTCTGCGTCTCCTCGACGAATGGACGAAAGGTGGTTTCGTACGCCTCAAACGCCTTTGAAGGATGTTCACTGGCATCGAGCTTGCTCAGTTCACCTGCAAGGACGTAGGCCCCAATGATTGCCAGCGAAGCACCCGCTCCAGTGAGCGGCGTTGGGGCATACGCGGCGTCTCCTAGGCAGACGACGCGAGAGTTGGACCATTTGGACATCTTGATCTGTTGGATCGCCTGAAAGTAAAAATCGGGCGCTTGATCCACGGTGTCCAGCAGCCTCTGCGTCTGCCATCCTGCATCAGCGAACTCCCGACTCAGGAGCTCTCGCTTTGTCTGTCTGTCACCCTTGGATGCCTCCAGCCATGCCTTTTTCTGTGTGTCGTTGCAGGGCATGCAAGTGAACATTGCTCTGATAGTGCCATGCGGGTCAGGCCTAAGGGTGATGATCCTTGACCCAAGAGCCTGGTAGACGTTCCACCAGTCGTTGTCGCTAGGCAGGCGCGGAATGGTCCAGTAGACAGCATACATGCCCTTATCTACTACGTTGACATACTCTGGAGGGAAGCACTGCTTTCGCACCTTTGACCACTGGCCGTCTGCTGCGACCAAGAGGTCAAACTCCTGCACTTCACCATTGCTTGATTTAACCTTAACGGTGTCATCGGTATTGGAAATAATTTCCTCGATTGTGGTACCAAACAAGTACTTGATGTTCGGATGGTCTTTCGTAGCTTCATGGAGGATTGCTGCCAAGTCTCCACGCAGGATCTCGAATTGTGAAGTGAAGCTAATCGAGGAGCCATTGTTAACGGGAAAGGGTGCAAATGGCCGTCCCTTTGGGTCGATGAATTGTGTGCCCTTTTCCGTTGTGTTGAATCGTCGAATTTGATCCAGAAGCCCCATCTTCCTAATAATTGCGATCGCGCTGCCATTGATATCAATGTTCTGCCCATAGGAGAGTAGAGAGTGACTCTTCTCGATGATGGTAATGCGCGCGCCGGCCTTTGCCAGGAACCAAGCCAGTGTGGGCCCAGCGATGCCCGCTCCATTGATTAGGACGCGCATGGAGGCTTCAATGTGATCGTTAGGGCGAGGAGAGGGTTGGACGTCGTGTTAAGTATGAGTGTGTTTTCTTCACTTACGAACTCGGCCGGCATTACCGTTATTCATTAATTGCGTGTTACCTCGGCTTCAATAATTCAACATAATTTCTTTTTATTTGCTACCGTGACTGTACTCTTGGTTTTCTATTACAGTCAATGAATAGTATATGCTCATGGATATACCCCAGCTCTGTTATTTTGTACTCAATTATCGGGTTTTCATATCAACATGTCTTTTTGACACCACGCTTGTAGCGAGTGCCATCAAACCTTGATCAGAACCACCTATGATGCCGTATCGGCGCACCATCGTTGTTTTATTCCTAGTTTTTGCGGACTGCTTTACACGTGTCGCGACACAATGTGTTTTATTGTGTGAGATGAAAGCAACAGAATAGTCCGAAGCTTTCATTGGCCAGGCACGAGAAATATTTGTGTCATACTTCAAATGTTCAATGTTCAACCACGGGGTGAAGCTAGATGAGATTCGGATTTGAAGGCATACCACTTCGATCTGATAGATGCAGAGCAGCTTATCGAGACCACGAGCTACGGATGTAATTGTAGGTGGAGACAATGCGATGAGATTTAGGTAGATCGCAGATATGCTGAATCAATTGAAAACGCACATTCATCATTATGATCATCGATTTCATGCAAAGGATCAGTCAAGTGGTTCGCGAACAAGGCTTAAACGCTCAGTATTAAGGTCTCGATCATCAGCGATGGAAGAGATTTTCGTAGACTGGAGTAAGCCATTCCGCAGAATCACCGTGACGACAGAATGCGTTCGCGATCGATCTTAATCAAGAATTGTTCTGCTTGAATTCAACTCGGGCGACCCGTAAATTGCTTACTCGGAGTTGCAAAGCACGGGTCGACTGTGATCCAAAAACCAAAATAGTTTCATTTGGAGCCATTAGCTCAAGCGGCGTAGGTGCATACGGCGGAGATTTTTGCTTGTAGTCTTATCGACCCTTGAACAACTTGATTTCAAGAAAGTGTCGAGATTGACGCCAGAAGTGCCTTCAACTGTTACTGCGTTCGGACGGCTGGACCGAGTGGACAAAAAAAGAGGCCCGAAGTTGATGAATTGGGAATGGAGTCTCGTCGGTGCTCTATAGTTAAGGTACAGGCGACCGTCAAAAAAAATAGAAGGCAGTCATCCAACATGGCCAACAATTGCACTAGACATAGCCTTTCCTTGTTCAAGGACATATGGACACTTTACGAGATTTCTTTTAGATGTTCTGGAATGGAGAGATCTGAAACAGACTGTTCTACCCTTCCATCTTACATGGATGGTTTACATTCTAGGCGAATACTTCTTTTCTTCTCCGAGGCGAAGCTTTGTACTGACTGAAACATGTACCTTGCCATTCGGTCATGTACGATGTCAAACCCCGCAACGGCGTTAGACATTTGCACCCGAGGTCAGGAAAAATACCGTCAGAGTATGTGGCACCAGTCTGTTAATTCTTGTACGAAGTACCACCAAGCCGGTGAAAATAACCTTTCAAGCACCCTTCGAGTCCAACCATTTCCGAACCGAAGATACAGAACGATCTTGGACCCTCTGGACGCTATGAAAATGGGAAAACGCTGCTTGGAAAGCGTGTTGGCCCTGAGTTCTCTGTTCAAGGCCTCTCGTGAGACTAGCTTTGTATCTACACATTCGTCTCGTGCCGCTGACTCTGTGTCTCTTGGCCCTGCATTCCCACTGGTCCGTTCGTGAACCGCGCGCTCACTGTCCAACTCGTGTGCCTTTTGCATAGCGAGCCATTCTTCCGAGAGGGTGTGATCACTGAACCTTCGTAGCGAAGCTGCTCCATATCGATAATGGTACAGACCGGGATCCAGCAAACGCGCGCTTCGAGGGTCAGCAAAGGCCGCACGGAAACAGTGGGCGGCCTTGACAAGTTTAGGCCCTGATGCGGCTCGTCAGTGGCCAACCGACGAGCCAATGCAAAGTAAGCCTTGTCTCTAGGCCATTCCTGAGCGAGCTTGTCTATTCGTTTGAGGATGTCGGAGTTTGTTCCATCAGACCTCAGCCTGCCATAACGCAGCATCCAATCTTCTGCGAGGTGGTTGGGATCTGCCCCTTGGAAGTCTTCTGTCCGAGTCGATAGAAGGGGTGTGGACTCTGGACAGAGGTCATATAGTCTTGGAGCAATCACCACAATAGCAAGTTCGTGCCTGTTAAAGTGAGAGACTGCAGTACGCTGTCCAGAACAATGCCATTTTGGATATGGCCGGCTTCAGGTAGAGACTGCTGGATGGTTTGGTTCCAGCAAAACACACATACCGATTGCTGTAGCGGTTCAGAAGCTCGCCAGACAGCGACAGCGTTGAATGAAGCATTGTACCAAAGGAGGCTGAATGCGACAGGCGCACGCATATCAGACGTTATCAGAGGCCGCCGAGAGTCCAGAGTCAAGACAGAATTGCCATAAAGCCTTGCGGGGATATCTGTGTAGGTTTTGAATTCGAGAACAAGTCGAGACTAGCATTAGAAATGTTTCGATTGTGATTGGTTGACAGATAGCAAAAGGCACGGAACTTGGAAGCTTTGATGAACAGATCGCGACATCTTCAATTGCATTGCTGTGTCTGAAAGCGATAGACGATGGATAGAAAAGAGTCATCCAGACAGGTAAAAGTGTGACAGGCCTAGGCTAGGCAGTTCTGAGGTCATCTTTTGAGTACCCCAAAGATCCGTATATGTGAATACTTTCTGTACCGACATGTTCTGGAATGACTCCGAGTCTCGAGTTGATCTGGAGCAGCACAAATGCCCTCGCTCTGATTGGCAGATTGATCAATGTCAGCATTATTAGCTGATCACATAATCAACCCAAAAACCTTTACCTGTGCTACCTTTCTTGCTTGTCCACGTCCACGTCCACAATGGCCTCATCCTCCCTCTCCCGCCTACACAATGCAGCCCGCTACTCTGCCTTGCCCTTTCTGTACCCTTCGTTCAATCCAACATCCACATATTCCGTTCCGGTCCGAAGAGCAATGATGTCAGCACTTGGTCGAGCGACAGAGCAACAGCAACAACCTGGTTATCCGGCAGAGCATCGTCAGTCTGGAGAAAAAGAAAAGGGTGTACCGTCGGTTTCTACGTTATCGAGTGACGCTTCGGCTCCTCAAACCGTTGCGCGACCACCGCCTGTTCCAAAGGTTGAGAAGCCGAGACCAAAGATTAGGGCTACAAAGGCTGCTTTGACTATCGTGCGTTTACTCTCTTTGTATTTTTCATGCTGTCTCTCATTATTATATCTATTAGACCCCGGAAGCAGTCCTCCGCCTCAAAGCCCTCCAACGCGGTCCAACACCTCAACTGATCCGAATAGGTGTCCGAAACAAGGGATGTGCAGGTCTATCCTACCACCTAGAATACGTCGACAAACCTAGTAAATTCGACGAGGTTGTGGAACAGGATGGGGTAAAGGTTATCATAGACTCGAAGGCTTTGTTTTCGATTATCGGAAGTGAGATGGATTGGCAGGAGGATGCCTTGAGGTGCGTCAATTCTCCCTGATGGGACTGGTCGAGTACTCATGACGACTTTTTTCTTTGCAGCTCCAAATTCGCTTTCAAGAACCCTAATATCAAGGATGCTTGTGGATGCGGTGAATCGTTTACAGTTGCATGAGACTGCTCGACGCCAAGTATAGAGTATACACTCTAATGTATCCCTACATTACTTATCCACCTTCATTATTTCTACATCGTCATGCATGTAACATGTATCTATACTCATGATATTATACTCACGAAATAGATCATCCAATCAGTTTTCTAGCTCAAATTTTCACATGGAGTGGGAATAGTAGTTTATGGAGAGCAGGCATTATTATTATTGTCCTTGATTTACACGGAAACAGCATTAAGTACAGAAAAAATGAGACGAGATATACAACCCATGAGATGTCCTATACACAGTTGATTAACCCTCCAAAAACTCCTTCTGCATATCTGCAAACGCCGCACTACCTACACCCGTCATTCCAAGATAGTGGATAGATACTGCTGCTTGTCGGTAAACAGTCTCAAGTGTCGGTCTGGTCGGTCGGCCTTGGGATTCTAAATACAGTTTAGCAACCAGTGAATCTCCAGAGTAAAAGGTACGCACTCAAAATGGCCTGATTCAACTCATTCGCCAATTCCACTCTCGCTTCATGCCCAGCCACCTCTGCAGTAACTCCCCCAGCGTTCATCGGATCATAAAAGGCCATTACAGAAAATGATTTTTTGAAGATTGACCGGACTATGGGACGTTCATCTTTACGATAGTCTTTATCCAACGCTTGACCATATTTAATGGCTGTTTCGAGGGCTTGTTCGTATTGAGCTTTGGCCGAGGAAGAGGAAGGATGTCGCGTAGAGCCATTCATGGTAGCACCATTCACAGAAGCAGTCTGATCGTCAACATCCATGTCCATATCGTCCCCAAACACCCCATCCTCACGATCCTCCACTGTACTACCCGCCATCTTCTTTCTCAGCTCTGCCGATTCCAAAACCATCTCTATAAACTTTCTACACCTCAATTTAACAAGCATAAGCCCTTGTTCCGCTGCCAAAACACCGGGATGGTGTTTTTGGGTTTCAGAAAGGGCGGTATCAATGTCGCCTGATAAAACGGAATCTACGATCTTTGTGCGGATGCTGATGTCTCTCTCAAAATCGAATTCGAGAGACCCGGGTGTGTGGGAAGTAGAGGCCGAGGCTGAGCCCGGACCTGAGCCTGGTGCAAAAGTTGATTCAGTGTATGCGTCGAACATTTCGACATCTACAGAGGAAGACAAGGAGGATAAAGAGGATGAGGATGAAGGAGTGGAAGACATTGGTTTGAGTGCACCCTGAATTTGTTTCTGGAATGTCCTGGCTGTTTTGACATAGCCGTGGTGAGCGAGGTAGGATAGGACGAGTTTGTTTATAGTGAGTTTAGTCTGTTCGTCAGAGACAGCAACGTTGGATGGAGAAGATGCTGTTTTCTCCTTGGAAAATATACTCGGATTGAGAGGAGAGTTTATGATCGATTTCCAAGTTTGTGTCCTCTGCTCAGACACATAGTCTTCAATGTCAAACTTGAAAGGCTCATGCCCAAAGTTGACTTTGATAGATTCGCCAGTGTGTTGAAGACCCACAGAGGGATAAAGATCGATTCCTTTGCCTACGTTTTCAAAGACAAGGCCAAGGAATACGCCGTTCTTTGTGTAAAAGGCACGGTGGGTAGTAAAATCGATACCACAGCCAATGACGTCGTCCACTAAGAGGAGAGACATGAGTGCGGGGAATCGTTTGAAAAAATGCGGCTCACAACCAAAGGTAGGACCATAGGCAGTGCCCTTTTTCTCTGTAGCAAAAGAACACCCATCGTCTCCGTGGTATCCCCACGAATCGGGTTCCCAACCTGGAAGACGGGACGTGCGCACGTTTGGACCGGCGAATCTACGGAGATTAGTGAGTTGTGAGCGGTCGTACGACAGACAGGCAGTTACCCAATGCTAATGTAACTGAGCAGAAAGTCAGAAAAGAGGAAATCAAACGAGAATAACGACTGACGCTTTCTGGCCTTTACTCTGGACCTTTACTTCGTAATAATATATACCACAAGCTGGGGGTATGGGCTGAACAGTGCGCGCGGCGGCAGCGTTGCTGTCAGTGGTGGTTGAACTTGCACCTAGAAAGAGTAAGAAAAGAGAGGGCGTGCAGAAAAAGCCACCTACTCTGAAAAGTAAGTTCCCTGCCATTGTCAGAAAGACTAAGATGTTGATGGCACGTCTCGCTATCCCAACGAGTTGGCAACTGAAGAGGATGATCTAGCGAGGTGACTGGGCCTGGATCTCTCGGGGGTGGGCTAACGTTGCTGTCGTCGTCACTGTCTGTTGAAGACAAGTATTGACGATGAGTGATGGGAAGAGTCGGGGATACGTCTGTTTGCAAGAGATGCCTTAGGGACGAATGGTTTAGATATGCCGGGACTGGAAAAGAGACTGGAGAAGAGGGAGGAACTGGAGGTCTGGGAGCCCTGGGAGCAGTAGAGCTAGAACGACGGGTCCTGGTTGTTGGCGGGGAAGCAACTGGGGCGGGAAGACAAGGGTGGTCTACGTTTGCATGGATGATGCGGGGCTGGCGAACAGGACTGGTATGAGATCTGTTTGTGAAGGAGCGGGCAGGGATGATGTCTTCAATGTTCCTCGCAGAAGAGGCGCTCCGAGGAATAGCAACCTGACGGGACATCCAGAGCTGATGATGTCACGTGTTCTAATATGGCCTCTCTTCGCATCGTTCCCGACTCTCAGCCCAAGTCTGCCCAGCTCACCCACAAGAACACCCAGGGCCTCCACGACTCTCTCGAGTTTGGTCCCAGGACAATCCAGGCAGAGTTCCCGTCAGATGGCGGCTTTCGCAACAGATTGGAAAACGTACGCGTACACACAATGTATTCGTACTCGTTCTGACATTCTGCAGTGGGAAGAAACCCAAGACAATCTCAAGCTCAACATGCTTAGAACTACTCATGGTCTTCATGCACCAATGCGTTTGCTGATGGAGAGAAAGATTGTCGCTACTGTGCGTCTCTCCATCCTTCCAATCTACTCGTATGCTCATTTCCTCTAGTCACCTCACATGCCCGCCCTCCCTCAATCCAACATTCATCTCGACATTCTCATGGGCCGAGATGAAACAATCGAACCTGCAGATGTCTTTGCCGGTGCGTGTCCTCTCAGTACCTCGTCTTTTGGATTCTCATCTTCTCTCAGAACCCATATCCGGCCCACCCCTCGACATTCACAAAGACATGGAAAGAAAACTTCACATGTAGATCTCTTGTACTATCGTAGAATGGAACCAACGATTTTGCTCTAATTACGCGTACCATGACTGGACGCGTCAGCGCGTCAATCTTAGCAAATCAATGTACTATTTCCTGCTTCGCTTTGGCCTTGGGGCCTCTTCTTCATCTGATATCGGCGTCAGATCACTTTCTCCTTCATCCTCCTCCTTTGTCTTTCGTTCACGCTTCCTACCCAAAGACCTGCCTGTGTTCTTTTGCAACTCTTCGACATATGCCGAAGTCCTTCCTCCAACGGTAATCCACTTGATGGAAGCAAGATTTCCATTCGGCTACAGACAAAGGTAATCTCAGTCAATTTGCAACAGACAGTCCCTGTCAGGCATACCAATTTCAAGGATGGTTTCTCCTTTTTGCCCTTGCCCTAAACAATATTGTCATAAGTAAACCTTGGGCCTGAAAATAAGAAGCGCACCCAACGATGCTTGAACAACCAATCCTCTGGGAATTTTGAATCATCTGCATCAACCGCTACTGCCGTCTCACATACATGCTTCGTCTGATGATGCAGATTCTGCACTTGTTCAGTAGTCAACGTATTGCACCTTTGTTCGGGGTGAATCCTCGCATGGTATAGGATTTCGTCTGCGACCCAATTTCCCACTCCAGCACTGAAACTCTGATCTAATAGCAGTGCTTTAATCGGGCAGGAGCGCTTTAGTACCATGGTGGAGAAATCTTCCAAGGAAGGCATGGATAAGATGGGATCGAAACCCAGAGAAGAGATGGGTGGCTCCGTCATTGGAGAAGAGAGGAGCCGGATGCGACCGAGACGACGAGGGTCAGTGAAAGCTAGTTCTGTTATACTAGAATCTTGAGTATTGCTGTTGGGCTCATGAGCGAGGTGAAGGATGAACTACATATCTGAGGTTCAGTATTAGTAAAGAACGTGGACCTGACTCACCTTCATAAACCGAGGCGGCCAGTCTGAATGGTTTTTCTTTGAAGGGCCTTCTTTGTATAAGAAAGGGGTTTCTCCGCGAACCTGCATTATAAGCATGCAGAGAGCATAGTGCTAGTGACTTACCTGTAACATCCCCGTCATACCGAAATGCAGCACAGGTAGTTTGCCTTTACCATCTAGTTCGATGTAAAACTGTTTCCCTATCAAGGCATCCTTTCACGGCAAGCAAGACACGACTCGTGGAGCAAACCCACCATATCTATGAACATTGGTTATCTTCCGGTCTTCAAGTTGTTGAGCAAACTCGGAATGCGTAACCCCTGCAAAAACCAACGCATCCTCTACTGTTTCGACGCGTGTTATTCTCTTCCCTAGACCGACTCTTTTGATTAGGTTCACGGCGCGTTGGACCTCTGGTCATAAGATACGAGTGGTTAATTGGAAAAGCTATGAAGGAGAACACATACCAGGAAGTTCAGGCATCCTATGTTGGGTGAATAAGTCAATGACGTTTATTATTGACGCGTTGATCCACCGCGATTCTTCGGTTCTTCGGTCGTCATCATGTTTTCGGGGAACGGTTCGACGGGTAAAAATGCACGTGGAGCTCAGAGTCAAAAGAAGATCAGACGATGTTTCCTTGCTTGTCGGTTGGTTCTCAAGGTCCCTTACCCCCAGGCCATCAAGAAAGCTACAGAACAAGTAGCTCTAGCTAGTGGTACTAACTGGCTAACTCGCGGCCATGACGTTCACTCCCTTGAGATTCCTCTCCCGCAACCGTGACCGTTCCACGGCTCCGAAACCTCCACTCGGATTAAAATGGAGATCTTCGTATTGGTTTATTACTTGTGTCGTTGGGCTGGGTTCGTATCCTATTTCATTTCTTCAAGTTTCAAGACGATCAATGAAATGAACTTCAATTACTTATTGATTGACTTGATGATTTTAATTGTAGGCCTAGCCACTGACATGCTAGTATACTCCATTATTGTCCCGGTCATGCCTTTTCAACTTCAAAAATTAGGATATGAAGGAGTTTCTGGTCTTACAGGATGGCTTTTATTCGCTTTCGTACGCTCCTTGTTATTATGACCTCAGTTACCTTGACCAAAGTCTATGATAGTCCGGTGGACTGTTCATAGGTGAGCCCTCTCTTTCAATCCAAAAAAAAAACTCACTCTTCCATTTTCTAGCAACATTCCCCGCAGCAATGTTCTCCGAACGCTACGAAGCTCGTCAATCTCCTCTAGTCCTGGGAGTCATCATCCTCGTCGGTTCCCAGATAATGCTCATGGAAGCTCCAGTTTATTGGCTTATGGTTCTCGCTCGTGTGCTGCAAGGAGTGGGATCGACGATGATTTGGGTTGTTGGGATGGCTTTGCTGTAAAATATCTTTTTTTCCCTTTTCGAAAAATTTGAATCACTGACGATATCTTTTTGGCAGTTGCGACGCAGCTCCTCTTGACCTTGTTGCAAGTGGGCGACCAATCTCTGTCTTGTAATATATAACACTAACTTTCGTCAAAGGGCAAATTGGATTCGCTATGACTGGCTTCTCGCTCGGGTGAGCACTGCCAATGATTCAAAGGCCAATGATCAAGCCTTTGACATCTATAATATAGAGTACTCGTTGGCCCTCCAGTAGGTGGAGCCTTGTACGAGCGATTCGGCTTCCGTGGCCCATTTATATTCGGGATGATCATGGCCGTTTTAGATTTAATTGCTCGACTTGTTGTTGTTGAGAGAAAAGAAGCTTTGAAATGGGGTATTGACCCTCAGCGGCAACATCAGAAGCCAGAGAGTTCTCCTCCGAACGGATCGGCGGAACCAGCGCTTCCAACTGGCGCCGTCAATGATGGAGAGAAACGGACTGTGGAGCGGGAACTCGGAGAGGGTGCAAGAACGGCTCCGGATGAGAAGGAACAAAAAAGAAAATCCGAAGCAAAAGGCAAACCGTTGTCTTTAATGTCGGTTTTAGGGCGTTTATGCAAGTCTCCTCGTGCTGTAAATACATCTGTGATAATTTTGATTTATGGGTAGGTGTGGTTTTTTTTTATCAACGAGAAGTATGATCTCTTGAACTTGTTTTAGAATTGTATATGCCGCTCAAGAGCCTACTTTACCTTTGCACGTTCAAGCCGTTTGGAATTTCGAGTCTAAAGATACGGGTCTAGTATTTTTGGCTGGAGTGATTCCTACCTTATTTTGTACGTTTTCGAGCTTTCTCTTCCTTGTTCGATAATTTAGTACTTTGCGCTTTGCAGCAACTCCCATCACTGGGTACATCTCGGATCGTTTCGGGACTGCGTGGATCACAATCATCTGCCTTTTATTTTCGTTGCCATGGTGGGTGGTCCTGGTTGTCGAGTTGAACGTAGCGCTCTTTGTTGCTTCATTTGCCATCGAAAGTGCGGCAACTTTCATTCATCAATGCCCGCGTCCCACTGATGGAGGACATGTAGATTTTTTCACCTCGGGGGTAATCTCCCCTTTAATGGCTGAATTAGCAGCTGTTGCGAGGGAAGAGGAAGGTATTGGATGTAAGTAGACGGACGGATAAATTCCTCGTCTAGAGTAGAGTTTGATAAAATTGATTGGACAGATGCACATGTTTATGCAGCCTTCAACTTGGCCTATGGAATTGGCTCTGCAAGTGAGTCACCCTTTCTCCGAAAAATAAGCACTGATCAAATGCTCACTCCTTTCTAGTCGGGCCAATCATTGGAGGACAGGTAAGTACGCGTGTAGATCCCGAAATATGTGTTGCGACCGTAACACCGAATGATCAAATTCTTGCATGCTGATTTTGTCTGTATCATAGATTTTTGATCATGTACGACGGGGATGGATGGTTATCTGTCTGTTGTCGGTCGGTCTGGTGGCGCTGGGAATGGTCATGTCTTTTATTTACACCGGAGATGAACCTATAGCAAAGCAGTTGGTGCGCGCTTTGAGAGGACGGCGGAGATAGGTAGACAAAAAAATTTGTAGTTACAGTACCCCTGCTCATGAAAAGACCCCACCCGACTCCGTCATTTCCGAGTTGCATGTCAGGCACATCAATAGTTTAGAAGCCGAAGGAGTTACCAACGGTTTGTCAGCTCGTCAAGTTGTCAAGTGTTTCCCTTTCCCCTTGTATTCAGCTTTGCCTTTCTTTTTCTTCCTTCTCTTCGCTTTGCATTTCCCCATCCTTTTTATTTCTTTATTCTGGCTACTTCTCACAGCTGAAGCCTTCGCAAGGCTCTAGACGAGTTGAGTGTCGTCTTGCGAGGAACAATTGTAGAAAAAAAGTGCTAACTACACTAGCAGCAATGAGTACAAATCCATACCCGTCGCCAGTCTCTTCCCCATCTCCCAATTTCGACCCTTCTATTCTACGTTCCGATGTACAGTCTCCGGCTCCTAACACGAGCGTCGTTCCTCTCGTTCCATCCGAAGCCGACAGATCCGAGCTACCAACAGCCAGTTCAAGACAGGACGCAGCCCTGCAGCGAATCCGTCAACTGAGGCGCAGTCTCGTGGAAGTTAATCAGGACGCTGCGAATTCATTCTCACCTGGTCATGAAGCCATCCTTTTAACTGGCCATTCGGAAGATCGGCTAGAACAAGCTGCTTGGAACAGACTGAACGCGATTCTTCCTGCCTCCACCATGGAACGTCTCAGGCGGTTCGAAAACACCACACGCCGTGAATCGGACCGTGTTCACCAGTTATTGCGTATAACCGCTGCTCTTGATACGACTTCGACCTATTCCAATGTTTCCCCTTCTTCACCTCATCCCACGTCTTCTTCCCAGTCCCCCTCACTACTCACCTCACCTCTCAGCCCACCGAGGCAACGGCTCCTTCCACCTCGCACCCTGCAAGATCCTTCACTCTTACGCTCTAGAGAAATGTCCGATGATCCCCATACTCTACTCGGGCGACGAGTGGCTGCACGCGAGGCTTCAGGATCATCAAACGCTTCAGATCATCACATAACCGAGCAGGATTTCGAATACATTCGAAACCTGGCTCGACAGAGGCGTTCGGAACCGGCGTTCCAGCGAAGAATAGAGTCGTCTTTAGACGCCATGAGACGGGAAGCACTCGAGGCTCATTCTCGGAGCTTGGATAACGCAGTACATCCCGTCAGTGCTGGCGCTCCCATCCGTGGACATATGCGGAGGGCGTTGAGGACGTCCCGTATAGATTCTCGACAGCCTTCTTCCAGCAATACTTCAGCAGTGCAGTCTCCTCGAGAAAGACTTTCGATTCTGTCCAACTTTTCTTCTGTCCAAAACTTGCCTACACCTTCATCCACGACTTCTTCACAACGTATCATTCTATTCGAAGAACCTACAAGTTATACTTCTCTAGAAGAAAGCAGAATGGCTTCTGTGGTTACCAGTGAAGTTCAAGGGAGGAGCTACGTCACCACACGTAGGCTGAATGCTGAGGGTGATGAATATGTGCATACCATCGACGGCCCTTTGGGGGAGGAGATCACATTCACTTCGCCTTTCACGTCAAGTCCAGTGCAGATGCACCCGCCCGATACGATCCTTCCTCCTGGGTTATCAGGAGAGAACCCCAGAGACCACCGCAGGGATAATACCGCACAAGCATCGGACTATGTCATCCCTGCGTCAACTTTCTTTGGAAGTATGTATGCGCTCTTTTACGGTCACCATTCCTGACTGACATTTCGACCTTAGCTATATATGACCGGGATGGCAACGAGATTTCACCAGAGGAGCAACCGCTTTTACGTCCATATGAAACGCAAGTGCAGCCACCTTTCAGTGTACAATGGCTGCCTGAGTCCGTGCCAGCGCCGCTTCGTATACCTGATCCCCTCGATACTGTCACCCTCACACCCGTGATACCAAACGCTCCCCACTCACCTCCCCGAGTCCGAATAAATCCTAGAGAACCCGAGCTCGCCGAGGACTCCCGGGAACCGAGTGTCCAGTGGATAGGGTCAAACAAACCTTTGTTCATCGACCCATTACCTATGCCTATAGAGTCTATGATTTCGTCGGAACCCAAGCCGAAAAAACAGAGTCCCCGCGGCAAAATAAAGGTATCGAGATATGCCAATTTTGCAGGGCGTTAGTTGCCGACAATAACAATACAACAATACCATGTATGCTTCTTGCTTCTCTTTCCTCTTTGCATACCTTACATGCTTTCTTGGTTGGATCACGCATCATCGATAACTTATTCATTCTTTCTATCTCCTGTCCATAATTCATTCCTCTAGCATTCATTATTTGCATCATTATCGTAGCGTAGTATCATCATTCTGTCGTCTTATGTATATATGTATTTATTCGTCCTCATCTTCGACCTTCACGACTTACCTATCGTTGTATTTTATTATACTTGCGTACTGTACTAGAGGATCTGCGGTATTCGTTGAATATGCCAATGCTGCTGTATAGTATCAAAGCATACATAATGCATATAGTCGTTTACTGTTAGTGAACTTTGACATCCTCTCTGCGACGACCTTAATTTTCCAGCTCCTTTTATACATGATCATGTATCTACTCTGGAAACACTTTGTTTACCAGTAGCAGCGGCAGAGCGGGAGCTCTGGTGTATACAGTGAATATGCCCAGACTATTCGGTCTCGAGGTGATCGGCATCCCGCAGGCAAATATCTCTCGATTGTAGAGGCGTTTATAATGTTTTTACGAAACACTGGCAACAGACTGTTCTAGAGAATTTTGACGTCCCCGCACCTCGAAGCTTGGAGTCTTTCTATTATAAACCGACAAAGTCTAGATATCGGCCGTTTCTATCTGAGAGCTACCATACGTCTCATCCCGTACTTTTCCGCCTTCGATGAATATCCTGAGCCCATCATGAGCAGGTCTGATCCAGACGTGTTCTCCCGGATCAACAAGCTTAAGCCCTTCCTTTTCAATGTCCGTCAACTCGAGCCCATCCTTTGACGCTCCTCCAACTGCCTCCAGGATTGTCACATATTCTTCATGACCAACCTGATGTGAAAAGCCAGTGAAATACGTCCTTTGCGCCCCTATTTCCCGTGCCGCATTTATTGCTTGCTTCAAGCCAAAGTGTGATGTGTGTGGTTTCAGATTCAGACAATCTAATATGCAAAGTGGCAATGGGCGGTCTGCTTTCGCCTCATTGATGATTGTCCAGGCCTCTTTGGGAATGTCAGAAACGTCAGAAAGGTAGACGATCTCTTGCTGAATGAGAAAGCCGAAACTGAGGTAAGGCTGAATTATCTTTTCATCCTTTTTTGATTTAACCCCAAGAGAGAGGTTGTTCATTTGTGCTGAGGGAATAGGATCGTTTGTTGGGGTTGGAGCGTATGCTGGGCATGGCAGCGTGGTGAAAAGACGGCCATGTTGAACTACATGCATACAGTTCAGCAACCCTGCAAGAGAACCAATATATCTACTTACCCAAAAACGGCGTTATCTGAATTCCTGTATCGCCGATTTCAAAAGGTACTTTGTCGTCTATGAAGTGCCATACAAACTCTGGAACCTATACAACGAAGTCAGCAAAGACGTTGTATACTCCAGGGAACACATACATCTCCACCTCCAGAAGCAAACTCTTTTGAAACCAAATACGGGAAAGATCTTTTAACTTCACGGAACGTAGCCTCAGAAAGATATACATCTATATGTGACTGAATGTGTTTTCCAAGTGTCCAACCTACGTTTCATTGCATATCAGATATGTTAGAGTAGAAACACGAATGACCTCTGACCTCGCAGGTCATCCAGCCCGTTCATTGCTGTCGAATCGTCATTAGCTACGCATAGCACCATTTCGGAAGTATCACCACCAACCATCTGCATGAGCGTGTGTAATTAGAAGGGCGTCAATTTGCCTCAAACCATACTTTGGAAACCATTCAACAGCAGCAGCTTGGAATGTCTTGCCTGCATCAATGACGATTGTACTGCGGCCAAGCCGTTCATAGCCATTCGAAGAAGGTCGATAGAAGTGTGATTAGGCATGGACGGGGAGTTGACGGGTGAGCAAACGGATCAAGAATACTTTAGCTTCAATAACTATCGCTGTTTAGAAGATGTAAAGTGGAGAGTACTTACACTTCCCGTCCATCTTTTGCCTCTGTCCGTATTACCGCAGAAGTATTTCGTCTAATATTCTTCTTTCCCTCCGGCTTGAGTGTCGAAAGGCAAGTCGCGCATGGTGGCTCTCCAGGTGGCTTTGTGAGACAATGAACGTTGGGTAAACAGGAAGATGTTCCAGTGCCTAGGAATATAAACTCCATTATAGTGAGCGCTTTGAGACAATAGTTAGCCTTATAAGTTAGATGCAGGTATAGGTGATGACTAGTGGGTAGAAATCGAGAGGTTCAGTCGATGGAAGAAACGTTGCAAAACACATTTTTCATAATTTGCCGGCCTTTTCGGGTACGTCGCCGTCTCTGTCACTTATACCTTCACTGAGTTCCCCCGAGATTTGAATACTTTCCTTCTCCAGGGCATTCAGGTAATCAGGATCCATACGATTCCAAAAAACTGGTGGTGATGCCAATATAGGTGCGAGGCAAACCGCCAAAACTATGCATTTTGCGAGCGGATGTATGAAGAGACTTTCGAAAAATTTAGTTTCAAATCGCCCCACCGACTGACGACTAGACCCGATCGCGACAGGTCGGACTTGGTACCAGAAGTGGGAAAGTGGATATCCAGCTGTGGCCTATGAACCTGTAACTGCAACGAAGAACAAGCTCTGTATCGTCGTACCCTGTTAGAAACCATATACCGCCTTGCTGCTCCTCTTCTGAGGACCAAAACAAAGCCAGATTCTACTGGAGATAGCTATTTTCAAATACTATAGGCTCTGTGCTATACGGTCCCCGATCGTGCTTTAAAAACTTTATGGCACTTTTTCTTCCTCTATCCGCCGACCGCCCATTTCATTCCTTGTTTTCCCACTCTCGTCGCTCTTTGAGAACTTTTGCCGGTCTTTTCCGCCTTCCGTCCTCTGGTGGGGAAGCTCTGTCTGTTGCTGCACACTTGCAGACAAAAATGGCTCCTACCGCGGATATTCATGGCACGTAAGTCGTACATCCTCCGTCCTGTCTGAAGGGAATGCATATCTTTTCTTCTGAAGGGTTGGTCCGATGTTTCTGGGGATGGTAATCGGCCTTGCGCTATGGGGCGTTTCTTGCATCCAGACATGGTACTATTACGACAGTTACAAGACGGATACTCGGTATATGAAGGCTCTGGTGCGCGGTGCATCCAATGCACGCTTCGTGATTCTCTAACCGACCGCGTCTTCGACGTTCATTAGGTCTTTTTTGTTTTTACAACAGATACTTTGCATCAGGGAATTATCTGCCGTATTGGTGAGTCGCTACTCTACCTATTGGAAAACGAGCTTTAATATTCCGTCTGGATTGAAAGTCTACAAATACACAATCAGCTTTTTTGGAGACGTTGCTCATGTGGAATCGGTGGACTCGGGAATCTACACCGAAGTGCTCTTCAATGCGTTGACTGGGATGATGGTGCAATGCTTCTTCACGTATCGAATCTGGCAGTGTGCGTTATTAATTTCTGTAGACAAAGTTACCAGTTAACCATGTCTTCAGTTAGAAAGCAGACTTTACTGACGGCAATTATTGTAAATGCTCGTTTAGCTTCAATGTTCTAAATTTCTACTGACATTTTTAACGATAGTCCCTTCTCATTGTTGGCGAGCTCGCGGTATCCATTGGTGAGTCGTATAAATAAAGCATCCTTCCATTTGTTCATATCGCTATCCAGCGTACTCCACGCAGGGTCTTATTCAGGGCCTCGATGACTTTACCAAACTCAGAAACCTTAAAGGTCTTTCCATGTCCATCAACGTACTAGCCGCGATAGGAGATTTAATGATTTCCGGCGCAATCTGCACGATGCTTAATTCGTCGAAGACTGGGCATGCATGGAGCAATCATGTCCTCAATCGTCTGGTAGATATTTGTTTTCTGTATCGATTATCACCTCTGAAGAGCACCCAGATGTTGTTCTCTATCAACACTGGAATGGTCACATCGCTCTGTGCATGTTGTTCGCTACTTTTTGTACGTTCCCTAGATTTTGTCTTATCCATCTAACGACGGACAAACAGATCCTTGTGCTCGATGAGCGGCGTCTCGTTTACATTTGTTTCTACTTTATAAGTCAGTCCTTGAATTATCTTCACTTCACCCTCCTGACCCACGAAATTTCAGTCGGGCGGCTCTATTCCAATTCTCTTCTTGCCACTCTGAACGCTCGACAACGTATCCGAGGTGATTCGCCTGACAATGACGATAACGACCCTTTCTCTTTGCCCATAACATTCACTCACTCTTTGACTCAACGTTCTCGCCCTTCCATTTTTTCAAACCCTTGTGGATCAAAGGATATCATTCCAGCAAAAATCACTTCACCTCCTCTCCAATCTAGTCCTTACCGATGTGCCCATATCTCCCCCTGTTGTGGTTGTCTCTCTTCTCTCTGTAAACATCCTTTGCAGTCACAGGGTGACGACACCTACCCTTGTGCTCGTCCCTGCGCACATCCCCACCACTCGCGTTCAATCTTTCATACCTGTCCCCGAGTCTTTGGTGCTTACACTGAGCGGCCATCCCATGAAGCCGTCCACCAACATTCTTACGGTCATGGCGCGTATCCTGATCGAGGTCGAGGAAGTAGCGCCCATACGCATAGCTGCACTCGTTTGTCCACTCCTTGCCTTTATTCGCATGCCATGGACTCCAATGTCTCACAAAGTGGAATGGGGCGATGCCTTGGGATGCCTAGAAGCCAGGTATAATCTTAAAGTTGTATACCTCTCTTCCAAAGTTTTAACAAGATGTTTGTTGCAGAATGATCCTCGTGCTCCGGTCCTAACTCCAGTGTCCATCCAGCTCAGTGGTGATCAGTTGCCCGAGTCAATGTATGATAAGGATACTAATCATTCCGACTTATTAAGTCCCAGTCGCGCTGGACAAACACGAGATTCAAGTAGGCAGAACCGTCATTCCTCGCGTTCAAGTTGGAGATCTTCGAGATCTATTTTGTCTCCGTTAACGGTTTGGAGAGCATGGTCGAATGCAAGCGACAGATCTCAAGGGTCGACCTGTGGAAATGCGGACGCAGTCCAGGAGAGAGGCATCCGGCTGGCAGAATTAAATTTGAATGCAGAGAGAGACAAAAAGGCTCCTAGTGGTCAACAAGACAGCGATGAAGGGCAGGGAGCTGAAGACGATGATCAAGACATTACGGATATCACGGATTCATATATATCAACGCCTTCAACGCCATCTCGTTATTCCCTCCCTCCCTTGCAAACATCTTTCGGCGTGATTACCTCGCAATCAGGTGAAATCACATCGCCTGAGACCAGTGCAAACTCTGACGACAAACTGCCAAACTTTGGTCGAGAGTATCAATTCACTGACCGGAGACAGTCAGTTGCGTCTCATCGTCATATGTCGGAAATCCGATATAGTGCCTGGACACAAACTGACGAGGACTCGCATGACGATAACTTGTGGCATGGGTCAGAAAAATCGCAGACAAGGCAGCGCGTATCGACATTTGGTGACCTCGGTTATTGAAACGAGGACAGGGAGCGTTCCACCATTTAAAAGTAGAGAATTGTATTAAATTGTAACAGCATAAATCGATACTCTCTAATAAGTAGTATAATTTGTACAATATCAATCGAATTCATAGACCAGCTTACTAAATCCCAGGCAGCACGGATTTGCCTGCCGCTCTACTTTCAGTTTTGTCTTTTTCATTCGTTTCTCTATCTATCTTTTTCTCTTCTGCGGCGTACGAAAACCATGAATTATATCCAGGTATTCCGATTTCAGCTTATTTGTGTCTGGCCTGTACTAATTGTGCCCCATAGCTTGAGAAACTAGGTACGTCGTACTCTCCGAGTCAAACTACCGTACCTTATCAAGGTCTATAGGCGAAGGGACGTACGCTACGGTATACAAGGTGCGTTTAGTATCGATCTACGTCGCTCAAGTTGACCGATGTGTGTTTAGGGACGCTCGAGAACTACAAATGAGATAGTTGCGCTTAAAGAAATCCACCTCGATGCCGAAGAAGGAACGCCATCTACAGCCATTCGAGAGATCTCGCTCATGAAGGAACTGAAGCACGTCAACATCGTCCGACTGTACGATGTAATTCACACCGAGACTAAACTTGTCCTCATCTTTGAATACTGCGAACAAGATCTCAAGAAATACATGGATCAACACGGCGAGCGCGGCGCATTGGACCCCAATACTGTTCGCAGCTTCATGTACCAACTTCTCAAAGGCACCGCTTTCTGTCACGAAAACCAAGTTCTTCATCGAGATCTTAAGCCTCAGAATCTGCTCATTAATCGCAAAGGGGAACTGAAGCTCGGAGATTTCGGTTTAGCTAGGGCCTTTGGTGTGCCCGTCAACACCTTCTCCAACGAAGTATGACTTGTCTCGGAAATGCTATTCTTTCGATGACTGAGAGATTGTCAGGTCGTAACGCTCTGGTATAGGGCGCCCGATGTTCTTTTAGGCTCACGTACATACAGCACTTCTATCGACGTCTGGTCGTGCGGCTGTATATTCGCCGAGATGATTTCTGGTGTGCCACTCTTCCGTGGCAGAGATAACCAAGATCAGCTCTTGCATATCATGCGAGTCATTGGCACACCAACGGATGCTCAATTCCAAAAGATCTTCAAAGATTCAGTGCGTCTTGTTATTCATCTCGAGTTATTCGATGCCGATATAAGTCTTCTATAGCCCGAGATTCAAGTCAAACAATTCCCTCGTTATCCGAAGATGGATTTTCGACAAGTCTTACCCAAAGCGTCACCGCAGGGTAACTATCCTTCACTTGTTATCCTTGACACAGGTTAACCCTTTTCCGTCAATAGCCATTGATCTACTCGAGCGTCTTCTCAAATTTGATCCCGCCGAACGAATATCCGCTGCTGAAGCCCTCTCTCATCCGTACTTCACTTCAGCAGTTACTCCCACTCCCTTTGGAATTAACACCGCTCCTGGCTCTATGCCTCCTCCCTCATTCAACTTTCCCCATCCACATGGACATCCTCCACAACAACAACAACAACAACAGCAACAGCAACAGCAACAGTACAGCCGTCATCCCAACTTTATTGCCAACCCTACTAGCGTGCAACAAATGCAAGCTCAACAAGCTGCTCAGACTAATATGGGAGGGTTTGGCACGATGCAGTTCCATGCACCACCGTTTGGCCATAATCCCAACGCTCGATGATAGTTCTTACGTCTAACAGATGTTTTCCACTTTTTGTCTCTGATTTGGCCATTTCTGTAACGTGTTACATGTATATCTATTGCGCGTAAATTCAACATAAACCGATGGATCGGCTTGGTGGCGTGTATTGTTCTGCAGTTTGGACAAGGTGGAGGATTAGTGTACTGATTCGTATAATTTATTAGCACTTTCGGTCGTTTTCTGGCACTGAAACCCACCCAAGCATTTTGAAATTTTCTACTTCTACATGGCTCGCGAGAAAGTCAATAAAGTCTACAATAATTTACAGTACAGAGCGGAAGCACGGGAGTACAAATTATTCAAAAATCAAAACAAATGAAAGCAAGAAAGCATAGCACAAGATAAGAAAGGCGTCACACTCGGGATATCGGTGGGCCAAACATCGACAGCAGAGACGTAAGGTCACCTAGAGAAGGGATGAGTACGGAGAATGTTAAAGCATATAAAACTCACTCTTCCTCAACGGCTTCGAGAAAAATGCGTTCATGCCAGCACTCAAACATAATTGTTTAGTTGATTCTTGGCAATCCGCACTCAAAGCGACGACTAAAATAATATTTCAGTGTCAAACGTAGCAGCGAAAAAAAAAGGATTAACGCACTTGGTAGCATCACTGGGGATTTCTTCTTTGCTTCAAGAACCCTTAATTGTTTTGCAGCTTCGACGCCGTCACAGATAGGCATGTCTAGCAAACTCAAGTCCTCGATTCAGATGAACAGAAGAGATGACTCACGATGATCGAACAATGCGACACTGAAATAACCAGGTTCGTGGGCTTCCCATTCTGCAGGTAAAAGATCAAAACTGAATCTTTCGTTCTGTGAATTGACTTACGAGCTATTGCCTCGTTGCCGTTACTAGTAGCCGTCACATTGAGCTGATAGCGTTCCAGTTGCTTTACGAGTAAATTTTGGGCTATGGGATTATCTGATACAGGAAAATATATAAGTGAAGAAAACGAAGGACAAAAGCTTCTCTCACCTTCGGCAATAAGAACATTGCCATACAGGGTCCGCTGAGCAGCGGCAAGATCATCCATGGCTTTTGTGACATCAGTAGCCGGGCCAGTAGATATTGTATTTGGAAGATTCTTCAATCCAGCAAGAGTCTGGAGTAGCCGTCCTTTACGGGGTGGTTTAGTCATCTTCACAACCCCCGGAGTGCTACTACCAAATATGGATCTTCCTGAGAGACTGGTCGTCGGAGTATAAAGATGAATTATCTTGGTCTCTCTTAGAGGACTCTGTTGTTGCGTGAACTTTGCAAGTTCATCGGCATGCGTTTCGGCTTGATCATCCAGAATGATGAAGTCAAGCGGTAAAGATAGACTTTGCAAATACGCTTGGGCATCCGCCAAGGTATATATAATCGCGACATGGAACCCACTGAACATATTCTTGAACAATGTGAGAGTGACGTTGGAAGAGGAGATAACAAGGACACGGGGTGGTTGTGGCTTCATAAGATCAGACTTGAGGCTCTCAATATCAAACAGGTACTATGGAATTTACAACGTTCAGCCGGAGTCAGATGAACGAAAATACTGCTCACTTTTTGGGATTCCTCCGAGTTGTATATCTTGACCGGAATAGTGAACCAGAACTTTGAACCAGTATTTAATTCGGATTCTACTGCTATAGCACCATTCATAAGTTTCACGAGTTGCCGCGATATTGAGAGTCCCAATCCGGTACCCCCAAAACGTCGAGTCGAAGAATTGTCAGCTTGCTGAAATGGAACAAAAAGCAATTCAACGTCGCTCTGCGAGAGCCCAATCCCTGTATCTCTGTGGAATGTAAGGACAGGAGTCGCAAGTTATTCGACATTCTCACTGAATCATGAACTTCAGAGTCACTTCATCTTGAACAGGTATGGCAGAAGTTTCCACTGAACAAGTGACCTGTACGAAGCCTTGCGCTGTAAATTTGACAGCGTTGCCGATCAAATTCATCAGGACTTCAAAGTGTCAGGAATTATCCCTTGCAGAACGAATGAATTTCGAACCAACCTTGGCGTATCCGAGCATAGTCGGCATGAACCCAAGGAGGAACATTGGGTTCAATGTTGAACGATAGATCCAGTTTCTTCGCTGCCATCGGAAGCAAAAGTTCCATGCAGTCCTGGTAATGTCATTTCAGTGGTTTATACAGAATCAAAGGTTTAGTCATACAGCAATGATGTTCTGCAGCCCAAAATTAGTGGACCCTCAAAACACGAAACAATCTAGAACACACCTCCACCAAAAATCCACTGGGTTCCAACTTGACAGCTACAAGAATTCAACTGTTACGGCCTTAATCCCGACGATTTGGTATGAATTCACCTGAGGCTTCTAATTTACTATAATCCAAGATGGAATCGATGATCTAGGGATGCGTTGAGAAACATTTACTAAGATTATGAATTCGTTACCTTGAGAAGTAGCTCGCACGACTGTTTAGCGGTTTGGACTATGGATCAAGTTATTGGTACGTCTGTCATAGGTACAATTCTTCTTACCTATCTCACTCTGACCTGGATTGAGTTCTGTCCCACTGAGGAGGTCGAGAAGGCCATAGAAAGAGCTAGGAAGTAGACTCAATATCCCGTTCAAATCGACGAGTGTAGCGATGGGGAAAATACCTAAAAGGTGTCCGGAGCTCATGGCTCATACTTGCCAAGAAATTAGATTTTATCTGTTAGGGTGTCAATAACGCCCGCTTTACTGTTTGGAAGCGAATGCACCTTCGTGGCTTTCAACGCGTCTTCCCTTGATTTGCGGGCGGCTTCTAAAGCGTCTCTCTGGGCGGCTATCATTTTCAAGTTTTCTCTGGTACCAGCTTGTACAGAACGGAAGAGTAAAGCATTAGAAATCGATATACTGGCTTGTTGACAGAGCAGAGTCAAAATGGTCATGATGTTCTGTGAAAACGAATATTTTGAAGCGACATAGACTGCACCAAACGTTTGACCACGGTTACTAGAAATGGGGATGCATATTACAGATCTGTGAACGGATTGGGCTGCTTCAGACGAGAACCGGAGATCCGAGGCAGCATCTATGAGGAATGTACTATCTTTCGAGTTCAACGCTAGAAGCAAGCGGTTAGTGCGCTGTATACAATAAAAAGATATTACGGACTATGATCGATAATGGCCTTCTGCAGAGGGTCTGATAAGCTACGAATAGATTTAGGGACTCTGCCAAAAACTCTTATTGAAGGTATTGAAAGACGGTGAACAACAAAAGACATACTCAAAAACTTGGCAAGGTTCCGGCGGGGTCATGCTTGTAGCTATAGAATAATCCCCAGCTTCTCGGGCTATAATAACTACATGAAATTGTTTACGACTCCCAGCTGGACTTTCGAGAAGAAAAAAAAAACGAACCACATGTGTTTTGTGACCCTGACGTCTCTGTAAAATTGTCAGCACGGTTCGTTACTGATGCACTAGGGGAGTACCTGTTGCAATTTCAGTTAAGCGTTGCAAAGCTGGGAAATACTCCGTCAGTTGTGAAAGATTGGTTCAAGAATGTCTATACCGGAAGATAAATTGATGTCACTGGATATATCCTTTGACCACCTCAGAATTGCTGACAAGTGAGAAGCTTGGAGTGTAGTTTCTTGCTCGTCGCCAGTATCTATCTTGGTATTGTCATACAGAGAAAGCTCATGGTTATTTGGCATCATGACGCTTTCGGTTTGGACTGCAACTTCCTTTGCAAACAGACGTCGCTTCATTGGAAATTGAGAACCAATGCTCGAGTTCAGATAGTTCCTTTATGGAGTAAGAAAATGATGAATGGTGTAGTGAGATTGACATACACTATGCCTTGTGCCCCCCATTGTGAATGGCGAGATATTCCTCGTCGTTGAAGTTCACTGCCTAGGCCCTCGACACCACATCTGACAAAGTGAGAGCCTTGCTTGAAGCGAGTCAGCTGGCCGTCACACGTTAGGGTAAGTCCGTACCAAGTAGAGACCCCATCCTTCTTCAAGCAGCCAATCATTATTGACAGCGAGCCTGCCGAAGATCAGTTATATGACATACGTCTAGCACAATCACCCACTTGACGGCAACATCATACAACTTGAATGCAGTGGAATTATCGGTCAACGATGCAAGCTCAGCATCAACAAGAGCAACCCATGTGCTAGTGTTGATAGGACTCGAAAATGACCACCTGAAAAATATATGAGTATAATCACTCATAAAGAAAAATGAAAGCCGTACTTCTTGATGAATTCCATGTTGATGTTGATCTGATCAAGGTAAAGTTTACGAGTCTTCTCAGAAACTTGTCCTTGTCGGAGGCAAGAAATCATGGCAAGACAATGGAAAAACAAAGACCAACGAACGTGACGATGACTGCCCGTGTTTTAGAACAAATCGAAGTAGTCTCAAGTCAACGCACTCACTTGGGATGTTTGTCACGCGTCTCATAGACCCGAAACCCAAGGTCTGCGGCCTCTTGAACAAATCCTAGGCAGTAGAAGCCCACGAGCTGCTCTACTCAGTACATTGTACCTGCTGCAAAATCAATTTGTCCTTACTTTGAAAGCGTTGTACCTGCGGTTGGTGACATGAGCCGTGCTAAGCAGTGATTTGGGTCAAAAAGCACATACCAATTCATGACCAAAGGAAGATTCCCAGAGGTTCTCTCAACTTCTTCCTTATATTCCCTCTCATTGAAATTTTCCGTATCAAAACATGTTTCTGCGGAGGTAGCATATGTGTATCCTCCAAGAGCACGAACGCAGTTTAGTGTGCCTTTCAAGAGCATTAACTGGACGCCAATTAGCTATTACACCTGTGCTCACCTGCAGCCAAGGCAGCAGTTTCGCCAGCAGCCCACAATCTTAAATTGCTGACACACTGACAAACTAGTCAGCGTTCGTGGAATTGACAGCAGTAAACGACCTACTTCTTCGGCGCTTACTATCAATTCACCCACTTTCAAAGAGGCTTTAGTTGGAAGAAGCACAAAAAGCAAAAGGGCATACGATGATCACTAACGAAAAGTTTAGTAGTGATTATGTGCAACATTGCGAAACCAGTATAGATTCTAATTTTCAAATCATAAGACGTGTTCGACTCTTTAGAAAGAGATTACAAACCGATCTCCGGCGCTACTTCCATACTTGTAAGCTTCTTCTAGCCGAGGCAGATTGGATCGCATGTGTACGTTGTCAAAGCCAGCTACCATTGCGCAATATAAGACGTATGCACGACTGGGCCAGGGTTAGATCTCTGTTTTAGTTGAGAGTTGAGGGGAATCAGCCGACCATTTTTCACCACTGCTTCCATGAATTTCAGCTATCCTCAAAGCTAACTTTGCGAGATCTACGGAAAATCGATAAAGTTCTCTCCTCTCAGCTGCACCTGTGGGACGTCATTACCAGAAAATCAAACTAGAATTTGAATTTCATACCACCAAGAGCCCAAAAGAAACCTAACGCCGTTCCTGGAGAGATACCGGATCTGAGGAATGCTTGTCACCCTTGACGGTCACCAACAAGTAATAATAAAACACCGACCGAAGTGCCAGCTGTATGGTCTGGTTCTCTGGTTAGAATCTCACGTTATGCTCAAACTTTTCGGACAACTCACTTTCAAACCTATGATGTCGGCAAATGCAAAGGGAGATGGTGACCAGTAAGCATTGGTACCTATAATGACAGTCCGAGCTCAGATTATATGCTTTGGGCTTTCGGGGGCACTACTCACCAGCATCGTTGAGGAGGCGCACGGCAAGCTCCGTCTTTGAGTCGGTAGCTTGTGGGATAGAAAGAATCTCGTCGAACCCTACGGCGAGGATCTCGTTTTTGACTTGTTCAAACATTTGCGAAGCTTGCCGATTGGTTGGTGCAGGATTAATCTCAATACCCAAGAGCTTCAGAGCAGATAATGTATCTTGCAGGGCTTGATCGAAGTTGCCACCCATCCAATTATTCCGGGATTGTAGCCGTAGCAACGTCGCCGTCTCTTCTGGGGAAGAGGTATGTACCACACACTCATGGATATACTGATTTGAAGCCTCGAAGTTGCCTTCCCAAGTAGCCAGGCTAAAACAAATCAGGGTTAGTATTAATATGATCTATAGACGTATTTACTCACGATGCCAGTTTGCTGAATAGGTCAAAAGTTCTCTTGGGATTATCCGCCCAAGGGTTATCCAACAACAGTGTCTTCGCAGAAAGAAACGAACGAGCGGCGAGCTGGTAGGATGATGTCGGCACACATAGATCTCAGAATACTCAGCACACTTACCTCATGTGCACCGCGAGTCCAGGCTGACTGACCAGCATCAAGGAGGACTTCTAGTAATTCCTCTCGTTTCGCATGTTCCCGAAGCAGAATGAGACATCTGAAGCCAGTCATTTTCAATGGAAGAACTAGGTGTATAAGCTAGAACGAACCGTTTCGCATGTTCTGCTATTCGATAAACATCGACGGGTGTTTCGTGTAACATCATGAGAATGATCTAGAGTAGATGACGTTGGGAAATGAAGTGTGTATAAAATGTAGTTGCCAGCTCACTCTGAACGACATTTTTGCGATTGTTTCGTCTGGGAGGTTGTTCGCTTCAAATTGTACAGCTTGTCGGTAGCGATCATGAGCAAATGAGCACATATCGCGCGCTCTCTGTATCAACCAGCCTTCTATCAAAGCCGTTTGCAGACCACGCATGGAATCACTAGCATTAGTTATCGCAGGATCCCTGGAAGAAGCAGCTTTTCGAAGATTCCACATGGTGTCTTCTTCGTCACTGCCACTGCTGCCACTGGAATCTTCCCAATCCATCATGAGAGCGACTTCGGTAACCTTGAAACTGGAAGCCTATCAGTAGCGTTCCTGATGTGAATTAAAAGTAGTTCTAACGTTTCTCCGAAGAAGACAGCCCAAAGCAGGTATTTTTTCGTCTCCTCCGGTAAGTCTTTAAATTGCGCCACGAGGAAACTGAGGTCTGTTGGGTCCGGTGCACCACGTCCAGTCATGCTACTTTCTATAGTACTGATATTGTATCTGAACAACTTTAAATTCATTGAAATACGTGACATAGGGGTAAGCACGTACTGCCAATGGTTAAGCTCCCAGTTGAATGTTATCTGTTAGGGTAGAGTTATGATCACAAAGAGGAATGTTCGAGAGAAGAAACGGACGTAACGTTGCCGATGAAGGGTGGTGAGGATATTACGGGCATGAAAAGCGTTGCCTGCGGAGACAGCAAAAACAAAACGAGCTAGGGGGATGGAGTCTTCTCTGGAACGATGCAAAGTCTTCGAGACAAGTGAATGTATAGCTGGGTAGGTTAATGGCTCCACATTAATCCATGTGGGACGAGATCTACTGCTGAACATTGACCGGACCCGCTCGACTAATTCACTACATAACATTTATCAGCTCTACATCACAAAAACAAACGCGTAGCTTACGATTTATCTGACCGCAAGGTTATAAATATAAGCTGAGAAATTACCGTTAGTGACCGACCCAGAAGGAAAGAGATTAAACTACCATTCGACTTTTAGAGTTGATTAACGCAGAAACGACATCTAGTGTCCTGTTGAAAAAATGAGCATGAAGAAAAAGTTGAGTTATATCACAACTTACGATTCATCAGCCTCGTGAAGGTCGTCAAGGAATAGCGCGAACATCCGGGTATTAGCGATGATAGTAAATACGTTTTCAACCAATGTCTGAAACCTTGCACGTAATTCTCTAGTGGACAAAGTTTCACGAGGGGTATCCAAATTTATACCAAAGAGTGCGAGAATATCTCGGAGCTCTGGTGTTCCTTGGTATAGGAGGGGTATGTTCTGGATCTGGGGACCCAAGGTATCTCGAAGTATAGTCACGAATCTATGAACATCCATATGGAATACCATGAGCTGTCGGAGGACCGAGGACAGACAACTAAGCTGTTTGAAACGTGAGTAATTAATCAATTACACATTTTGAAGTCTCACAAGAGCAGCAAACGGTGCTGAATCCACCGATTGGAACTTTGCTTGACCCCAGAGTCCATGAGCTATATAGTCAATTAGAAAACTACGCAGGAAAGAAGAAATTCTCTTACATCGCCATTTTGCCTGATTAACCAAAACCATGGAACTCTTTCCGACACTAATGGTACAAGATTAGTTACTTTTAACAAGTCCTGATCAAAATATACCCACCCTGGTGGGCCAACGATCACAATTACTTGGGCACGGGATGAACGAGGTCTAGCGCGGAGAGCTGCTCTCCGAAGGCCATCGCTTGTCTGAATGGAAGGGCTGATACTTAAAGTCATCGAACTATGGTCCTGAGTGGGCGAATATCTCGTTGTAGCTGATTTGTTATTGGGATGATAGTCATTACCAGCGCCTGCCGAGCCTGAGCCACTTTGCGAAGACACCGATTCAGCGGCATCCTCTCCAGTTCCGGTCCCAGTACCCCCAGTCCCCGTGTCTTGACTACCTGCAGATGAAGACATAAAGTGCCCATCAGACGTAGACATATGTCTGGAAAAACTAGTATTTGTATGTCGAACTAACGCATCATGAACTAACGGTATACTGAGAAACCAAGCACATTACTCACTGACGTTGCGAATAGCCTCCAATTCCTTGTCGCGTCCAAACTATGAATCGGGCTTGGTGAGTCTACTACCCTAATAACGAACGTGAAACGCTTACTAGAGCGAGTGGTAAAGTAAAATCCTGCAAAAGAAGAAAATGGATATCTCAGAGAATCTGGAGGAACACATCACTGACCATGAATCTATCTTGGGTGGCAATCTCAAAAGCAGGGATAAGCTGAAGTCGAAACATGAGTAATCAACGAAATTTATAATAGGGAACGGCTTACTTCTGCAGATTCATCAGAGGATGCAGATACTGTAGCAAGCAGGCGTCTCTGACACTCTAGCAAATCTGCCTTCAAGCCATATGCGCTTTGATAACGAGCATCCGGATGTTTGGATAACAGCTTTACTCATATCAAAAAATGACGCCACCCAGAAATCAATTTAAACAACATACTTTGTCAACGATATTTGCTAGAACCTCAGGTACATCCCGTCTGACATCGTGTACTGGCATAGGCCGTTTTTGAACAATAGAATGCAGCAACTCCAGCGCTCCACCTTCGAACGGCATCTGGCCTCTACCGACCAACAGAGTCCAGAATAGTATTCCAAGTGAATAAAGGTCCGTCCTATGGTCTTGAGTCATCGTTTCAATACTACCGGTTTGTTCCGGAGCAAGATAACACAGCGCTTCTTTGACCTTCAACTTTTCTGCCTCTTCAAACGCTCGGAGCACCAAAGACGATGGACTTCCATAGTTCTCAAGTGAGACTGCACGATTCCCAAAATGGGCGAACCTAACGACTCCTGAATGCGCATTTAGATGGAAGGCGTTTGCTCGAACTGCACACATGACGACATGATGAACGTCAGCATTTGAGGATGCCAGCAAAAGCTTGACGAACCTTCTCGATGAACAATTCCGGTTCTATAACAAGAACGTGAGCAAATTGAGAGATAGAGGAGCACTCTAAACATACTTGTGAATCATTTCAAGTGACAATGTAGCTTGAATAGCAAATCTTCAAATATTGTGAAATAGTGAATTACGGGCATTTAGCAGGATTGCGCACTCGAGGAAAGTAGCCAAGTCCATGATATCAAATTCCAGGTCCTCCGCAATATCCTCGTCCGTGTCCATCATGTACGCGTCGTGAGAATGTGCAGGTCGTGTACGGGTGCCGTCTGCCAACAACAGGTCGTTTATTTTGGAAGGCGGAAGATAGCGACCAAGTACATTCTGTCCAGGATGATAAAGTAGTAAGACGATCATGTCCCCATGGTCCCGAGGTATTGTCAACAGTTCAATCATTCTAAGTGCTGGGCTGTATCCCGAAGTCGAGCTTCCCATCTGGCCAAGACTTTTCCATTGTAAGATTGAAGGCTCTAATTCAACATTTTGTTGCGTACGCACATATGCGCTTCCCTTTCCAAACACATGGACCCATTTGAATGCACAGGAGCAATCTTTGCCAACACGCTTGAACCATCCTTCAGACTGCTTCCTTCTGCAAGACGAGTCATACTTCCGGTGTCCTTCCATAGTACCGCCTGGGGGATATAAGAACGCGACCGAGCGGAGGATGTTGTACGTACTTTTTCGAATGTGTAACCGGGGACGGATAAAACTCCATCTCCCTCGCGGTAAAAAAGCGTCGGTAACGTAGGTTGACCATATAGTTTTCGTTTCATGAGTCTTCTGGAATGTCCAAGTGGCCCGAGGGCCTTTCCTACGTTGGCCTAGATTGGGTTGAGGAAAGAAGTGGTTGACGGGGATAATTAGCTAAGACGACGAAAATAGGCGCTTATTTGAGTAATTTTATTATCAACCAAGTCATCCTGCTTCGTCCCGTTTAAAGACATAGCGAGTCCGTAGTGAGATATGTCAGGAATTTGCTACATTTTCTAACCAACCCTCCCATTCCCTGATTACTCTTTTCAGGTCAACTATGCCTCCATCCAACTCTACACCTCTGCTAGTGGGAACATTGTCCACGTTATGATCTACTCCGTCCTCTGCAGACTCGGGGTCTAGAACAACATCATATACCCCTTTTAAGCCAAATACTCCTTCTCCAACTGCCCTCCTTATAAAAGGTACCCAAACGTGGAAGTAAACTTCGATTATGGCGAGGGCTACCTTTTCCTCCTGCCGATTTTCTTTTTCCTTTTCCTCATTCTGATCTACCCCAGCCTGTTTTAAATCCTCAAGGACCTTTTTCACGTACGCAAATAACGCCTCTCCCCCACGGGCCATTTCAGAATCTATAACGTTGAGAACATCTTGGGAGATTGCCATGGGGGCTAACAGCCTAAGGTTATTCAGTGTCGTAAGGACAGCATTGGTATGAGTCGCGAGAGGTGGATATGAAGTCAGAATGGAAGGTGCGACGTGTGCAGGTGATGCAGAGCTCGTTTTTGTAGGCGGTGAAGCGATCGCTGAAGCTATGATTATCCACTTGGACGGAAGTGCAGAAGGATTGGCGGCCCCTCTAGATGTACTGATAACCGACGTCCTCTTCTGAGTCTTTGATCCCATCTTTGTTTGGAGGGTGTCTATCCAGCTCTGCGTTTGAGTTTGGAGTTCCCGAGTTACAATAGTCAAAATGGCTTCCGAGAACAAACCACCTAGGATACCACGAAAGTCCATGCCTACTCGAGCAAAGGCAGTTGCGCAATATGTTAGTTGCGTGAGGATAGATGGCAAGGAGGAAAGAGGAAAGTTGCAGAGCGTTAAGCTCGGTGAAAGAAGTGGTAGTAAGTGGGAGTGGAAGGCGCGGGATGTGTACGCGGTCAACAAAGCGCGAAGTGAAAACAGAAGTTCGGATGAATTTGCACTTGAATCACTAGACTTGTTGCTCTCCGGATGCTCCAGGAAGATGGAAGAGTACTGCGTTAATATGTCGTAAACCCCTTCTCTCCACAAATCAATGTACTTCTTCATATATCTAGTCAAATCCTCCTTGTCTCTTTCTTCCAAAGTCGAAGAACCGGCCCCGACAAGTCGCATGATGTCTCTTTTACAGCCCTCGAGCGCCGCTGAAAGACACAGCTCACGACCAGAGAGAAAAGCGAGAGCAATCTCTTCCTCTGGATCAACATAGTTTTCCTTCTCTCCAGGCTGCGCAGTCGATTTGAATGCCTCCATCTTCCGTAAGAAATTGACTGCCTTCCAAAGCGCAGGGAGTTTGCGGTTTGGTTCGTACAGTGTGGATAATAGGGAGATGAGCATGTGATTCATGGAATTGTGGACTTCGGAGAGAACAGAAGTCAGGATGAAGGGCGGTGTCTCCTCCGCCGTAGTTGAATAGGATGAAGATATGGATTGCGCATGAGCCGCGAGGGAAAGGGCTTCGGAAAAGTAACCGTTTCGAACACACGTATCAATAAGAAGAGGTATATCCAGCAGATCGCGTATTTTGTCGTGTTGTTCGAGAACGACACGGGCTTTTCTGCGCTCGTTTAGGACAGCATCGGTACGGTCTCGCCATGATGAGGAGCTTTCTTCAAGAGCCGGAAGACTCTCGTTTATTAAAGAGTCGAGAGCAGATGAAAATTCATCCAATGAAGAGGTGAGAGCAGCTGTAGTGTCGTGTAAGGAGATGAATGCAGGGTAAGAAGTGTGAGTCAAAGACGTGAGGCTGGATGTAAGATGATGATGTTGGGTTTGAAGGATAGACGGCTCTGCGATGAGGGTTTCGAGATCAAGGGTAGTAAGATGGTTCAAATAGGCTTGTGAAGCCGGTGTCGTCGCTGACGAGCTGAACAGTTCTGCCAACGTTGTAGTGTCTTGTGTTTCTAGAATATCACTAGAACTGGAAATCGATGTCTCTGCCATGGACTATACCTAGTACCAAACCTAAATATTTGAATCAAGTTATTGAGCTCAAAGTCGCTTACCTAGTACCATTAACCGACTTGACGGAGCAAAGGAACTTTATGTAATTTTATGATCTCGAACAGTTTAGACAGGCAGCATAGCATAAATCTCATGAGGTTGTTACATGTAGTGCTATAACAGGGTGCATGCTATAGTTGATGTATCTACATACATACTTTTGTCACCTCCATCTCGACGTACCACCGGAATGCCAAAACATACAAAGTCACGTTTAGAAAGTCGTAGGGCGACGAGCAACAAAGGTCGAGCGAGTCTTGGTGATACGGTGAGGAAGAGGGAATTTGAGACCAGGGGTGATCAATTGTTTGATGTAAGGACGGCGAATATCGTCAGACTTCTCAATCTCGACAACACGAAGGATCTGAAAAAAAGTATTAAAACATAGCTTCATAGAACAGAGTGTCCCAACGTACGTGGATAGAGCGGAAACGGGCACGGTGCCTAGCAGCCATGTCCTGGTACATGCTCTTGACAGCATCAGCGCGAGTGAGCTCGCGGTACTCCTTGTACATGTTGTGGGTGCCAGACCGCGAGTCGTAACGGAGCCAGATACCAAAGTTCTTGACTTTCAAAGGCTTCTTCTCATGGATCTAGAAGAGAAAATAACACCACAAAAAAGGGTGTTTTTGGTCAGCATTCCCATTCCGCCTGCCTCTTGAGGGCTGCAAGGGATATCTACACACAACATTGACGCCAATGATTTCGCCACTGGCCTTCTTGACCTTGTTCAATTGCCTGAGGTTGAATTAGTATGCAACTGATGGAAGGGCCCTAAGTACACACCTCAAGAAATACCAGAATCGGGACTTTGCGACAACTTCGTTGGGCGCGAAGATACGCATACGGTAGATTTTGGGAGTCGGGTTTGACTCGGTGGGCAAGTGGCGACCGACGACCTGGTATTCTTGAAGGCCCATTCTAGAGAAGCGAAAATATCAGCCTCTATCTCAGCGTCATCCAATCCCCGAAAGTCAATCCAGCTTGTTTTCAAAGGAAATTTTCCCGAAAAAAGCAACGATTCAAGTAGAACGACATTCTCGAGGGATATCTTTGAGAAATGAAGATGGCGGGCACGAACCTTGCTGGATTTGAAGTGTTGGGGGTTGGGAAATCGAGGACTAACAACAGTAAAAGTTTTGTGGATTTGATGGCACGTGATCATGAGTACCACTTTCCAAATCGAATCACCTATGGGAAGTTGACCACTACCATTCATTCCTCGTAAACCCATGTCCTCTGCTCCTCGTAAACAGGCTCCTCGTCTGGCACGCCCCGCTGCTCGATACTGGAAGGGAAAGGCTCCAAAAGGCGTGAACGTTGAGGAATCTGACTCGGAAGAAGATGAAGCACCAGAGGTACAACAAGAAGGAGATGTTCTTATTGGCGGGGAACAAGATATTGTCGCCGAGGAAGACGAGGACGATCAGGGCGAAATGCCTACACATGCGGAACGCAGCAAGACTACAAAATCCATGAACATTGCGCTGAGAGATGTAAACATATCGAAGGATGGCAAAGTCATTGTTGCTGGACGAGTGGAGTCTGGTCGGACTGCTTTGGAAGAAGACGAAGACGGTGAGCCCATGTATATGATGCATTTTGTAGGTTTAACTTGTTACGGCCTACAGAATCCGAGGAAGAATCCGATGAAGACGACAAAGCAAAAGTTGTGGGGAAAGATGAATCCGAGGAGGAGGTATGTAAACCTCATTGCGATGTTCATTCCATGTCTCAACGGAAACTAGTCCAGCGAATATGAGTCGGATTCAGAAGAAGAGGAAAAGCCAAAGGTTCAATTCAGACCCGTTTTTGTTCCAAAGTATGTCAAGATTTCTACTTCTTTCTCATGAGTTTAATCCATTGCAGACGAAATCGGGTGACCGTTGCAGAAAGGGATCAAATGGCTCTGGATACGGAGGAAGCTCTAAAGAAAAAGGAACAGGAGCTCGAGGAACGTCGCAAACAAAGTCATGACCTAGTTGCCGAGAGTATTCGTCGAGAACTACTTGAAAGTGAGTCTTTGCGAATCATTTCGTCAAATTTCATCTCAACCCAAATTACAGAGGAGAAAGAAGAAGAAATTCCCGACGTTGACGATACCGATGGCTTGGACCCGGCTGCTGAATTCGAGGCATGGAGGTTACGCGAATTGGCTAGAATCAAGAAAGAGAAGGAAGAGGAAATTCGTAGAGAAGAAGAACGGGCAGAAATTGAGAGGCGGCGTGCATTACCGGAAGAACAAAGGATGAAGGAGGATCTAGAACACGCGCAAAAGTCGAGAGAAGAGAAACCGAAAGGCCAGCAAAAGTTTCTACAAAAGTACTGGCACAAAGGTGCTTTCCACCAGGTCTGTTCCTGCCTTATTCCATGGTCTCTTTCCAAGTTGTTAATTCATGTCCAGGATGCGGACATTCTCAAACGACACGATTATACTGAAGCAACAGAGTCGACGGTCGATGTATCTGTGCTTCCCAAAGTTATGCAAGTCAAGAACTTTGGTAAACGAAGTCAAACAAAGTATACACATTTGGTCGACCAGGACACTACTGTACCATCTGGTGGATTCGGTGGTACGGCTTCAATCAAACAGGGCGGCAAGTCTACAGACGGAGGAGGCTGTTTTGTATGCGGTGGTCCTCATCTCAAGAAAGGTATGTATTCGTAAAAGGCTACTATGTAACTAATGCGTATTTTGCCAGACTGTCCTCAAAATACGGGACCTCTAACCCGTGCGCCTGGTACCGGAGCCAACGGTAGTGCATCATCAGGGTCTCGCCAATGGGGCGGACCACCACGCGATAAAGACTCGTGGAGAGACCGAGAAGACGGAGAGGTTCGAGATCGAAGCAGGAGAGATGACCGCAGAGAGTCGCATAGGGATTCATATCGACCTGGTCGATCACCAGGTCGTTATGATAGACGCGGTTCCCGGCGATCTCGGTCGAGATCATGGTCAAGGTCAAGGTCACCTCCACGGAGAAGAGATGACAGAGAGTATAGAAAGGAACGTAGACGTTCACGAGAGCGCTCAGTAGATGATCACCGGGAGAAAAGGCGAAGAGTCGGGTAATCGCGTGCAAACGTCCCGACGCGTGTTACTGCTACTTTTTGTTCACGTAATTTATTACCGGAATAGCAATGTATAAAAAACTTTGTTCGGGTTCCCATCATACGACTCTTGATAAAAAACCACGTCCAACTCCCAGGAGGTGCTTATGCCTCGAGTCGTCAAAGTAGCTGTCGTAGGCAGCGGTAAGAATCCAACAGTTCTTTCCGACACTGTTTTTTATGCCCGTGTTTGATTTTCAGGCCTTGCTGGTCTTACCGCTGCACATCTATTGTCGGATTCCACAAGTCGGGATGTATCGTTCGATGTCCATCTTTTTGAAAAGGCGCGTTTCTGCACTCAGGTTTGGTCCCAAGTCTCATCATTTTCGCTTTGCGTTTTTCAACATAGACGTCTACTATAGGCATGGACTCTTCGTCAATATCTTTACCGAATCCCGGAAATAAACAGGAATGGAGAGTAGACGTGCCAATGAGGTCTTTCCAAGGAGGCGAGTGGCATTCTGGTCTTCTGTACCCACTAACATCCTCATGCGTATCCGACTAGGCTATTACAAGAAGCTAATGTCTCTGTACCGATACTTGGGTGTCGGTTTCAAGGAGACGGACTTTTCTTATTCCTTTTCGAACGTTTCCACGTCTAGCAAGTCTAGACCAATCACTGCACACATGATATACAATGGAGATTCCGGACGAGGCGGTGTCAGCATGCCTTCTATGATGCACGACGTACATATGAAGGAGGACAACTTTTTGATTCGTGCAATGATCCGACTGTGGACAAGAGTGATGTTCGCATTTTGGGCACTCCAAATCCTTTACTGCTATATCCGACTCTTATTCCTATCTATTCCCTTTGTACGACCTTCTCGGATAGAGTTTATGACTTTTGGAGAATGGGCCAAGCAAACGATACCCAAGGGTATACTGGCCCGGTTGGCGATGCTGGATACTGCCTGGATCAACTTCACGGATCATGTAATGCTACCATTATTTTCTGCTGTCTGTACCGCTCCTCGGGAAAACGTTCTCGAACATCCCATGGAAGAATTTCTAGGTACGTTCCCGACCTCATCTCCACCCCTGTCCATTGACCTGTGATTTGTTATACAGATTATATTTGGCTAACACTAGGTTCCCATCATTATGTCGCAACTAATGGCGTACAACAAGTCGTATCAAAACTCGCAGCCAACATACCACATATCCATCTGTCGTCACCAATCTCAGGAATCCACGTCGACCCGGACGACCCTTTATTGGCATCTATTGAATGTCTATCAGCCTCGGGTCCAGTTATTCATTCCGGCTTTCATCATATCATTCTTGCCACTCAAGCAAACCGAGCCATTCCCCTGCTTCAATCCCTCGCCTCTTCTTTACCTCCCAACATGATTAATAGACGCCGAGCTATCGACCAGCAGATTGCATGTTTACAAGAATTTACTTATGCTCAGACAATTGTCGTAAATCATACAGACGACACTTTAATACCAGACGACGTTCGCGATAAACGGGATCTTAACCTTATTTCGGCTCCTTTGGAGACGGCAAGAACTCGACATGATTCTGACAGTGATAATGAACTTTGCTTACCACCGACTTATACAATGGCTACACATATACTCGAGCCTCCAAAAGGGTTTCCTACTCACCTACCGACATGTTTTCAAACAACGAATCCTATTATTAGTATTCGACAAAGTAGGATACTGAGTGTAGCACAGTTGGAGAGGGCTGTATTGACGTTGGATGCGAAGAGAGCTTTGAAGGGTTTGCAGACTGAAGTTTTGAGACCGTGGCAGTGTGCAGGTCAAGGGAAGAGTAGTCTTGGGAGGTTACAGGGAGCTGGAAGGTTGGAAGATGCAGAGATGGTAGGAGTGTGGATATGTGGGTCGTTTGCACATTCAGGTATTCCTTTGTTGGAAGGTTGTGTTGTGAGTGCGAGAAACGTTGTAGAGCAGGGTATCTGGAGATGCGAAGGATATAAAGGTCGCATATATTGGTAACTGCTTGTCGTCTTGTATATCTTAGAATGCTATAATGGATCGCAAGATGAGTGTATTGAATGGTATATACATTTTGACAAGGTGTTGGGAAAGTAAAAAGAGCATTTTATGTACATTTCGACCAAGAAAGAAAGGCAAGCCATTTACATCTTGACCATGAACAAGTAGCGAACACGAATTTGGGAGACATCGTAAACGATGTACTACAGACGATCATCAGCATACATGACATCACATAATAATAAGCAACCACTGACCTCGTTGTACTGCAAGTAACCTTGATGATCCACATCTTCACCTCCGCCGTCAGGCATATGGCAACCAATCAACTCATCGTTTCCGGTAGCCTTTCCAGCGTCCTTCCATTTAGTTGGTTGAGTCCTTCCTAGACCCTTCGTGGCCCTATTTAAACAAGAAATTACGATTCGTGGTACATAACAGATAGTAGAAAAACAAACCTTTTACCAGCTGCCTTGCAGCTCTCGTCCGCGTTGTATTCCTACATTGCTTTCAGTAACACGGCTGAAAAGGTGATGAACAACACCCACCGCATCGTAACGCTCATAAAACGGCTTGACAGCGACTTCACAGAGGAGCAAAACACCAATACCGCCACTCATTCTATGTGCAAAAGGTCAGAGCAGTTTTCGAAAGAGTATGAAAAAACTCACCCAGGATAACAGTACCCAGCAGACTCACCAGGAGGTCAGGCAGAGTACAATTGCAATGAATAAAGAGCACATACTTTTGACATCATATCCGCAAAGTAGACACCCTTTCCAAACATGTAACCATTGACAGGAGCCTCGGGAGGCGCAATACGCAGACCTTGCTTGAGAATACCTGTAAAATGGTGAGATTCATGCACACTTTCAACAAAGAAGAGACAAACCAGCAAAGTTGGTAGTTCTAGAACCGTGCCAAAGCAACATGCGCTCTCCATCAGGAAGACCGTTGAAGCCAGCTTTCGTGAACGCTTCAGTCTCGGACCCTCTTTCGACACGATAAATCTGCTTGACGTTCGCGTTGATGTGGCTATGGGTATAACCATGGGTATCTCGAGCATAAGCCGCGAGAGTCTTGAACTCTTGTGAATCGTGATCAAGAGGTTCCATTTTGTTGAGTGCAAGCGAGCGGAACTGGTTATCGAGGGGATTCAAGGCGTGTCCATTCTCGTCCTTGGCTATACCGGACGAAGAGATGAGTTCAGAGGCGATTTCCTGTAATACGCGTTAATACGTGTCTAGGGGAAAAGATGCAAGGATACCAACCATATCGCCAAGAGCATCGACGAGCTCGAGCTCCTTCTTCAAATGCTGCTCAGTTGAAATGATGGGGAGTCTGTTACGTCCTGAAACATGAGGGATAATGCTATTACAGCAAATGAGTGTCGTATAATACTGCATAAAGGGGTGGAAACCTTACGAGTAGTATTGGTTACTCAAAGTCTCGCAGGCCCTCTGCAGTGTCCCATGTTCTTTGACAATATCGCTGTTGGGGTCGGCGATCGCTTCGGAGAGGGACTAGAGCAAGTATTGGAATCAGCGGGAGGTCAGAAAGGTACAAGTACGCACTTTGAGAGCCGCGAATCCTTTGAGAATGGTTGCCTTTGACAGTTTTCCTTGAACAGTATCAGCCTGTGTAAGGGGATGATAACCTGAGTACCTACCAAGAGGGAGCTTGTTGGCGTCGTAATTCATAGACGACAGAGTAGCATCGATGTAGCTAAGGTCCCACATTAGCACTGAAACCCCAACAAAACGCAAAGGATGCAAACCTCGTGTTGAAAATGAGACGGGCGAATTCCTGAACAGCAGGATCGAGTTTAGAGTCCGGAATGATGAGATCTTCCTTGTCCTGCTTGGAGCTCTTTGGTTTACTAGAGCTACCTTCGTCCTTGTCGTCTTCGTCTTCGAATGTACGTTCTAAACAAGAATTTAGATACAAATCGATTTCGCACTAGACGGATCAAAAGTACCAAGCCAAGTGTATTTTCCTATAACATCATGAGTGAGAGCGGGCAGGAAAGCCCAAAAAAGACGCACCCTTCTTTGGGACCATTCCAACTCGTTGTTCCCAATTGACGCCAGCTTTGTTTTTGAATTGCTTTTTGAACTCATTAATAGCCGTAGCGGACGCGAAAGGTCCCTAGGGACGGCAAACCATGAGAAATAATAGGAAGACAAGAAAAATCAGGCTCACTTTCTTCTGGGTTTGACCATTTTCACCGACACGACCCCAACGGGTGAAGAGGATACAACTAGAGTCGTTGCCAATAGGATGCAGCAACTGCAACACGTAAAATCTAGACACGTTGGTCAGTTGTTAGCACAAATAATAAAAAGGTAAAACACACTTGTTCTTGTTGTCACCAACATCAGTCTGGTTGAGCATCGCGTCCCAGACCCCCTCAGCATTGGAGTAGACCTGATGAGTATCTAGAAAAGGGGCGATGTCAGAATAGAAACGTGAATGATACCTAGGGAATGCACTCACCAACCAGCCCAGACATGGTATCTACCGGCGCAGCACCACGTTTCAAGACCTAAAATGACGTTGAGACACGAGAAAACGCGTCTGAAAGGTTGGTTGTGGGCGCACCGTGACCATCTTTTTCTTTTCTTCTTTTTTGTCGTCGTCGGCGTCATTGGCATCTGCATCGGCGTCATCAGCAGATTTTGCTTTCTTTGCCTTTTTGCTAGCAGGTTTGGGAGCTGGAGCCTCATCCTCGTCATCAGATGCAGCGCGGGCACGTTTGCCTTTGGACTTTGGTTTGGTTGGAGCTGGAGCGGCAGCAGGTGCAGCAGCAGCCTTTGCAGCATTACGAGCGCTGGTACGAGTAGGAGCAGCAGGAGTAGAATCGTCTGTAGTTTTCTTGCGGGGAGGCATTGTTGGGTAGTAGACGTTCGAGTTCAAGTTGACAGAGATCAATTCGAAAAGGGGCGCCTTTAAAAGTCCCAGGCTCTTGCCGAGTCATTCCGCAAAAGGAAAGTGCGCTTTCCCGACGGTACCGACGCGTCGGGCCGATGAATGGGCGCAATTAGTCGGAAATTAAATGAGTCTGTCCGAGTCATTTGCATGAGACACGTTCAAAGATATCATTACAGGGCTATATTTACACTGTACAGGCGTTCTTGAGTGGCAGTCAGTCATGTGACCGAGGGCAACTTGCGGTCACCGCGTTTTTGGACAAGCGACAGAATGGAACGTCCACTGGCTGGGTCGACGTCCAAAACACCTCTCATCACTCCCTCCGCTTCACCTCCATCAAGTTCTGCTTCAAAACCCAGCTCACCATTCAAACGACCGCGCCTTTCATCCCGTACTCCGTCCGTACAAGATCCTTCGGCATTTAACCATGCACTCGAACAGTCTGAAAAACGCATGCTCGGCGTCTGGTCACAACTTGCCGAGCGCTATTCGCGTCGCATAGACGAAGATGATATCGTCGACCTCGTAACTGGAAAGGTCATCAAAGATCGTGGAGTGCTGAGGAACATGGAGGGCAGGTGGGAAATTGGTAGATTTGCGGATTTGCATCCCGTATCTGAAAGTAGGGCTGGGAGTGCAGAAGAGGACGAGGAAGACCAAGGAGAAAACAACCAAACCGCCGTGGAAGAAGAGAGCGATGATGAATTAGATTCGTTCGCAGACCATAGACGGGCAAAATCGTCGCGGGCAGGACAACGCGCCGAAGACGAGGGTGCAGATGAGCCTGCTATAACACTTAAAACCAACTTGCCAAAGCTTCGACCTTTGGATCCAAATAATTTAGAAGATGCTGCAGATTTACGGGAATTTCTCGAGGCGGAGAGCAGAAGAAAGGAAGAAATGGGAAGTGAAGATGAAGTAGATGATAGTGCCCATGAAGAGGAAACGGAGTATTTCAGTGATGGAGATACAACTGATGCGTCTTCGGTACTTGGGCATGCCACTGCATCAGAGCTGGATGAGGATGCAACCCACGACAAACCGGCCTCTGCTGAAGGTTCTGAGGATGAATTGGCTCATTGGGAGGATGTCAGTCTTAAACCGGCAAGTGCTAAAAGTTCAGCGTCTCTCGAATCTCTTCCTATACAATCGACGACCGAAAATCGTCCTAAAGATAGGCGGTTATCTTCTACGCTGCAGCTACAAACACCGCCCAACTCACATACCCCTGGCCGATCACCAGCTCTTCCTTATACTGGAGAATACATCGACTATGTTGTTCCTACTAGTTCACCTCCCAACTCGCCTTCGCTACCCCCCTCATCACCTCCAGGTGGATATTATCCCACTCCCAGTTCGCCCTCTCCAGTGCAGACACGTCTATCGACTTTTAGTACGTCTACACTCCCTCAATCCCGGTCTTCACCCCAGAAAATCACTACGAAAACACCTGGAGATACACCTCGTGCTACTCGATCTACGGTCCCTCACCTAGACCTTGCCGAGGTGTTAAGAGCATCGAGGAGCTCTCTCTCACCTCGAAAGGCTGCTACTCCTTCCAAGACGGCCGAAAAACTGCGTCAGAGTTCTTCCAGTAGCAGCATTCCTAAAACGAGCAAGCCCGGAAGATCACGTTCCCGTTCACAGACTCGTCAGGATGCACCGCAGAGTGCCAAAAGCAAAGGAAAGCAGAAGGCGACGGAACAAGATCCTGTTGTTCCAGACGACGACACGTCGAAGAGCTCTGTTTCGCCAAAATCGAAGCGCGTATTCGATGGTGTTGAGATTCCTTTGCGTACATCCAATCTCAAGAGAAAGAGAGCAGACTCTTCCTCGGATGCTGAACTTCAGCTTAGAGCTTCGGCTCAGCTAGCTGACTCTGAATCAGGCATTAGTCACAGAGCCAGAACACCTATGCCAGAGAAACGACCAAATGGTCATTCCGGCTCTGGTGAATCTGACCATGATGGTAAATTCATCTCATTGTCAATTTTGGACCATGTTCATCACATTTGTCAGATATTCCCCAAGTATTTCGATCCAAATCCGTACCGCAATCTAGCTTGCGTGAACGTAGATCGAATACCAACCTTCATCTCAAGGATCCCTACTCTGGAGGCGAAAAGAAGTCTACAAAAAACGAGCCAGATTCTTCTTCATCTCGAGAACATCGCTCTGAATCATACTTTGAATCCGCTCCTGACCCTTATTACGCTTCTTTCCCACCTGGTCCGTCCATGTACGACCGTAATCAATCTTATCCTCCCCCTGCCATGCCAATATACGATCCTCGTGCGCAGTACATCATCTCTCAAGCTGTACATCAGCTTTCCACGCTATTTTCCAGCCCATGGTCTACCCATCCTCCTCCTGATGTATACCAATCCCATCATACTTATCCTCCCCATATACCACCTCCTGGCCACGGCCAGCCTACATATACCCCAAGTAGTAGATCCAGAGGTCGCTCTCGATCTGTACTTAGCCCCCCACCAGGATTAGCATCCACACCATCATCATCGGCATACCACACTCCCACTTCACATCGACATTCATATAATCCCGATTTTTCGAGAGGAACTCTACCACCCTCTTCTCCAGATCCTGATTCTTCACCTATACGGCCTTCCCATAGTCATAGTCATGGTCATAGTTCACGGAGGCAAACATCCGATTCTAGCCCTGACGCTGGTCCAACCAGACGTAGTACTACCCGTGATAGCTCACCTCTTGGACCCGGGCATGAGCGTCGCCGAGCGAGTTCTCTAGTAAGCCGTAGTCGATCTAGAGGAAGAAGAGTCTCGTTTAAAGCGGATGTTCTTGAGATTGAGGAAGGTGGAAGGATGGTCAGTGTTGCTGTTGAGAATGGGCATGATATGGATGTTAGTCCGCGTCCATCTCATTCCCGACAGCCAGGGTCATCTAAAACTGTGCAGGAGAAGGAGAAGGAAAAGACGTCTAGGTCTGAGCGTTCAACTGGGGACGCTGGTCCGAGTCGATCTGGCACTAGTAAAGAAAAGCAAAAACCGACTACGCAACCAACTGTTCTCGATGTTCTCGATATAACCGATTCGGAAGATGACGAGCCGACGTCAGTGTCATCGTCTGCTCAGCGTACGAGAAGAGGGTTAACACCGGGACCCAGCGGTTCTGGTCCTGGTCCCGGTCCCGGGCGGAATGACAAGGGAAAATCTTCGACACCAACAACTGCGACTGGAGCAAAACCAAGGCCACAACCCAAACCCAAACCCAAAACTCAATCACGAGTACAGGCAAACTCGGAAGAATTAGAACAGACTCCTGATCAGAGTCCGGAACCTAGTAGAGGAAGGACACCTCGTAGAGGTCGGCCTCCTGGGAGTACAAACAAATCCCGAACGCCTAGTCAGGCTCAAAAATCTGGGTCGCAGAAAGGAGCATCGGGGTTAAAGAATGGGAACACGTCCTCGTCAAAGGGACGGTCGCAGAGTCGGAGTTGAGTTGGTAATGTCTAGATACTTGCGTCTTTGTATCGTCTTGTACTTTTTCTTTGTCGAGTGTTTTATTGTACAATAGTCTAACGACTAAGCTCGTCTTGGGTTCACGTGTATCGTATTATTCCTGTGCTCTGTTTTCTGGCAAGTTTCTAAAGAACAATACGGGGTCGGAATACCGAAAGTATTCTCGCAGTAACCACTAGGCACTAGATTGAACAATCTGTGAAGCAGCTTTTTGTTAGCTGGGAAACTGGTGTGATAAGATCGAACTAAACAGGCCTGTACGCACAAAGTCATTGAAGCCCAGATATAGCTCGTAGGATCAACTATTATCGTTATTTATTTACATAGACTACAAGCAAATAAAGTCTGTACAAGATAGCGAGAACGAAAGCAACAGCAACAGCACTTTATCATTTCATTTCAAAAACTACAAAACAAACATCAGATCAGCATTAGCACACCAGAGGAAAATAAATAAAGACAACTCACCTCAACAGCCTGATCCTCCCCAACATCCGAATCCGCTCCCAACTTCCTCGCTTCAACACCCGTAATCAGACCCGAACCCATCTTTTTCGTCACCTCCCAAAACTCTTTATTCCCCGGTGTCGAAAAGAGACACTTATCTTTAAGATCCTGAATAAACCCATTCCAAACATCCACCTCATCCTCCAACAACGCCGCCCTCCTCATCTCCTTCAAACAATCCTTCAACTCTTGTTCTCTCCTACTCGCAAACGGCGCCAATACGATACCCGTAACAACATGTCCTAGATCTTTCATAGCTTTTGCTTTTGCACTAGGGTACGATTCTGGATCTTCTATAATCTTCTTGAAATCGTCTAGGGGACGCGTACGGCCGATGACACGGCCTGGATCGCGCTGGGGATCAATATCTGCATCGATGTCCATAGCGATGTCGTCTTGTTTGGGTTTGGCTGGGCTTTGGATATTGGCTTGGGAGACGGAGTGTGAGCGGGGAGAGAGTGAACGGGCTGGGGTAGGGAGGGGGTTTTTCGATGAGGAGGAAGGTGCTTTTTTCATGGCGAGTTTTCGTGCGGTGTCATCGTCCGACTCGTCCTCTGTTTCGCTGTCACCAGGTTCGACTTTGGGTTTGGGTTCGGGTTTTGATTTCGTAGGAGAAGTAGGTTGTGAAGCTGGGATTTGCGACATGGAAAACGTAGCAGTTGGCTTGCGAGCCAATAACAATGGTTCGTCGTCGTCGTCTGCAGCATGTACGTGTTCCTCATTTCTTGTCCGTTTGGGTTGTTTCACGACTGGGTCATGTCGGTTAGTATGAGTAGAGACAAGGGAAAAAGAAGACCCACCCTCTTTGACATTCATCTTTTTAATCAAATCCTCTACAACCTCCTTTGACTTTTTAACGACCTTTGGCGGGGGCTCAAAATACTTGGTCGTATCTGGATGCGGTGGATCCAGGGGTTCAGTAGCTAGATCATCAACGACAGCACAGTGAAACATGGCTTGTTTGACACGATGCAAACCGGGGTTGTAGGATTCGATTGGGGTGAACCATTCAGTGTGCTTCCTAAACAGAGATTGTTAGGCGGAGTTCAAAAAGATGGCAGCACGCGTACCCAGTTTCGGGATCCTTGTCTGCTTTCATGAGATCCATAGCTTTGACAAATTGATCCATGGCTTCGCATTGTTCTTCGGTAGGGAGGTAAGGGTGTTCAGTTAGCACTTCGCCTTTTTTCGTGACTAGTCTTTCGAGAGAGGCAAAAGTGTACTGGCGGTAGTCATCTGCAAAAGGCATCTATATACTAGTTGAAACTTGGTCAAACGGATTAGAGAACACTCACCTCTGCCCAAAGCAAACAATCGACCTTGTCAAACAAACACGGATTGAGTACACCCATTTTTGCGTCTGAACCGTCTTTGGTGACCCAGCGAGCGATAGCCATGACTTTTTTCTTGGCCATACCTCGAGCGATGGAGCTTAGAGCGACTTGTTGAAGAGGGCTGTCCTTGTCACCCCAGATGTATTGGACTTCGCCCCTGGACAGCTCGCGGCGAAACTGTGGCCGAGTCAGAGATGCAAAGGAAGAGCAAGAGAAGAAGCACCTTTGCTGCGTCAAAGAATCCGATGATATCGATACCCTTTTTCGTCTCGAGACGCAAAAAAGAGTCATCTGCGCATGGAACATAGCCTGTTCCGTACTTGTAACCACGGATGAGGTTCTCCTTTTCGACTTGCACCAGGGTTTCAGAGTCGGAATCCTCCTCCATTTTGACATCACCATCACCATCTTCCTTCTTTATAGACTTTTTGTCGTCGTCGTCGTCGTTTTCCTCCTTGGTGTCAACATACCATCCCGCCTGCTTTTTAAGCTGTGCATAGACTATCAATCGTGAACCATCTTCGCCGATGAGAATCTCTTCTTCGTCCTTGGTTCCCTCTTTCATACGGACGGCAAAGTTTTTCCATGCCTTGTTATTTGCAACTGCCGTGCATTTGGTCGTGGAGATATCGATTTCGATAGCCTGGTCAGGTTTACCCTCGGCATCTCCAATTCTCAAAACAGAACGCATAGGATTGGACGCGGTTTCTTTGATAGAAGGTTTGGAAAGGTAGAGCATGGCATGACCAAGTGTACCCATGTTACCATTATCAACACGATCCAGAAACTCGCGCCAAAACTGTTCATTCTGACGTTTGACATTGCTCTTGTCTGGCTCCTGGTACTCGTACTCTGGATCGTCTGAATCAAAATCGACACCAACGAGAAGAAAAGATATCTCCAATTCGTTGAGTTTTGCAACGGAGGACTCCCAGTCTTCTAGTTCCATGATGTTCTGGCCGTCTGTGACAAGGGTAATTTTCTTTGACCATTTCTTCTTTCCGAGCCACTCTTCTTGAGTTTTGGTAGCAACGATGAGGGCGTCGATGGGGTCACCATAGGTAGCGGAAGGCTCGAGTCGATCGAGTTTGCGGAGAGTGCCGGCGTTGGGTGTGCAGATGGGGATGTATTCAGTGACATTGTCGTAGCCGCCTTGTTTGTCGTTGACAATGTTGTTAGTCTCTATTGGGGGTGTTGGAAAGAGTATTGGAGATGAATGAAAAGACGTACCTTCGGTTCCGAAAATGATGACACCACATTTATCTGTTTTGCGACCGTTGTATATCTACATGATATTAGGAGAGAAGCATAAGGGGTAGAGTGTCCTTGCCATTTCCTGGATCTTGAGCTTGATATACTTGAGTGCCCACTGGAGATTGGTGATTTCCTGGGTGCGACCGTCGGGCAAAGTAAACGTGTGTGGACTGCCCATGGACTTGCAGACGTCCAGGACAAACATGTGGACAGTATACTACACGATAGTCAGAAAAGCAAAGACTGGAGAAAGGACACTTACGCCTGCGCGTTCAGCTGGCATGGTGTACGCGACAGAGAATATGAGTGCACGTGATCACGACGTCTGTGGCACTGCCAGTGTGACATGTTGCGTGACACAGCTGGTGGTTGTACAAACTCTTGATTTTGCAAAGTACGAGTAGACGCGACATCGCGTTTGGGCAACAATGCTCCCCAACTCTGTCCAGCACAGAGCCCCCCAGGGCCATGAAATTCAACAAATGCTCACCGTATGTTCTCCTTTATTCATCCATATTCCCCACCTCACATCCCCCAGCGAGCCAATTTCCTACGCAAGAATCCACACGAGCAAAAGACTCCCGGCGAACTCGAAACACTTACCAAATATCTTGCTGTTCTCAACGGTGTGTCTTGTTTTTGCTCGCTTTTTCGTCGCTGACCCACCACAGCCCGAGGGCAGCAGCCAAATGGCCATGTCAATGGCGTCTCCTCTCCTTCCTTTCCTCAGCCACAGACTCCCGTCTCCTTCAACTCGGACCAGATCACTGTCCTCCGTGCACAGATCCAGGCCTTCAAACTCGTCCAGCGCGGCCTTCCTGTTCCCGACAATCTCCAGGCAGCCATACACATCAACAATACCGCTCTTCCAGACCTCGAAAAGCTCCTGCATACCCCAGACGTCAACTCGAAAATAGTCGACAGTGCAGTCAAGGTCGCAAAGGGCGAGCCTGCTCCAGAAGCCGTCCCAAAGCAGGAAGAGCCCGAGCCCATCGTCACCGTCCTTAATCCTGCAGACATACCAAAGGGTCCGTTTCTAGAGGACGATGTCAATTCTGGAATCTATCCTTACAATGCCTACCGCCATCCCTTTTCACATCTCAAACGCAGTTCAGAGACAGACCCCAAACTCTTTGCTACTCGTCTTCAGCGTCTGCTCATTCCGACCATCATGCCTACAGGCCTTGATGCCCAGGCCATCCTCGCTGAGAGAGACAGGTTCATCGAGGCTCGCATGCAACAACGTATCAGAGAGCTCGAGAATATTGCCTCCACTATCGGTGACGGGGGTCTTGAAACTGGCATAGATGTAGACGACGCAATGAAGGATGAAAAGGAAAACAATTCCCAGAACATTTTCTCTTCCACATCCCATGGCAAACTCAAAGCCCTTATCGAGCTCAAACAACTTCGTCTCGTCGAAAAACAACGTCATATGCGTGCTCTCGTCGCAGAGCGACTCACTCATGGGTCTCTCCTCCCTCTCAACCGCGCCGACTTCCGTCGCATGAGAAAGCCAACCATCCGAGACGCTCGCATGACTGAACAACTCGAGCGTAAACAGAGGCTTGACCGCGAACATCGTGCCAAATCCAAGCACGTCCAACAGCTTAGTACCATCACCAACCACGGCAGAGAAATCGTCAGCGTCAATCGCCAGGCTCATGACAGGGTCCTGCGTCTTGGTCGTGCCGTTCTCAGCTTTCATGCTCACACTGAAAAGGAAGAGCAGAAACGTATCGAGCGTATCTCCAAAGAGCGTCTCAAGGCTCTTAAAGCTGATGATGAAGAGGCTTATATGAAGCTGCTCGATACTGCCAAGGATACTCGTATCACCCATCTGTTGCGTCAGACCGATGCATATCTCGACTCTCTTGCTCAAGCCGTCGTCGCTCAGCAAAACGAAGGTGGTGGCCTTCAACAAGAGCATTTCAACTTTGATGTCGAGGAAGGACCTGCCTCAGAGGCGACATTTGGTGCACAGGTGGTTGTGGAAGAGGGTGAAAAGCCAAAGGTGGATTACTATGCTGTTGCGCACAGGATATCAGAGAAGATTTCCAGACAGCCTTCTATCCTTGTCGGCGGAACGCTGAAAGAGTATCAGCTCAAGGGTTTGCAGTGGATGGTTAGTCTCTACAACAACAAGCTTAATGGTATTCTCGCCGACGAAATGGTATGTTTTTGATCCTACATCTTGTTCTTTTGATTTTAACATTTATCCAGGGTCTCGGAAAAACCATCCAAACCATCTCTCTCGTCTCCTTCCTCATCGAAGTCAAACGCCAACGCGGACCCTACCTCGTCATCGTCCCTCTATCGACCATGACCAACTGGTCCGGTGAATTCGCCAAATGGGCTCCATCTATCAAGATGATCGCCTACAAGGGCAACCCCGCCCAACGTCGTGCTCTCCAAGGCGAACTCCGTGTAGGCAATTTCCAAGTCTTGCTCACCACCTACGAGTACATCATCAAAGACCGTCCTCACCTTTCCAAATTCAAATGGGTCCACATGATCATTGACGAAGGTCATCGTATGAAAAACACCCAATCCAAACTCGCTCAAACTCTAACAACGTATTATCACTCTCGTTTCCGACTCATTCTTACCGGAACACCACTACAGAACAATCTCCCCGAACTATGGGCCTTGCTCAATTTTGTCTTGCCCAAGATTTTCAACTCTGTAAAGAGCTTTGACGAGTGGTTTAATACTCCGTTTGCGAATAGCGGAACGGGTGATAAGATCGAGTTGAACGAAGAAGAGGCGTTGCTTATCATTAAACGTCTGCACAAGGTCCTGAGGCCGTTCTTGTTGAGGAGGTTGAAGAAGGACGTGGAGAGTGAGTTGCCGGACAAGGTGGAAAAGGTGATCAAGGTTAGGATGAGTGCGTTGCAAATGCAGTTGTACAAGCAGATGAAGAAGCACAAGATGATTGCAGATGGTAAGGATGCCAAGGGGTACGTGCATTTTTCTGGTCTTTCTATTGATTAGAGGCTGACGTGTTTCTTGCAGTAAATCTGGAGGAGTCAAAGGTCTCAGTAACGAACTTATGCAACTCCGAAAGATTTGTCAACATCCTTTCCTTTTCGAGAGCGTCGAAGACAAGGTCAATCCCAGTGGAATGATTGATGAACGCATCATTCGTACCTCTGGAAAGATTGAGCTGTTGAATAGGATTCTTCCCAAGTTTTTCGCTACTGGACATCGAGTGAGTACTCCTGTCCATCTTTTCATCTCCTTGTCGTTTAATATATCGTCTAGGTCCTCATCTTTTTCCAAATGACCAAAGTCATGGACATCATGGCCGATTTTTTGAAGTATATGGGTTATAAATTCCTTCGTCTGGACGGTGGTACCAAGACGGAAGAACGCGCCTCTTTTGTCACACTTTTCAATGCTCAGAATTCAGAGTACCAAGTCTTTATTCTTTCAACTCGTGCTGGTGGTTTGGGTCTTAATTTGCAGACTGCTGATACCGTCATCATGTATGTCTTGTCTACCCTCTCTCTCTCTTCCAAGGTCAAACTAATTTCATGATAGCTTCGACTCTGACTGGAACCCTCACGCCGATCTCCAAGCTCAAGACCGTGCTCACCGTATCGGTCAAACCAAAGCCGTATTGATTCTCCGTTTCATCACCGAAAAGAGTGTCGAAGAAGCCATGTATCAAAGGGCGAGGTACAAGCTTGATATCGATGACAAGGTCATTCAAGCTGGACGCTTCGATAACAAGTCTACTGCTGAAGAACAAGAAGAGTTTTTGGTGAGTCCATTATTGCTCAAGTACAGGCTGGATGTGATTTAACTCTCTTTCCCTTTCAGCGCTCCATCCTCGACGCCGACCAAGAAGAAGAAAATGAAGAAGCTGGTGACATGAACGACGACGAACTCAACGCTATCCTCGCCCGATCTGATCAAGAAGCTGAAATCTTTAGACAAATCGATATGCAACGCGAACGAGAGGCTGTAGAAAACTGGCGTCAGGCTGGGAAACGTGGAAAGCCTCTTCCACCTCTTATTCAAGTCGAAGAATTACCTGAATGTTATCAGACGGATGAGCCATTTGAAGTCAAGGACATGGAAGAGGTGCTCGAGGGTAGAGGACAAAGAAAGAGGAATGTAGTTAGCTACAACGATGGATTGAGTGATGATGCTTGGGCGATGGTACGTCAATCTCATACTTTTTTATATCATCTTTTTGACTAATACCCCTCGCAACTTAGGCTCTGGAAGACGGCGAAGATATTGAAGAGATTGCCGATCGGAAGAGGGAGAGAAAGGAAAGACGGGCAAACAACAAGTTCCTCCGAGATGCAGAAGCATCTAATCGTGGTACTCCGGTGGCTTCCGATACGGATTCTCGTGGAAGGAAGCGCAAGGGCAAAGCTAAAGCCGTGGAGGAGACTCCGATCGGTGGTAAGCGGAAGAGAGGGATGAAGTCAATGTCCGTAACGCCGTCTATTGCTGGTGATGAGGAAGATGAGGAGAGGGATCAGGTGTGTATTGATATTACTTTACTCGTGTCTCTTGGACTGACGCCGCTTCAGAAACGCCGTAAAACCAAAAACTCGTCGGATACAGCACCGGCCGTCAGGGAAAAGATGAAAAAGGCCTTCAATGAATGTTACAAGGCTGTAGTTGCATGCGAGGCTGAGGATGGTCGTAAACGGTGTGAACTGTTTAGAGAGTTGCCTGATAAGAGAGTAGGTCGCTTTCTATAGATCGCGTCTTGGTTTCTCTAACTTTTTTTGTACAGGATTACCCCGATTATTACCAACTCATCACTCAACCCATCTCTTTGTCCCAACTGCGAAAGCGTGCGTCAGGCACTTATTACAAGGATGTCAACCAATACAAGGCCGACTGGCAACTCATGTTCCGCAATGCCAGGACTTACAATCAAGAGGGCTCATGGGTGTATAATGATGCTGAAGAGATGGAAAGGGTCTTCAATGCCACATACGACCGCGTCATCAATGGGTCTGGACTACCTGGTGCACCCGCTGCGTCTGGGAGTCTTCCATATGAAGATGCACTAACACCCATGGACGAGGATGAACGGCCACCTCCTCCGATCAAGAGAGGTTCTGGAAGAAAGCAAGTTTTGAGTGATGAAGAATATCTTACTCCCAGCGACGATGAATGATCGGCTGGTTGATTGGTGGAAACTTCGACTTTTCTGTTTTTCTTATACGTCTCCCGTGTCGATATTCTATAATTCTGTATGTTAGTTAGGCTACTACATATGTTGTATTTAGAGTGATTTTTTGCTATAACAATTGCTATCAACGGAACCTGAATTACTCTGCAGTTGCCACTGTCCTCGCGGACCCTGCACTGCGCTCAAAATCGATATCGAGATTAATGTACGTTTTTGCGTCGGAATTGCTCACAATTGATCTCGATATGATCTTGAACTAGCTCCAGATCTCCGAGTATGTACATTATCTGCGGCACGACGCAAAATGAATTCCACCTCTCAAACTGCAAAGCTTCGTTTTCATTACAGCCCGTATCACAACCCGTTGGTAAAAGGGTCGGGTCGAACCAGGTTCTCCGATGCGAATAATCAATAATGTCTAGGCCCTCTGTCAACGTCAGATCCAGTCAGATTCTCACTCGAAACTTCTTTTATACTAGTATCGCTGTTGCGGTCGTGTGCTCTTTCTTCGTCTTCTGTCTTCTGGTACTCTACCCCTCTACTCGCTCGCTCCGAGTCCTCAGAATCCGATTGGCAGGTTTTCCCTGTCATGATCAATAACCGTAACTCGTCTCGTCTCATCTTCCCAGTCTAAAACCTGGGGCTTTGAAACTCCGAGTTTGCCTGTCCTTCATATCGCTCATACTAATGCACAAGCAATGCATAAATTTAGGAGAGACCCTTTTTCGTGTGCGTGCGTCGACGCAACTAGCATTCTACCTATCCCCGTACTAGCCACTCTTGGTAATTGGACATGTCAATCGAAACAGGGTTCCCCGGTAGATCATCAAGATTTGAACCCTTGCAAGTTACCGCGCTGCAAAGAATGTCTTGTCTTGTTCTAGTCCTCAAAGTTGCCTCAAAGCAGGGCACAACGGTGTTTTAGTATGTATATGCATCGGCGATCTCCTATAGTAGACTACTTGTATTCGCCCGACTAGCCCTTCCATTCGCAATGCCTTGCTTTGTCCTGCCTCAAACAACGTTCCTGACAAGCTTTTGCCACCGACCAAACGACTGGATTCTGTGATATGAAGGGGTTATAAAAACCATGTCTCTGTGTTGTTCCTAGTGCATTCCTCGGCGGCTCTAATCTGCCGCCAAGATCTTGGACCTGCCGTTGACAGACATATCACATATATAGATACTGTCACCCCGCGAGCTGTCCTCGTTGCTTCATGAAGACAAGGTCAGATGCGCGGGACGTTCCTGCTTCATACATTCATCAAGCTTATTTAAATGAGATCGTTTCGAGTTAGACTCTGACCGCCTTATCGGTGAGTCTTCCATTCCTCTACGCAATACCGGAGGCTTTTGTAGTATCACTCGCAAATTGCTAAAGCGATGAAAGATAGCATTGAAGATACAGTGTATATTTCATTTTATGATGTAAATATTGTATATATATCGAGATGACGATGTTATAACGGATACTGATAACAAAAAAGTACAATCTGGTACACCCTAAAGTAAAAGAAAGCGAGCTTGAAAACGAAAACATCAACACTAGGCAAGATCAAACTGCAACTACACGCAGTAAAGGAGGTCTATAGGGACCCAGCGCGGAATCGCCGCATCGGGATAGACCGAGCTACTCTGCGCAAGCTGACAGCCCAACGATTGTTCCTCTGTCGAGTTCCAGTCTCCAGCACCAAACGAAAAACGGGTGGGAAAAGAGACGTATACAACACAAAGAAAGCAGAAAGAGAGCCGTAGAAATCCTTTAAAATTCGATACATCAAGACGTATAAAACCAGAAGAGTACGTCAGCAGTGAGGGAGCGTAAACCGAAACGGAATGACACCCTAGCAATAAGCTAAAAACGACCGACTACAAAGCTCCAATACGTCCGCAGTCATCTAATCAAGGCGTGCAGGGAGGTTGGTCGATTGCAAGGGGACGTGCTAGGACTGCACTGTTGTACAAAGAGTCGACGAGTCTAAGCGCAGCGCTGAATCAATTCAGTATGGGTTTCCCGCTCCTGGTAAAGAGCATTAGCATTTTTGCTGTTGTAGCTTTTTGGTTGCGAGCGTCTCCAAGATACCTTGAATGCCTTGAGGTTCTATTACTACTTTTGTTCCGTCGCAACGTGCTTTACTGGTGAATTCTTTACAAAGGCTGTTGATATCACATTCCTGTATTCATGATTAGTTAATGTGTCGATTGTTAGTAGCAAAGAAGACAAACCTTGAACGAAGGATCTCTTGTTATGCTTCGCCAAGCACTCAACACTTCGACATTGTGTTCGTTAACTTCGGTCGTCGGGAAAGGCGACAATCCTTTCTGACATGCAACAGACTTCATTAGAGCCATATCTGATTGTTCATGGTCCATCAACGACACCGGGCTCACAGGTGTCGGTGTCACAGACGTGTTCGTCGGTGCAAAGAATGAGGGACCCGAATTCTGTATGCGTTCAGCGCATTCCTTCTTTGTTTTCGGACACTCTGATTCATCATGTCCCATCTCAGAGTCTGACGAGGAACCCTCTCTCGCACTAAAGAGACTAGGATCTGATCCATGTGATGAAGGTGACGAGGATACAGACGTAGCAGGGGATTGTCCGTTGAACTGCGAGTTGTTGAGATTGGAATGATGGACGACGGGACTGACTGATGATGACGAAGGTGATGCGGTTAGAAAACTGCTGAAATCCATATTTGGATGCGGGGGATTGAAGAATCCTCCTCCAAATAGATCGTCCAGCGTTCCTGCGTCTTGTGACATCGGCCAAGGTGCTAGTGAACTGAGATCGAAGCCGAATGAGTTCTGATCATTGTTACTCGTAGACGTAGTAGCGGGTGAGGCCGACGGATTGGGAGATGAACTGGGAAGTGATGCATGATCGAACGCAGAAGCAAGAGAAAAGAATGCGGGATTGTTGGCAATCATAGTGTAATTGGATGGCGTAAAACTATCTTCTGGACCGAAGTTGAAGTCCATCTGCCTCGCACTGTCAGTGGCTGTAGGCTGAGAACTCTCGTCCAAAAGATTGAGCACGTTAGGATCGAACGACATCAAGGACGTCATGTTAAGAGGATTCGAGAATTTGTTATCGGGTCCAGTATATGAGAATCGGGGTAGAGATGAGAACATAGACGTCTGGAAAGTAGGGTCCTTGACAACAGACGGAGAGGTAGCACTTGCAGCATTCTTGGGTACGGAAAAGGTAAACGAAGATTGGCCCATTCCTGAAGACTGTGGTTGCTGCTGTTTGAGCGCCATATTCTCCGACTGTAACCTCGTGAGCAGGTCACGTAGATTCTCGTTCTCGGTGTTTGCTTGCTCATTTTTTGCTTCTAGCGCCGCGACCTTGTCCTCAAGCTGTAGAGCCATCAGTTTGGATACCAAGGCTGTGAAAAGTTGATACAACTCACATCCTTCACATGCTTCTCCTTGCGTTCCCGGAAGGCGCGCTGGGCAGCTCGGTTTTGTTCCTTTCGCTTAAGCAGCCTTGATTCATCCTAATAGAAATTGACGATCAGGATCTATGAAGAACAGACAGAATGTAATGTCCGTACCGGAGCAGAACCCGAAGATTTGCGTTTTGCAGTGGTCGCTCCCTTTTTAGAGCCAGAGGCTGACATGAAAAGTTCAGCTCGTTTGGCCCACAGGCATTTAATTAATCATACCAGTATGCTGATTTTTTTGACTGGGGCCCTCTTCTGGATCATCAAAGCTAGCCTTGCGCTTCAGCGCTGATTCCCCGTTGTCTTCTTGCATGTCAGACGGGCTTTGCTTACTCGAATACTCTCCTGATCTCGGCGGACTTGGACTGCTGTCGTCAGAAGCAGGACTCTGATTCGGAAATTGTGAAATACTTTGGGGGTTTATGCTATTTGTGAAACCTCCAAAGCCGGCGCCAGGCTGACTTGTAGCAGGAAATTGTTTCTGAAGCAGGGCCAAAAAGTCATCGTCGGGAAGTTGGGAGAAATTGGTAGCTTGTGAAAGGTCCCAAAGAGGAGTGATGTCAGCGAATGGGTCCATTAGTAGTGGTAAGTGTTTGTGATTTCGGGGACAAAAGGTATGTCAAAGAGACCTATGAAACTCGAAGCAAACACCGTCGAGGCGCTGTGCAGCAAAGATGACGGTGAACAACGGTGACCGTGGAGAAGAAGGACAGTCTTTCCAAAGATTAGCCTTACTCAGCACAGTGGCTCGTTATTTGGTGCTATTGACAACGCGTCTAAATGGACATTAAGGTTAGGGTTAAGAAGGTTTCAGAACCGTGCCGAACGCGTCAGCTATTGCCTTACTACCTTCCGTCCTTATCGTACTGGTATCCATCAAGAAATTTCTCACATCTCTCCGGTCACCGAAAATCATTGGCACTGCCGCCTATTGAATCCACTACTGCACGTTACAGGCGCTCCAACAGAGAAAAGTTATAGAAACAGGAGTAGGCAATATCTTGAGTATAGTAGGATATGTATGTGGTCACAATAACATTAGCATGAATGTTCGAGACGAGAAGAAAGAAAGAGAAACCCAGGTAAAGGAACGGACGATTGGCCAGACAATCACTGCAAAGGATAAAAGGGTTAGCGGATGTGTTCCGAAGGCGAATTCCTTGACGTACATAGTACTCAATTTCCAGCTGATGGAAAATCGAATTAGTATTGACCGCTGAAGAAGTAACATGAAAATCATACTCACGAAAAGAAAGGCTACCTTTCTAGGCCATAGCAAATTCAGTCCTGCGGGATTGAAGACCTCTACATTAAGGTCTTCGAATAACTGTTCGAGACGCTTCATTTCCTGTCCAATCAGAAGAGAATTAGGTCACAACGTGCGCAAAGTGAAAACAATAGGACCGGAAATATATGTGTCAGATGGAAACTAAAGCTTCCAGAATCACGAGTGGAGGCTTCTGCAAATGAATGGTAACGAACCTTTTCATAGTGTGACCTTAGCAAGAGCCTCGATAGCTGTAGGGTGAAAACGGCGAGGACATTGTCGAAAAACGTATGTCGCATGCTATGCGCCGATATTAAGAGCTCGTTTATGGCATTGATGGACTCTAAAAACTGTGTTGGTGTTATCTGTTAAATGTATAGTCAGGGCCGTGAAACGGAGAAACAGAGGCTTTTAAATCCTCCTCAAACGTCGTAAATGAAGTACTCACTCGTCCATCAAGCTCAATAGGATATATTGGGGCAAATTGTATGAGTTCCCCACCGGTATAGTCCCTTTCTACTCGCAGAACTTCCCGAGGATGATGCACCCCGATTTGGCCGACCGGTGGTGTTCCGTAGGCAGTATTAGGGCCCGGGGGCCCAAAGTAATAGGATGATTTAGGTATCAGGGAACGATTCCGCCTGACATTAATTATTAAACATTATCAGAACGAAGCCACCTAAACAGGAAGGAAGAAATAAACATACGCAGAGTCCTGCAGCGTACTAAACCTGTGTGAAGACGCAGTTCCATAAGGGTTCCGATTCTTTTCACTCCGCGATGACGGGGGGTCAACCAAGTCCCAAGGCTGCGGTGAAGACTGTTTGATCTCTATGTGTAAATGAGAACCACGCCGTGGTCTCCCCAAGTCTTCGACCGGTGTTATCACTCGACCATTTGAATCCACAACAGAGTCACCCTCATCCAACACTATAGCTCGAGGTATCTCGTCCGAGTCCAAATCCAAATTGTGTTGTGTCTGGGAACCTTCATTCTTCAAGGGGTGCCAATCCTCGTCTGGCCGCTGGTCTGAGATATCCAACCCTGTCATAGCACCCGTATCTTCTTGCGTGTTTGTCCTCGTCAAAGGAGGACTTGGAGGAAAGTCCTGAACCGACACTCTGACTTCTGGTTTCTTGTTCTCTGAAGCACTGCCTTCCCCCTCTCTACTCGATCCTACTGTGGCTCCTTCTGTTTCCATCTCTGAAGATAATATATGGTTCGGTTTAAAAGATGAAGAGTATGTCTCGCTAGAGGGTAAGGGTGTTTGAGGTGTGGGTGGCGCTGGTTCAGTGGGATGAGAAATGGAATCAAAGTCTTTTGATGGGGTCGACGGAGGAGCAACTCCGTTGATAGTGTTAATTATTCCACGGGTATCAGTGTCGCCAGAGAGCGTCGAGGTATTGAGAGAAAGGGAATTCGAGGTCATACCATGGCCAGAGGTCGGCAGCAATGAGCGGGTTGGGTTGACAATAACCTTACCACGTGGCTTTGGTCAACGAAATTACGAAGCAATCTTTGAGCGCCCTCATGGCGCTGGTCATCACCAGTCCTTCAGTCGACTCACGGTTTTTCACCCTCCGGTTTACAATTCACTGACAGAGTTACTACCTTTAGAAGTACTATGTGAATATGAAAACCAACGGCACTACGGAGATCTGCGCCGTTTTTCCGCACCGCACAACTTAGGTTCTTCTGCCTCCCGAGTCATCTTCCCATGAACTTGGCATATGTTTAATATCTGCCGAGTTTCCGTCACTTATCGCGGTGCAATTTGATAAGCATGAACAATTCGGACGGTTCTACGCTCGAAGAAATCCGATAACAATGCTGAGGCACTGTTGAAGCAATTGAGACTAGGATCAGCCTATATTTAGGGACCTGCGTAACGTACGAGCCAGGACCATACTCCCTGTACATGTCAAGCGGAAGGGGAATCATCCATTCATTAATTGGGCGCCAAGCATCTCGATAGCAAACGTCAGAGACCCACTCTTCCTGTAAAGCACAACGTTGGTGAGCAAAAAGAAGCTCCTTCATATTGTTGTGATGATGACTAGAAAATGAAATGCGGCAGAAGTGCCAAACCTTTCGTTAGGCTACTAGGGTCCGTCTCCTAACGGGAGTCTGAAGGGCCGGCCTGAAGATGTTCTGCACTCTAGGACGGCACCCAAGTATTCAGTCTAGGTCGGATCTTCTGGCTGATCTTTGGGGCGAAACCCATGGCTTTACTCGAGTGCGTAGCATAGAGATGCTTATACTTTCTCGAGTTCCTGACCGAGAAGCAGGGCGAGGCCTTCGAGGCGCAGTCAATAAACATCAAAGACACATCGAGTTAGTGCATTCTTTACGACATTCCCAGGCATTCTTCTTAGTCGCAAAAACCGTAAAAGCTTACTCCAAGGATGGTGTCGCTCATCTTCTTGAAAACAGTTGCATGTGCTCAAATGGCGCCCGAAGTCGAGTGAAAAGTCCTGGTTGATCGTACCAGTATGATACAGTGATTTATGACAGTACTTGATACTATTGTCAGAATCGAGTTTTTGGTCAGCCGTTTACCAGCCACAAAAATCGAGATCAGTCGGTATCTTGCCTTTTTTGCCCGGCACGCCACGTGTCCGACGCGCCAATGTCCACAGCCACCCCGATGCTCAGATTGTTATGAAGCTGTCTTCAACAGACACTTTACTTCCAAGTGGCAGTTATAGTGTCTACACGTCGTAATTTATAATCCCTTACAGACGTCAACGGTCAACCCGAAGTAACCACTTAATCAACTTACGAGTATGACTTCCACTAACTCGAAGTATCCAGAAGCGCAGCTTTGTATCATCCCGTAAACACGTCCCAACTGTTCTTATCCGGATATAGTTCTATTCTTATTAGATTCACAGCAGAAGGCATACTTACATTTTGAGGTTAAACCCCTATTCAATACTTATCGTAGTAAGTACTACATGCCGAGTCCCTCGTAGATTATGCAGTGCGTTACTAAAAAAAGTAGCACAACATTGGTTGATAGCATAAACTCAAGGCTAGTGCGGGGAAACCAGCAGGTGCTATCCGATCCCTGTATCTATCCTTTTTAAACCGTGAGGCTACTGGCATTAGAAAGGTCGACAGGTTAGGTAACCCCAAAGGCAAAATTCCCCATGAAACAAATAAATACAAGGATTCAAATCACCAGGTCAACAATATCTCAATTCAGCATAGCTCGGACAAATGGTCATCGCAATAACTAGAATAGTGTGAATCTGTGGCTGAACCGCGGCTGGAATGCTAATACACCGGGTTTTATCATACTGCATTGAGTGTCTTTACAGGTGCCATATACAGGGGCGAGGTCAGTCACTTGGATGAGAACATGCTCAGCTACGCCCACGAGATCGGTTCTTCTCGAGTTTAAAAAGACCCAGCTGCTTGGTATTCTCCAAAATTCACATACATTCAAATGACAGACGAAGTTAGAAAACAAAGTTCAGAAGGGCACACCTTCTGTTTTTATTTCCAGGCCCAGGTGCGTACACCGCTATATTTTTGTCTACCAACCAAAGCCTATTGAATTCCCCTTACACTTCGGTGATTCGGACATTCGAAAGCACTGAATGGGGATTCTATGGAATTTCCCCAGATTCTATAACAGGATTGTATAGTACTTACCAGTATCTCGGTAGATGATAGCGATGATATCAAACAGATCCCTAGGGCCCGTATCGAGATGCCCAGATATCATCAGTGCGGTTCCGCATCCGCCCGGAAATTCGAATCCGGGAAGGCAGGGCTTTGACTGGTCCGTAAGGTTTGAGAAATAGAATGCATGTATGTATACACATATTTAAGGTGTTGAGATGAATCTGATGAGGATACAAATCAGACTAGTGATGACTGATGTGGGCCTCTGGTGATCAGATCCACCTGAAAATACCGGCATGATAATCGACCGAAAGCTGTCAAAGATTGCACCGGACCCAGAGTAAGCGCTGCGGCGTCGGATTGAGGGCACTAGGCATGTACTACTCAACAGTAGTTGCACTTTGTGCAGAGTTGGTCAAAGACAGCTTGATTTACCGCAGTATCCCCATTTGAGGAACCTTGTCGGAATAACCAGTGCCCAGAGATAGCATTTCAGAACGAGAACAGAGCCTCGCCGTATCCGGACATCCGTGTGAGAGAGTGATCATTGTCCCAGTGCGAACCTGGAGCTTTGGAGTTCTGGTCAAATTCGACGGTATCAATATAGCGTGTGGCTGAGTACTCTGATCTTCTTTCCCCTCAAGGACCATCTATTACCGCCACCGTTCCTGGGAATACCAAAAGTAGACCATCCTTCCGTCGAGTGATCACCTCGGCATGTGCAATGTCTGAGGTGACCAGGACCGGGCAAATACGGTGAAGGAAGTTTGCGAAGTGTGGCTTTAGAATCGATGAACTAGCTATTTCTCGACACATCACCTGTCAGTGCCAGTTACTGCTATTCGGGGTCGAGTGACGTCCTGCCCAACGCAAAGCTTGATGCTGTAGGTGACGCAAGTATGAAGTGCTTATGTCTACATGTTCTAGATTTAACGAGATAGGTGTCGGACTCAACTTACTCCATTCAATGAAACCCAAAATTGCAAAGTCGAGTCAGCAACAACATAAGAATACCGTGTCACGCAGCCACAGCATGAATTTAGTAAAGAAGCCCAACAGCCGCCAGCGTCATCACAAACAGTTACATCAATGAAAAGGAGTTGTTCCTTCTCCGTTCGCATGAGCCGGTGCGGGGAGAAAGCTTGTGAAACGGCGAGGACCTAGACGCATCTTTTAGTATCACTCTGGTATCTCCCGAATCCCACACTCATTTACAATATGCACCGTCTCGGAAAAGGATGATCTCTGTCAAAGAGTATAGACTTCTCTTAATTGAATGCTTTTCAAAAGTACGATCACCGAGGAAATGCACGAGAAGTTTCTCATGAACCCACCGGAAACGGATGGTTCGTGAGTTTACCTGGTGTTCCCAAGGCTGCGGACTATAATAAGGAACAAAGAGAATACAAGAAGCCGAAGAATGTCCTTGCTACTTACTAGGTGTCTGAGAAAAGCTACCGATGAGTTGTCATTTATTCTGTCCGTGATTCGTTCCTCTACAGCAATAGCCTGTGGCGTGCAGCATGATCAGACTATTCAAAGAAGCCAGAGCAGGGAAAGAGTTACTTTTTTCGTGCCTTTGAATCGAGCCAGTAACTGACCCGACTTGTTTGTTCTAGACTCTATTGCGACCCTAGATACACTTATACTTTTGACTGATGAGAAGCCAAAAGTTGAATGATCTAGAATTAAATAGCAAAAGTGTACGTGGGTGTAGTATGACGAGTGACCCGTCGAATGCTACAATCGGACCAATGGGGAGCCGTAGAACTAGAAAGAGCTTCTGTAGGGTGCTGTAATGTTGTAGAGAAGTGGGCCAAGTGCGATCTTGGCCTGATGCATAGATATGCCTGACATTCAAATTGTCGTCGAGGTCTTCGGGGAAAAGGCCCATGGAAGTGCTGTTAAAGTCCGGAGTTTGGGTAGCCATCAAACGCCCGTCCTATTCAAGTCCGAATCGTTTCATCGATATCATTCGAATCTGTACCACCTAATTTTTGCATAGCGCGATGTTGTTAGTGTCATAGAAGATCACTGAATTGTAATGGCAAGGCCCCTGGTCACAAGTAAAAAAAGATCATCCAACCTAACAGCAAGCTAACGGCACCAAGACAGCACTGTAGTCAACACGTTGGCGTCGCACCTGATTTAAAGATACTATCAGAGCATCAGGAGAGCCGTCAAAGTTAGGATCCCGTCCTGAGAGCATCCAGGCATGGATTGAAGGCAAGCTCCGGCTCGATCGATGTCGCTAGCATAAAGTCCTTCAAATTTCAGAACCACAACGCATGTCCAAAGACATGATGTTATTAACATACTACGTGCTACTAGTATTACCTATATTCTTAACTACTACTTGCGTATCAATGCTTTTCATGGATATGATATGACATATATGCGGAAAGCTACCTTAGGCTACATGGTTCAAGAAAATGATGGGCACAGACTGTATACATATAGAAACATTCAATTCTATGTAGGTAAAGGCTTCGGGCTGTGATGATGTTCGATGAAGATATGTATGGATGTGCAGGGATATATATATTTGTATGTGTGCGACGGAACGGAGGGATCAAGATGCAAAGATCATGATGGCCATGGAAGAGATGGAAGATTCTGTGAAAGCAAATGCAGCTAGCAAGACAAAGAGCAAAAAAAGAAAAACGAAATGCAGTGACGAACAGAAAACGCGATGATCCTTGCAAGGCAAAACGGTGAGAGTCAATCAGGAAGCTGATGATTCCTTTGACTTCTTCTCTGCCGAAGTCGGCGACGGTGTTTGTTTAGGGGGAGACCTGTTGGCTGATTCAGCCTGCTTTGAACGAGGCGGGGACAAGGAGGGGCGGGTATCGACCTGCATTCGATTATCACGGTCACGTTCACGGTCATCACGGTCGCGCTCACTGCGGTCTCTGTCTCTGTCTCTTTCTCGTTCATTACCTCCTGGGCCTGCCACCGGAGAAGCCGTTGACGTCGGCGAAAGTGTGGCGATTGGTGGTAAAGCAATGTTGCTGCCGTTATTGCCGTTGCTATGACTTGACATACCAGCTGCTCCAAGCGGGCGGGGATGAGGCGGAAGCACCGTAGGTACCGCAGCAAGAGGTGGACTTGACGGGTAAGGGTCGTGTCGGGCCTCGGGAGAGTGTGAAGTTGGTTGTGTGCGGAAAGGAATTGGAGAGGGACGCGTCGACTGAGTTGGAGTTCGCCTGCCAGGTGCAGGTGATGATGCCCGGCGTTTTACAGAGTCTACCCTGGATCGCTTGGTCTCAGTTTCTTCGGGGCCGGGACTGAGAGGTCGCTTGAGAGGCGGTTGAGGTGGTGGTGACATGTGGCTTCGGTTTGAGGAAATGGAATCCCGATGAGAAACGGGAGGGCGACTTGAAGGGTCACTGTGTCTGCTGCCGGCGGAAACGGTAGGAGAGTTGGCAGGTCCACCGCTGGCGGCAAGACCCAATAAGGTGTCTGCTACGCCTACACCTTCATCATAGTCTTCGTCGATGGTACGTGAAGGAGGACGAGGCGTATTGGCACTGGTAGGAGAGGGTCGAGCAGAAGATCCGGAACCATTTGAACTGGAAGGACCAGGGGAACCATTCTTGTAGGGATGCAGCCTGTAAGAGCCTCCGGGCGTCTTAGGATCTGGTTCATCTCTCCTCTTCGCCGACTTCTTTTTCTTATCCTTCTTGACATCCTGCATCTGCATAGTAACTTCCATCTCTTTTGTCACACGTCGTCTTCCTTTGCCAGAGTCTGACGAAGGCAAAGGACTCTCCGAGTTACGGTAACTGGGCATCGAGGATGGAGGTGGAGGTCGAGAGCTTTCACGTCTAGCCAACTCTTCGGGATATCCTCTTCCACGGGGTGGTTCAATCTCTCTCACATCCCGAGCGTCATAGCAAGGGTCATAACGACTACGACTGGACTGCTCGATTTGAGGTGGTGGCGATGACGGAGGCCGACTGTGACGTGAAGATGAAGGATTTTCCCAGTGTCTGCTAGAAGGATGTGCAGATCTTGGAGAAGGCTCTGTTGGACTGGCAACGCGATGAGAGTAGACAGGAGACCGAGCGGGGAAATTGGAAGGTCCAGATGGAGGGTAGTCACTGTTGTTACGTGCAGGCCGACGATCCCAATCTTCGCGACGATGGTCGCCAGTAGGAGGCCTGCGCTCCCAAGCTTCGGGCTCGGGTCTGCTAGGCTCATATCCAGGATATGTGCGCGGTGAGCGTGTGGGCAGGGGTTGACCGGGTCCTATCGAAGGCCTTGAGGACAACTTTTGGAATGGCGGAGATCTTCCACGAGGAGGTGGCGAGTTGGAACGAGATGCCATGCGACGGAAGTAAGGGTCTGGGTGACGGCCACGCATTTCGTCCGCAGGAGTCTGTGACTGTGGAGAAGGATGGTGGAGAAGGAGACTTTGGTGACCCATTGGCCCTCCTCGCGACTCGCGACCAGGAGGAGGGAAGTCTCGTGGATGGTTGATGGGAGGACGATCTACTTCCATTGGAGCTAGTTGTGGATGAGATGGATGGTGGCGTTCATCAATGTTGACTGGGGGAGGTGGCCCACCACGGAATGGACCAGGTGGTGAACGCGTCGCAGTCTGCGCAGGAGGAGGTAGAGAGATTTCGCTAGGAGGTCCACGAGAGTCGGCACGGAACTGTGGTCGCTGACTAGGCTGTAACAAGAGAGGGGGTCCATTTAATCCTGGTGGCGGCACGACAGCGCTAGCATAAGCGGTCGGATGGACATCTTGGGGACCAGGCGCCGCAGGAAGAGCCACGCCAGTAGTTTGAGCATTTTTCAACAGCTGAAGCCTTGAAGAGATGACCGTGTTATTCGGATCCAATTCACTAGCACGAGCGTAAGCGTCAATAGCGTCGGAGATCTGATTATTGCAGCTTTCATAAAGGCTGCCGAGATCAAACCAGACTTCGGAGATGTAAGGGTTGATGCGGATGGCTCGTGAATAAGCATCTAGTGCGTCCCGAAACTGGTTGATTTGGAAGTAAAGGACACCGATCGAACACCAAAAGGTGGGATTGCGTCCATCGCGATAAACTGCCTGTTGATAGGCTTCGTATGCCTTGTTATACTTTTGTCCGGCCATATAGGCGCGTCCAAGAAGATACCAGCTTTGAGCATCTGAAGAATCTACAGTCTCGTTAGCGTCAAGGTTGAGACTATTAAAAGAAAAACCTACCTGCTTCGAGACTTTTGGTAAGGTATTGAATGGCGGTCTCTTGATTCTGGAAGCTGGAGCCGTCTTGATGGTAAAGCCATCCAAGTTGCTGAAGCACCTTGGCATGGCTAGGATTGTCGAGGACAACACGTTCGTAAGCATCTTTTGCACGGACATACTAAATAAAGTGTATTGTCAACACATGGAAAGGGGAGAAAGCGTGACAAATACTAACGTCCTTTTGCTGTTCATATACATGCCCGATTTGGAACCAAATATCGGCATGAGCAAGAGGTGAGGGTGGGTTGCGGAGAATACGATCAAAGCAATTTAACGAGTCTTCGTATTTGCCTTGCTGCTTATAGATGATGCCGAGCCGGAACAAGATCTCGTTAGCCTTGTCAAAGTCTAAGTCTTCATAATTAGATGTTAGAGTGGGGATATGAAAAGCCTCTACCACCAACCTTTGTCCATCCTGAGGACTGAGGAAAAGGCTTCTTCGGCATGGTCTAGGGAGCCATAGCGGTCGTAGAGGATTCCAATGCCGTACCAGAGCTTGGGATCTTCCTTGGGGTTGGGAAGGAGATAGAGAGCCTGCTGATAGGCGGAATAGGCTTTCTGGAGGTCATCCTGCATAAGGTAGCAGTGGCCGAGAGCACTCCAGACTTCGCCGTTCTCTTCTTGGAGGTTGAGGACGCGTTGGAAGAATTCAATTGCCTAAAGTAGAAGAATGACATCATATCACGATCAGTATCGGAAGCAAACGTGTCGGCGAACGGAGGTCCGCGGAAACGCCGAAGTAGGCACCCACATACCTTGGGATAATTTTCTTTGATCCGAGCAATGCCTGCGACTTGAGTCAGCCCAGACAGGGATACCGGATTATGCCGGAGAGCGTTTTCGTACGCGTTGAGCGCGTGTTCCAAGTCACCCATTTGCTCCGCCACCCTGCCTATCAGGAGCCAGGTCTGTTCGTTTGCGGCATTGAGTTTCTGGATCATGGTAGGCGGTGCCATTACACCGTTTGGGCCGTTTGGCGGGGCGACTGTGGGCGAGACGTGGACTGTGCCATTGGGGAGAGCTGGGGTCGAGGCAGAAACACCGTTTGTGTGGACTGGATGGATGTGGGGAGGAGGGTCGTGCATGCGAATGTCTCTGTCTGAAGGACGAGAGACATGACGGAGAGACATGGTCTTGGAAGAGAAGAAGGGGAGAGGGGCGGAAAGATATCAACGAGGGCGGAGTGACTGTATATATAGAGGAAGAAGGAATGTCCAACCGCCCCTCGCACGATCTATGCGATCACCCATCGAGATCTCAATTCGTATCGAAACAGCCGCGTGCCTTCGCATATGCCGTCATTATTCACTTTGTATTTCCGTTCTATCCAGCCAATCGAGATCCCTCGCGTGCTCTCATGTCACCGCCCAGCTCAGGGCAACCTAAATAGCTTAATCACCTTTTCTCTTTTCCTTTTTCATTTTCCCAATCTCCATTCCTCCATTCTCCCCTAGTCTCTCTTCCTAGCCAGCCTGTCACCATCCTAGCTAGTGCTTCTGCCCACAAATCTCCCAAATCTCATTCCCAATCTCGATCATATGTGATCACCGGCACCGTTGCCAGGATGGCCTATCCGCTGGTCTCGGTTGCTTTTTCCTCCTAAAAGTTGACTGGTTCACTCCGCCAACTTGCAGATCATCGAACCAGCTGACATAATCATTATCCGTTCATCAAGCTCGTAAATGGAAGCAATAATTTAAATACTCCAATCACTCTGCTTCTCGGTCCGGCCTTCTCCGAACACTCAATTTGATCTCCGTACCACTAAATTCTCCCGCTTCAACCATGACATCTTCTCACGTTGCCGTACTGGTAACCAATTTTCTTTCGGCAAAATCTGACATCTTTTTCATTTTCCCCTCCTTCGGAGTTAACTCCGGATTCAACAGCTTCCTTCAAACTCCGACAGGCTCCGCCCCAATCCTCCTCGTCCTCCTGCTCGTTGCGTGGCTTGCACGACTTTTGCATCAGCATTGACATGACTCGTGAGTGATTCCTCTCGTTTGTCATACTAGGTACACACCATTCACTCAGTGTCCCTTTTCAGGTGGCAATCAGCGTGAACAAGATCGAGCAAAGGCCCAGAAAAAGGCCGCCTCTCAGAAGAAACCGAAAGAGAGCGCATCCACTCTGGCCAAGCGAAGGGAGGAGTACGTAGATCTGATCAACAATCTCCTTGTCACGGTTCTAATTCAGTTCAAAACAGCGATGCTACGGCTTTGAGAGAGAAACAAAAGGTAACAAAGTCTTAGTCCTTACATACACATTCTTATCATCACCTTAGAAAAAAGAAGAAGAGAAATCCAAAGCGGGCGCAAGTGGGGGCACGGCCAAGAAATGACCATTCCGAGGGTTCCGGCGGTCTCGAATGGACATCATAAGCTGCAGGGGCGCCTACATTAGTATTGGTTTAGGTTTACATTTCGGGGGAGAGGTAACTAAAACTTGTGGTCGTCATCAACGCCTTTGTCTGTCGATTCAGTTACGGTGCTTTCACAAATTCATTTCAGGGTCTCGAGTTGATATTGTTACATTAGGAGTATATATATCATTTTGTCAGTCGTGTGACAAAACAGTCTTTTTCTCCCAATATGAATGGCTTTCTCCTCTTAGGGAATGAGCGGCGTTTGTATAATGTCCTTCAAGGGTCCAACGTGGCTGTAGACCCTCGTCTATAAAGGTTAGATACAAATCGGCCCCCCGCGTATCGACGCATCGCAATATTTCTACCACCAATTCAAAATCGCCACAAACGAACCGGCATACCCTACTTCCATTCGGCTTCCTGGATCCTTGTTTTGCAATTGCCACCCTTGGGCCTAATCAAAAATTAGAATGTGTTAACCCTTAGCGTGTCAACCTGGCCACGTCTCGGGCCTAAATGTAGGGTCGCGAGTTATAGAAGCCTCCCCGGAACTAAGGAGGTCAAAAGGCTCACATGAAGCATCACTAGGGAAGCTTAGAAGCACTGTAGTGGTGCTCTACACTTCCAACAAAGGAGTAAGGTTCATATCAAGGCCAAGGGTCCATAGGATCATATCTAATGTAAAAATGACAGCAGTTGTTCTTCCTTCGATTCTCCCAGGTTCAACTTCTTCTCTCCCATCTTGAATACCGAGCGCGACGGGCAAGTCATTACCGGATTCTGGAAACATTAAATAACATATCATACACTTTTATACATCTCCATTTATCGAACAGTTACCCTTCAATATCTCCGCGCTCGTCGTACGGATGCATGTTGTCATCGATCCATTTACAGTCAATCAGCATTCATTCAGTGACTCAGTTCCTTTTATCCTCCCATCCCGCAGTTGGGACATTGTAAAGTAGATCCATAATGGTCATGATCGCGTCAGTAAATATCCATGGCGTGGCGTTGTCAATTGTAGGGAATAACCTTGAAGCCTTGAAATGGATCTTGTCATCTACACAGAATTCGATTGACAACATCAATGATGGAATTGTCTCCTCTCCCCCATGGTATCTAAACCTATCTCAACACTTACGATAAAAATAAATAAATATAATACAAAACCTTACAAAACCCAATCACGGAGAAAGGTCGGTAAACCAATACATTTCCTCTTGTTTCTTTGATATGACGGCTCTTGACAAGCTGTGCGCCAACAGCCTGGAACCGCCGGATTATGAAGACCCAAGAGAAAGGGATTTGAATTGCGGCGATTGAATTGGGATTTGAAGCCATTTCTAAGGTACAATCCCGGTCGAGATCAAATGAATAGACATGAAGAATTTATAGCTGTAAGCGAGCCCCATGATTTTCGGCAATATCACAAGGGAGAAGAGTGGCTCAAAAAGGGCCGCTTCGTATATCAAACATCAGAAGAGACTTTACCCTTTGGGCCAGCGTGCATATGTCCCTCTTCCGTGCTGTACATTGGCGTCACCGCATGAGGCTGTCGTGCTGTAGATCATCGATTCCGTTTAGCCCAGATCTCCTGAATTGCATATGGATCATTTGATTTTCATGATAGAGGCACGGAAGCCTTGTCACTTGCTTCAAGATAACAACAGAGTCAAAATACGGCTGGCAACCGCCAAAACATCACCTCATGAACATCATGTCGAAGAACAGAACATTCCATAATTCTGTAGGGAACATGAATCACAAACTTGATTCCATATATGTAACCAATAGAATAAACAACCTATGACATGTCATTGTCTATAGACACCGAGTGCCCTATTTAACCTTTACAGATTCCCCGCTCTCGAGTTTTCGTCTTCTTGTTGGTGTTTGCTGGACATCGTCGTCATTAGCCTTCCACGAGCGTCCCCAACTAGGCGTAGGTGCGGGAGACAGGAAGCCGCCAAACTGATGCGACGGATACGGAATAGTATGAGGACCCGGGAAATGGGTAGGAGCCTGAACCTCGGTAGAAGGTTTATGTCGAGAGCGATATAACGAGAGTAGCGCATTGATAAAGACGGTTAAAAAGGACAAGGACGTCAGGGTGAACAACTATAGCAGGTATTGATTAGCATCGCCGTTGAAAAATAATCAGATACGAGGTCCGGGGTTCTAAATGTCCCTAAATGGACAACTCACCAGAGTCTTCCAACTGATGGGTTCAACAAAACCATTCACAACTTCCGCAAGGAGTTCGGCACCGACCCGGGCACGACCAACTTTGGTTGGGTCTCGGTTCATGCAAGTTTCCCAGTTCCCGCATTGCGTGACCATAGCAGGAATAGGTGTATCGCAGTTGTTGTTCCTGTACTCTAGTGCACATCTTGCAATCTCCTGAACGATATCTGGATCCGAGGTTTACAGGTCCGCCATCAAAATTAGTATCAGGCCACGTACCCATGGAATACTCCGAAATGCGATGCTCCACGTCACGCTGAACGGTAAGAATGAATTGTAGAAGCAGGTATAAGAAGACCATGATTAATGAAAGATTGAAGAAGAACTGTAGATAGCTGCGCAAAATGACAATCAAGATACATGAACCTGACATGTACAAATCCAGTTACTGACCCTAGTAAAACGTATGGTGTATCGGATCGAGACGGCGTGTGAGAAGGCATATTCAAGGTGTAGTGATTAGAGGTCCTTTGCGTTATAGACTGTAGTTGCTCGTCGTCACTCTGATCATAATCGTCTTCATTTTCCGATTCCGGTTCACAATTGCGTACCAGGGCCAGACGGCTGCCGCGTGTCTTTTGTCGCTTTTGGAACACTCTGCGCAAGCCTCCTGTAGCAACGACTCGACGTTCTGACCTTGGCGTCTCTGGGCTTGTCGGCTCCTCGGGTTGCTTTGGTGGACTAGCGTCTGGCATTTCTACGTCATCGAGTTCCGGAGGTTGAGAGGAAGGGCGAGGAAAGGACGTCACATGAGAGGAATTGGAAGGTGGGACCCAAGCAGGAGGTTGCGACTGGGACCGAGCAGGTGTAGAAAACATGAAGGGGATGTTCCGGTTTGAACCAAACGTAGGCGGAGTAGACGGCGTCATTGGGCTGAGTGTATCGTGCGGCCCTGGCAAACTTGAGAACGATTGAACTAGAGAAATGGGGTGCTTGAAATGCATACTTTTTCGCGGCGTGGTAGGGTCATCTTCAGCAGGGACTGAAGATGCACGCCATATTGGACTTTGATGGCTACTGGGACGATCGGTGAATTGAAAGTCCATGGGAGCTTCTGTTGACCGTTGAGAGCGAAACATGCCCGAGTTCATGGTTTCAAACGGGTAGAGGAACAAGGGCAAGACGCGCAGGGCGATGGAGGTAGAAGCGAAAAAGTTTGGTCGATTGTTGACGCGTCAAGGTTGGTCACGTTTTCGTCTTGTCTTTACGTTTCCCTTTTCAATGTTCCGGCCTGCTCTTTCTGCTGTTCGTAGACATGTAAAACCATGCTCTCGTTCATTTCATCCTCTAGCGGGTCAATGGACCCAAGCTCCAAGTGCAAACCTTGTTCCCATCGTCATCGAGCAGACGGTGGGTCCACGTGCAACTACACTTTCTTCGGGCTCATGTTTTTCAAAAGGGCAGAGGCGAACGGTCTTATGATATTTTTTCAAGGCTTCTCAGAGAAAGAGTGGTGATGTTATACGGTCCAGTTGGTCTATTTCGCACTTTTCTGCAAATAATGGCTTAGCAGCAAGTAAAATGTAGATTCGGGACACGGATTCAACCTTGACAGTTGCTCAGCTACTCTTTTTGGAAGCGGAAGACTCCTCCAAGCCTATACATCTCTATATCAACTCTCCTGGAGGTAGCGTTACTGCAGGTTTGGCTATTTATGATACAGTACGTTTCCCACTTTGCTTGTTAATTCTCAAGCTTCTCAAAATTGTAGATGCAGGTCGGCCGCGCACTATCTTCGTTTCTGCGGTAATAGCGGTGTTCTGACGTTTATATGTCTAGTATGTTTCATCGCCCATTCACACTTACTGTATGGGTCAGGCGGCTAGCATGGGTTCACTTCTGCTATCTGCTGGAGCAAAAGGAAAACGGCATTGTCTTCCCAATGCTAGTATCATGATCCACCGTATGATCATCTTTTACATTGTGTCTAGACTTCTGAACCAAACTTATCCTTTCTAGAACCATCCGGCGGTGCTTCCGGTCAGGCTTCCGATATCGCTATACATGCGAAAGAAATCTTGCGAATACGCGAGTCATTAACTGGGATATATCAGAAACATTGTGCTAAACCAGGCGAGAGTGTTGCCGATGGAAGAGAGCGCTTCGGTAAGTGACCTGCTGATCATGATCTCCGCTAGTCTCATTTCGACTCGCATAGAGAAAGCCCTGGAACGCGATTATTTCATGACAGGCATGTAACTTTCTATCACATCATGGGTTTTATCATTAATCTTTTGCATAGCCCAAGAGGCTTTAGAGTTTGGTATCGTTGATGCCATCCTGGAAAAAAGTCCCAAATCTTCTGAAAATTCATAGGATTGTCCTCGGCCATCTATTAATTCAGTCTTTTCTATTGACAAATGGTCACTAGAGGAGCCGTTGAGACGTGCACAACTTTGTCTTCCGTTGTTATGTTTGATACGAGAAAGCTGTGTCCTGGCATGTCAATCAGTAGTCCTTCATGTGTTTGTGTCGTGAGAAATGGCCCTTCAACCCTCGTCAAGAAGATCTGATCATGTCAAGATTCCCCTGATGGTTTTTGATCAATTCAACGTTTGATCTCTCCTTTTTGCCCCACAACTATTATTAATGTCATAAACCCATTGCTCATTTGCAAAGGCAAGTACGGTATTGAACCACACATGGTCGCAATTATACGATTGTCTCTAGTTGCCTCTACGAGACTATCGTTCTGCAATCAGTTGCCAGACGCATTCTCTGGGTTAAAGGAGCCGAACTCCACAAACTTCAAAAGCAGTGATGAAACATAATTTTGATATCCGTGAAGTGCTAGCCTATAGGCAGCGATCCATTCAAACTTACTATCTCAAATCAGCTATATTTCTTAAACAGGCGCTATGAGTTTCCGCCTTTCTGGTTATACGTTTCTAACTTGCAATCATGTCCAAGGGCTGGTGCCTTTATCTTTTCACCCCCTTGCTGGTCCTGGGCATGGTCGTTGATGCTCTTCTACTTCAAAAACGAGACACCTCTCAAGAACCTCTTATTATTCCGCTTCTTCTGGATCAAAATCGTTACTTTATCAATGTAACAATGGTACGTTTCACCTGTCTGCCCTCCTCCAGCTACCAAGTCGGTATTTTTTCGTTTCCAGTCATCGGGTTCCGGCGAACAGACATTCAATCTTGCGCTGTCAACGGGAACAGGGTATACGGTGGTTGCTGGGACAGACTGTCCTTCTTGTGATAACGCAGAAAGGCAAGATATGCCGTCATCTTCTTGAGCTTGATGCTGATTTTCAAGATCTGTCTAGTTACAACGTTAGTAAATCAACAACTGCACAGCAATTCTCAGACAGCCGAAATGTCTCTCTCCTGGGGACAACAGCGAGCGGGACCTTGGTGCGCGAAGACTGTCAACTCACGCAAGCTAACCACTCGACATGGGTATATGACAACCAAACTAGTTAGTATTGCTTTGCCTCCACCACCATCATATCCGCAGCAAACTTACAAGTCTTGTTACAGTAATAGTTGCGAACCAGACTCAATCTTTGCTCAACAACGAGATCTCTGGGATCGTTGGACTCGGTATGAATGGTAAGAATGTCACGTATAGAATACCGTGGTCCGTTCTTTGACGGAATGTATGATCTCAGCACAAAACGGCGATTTCGGGTCGACCATCTACAGTCAATGGTTATTACAACATCCAGATTCTACCAATTTTACATTCGGAATGGCGCTCAATCCGCCAACTCCGGAATCGCAGTCTGACGGTGGCGTTCTGCATTGGCTTGCTCCTGATACTACGGCATATCAAGGAGACTTGACATGGAAAAAATTGACATCGTTCGATCCGACTTCCGTGGCCTCGACCGTTTCTATTGGGAAGGATTTGTTAATTGGCTTGGACGGTTGGTCTTTTGTCAGCGGCAAAAACTCCAGTGTATCACAGGCCGGCGGAAATATGATTGCAGCAATGGATCCGTTCAATTCAAGTCTAATATTTCCTCAGGATGCAGCTCATAGTATATGTCAGTACTCTATCTATAGCTTTACTTTGCAGACGCTCAGTATATGATTTACCTACAGATTCTCATGTTCAAGACGCACAATTGCTCACGGTACCGGAAGGAACATGGAGTGTCCCCTGCGACGCAAAAATGCAGTTAACTCTCACATTTGATTTACTGGATGTTGTTTTGAAAGAAGACACTCTTATCCAAAAGCGTGAAGATATTTGCATCGGTACTATCATACAATGGCCTGATTCATCAGTCTCCGAGTACTTCCTTGGATCCAGTTTCATATCTGCTGTCTATCTGTAAGTCCCATTTCTCCCATGTCTTAAACAATCATTAATGTCCTACAGTATCTTCTCAATCTCCGGTATCGACGGCTCGTCCATTGGAATTGCTCGCAGGAGTGTCAATTCTGGCAACAGATTTACTGGTGGCGCCATAGCAGGTGTTGTTCTTGGTGGGGTCGCGTTTGTTGTTGCGGCCATCATCAGTATCATTCTCATAAATGGCAAGTGCAAAAAGCGTCGTAGAAGCAGACAATCACTGTCTCATTTACGTCCTTTCACCGCTGGGCTCGGACGTGACCGGGGGTTCATTCATGATCTACCATCTCCTTACTCTGATCAAGTTGGTCCAACGGGAGATGGAGGTTATGTATATTATGACTCCACGCCAATCTCACCTTCTTACCCGTTAACCCCGCGGACACCACCTGGCTTAGCTTCCACTTTCGGCTATCGTGCATATGATAGTACTACTGTTCTCCCCATAACCCCGCAAATCTCATCTCCTACCGGTGCAACAACAGATGGAATTTCAACTACCGAGCAGGAAGTCAAATCAAAAAGAGTCCTGGCGTACACTGTGCCTGTCGATGATTCGACGTCACAGGGACACCATACCGCCAACCACTCGAGATCTGATGATAATACTAATAGCACGTCACGAATGAATGTGCGAGCAGGAAGGCGGCCTGTCCCTCTAGAATCGTTGCCTCCGGCCTATGGTCATTGGGAGATATCTGACGGACAGGCTACTTCGAGCGGCGACGTTACTGCTTCTGAACAACAATCAAGAAGACAGAGGAAAGAGAAAAAAAAGAGGAGAGTTGTTATGGCGCCTTGAGTCGTGCGCGCATCCGAGTGGACATGTAAATTACCTCGTGTACTTTTTCTACGGCATATTGAACTATATAGTAGTATTGTAATACTTAGTGCATAGAATAGTTGTATCTTTATCTATTTATGACAAAATTTAATGGGATGTAATCTCATTCCTCTTCGTAGACTTGTAGCATTCCACAAAATGTATGTGGTAGTGATAGATACACGGCTTCCTGTTGAATCCAGGTTGAAATTGGGGCTGCATCCTGGGCGATCTATCGTCGGTTCAAGTTTCATCGTAACCGAATACCCCTAAACTTGGTAATAATTTATCCACCAACCTGCCTCATAACATTTCGAAGACAGAAAAAACACCACCAGGGCCACGACAATGTCTGGCGATCCCATTTCTGTGGAAGTTGCATATCTCTGGGGCATCATTATTTCTACGTTTCTGTTTGGTACGTAGTAGTGGCTTCAGTTCCAGGGGATTTTCTGAACTTCTTGAGCGTGTCACTTGTAGGCATCTACCTGGTATTATTTGGTATAGCACTGTACATCCTCCTTCTTCCACTATCGCCAACATTTCATGGTCGAGAATCCGTAAATAGGGTGCTGGTCACAATCTCCCTGTTAATGTGTTTAACGTGTACTCTGGCAAGTTCGTCATTTTTTTTTCGACATCTTGAATTTTAAATTTTGTTCGCAAATAGCACTTTGTCGTTCAATGCATACGCCTATACAATGGCTATGTCCAGCGCATTCATGCATCCAGTATAATTTTTGAAGCTGGTGAAGGCGTGGATGGGACGCCCCCATATCTTGAAGATTTAACTCAGCCTTTGGCCATCATCACAGGCATATGTTTTACAGTTGCCGCTTTACTGACCGATGGATTAACGGTATGTCTATGAATCTGGTTAACACTGCATTCATTATTCCATTCTTCCTCAGATTTATCGGCTCTTCATTATATGGAACAGAAACATTGTTGTTTGTATTCTTCCAATAACGACTCTTATCGCTATGATTGCCTGTGGTTTTGTCATGTGCGCCGTCACCGCAGACATGAAACCAACGACAGCGTTATTTGGGACGGCAGCAGCCAAATGGCTAATTGCGACGTTTATTGTGGGACTGGGTACGAATTTTTTTGCCCTTGGCGCCATCTCGTGGAAGTTTTGGGTGAATTCAGCGGAGAAGAAAAAGGCGGCGAACGTAAAAGCCGCTGGCACCATAAGTTTGAGGACCGTCCTTGTTATACTGGTGGAAAGCACGGCAATTTATTCGGGAACAAAGTTCATCAACTTGATGTTGCTGATCGCTGGGACAAATGTGGCGTACGTGTTTTTCTGTCTTGTAAGTGTTTCACCATGCGTTGCTCTACATCGACCAATGTTTGCAATAGGTCATACCGGTCATTGGTATTGCATCCCATCTCTTGATTATCCATGTAGGGTACGAAAAGTATTCCAGACACTTTTCGTCGGACGACTATCCCATTGGTTTGAGCTCGCCCAACACACGAACGAATACGATGCAAATGCAAATACGCATTCCCAGCCGGCCAGAATCGCCTAATCTTGCGTCGCCAACCAAGCCGCTCTTTGGTGATACCAATACGTCTGCAGGGATGAGCTTGGCAACAGAGGCTCCGATGAAGGGATTTACAATCAAGCCAAGATCGCCCAATGCGCCGGAATCAGTTATAGTTCCAGAAATCAAGCTGACACCATCGGAAGGTGACAAGTGGTAGCTTTTTATAGATTGGGCTCGAGGAAATATCCACTAAGTCGACGACGATTTGAAAAAGAAATGCTTGAAGGGCTCCACGCTCCAATCTTCTCTGGGGCCAAGACACCGTAGGAAGTACTCGATGGTGTGCATTGTTGTAATACGTAGAAGTCCTTGTACTCATCGGGGCACACTTTTGCATAGTGACGGGGACCAGGTACCGGGGGCAGCATCAGTACAGGATGATATATGCTTCGCCAAGATATAAATAAAACCATGAGGCGAATTGATGAACTATGAGAAACATTTTGAAAGGCACGACGGTCTGAATTCACCTTGTTTGTTCACCTCAACCGAAAGTACTCTTCACAAAGGGTCGACCAATCCTTCGCCAACCTCCTCTCTTTATTGCAACTTCCACTCTTTTTGCTTGGAACTCTTCTGGAAATGCACTCAATCTCTGCTTTTGCCCTGGCGGCAGCGTTGCTTTCGAGCTCATACTTGCTCAGCGTCGGAGCCCAAGGGACCACCTGGTGAGTGCTAAATGTTGTTCTGGCAACGCAAAACTCTTACCTTTTCGCAGCAATTCCACCTCACCCTGTCCCTCTTCTGCCCCTTGTTGCAGTACGTCTTCTTCAAGTTACCGCTGGAAAAGTTGGATGGTTAACAAAGGGATGTTTTGGTTTCGTTTCGTTTTTAGGTGAATTCGGCTTTTGCGGGTCTGATTCCGTGAGTTTATATCTTCGAGGAGACGGACTAGGGCGGATTGATGCGAAACTGTAAACTGCGGAACACGAGCGCTATCCGCCTTATTTTGTCAAATCCAATAACATTTCTGCCAACATTCTGACGTTATTTTCTAGTTCTGTCTTGGTGGCTGCAACCCTCTCGCCTCTCACGATTTGAATTCTTGTCGTCCCAACCCAATCTGTCAAGACGCTACGGTGTGTCTGTTTTCTATCCCTCTCTGCTGTGGTGCTTACAATGAAATTATACATAGCACACCTTTGCTGACAACTCTCGTATCCTTTCCAATGCTACATTTTTTGACGGAAATGCTACTGAGTATGGTGCGTAGCCGCTCTATCTAAATCTCTATGGTACTAATTTTGTTGCAGACTGGGTAGTTGACAAAGGCAACATTATAAACACCAACTCTTCCGGTGGTGAGCTTGCTATGCTCTTGACAGAGACGAACGGCGGTACTCGTCTCTCCTCGACCCGATACATCCATTATGGCAAAATCACTGCTACTAGTGCGTTTACTTGTTGGTCAATTTTCCCTGTTCCTGTACTGATTCTTTCTTCCTTAGTGAAAACCGGTAAATGGGGAGGCGTTGTCACCGCTTTCATTACGATGAGCGACATCAAAGATGAGATTGATTGGGAGTTCCCCGGTGCTGCAACTACCGAGGGACAAACCAACTTTTTCTGGCAGGGTGTTATTCGTGGGTTACCTTTTAATGAACTAGAAATAATAGAAACCGATTACTTTCCGAACAGCTCAAACGACTCATGGAGATACCACCAAGGACCTTTCAGACACTTTCCAGAATTATCACGACTACACGGTACATTTCTCAATTTCCATCTCTAGTTCAAAGGGACTGAGCAGTTTTGGTAGATTGACTGGCAACCCGACAGTCTTACCTTCTCCATCGACAACAATGTTGTCCGAACTCTCAAAGCCTCTGATTTCCAGAGCAATGGTGTCAACCAATTCCCCAACACCCCTTCCCGAATCCAACTTTCCGTCTGGCCTGCAGGCATAGATTCCATGCCCTCTGGTACCGTAGAGTGGGCTGGAGGAATGATCAACTGGGATGACTCCGACTATCAGTCCGCTGGACACTTTTACGCTCTCGTCAAACAAATCAAGGTTGAGTGTAACGACCAGCAAGTCGTCAACGGTTCTACGAAGCAATCCGACACGACTGGTTACGTTTATGGTGCAAATATGACTGGTGACCAGCCTAGTGTAGCCTTCACTAATGCTAGCACGTTGATCAATGGTGCAGCCTCAATGAGAGGTGTTGAAGTGACGGGTTTGAGGGCTGTTGGAATGGTAGTTGCTGCTTTGGTCGGTATGGCATTTGCGCTTTGAGCCCCTACGGATTTTATGACACGCCAACTGCACTTTGTCAATGCATCCCTGTCATTCTTGATTTGGCGTTCTTATGTTGGTTGTATACCCTATATTTGTAGATATACGTACGCATTTGGTATACGTATATGCATGCTACATAATTTTTCGAATGTTTGAGCTCATTACTAGCACTCTAGATTGTACTAAGCCTGGCATGTTACGGGATCAGATCTAAAGCATGTCCTACGGATGCTCAGTAGTTGTATCGAAGTAATTGTGTTAACACCAAGAAGGACCTACTTCAGGTTTAGAGTTTCTCCTGAACTTCATCTTTTACGCTGACATTACTAGCTGATCAAGGGCGGTGACGTTCTTCCGCAAATTCTGCAGCTGCCTCTCGGCGAATACTGAACCAGTTCATTTTTCCCTGGCTGTCGATCTTCCTAAACTAAAGATCGAAGTCGGAAGCAAAACAGCCTAAGGTTTTTGACGCGTCCTTGTCTTGCTCTGCGTCTCCTGAAGTTTAACAGCAGTTTACGTGCCTGTAGACAGGAGTGCAATTCGCTAGAAAGATGGCCGGCAGGGGTGATTGTAGCCAGCGAAAGGCCGGACAACAACACCTGTTCAATGTCGCCGGAACGAGAATAAAAGCGCTGTCTTATGGATGCCCAATTATTGTGCGTTGCTTAGATTACAAGGTCAGTACGTAGAAGTGCATGAGTCCATATCCCGAGGCTCTAGAGTTCTTGTATTTTCATCGTCCAATGATCATGGATCGCTTCTGCGAGAAGCATTCAGTGGAGATCCACCAGCATCTGCTAGCACGCGAACTGGAGGGCGACAAGCTTTGAAGACCTAACCATGTCCATTCTAGACGAAATCTGATCATCACTTCTTTTTCTTCGGTTTCTTCTTCTTCGAAACCCCTCCAGAGGTCGTAGCGGACGGGGTTGGTACTACGGTGGTAGTCGGTGCGGGGCTGGCGCGCGATGCAGGCTCAGCCTTTGCTTCTTCATGTACCGACGGTTGCGCGACGTGTCTATTCTGCATTTTTTCCATCAATGAAAGATTGAGCGCCTCGAAGCGATTGAGAAAGATTGACGAGTACGTCTTGAATTTGATACACTACATAGACACTTGTAAGCGGGACGAACAGCTAATAAAGATATAGCGACATACTGATACGTTATCTGTTATTTTCAAGACCAGTTTTCCTTCGGATGATTTCCATTTTACACAGTAACGAGTCTATCATGCGGCGTTAGAGAGATAGAGACGCGAATAGCAAGTGCATCAGTAAACACACCGTATTGGGTGACTTTTTGTAGAGATCCTCGGCAGCCTCTTGGTATTCTTGCCAGGATTGGATGTATACCATGGCATCGAGGCAAGCGTACTTACTGCACGTGACACCATTTAGACCGCGGAGAGCCGCGAGTTCACAAGAAACTCTGTTCCGCTCTTTCTCTTTTCTTTCCTCTTTTCTACCATGTCGGAACAAAAGAAACGTATGCATTTTCAATAACTCTTGCATGTGTCATAGCTAATGTAACTCATTTTCCTAGCTTTGCCCTTTGTCGCCAACTTTGCTGCCGGTGCTATTGCTGGTGTTTCTGAAATACTTACTTTCTATCCTTTGGGTATATATGCACAACTTTCGAAGCTTACTTTCTAGTTTCTGACGTTTCGTTTGACTTTCAGATGTGGTACGCACATTGATTCAGCCAGTATATGCCTTTCCTTGATCTTTACGACTCTAGGTCAAAACACGGATGCAACTGTCGACGGAAAAGTCGCAAGGACTTTTTGGCAGTTTCAAGACTATTATCAGAGAGGAAGGGTGCGTCCATTTCACTCGTCACACGACCACAAGAGTACTTATATCTTTGAAAACCAGTTTTGGAAGATTATACAGAGGTAATTTATCATTCACAATCCGCCCATTTTTCAACTCAACGCTCGGTGCACCCCCAAGGTCTCGTCCCACCTTTATTGCTTGAGGCTCCCAAACGTGCGGTCAAATTGTACGTCCGCTGCCCCAAGCCCGAATAAATCCGATCACGTATCTCAACAATTCTCCATGCTTTCTTTCTTAGCGCCGCCAATGATTTCTGGGGAAAGACGTACCTGGGTCTGAGCGGGGAGGCCAAAATGAATCAGCAACTTTCTGTTCTTACGGGTTGCAGTGCTGGTGCTACGGTGTGTTGCATCTCCACAGCTGCGTGCTTACAATTATGACGCGTTTATAGGAAAGTTTCGTCGTAGTACCTTTTGAACTGGTCAAGATTAGGTGGGAACCGACGCGTTTCTGCTTGAGAACGACCCTGACGTATCTGGCATATTAGGCTACAAGACAAGAATAGCACATATGCCGGACCGATGGATGTCGTGAAGCAGATCGTCAAGAAGGAAGGTGTCCTTGGTTTGTACGCTGGTATGGAATCGACTTTCTGGAGGTGCGTCTCTCTTCATTCCAGTAAATGCTCACTTCAACTTTTTGTTTAAAGGCATTTGTGGTGGAATGGAGGATACTTTGGCTGTATCTTCCAAGTCAGATCTATGCTTCCCAAAGCTGAAGTGCGTCCAGTTGATCCAGTCAGCTTGTCTTCTTTCCTCACACGTCGATAGACCCAACAAGGCGTTCTCTTCAACAACTTTATCTCCGGATCTGTCGGTGGCTTTGTCGGCACTCTGGTCAATACTCCGTAAGATACCCATAGCTACTGAACAATACTCAGACTGATTCTCATTCTCCTATCTAGCTTTGATGTAAGCGGGTTTGCATATGCTCCATTCCATTTCTCAACTAACATTGTGTCATGACAGGTTGTGAAATCTCGTATTCAAAGCGTCACCAAAGTCCCAGGTGTCAAACCCAAATACAACTGGACTTACCCTGCTCTCGTGACGATCTTTAGAGAAGAGGGCCCTGGAGCGCTTTACAAAGGTTTTGTACCAAAGGTACTCCGTCTCGCACCTGGAGGTGGAGTGTTACTGCTTGTGGTAGAATTTACACTGGGCGTATTTAGGAAAGGTGCGCATCCTACTCTGGCTTGTATACATTATGCCCTGACAACGTAATTCTTGCAGCTCTTGGCCCTCCATATATCTAGCTAATAGTCTTACTGCTACCAATAATAAGCGGTCACAACATGTATGAAAAAAGGCTAAATTATTTGCTTGCTGTAGTCGGTAGAGCCAATACAATAGACTCTTGTATGTAGAGCTGATATTCACGTATTCAACATGCACTTCTGGGCAAAACCTTTCCTAGTTTCTTCAGTTCAGGAGTCCAAACGGCGAATATATTAAAATAATAAACGACCGAAAACATTTCGAATGTGGTATGCGCAAGCAATTACTCGAGTTGAATGTAAACGAACAATGTCCATCCGCTGAGATATGTAAGGTGTACAAGTTTAACATCATGAAATCATACAGTCCACTGGGTGCTCTTTATGGACTCGCTCGCACTATGATCTTGGCCCATTATAGGCCGTCGGGTCTACCCAATTCCCTCGACTTGAACGACTTGAGTGATGCGGCCGGCTATCCCATTGCAGAGGTGGCGGTGAAGTTGAAGTTGGACCTTGTCTTGAAAGTCTGTTGCCACGACTCTGCCTATTGCTGTTGCCTCCTGCGATATATGTAGGTACGGGCAATAAAGGCGGCGCACTAGCTTCGCTGCTTGCCAATCGTTGGTGTCGTATGTTCCCGTAGTTCGGAGTATTGGGGTAAACGGAAGGAGGCGCACGTCGTCGACCAGAACAGCAGTTCAGCAGGGCTAAGAAGGGTAAATACAAACAATAAGTTTGGATACGAAAGGTGTGCCAAAAATACTCACATCGCAGGCAGGCCCAGAGAATGAGCAAGACTACTATACCAACAACAATGGTGACTGGAATAGCGATCTGCAAGTTGTCCCGATACCAAGCCTATTTTGAGAGGGGTTAATTAAAAATAACTCTAAAACGGTGATAGAACTACTGACCTTGGCAACGTCAAGAGCACTTCCCGCTTTACAGGAACCACCAATACAAGTTCCCGCATAGCCTGTACAACAAGGTCAATTAGATATCACGGATTCAATCACATAGACATACCACAAGGTGATCCATCAATCAACATGGAATTGAGCTGAACACAAGAGTTGGAGCTGTTGGGATCTTTGCATGATATCCTGCAAGAGGTATCACCATGATTGGGGCAAGCATCCTTGAGACCAAGTGACGAGCCAACATTTTGACATTGGACTATAAGACGAGCATTAACCAGAGTAAGCTATCCAAAAGTAGAGAAGACTCACGAGCTATACTCGTACACTGCCCACTTGCACAAGCCAACCCATTACCACCGCAACTTTGTCCATTAGGAGCAAAGACGTCAGTTGGACAAGAGCTCGAGTTACCGGTACACATCTCGGCCGTGTCACATTTTGAATCTTTGGACGGGCGGCAAACCTGTGTCGAAGGTGCAAAGGAACATTGACCCGTACAGCACGCAGACGAATCGGGGTCACAGACGGCTCCACTCCTGAATTTACAGGTGGAGGTATCACAACAGTCCGATGTGGGATTAGGTCCGGGATCACACTCCTCGCCGTCATCAACGACACCATTCCCGCACATTTGTAGAGAAATGAGTTTACGGTTCGAGTTGGAAGCATCAACAAGGCAAGAAGAGTCAACCTGACCATTTGTAGCTCCCAGTAGTGAGCCTAGACACCAGTCAGATGAGATGAAAACTGGTAGAAGCAGGTACTCACAGATATTCCCCAGAGTGCATGGACTGAAGTTGTGTTCTCCCGAATCAGCCACGGGACTCATGATGAACTGCTTATTGGCATTACATGATGACTGTGACAAAGGACAACAACTGTCACTGGTAGTGCATCCATCAGTACAATCATGCTAAAAAAAAAAAAGATGGTCATCTCGGCATTCTGTCGGCGTAGTGGAGGGAAAACTCACGATGGCACCAAAGTTGTGACCAATTTCATGAGATACAACTTGCCACTCTGTCAAGCCCGATGTGGAAACCCCAGTACCAGAGCTAATTGAGTTTCCTGAACCGCTAGTGTCCTTTTTGCACAGTGTGCCAAGCCAAGCAATCCCGACTTCTGTTCCCGTAGGGCAGCCACTCATGAGATGCCAAAGGCCGACGCCGTCATCGCCTTTCTGACCTCTCCACTCTGAGAACAAGGAAAGACGTTGGTCGAGCTCTACGTTATCACAGTTGACATTCCAGGCCATCGATGCATTGGTTGTGGAAGGACAAGTAGGATTTTGGACCTGAAGCTCGACAATACCAAGGGATACATTGAAGGTAGACTAGCGACTGCGGTTAGGTCATCACGGCTGCCAAGAGAAAGACAAAACCGACCTTGTACAACGCGGTAGCAGAATTCCAGTCAGTCAAGATACGTTCGGTAGCATTTTGAGGTGTGCCGAACTGAGACACATACATGCAGTCAGCTGTTTTTTATTTTTATTTTTATATCAGAATGAAGTACAATAGTCGAGCTTTCAATCAACATACCTGCTACACCCATGTAAATCTAAAAAATATGACAGTCAGAATGTACTGCAATAGAAGGTTCATTTCAATCAACACTTACGATACGCTGCGTGGTAGAACATCCAGTCGATTGGCCAATATTATTGATGAAACTGTGCACGTCGGATTAACTAACCGTCAAAATGATACTAATCGAGAAGCGTACTTTGAGCTCATGCCACCACCGGCAACATCATCCCTCCGTGAGAGGGACCAGTCGTCATCGGTTCGTGCAAAAGACACATTACCCAATAAACCAAGATTGTACGCATCTGGGATGGACTTCATCAACGCGGGATTGGAATCAGAATCCGAGTTGTACGAGAGATCGTCATGTCCACAATGCTTTGGCTGTGAAGACTCGTCTTCATGCGGCATCATGTCCGAGTCTCTCCAAATGACGAGATGAGAATCAAGTTCTTGGAAGCCGCCTGCGTACTCCGGATCTAACGGGTGCTTCGTGCGCATATAATTGTCCTTGGTGATGACATGATGACGGACACCATCGACAGAAAAGACGCCCTCGAAGACAGGAGGTGCACCGGCTTCTGGGTCCCCAGAACTATGCATCATGATGCGCGCCCAGCCACGGTCTTGGCGATACGGAGCATAAACACCTCCAACAGCGTCTTCAAGCATGCGACCAGGTGACAAGGCTCCGTGGACTACCTCGCCTTCATAAGCTTTCACAGTTTCTCGAAGAAGTGGTTCGGTGTGTGAAACAACGGATTCTCCAGTTAAAGGATCGATAGTGTAGTGTGTGATTCGCGCGGAAGGGTGAATAAGGTGGTCGTTAGGTCGAAGATGGATGTGGAATGTGTCATCAAAGGCTGCCAGAACGAGACGGAAAGAGTCAGAATAGCGAAGAGTAGAAGGATGGGGGTGAGGATCTCGTTTAACAAAGTTGTCAAAAGTCTGGTCTTGTCGTCTAGGAAGGATGTCTATTGAAAGTGTCGAAGGATGGGCAAAACGTTTGAGTCGTCCAGCAGGCTTGCTTGAAGCATCGACAGATGAAGACAAAACTAGCACAACGGCCAGCGCAACTGACGCGAGCCACATATTAAAAGTAGGGAAAGGAAGAAGGAATAGAAATGTTCAAACGACCGCCTTGAAAGAGGAAAAATGCAAGTGTCAGCATGAGGTAGTTTATAAAGCAATTCTATGCCAAGCCGCACTGCCCTGTCCTGGGCCGGTGTGTTAATAGCGTGGAGTACTTACCAGCGGCGAAATCCCTTTCTAACCAGGACAAAAGCGAGTGACGAATGGAAAGTAAAGAGAGTTGTGCTCGAAAGCACTGGCCGCGTCGTTGTTCTGGTCGAGGGGCACTACTCTCACTGGTCGCCGCCGGATGATTTGTTCGTTACCACGAACTTTGATCAAATTCCCATATACTGCCATCCCCATACGAAGATTACCACCCGTCCCGAAGACCTGGTCATCCCCTCCCTGCCGCAGCACCATGAACAAGAAAATAAAATGCATTAAGCCCTCTTGGCAAATATAGATAGCAGCGCTGGGCGCTCAGGTGGCTATCGCTACATGGTTCTATGATACAGGTATGAATCCAGACTCTTGTCCATTCATCAGCTTCATCAATGGCTTCAATGTTCTCGTACAAAAAGTTGGCGGCGGTTGTTCTAAAGATGGCAAGATATGAGTATAACACGGGCGAATCAGATCGTAGACAAGTTACCTGGGCTCCAGTCCCATTCCCGCCGTTTCGTGCATTACCTCCGGCATTTCCATTTCCATTACCGCCGTTGTTTGAAACAGTAAACTGCAAGTTATAAAAAGCACAAGGTGAGCGCCCAAGGAATCTGCATCAGAAATAGTTACTCACGTAGGCGCAATCATCGAGACTTGAAAACCAAAACATCAATCAGCCCCCCCAAGTACTGAAATAGAGGAACAACACTCACGCTCCATGCTGCGCCTTTCGACGAGAAATAGAGAAGAATCAGAGCAAAAGTTAGCAAGTTAATCAGACACCAAAAAAAAAAAAATAGGGGGGGGAGGGGAGGAAAATAAATAAAAAATATATAAAAATAAAAAATAATATAAATAAAATAGTGCAAGTTAATCAGACACCGAAGTACACAAGAAAATCCGTACAATTGGCACAATGACGGGTTGGTGATTGGCGGCAGCCTATAGAAAAACAGAATTGAGCGATCAGCAAAACAAGTGCGAGGACACGTAAAACGATACGCACATTGATGGAGCACATTCTATATGCACCCTCTGGAAGCCCGTTCGTGACATCTGCGGTAACAATTCCGTTTTGTGCTTTCCCGTTAATACCCTGCAGAGGAATAAGTAGGAAAGAGTCAGCGTCCCGGTTTAATAAACGATATAGGGATAGCACCTTGAAGTACGCAAATTTCCTCGGGTCCGTCGGGTCAGTGCTCCCAACCCCATTATCAAGCTCTTCGATGACTACGTGCGAATGTCCAATGATCTGTCCTTGGTTATTGAGCTGTTGAGGCGCAGCAAAGTAGTTGCTATCCGCGTTAACAAAGTTCCCCGTTTCCAAGTTCTTGATAGCCATGGAGATCTACGCCCAAAAGTGAGTTCCATACATGACTAGGGAATTTAGTGGAGAAAGTTACCGTAAACTCCTTGTTAGCCTGGATTGTATCGCCATTCGCGGGACTGACAAACTTGCTGGACGGCATGTTGTCGACGGAAGGAATGGCACCAATGGGAGCTGGGTTACACGAGCCGGATTTGATCTGCTTGCCGTCTATGTATAAAGAATTAGTACGCACATATAGACAGTAAGGTGAAGTGACTGACCTGTCAGAGGCAAGTTAACGGTCAAACAAAAATTGATAAAGTTGTTCTTCGAAGTAAGAGATGCAACTTGTCCGTCGGTGGGCTGTTGTTGACCATTTTGGGCGAATCCAGAGGCAACAACACGAGGGTCAAGAGCTAAGAAGATGCATAAGATGGAGTCAAAATCCGAAGAGCAAGATACGCACTGAGAGAAGATTGAGCATCTTGATCGTTTCCGTTGTTATTACCAGCACCCTGACCACCACTCGCGTTGTTATTTCCATTTCCACTGGCTGTTCCATTACCGGCGTTGTTATTGACACCAGGAGCTGCCTCTGCATTCGGGCCTTGAATGGCCTGAGCTGCTCTGTTGTTGGGTTGAGGATCACCGAATCCACATCCACCATCACGTTCTTGAGCAATGACTGGCCCAGCACACTTGCCGGATTTGAATCCACAGCATCCAGAAGCACAGTCGGCGTCGCTGCTGCAAGTACCTGTGATAAATTGTGTTCCAGTAGATGCAGCCGCAGAAGAGGTTGCGGTAGCAGTAGATGCAGCTTGTCCTCCGTTTTTAGCCGAACTGGAACCTTGGTTGCTGCCATTGCCATTGTTGTTGCCGTTGTTGTTCACACCAGGTGCAGCTTCTGCATTAGGTCCTTGAATAGCCTGAGCAGCACGGTTGTTGGGCTGAGGATCACCAAATCCGCAACCTCCGTCACGCTCTTGAGCGATCACAGGACCGGCACACTTGCCACTCTTGAAACCACAGCACCCAGAAGCGCAATCGGCATCGGAAGAACAAGCTCCAGTAATGAACTGGGTACCAGTAGCAGCGGACGATGTTGCAGTACGAGTAGAAGCGGCCCGAGTCGCTGAAGTTTGCCCGTTCGCAGCACTCGAGCCGGAAGCTCCGTTGTTGACCCCAGGAGCTGCCTCTGCATTTGGACCTTGAATAGCCTGAGCAGCACGGTTGTTTGGCTGAGAATCACCAAAGCCACAACCTCCGTCACGCTCTTGAGCAATAACAGGTCCGGCACACTTTCCGGATTTGAAACCACAACATCCAGAGGCGCAATCGGCGTCACTGGTACAAGGTCCGGTGATGAATTGGGTACCGGCTCGAGTAACAAGAGAAGAGCGAGGGTTGTTGATACTGAGGGCAAATGTTTGCGTGAAGGCAGGGAGGAGAATAAGAGAAGTCGACAAGAAGGAAGTGTATTTCATCTTGAAGAGAGTAGATTTCGTGAAAGTAAAGTAAATGAACGTGATTCGACTCGTGCAACGACCGAAGATAGCTTGTGTCTATGGATGGGTGAGCAAGATGCGGACATGGAACCGGTAGTGGCACTCACAAATACGTTAGAGTCGTGAAGATGATTTGACAGCACGGCTGCACACCACTCGTCCAGGAAGTAGCGAAAGGAAGGGAAAGGTTGGAATTGAGGAAGCCCCAATAGCATTTACTCGTTATATACCACGCCTAAACATTGTCCACCGAGAGTTTGGCTGTATCGGAGCAAGTTGAATGAACAATGGGCAAAAAGAACAATGGTGGCCCATAGCGATTCGCGTGCCTAGCCACTTACGTACAGTTACTCTATATTTAGATGGAGTAAGAAATAAAGACAAGGACAAAAGCAAATGAAAGACTCACCTTATGGGCAAAGGATACAGGTCAATGAGCCGGAGCTGAGGCATAATTGCTGTTTATAGGGATGAGGAAGAAAGACCTCTCCGTGACGTCACCGAGTCAGACATGGCCAACAAAACTACTGCTCTGCTATGCTGTAGCCATGAGATGGCGATTCTTATGGATACCAGTGATCATAAATGGACCAGTTGTCGCCCCCAATAAAGTCGTGGAATGGATACGGAATAGTACAGTTGGTAAAAAGAAAAAAGAATGTCAAGACTTTTGGCTCTTGGACCTTTCCACTGCGGATATGAACGCGACGAGCGTGTCGATTTCATCTCTCCCCGAAACTGTCAAATTTTCTCTAAAATGCTTTTGCGCAATTCCCGCCAACACGGCATGGACCTCCTGAACATCGTTTAGAATCGGTGCACGCGTCTGGAAAGGGTGTCCTTCTGGTGGATCAAAATCCGTGTCCCTGAAATCACGGCGAGGACGATTCGCAGGTGTGATTTGCGGTGGTGGTGGTAAATGATGAGAATTGGCGAGGGAGTGCGGTGGCGGCGGATTCTCTGCACTTATGGGAAGTGGGTAGATTATAGGGACAAGGTCGTAATGGTCGAGATAGCGATGTAGCTGGACACTCGAGAGATCCAGCTAGCAGCGTAAAAAAGCATAAGCAAGAGGCTGAAAAGGACAATGCGTAGGAACGTACCATCGAGATGCTATTTTCACTAGGCTCTGGATCGTTTGCAGGCTCAGCTACTAATCTTCTTCTTTTCACTCCTTCTATCGCTGCCTGCCGTACAGACGAGGGTCCTATGTAAGTTGCATCTTCGTTTGCAACTCTTTTTCTTGTTTGAGAACGACGAGCAGTAGAGACGGAGGCTGCCGTTGACATGATAGTAGAAAAGGTGTTTCTTCGCAAAGTGACCGCGAGTTTACGCGTGAATCTTACGTTGTAAAGTTCCCCTCCTTTCGTTCTCCATCTACTAGTACCTCCTGCAAATACCATTTGCTTCTTTGCCAGGGACTACATTTTCGTTAGGTACCAAAATTAGAGACATGACATCATCGTGCTTCCCATCCTCGTTCTTGTCATCTCAGTTCGCCTAAAGTGATGTTCATTCTGGTTCAAGTCGTTCAATGGGACCGAGTGGCTTTCTTCAAATTACAGCTTACAAGCTACATCTCAGTTCGCCTAAAGTGATGGTCATTCTGGTTGTTCAATGGGACCGAGAGGCTTTCTTCAAATTACGGCCTACAAGCTACATCTCAGTTCGCCTAAAGTGATGGTCATTCTGGTTGTTCAATGGGACCGAGAGGCTTTCTTCAAATTACGGCTTACAAGCTATTGATCGTGTTCTGCATAGCGTCTTTACAATGGATTCAATCACAACTTATTCTCTCTTCGCTTGAACAGAGCCTGCAACCACTCTTCTTCTATTCAGGGAGCAAGTATATCTGTTGACAACCTCTGAACAAGGATGCGCTACCGAATCGGCCGATATCAACGAATTGCCTCCTGCGCAGACTTACTATCCTCCGAGGCAAGCTGCAGTTGTAAATGGACACCTCATGCTATGCGATGGATTCGCAGTATGCATGTCTGTCGGACAATCCTCTCCGGACGAGTACAATTCTCAACTAGGAAGAACTGACGGAGGCTGTAATACAAAGAGACTCCCTTCTATGCAACTTGATCCCGGCGGAAATGAGGGCCAGACTCAAGAACATCCCTTCTGCCCTCTGGAATATCTTCGAGCCTAATGATTGAATGAGGATGTTAATCCCGACATGAGTGGACCATTTGCAGAGTGTTCCAACAGTTGATTATAGCCAATGTGAGATCCATTCGCACGAGAGAAAAGGACCCCTAGATTGGATCCTACTATTCCGGCCTTGACCTTCTCGCTGTTCAAGTTCCAGGCTCTCCAACTTGACACCTTCGGAGAATCTATTTATTTCTTTGGTCAGACTGGCAACGCTTAGATATCCTGCATTCTTTATGATACTACTGGTAGATTGTGTAGTCGGACATTTCACAGTCTTGCACATCGCGCGTCTGTACTATACGATTGATTTTGCGAATGTTCAAGAGTACTGTAGGCAAAAGTACAAGTCGCGCGTCGCGTATGTAAAGTGCCAGCTGTCTGTCGCTGAGACTCGATAGATTCTTACCCCAGGATCCGCTCATCCTGATCGCAAACAGCTCAAACGCCGCTATAGTGTGACATCATCAAACCTTCGTTCCCCACATAATGCTCTATAGCGTTTTGCTCAAGCTCAGGAGCTCTCGTCAGACGACTTGCTTCTCGACTCCCAACCTCCGCCACATCTCGCCCGGTTGTCTGTCTTAAAACAAATCACAACCGCTGGGATCGGTCTTCTATCCCTTTATAAAGGGTGTCATTTCGCAAAACACATATCAACCAACACCAAATCAACTAGTACTTAACAAGAGCAACTACCAACACAAAGCGACAAGATGCGTGCACCATATGGAACCTGGAACAGCCCTATAACTGCAGAGTCTATTACGCGTAATGTATGTACAGGTCGCGTCTTTGACCAAATTTTTCTTAACCCGATCTATTTTGCAGGTTACTGCCGTGACTGAGGCCACCGTCGATCCAACGACATCTATAGTCTACCACATTGAAGGACGTCCATCCGAGGCAGGGAGAAATGTCCTTGTAGAATCCCGAACAGGACGCGACGTTCCTGGAAGAGATTGGGATGTCCGAACGGGTGTATATGAATACGGAGGTGCACCTGCCACTGTTTATAATGGACAGGTGTATTTTTCCAACATCAAAGACAATCGGGTCTATAAAGTAGATGCCAAGGGTGGAACACCAGAACCAGTAACTCCCGGTGCGTCTGTCCTCGACATGTATACTGATCATGCTAATTGTCAGAGCAGAGAAGCCTATCTATCGATACGCTCAAATCTGCGTCCATCCTTCCAAGACGAATCTGCTTGTCTCCGTTTTCGAAGATCATACTATCGATGAACCTTCCAAGGTCGTGAACACTATCTGTCTCATTAACACCGACACCAAGACGGTATCCAACATTATAACTGGCTCTGACTTTTACGCCTTCCCAATATTTTCTCCTGACGGAACCAAGTTGGCCTGGCAGCAATGGTCCAACCCTCACATGCCTTGGGAAGAATCGCAGATCCTTATCGCGGATGTGTCGCTTGGTGGCACTTTTAAACTTTCCAACGTCACCACGATTGCAGCAGAGACCAATGTCAGCTTCAGCTGGCTCTCCTGGGCATCTGAAGGAACTCTGTTGTTCATCAGTGACAAATCTGGATTCTCCAACCCATGGAGGTATGACGTCTCGACCAAAAAATCTTCCCCGATATTCCCAGAACCTGTCGAAGAAGATTTCTCCAACGTGATGTGGTCGATGGGTTACTTCCCTTATGCCGTCGTTGACCAGCAAGGGAAAAACGGCGTATTCGCGGCTTGGAGAGACGGTAGGAACATTTTGTATCTCGTGAACTTGGAGAATGGATCCAGGCAGGAGTTGGCTAGTCCATATGTGACGGTAGAGAGCATGCGAACGGTGTCGAGGGAGAAAAATCAAGTTGTCTTTATTGGAGGCAGGGTTGACGAGTTTCAAGCAGTTGTTCAGTGTACAGTCACTTTGGGAACGTCCGCTTCGCCTGAAGCGACATTCGAGACTCTAAACCCACCTGGTGAAGTTCCTTTCTCCAAGGACTTGATCTCTGTTCCAGAGGGAAAGACACTAGACTCGAGCGGACAGCCCTTGCATGTCATTTTCTATCCGCCCTATAACCCGGATTATGAAGGCTCGAGCGTGGAGGGGGAGAAGCCACCCTGTGTACTCAATGTTCATGGTGGGCCGACAGGAATGGCATTCCAAAACTTGCAATCAAAGATACAGTATTTCACGACGAGAGGTTGGGCGTGGTACGCATCTTCTTTGATTTTATTACCTCGAGTTCGTATTGACTACTCTGTCTCTTTATCGCTAGGCTCGATGTCAACTATGGAGGTTCATTCGGCTACGGGCGTGCATACAGAGACAGACTTAACGGCCAGTGGGGCCCGCTCGACACGGAAGATTGTATCACTGCCGCTCGTCTTCTTGCTACTGATCCATACAACTACATTGACTCTCAACGTACTGTCATTCGAGGAAGTTCCTCTGGAGGCTTGACAGTCCTCACTTCCGTGTCTCTCTCCAGTAACTTGGATGCATTTGCCGCTGCGACCTCGTTGTACGGCGTGGCAGATTTGGTATCGTTGATGGCGGAAACACACAAGTTTGAAGCGCATTACATGCAAGTTCCTGGAACTCCCGAGGAGCAGGAGGCCATATTGAAATCGAGGAGTCCAGTGAATTTTGCAGACAAGATCAGGAAACCTGTTCTGGTACGTTGTCGACCTTTTCCCTTTTTTCTACTCGAAAGTGACATTCATTCTTGTGTAGTTTCTGCATGGTGATGCAGACAGGGTAGTTCCTCTGGATCAAGCACAGAAGATGCACGACAACATCATCAACGCAGGTGGCACGGCCGAATTGAAAATATATCCTGGAGAAGGACACGGGTTCAGACAAGAGGCAAACCAAAAGGATGCACTGGAAAGAGAACTGGACTTTTACGAGAGGTATCTGGAATTGAAGAAATAAGGCAAACTGTAAGCGCCGTAGAAAACAATTGTATACATTTGTACTATCATCACCCGTGACTGCCATGTGTAAATGAATCAGTTTCAATCCGATATCCCTCATTTCTGTCTAGCCATGACCTGATCCACCTTCTCTCGAAGCCCGTTCTCCCAGTCATCCCAGCACACTACTAACTGTGCACTATCTCTTCCAACATATCCCGCACGGGGATCACCTCTCCTTTCTGCGTGCCTGTTGGATCCAATCTCTTTTCCAAGGGGTAAAACCTTTTCCCAGCGCATAATAGCTTCCATCTGGAATCCCATCCTTTCTGCTAGTCTAATACTCCCGGCATTCATGGCGTTTGCTTGCCACTGTACCCGCCGCAACCCCAGGCCACCATTCTCGGGAAGATCAAGTGCATAATGCATAAGAAGACCAACAGCATTTGACGCGACATGGCTGCGCTGAAACGGTGGAAAGATAATAACAAGGCCAATCTCAGTGCGGAGATCCCAAGCTGAAGTATTAAAATAACCCATCAAGCCAGCGATAGGTGGTGTTCCATCCTCTTTAGTTTTCGTCTTGTCAAGAATGACAAATGCCGTTTCACCGTTACTGAGGAGGATGCGTTTATCCCACAAGGTTTCAAGGAAATCAGAGCAAGTTGCGAATGGTCCAAAGGTAAGGTACGACCAGAGGGATTCGCTTTGAGAGCTTGCGACCACTTCCTCTACATGTTCTGATGGCTGGATGATATTGGTGAGGCAATTTTAGGAAGACAAGTGAAAGCACGCAACCACAAATGGGACCATCTTGATTCGGTCATTTTCCAGTGCATCAGGAATGGGAAAGCAGAAGTTTGTGTCTCTCTCGGACGAGTATTGAGTTTGAGTCATCGTGATTGAAAGCCGTAGCAAAAAGTTGACGGCCTTTTATTCGACGAAAGCTGAATTGAGTCGAAATGACTCGTACGCATATCCAAAGTTGGTCTTGAACGTGTTGATCGCACGATTGCCTGCGCCAACGCATGATGGAAGGAAGTCTATTAACCGACATGATCCAGGTGCTGAACAAGGGGTGTGCATCCAAACGTGGTATGCGTGATCAGATATTACCGCATACACCGGGTTAATGGATGGCGAACATTCTGCTGAAACCAGAACATCATCAAGGCAGCATAGCCAAGTTGATATATACTGAAGAAGAATGCGGGTAGGCAAACCAAAAAGATGCACTAGAAAGGGAACTGGACTTTTACAAGAGATCTCCGGCACTGAAGGAATAAGGCAAGCTGTAAGAAAAACAACGTTTGTAATATCATCTGTAGCTATCGTGTAAACGAACCAAATTGACATGGATTTGGATTTCATTTGAATGCGGAATCCGAAATCCCTCATTTCTTTCTAGCCATAACTTGATCCACTTTTTCTCGAAGTCCGTTCTCCCAGTCATCCCAGCACACTACTAGCTGTGCACTATCTCTTCCAACATATCCTGCACGAGGATCACCTCTCCTTTCTGCGCATCCGTTGGATCCAATCTCTTTTCCAAGCGGTAGAACCTTCGCCCACCGCAGAGTAGCTTCCATCTGGAACCCCATCCTTTCTGCCAACCTAATACTCCCAGCATTCATGACGTTTGCTTGCCACTGCACTCGTCGCAACCCCAGGCCACCATTCTCAGGAAGATCAAGTGCATAATGCATAAGAAGACCGACAGCATTTGACGCAACATGACTGCGCTGAAAGGGAGGAAAGATGATAACAAAGCCAATCTCAGTGCAGAGATCCCAAGCTGAAGTATCGAGATAGCCCATCAAGCCAGCGATAGGTGGTGTTCCATCTTCTTTAGTTTTCGTCTTGTCAAAGATAACAAACATGGTTTCGCCGTTTCTGGCGAGAACACGTTTCTCCCACACGACTTCAAGGAAATCAGAGCAAGTTGTGAATGGTCCAAAGGTAAGGTATGACCAGAGGGATTCGCTTTGAGAGCTTGCGACCACTTCCTCTACATGTTCTGATGGCTGGATGATGTTGGTGAGGCAATTTGAGAAGACGAGTGAAAGCACGCAACCACAAATGGGACCATTTTTATTCGGTCATTTTCCAGTGCATCAGGAATGGGAAAGCAGAAATTCGTGTCTCTCTCGGATGAGTATTGAGTTTGAGCCATCGTGATCGAAAGCCGTAGCAAAAAGTTGACGGCCTTTTATCCAATGAAAGCTGAATTGAGTCGAAATGACTCGTACACATCTCCTTGAAAGGTGGTCTTGAATGTGTTCCACTAGTCTGATTGCGCAATTACCTGTGCTCACTGCGGATGGAGCTAAGTATAAAGCATGATGGAATGCATGGCGGTTCTAGTAGGTGGTTGAAAAGAAAGGCACGGTCAATCATAATGCCGGCATCAAACTATTGCTTCTGCCATATTATGTACCATCACCCATCATAGTCTCTTCACTTGGAACCAATAGAACCTCAAGTCTCCGATGAAGAAGGATTGTTTTTGCATCATAAGGAAAGGAATCCCCTTATCTTTTGGCCGCGTCCATTTTGCGTCTGTCCACACGCCGGTTGCTATGAACTTCGCATCTTCTCCCAGCAAATGCCTTATCTTTATGAATGCTAACAGAACCATGTGTGCCAAAAATCATATGTGCGCAAAGTTTCCGTCTCCTCAACCTTGTGCACCTATCATCGGTGGCTTCTGAAATCCAGGCTGCAGAATCACGGGAGATATAAATATCAGAACAGAATGCATCGAGTTTGCAAGCACTCGTTGTCCTGGGAGCTGGTAGTGCCATGTCCCCTTCAATGAAGATGCCTTCATTCGTCGTGATTTTGGGACTTGGTGTCGCGCATGTACATGCATGGGGTGCTGTAGGTCATGAAGCCGTAGGGTGTGTTGTATCACTTTTCATGAAGACTTGAGACTAAGCTAACGAATTGTGTCATTAGATACGTCGCTATGCCGGTAGGGATGATTCATGTTTGCAGCAAACTAGGTGTTACTGACATCAGGAATATACACAGTTTCTTGCTCCAAAAGCCCTTGCTTTCGTTCAGTCCACATTGGGGTCAGAATATGATGAATCTTTAGGACCCGCAGCTCCGGTACGCCTTTTTGTATCAACCAATGTTGCTGTGCTAATCGTTCATTTACAGTGGGCCGACCAAGTCAGAAGTGACGATTCCTATGACTGGTATGTTCAGACGACCTTGGTGAAAAGCACTTGCGAATGAACACACATGTCAGGGCTTCAAACCTCCACTTTGTGGACGCCGAAGGTAACTCTGCGTTGATTGCATTCGTACTTTGAAGAGGCACCTAAATCCCATTAATGTGCAGACAGCCCTCCGGCTTCTTGCTCCGTCTCCCAATCTCGAGATTGCGCGGATGGAAGATGTGTCTGTAGGTATTCCTTTGTTGAATGCTGCTTCGATATCCTGATCAGCTTAGTAACTGCGATTGCGAACTATACGAGTCGGGTTGTAGATACATCTCTATCCGCGGCACAGACGCAAGAAGCCTTGAAGTTTCTAGGTTTGTACTCATTGCTCTATATATGCGCCAATTTTCATAAAGAATCTGATCCACAGACCACGTACGTGTGCCCTAGTAGCTTTCACAAGTACGGAACGCTCATCTATGCTGCTCGTTAGTTCATTGGTGATGTCCACCAACCACTTCACGTCGAGGCTGAAGCTCTCGGAGGAAACGAAATCGATGTTACATGGAACTTCGACCAATCTGCATTCGGTACGTTGTTGTAGCTGCAATAAAACACAATTCTGACTCGTCTTCTTGCGCAGGTATGGGGTACGTTTTGACAAGTTTTCGTCCAATTATTTTCGACGAACCTTGTATTAGACACAAGACTCATCACGAAACTTGTGGACGACAACTTTGGCAACTCCGTGACTACATGGGCCAACTCGTTGGTGGATCGCATCCAGGTAACAGATGATCTCCATTCGCTGTACACTTACACCGAAACTGACGCTTCTTTATTCGCAGTCTGGTGATTTCTCCGACGACGCCAGTTCCTGGATTGACTGTTCCTCCACGACTGATCCTGCAAGGAAGAAGAGGAGCGTCAAAGATGATGTTGTAAACTTCCTTCATCCTCGAGCGATAACTCCTCTCGAGTGTCCTCTGGAATGGGCTCAAGATGCCAATAAGCTTGATTGCGTGAGTACATTCAACACTTTGACCCATTAATGTTACCGATGTTCTACTTTCAGTCCTTTGTCTTTGCCTACGACCAGTTCGATGACTTGTGTACTTCTAGCTATTATGATGATGCTGTTCCCCTAGTAAGTCATTTTTTTCGGTTCCAAGTATGTCTATAAAATTAACGATCCGTAGATCGAGATGCAGATAGCAAAGGCCGGCTACCGTTTGGCTGCTTGGTTGAACGTATTATTTGATGGTGACACAGACCTGCGATGATTCAACAGATTCCCCTTAGATATACCCAGTTTCAGTAGATAAATAATGCAGAACTTTGAAGTGCCATAGCCGTAAGGCGTGCCTAATTTGCATCATTTCGAACTTCTTTATCGCGGCCAAGGCATACAGACCATATGATACTCTCCACCTGTATAAAACTTGTGACGATGTAGCCCTCTTCTTCGAGTCTTCCTCCCCATGTACACGAGGTTGCTGGTCAACGCCTTCTTGGCCGTCACTGTCGTCGTAGTGTTCGGTCAGGTGACGCCCGAAGAGCTTGAACCTCTACTCGTAGGACTAGCCCAAAAGCCTCGAGAAATAGGCACTCCGCAACTCGAAAGACGTGTTCCGCTGTCTACAAACGATTCTACTGTCGCCCCACTAATTGATCTACAAGTATTTGCTCCGCCTGTCATCCCTCAAGATGGAACAAGTTGTGAGGTCGTGCTTTTAGAACATATTTTTGGTGAGTAGTGTCGTAGAGTGGATTAGTGTGTAGCATGCCGATAACTTTAAAAGGCGATGGGTCTTTCGGAGCTCCTGCGATAGTGCCGTACATTCCCCCCACGGATGATACTTGCGGAGAGGTAGGAAAGTGGGCTGCGATTAGTCTCAATTTGACGACTTATTCGTGCGTTTTGTTGATTCTTGACGGGACATGAATTTACTTTTGTCCAGTATCGGGACTCAATATGACCGTTTGGGAGTCTGTATTTCATCCTACAAGGTGCTGTTCACTCGCTGATACATGAGGTACAGGTTATCTATCTCTCTTTGGCGGAGAGTGAGCTTGCAATCGTATTACTGTGTAATTTTGTCTCAACGGTCGACAGTTTGGAGAACATCGAGCGCGGAACCCACAAAGACTGGAACTATTTGGACGACGTGCGTGTGCATTCTTCTGTTCTCCTACCAATCTCATCGGATCTTAAGTATCAAGGATGTTACACACTTTACTCCCCTTTTTGCACAGGAAGGGAATCTCAAGATGGACTTCAGCAATATTATTGACCCGAGTCTGTGAGTTTCCGATTCTTTTTTTCAGCAACTAAAACTGAAAATATAACGTTTTAGTTTACTTGACGGAGTCTTCAACGGTAATAATTTCATGGTCCTTTCTAATATCCTCCTAACTAGCATGCTCTCCAGTAACCTTAACGGCCACTTTCTACGCCCCCACCGAAAATTTCGCAACACCTCAGACTTCAGACCTCATTCTTCCATTATCCAACCTATCTCCTAATCTGACCAACTATTTTGCCGTGGACACTGATGCTGGAGGCACAACCAACATCTCGCTCCCCGATACCGCAGTGGAAGCATACGTAGAGGTGTTCTGTTCCGGGAACTCTGCAGAGGAATTCTGGTACCTGAGTAAGTCTGGGTTTTTGTAACTCGTCTTTCTTCTAATCTATCGTGCTACACAGACACACCAGACGAATTTCTCGATGCCTTCCCAGCCGAAACCGGACTTATTGGCAAAGGACCTTTCCGTGAAGTCCAAGTTCTCGTTGACGATCAACTCGCTGGTGTCGTGTGGCCTTATGCAGTAATCTACACCGGAGGAATCACTCCTTCCAACTGGCGCCCATTGACTTCATATGGAGCGTACGATGCTCCAACATACTGGGTTGATGTTACGCCGTTTATTCCTATTCTTCTGTCGGACTCGGAAGCCTCGCACAATATCACTCTCAAAGTTGTCGGGCAGGGTTTGAGTCCTACTTTCAACTCGAACTGGTTCTTGTCTGGGAGTGTACACGTTCGTACAGGAAGTTCCAAGACTACAGGCCGTATTACTGTTTATGACGTCCCAGAACCGAAAATCGAGACGACTGGGGGCGCTAGTGCCGGAAATGTTACTGTGTGGACTAAAGTGACTGCTAATCGTTCTTTGAATATCGAGAGCGAGCTAAATACTGCGGAGGGCGTGAAGAAAGTCAAGTTTTCGCAAACGTTGAGTTATATAAATGAGGCGAGTTATGCAGATGAAGGGTGGATCCAGGTATGGTTTTTCTCGATATCAGACATTTTCATGGTGTTAACTTGATTCCTGCAGTCGGCGAACCAAACCACTACTGGGACAACAACGTCAACTCATCAGGGAGTTCAGGTTCTTCGAGATGCGTTCACGTATCCTATAGGAGTGTTTTCAAACTATTCGTTGTTCTCTGAGCAGTTTGGTAAGAAAATGTCATTGGATTGTAATTAAAGCTGTCGCTGACACCCTTGTAGGAGGCTACGGCTCTGAGATCAATCAAACCCATACCCGGGCGCTGCAACCACCTACGGGAGGAGGCTCTCACACTATACACTCTGTCCAACATGCTAAAGGATTTATTGGGATGGACGATTGGCCCGGATTGAGACATGCTATTAACGGGACGGGTGAGTGCACTAATTGGTACTGGACTACATAGTCCCAGGTATGGTCGACGACAGCCGTACTCATCGCTCTCTTTTCGTATATATACACAGGTGCCACTGAACAAACATTCGCCTACACCTCGTCCAATCCCGAACGCGGCGGTGCAGCAGCAAGGGCAACATACTTTCGTGACGTGGCGACGAAAAACGATGGATGGGTTAGGGACAGCGTTTGGGGCACGTTGAGGGAGGAGAATCCGCCGGTCCCACCGGAGCAGATATTTGGGGAGGGAGGAGGGCCGGGGTTTAGGAGGTCTGTTCTAGGAAAGATTGGGAGGAGAGGTTTTTGATGAGCGTGAAGTGTGTTTGAGCTGTTACGAGGGCCAAGTCTGCTTTTTTGCAACTCGACCCGATCACGAATTTTTCTGAACAATCCAAGGTTAGAATTAATACATATATATGCCCTCCTCCTAGGGCGTTCATTCGGAAACGTTGAACGAATGCTTTCTGTCGACGTAGCGTATCACTGCGGTGCATCGCTTAGCTATAGCTATAACTTCTTTAACCAGCAGCCAACAGCCTCCAGCGCGTTTGGTTTTTCGGGGAAAACATGACATTGCCAATCACTGAATCAGTCGTCCCTACGGCCAAATGCGTACCGTTTTTGCACCGTACACCGGGTCTCAGGTATCAAATTCGGGCATGGTATCGTGGTACCGTACCCAGCCACTTCATGATCACTGCAATGGCCACCTCACTCGTTCCGTCCACGTATGTAACTTGTTCAAGTAACCAAGAGCAAGTCCTAGTATAAAGTCAACCCCTGCTCGGCCCTGCCCCGGTTCCCTAGCTGAGCTCCCTCTCTCTACCGCGTTCCCTTACCCCGGTGGTTATTTTCTTCTTTTCTTGCCCAGGTTGCTGGACACCTGCAGGTTGCAAAGCTATATTTTATTTCTCAAAAATTCTTTCGCTGAGCGATTCTTAGACAAGATGGTTTTGATTTCTTCTACTTTTTCTACTTCAAGTACTTTTACTTTAACAACAACGATCTGTAATTATTTCACTTTTACTTTTATTTTATTGTCTCTGTGGAATGTGGGAGGGGCGGATGCGGCGCCGATTAGGTCTGTACCTTCCTCATGACACGCTTATTTTCTCTCATCGAGACTGACCTTGTATATATAACGTTGCAGATGGACGAAAAGACAGTACGAGGCTATCCATGGTGGTGATGTCGATGTGAAGAGGGGTTTGTTTGACGGCGATCCTACCGCCTCTACCTCAGCCTCAGGAACATCTTCGACTTCGATTTCAACCACCCTCTTCCCCGACAATCAAGACAAAGCAAACCTAGGTCAGACGTTGGCAAAGGTGTTGAATACGTCCGAGGAGCATATTGCTGGGATTATGGAAGGTCTGTGTTTTTTTTCGGATCTTACCTTCTCTTACCTTACCTTGAATTAAATTTTAGGCCTATCATCGTCGATACCCACGACATCTGTGTTTCCTGTTCTGGATGAGAGTGCGTCAGCGACAGACTCGAGTGCGACGAGTACGAGTACGAGTACGCCTGGGGGTTTGGGCGATGTTGTTGATGGCGACGATGACGATGGTTCCTCTCCAGATGGTTCTTCGCCCGATTCAAGCTCGACCTCGGGTTCGAGTTCGAATGCGACTGCGCCGGGTGTCAAGCTCAACCCAGATGGGACACCTTGTGAAGATGGGACTTCCGGAGGAGGAAAGGATGTGACAATTATTGTTGTTAACCAGGGAGGTGGAGGCGGAGGAGCAGGAGAAGATTGTGGGTGTGATAATTCGACGAGTACGAGTACGACCGTGAACATCCCGGGAGGGGGAGGGACGCCTACGTCTACTTCGAGTGATTCCTCCGACACGAGCACGGACACGAGTGGTGAGACAGATACTCCGACGTCTGTTCCTACTGGTTCTGGTACGCCTGATGATACAGATACAAGCACAGACACAGACACGGACACGGACACAGCGACAGCTACAGACACGGACACGGACACAGCGACAGCTACAGACACGGATACGGACACGGGATCTGCTTCAGAGCCTACGTCGACATCTACTCCTGACGAAGGTGATGACGGAGACGACGGGTCCGATAGTAGCAGTGGCTTGCCAGATTCAGGAACAACTTCAACTGGTACTGGAAGTTCTGGACTGCCAGAGGCTACACCTCCTCCTGATGACGGTGAAGGAGACGACGGTGGCGATGATAGTACTGGTAGTAGTGGTTTGCCTGATTCGGGAACAACTTCAACTGGAACTGGTTCGCCGGAATCGACATCTACGCCTGATTCGGGAGAAGGAGACGACGGTGGTGATGATGGAGGTAGTAGTGGCTTGCCTGATTCAGGAGCAACTTCTACGGGAAGCTCTAGCCTACCAGAGTCCACGTCTACCGATGACGGTGAAGGAGATGACGGTAGTGACGATGGTACCGGAGGCAGTAGCGGGTTGCCGGATTCGGGAGCGACTTCTACGGGAAGTTCTGGTTCGCCAGAGTCTACATCTACGCCTGATGAAGGAGATGGAGGAGATGACACAAGTGGTGACTCAGGAACGACTTCAAGTGATAGTTCTCCTACAGATGATGGGTTGCCCGACTCAGGAGCGACTTCAACTGATAGTTCCGGGTCACCAGAGTCTACGTCTACACCTGACGAAGGAGATGGCGGAGACGACACAAGTGGGGAAACTTCGACCGATAGCTCTGGTACACCAGAATCTACATCTACCGATGATGGTGATGGTTCGACGGACACGACGTCAACTGGAAGTTCTTCAGAACCTACGTCTCCTCCTGACTCTGCTGGAGGATCTACACCTACCTCTGAGAGTTCAATGAGCACACCGTGCAGTACGGCACCTGTGGAAACTGGATGTAGTAGTTGTGGCAAGGGTAGTGTAGTAAAGATCATAGTAAACCAATAAAGGAAGTTTGTTACCACGTGTCTAATATTTTGGAAAGAAAACGACGTAGCATTTCTTGTGTTCAGCCATGGCTCGCAATCGCGACCCACCCCGTCTCAACATCAATATCCCCCTCAATGCTCAGCAACCAAGGGGTCAACCTCTCTATTCACCTGCTTTGCCTACCTCTCTCCAGCAAAGCTTTCACCCAGCCCTCCAAACCCCCATGCATTCATTTTTCCCCCAACCTCCCCCCCAGGCTCCAGGCAGACCCACTCACAGTGCTGTACATCCAAGCATGGCCCATATACAGCTAGCTGCAGCTGGCATTCACCCGCCTTCGGGTTTACCGTATACTCCTCTCGGTGGCCATTTTCCTCGGGCGTCCATGGCTGGACCACCTCTTCCTGGTGCTGGTGGCCCACCATCCTCACAACACCCTTTTCCAAATAGAAACAGGAGACAGCTCAGTATTGGAGGCCCACCAAAGGCCGTTCTCGGTGGTCCTGCAAGAAAAGTCAGCCCTGTTCCTCCTACACCTGCTTCAGGCACTGCTACGCCTCCTGTTGCTCCAGCACCCAAAGTTAAAAAGGTCGTCGTTAACCTCCCCAAAGAGACCGTTCCGAGTGAGGAACAAGGCCAGCAACCCACTCACCCTGAATGGGCACGGGTTCCCGTCCATACCCCTTTTGAATACGAAGACCTCGTCGTGCCGCCTGTAGAGGTTACCAGTGCTGAAGAATTTCCGCCTCCCTCTTGGAGACGGGATATACCTCCAACAATAGATGTCTTTCTTCCTGGAAAGGTACGTATCTACGCGTCGTGTTTTTACTATAATTAAGTGCTTTCTAGTCTTCCTGGCAGACTATCAAGCAACAAGCCATTGAGGAAAAACTAGAAAAACTAGGCGTAGAAAGAGGTGGTAGCATTCCTCAAATACACGCTCCTCACGCTCGCGCCGCCTCGGTAAGTTTCCCGTCCATTGCACGTGTCCCATCATCATCATTCATGTCTATATTATAGATATCCTCCCCTGCCGACCCAGCTCTCCTCTTTTTCAAACTCAACAAACTCCAACAGTCCCAACTTAACTCTTCCAATAATCCTAGTCCATTATCCCAATCTCTCTCTGCTTCTCCCCAACCTCCTTTCCTCGGCCCCAACCTGAACAGCCATTCCGTTCCTGGCTTTTCCCCATCACCAACTGCCCAACCTCACGTTCCACGCTTCATCACCAATCGTCACGGGCACAGCTTGTCTCTCGCCCAACCATCATCTTCCGGAAACGGCCTCGTTCATCCTCAGAACAGTTTATTGTTCCGAACACCCAGTGCCGGTGCGACCGCCAACCCCTTCGGACCCAATGCCGTTCTCGGTTCCGACCAGGCGAACTCGAGAAAAAGCGTTAGTCCGGGCATATCGGTTACCGAGTCTGAACAGAGTCAGAGTCAAGCGAGGGATGATGCGGACAGTGGTATGATCCATGCACCGCAGGGTAGAGCGCCCGTCGTCATGTCTTCTCTTGTGCCTCCTCTGTCGGCAGTATCGAGACCGGATTCTAAACCTGATTTTATTAGAGGGTTTGGGTTGGATATTCCAGAAGAGGAAGAGGAAGAAGAAGAGGAAGAATACGATCACAGAGATCGTGATAGAATGGAAGATGATGATGAGGATGATGGAGAGAGAGATGAAGGCACTGAAGAAGGCGAGGGTACTGCACCTCATAGTCGCCATCACTCGAGACATGAATCGAGACTTTCGGCTGCTCTCTCGCTAAGAAGCTTTGGAGGCTTGGTTGCAGAAGGTTTGAATGAAAGATTCGGAGTCTCTGAATCTGATGATAGGAATCGGGATGGAAGGACAGATCTAAAGATTGAAGTTCGACCTGCTGATGGGACACTTCAAGTCCCTAATGCTGGACATATGATGCCTAGGAGGAATACACTCGGTGCTGTCGTTCCTCCTCCTGGGTTGGTGTCAAGTACTGGGCAGCCTATTGGGGCTCCGGTTCCTAAAGGTGGGCATACGCCTGCTGGCAGTGGAGATGCGAATGAAGGAGATAGGTACGCAGATGAAGAATTTGAAGGCGTTGACGAATGGACTGGATCTGAGGATGTTTATGATCAGTATGAGAGTGAGGAGGATAATGAGGTGGGTTTACGCCTGTTTCTTTCCGGGTTTCTTCCGTTCCACGTTTTCACCATACTTCTACTCGCCTTTTGGGCAACGAGGCGTGTATCAACATGTACAAGTACACGTTTTCATTTTCATTGTCATTTAAGTTCTTTCATCATCATTCCGTCGAAACCCGACGGTGGTCTCTTTCATCTTGCTTTCTTTCTTTGTACTGGTGTGTGTAAGATTTGTACGCTGACAACCTCTTTCTCTTTTCTCTCTTCATGTTACCCATCAACACTGCTGGCCATGCCTACTTCAACACGACCGAATTTCCGCTCCACGAAAACGATCTCATCTATTCGACACCTTCGTATACGCGTACAACGTTTCCTACGTACCCACATACGCATCCTTCTTACTTTTCTTCCTATCCCCATCCCTATTCTTACTCTCAACCATTGATGCACTCGACGCCAACACCAACTTTCAACTTTTCGCCCTTTTCCAATTCCAACTCTCATTCTAATTCCGATTCTACCTTTTCCAACTCTCACCAGTCCATTGGCGAATGGTCCAACCCATCCGATGAAGAACGTGCTCGTCAACAACGCGCCGAACAAAGACAGCGTCGTCGTATGACACGTGAAGTCCGTGATCGTGGTCGCGAATACGAGTATGACAATGATGAGTATGAAAGCGAGCAACCACGTAAAATTCCACCGTTCCCGAGGCCGCCCGAGAATACGGCTATTTTCCCGAGGCCCGAGTCTGCTGCTTACCGTCAAGCCCAAGGAAATGGAGATCGGGACGAGTATATATCCAACCCAAGTGATGAGGAAGCTGGAGGAAGTAATGCTCAACCGAGAGACGCGAAAGATCTATTGGGGTTGGATGTGGATTATTGGGCGATCACGAATGCGATGAGGACGCCGAGTATGAGTGGGAATTCGAGGCCTTTACCTGATCCTCCTATGCCTCATTCGAGAGGACCGTCGGGTCAGCTTTCGGTGCATGATCCTGCTAGGGCGCACTCGAGACAGGGCTCGCTCAATAATGGCAGCGGGGCTGGAATGGGAATGGGAGAGATTGCATTGCCATCATTGCCACCTCCTGCTGCCACCGGAGCGACGTCCTTGAACCCGAATGCAAAGCCGTTTGTGTTTGGTGGAGGGCTCATGTTTGGTGCTCCTGCTCCTGCACAAGCTAGTGATAAGAGTAGTGCTTCTGCGTCTGCATCTGCTACACCTGGTCCTACTGGAGTCCCTCCCAATGCTCCTCAAATGACACACTCTCGCCTCCCGTCGTTTGGCAAACCCCTCAATGCAGCTGCACAAGAGTTTAAACCTGGCGGGTTTACTTTCCGGTTCCCTACTCAGGGTGCTGCTTCTGGTACGTCTACTACTGGTATGCAAGCAAAGATTCCCCATCCTCTTACTCTACCTCCATCAAATGTCCCTCCTGCACCAACGACAGCTACGGCTCCCAGATTCCCAAGTGGAATATTCACGATGCCCATGCCCAATCCAGCACCTGGATTCCCTGTTCCTTCGCTTTCACAATCGCAAGAAGGGTCGAGACCTCTACCCGTTCCTCCCAGTGGAGGCGTCTTCCACCTCGGCCTCGGAACCTCTGTCGACATGGACATGGACGAAGGTTCTCCATTCAAAGTCCAAGGCCGCGAGAAACGCCAAAGACGAGACTCGAGTGCTTCTGAAGAAGGCGAAGGCGAAGTGGTGGAAGAAGGCAACTCGATGGCTTCGTTCAAATTCCCCAATACTGCATTTGGTTCTCCTGCTAGTTTGGGCAGGAGTCCGGGTAATAAACGTGTGAGAGGACATGGAAAGACGAGCGGGAGTTTGAGAGGGAGCGTTGGGGCTTCTGGGCTTGGATTGGGAGGGACTTTGGGTCCTGCGAGTGAGAATCCGTTTATGTTGGCGAGTATTAATGCGGCAAAGAGTCCGAGGACGAATTATATGTTGGGATTGCCGAGTCCGGAGCCAGAGGAGGCCGAAGGGAGGAAGGAAGTGGAAGAGGAGGACGGAGAAGGAAAACTAGAAGATCAAGACCAAGAAGACCTCTTCACCATGCCTTCTGCTGGTAAAACCAAACGTGCTCCTATCCCTCTCGACTTTAAACATCCCGTATCAAACAATACTGTCCCTGCAGCCTTGTTCAAGACTTTGGTGAGCAACGGAGAGGAGCGAACTCGCAGAACCGTCCGGTCCCGTCTGAGCTCGAGAGAGATTTTCGAGCATGTAACCAGACCGTCGTTGGATGACCTCGATATGCCACCTATTTCACACAAAGTTTCGAGAACGAGATTGGTTACGGATCCTGGAAATGGGAGGATGCCTCTTTCGCCTACGGACGATGTGTTTGCGAATGCAAGTAGGCAGCATTCGAGGAGGAGGAGTTCGTTGCCGGAGAACATACACTTTTCTTCGACTGGCTCTGGTTCCAAGTCTGCGTCGATTTCTGGATCGGATTCGGGCTCGGATATGTCTGAAGAGTCTTCTCTTGGTATTGTCATGCCTTCTATTGGAGGTGGAGTGGGAGGTAAAGATTTGACGAGTAGACTCGAGATGAGGAGGTATGAAGATCGTCTAGAGGCCTTGTTGGACGAAAAGTTTGCAGAGTTTTTGGTCAACGCGAGACATTCTCAGCAACAACAGTCTTTGACTCCCAAAGCGGAAGAGATGATTTCGGATGTGGTGTCTTTGTTCCGAACTCAGTTGCAAGAGTCTGCTGCGAGGAGTTTGGAGGATAGTCAGGCTGATGCTAGGGGTGATTTGGACTTTGAGTTGATCAAGGATATAGTCGAGCAGGGTCAAGAGAAGGTCATCGAGTTGATGAAGCACGAGTTGGCGGTGATCAGTGCAAAGGGGGCTATTACTGCTGAAGGCAGCTCGACGCCAGATCTGTCTCATGCGTTGGAGCATTACAGTTCGAGGACAGTCAGTGCCGTCATGGAAGCCATTTCGGAAATGTCGAGTCGTCTTGAGGCGATTACTCATGCTGCACCTTCTCGAGAACAAGATCAGATTGTGGACGCGGTTGTTTCTGCTCTAACGCCGATTTTCAACTCGATTACGCCTGATACAGTGGACTATGATTATCTTACCAACAAGCTCAGCCAGGCCGTCAAGCCTCATATTACACAGATTATTGATTTGGCCTCTGACAAAAGGGAGACAGCCGGTCTTATCGTGGATAAACTGTTGCCTGCTTTGAAGAGCGAGCAACCTGCGATTGACACGGATGCTCTTGCTCTGCAACTCACTACTGAAGTCAGACGTGCTATTCGACCCATCGATGCGTTTGAGATCAAGGAGCAAGTTGCGGATCTCGTCGTGGAACGTTTGGATTCTAGACTTGCGGTGAGGGACAAGTCATTCAATGTCGATACGGTCTCCTCCAAGGTTACCGAGGATGTTGCTCGTCTCCTCGGCCCTCTGGACGGTTTCTCGATGACATTGTCCACTCTCATGGAAGGACAGCGATCTTTGGCTTCGCAGCAATCGGATCTTTCGTCTGCGCATCAGCATGTTGTCGAGGTCATGTCCGATCTTCCTCAAAAGGTTTTGACCGTTGTGGAGACGTTGAAGGTCGTAGAACCCGTGGAAAAGTCGACTGCTGTTCCCGATCAGAATATCCTCGATATCAAGACTGTCTTGGGAGATGTCTCGTCTGCTCAAAAGGCTCTCACTGGTCACAGCACAGAAGTTCTCGCTCTCTCGCAAGACTTGCTTGCCAGGATCTCTGCTCTTCCAGAATCGATAGCGGCGGCTACCGATGTCCTCAAAAACGCCCATACCGACTTGTTGCATTCTCGTGACATGAGCAATCGCGAGATGGAAGAGTTGCGCAAGGCCAATACCGAGTATCAAGTCCAGATGGCCAAGGCTCGAGGTGCACATGGTCAAGTCCGTGTTGAGAAGGATGTGTTGAGCGAAAAGCTGGGTATCGTAGAGGCGGATAGAGAAAAGTTGCGGGCTCAAGTTAAAGAGTTGCAGGCTGCTGCGAATGCCAAAGCTTCTGAAATTTCTGTTGTGGAAGCCAAGAACACCGACCTGGAAGAGGCTTTGGCAAAGGCACTCGCTCGTCTTCAAGCTTCTGATGTGGCGACGCAGACGAACCAAGATAAGATTGCGGAGCTTGAGAAGAGTAATCAAGAGTTGATGAGTGAGAAACAAGCGATGAAAGCCAAGGTGAGTAACTTAATACCTTTTTTTGTTTGAACGCCGTTGCTGACTGAAAGCAAGAATGACTCGCTCGAGCTCAAGGTTACTTTTGCCAACAGGGACAAGGAATCCTCGGAGCGTGCTTTGGCTTCTCTGCAGAAGCAATACGACGATATTTCTTCTCAACAAGCTCATTGGGACAACTTGCGCCGTGCATCTGAGCAAATCGAGATGCTCACGAATTTGATCGGACAAGCGGACAATGAGGAACTCAAGGAGCTTCGACGTGTCCGTGATCGCAGCAAAGTCTTAGAAGGTGAACACACCGCCCTTCAGAAGCGATTCAACCAGCTAGAGTCCAAAGCTGCTTCCAACGAAAAGGCCGCGACTTCTGCTAAGCAAAGTCTATCTCAGGCTCAGCAACGGGCTGCCGAGTGGGAGAAGCGAGCCAAGGAGTATGAAGCTCAACTCGAACGAACCAAGACGGAATTGGAGCAGACGGAACAGATGCATACTCAGATGCAGACGGATTATAGTTCGATGCAGACTCAGCTTGAGGAGCATGAAGCCAATGCGCGCTTGTCACAGGTTTGTTTCTCGTATTTGTTTACGAGTACGCATTTGCTAAATTTTCCACAGAACCAGGAAACCAGGCTCCGTGATGAAATCGCTGCCCTCCAAGCCAAAGCTACCTTGCTGCAAAAGGAACTTGAAAAAGCAAAAACTGCTCCAGTCCCCGCTGCACCCAAATCGGTTCCCAAGGTTGCCAACGGCCATGCTTATCACCGTCCAGATTCTCGTGCCAGTACCACCAATGGTGACCGTTCAGTGACTCCCAACGGCAATACCCATCGCAGCGCTACGCCAACGCATCCTTCGGTCTGGGATTCTATGCATGCTCCAGGCGGTCCCATCACACACAATCACCAAAGCATTCACGCCCCCAAGAGTCGTTACCCCAGCAACATTGGCCGCGGTACACCACGAAATTCTTACACTCGGGCCCAAGCGCCGTCACCAACACCCAGCACCGCGTCAGCCTTTACAATCGACGAAGACGGCTGGTATTCATAAAAATATCCCTTAGTTTTTGGATAATCTTCATTTACTCTACGTAGTTTCTCTCAACTGTCTTTTCTCTTAATCTCGCATGCATGTTCATCTATCTTACTGTCTCTTTTGTTGCACTCGAATCTCTGATCCTAGTATTTGCTGTAGAATCGTTACCTCACGGGTATGTCGCCTGTGAGGTTTTACCTTGTCTTTTTCCGCTGGTGCCGTTGTCTACCTCTGCCTCGAAATTCATCATGCATTAATTCTACTCACCTTTTTTTCCAGTCATTGCAAGCTTTGCATCTCAGTTTTCTTGTACATATGATATATACCCTCATTTACAACTGCTGCTATCTGTACGTACATTTGGGAATGGATTTTCTGGAGGCATTTTCTGTATGTCAGTCGTCGCCTTACAACCGCACGCCAGTGGGATCCCACATGTCAGCGTCGTATCAAGTTTCAAAAACCTAAAATCAACTCGGTGTCATGTTCGGATATCACCGATAGGACTTGTTCTTACACAAATGGCTGGATTCATCGAAAGAGGTACAAGCCGAAAAGTACTGCCATGTCCGGGCTATTAAAATTTGAACAGGCATTCGAAAAGTGCTCAACTTTGTGAGACCGCGCCTAGGAGAGCATCATCCAGAAGTGGGCAATACAAGTAAGTGACTATCCCAGAATCCACTTTACCAGGTGTAGATTCAATCCGACTTTCTTATGCAGGCAAAAACAACGACCCAAGTAAGTATATAGTTCTCGATGTTTCGCCCTTGCTTCAAGTGCTCACTAATACTATCAAGTTGCAAAGACCAAGCAAGATTTAGCTGGTACCGCGGTGCGCTTTGCAAGTGGTGCTGCAATCGGAGTGGCTAGGAGTGACGGAGCCGACAAGCTTCAAAGCGACAGCAAGTTCTTACTACTGAATGTCGTGACACCTAACTTATCCTGTCTTAATAGTGAAAACTTGGGCGATACTCCGGTCTTCTAAAGTGCCCCCTTACAGATCAAAACCTGATGAAGATGCATGTTCAAAATTATGGGCCGTTTACGTCGATGAAGCCGAGAGATATGATGGCGAATTGATGCGCGGGTGGAAGCAAGACATGGAAGGTCTACTCATTTTTGTGTGTCGTCTTGCCATCCAAGCGATCTTTACTAATTAATTTTAATTTACAGTCTTCGCTGTACTCGGCCAGTCTCACCGCGTTCATAATTGAAAGCTACAAGACCCTACTTCAAGACCCTGCAGAAACGACAGTCGATTTGTTAACACGGATATCGAAACAGCTGGAAGCTGCATCCAATGGTACAACCGTCGTGTTCGAGCAGCCGCAGAATTTCCAACCCTCTCCCTCGTCCGTCGTATGTAACATGTTCTGGTTCCTCGCTCTAGCCCTTGCTCTGACCTGCTCCCTGCTGGCGACCTTCGTGCAGCAATGGACGCGAGATTTTATCCACAAAACTAATATGCGGCCTTCCCCAGTTGTCCATGCCAGGATTCTCATGTACTCCTATTTTGGGATGCGACGATTTGGAATGCATGCGGTTGTAGATGCCATTCCTCTCTTGCTTCACCTTTCACTGGCATTGTTCTTTGCTGGTCTTGTCCTATTCCTCATCCCTGTCAATGAGTCATTAAGGCATCTGATGACAGCGGTACTCGCCATATTCGTGATAGTATATCTTTGCTTCACGCTTTTCCCCATCATCTGTCTCGATGCGCCTTTTCGTACTCCCATTTCCGGAATCATCTGGTCCTGGGGAAATAAACTCGGCTGTTGGATGCAACGCCTTCATGGTCTAAGAGCCGATGAAGACTTGAGCTTGACGGAAAGTGCACTTGGCAAGTCATACATCAGCGATCTCAGCGAACGTGAACCGAAGGCCATGGAGTTTGCCTTGGGATCGCTTACAGACGACTCCGAGCTTTTGCCCCTCTTGGAGGCCATCCCCGATGTTGTCTACGGCTCTGATGGAGTTCGCAGTGCAAATTTTCCGTTGATTACACCTTACCTTATCTCTGATTCTCCTACACTGAATCTTGTTTCTCATATGTCCGCTTTTGCCAATAATCCGAGTGCCTGGGTGGATGAGAAATTCAGCGCCCGGTGCCTTACAGCTTTTCCTCGTGCAATTTGGTCTCTTGCTATGGTTGCAAATGTTGCTGCTTCACCTCATAATCGTCTTCCAATGCAAGATGACTGGCTCACTTCTAGGGCAATCATTTCCCTGCGTACGTTCCCATATATGATTGACGTCGACATTGCAGAGATTTGGTTCGACAGAGTACTCGTGGCTAAATTGAATCCCTTTGATCCTCCAAATCACTCGTGTGCTTCTGCTGCTGCTCTTGCTCAGCTTAGCCAAATCTGTAGCTTGAAATGTCGGATAGCTGCTATAGAGGCTAAGTCAAAGCAACTGTTGAAAGGATCTGCAGAACTTGAATCTGTTGAAGCTCTTTCTCAATATATGAGACATTCCTACTTCCGTCTCATGCAGCTTACCTGGACCTACCATGTTCTGGAAGACGAAACATGGGAAGGTCTAGACATACTCCAGCAAGGTTTACAGCTTGGCTCTGAACTGCCACACCAGGCAGAGGTTCTATCGAAGAGTCTGGATTTGTCGAACAAGATCTTGAAAGAGGCACCGATTTACATTCGAGGGCAATACCTTGAGAACACCATTGGTTTCGAACCAATAGACTTTTATATGTTGGATGAGACATGTTCTCTCTTTGAAAGAGTGCTTCTTGACTGGGAAGTCGCCAACGTTTCAGTAGAGGACGGCGATGACGATAGCATAAAACGTTATTTATCTCAGCCTCTTATACGTATAGCCGGTATCAAATACAAGGATGCTTCTTCCGATAAACTATTCGTTCGTGCTGTTGAACACTTCTGTACAGATGAAGAATGGGCGTATAGTCAGAACCGCAAACCAGTAATGGTCAGGGAAATTATACTGGATTATTTTGTCAAGAAGACATTTCAACCGACGTCCGTTTATAGACAGAGTGCCAATCACCTGGAGGCTTGCATCATGGCAGAGTTTGGACGTCCTCAGGGCAATCCTGACAAGTATTTTCCCGCAATTTGGTTGCTACTTCAATGCCTGGATGAAAACAATATACTATATCATTATGTCCGTAATCGCGGGCTTGCCAAAAAAATCTTCTCGCAGATTCGGGATTACAAAACTTTGGGAGAATATGCGGTCAAACACCGACTTTATTCTTTGCTTCGAGCTTTTGCAGACGGAGTAGTTTGTGTTGAATTCTCTCTAAATCTAGTGAAAAAAGAGAATCCATCAAATGACCTCTCGCAATGCATCCAAGCTCTGGCAGCTGAGCTGCTTCATGAATGTGACGAATTTGCTTTCCGATCCTATCTTGGCACACTCATTCTCATCGCTATCACCAATTTGGTAGTGGAATGCAGAGTGGGGGAATATCAGTCTCTTTGTTCTGAGTTGTTTGCGTGGACTCTTTCAATGATTAATTCGCTCGCGTTAGAAGATATAGACGAAGCAAATCAAGTTCAATTTGCGGAAAGTCTTCGACGCACTTTATCTCGCAATGATACTGAAGTAGAGGGCCCGAAAATAGACAAAGCACAGTTTGGATTTATGAATACCCTGCGACGAAGAGATTTGACTTGGAAATGGCTTACCAGTGCCAAAGCAGCGGATATCCTTGTTAAAATCCTGAAGGAAGGAAGGAAGGCAGAACCTGAAATTGGAGATCTGCCGTTATTTGTTCGTTCCAAGGAGATTATGAAGAAGAAACAGGGACAGGAAGAAGGGCAGTCTTGTCAGGACTTAAGTACAAGGGAATGAAGAAATGCGAATGCAGAGCTGATGAACACAGCACTACTTCCAGAATTCAGGACAAGAGGGTTTATATGGTTATTACAATACTAAACAGGGCGTAAATACGAATGCTCAGTTGTCAAAGATAAATGTCAGTGAAAATACAGAATGAGTGAACAAAGAAACAGATGTTGAGTGAACAGTAACCTAATCGTCGTCATCAACAAACATCGAATCGCCCTCGCCCCCATCATCCTCCGATATATCTACATACTGCGACTTCTTTGTTGACACAGCTCTAGCAGGGCGAGCAGGTGGTTTCGGCAAAGCATCGTAGTCCATGTCGTCGGAATCACTGTCAATCACCTTTGGCGGAGCCTTCTTTGCTCTGGCGGGAGACGCAGGTTTCATGCTTTTAGAGATCTTCGCAGGTTTCGCCGGAGCTTTCGCCTTCTCCTTGCCCTTGGCTTGCGACGAATCAGAAGAGCCAGCAGGACTCGTCTTGGAGAAGAAATCTGTCAACTTGGTCTTCTTGCTCGGTTTGTCGATCTCCAACTCATCCGTGTCTCCATCCGATTCGTTGTCCATGCTAGAATAGAAGATGAGCACAAATTAGATCATGGCGAGAATTGAACATACCTCTTTCTCTTTGCAGGCTTGGACGGAGCTTTCGCCTTCTGTTTGCTTGTCGCCACAGGAAGATCGTCGTCATCCGAGTCAATCTCGATCGGGTCCTCTTCCTTGGCCTTCCCCTTCCCCTTGCTAGCCGCAGGTGCTTTCTTCGCTGTAGTTTTCGGCTTTGGTTTCTCGTCTTCCGAGTCATCACCATACATGTCGTCCATGTCAACGTCCTCATCCGACTCATCCTTGATCACTTTCTTGGTAGCGGCAGCTCTCCTCTTGGGAGGAGCCTCTCGCTTGCCCACAACCTGCACATCGCTGTCACTGCCCCATCCGTCGTCATCATCGCCCTTACTTCGACTTCCGCCGACGACGACATCGTCGTCATCGTCAGACTCTGCCTTCTTCACCTTTTTTCCCACTGCCTTTGATCCTCCAGCTTTCTTCCCCTTTGCTTCTGCAACCGTCGTCTCCTTCTCCTCCTTCTTCACCGTGGGCTTTGGCGCTGCAGCAGGCTTCACGGCAGGGGCTGCAGGAGGTTTACGCGGAGCTTTGATTGGCTTAAAATCGCCATCGGACTCGTCACCACGACTCTTGCCCAAAGACTTTCTGGTCTTGAATGCTTGCTTGCGTTTCTTCTTGTTTCCTCCTGAAGCGGCGTTGACTTTGAGCTTGTGTTCCTCTTCAGCTATCTGTAATGGCAAGTTGAACGATTTACGAAGCGGAGAGAGGGTATTAATAGAATACTCACGGCCCACTCTTCTAAGAATTTGTCGAGATCCTCGTTCCACATCTCCTTCGGCGTCTTCTTGAGCATAGCCAACAACTCGGCCTCCTGGTCAGCCGCTTGCTTACGCAGTCTATCGATCTACAACAATATTAACCAAGGCCAAACCACACATTGTGCAGTAACGAAACGCACCTTTTCTTTGGTCAAGTTCCAGATAGGCATGCTCAGTAGGTAATCATAGTCGGTCGTCGTCCCGGTCTGCTCTTCCTCTTCCTCAACTTCCTCCTGTTCCTGTTCTTGCTCTTCGTCCTCGACGGGTCCCTTCTTTTTCTTCTTGGGGAACGGACGGAACTTGTGCGCCTTCAGGTCAACGACAATGTCAGCCTTCTTCCTTCCAGACACGCTGAGTTTCCTATCAATGATCATTTGGACGAATCGAGCCTGCTCGGAGAGCCTCTCAAAGACGGTCTGGAGTTCGTTTGCGAGATAGTCCTAGAAGTTGACGAGAATGGATTAATGAAACAGTCTGATGAGCGAGCGAGCAATATATACCTTGCGCTTTTGGTAGTAGGTCATCCTCACCCCATAAAACTCTTCCAAAATCACCTCGGGAGATTCGTACTTCTTGATCTTTCCGTCAAAGTCGAAAGCAATCATGTTGGTTGTGGTGAGCTTGGACGTCAATTTAAAGTACTCAAGAAGGCCCTTTTCCTCCGCTTTAACGAGCTCCTTGGGATCCATTTGAACTATAAAGTGCACGTCCTCGTTGGCGTGATGCTCTTGGTAGTTCTGCATACATGAAAAGAACAACGGTGAGCATAATGATATGGTAAATGAGAAGGGTCATTTACCTTGATGGAACCATCCTTGTTGTCGCCAGTCATCATGCTTTCCAACTCGGCCTTGTACGTCTGAGTCCACTTGTGGATTGGCAATTCCCTGATCTCCACAGTCGAGTCGTCGATTTTGTTGACTACGCCAAACACGTCATACTTGTTCTTGGAAGCAAGCTTGATTTCTCCCTTGAAGCCTCTCCACCAAGGATGCATCGATACGAGTTCCTCCTCGTTCATTAATCGCCGAATATTCGCAACAACGTCGACAGGATTGTAACAAGGAATGTTGGTACTCCAACCTGTTCCAATACCTTCTGCTCCGTTGACAAGGATCATGGGCACGACAGGCATGTACCATTCAGGCTCGATAATCTTGTTCTCTTCCTTTTGAGCGTTCAGAAGTGCATCATCGGACGGGACAAAGACTGATCGAGCGAGAGGCATCGGTAGGGTGTGGATATACCTGGGCGAGGCATGGTCCTTTCCACCTTGGTCACGAGTACCGTACTGACCGTTGGGAGCAAGCAAATTGATGTTGTTGCTTCCGACAAAGTCCTGGGCAAGATTGACGATGGTTTGGGACAAACTGGCTTCACCATGGTGGTAGGCTGCGTGTTCAGATACATAACCGACCAGTTGGGCGACCTATGTAGGACTTTAGCTGAAATCTTATTAGAGACTAAAGCGTGGCTTGCCTTGATTTCCTTCTTGAGTTTACGCTTGAAGCAAGCCCAAATAACTTTCCTCTGACCTGGCTTTAAGCCATCGGCCACTGAGGGAATAGAACGGACATTGTCAGCCATGGAGAACAAAATGAGTTCCTTGTTGATGAAATCAGAGTAGGGGATCTCTTCCAAACGATGATCCAAGTAGGTGCCGGGCTGGAAGTACTCGTCAGCTTCAAGGAAAGATATCAGCAGCAACAACAGACCCTGAATTGGCGTAACCATTCCTTCCGCTCATCTGCTTTCTTCTTACTGAATGCAAGGTCGATGAGCTCCTTGTCTCCGTCTTGAGTGGCGGCAAAAGGAATGAGATGTTTGGCCATGTTGCTAAAGTATTGTCGAGCATCTGCGTCGCTACTCGTACCCAGACCCTGTTAAGTGTACAGTCAGAGCAAAACAAGAGGAGAAGCAGGGAATGCAGACCTTGAAGTACTTTGCATCCCATCTGGCCGAGTCCGGGGTATCTTCTAGCCATTGCTCATACTCAGGAATCGTGAAGAAATCTTTCTTCTGTTTGCCTTTGGTAACCTGCAGTCCCATGTTAGCACGACCCTTGTCGAGATTTATAGCGCACATACCCTGACGATAGGGGTAACGAACTCGACGAGGAACTCGGGAATCTTTAGCAATGAAGGATAGAAGTGATCCAAGTAATTGATGAGGAGACCCTTGATGTGAGAACCATCGTGATCCTATTTTTGTCCTGTTAGCAGTCCGAAACGACGAATGAAAAGGATCTAAGATTACCTGATCCGTCATGATCATCAGACGACCGTAACGCAGACTGGCAACATCGTTATAGTCCTTGTTGTGTTGAAAGCCCATGATTTTCTTGATATTCTGGATTTCTTCATTCTTCATGATCTGATCGTGTTTCGCTTCACGAACGTTGAGCATTTTACCACGAAGAGGGAAGACGCCGAATTCGTCACGACCGACGACAGCCAACCCAGCGACCGCAAGAGCCTTGGCGGAGTCTCCTTCAGTGAGAATGAGAGTACAGTTCTTCGCGTTCTTGGTGCCGGCATGATTGGCATCGGAGAGCTTGGGCAATCCAGTCAATCTGAGAACGTGTCATTATTCCCAATCGAGGAATAAGAGATGAAGGATACCCACCGACTACGTTTACTACCGTCAGTTTTCTTGATCTGTTGATCTGCCTTGAACTTTGCCCAATTGAGGACATTTTCGACAACGGACGATTTAGCGACTATGGGGCATCGTCAGTATTAGAAAAATAAAAAGGTTATGATCCCTACCTTTCTTCATAAAGTCCTCAGAGAGAGCAGGCTTAGTCCCAAATTTCGAAGCGGGTAGCGTCAAGGTCTCCTTTGTCTGACTGTCGAATGTAGGATTCTCAATCAGGGAGTTGACGAAAATCCACATATGATTTTTGATTTGGGGAGCTTTGACAGTAGCGGCCTTGTTCTTCTTGCTAATCGCAGAGATGAGACTCTTTGCGATCTGATCTGCGATGAAGTTTACGTGGGTACCACCCTTGGACGTAGAGATGGAATTGGCAAAGGAGACTTGCATGAAGGTGCCCTCTGAAGCAGCGAAACCGACTTCCCAGCGAGGACTGATTTGCTCGTAAATGATGGTCTGCTTCGGTTGAGCAGCACCTCCTGAATTCTCAGAGGCCTCAGCCGACGCAGAGTTGATGTACATTTCGATGTACTGCTTGAAGTTCTTGATTTTCAAGCGCTCGTCGTTCAAAAAGACCTTGACGTTCTTCACGGTACCGGCCATGTCATAGACACGCTTGCGCAAGAGACCAGCCGTGTCCTCGTCGATCCTGTCCATGCCAAAACGCTTCAAGTCTGGCTTGAACGTGACCCTCGTCCATTCCTCTCCCTTTGCATTCTTCGTGATTTTAGCCTTTCCACATTTGCCCATGTTGTCTGTCCAAGTCTGCTTATACTTTTGACTGCTGTTCTTATCCGCGGTCTCGAGGGTAAATTCGTGCGAATAGATGTTGGCTAGCTTCGCTCCGTAACCGTTACGACCACCAGTGAGCTTCTTCTCGTCGTCGTCGTAGTTGGAAGACGATAGAAGATGACCGAAAATGAGCTCTGGAATATAGATCTTTTCCGTAGAGTGTATTTCGATAGGGATACCGCGACCATTGTTGTAGACGGAGATGGTGTTTTCTTCGACGTCAATGTTAACTTTGATCGTGTCCATGCTGGAGTCGTTGATCTATGTGAGGGTGAGACAAAACTACATGGCTGAAATAGTTACACGCACCTTGTTATCTGCAGCGTTGACCAGGATTTCATCCACAATTTTGAAGAAACCAGGAACGTATTTCACGTCGCGGTAGACCATACGCTTGCTATCAACGTCGTAGGTCCACATTGTTTGAGTGATAGTCTCAACACTCCCAATGTACGAATCAGGACGTTTCAAAATGTGTTCAAGTTGCGTCAACTGCAGAAGAGGTTTCAGGAGCAATGCTCAAGAGTCAATGAATGCGACGCACCTTTTGATACATCTCTGACGCAGTCTTCTTCTTCCCTGGTTTAGACCCAGATTCAGCGGGAAGGTCAGCAACGTCGTCGTCCCGCTCATCTACCTCCATAGTACTCTCCTCGGCATTGTCGTCATGTTCGGCCAAAGGCTTCTTCTTAGTAGCAGGAGCCTTTGCTTTAGCAACAGATTTGGAGGTGGATGCCTTTGGCTTTGTCGTGGCGGCTGACTTGGTTGCTTTTGCCTTGGCGGGTGCCTGTGTTCACCACTGAGTACGAATAGAAAAGTAGTGAGATAACTATTCACCTTCTTGGGGGCAGGGGCATAGTCTTCAGAAGCATCGCTGACATCGTCAAAGTCAAAGTTTTCGCCTTCAGAGTCGCTCATGGCTGATTTGGGCGCGACAGTATAGTGGTTGGTGTTGAAGATAAACGAAAGCGCGTGAAACGCGTTGTTGAAAGGATATCACGTGCTACGTTGATGCGTCGTGACAAAAGATGACTTGAGTTGTTGATCCAAAACTGCTAAGGCGTCGGGTCAACGAGAAACGCGTCACTTGCATGCACGCACACAGTATGGTGCTTGTATGCTCGCTGGCGTTGCGTGGTCGCCACTGGCTACAAATCTTTCGAGGGTGCCGACATGGAACCGACGGACTTGGGTCCATGGACGCTGCACTTTAGTACACCAAAGACGCCTGCCCTAAGATTTTGCCCTACGACTTTATATTCACTATGTACATTTACAAGGAAGTCTTATTTTAGCCCTACGTACACCCTCTCCTATTCGCTGTGTCACAAGGAATACTGTTCTACAAGCATGTCAGATACCTCAAATTCCTTACCCACCGCAGCAATCACGGCTTCGTCTTGATGTTGTTGACGATGAGACTCTGCACAGGTACTCAGACACTGAAAACCATAGATACCAAGCACGACAGTGACAGACCTTGTAGCTCTGCACATCACCCTTGAATTTGTACACCGTGCCATTCCCGCAGACCCAGAGCTGAACCAAGGCAAATGCTGAGTGACGCTGATTCCAACCTAAAATGACACACTGACCTCCTTGGCGACACTGGTGATGAACCTCTCGTCGTGTGAGATAAGAATCACACCTCCATTCCATATGTCTAGCGCATGCATAAGCGCATCAAGACCCTGCAGATCACACACAAGTCAGTCGGCAATGACTAGAGAAATCAGTACAGGCACTTGCCTCAATATCCAAGTGGTTAGTAGGCTGTACAAAACAAGCCAGGTATCAGTGACAGCGGTCAACTTGCGTGAAACTACATACTTCGTCCAACAACAAGATATGTGGCCTTTGCATCGACAATGCCGCAAAAGCCACTCTTGACTTCTGACCTCCAGACAGCGTGCCAATCAACTGTAGACTGAGCCATTCCTCTATCATCGCACAAAAATCTCGGTGTCCCTAAAAAGGTCACGCACCCTGTCATTCCACTAATCTGGAAGTTTCCGAGGTGAGATCGATATTCTTGTTCGGTCTTTCCAGGGAATTTGGAAGCAAGATATTGTACAGGCGACATGGTAGGCGTCAAGGAGTCAACATGATGTTGAGCAAAGTATCCCCTGCATAATATAACATCAAGGCTCCATACGATGATCCAAGGCCACAGAAAACAGCTTACACCCGCAGTCGGCCATTGCGATTGACTTGGCCACCCATAGGACTAAGTTCCCCGGTCAGAATCTTGATCCTGTAAGTGATCTGCGGTGAGCACGAGGCACCGAAGCTTAGAATTTAATCAAGCCCACAAAGTCGACTTTCCCGATCCATTGGCTCCGACAATGGCTATCCGAGAGTCCAGCCCGACGTCGATGCTAACGTTCTTTAATATGATCTTTTCGGGTGTGTATCCGAATGTGACTTCAGACATTTGCAGCAAAGGTGGAGATATCTTTTCTGTGTCTGGGAACCTGGAAAAACGGAAAGAAGTACAGGTTAAATAAAACTCGAATAGCACCGTCAGATGACAAAAACCTGAAACTCTCTGTCTCATCTTCTTCTGGTGGCTCAAGATCTGGCAGCTTCTCGAGCGTATCAATACAAGTTCTTATGAAGAAGACAATACGCACCTTTTCCAGAATTTTAATCTTTGATTGAGCCTGCGCAGCTAAAGGGACTATATGCAGCGAGTACCGACATCAAGCACAAGCGCACCTACCTCGATTAGCATTGTATCTCCATCTATCAATGAAGGCCTGCAAATGTTTCCTGTATTCCATCTGAGTCTCATACTCTTTACGAAGATTTCGGTCCCTTTCCGATTTCGTGGAGTAGAACTGGGTAAAATTCCTTAAACGAAGACGCCGTTAGAAAACCACCGCTTAGTAGAGAAGCATCTCCTCACCCCTTGTAGTAGTCTAGTCGTCCAGAGTGTTGGTGAACGATATCAGTGGCGACGGCATCCCTAGATTGTTGTCAGAATTCAAAGAACTTCGGAACGGCATATGGTGCAGCTCACAGGAAAGCACGATCGTGTGATCTACGTCGAGTGTCAATTCAGTGGCAGGGGCTTTGAAAAAGCGGGGAGATTACATACACAACAAGTAGAGTCCCTGGCCATGTTTGCAAGTAGTCTTCCAACCATGCGAGTGCATTAAGATCGACTTGGTACGTTGTTAGTGGAGCTGTAGAATAGGGGGCTTTACCCACTTACTATGGTTGGAAGGCTCGTCCAAAAGTAAGAGAGATGGCTGTGTCGTAACCTCAGCCGCGAGTTATAGATTACAGATAACGGTCCGAATACCTTGACGAACAGTGCACGAGCAAGTGCAAGACGCATTCTACCGAGTTTCAGTATCTCGGATGCTAACCAGTGGCGAGCTTCTCACCTCCAACCTCCACTGAACGATCTCGTCGGCCTTTTTTGGTCAGCTTCGTCAAATCCCAGTCCTATGGTACTTTTTGATCAACTTCATGATGCAAAACCGCATCTGTATTGGAGCCTCACCAGCAAGAAGAGCTGCGGCCCTTGCGGGACCGCTCTCTGCATCCATTTCTGACAACCGGCTGTGGACTTCGGCTAATCTTGTGGATGCCTCTTCTCTTGCATCCTCGAAACGCTTGTCATCCCCCTCAGACTCCAGTTCAGCCAATTTGGCGTTGAGAGCAGCTTCTTCTTTGAGTAAGTGGTCTCTCCAAACATCGGCCTTGAGTACAGACTCAATTGCAGGTGTGTCATCTCCAACAATCTCGGATTTTACATCAGAATTTACGCAAACAAGTATATCGGAGAGGCACGCTCACTTCTTGTTCCACAAACAGAATTGTGATGTGGGCCGGAATGGGTACTTCCCTCATAGCGATATGGCGGAGAAGGGTGGATTTACCCACACCTACAGGCATCATGATCAACAAAAGAACTTTCCAGGGCGGAGAGGATGATATCAAATACCATTGCGACCAATGAGACCATAACGTCTACCATGGGCGAGCGTCAATGTAGCGCCAGAACTGCCAACGCCTCAGTATCAATACTAAAAGGATCAGAAATCATGCTGCGCACAGAATCCGGTTTGAACCAAAATTGACGTCTATGGAGGGTAAATGAATGTCTTTGCTCTTGTTACGTGAGTTGGAGGCCTCCAAAGGATTGATCTTCAAGGAGAGTATTGAGAAAGCATTAATTCAATAGAGAAAACATGTGTACCTTCATGAACATCTCTTCATATGTTTGCTAAAACGGAAAAATTTATCAGTAATGATGTCCCTAGAACTTTGGGACTAAAATCACCTGTTTCCTATGAGCATCCAAGAGTTTAGAGCCTTCGTATAGATCTCTGCGAGCGCGTTTCTCTATCTTGGCCTGTAGACGAGTAAATTACTGCTCGAGCTGTACGAGTACCCTCCACACCTTGAGTTTAGCCTCTTGTTTCTCCAGTTTCTTAACATCGACTCTAGATGCTCTGATCGCGTTGAAAATTCCTTAGATATGTTCATTATACGAAAAACCAAAGATACACACTTTCCCTTGTTGATAGACTCTAGATCCACGCCCTCTGAGAACGCGATGGTGTTTGACATCTGAGACTTGCTCATATCCATCACCTTGTCCAACTTTTGTAGCTTTGGTCCCGACCTCTTCTGTATCCTCTCGCGCAGTTGATCCTCAAGTAAATCTCCAAGCCGTAACATGAGTTTTTCGAGTTTCTCATCTTGTCCTTCCGCCAATGACTCGAGTAACTCGCGCGCGACTTGCAGAACGTCTTCCTCTTCACCGGCATCATCGACCAGATATCCAGCAAGGTATTGGACAATGACCTCTTCAGTCCCAGGAAACGCAGTCCTGATTTCCTCGGCAATGTCTTCGGACGACATGGTATTCAGGAGTTCAGGGAGAAAAAGATGAACACGTGGGTTTCCAGGCAAACGCCTTGGCCCATCACGTTCGTTTTGAATTGAAGCAGCCACTTTTATTCTTGTCAAACGAATTGATGGCTTTCACGAATCTGATACACAAGGATAGGCGTCAGCCTGTGCTATCTTATATATATATCGGACTTTCCACACTCGTTTGTGATCATTTCCCCATCCTCCCGCAATTCCGTCTACGGCCACTCTTGCGTTCTGGAGGCGCGTCCCCAAAAAGTGACACCCGCCGGTCGTGTTTGCTTGGGTTCTTATGCTACTGCGATTAATTGTCCTTCTTTTTATCTTTATTTCCCTATGTGGCTTCACTCTGGCCGGTTTTACCAATATTACATTCCAAGACGATGCTGAAAGCGATAATGGCACAGCGGCCATAACTTATGCTCCTCCGTCTATGTGGAAGCAGACACAAGGACTCAATGAAACTTGGCATGAATCTGTTGTTGGAGTAGGTGATTCAATATTTTGTAGTGGGAAGAAAGCTGATTCGAGTTCTCTCAACGTTCAGCCCAACAGTTCAGTGGGAGCTCCTACCGCCACGTTCCCCTTCACTGGTAGGGAGGTCTCAATCTTTTTTCGCTTATCTGCTAACATTTTCGCGCAATCGGTAGGCTCAGCGGTCTATGTATACTGCATATTAGAACCCCAGTATGTTCTTCATTACATGCATAGACTGTTCCTTAATTAACTGGTCTCGCGACAGGACAGAAAGCCACATGACTTTTTTTCTGGATGGTGGACAGGTTGAAAGTACAACAGCTCCATCAGTTTCCAGTCACGAGAGACAGATCGTCTTTTCCAAGACCGGCCTTTCCGAGGGCCCTCATGTTCTCCTTATTCAGAACAATTCAACTTCGTCTTCAACTATTTCATTAGACAGTATCGATGTCACGTAAGTGCCACCTGGGATTCAAGGATACCGTAGGTCTGACCAACTTATTTATTCATCAGGATAGAAGACAACTCTTCCAGCTCCTCGCAACCGCAAGTGGGCGTTATCATTGGTGCGGTTCTGGGCTCGCTAGCTGTCATACCTTTGTGTGGTTTAGGATATCTGCTGTATATCCGACGTCGCCAGAACCCAGAAAACGCGGCTGATGTCGAGTCTCCGCCTGACAACACCAGACAGCAGACTTGCCGATGGAAATTGACCTTGCCCAGTATCCTACGTTTCAATCCAGTCAATCTCGCTCAACCTGCTCAACCCGTCCGAACACATCGGGCTGCAGGATCCTTTCAAATCGACAATTCTTCTAGGGGTGGACCTCCTAATCCCGCACCAGCATCGCCCTGGTTCGTCGACCCCAACCAGAGATTAAATCGCGTCCAGATCTGGCAACAACAAACTCATGAAGCAACTCGGGATCAGGAAATGGCGCCTCCTGACATGTCTGAGGAGCTTTCGAGTTATTACGACGATAATGCGACAGAAAGTCAACGTTATCGTCCAGGAACACCACCGCCTCCCCAGAGGAGATTTGTTATCAGGAACAACTGAGGGATGCTAATCGACCAAGCTCATTCAGATAATCAGGGTAGCAGGACATGTAATCGTGTGTATCTTCACGACTCTATATCATATTAATCTCTTAATTAATCTGTGTTGACAGACAGGCATGTGGACAATGCGGACCAACTTTCGATCCTTGAGCAAGGTCTCAAGTAACACTGTCCTTAAATCTCCATATTGACCATTCTGGCATATCCACGAAAACCAAATTCGACAACGACTCAGTGACATTGAAGCGGCAGCTTGCTACTGCGGTAGAATGGGTACAGGTACGGGCTCCAAGGTCTCAAGTGCGCTGAAGTTCAAGCTGTACATTCACTACCCAAATACTACATACCTACAACGTATCGGCTATCGCATTTGTAACACTAGAGTAGTTGTAACAGCAGATTGTGCATGAATTTTTCCATCAAGACTGGAAATGGATCCAGACAGGCTAAACGGCGCGCAGTTAAAGCTGAAAGGTCCTATTTGGGAACGACATCTTGCTTCTAAAGCTCATATATCTTCCCACTAGTGATACCATCTGCCCGCGACGTATGTATAAGCCCATCCTATCTCGTATATACATAAAGTCAGAAACTCCTGGTATAATTATCATCATTACTTTAAAAAAGTGTCTCGATTTTCACTGCCTTTTTTTACCGGCCTGTGACTGCCCATAATGGTAACGACGGCGTCCGATGCCTAGGAACCATGCAGATCTTCCGAAGTGAAAGTTGTGAACCATCATTCTCGGCTGAGATCAATGATTCTTACCTGACAATGAACAGAAATGTGGTGATTGTGATGTTACCGTGGGTTGTAGCGTTCCATTCTCCTACAGCATATCGTAGATCGGAAGGCAGGCCAATGAATGTGGTGATTATACTGTATCAAACAATTATTATGAAGGGAAAAGTGCACTGTGATTAAACTCACTGAAAAACCTGTGAAACGGATCAATTTGACGCGTCGAGACATCAACCACTGCTAAATAAATTCAAGAATGGGAGGTCCACGCACATCTGCAATAGCCAGAGCGGTGAGCGCAGCACCAATGATTCTCTCTTGAGCGACGGGATCATTGCGCAGCGTATCTCTGACCGCTCTGAATACGATGGAAGATATCAATCCAAGAAGCATGTAGCCTGATAGTTCAACAATTTGGACACGGAAAGGCTCAGAGATCATGAACGGCAACTGCAAAAAAAGTATACGAACAGCCGCCAAGCTGCCATACTGCTAGAGTTGTACGTGCATCCAAGGGACCGGAAGAGGGTACGGCAGAGGGCACCAACTCATGATGAAACCAACGTGCACCGGGCCAGAACCAAATAAGCAAGGCAGGTGATATAGTAGACACTGCAAGTCGGGCGTTAATTACTCAGTCAAACTCAAAGATGCGAGGAGAGACCTGGTTCGAGATATAGAAACAGGAGCTTGTAAAAGCCAGGAAGAGCAGGGAAGTCGGACATGATGGTAACGGAAGAAATTCGGTGACTTGCCAAAATAAGCGCGATGCTTGGAAAGGCGTTTGTTTTGCCGCCGGTAGGGCAAGTCTCTCCGTACTGTTCATTTCGAAACAAATTAAATGACTCAAACTTGGCTTGCTGAGCTCTGAAATGTACTCCCAAGACATGAATCCTTCGAGCTCGTTACTCATCCATACTCCCGCTCCAGGGAGCCCTGGTTCATCTGTGTTTGATTTGCCTATCCAGAGTTCAGGACCTACTACAGCACGACCTAAACCTCCAGCTATCCACACCCAAGCTCTCGACCATTGCCCTCAAGAAGATACTCCAAAATTCAAACATTCTTACGTGGTTATTTCTGGAGGTACTGGCGGTAACGCAATATGCGCAAGTAATCTTTCTCCGAGATGGACCTGAACTTGACTTTGATATCGACAGACTGCTTTTGAAAAAGCGTGCTACGTGTTACCTATTTCTGACGATGGGGGCTCAAGCAGCGAGATCATTCGTGTCCTCGGTGGTCCCTCTGTTGGTCCGCAGTAGCAGCTCTATCACATTCCCCATTTTTCTCATCAATTTCTTGAAGGTGATATTCGTTCCAGACTCGTCCGTCTGATACCTTCTGCTCCACCTGATTCGCCATTGGATGCTATTCGTAAACTCCTAGCCCATAGACTTCCGGCTCATTATTCTGAGCGACAAGCTCGGGACGAGTGGAGAGATATCGTCGAAGGACGGAGTTCTCTTTGGGAAGGTATACCGACTGATCGTAAAGAGACTATACGAGGTATCCCCCGGTATCCAAGAATGCTTTGGAAACTGATGTACTGTGATAGGATTCCTGGTCTATTTCGAGAGCGAGCTTTTGAAACGAGCTCATAAAAATTTCACCTTTGTTAACGGCAGGTAGATATGCCGTTTTCCGTTTCTCTGTGATGTCCATCGCTGCATAAATCTGATTAATGATGGAATCTTCTACTTTCTCCAGTATCGGGAATTATTTTATTGCAGCTGCGCAGGGCTTCTTCCGCTCTTTACCATCAGCCATCTTCCTTTTTTCCTCCATCACGAACAGCCAGGCAAATATACTACCAGTCATTGTAACGAACCATACAGTAACCATAGCAGCCGAACTCGTAAGTTCTCGTACTTTCAGACTGCTATCCATCATACCAAATCATTGAATGAGGACACTGCGGCTGATAAATAAAACAGGAAAATGGTGAACGTCTCGTTGGGCAATGCGAGATATCACATCCCGTCTCAAACACCGAAGTGCCCTCCATCAACGTGATAGACTCAGTCGGATGGTCACCCCTTGAAGAGATAGATGGGATGGGTGGGACGAATGTTCAAAGACAGAAACATCAAAACGTGATGTTTGAGCACGACAAGAAAGACCATTATGAACCTTTGAGCGCTCGGATCTCAAGTTGGCATTCTTTATGACATGGGATTATCCTGGGTCTTGATCTGCTTATCTATAGGGCTACTTTATATTAATGCCTATGGTATGGAAATTCATCCAACTCCAAATCCAGATTATATTGCCAGCCTAAATACGAACGATGTACTGGTCTATTCTTGCGGGTCGCTCTGGACAAGGTGCGCCTTCCAGCTAAAAACCAGTCCCAGAATCAGGAACCCATGACTTCCAGCATTATGCCGTGTTTAGCTTTTCGAGGTGTTGCATCTGCCATTGCTCGATCTCATACGCTCAAGGCCAAAATTCTGCTTCGTGAGTCGCACTGTTTACCTTCAGTTCACTCTGATTAGAAGCCTATACAACAATAGTTAATTCACAAAATGACCGAGAGACGGATGGATACACTGCTGTTGATTACATCCAGTCAATTTCCATCTTTCAAATTTGATTTCATGGCTTAATTTTGCTGATGCAGGGCTATAACTCGTACTCTCAATTCTCAATATCAAGTACCGGCATATGGTCTAGGAAATGCCAATACTATGTACCCCATTTCAGCGTTTATCACCGACTTGATCTATCTTAAAGGTGGCACAGTTCACGTTGACGTGAAAAAGATCACGGCAAGTTTACATATTCTCTGTTACCGCAGCATCGTCGCCATAGCTTACACGTTACTCGGATAGGCTCTTGGGGTAAGGTGTACCGAGGTGATCACTGACAATGTCGAGAGTGGTGGTCCTAAATTTAGCGTGTCGTGTGTAAAAAGGACCATGGATGAGATCCTGTCCCGGCCAAGGACGTAGTGATTTACCCCAGTATATTCTGCTTTTGCAGTGTGTTGTTCACAGTAGACTAGCCTGAATTATGAATATGATTCCTACCAGGGTGATGTCAGCCTTGATTGAATTTGTCATGAGTCGTTCCTTGCAATGGCACGAAGAAGTTTAGAATTCTTGACGTTTTGACTCAAGCGCTTCATGCCCTTTACTTTGTAGCCCTCGACCTGACCTCTATACCAACGTTCAACCGTTTTATCGAAACGAGTAGCTTATCTGTGAAGTTATGCAGGTCGAAACTCCGGGGATAGCGAGAACTAGTAACTCCACTTCTCCTGGTTCGGCAAAGACTTTGGATGCTAGTGCGTGCCTCACATTCCTGTTTCATTTTGCATACCCTCAACGCAATTCTCAACCTGAGCAGATGGCCACAAAGCTTATTCAAACGAGTTAAAATCCGGACTTTTATCCGACTCCAAGGCTGATCTGAATCCTCAAGTTCTGCGTTCATCATTACACTCTGATGATGTGGGGTATACTACATCAGAACTCGATGACGACTCAAACGAAGGGATAACCATAACGGAACCATCTGGTCAAATCACCTCTGGAGCTACAGCTACGGTTTCATTTCCCCGCTCTCATGTCGACAACTTCTCCGTAGAACAAATAAAATCGTCTGCTGTGCTGGTCGCGACAGAAAGTCACCCTCAGACTGGAGAAAGAATCACCCACATTTTGCATCCAGAGGACTCCTCGACCTCAAGTAACGCTATGCCTTCGAATCCAGATCAAACCGAGCCGTCTCCAATCTCTCACCAAAGAACGATACGCTTTCGTTCTCGCGTACGCATAACCTCTGGCGTGGGTAAGAAGCACGCCCGTCCTGCACGTCGCAGCTCCAGCGACGCTGGCTCAGGCTCAGATGTCCCTTCCAGAGCTCATTTACGTGCACTAGCTTCTCTTTCTGCCGATTGGGGTGGAGCACGCTCAGGGGGTGGCTCCCCTCGCGATTCTTCAGTTTCGGTAGCTACGTCTAGATCCAGTTCTATATCTTCCTCAATATCCGCCCCAATCCGTTTTCGAGAAGACGAGTCGCCGTCGAGTGGAAGACCGTCAAAGTGGGGTCCATTGGGAAAGCGGGTACAGTTATTTGTAGGGCAGCAGAGAGCTGCAAAGCAACAAAAGTTGCAAGCAGCGAATGGGCATATAAATGGAGGAAACGGAAAGAGAGTAGTGCTGGTATACGACCCAGGGAGTCGTTCATATGTCCCGAGTACTCAACCGTCGCCGGGTGAACCGATGGCGTATTCAGAAGAATCTCCATTGTTAGGTCCTGGTAGGGGTAATCGGTCTTACAGAGGGAGAAGATTTTCCAACTCGAGTTCGAATTCAAGTACAAGAGGAAGTTATGATTCTTATGACGGGAGATACGACAACGAAACTGGTTGGGGTCCTGACGGCTATGAAGCCAGGCTGAACCAGGAGATTGAGAGGGTGTTTGGACCGTGGCCCGGTCGTCTGTTAAATCGACATGTGCGTTTTGTGTCTTTTATTGTCTACTGATTTCTAACGTGTGCAGTGGTGGTGGTGGCACTTGGAGCCGATACTGTGCTGCAGACATATGGAAGACTCGGACTTTGGGGACTAGAACATGTAATGGCCTGATACGTAGTTAACGATACCTTACCTCTGTCGATCACGGACGCCTACAAACACGCCAGGTATTTCGAAGAGTTTGATACCCTCGTCGACATGATATCAGTTTTTATTCTGTAATCCTTAAATTTTGGACGTATATTCAACTGTACACTATATCCATCGCATAGTCTTGGTAGTACGTCGTCCGTTCTATGTACTAAGCATAGTTTTTTGAACTGAAGCAAAGTTGGATGTCAAAACACGAACAAACTTCTCTGAACATCTTCCAACTCTCATCTCGTCTGTTATGTCGGAAGGAAATGACGATTTCAATCACAAACTCGCCATCAAACTATCTAGAGCTCTAAATATCGTCAACCCCAATGATCTGCTTGCTGAACGAGTCACAGAAATTGCCAAATCAAATTCATTAGAGGGTTTCATTACTGGTGAGTCGTGTTCACTCTTTATTGTTTCTATCTCTTACTCTTGTTCCATAGCCTCGAAAAGTTTTGGCAAGTTCAAAGATTCATTCTTGGCTGAACTCCATTCCGAGATTCTGTCACATATAAAGCAGGAAGAAACTGGGGTTGCTCCACAGCCTGTAGCGGGGATTACCGTCCACGACAGTGATGTATTACAACCGGAAGCACCCAGGCAGGGCGGCCTTGTGAGGAAGGATTTGGTACGTTTTGGATTTTTGACTTGCTCTAACAACGTCTTATATTATTACAGCAACATACGTTCCGGAAACCTGCAAAACCACTTGAACCACCTACCCCAAGAACTTCGGTTCTTGGTTTAGACAGACTTGCGAAAGAAAAAAGGGCAGCGCAGGCGAATGGACAAGACGAGGGAAGTAGGAAGAGACAACGTATGGACGATGAGGCTGTTTTTAAAGGTGCGTCAACTATTTTCAGTAATCTAGCTCGGAAACTTATGTTTATCAGTTCCAAACCTCCCTGTCCGGAATAACAACTTGCGGCAACGAGGCGAGGAGACGCCTTCACACCCAGGCGGTCTTTCGGAGACAGGTCGAAAACGGTTAGAGGAATACCGTAAGAGCAGGGACAAGCAACGTGAAGGTATAACTGCAGAACAGCAACGCCGAGGTGATGTTCCGAAAGGCCTTGGTGACTTTCAGCGGCGATCTAACCGGGACCGAGATCGAGGATGGGGCGGTCGACGAGATCGTGACTACGACGATAGAGACCGCAATAGAGGACGAGGTTGGGACTCTACTCCTCGTTCAGTGCGAGGAGGTCCGAACGATGCTCCTAGTGTTCGTGTCCCCAATGTTGGCTGGGATTCAACTCCTCGAAACCCGAGAGGTGAAGAAGGTTCAGGTTGGGGTGGAGCTAGGAATCGAGGCTGGGATGCGCCAACCCCAAGAGCGGCGAGAGGTGGAAGTCCAGAGGGTGAGGATGGTGTTTGGGCGCTAGACGAAAGAGAGTGGGAGGAAGAACAAACTCGGTTGGATAGGGACTGGTATACTGGTGCAGAAGAGGGTGGCTTGGCAGGCGATGAGGAGCACAATCCTTTGGCCCAATACGAAGACCTGAGTGTGCTGAAGGATGCCGAGATTGCTAAAAAGCAGACTAGAAAGATTTCTGCCAGACAAGCTCAATATGTGTGTGTCAAGTCTTTTGGTTTTCTCTTTGTATACTCACCTTTATGTGTTCAGAATGCCGACAATGACCTTTGGGAATCAAATCGAATGGTGACTTCGGGTGTCGCCACTCGCAAAGCTGTAGATCTTGACTTTGAAGACGAGTCCGAATCCACTGTACACGTTATGGTCCATGACCTCAAACCACCATTCCTCGACGGCAGGACAGTTTTCACGAAACAACTAGACCCCATCAATCCCATCCGTGACCCTACAAGTGATATGGCCATTTTCTCCAAGAAGGGCAGCGCCCTCGTCAAGGAAAAACGTGAACAGGCTGAACGTGCCAAGGCAGCTGCAAAACTTGCTGCCCTTGGTGGTACTTCGTTGGGTAACATCATGGGAGTAAAAGACGAAGAGGCTGAAGCTGAGGGTGCGTCTCATTTCCTCTAGTCTTTCCTCTTTCTTTCGGAGTTGCACATTCACGTAGTTTCGGTTTTGTCTTTCCTACTTTACAGCCGAAGCAGAGAAAAAGGCAAAGGAAGACTCTGGACAAGAGAACTACAAGGGCGATTCCAAGTTTGCGGAACATCTCAAAGCTTCTGCTGGGGTTAGTGCCTTTGCGAGGACGAGAACATTGAAAGAACAAAGAGAGTATCTTCCGGCCTTTGCTTGTCGAGAGGATCTTATGAAAACCCTGAGAGATAACCAAGGTAATATGATATCATGCCTAGAAGTTGTCTTTGCTCACCCTGTTTATTCAGTGGTCATCGTTGTTGGTGAAACCGGATCTGGGAAGACCACTCAATTGGCACAGTTCTTGTATGAGGACGGCTACTGCCAGCACGGTATTATTGGTTGCACACAACCTAGACGTGTTGCCGCTATGTCTGTAGCCAAACGTGTCAGCGAGGAGATGGAGGTGGGTCTTAAACTTTTTTAAATTGATTTTACTAACGAAATTTCTCTAGTGCAAACTTGGTTCGACTGTAGGTTACGCCATTCGGTTCGAAGATTGCACTTCAGCAGAAACCAAGATCAAGTGTACGGTGTGTTGGTACTACCGACTTTGCCAAAACTAATTTGTTTTCAGACATGACTGACGGTGTTCTACTGAGAGAATCGCTCAACGAGGGTGACTTGGATCGTTACAGTATCATTATTCTTGATGAGGCCCACGAGCGCTCTTTGAGTACCGACGTTCTAATGGGTCTTCTACGAAAGAGTGAGCACATTTCGACTTGGTATGTTACGATCATTCTGACCTTTTCCCCAGTCTTGACACGGAGGCGAGACTTGAAGCTCATTGTTACTTCGGCCACCATGAACGCTGATAAAGTCAGTTTCAACTACATGGTCCGCATCCTATCTCTGACAATATTCACAGTTTTCCAAATTCTACGGCAATGCTCCCTGCTTCACCATTCCCGGAAGAACATTCCCTGTTGAAGTCTTCCATTCCAAATCACCTTGCGAAGACTACGTCGATAGTGCTGTCAAACAAGTCCTTCAAATCCATCTGTCGCTTCCACCTGGCGATATCTTGGTTTTCATGACTGGTCAGGAAGACATTGAAATTACCTGCCAAGTCGTACAAGGTACGAGAGTAGTATTTGATCAATTTCTTTTCGCTGATGATGTCTGCAGAGCGACTCGATCAGCTCGATGAGCCTGCACCTCTTGCAGTGCTTCCGATCTACTCGCAGATGCCGGCAGACCTTCAGGCTCGAATTTTTGAGCCAACAAGCGACGGCCGACGAAAGGTCATCGTCGCTACTAACATCGCTGAGACGTCTTTGACTGGTATGTCTAGGTCTCGTTCTTTCTGAAGCTGCACTAAATAACTCCCGCTTTCAGTCGATGGTATCCTATACGTGGTCGATGCTGGATACTCCAAGCTCAAGGTCTACAACCCTAAAGTTGGTATGGATGCACTCCAAATCACACCCATCAGTCAAGCAAATGCTGGTCAACGAACTGGTCGTGCTGGTCGTACTGGAAGTGGTTTCTGCTACCGACTCTATACAGAGATGGCTTTCAGAAACGAGATGTTTGAAAACACCATCCCTGAAATTCAGCGTACCAACTTGGCCAACACTGTCTTACTGCTCAAGTCCCTTGGTGTTAAAAATCTCCTCGAGTTTGACTTTATGGATCCACCACCTCAACCCAACATCCTTAATTCAATGTACCAACTTTGGGTTCTTGGTGCGCTTGATAACGTCGGAGATCTCACTCCTGTTGGGCGCAAAATGTCAGAGTTCCCCATGGAGCCCTCTATGGCAAAAATGTTGATCACATCAGTGGAGTACAAGTGCTCAGCAGAGATGCTGACCATCGTGTCAATGTTATCGGTGCCCAGTGTATTCTATAGACCGAAGGAAAGGATGGAGGAAGCCGATGCTGCTCGAGAAAAGTTCAATGTTCCAGAGAGCGATCATTTGACGTTGCTGAACGTATTTAATCAGTGGAAGAGTCATGGGTGAGTTTAACGTGATTCTGACAGGCTCCGTAATTAACTTACCTTCCTTTCAACTCTAGATTCCGGGACGAGTGGTCTATGCGACACTTTTTACATCCCAAATTACTGAGGAAAGCTCGAGAAGTTCGTGCGCAATTGGAGGACATTATGAAGTTCCAGAAGATGGAACTAATTTCGGCTGGGACTGATTTTGATGTCGTGAGGCAAGTTGTTCTCGTTCAGTTTTTCGTCAGCACTGCCTAACCTATGTTATTAACAGGAAAGCAATTACTGCTGGCTACTTCCACCAAGCAGCTAGGGTAAAAGGTATTGGAGAATTTGTCAACATACGTTCCGGGCTTCCGACACATCTTCACCCTACGAGTGCTCTATACGGTCTCGGATGTGCGTATTCACGCTACTGTGGTCGTTCCAGTCATTGACATTGTACATTCCTGCAGACACGCCAACATACGTAGTTTACCATGAGCTTATTTTGACCTCTAAAGAGTATATGACGCAAGTAACTGCTATTGATGCTTACTGGCTTGGTATGTGAAGATTGTCCGTTGTGCAGTCAGAATTCCTAACATTTAATGGCCCACAGCTGAACTCGGTTCCGTATTCTATTCCGTGAAAGAAAAGAACTTTGATGAGAGAGGAAATAGACGGGCTGCAGATCGTGAATTCTCAAAGAGGGCAGAGTTGGAGACCGAGATGGCTAGACAACGTGAAGCGTGAGTTACATTTATCCTGAACCGCAAACGGTCATTCCTGACTAATATGTCTATCTTCAGAGCTGCGAAGAAAGCCACTGAAGACGCGTTGGCAGTGAAGACTGCAAGTGGAAGTAGCTCTAAAATTATTGTACCAGGCACTCCTCGGCATACCGGTATCGGGGCAGGTGCAAGGGTAACCCAGACCCCTAGAAGGCGTGTTGGAATCTAGGTTGTAGAGATTGGCTTACTGTATCATTGCAATATTATTATGAAGTACTAGGATTCTGTATTCCTAATCGTAAAAGACTGATTCGACAACGAGCAAGCTCGGATGACCAAGCATGACTACTCTGCTTTCCCACGGATGACACGCTGACGCGTCGGTGTCTTACGCGTCGATGTCGGGCTGAGTCAGACTACATTCACTGCCTTGTATTCTAGTTGCGTCTCCATCGTTCACGAATATTCTCCCCCTCGACGCGCGTACACTCGCAAACTGACTCAGCGCTTCTCTTCAAAGTATAAAAACCTGGTGGCTGCCATGAAATCCTTCACCAATTTACATTTTTACACTCTGCGACATGTTTTCGACTCTCCGTCCTCAATATCCTTCTCCATCAAATGATATTTACTCTCGTCCTCCCTTGAACTCTCGTGACAGATACCTAGCTGCTTTGGCTGAAGCCAAGGCTGCAGAAGCCGACTATCTTGCTGACGAAGCCGTGCGACGTGAAGAAGAGGCATTACGCCAGCGGCTAGAGGAAATCCAACTCCGGAAGAGACACGAACAATTTTCTCGTTACCGACAGCCTTTCGAATCTTATTCGCATAGCCACGGGTCTCATGACCGTCTATCTCTACTTCGCCAGGAACTCGAGGAGGAAGAGCTTCGACAAGCTGCAGCTGCCAGTCGCCGTCGAGAATTCGAAGAAGCTCGGGCACTTGTTTTGAAGAGGCGGCAAGAAGAGCAAACACTGGAGCTGCTCACTCGTCGTCGTCAGGAAGAGGAGAAACGTCTCCTTGCTTTGCGCCAAGAGCAGAAGGCGGCGCGCCGCGTTCACCAGACGTCCTCACGTCCTGCTATTCAATTCGTCTTGGAGGCTGAAAAGGTAATTTATTTGCATCTAGCTTCAATTTGAATTCGCTGAACTTTTCTCCTCAGACACCTCAACCACTCTCGATGCTCTCTCACCAACATGTCCCGACTTGCACGCCTTTCACAACTCGTTCTGTTCCTGCCTGTTCCAGTACACAGCCAAAACAATTTGACGAGGTTCTGAAGCTACTTTCAGGTCAAGCAATTCGACCTAGGGACTCACCGAAGAAGGCAGTCTTTCCCAGCAAACCTGTTGGGCGCTTTGTCATCGATGAGGCCAAGGCCCGTTCGAACAAATCATCTGAGTCTCCGGTGCCTCAGAAGCGATCCGTAAGTGACTATTTATCTATTCTCTAGCGATGTCTCATGTTCTTTTCAGACTTCTTCGTCTACTTCGCAGGCCCAGGTCCTGACACCCCCTATTAACGAACAGCTTCAAAGTCGCCCAAATGAAGAGGAAGCTAACGAGATTCGGGATATTATCCAAGCCATCTTTGCTTCTCTTGCTGATGCTGCTACTTATGCAACCTCTGGCAACGTAGATTCCAGTGCCAAGCAGTCTACACCATCCACTGCCTCTTCTTCTGTGCCATCATCATCCAACAAGGGTGAAAAGAAGCTTGCAGAGCCCACTCGAGCTTTCAGTCCTGCGTCTTCCCTCAAGGAACAACTCGAGGCACGACTACGGAATGACGAGACTGTTGAGATCCGGGACACCATTCAAGCAATTTTGGCCTCTCTCGCTGACACTGCCAGTACTACGTTGTCTTCGTCTGTCTCGTCTGCTTCCTCTGACTCATCATCATCCGCCAAAGGCAAAGGCAAAGAGAACATTGCTTCCGAATCTACTGATACAACTGAACCCACTTCTGCCGACGTCTTGAAATCGATGGAAACCGTCCGTAACATCGAAGCATCTTTCCTTACTCTCCAGTCAGATTTCGTCTTCCCTTCTCAGATCGACTTTACTCCTACATCATCTCGTTCCCCGTCGCCTACTCGTTCTTCGGACAACGAACCATTGACGCCTACATCAGACTCTACCATCCTGAAATTGGCATATACGTCCCGGAACCATCCTGTGCGGTATTACGAGCAGACTTTGTCTGCGCTGCTGACGCGGTTGGATGACGTGCAGAGTTTCGGGAATGAACAAGTGAGGACGTTGAGGAAAGAAGTAGTTGGACGAGTGAAAAAGGCCATCGACGAACTGGAAGGAGAGATAGAAGGCAGGTGGAGGTCCAAGGTTGCGAAGGAGGCGAGAGAGACCAGGGAAACGGAGGAGACAAATGTAACGGAACCTTCTTTGGTCGACCTCGTCGCTTCCACCGAATCCGACCAATCTGCGTCCCATAACCAATCTTCTACTGCAGAGTCTGCCTCTGACTCGACTGAGGAGGCCGAACCGCAGATAGAGTTGAAGAGTGACGATCTCGGTGGTCAGATTTTGACTTTCACTGTCGAGAAACAATCTCAGGATTCTGAACAAACCCAGGTCGCTGAATCGGAAACTACGGTTGACCCTGGGACAAGCTCGTCGTCTCTTTCGGCTGAAGCCGAACCGGGTCTCCTCCACGATATTGCTAACACCATTCAAGATGTAGATGAGTCACTTCAACAAGGCGCAGCTCCTCATCAGTGTGCTTCCTATCCGCCTGCTTCATCGACGTCTTCCACCACACCTTCCCTTTCTACCTCTTCATCTGTCGCTACTATTCGTCCGTATGGTGTTGAACCTGCACCCTTGGAATCCAAACCGGTGTCTCTGTCGATGTCTATTGATCTTTCTGAAACTAGAACATCTTTATCAGGCTCTGAAGACGATTTCGAGGGTGCTGATACGGTTCTGCCATCTATCACCCCATCAGCTAGCGAAATACAACCTGGAGCAACTCAGGCCAAGAGTGAGAGTGTTCTCAGGCATGATTCTGACAGTGATTGGTCTGAAGTCGAGGCGTGATTCTTGTTGGTTATTATTTCCCTTAACTTACCATTGTTTAATATCGTAGATATTGTATCGCTTAAAATTGTACTATAACAGTTACATATGGATTGACTACTTATTCGCCGACGCACGTTTTACAGTCTGTTTTGTGAATCGATTCAGACTTATTTCAGCCTGATATAAAAAGTTCTCAAGAATCGGCGCAAATGGCTTGGGAAATAACGGCATATCCCCTTTTTGATCTCAGCAGCCACAACGGAACGCTGAAAACCATACCATTTAGCCGGACATAATTGTGTCGCCCTGGCGAGACCGATTCACAGGGCATTCTGGGGTCGAATCAAGAATATGATCTACTCTGAGCAACTTATGTATTACATCGGAGGCTCTAAGGAAGCTCTACAAAGAGATCCATTCAGGAGGTTCTAGGCAGCTTCTCCGGTACTCGCGGACAGCCTCCGCTCGGAGCGACGGGCCCTAAACTTATACCCAAACCGATACTGGTACCAGACAAGAGGAGTGCTGATAATGATGATACAAGACAGTGTCGTGAAACTCCAACCAACGCCCATGGCACGAATCATCAACTCGATTGTCGACGATCCAACCGCACCTAAAAGGCAACGAACGAGATTGAGGCTCGCGCTAGATGTGGATGCCGCATTTTCGAACAAATCGACCATTAGAGTTGCTGAGAGAAGCCAATTTTCAGTCTACTGAAGGGCTGCATACGAGGAACTTACTATATGTTGATAAAATGCTACTATCGAGCCATCCAACGAAAAATGCCACGACGATAGATGCTGAAATATGTGTATGGGACTGAACAATCCACCCAAACAACAGCATGCAAATCGTGAATGCTGGGACCGCATATGAAAGTGATCTCAGCCGAGCATGCTCAATGACTAGAGTCTCAGCTCCTTTGGCTTCGCTGAGTAATGCTTGCTTCTTATAGTCGTAATCCAAAATGCGACCAACGACCACATTCCCGACCAATGAGCCAACTCCATTGGACATATAGGTCAGACCAATCTCGAGTTCTGAGAGGTGATACTGGCTAGCATAGATGGTAGAAGTTGCAACCATACTATCCTGCCAGACGGTATAACACACTCCGGTGAAAACCAAGGTGCATATAACGTCAAAATCCCTCATTATGCGAAGAGGGCCGAGGAAGTCCACCTTTGACTTGGAACCCATCTGCTGGGCAGGGAGAGAGTCCTCAGTAATTCGAAGCCATGGAACAGGTGGCTGAAGATATTTGGGAAGTTTCCTGTCACCGCTCATAGAATGGAGGGTCTCGGGGAAAAACAAGAGCACGATGAAAAGATTCAATACACCTAGAGCTAACAGAAAGTAGAAAATCCCATGCCAGCTCGTGTACTGCGCTAGGATGCCTCCAAAGACTGGTCCAAACGCCGTACCAGCTGTGACACCGGCACTGTAGAATCCGACATACCCGCCGCGAATATCTGGAGAGGCAATGTCTCGAATCACACCCGCTCCAAGGGCGCGCGTGGACGAGCATCCTGTTGCATGCAAAGCCCTGAGAACAAGGACCACAGCGAATGACTCGGTAAGACAGAGCCCAATGCTAGCACCAACAGTAATCAAGAGAGTGACCAAGTAGATCAAGCGACGTCCATATACATCGCTCAGTGATCCCCAGATAGAGGGCGTGATGCCTTGGAAGATGAGGTACGTGGTGATAGTCAAGTTTACGTCTGAGATGGAGACACCAAGGGAAGCTGCTATAGCAGGAAGGGCTGGTGTATACATTAGAGAGCTGAGGGGGCTCAACATTCCAGAAAGTCCGACAATCACAAGAATTGCAACCCTCTGGCGACGCGAGAATGGACTCCATGGAGCTGTCGGACCTGGGGGAGTCTTGTCGTCCTCAGTGAACATTGTCACAGCTTGAGGTTGACTAGCTTCTGGCATTGGGATAGCTGAGGACATTTGCCTGTCTTCTCTAGACATCCTTGAAGACGTTACCATCAAGGATTATTTTCCCGGGGGAACAAAAAGTCGATTGCCCCATACTAGGACTTGAAGCAACGTTCACATATTTCATGACGTGAAAGATGCCAGCACGGCTTCTCCCGTTAGACTTTTACATAAGCTGCTTCCTTTAATAAACGCTCCCAGGCGGAGGACAGAGCCGACGAGCGGTGGTACCAAGCTGTCTCAGGAAAAATACGAATGGCCAAGCAGCATCGTAGCTTTTCAGCTGTCGCATCCCCTGATGTTCCGCTCATATTTTTGCTGTTTGGTTGGGGCAAACAAGCGGCAAATGCAATTATGTAAGAATTTGAACAATCTTCGTTACACGGGTTCGCACTCAAACCACTAAATCCTTAATATTCCATTACGAGAATATGACTGGAACATAGGCTTCGAAAACTACCCAAAACCCTTGGATCCGTACGTCCTCCAAGCACTTTACCAAACTTTTTCTCTTGGCTCTGTTCATTGCTTTTGCGATGATATATCAAGTGTACTACCATCTTTACCTTCGAGTTCGTAATTGTACCGGACTCTTTTCCCCGGTGACTCGTACCGTCTGGCTCACTCCAATTGCTCACTCCATAGCACTGGTCCCCGATGTTGGCGCACAACTTCAACAAACTCCATCGGGTTCCGAGCAGTATACATCCTTCCATGATTAAAATCTGTATCCCAGCTACAAAGAAAAGCCGTTGTAGGTCGAGGCCTATTCGATCGTTCAACTCTCCCAGCAGTTCTAGTATCCATCAGAATAAACTATATGCTGTCATATATGTTTTCAACCAGCTCCCCAATACTCTTCACGATGTACCCTGGTCCAAACGACTGTCCTCTAGAACGATCCAAAATTACCACATTCAGGTATTTGGAATGTTTATGTGAATGCTAACGGACCTAGCTTTGAACGTTGTTTCTTCTGACTACTCCCACATCGGTGATTACAATGATCCAAAAGTATCATTACCCCTTATATCAGGCGCTGGATGCATGAGCCGCTATTGCGCTCGCCTCTGCATATTTTCGCAATAGATGATGCAAACCTGGATATAGAAATTGATTTTTGCAATATTCGGATGGTAGGTGCGAACATTGGAACTACTTGACACACCTGACACATCTGTGCACTCGTTAAGCTTGGTTCTTTAATTTCACTCTAATTCTTGTACACGTTCTAAAGCTTGACCTCCGAGTGGCGTGTACTGGTGCAGATTCGAATGTGCTTGTCAAATGTATGACCATTTGCCTTAAATACTGGGTCTCGTCGCACGAAAAAGACAGAAACACTTTCAATGATCCAACCCCAGCTTCCCCCACTCTCAGCCTCTGCTGTGACCTTGCCTCTTGACTATCCTCAGCAGTGTCAAGCGACGAATGATTATCAGCGTGTCGATGTGGAACTTGTAGACGTGGTTCTACGCTCCAAGCTTGCTCAGACATACCCATCAGCCCCTCTGCCCCAGGTCTTTGTCGCTGCGTTCTGTGCCACCGTATTCAGGATTACAGGACAAGATGACGGCGTGGTTGACCTTTCAGTCGAAGGCCTAGAGAGCAACATAACTGTTCACTACAGCATTGATTCAGACACCACTCCGTGGGTACTTCGTTGCTTTCATTATTCTTCTACTGACCCTTGGTTAGTAACATGCTTGTTCTCAGCGTTACAAACCTTCCCGGATTGTCGGACACAACAGGAGAGGCTTTGAACAATTTGTCAAGCTACCACATTTTTTTGTCTTCTGGTTCAACCGGAAATGACAAGAATCCTGAAAAGGCGAATTTTCACAGTGAATGGCAACTATCACAAGACGGCGAACGTGCATCTCAAGCTCGTATTCATTTTGCCAATAATCTATATGATTCGTCAACGATTCGGATGTTCGCCGACGTATACTCCCGTGTTTTGACTGCGTTTACCACCAATCCATACACCGCTGTTTCCAAGCTCCCTCTTTGTGGCCCTGGCGACATGAAACAGATGAAAGATTGGAACAACACGTATAAAAAGTCGCTGGAATTTTCTTCCATTGGAGATATGTTTCGTCACTGGGCGACGAAAATACCAGACTCGTTGGCTGTCGAGAACGGAGATGACAGTCTATCATTGACCTACCGTCAATTAGACCAATGGTCAGATGCACTGGCCTGTTGGTTGATCCAACAGGGCTACGGTGGCGAAAAGGAAACGATTATTGGCGTATGGCAGAGTCGCAGTACTCTATTGGTCGTCACGTATCTCTCTTGCTTGAAGGCGGGATGCGCATACATGGTGTGTGGCTTATTGTTTCACATCTAGTTTTTTGGTCTCTAACGCACTTCTCAGCCAATCGAAATGAACCTTCCTTCAGAACGTGTTCGGGCGATGTTGGCTCTTTCTGCCTGTCCTCTAGTCCTTGGACACGGGACACCTTATGAATTCCCATGCAAAGATTCCACCCGGTATATTGATCTGGCTACTCCTGATATGCAAGACCTGTTGCACAGCTCGACGGTTAGCATACCTCTCCCACCTGTCCCATCGCACCGTCTTTCCTCGATAGTCTTCACATCTGGCTCCACTGGTATACCCAAAGCTATTCTCATTCAACACAGCTGCTTACTCAACTTCATCACTTCCGACCACTTGCCCATAAAGCAGGGTGATCGAACAGCTATGATTACAAGTATTGCTTTCGACGTCTCCAGTGGTGAGATATGGTATCCTCTTGCTCGCGGGGCGACGCTTGTCTGCCACATACATCCTTACAATGCCCCGTTCGATGTAGAGAATCTTTCGTCTTTTTTGGATGAGAAAGCAATCAACTCTTTCCAAACGCCTACTGCGATTCTCAAAGCTCTGGCCGAGTCAGGCTTCTTTGAAAAGGACTTACCGTCACTGCGATCTGTCGCCATGGGTGGTGAAGCCGCATTCTTGTCCTTTTTGAAACCGATTCAGATAGCTAAACCAGAACTTCACCTTTGCAACAAGTACGGGCCCAGCGAGTCGACAGTCACCGCCACTACATTTGTAGTTCCACCTAACTACAATCGAGAAAGTATTCCCATTGGACGTCCTTTGGCCAACATCGGTGCATATGTCGTGGACGGAGATCTTGTACCTGTGCCTCCTAGTGTCTCTGGGGAGCTATTACTGACAGGGCAGAGTCTCGCACGAGGATACCTCCAGAACGAACAATTGACATCAGAAAAGTTTATTTGGCTTGGTGAAAATCATTGTCTCGGTAATCTTCGTGCTTATCGTACTGGCGATATTGTTCGACGACTCACTACTGGCGAGTTGGAATTTGTTCGTCGGGTGGACGACCAAGTCAAGCTTCGTGGGTACAGAGTAGAACTTCGGGAAATCGAACGTGCACTTGAACAACATCCATATGTGAAATCTGCTGTGGCTGTTGTGTGTCGCCGCGGGGAAGGTGATGATCGCCTAGTTGCTTACGTGACCGCTAACCCCGACTGCCAGTCCCAAGGGTTCTCGGAAGCAGCCAAGGCTCACCTGGGTACATTGCTCCCTAGATATATGATACCTTCTCCAATTTTGCTTGTACCCTCCTTTCCACTTTCTCCTACAGGAAAAGTGGACCGAAAATTGATGGCCACCCCTCAGTTTCTGGACCAGCTCACAAGTCGTGACTCTAAGCTTCGAAACGATACAAAATACAGCCCGGAAGAGTCCGCTGTTCTAGACATATTCTCCCAGGCTCTCGACCTCTCCTCTGGTGCCATCGGTCTCGAACATAATCTTTTTGATATCGGCGGTCATTCACTTATAGCTATCCGAATTGCTAGCGCGGTCAGAAGTCGCTTTGGCGTTTCATTTAGTATACAACATCTTTACAATGATGCCACAGTTGCAGGTGTCATTACCAGTCTCAAGCAATGCGAGCCGCTGGAGGAAATACCTATCAAACGCCTCTCTGATGAGTGGCAACTCTATCCTGCTTCCGATGCTCAAACTCGGATGTGGCTAGAGGAATACATGAATCCTGGACTATCGAGGTACAATGTTGGCTTTCAACGTAAGCTCACGGGAAATTTGGATGTTGATGCTTTAAAGACGGCATTCGTCACGCTTTTGCATCGGCACGATGCGCTACGCACTGTTTTTGAGATGCATGACCCAGTTCTTATGCAACGCGTAGTCTCGATAAATGAGTGTATTCCGATTCGATTTGTTGACTACGAGGTAAGCCAGATTGATCGAATGACTTGCATTTCTATTGATTCAATGATTTGCTTCCAGTGTACTTTCGAGTTAAGTGAAACCGAGAAAAAAGCTCACAAATTTTTAATTGAAGAACATGCTCGTCCCTTTGATCTGAGCAAGGACATCCCTGCGCGTATTGCCATTGTTAGATTGTGTCCAACTGTGCACTTTGTCTCCATGATTATTCATCACATTGCTTCAGACGGATGGTCAAAAGGCCTCATAGATCAGGACCTCACAATACTATACAATGCATTTATCACTGGCCAGCAGCCAGTACTTAGCCATCTTCCGATCCGGTACCGCGATTATGCTGTCTGGCAAAAACAGCGTGTTCAAGATGACCTCCTCACTAACCAACTGGAATATTGGAAAGCTCGCCTATATGGTGCACGTCCTTTAGAGCTGTTTACAGACTTTGCTCGCCCGGAGATCCTCAGTGGAAAAGCTGCTGAACTACCGATTACAGTTGATGCCACTGTTGTAGCTGGCTTGCGTCGTCTTGCTTCCAAGCACCGCACTTCACTTTATGTTGTTCTTCTCGCAGCATTTCGTGCTGCCGTCTTTCGAAGCACCGGTGAAGAGGATGGAAGCATAGGAATGGTGAATGCTAATCGACCCAGGGCAGAGCTAGAGGGTATAGTGGGATTCTTTGTCAATACCCATGCGATTCGCCTTGTCGTCGGATCGGATTCTTCCTTCGAGGACATGATACTACAGACACGGCAAGTTACTATTGAAGCGTTGCAGCATTCTGATGTTCCATTCGACAAAGTAGTCGCTCATCTCGCACCACCCCGTGATCTTTCGCGGAATCCGTTAGCGCAACTTAGTGAGTCCTAAAATTTCCCAATTTTTCTTGACTGACCGACCCTGCCTCAGTGTTTGTACTCCAAGATTTTTCAGGCATTGTTACAAATGAGAGTGGTAGAGGCCTCCATGGTTTGACTAGTGAAGAAATCAGGAACACGACCACTCGGCTAGACCTCTCGGTTCATCTCTTTGTTAATGACGACAAGCTCGATGGATATTTAATGTACCAATCAGATCTCTTCTCTTCGGAAACTATTCGCACCTTTTCTCACATTTTCCAACGTATTCTCGAGGCCGGTGTGCAGTCCCCGGCTGTGTCATTATCTAAACTTGCTCTTTTGGAATCGGCCGACCTGGAGAAGGTGCTACTATGGAACGGCGTAGAGACCAAAACAGCTCAACTTCAGTCGTCTATTGGGGATAGATTTCGTGAAGTTGCCGCTATGCATAGGAGTTGCCTTGCTGTCGCGGATGAAACTACGTCACTTACCTATGCGATGTTGGACGAACAAAGTGATCGCCTTGCGTCCTGGCTGGTTCAACAAGATTTCCTTCCCGAGGCAGTTGTCGGTGTTGTAAGCATTTATTATGCCTTCTGTTGATACAACTCCACTTACAGTTCTTTTGATAGTCTATTCACAGATCCGTACTGTTGGTCGTTGCTTATTTGGGATGCCTCAAGGCAGGATTGGCGTACATGCCTCTGGACCAGTCCCTACCTATCGACCGCATGCGTTCCATGATACAACAAGCAAGATGCCGTCTCGTACTCGTTTCATATGAATGTCCTATTGATGAAGGAGTTGTAACCGTCAACCTTTCCGAGAACACTTCCATCATACATTCTACGCCGATTGTCCAACTTCCGACCGTGCATGTGAATCAGTTGAGCAATGTCATGTTCACGAGTGGTTCGACCGGAATGCCCAAAGGTGTTGCCTTGGAACATCGAGGAATGCTCAACCTATGTGCACCAGAGACTACAAACTGGCCAGGAAAAATGAAGAATGCATTGACAACATCGATTGGTTTCGATCCATCAGGCTTTCAAATCTTTACAACCCTTCTCACCGGTTCAGAGCTTCACTGCCTTCCTGATCATGGTATTCTCGACGTTGATGAGTACAAACACTTCCTTATTGGTTCAGGTCAGTACAGTCATCAAATGGTACCGGCGCATACTGAAAAAGTCAATTACAGCCATCGAAAGGTGCTTCATGACACCTTCGGTACTCAGTGTTCTTTTGGAATCTGATGGCGATTGGCTTGAACAGTCGTCCCTTCAGCATATTTTACTTGGCGGCGAAAAACTTGTGCCTTCTAAGGTGGCCGAGTGTATGCGACGTCTACCTCACTTGCAGATTGCGTCGTCTTATGGGCCAACAGAAGCATCCGTTCGCAGTGCTTACTTCCCCATTTCACCTGACACCCCAGTCGGACGCCTATCTAGAATTCCAATTGGTCGATCTCTACCCAACATACAAGTGCACGTTGTAGACCAAGAACTTGCACCGGTGCCAGCAGGCGTGCTGGGTGAGATTGTTGTGTCCGGCATTTCTCTAGCTAGAGGTTACCTGAATCAACCGAGCATCACTGCAGAGCGCTTTGTTCAGACACCTCAGGGTTCACTTTTGGGAGACCAACGATTGTATCATACAGGTGACCTTGGTTTCTGGACAGCAGATGGCCAACTTCAATTTGTGGGTCGCAAAGATACGCAACTGAAAGTGCGTGGGCAGCGTCTGGAAGCCGGGGAAGTAGAAGCCGTGATCAAGCAAAATTCTGCCGTCAAGTCTGCTGCCGTCGTTTTAGTGCGGACCCCAGCCAGCGATGAACTGGTCGCTTATATTCAATTAGGGGCTGATGAACGAGTCCAAGAAGAGGGCACTTTGTCCCTATGGGAGAACCACTATAATGAAGAAAGCTCGTATGGAAAACTGGATGACGATGTTGCCGGTCATGACTTCGCCCGGTGGGTCAGCATGTACACAGGAGAGCCTATTCCTGTCAAAGAGATGCAGGAGTGGCTTAATGATACTATCGCCCAGATTACTCCGCAGCATACTGACCGAGTGCTGGAACTTGGGGTCGGAACTGGTAAAATCGCTCTAAACATTGTCTACCGGGTCGCCTCCTTCGTTGGAACAGATCTATCTTCCTTGGTCATCGACTTCATGAAAGCTCAAATAGTTCGTAGAGGTCTCTCGTCCCGCATGTCTGTCATCCAGGCAGCTGCTCATGAATTCGATCATGTCCCGAAGGAGGGTATTACCCTGGCGATTATCAACTCCGTTGCTCAGTATTTCCCCAGTACCGAGTACTTCATGCAAGTGATCGCTAAGATTCTCTCTGTCATGTCCCAAGGACGCATATTCATCGGTGATGTGCGAAGTTTTGCGCTGATACCATACCATGATATGGAGCGTGCTCTGGCTACCTACGACGTAGATTCACCCAACGAGATTCGCGAGACTTTGGAGAGATATGCAGCAATGCAGACAGAGTTGTTGTTCAACCCTTCATTCTTCTTCCAGCTTCAGGAGCGGTTCCAACAGATTGCTCATGTTGAAATCAAGCCAAAGTACATGAAACACCGCAATGAGCTGAGCCGCTATCGGTATACCGTCGTCCTCCATGTTGGCTCGCGTCCACCCATGATCACACCTGAAAAATGGATTGATTATGCTTCGGGCTTTGATGTAGACAACTTGCAGTCTGAGCTACGCAAAACCGATAATACAACCCTTGGTGCTGCGAACATCCCGATCGCCGATATCCAAGAGGTTCAAAAAGTTCTTGACACGGTCAAAACACCTGAATTCACTACGACTTCTGAAAACGTACAGAACCTTCGTCAGAAACTGTCCAACGCGCTAGCCAATGCCAAGACAACGCCGGCATTCCTACTTCAGATAGCTCGTGAAGAAGGGTGGCATGCTATCCTTGACTTTTCACTGCAGGAAGCACCAGTACCCTCTCTCCGAGCCATATTCGCTCGAAACATCGATAGTCAAGACTGCGTCGGTGATTTCCCTCTCCCGCACTTTACAGGACCACCCCACAACACGCTTTCTGTGAGAGACTCGGAATTCTTGGCTGGCATCCTGAGCTCTATCGAGAAGCAATTGCACGATGTGTTACCAGGATACATGGTCCCGAGTCACCTCGTGAAGGTGGACGAGCTGCCTTTGAACCGCAGCGGAAAGTTGGACCGAAAGTTGCTGTCCTCCCTAGAGTTCTTTGAGCAGCATGTTACAACCTCGAGTTTACCTGTCACTTCGGAAGATTTGTGAGTTTGCGTTTGAATTCGTTTTCCCCAAAACCTGATTCACGTTTTCTAAACAGAACCGACACCGAGCGTCAAGTCCTAGCTGTATTCGCCCGAGCTCTCAACCGCCAAGCCGATACCATCAACATCAGAGAAAGCCTCTTCAACCTCGGAGGCCACTCCTTGATCGCAACTCTCATCGTCGCTTCTCTCCGCCGCGACCTCGGAACCAATCTCTCCATGGCCAGTTTCTTCAAAAACCCCACAGTCAAAGACGTCGCTGCTCTCATCTCCAGCCAAAAAGCCCCATCATCCCAAGAACAAGCAGCAGCAGCAGCAGTAGCTAAATCCATCGCCGAATCAGTTGGTGCAAATGCTGTCATCAAAACTCGCGTCGAGTCTGGTGGTCCTACACTCTTCATATTCCCCGAAGCCACTGGATTCGCATCCGTGTATTCTTCCGCATTTGAACATATTCCCTGGAAGACTGTCGCGTTTGGTGATGAAAACTGGGGTCGTTCGGATTCTCAAGATTCCATTCAAACCATCGTATCCTCTCTCCTCCCCCAAATCCGTAAAAACCAACCTCGAGGACCCTACTTTTTGTCCGGCTGGAGTTTAGGAGGATATTTGGCTCTCGAAGCTGCTATCCAACTCGAAGCCGCTGGGGAGTCTATAGGGATGGTGATGATGTTTGATACAAGCGTGTATGACACACCAACCTCCAACAACGTCAATGTCAACGTCGCAGAACGATGGAGAGCCGAACTCGATCCTCTATTGACGATTGTTGATGATAAATCACTCTGGTTGACGCAGTTTGCTAGATCCAACAGGCTAGTCGACGGATACGAGTTGCGACCTGAGTGCTTCAAAGGACGCGTTGTGCTCGTCAAAGCTGAGAGGGGTAGAGATCCTGGAGAAGAGCACGCACCTTCTGCAGATGCGTTTAACGGTTGGCGTAGGGTTCTTCCGCAGGTCGAAGTTATTGGGATTGATTCGACTCATAGAGGAATGTTTGACAAGGTGAATGGGCCAAAGATGGGGGGTATTATAGCTGGATTGCTTGGGGAAAGTGTACTGAATGGGAATGGAAAGGCTGTTTGATGGTTTGGTAGGAAAATGTAACCTTTCTCTCGATATCATGTATTCTGTACAACGCGTACCAATTTGAAGAATTGTTGTTTAGAAGCACGAGTCAGTATATCCTTTAAACGGCGAATGTCAGACAGCCCTCAGAATCCAGAAAGGATATGTAATGATAATAAGTAAAATCATTTGATGGGTCATGACTACGTAGTGCTCGATGTATAGAGTAGTTATAGCGTAAGATGAATCATGAATCATGGATGGATGTATGGATCGGTGGAGACAATTGACATTGTAGAGAGAAAGCTGTGGAAACTGTATGCGTAAGTAAATACGTAGGTAGTCTGAAGCTCGGGAGATGTATATATAGAGTATGTATATAGGAATGTGTCGAGACTTGGATAAGGGGAGAATGAAAGATGGAGGTTTATTACACTTTGCGATATTTAGGTTTATGGGTTGACTGGATTGAGGGTTACGAGATTGAAACCAAAAAGACTGAGGACGAGAAACAAGGAAGTTCAAAGGAAAACGATAATATAACTTATGATCAACTCGCAAAAAAAAACAAAAAGATACCGACTACCTACCGCAGTCTGTGTATAACGGAAGAAGAAAAGAAACAAGCTACGGCGACGCAGGCGAATCTTTACGCTTGGATTTCGACTTGGATAGAGGTGAAGTCGGAGGTGACTTGTTGTTGTTCACGTTGTTGGTGTTGACCGTGATAGTGGGGGTAGAGGACTTTGCACTTGGACATGACGCGAAAATCCATTCTTTAACAACCTGCGTTGCTGCTTCTGGGTCCTTGGGGATCCTATCATCACGGGTAAGAAAACGTCATGTAACGAGCACGCAAAGTACTCACTCAATCTTTGGAACCCATTTTCCATCTTCAAACTTGAAAAACCTCGGAACGTGTTTCTCTCCACTCTCTTCCATCCTTTTCCTCTGTTCCCTCTGAGCGTCTTCTACAGCCGATTTGGCAGTGGTAGCCGCGTCCATGTCTTTAGCATTGATAGCGGCCGTTAGGTGGGTCCATAAACTGTGTGTTGCATATGCATAATGCACAATGTGATCATTTCGTTTGGATTTTAGGTTTCATATTCGGTTGGATTGGGTTGATTTACGTGGTGCACAGGTGGAATAGGTGTGTAAGAGAACGCGGTGTTGCGTGCAAGGTGTCAAGAATCAAGGATAGGCGAAGATAGAGGTTGGCGAGCAGTCCAAAAAAGTCATAAAGGCACCAAGGACAAAAAAGGAAGCAGAGAGGTGATCAGCTCCAGTCTCAAGAAGAAAAGGAAGGTGTGAAAATGGAGATTGAACGGAGTCATAAGAACCTAGATCGTCATGAAGAACACGACGCCATTGAAGGAATCACATGCGTCATAGCATGGTCTAGGGCGAAGAGTGAAGGAGAAGAGAGTAGGGAACTCACCGCCTAGATTCGTTGGGTTCCTGCTCATCCTCAGGAGGGACCCACTTTGGTGAAACGTTTTGCCCGTCCTTTACTGCGTCAAACAAGACTCGTTTGGCACCGGTCTAACATCGTGTTGGCTTTGGACAACTCGCACGCAGAGTGAGACACACCTTTGAATTCTTGAAATCCATAACATGACTCCACCTCCCTGAAATTTCTCCAATGTCTGTTGAACCACGTCTAATCTTGCCCGCAATGGCGTTGTACGTCCCCGAAAAGAAACCCTGAGGGAAAGACAAATGAACAGGGAGTCCCCTTTAAAACGTCCCGAGCACTCACCTTGGTCTTGAATTCCAAATCACAAACTAATCCATTCTTCTCATTCTTCATTACACACATATCCCCCAATTCCAGTACCATCTTTCCGAAAAGAATTCCCCTTGCATACATGTTCGGCATCGTAATGACATACTCTCCATCTTCCTCCTTGCCCAATAACCTCACGCGGTTCTCTCCTTCCATAGTCGTACTAACGCTATTTCCTAAAAACTTGCTCTTGGGTCGAAGTTCGCCTATGATGGAAAGATGGTTCGAGGGTGAGATGTAGAAAAAGGCGGAAATGGGAGGATGGTGTGAGACTTGTTCGGCGATGTAAAAGCCTTGAGTGCCGTTGGAGTAGTCGTAGCGACAGCGAAAGAATTCGCCGAGGACGGGGTTATAGCTGTAGAACGGATTTAGGTGATGTGGCAGAAGAGCAAACGGGGCACTCACGGTTTTTTGACGCCCTTTGGTTTGATATGCCATCCTGCGAGGTAGTACTGTAGTACCCGAATAAATCTCTCTTCTGGATCATCGCACTTTTCGGCTCTGGATGATCGTTAGGGATGAAAGCAAAGGATGAGAGTAGACGCACCCAAAGATGAGATCAGGATGAGACATGAAATCGGTGATTCTCTCCAGCATGCTCCGTGGTTCGAGGACAAAGGTCGGGAAAGTGACTCGGGAGAGATCCATGCCGACACTGACGACAGTGATGAGTACGGGCGCAAAAGCAAGAGACAGATACACACCGCAGCTGGGAAATGAGGGAGAGAATAATAGAGCCCTCATTCTCGTCTCTAAGAGTCAGAGCAGGAGATGTATCAGCAAGAGTAAGGGTGGACATTTAGGATACAGACAAGATGGAAGTATCGTCTGGTTCAGTATCTTCGGGAGCCTTGTCGTCTTCACGAGGCTTTGCATTTGTACCTGTGACTCCGCGGAGATGAGAGCCGGCTTGACTGAAGAGTCCCATCATGGTAGCAGCGAGGCAGACGGGGTGGAAGAAAAAGACAGGGGAGCACAAGTCACGTTTTCTACTCTACCGACTCTACTCTACTCTCCAAATACAATCTTTTTCCTCGTCGTAGCAGGCACATTCTCTCTATAAAACGCCCCATAAGCGCTATGCTCCTTCTTTTTAATCGTCATCGGAAACCTCTCCCTCAGTTCCGCACAGTCAAATCCACTTTCCGTCAACACCCGGTTTAGCTCTCCCGCTAGACTCTTTTCTTGATTTTCACCCGTAAAGAATGTTATGGATTTGCCTGATTTTCCGCCACGACCTGCACACGTAGTCAGCAAGGATAAATTATTTCCTCATCGTCATCACAAAGCTGTAGAGCCGGATCCGAGCCGCCGTGTCATTCGGACTCGAGCAGCGTAAGCAGCTACATCGTAGCGCCGAACAGTGACGCCATCCGAAAGAAAAAGAAAAGGGCTCACCAGTCCTCCCAATCCGATGAATATAATCCTCGATAGTCAACGGGAACGTATAATTGATAACCGCTCTCACGTCCGGGATATCCAATCCCCTCGCAGCGACATCTGTAGCTACCATCAACCCCGCCTTGCCATCCTTGAACTCTTGCAAAGCCTGTAATCTAGCTGATTGAGACATGTCTCCGTGTAAAGACGAAGTTGCGTAGCCTGCTCGGACGAGTGTAGATGCGAGACGCGAAGCTTCAGCCTTGTATAGAGCAAAAATTAAGATACGCGACTCTGTGTGGTCTTTTGATTTGGATGGGTTGGGTTGTTTAGGGTGGTTGAGGGCTCGGAGGTGATGGAAGAGGCGGTTTCTGAATTCGTTAATACTTTTGTTTGCAATAAATGAGACAATGCTCACTCTTTCTTTCTACTGTCTTCCAGCACCTCGACAACTTGCTCGACGCGACTGTTTGCTGTGAGATCATCGCTACCTACTGTGACACGGACAGGGTTCCTTTGGAACGAGGTAGCGAGTTTACGGACGGCTTCAGGCCATGTTGCGCTAACTGGAAGCAGGTCAATAAAGATTCTTGAACATATAAAAAAAAACACTCACACATCAACGTCTGTCTATCATCTCCTTGCTTTGTCTTTGCAATAATCTTTCTAATATCCTGCTCAAACCCTTTATCAAGCATACGATCCGCTTCGTCTAGTACGAGAAAGTTTACTCTACTCGCATCAGCTTCAATTCGCAAAAAGAAACTGTATACTCACCCAGACAAATCACACACACCGTCGTTCATCAAATCCAAAATCCTCCCTGGAGTCCCTACAATGATTCTCGTTACCTTCCCCTGCTCCTTGTGCTGATTCTGCAAAAGCTTAATCTGCCCGTCCTTCGCAACCCCACCAAATACCGCAACACACCCTATACCCAGTGGTTCACCTAGAAGGAGGAGCTGATCGTGTGTCTGAATCGCCAGTTCTCTCGTTGGTGAAAGTATCAACGTCGTAATCGTTGACGCTTTCTTTTTAGGAGCCGGAGGAGGATTAGTGATAAGTCTCGTCAATGCAGGAATCCCAAAAGCCAATGTTTTGCCACTTCCTGTTTCCGCTACACCGACGACGTCTCTACCTTCTAAAGCGACGGGCCAGGTGCATGCTTGGATTGGGGAGGGTTCTTTAAAGTTTTTAGAGAAAAAGGCGAGAGAAGAAGGGATGGGGAGCTGTGTGAATTGGAGGTAGGCATGAGGCTCGGGTTTTGAGGAAGAAGAGGGTTGATCGATGGTGATGTTGTTTTTGGAGAGGTAGGAAGTTATTTCCGATTGGGATGGGGCAGAGGCAGGGGCAGGGGTCGAAGTAGACGAAGATTCTTGAGATTCTGAAGAGTCTTTAGATTTGGACTTTTTGTCTTTTTTCTTGTCTTTCTTGTCCTTCTTTTCCTTGGACTCGGATTCCTCAGAATCTTCGTGTTTCTTCTTTTTCTTCTTCTTTTTCTCGCCGTCATCTAGAGCTACAAATCGTTAGTAGAATTAGAATAGAAAGTACAAGTACTTACCTGGCTGTTCGTCGACCTCGGCGTGCTTACGCTTTTTGCTCTTCTTCTTTTTAGGTTCTGGATGGTCATAAGGATAGAAAAGAGAGGATGTGAAGAAATACCGACCTTCTTGGTCTACCTCCATCTCGTTTTCCTCTACCTTTTCCTTCTTCTCCTTCTTCTCCTTTTTGCTCTTCTTCTCCTTCTTCAACTCGACATTGTTTTCTGTACAGATACACTTCAGAATCGTTCAAAACAATACACGGAAACCTACCAGTCTCTACCGCCATCACTGTCAAGAAGGAAAAAATCTGCTTTTACCCACGCTGTCTATCCAATAATGGCCCTCCCACCACCCATCCCCATCCCTCTCCCCACTCTCCCGACCTTTCCTCCTCCCGCAGAAGACTATACTCCCCACAGAAACCAACGAACACCTCTCATCATCGACAATGGCTCAACAACTCTCCGCTGGGGCTTCGCCACGTCCCCCGCGCCGCGTTTCGGTCCAAACATTATCGCGAAATACAAGGAGCGTAAGAGTAATAGACCTCTTATTCTCTTTGGCGAAGCTGTAGAATGCGAGGCTGCGGTGAAGAGTCAGGGAAAGACACCTTGGGAAGGGGATGTACTACTGAATTTCGATGCGTTGGTGCGTAGAATGTCTGCATAAAAGTCACTTGAAACTGAGGTGTTCTGCTGGCAGGAAAACGCTCTAGACTACGCGTTTCTCTCGCTTAGTATCGACGGGGAGACCGTCGACCATCCTGTTTTAATGACAGAGAGACTATGTTCTCCACTTCATTCGCGCGCTTGTAAGTACCAGCTAATACTACGCGTCCCACTCGTTCTAAATAACTCGTAGTAACCTCTGAACTCATGTTCGAACAATACCGCGTACCATCCCTCGCGTACTGCATCGACGGAGTCATGTCTTTCTACCAAAACACCCATCCTTCTGGGAACACTAGTTCATTCACCTCGGATGGACTCGTCATCTCCTTCAACACCGCCTCAACATCCGTTATTCCCATCTTAAACGGAAAAGGCATCCTCAGTCACGCCAAACGTCTTCCATGGGGAACATCCCAAACCTCCGACTACCTTCTCAAACTCATCCAACTCAAATACCCCAACTTCCCCACTCGTGTAACGCCGCCCCAGTCTCAATGGATGTTACACAACCTCTGTTCATTCATACCCTCCCCAAACCCTTCTCTATCCTCCCTGTCCTCCCTCGGTGCCGGACTTTCTTCATCAGAAATGTCATTAACAGGAACAGAGTATTTCAACACTTACCAAAACCTCCTCCGTTCCTTCTCCCAAAATCCTTCTACAATCCTCGAACACACCGCTGTGATCCAATTTCCTTTCGGCACAAACATCCTCAACCCATCGACACCGACAGGAACCGTCCCTGAAGAAGATGAAGCAGCCAAAGCTGAAAGGAGACGCGAACAAGGTCGAAAGCTTCAAGAAATCTCTGCCAAGGCTCGGTTGGAGAAACTTAAAAAGAAGGAAGATGACCTTTCGTATCTTCTTGATTTAAAATCCCAAAAAGCTTCTGGAAAGTTTGCTTCGGAAAGAGAATGGTTGAAGAGGCTGGAAGAGGAAGGGTTTGATGATGAGAAGAGTATGGAGGACATGGTTAAAAAGCTCGAGGCTAGTTTGAAAAAGGGGAAGAAGAAGGAAGGTGGAGGGGGAGATGAGGTAGAGGAGGAAGTTGTTCAGCCGAGTTGGCCGTTGGTGGATATTCCGGATGATCAGTTGGATGAGGATCAGCTTAAAGAGAAGAGGAAGCAAAAGTTGATGAAAGCTGGGCATGAGGCCCGTGTTCGACAAAAGAAAGAAAAGGAACTGGAGAAGCAGAGGGAAAAGGAAGAAAGGGAAAGAGAAGAAAAGGCCGATGAGGATGAGAGAGAAGGTGATTTTTCAGCGTGGAAGAGGAGGTTGAGAGGAGAGCAAGAGGCTTTGATGACCAAGATTAAAGAGAGGACGAGGAGAAAGGCAGCAATGAGTGATAGGAAGAGCGCGGCTGCTCAGGCGAGGATGAAGAATATCGCCAATTTGGCGAATGACGAGAGGGTTTCGAAGAAGAAGAGGAAAGGAGGAGGTGGTGAGTTTCTTTTGCTTTCTTTGAAAATTCATTCTTATCATGTTTTTCCAGAGGATATGTTTGGTGCAGACGACGCAGACTGGGCTATATATCGTAAAATCGTGCGTCTCGTTTTAGCTACATATCCGATTTTCTCTCATCACTCGTTTAGAACACAAACACAATATCCGACTCTTCAGACGAGGAAGACGACCTCGAAAAACTCTCTCAGATCGAGCAAAAACTTTTGGATCACGATCCAGAGTTTACATTGGAGCATACACATGCATCACTTAGTTCGCAAAGGAGTGCAATTCTAGAGGCGTTCAAGCCAATGTATGAGGACGGGAATATCGAAGGTATGCTTATTTTTACCTCGAGAGAATCTCTAATTCCTCTTTCTCTTCCGAAGGCCATTCGAGAATCCACCTAAACACCGAACGCTACCGCGTCTGCGAAACATGGTTCTCTCCCGGACTCGCAGGTGTCGACTCTGCGGGCTTAGGAGAAGTCATTCAAAATATCTTGGCTAGGTTTAGCGAGCAGGAAAAAGGGAGATTAGTCAATGTGCGTCTCTTTCTCTTTCTGAACCAGAAAAAACTCTTCCTTACTCGCTCGCCACCCAGAACATCCTCCTAACAGGCACTCCCTCCCGTCTCCCTGGCCTCATACCACGTCTACACTCGACCTTGAGACCGCTCTTGCCGGCAGAGATGTCTATACATATAAAACGAGCGCAGGATCCGAGTTTGGATGCGTGGAAAGGGATGGCGAGGTTTGCGATGACGGATGAGTTTACTGGAGCTGGGGCTATGGATAGAAGGGGTGTAGGGATGACGAGGGAAGAGTATGATGAGTATGGTGCTGAGAGGGTTAAGAGGTGGTGGGGAGGGAATTGGAATGGGGGTTATTAGTGATGGTCAAAAGCGATTTTGGCCTGCAGAAATCGACCTTAAAACGGCGACTTGGGGTGGGTGGAGGAGTTGGGCTTGTTTCGGCGTGTAGAGGTCGAATTTTTGGATCTTTATCTTGGTCTGTTGTTGCTATCATTTCTTGTATCATATGGAAGTGTAATACTTATTAAACTCAATGTTAACAAATGAGATATGGCAGCTTCACATTTTAGTAATAAGAAGACATCGACTACAACATATACCAGAAACATAAATCAGGACAACAATAAGAGTAATCTTTGATTGCTCCGTCATTTGCGATTGATTTATTCACCAAACCCATGTACGAACTCCTTCGTTAGTGCCCCGACAATAAAGGTTGGATAGATAAATCCGAGTCGGAGTCGGACTGACCTGATTGTAGACTCGCTGACAGGATACCTGGGGGCCAACGGGCTTGGGATCGGTCTTTCGCACGCTTCTTCAGTTTCTTCAACTTTTTCGTCTTGAATCTCTTTTTCCTCAACTGGCTTTCCTCGTCTTCTAGGTGCGGTAGTTCCTTTCCAACATCGGCTTTGGATTTGTCCTCTTCCTTCTGCCGTCTTTTTTCGTTCTTCTCGTCTTTCATTTCTCTTTTTTCCTCCCGATTCCACTCACGAACCGCCCGCGACCAAATCCGTTCTTCCTCACCAACCTTGGTCTCTAGCTGTGGTAATTCCTTCGATATATTTACACGAGTTTCACTCTCTGAGCGATTTGCGTCCAAATTCTTCCGTTTGGAGACATTTTCCCTCTTCCTCACAGACGAATTCTGCCGACCGACTCCGATACCGTCCGCGATTTGCGGTAGCTGATTGTTGAAAAGCATTCGTTCTTGAGTCTTACGCATCTCCTCTTGTCTCTCCCGTCTCTCCCATCTTTCTTTCCTTTGCTCTTTCTCTTTCATCTTCCTCTCGAATCTCTTCATCCTTAGTCCTTCCTCATATTCTTCCGCAACTTCCTGTGGTAGTTCCGACGTCAACGCCTTTTCCCATGCACCCTTTCTCTCCACACAATGATTATACATTCTCTTTTCCCTCTTAGAAAATTTGGTCTTGGATCCCATCTGGAGCGCTTCGAGAAGGATTTCAGCTGCTTTCAGACTGGTGATCCACTTCCACGAACGGCTGATCTTCAAAACCGTATTGAGAATGGCGAGTCTCAGGGCATTAGGACCATCTTTTTCTGCCACGAATAGCTGATCTCCACCCGCGATCGTTGTCTTCAATAGCAAGATACTCTCGGCGAACGCGTTTTGACTGACTTCGTGAATGTGTGGATTCATTTTGTCAAAATGGAAGAAGGCCGCACACATCTTTTGGAATGCTCCAAGATGAAAAGGCGTTGCTCTCGCTATAGGCTCACTACATAGGGTAGTGTATTTAGCAATGGCAGCGAGGTGAAGAGACAACGCATAGGAACGGAAACTTCTGAGGTCCGCCGCTTGAGCGTCACTTAGACACACATGTTCTGCAGGAAGAGATAGATTGTCAAAACCCCATTCAACAGATCCCAAGATCTTGCTGCCCAGAAGCTTTATACACATCAGGGTATCACGTGGGGGAGGTATCCATGGTTCGGTGTCAAAGATTGAAATCACTTCTCCAGAGACGATTCCGTTCGCAATTGACTGTACAAATGGATAGAATTGGCGATGAGACTTGAACCTGTTCACCAGTCCACCAATAGGTTTAACCACCAAGGCTGGGGAGATTTGAGTGATCGCCAATAAAATTTTCCTTTCTCGTTCTGCATCACTTCTTGAACCGAATTTAGACAGCCAATCAAAGAGGATACGAGCAGAGCTGTCCTCAACGGACGATGTGTCGTTATGATTGCCACATTCCGCGACGATACATGCTTCGAGATGGCTGAGACTCTCCGCATTATTTAAAACGGCAGCAGCATCGCTACACCTCTCGACAAAGAAATCCAGCAGAATTCTTCGCCCTTCTTGAGGCTCTTTCCCGGGAGATTGGGCCCATTGTTTATCCCGAAGGAAATGTTTCAAGGTCTGGGTGAAAAGTTCGTCGTATGATGGGTTGCTCACGACATCAGTACTAATCTGTTTCACCAGTCTGCAGAGAGAGATCTTAAGATCGACCTCGGCAATGAGAGGAAAATCCTCTGATGGGTTCATGCAAATATGAATGCTCTTTGAGAGGACACTGTATGTCTCGTAGAACAGATAAAGGTCACCGGCATGACCATCTAGTGCATTCGTGGAAGTGAAAAACCGCAAAAGAATTTGGACGATGCCTTTGACCCAATCTTCTGGTTGGAAATGAAGTTCTGTATCCAAAGTCATGCCTGCGCACGATCGTTCCTGCATGGTGCGGAACCTGTGAGCAATTTCGTCGCTCCAGTCAATAGCCATTCCATTATTACAAAGATCAAACATTTGACGCCCTTCTCTCTTCTGCGACTTTGACAAACTGTTGCGTAAACTAAGCATTTGCGCAAGCCGCACAAGAGCAAGAGCTGATGCCGCACATTGTTTCTGGGCGCCGGCTGTGGAATCAAGATCATGAAATCCTTTCAGCTTGCTGACAATAGCTTGGGGAAACCAAAACTCCGGGGTTTCCCCAGGATCAGATGCCAGAGATTTGGTCACAAGAACATAAGCTATTGACCAGATGGCTCGGGGATAAGCCGTCAGGCATCGAGTTCGAAGAACTTTATCAAGCCAAGCACTCGGGTTATCGCTAAAGCTAGCAATGTGAGATATGATATTTAGCTGAGCACTGTCAGAAGTGAGCAAAGGCTCAATCAACGTCACATTGGCTTCACGAATACCCTCAGAACCGTAAACGGCATCTGGAATGGCTTCGAGAAGCGGTAACAATTCAGAATCGTCGGTCAAGGACTTCATTATGAACTCGACCGCCTTTTGTTCATGTTCCCTATGTTGGTGAGATTTTGCTAGTACGCTTCTTGTCAGGCTCACATTTCCTGTAGATTTGAGGCCATGCACACGTTGTAGCCACATCTTCCCACTAAACCAGCGACTGATTTTATTTCCCAGATACCAGAAAGGGCTGGATAGGGGAGTGCGATAAGGCGCATCGAGATAGACGATGGGGAGGAAAGTAAAGAGAAGGTACGTCGCCACTAATAAGTAGAGGAAACATGCCATGAAGTATTCCAATGATCTATTCACAGAGACCAGGAATGCTATGAGACCAGCGAAAAAGAAGAGCAAAGAGCCGTGAAGAAGGGAAGGAATGATTATATCCACTATTGTATGCATTTTGAAAGTTTGCATTCCAAAATACAGGTACATGAGGATCCTAGCATGAAGCACAGGGGAAGGTCGCATGCTAGTTCTATGCATGAAATCTCGTGTCCATTGCTGTACAAAGGTTGCAAGCAACGAACACGTCAATGCCAGAGCGAGAGCCAAAAACCAGAAAAAGTTACAGGCGAGGGAAGATGTGGCAGGTTTGAAATCTGGGAGAGTCCATGGTGCCATAGTTGTTCCATTCGCTGAAGCTGATAGTTGCAAAGAAATTTGCGTGAGCAATCCAACCGTGGTCTTCGCAGGGTCTTGCTGAAGTGTCGTGTAACTTTGAATAATGAAGGCTGTTAAACTGGCCGAATACAATGAAGACTGAAACAGATATCAGCTATTTGACTGCAGCCGTTATGAGCCCGGAGCATAGACACATACGAAAATTAATAGACCCTCCATGTCTTGCTTCCAACTAATCATGAGATCTTTATTGTATTTTCCAGCCTCGCCGATATAGACAGCCCATAGTTTGGAGCACGCATCTTCATCTCCACTGAGAGCTCTGTCCGAGTCTGTATCGACTAGCGCAACCATCTCTAGAGTAAATCTCATGGCTATATCGTGACGAATATAAAAACAAACCTTTTCCTTGAGAGTCGTCATCTGTAATATCCGAGGTTTTCCTCTCATTGCGAGTACCAGCAAAAGTAACCGCAGCTCTGTCATCATCGCTGTTAGCAGATGCGGCGACCGAGCGGTCATTCCAGGCTGAATAAACGTCTGATGTAGTAGACCATCGATATTGAACAATTGGATGCATATCAAGTTCTTCCGGCTTTTCTGTTTGTTTTATAGCACCATAACCAATATCCGATTCATAGCTCGCGGCATTGTCAGCTTCATACTTGACTGCATGATAGAAAAGAGTAAATCAAGTCATTTATAAAGAAGATTACAACGTACGATGTTCCACCTCCCCAGTTTCGACATCTGGGGGTTTCGACAAGAGATCGAAATTCCGGCGTGCTGGAAGGACAAAACCCACTGGTAGATTGTTAGCTGGTCTCGTGTGGGACCGAAGAATGAATAATCACATCTTTTCTTCTTGTCTCTCATTAGGGCGCACTGTCAGGGAAGGTCAAAGTGGCTAGAGATGTTCCAGTACGGAATCGTCAAGTCAACAGGGTATGTCTGAATCTGGAGTTGAAATCAGCATACATTTATATATGCCAACGAAGATATTACCTGCATAAGGGATAGCAATAGTGCCGAATGCCTTTCCCAAGTTGTCTCGGAGAGTGCAGAGATGGAAATGATGAATATCTCGGTCCTGCTATCTTCCGCGTCCTGATCGCGCACTACACTTAGAAACTGCTTTAATGCTCTGGGTCTCACTAGTTCAATCATAGAATAAGTAGGAGATTGGATGGCGAGACGACGATGCTAAACGTCAAAAGGTCAGTTACAAATTTAAAAATACTAAAGATAACAGACCATCTTACAAATGTTTCAATGCTAGGGTCTGAATTCCAATGCCTCATGTCTCGGGACATTGGCGCTGAATCGCGGCGAGTTACAAGAGTCGAGCGCCAAAAGTTGAACCTGAGGTGCAGAGTTTTCCACGTGCTATATTCTTGTCACGGTCAGTAGCTTCTCTCCTGACCTTGTACATTGTCCTGACCCTTATAGGAACTCTTAATTTTGCATTACAATATTTTTCAGCGTGCCAACCAGAGAACACAAGTGAAGAGTCCTGAAAATAGAGACTCGTCAGAATTTATTTTATATATATCATGATAACTATGCGAACATGCGAACTAATGCCGATTGAGAACGACCACCGTGAAATAAAATATGCGTTGTAATCGTCCATTCACGATGTCAAACTTGTTCTTAGACTTCAATACCTAGGTTATTATTGCCACAACACAGTAGTCGGCCATCCGAGTGGGAAGACAGTAACACAGAACATCGTTCCAGATCTTCTTGATGCCAGTGCTCCTGCACCGCTGAAGGTTGAGTGCGGTGTATTCGACTCGCACCCCTAACAGGCTACAATAGACTCAATTCTAACTTGTGAACACAGTCGCAGTTATGTAGTATTTCACAAGTTTACTGACGTCTTTTCAGTGTAACGTTAGGCTTGGCCGTCGCAGCCTGCTTTGAGCTGCTAGTCTTGAGTATCACAAAGATAAACACCCATCCAAGTTGGCAACGTGTGAGCCTGCGCCCCTTAGTTACCAACTTGGACAGAAGTACCGCGTTTCGTCCATCTTTGCGATTTCCGTGGCAGATTTCGACTTCTAAGTGAGAATTGCCGTTTGCTAAAATGGGCTAGTTCACCTCAGGAACTGTTTCAATTTTGACACCTTCAATGACGGACTGCGGGGAAATGTTGGGATGAACGCATCTACTGAACGGATATGTCCCAACGCCATTGAAAGGCTTTTATGTGTTCGCTAGCCTTCGCTTGACATCCAACAGCGAACCTGCGCCGAAAGGCACGCAAGTTTGTTCACATGTTAACGCTCTCTCGTGAAGGCAGTCCCGAGAGATACAATCGAAAAGAGCAATTTTCTGATGACAAGAAAAGAGGTTACCTAGATTGGTCTGGTCTCAGCCCGGAGAGAATTTAGACCCGCCAGACTATACAATCATCGTTAACAAGCTCAAGAGCGTCGAGTCTCTTAGCCTTATCCCAAAAACTTGCACGAAGGAAGCGTCGAAGGAAGCGCCTGTAGGTTTCACCAAAAGCTATAAAGACGTAGGTCGTTTAAGTATCCGCAATCGAATTCTTGGTAATGAAGACTACATACTGATTCCTGACAACTTTGAGTCGGCGGGGCCAAATTACACCTCATGCATTGTCTACGGCGGATACTGTTTTCAGGTGATTATGAGTAGCAATAAATGCAATGAGATCTTCTCAAACTCTGGCCGAATACTGTAAAGGAATAAAAATGCATGCATATGAACAGTACAGTGGACCTTGCACAAGTACAATATATACCGTGTCATATGGCATGTACACAGTACACAGGACACAGAACCAGGAGAGGATTAGCTTGCAATATATGACATATCTCGTATCTCATCTCAATCGTCGTACCATACCGTCCATCCATCCCGAGTCCCCTTTAAACGACGCCGAAGAGACGAATAGGAGACTAAGCGCCCGTCCATTCGACTTGGGGATAAAGTAGCTCATGAGCAGCATCCTGAAGAGGTATTGGCAGAAGGCTGGGTAACTTTGACAGCACCATCTGTAGAGGCGCCGGGGACCGAGCCTCCAGATTCTTGGGAGTCGATCAAGCGGGTCTTGATGTCCCTGTTGTCGAGAAGTAACGCAGAACGAGAACAAAGATTGCAGAGATCGAGTATAAGATGAAGATTGCGGTTTACATCAAAATGAGATCAATTCAATGCAAATGACGTCGAGAGCATACCTTGCCAGCGTAAAGAATGCTTCTTCTACACCCTCGTTAACCTTTGCGGACGTTTCCATAAACTTGATTCCTAGTTCGTTTGCCAATTCCCGTCCTTGCTCCTCTGTCACGGCTTTCTTGTCGACCCAATCCGACTTGTTGCCAATGAGGATCTTGTTGACGCCTTCCGAGGCGTGTTGCTCGATGTTGGCGTGCCAGGTGCGAATGTCTGCCAAACAAGTAATGCATTTGGGAGTGATATCGCATATATACAAAGATGGCACAAACGGAATGTGTTAGTGGTATAGATAGCTCAAGGCATAATAGACGCACTGTTAAACGACCTTTCATCTGTCACATCGTATACTAACAGGATACCCATCGCCCCGCGATAATATGCCGTTGTAATAGTCCTGAATCGCTCTTGACCTGCCGTGTCCCACTAGATAGCAGAAACGACAGCAAAGAGTATAAAGCCGCAGTCAGTTAATCATGCCATTTGTAAATCCCAAGCTATTTGGCAAAACATACGATTTGGAGTTTAATCCTCTTGCCGTCGAGCTCAATAGTTCTAATCTTGAAATCTATGCCGATGGTAGTAATGAATGAAGGAGTCCAAGCATCGTCACAGAATCGAAGTAGGAGGCAGGATTTGCCGACACCGGAGTCGCCGATGAGGAGGAGCTGGGATAGGTAAATGTTGGTGATATGTAACTGCGACGAGTAGGAGACATACCTTGATGAGAAAGTCGTAATGGGGCGGCGGCATCCTTGTAAACGGTATGAGATGGGTGAAGCTGGTAGTTACCGCACCCTATTTGTATCTTTGTTTGCTAACGCCTTCCACGCTCTTTATTCACTTTTGATTTATTCTCCTTCAAGGTTGTATCAATTCCAAGGCTGTCTTTCCCCGACCATTACCCTTCATATGTCATCCAAGGACAGCTGTGGACTTCATTTGGCCAGTGGTTTTTCAAGCGCGCGGTGTCAAGTCCCCGAGTCCCTCCACAAATTGACTTCAACGACACAGCTATTGATATCGCACGGGATTTTGTGTCAACCCACCTACTCGCCGTGAAGTTACAGTGCTCAAATTTGTCGTTAGATTGGAGTTTCTTATTTCTTTGTACGGGACAACTTGGTTGTTTTTAAAGGCTGACTTTCCGATTAAAGCATCAGCGATGACAATACTTGTCTTTTGGGCCTAGCAGAATCAGTCCTACACAAAGGTGCGTCTAGGTAGACAGAATACACGCTTTAAGACTGTGCTTCCAGTTACGAATCGTCGCAGGATTTATGTTAATGTCTCAACTGCCTGTGTAATCCAAAAGGTTGTTGTTGCCTCGGTCTTCGTATAAAGCTCCTAATTTTGCAATCTACCACACAATCTGGCAAATCAGTCAAGTAACTTGCGAAGTTGGAGCAAAGAGTTGGCGTTGACAGAAAAGTTCTTGCAAGTTTGAACAGGTGGTTCCGTGTCAGAAGCTGCACTTGTTGCTGTTCCATTCAGCGTCTGTTGTTTCCGTCAAAAAACCGGCTGACGTCGTGTTCCTATTTCTTTGGGTTACGACAACGTATTTTTCTGGCACATGCTACTCTCGTCGTCAGAGATCGTTTGACTACGACTATCCTCCTGTCCGTTGGACTCACTATCGTACACCTCCCTGTTTCATTATTCGACAATATCCCTTTGGAGAGTTGCTCGTAATTCACCGATTCTGATTCTGATATGTGTCCGGAGCCCCTTATTAAATCCAACCAACAATTTGGTTCCGAGGGATCGACGAGACCTTCAAGTTACAGTTTATAAATCTGAACATCAAAGGGAACGGGGTAGCCTTTTCCATTCCTCCCTGCATCCCCTCCGATTGGCCGAGTGCAATGCCCCCTCCCGCAACGTCAAATGAACTGCCTCCGTTTCAACCAGATCTAATGGTTGGAGGTCTGGAAGTTGGAGTACTAGTTGGAGTGTGTCTGTTTGGGGTTCACTGCGTCCAAACGTACATGTACCTTTGTAGCTTTAAGAAAGATCCATGGAGCATGAAAGCGGTGGTGAGTAGAATCGCGATTTCTTTATCGTTTCAAGCTAGAAATCATTGGCAGGTTCTATTTGTCTGGTGCATATTTCAATGTCTCATTTGACTGTTCTATTCCGGTATTCTGATGTCTTTTTATACAGGTTTCTAGATTTATTACACACTGTTGCTATATGTCATTTGATCTACTCGCTCACCGTCTCACTATATGGCGAGGGATGGAAAAGTCTCTTCGTCCCTCCCATATCAATTGATATTTCGATATTACTGAGTGGTTTGATAGGACCCATCGAACAGGTATGTCTGACTTGTTCTAGTACTGCGAGTGTCCTAATTTTTCAATCAAGGGTTGGTTCACTCGTCGACTCTGGATGTTCTCTAAAAATGTTTATCTGACGGGGATTTGCGCTTTACTCTCTCTTGCTCGATTAGTTGGAAGTACTTCGCTTGCCGTTGTCGCTCTCCACAGAATTACTCTAGTGGAATACACAACAAAATGGTGGTGGTTAATTACCTCTATCATGGTTGTGAGTACCGTCAATGACGTACTGCTGGCGACTTTCTTGGCCTACTGTTTAAGCAAGAATAAAAGTCGGAGTTTTCAACAGTATGTCTCTTCATTTCTCGACATGTAGCGTGCCTTACACACGTGCCAGGATGTCGAGAGTTATCGACAAACTCATGGTCTGTGTCATTGGTAGGTGTTGCAATCTTCTCACTTCCCGAATGCTCATTATGAAAGTTTAGAGTCTGGGGTTATCACGAGTCTCGGAGCAGTCTCGCTATTGGTTTTGGTAAGCCTACTTGCCCGTTCTCTTTCTCGGCATTTACCCATACCATGCAGTTTATGGTCATGCCTCTGAACTGTGAGCCTACGCCTACTTTGTCCTGGCTTAGTGTTAAGGAATTCTGTCAGCGGTTTACATGGGGGTCTTCATGATCCTTGCAAAATGTGAGTTTTTCAGCAAGAGTATATGGATTGGCGATTAACGAGCCGGGATAGTGTACTCTAATGCTTTGCTGGCCTCGTATGTTTCTAATAGCCTTTTTCTCCGATGAACTTACTCACTAATGCTCATAGCTTGAACGCTCGCAAGTCATTTAGCAGACTCTTTGGGGACGCCATTACACTCCAAGACATCGATCATCCCAATGGAACTGGACCTTCAGCAGCGACAGCGAGTTCCGGCACAAACAGATCGGGAAAAACATTCTCATTCTCAGGCATGGGCAACAGCAGTTCTAATCGTTCGGGTTTCAACGAGTATGAGCTCCCCACGATAAATACAACTACATGGAAAAGCACAGACTTTAGTCAGGTAAGCTCCTGTCCTCGTCTCTTATACGTTTAATTAAATGATGGAAATTTGTAGATGAAAGTGACTACTTGTGTAGATCAGATTTTTGAGGATCATCCATATCGAATGAAGGACCCGGATAGGAGATCGACATACGATGTATTCCGAGATCTGCCGGAAAACAGGCATGACAACGACGTTTTTACAGGCCGGGCGTTCTGAAGTTACATTAAGGAGTGACTGCTTCTATGTACAACACTATGAGTTTATTGGGCACCGGTTGCCAACTTGTCTACTGGTGTGTTGTTGGGTGGTCAAACGTCTTCGTGCGATAAAATTTAGATGGTACATTCATTATATTGGTACAGTTATGGACGTATGTATAGGTATAGAGGGAGTATACAGTAAATAGTGTCAATAAACAGTCTGCATTTAATCAAGCCTCAAGTTCAGACCAATCACTATCAGCTTCATCGCGGTAAGCTGGCTTCTTTTCTACCACTGGTGTAGATGAAGCTGGAATCAAGAATGTATCAACGTCCTCCGAATCTGAGGCTCCAGTATCATGTTTGGATTCAGATTCCGACTCCGGGTCAATATCATATGGACGAATGGTAGCAACAGAGGAAGAAGCAGAAAGAGAAGGTCTAGGAACCGATGCAGAGGAAACAGGCGGAGAAGGAGGGTAGGAAGACACAGGTTGAGGGAGAGATTGGTCAAGAGAACTGGCAACCGTGTCTTGTTGGAGTGATTCATCTGCATTGTTACTCTCTGAAGAAACCGGTTCGAAGTCGCCGGTTGCAGTCAAAGTAGTTTCCTGCTTCTGTTCCTCGCGAGGAGTGACTGAGGGAGTTTGGTTATTAGAGTCATCATTCTCCAACTCTACTTGCGATTCGGCGTGCTCAATCGAGTCGGAGGCAGATTCTTGAGAAACTACAGTAGAAGGGTGATTAGGAGCGAGTAGACCAGCTGAAGCAGGTTCCGCTACACTTGTCCCTTCCTTGGAGACGACCTCCGCCTCCCTGGTCTCTCTCGACTCTTTCGCAACCTTAGATCTCCACCTGCCTTCTATCTCTCCTTCCAGCTCGTCAATCGCCTTCTTCACTCGTCCAACAACTTCCTTCCTCAATGCCCTCACTTCCTCGTTCCCGAAACTCTGCACATCATCCAATTGCGTCAACAAAGCGGACAGAGTCTGCTCGTAATACCGCACAGGATGATTCCGGGAGGTATAGGCCAATTTCAGGACTGTAGAGTCTGAAGTAGGCGTCAATGGTTCGTTCTCCGAAGAACGAGTAGGCGATGGGGAACGAGATGATGTAGGAGTAAAATCGATCTGAGAAGGGAAGACGAAATCTGACTGGAGAGTAAGGAAGGATGCTTCGATGTTACGGACGGTTTCCATCGATTTCAAGACGTCGGCAGAAGTGGGTTCAGTAGTTACACTGGTAGATTCGGAAGCAACATTCTCTTTGCCTTTGCCCTTGCCTTCGGCGGATGATGACGAGGCAGATGTGGCAGAAGCGGATGATGTAGACAGATTAGCACTGGCATGAGCAGCGTCAGCGAGAGAAGCTAGGATTGCTTGGATGGTGTCCCGGATCTCAACAGTCTCGTCATTCCGGAGTCGTGCCTCGAGCTGTTCCTTGAGGGAAGACGCAGGACCGAAAGCTCGAGTAGGTTCTGCAGACTTTTCTTCGCCTTTGCTGGGCGGTAACGACACAGAAGGGGCAAAGGATGATGTAGACTGCTTTTCTGCGTTGCCAGAGGATGCATAAGAAGCAGCGTCGGCAAGAGAAGCAAAAATGGCTTGGATAGTGTCTCGAATCTCGTTAGCTTCCTCTTCGTGTGGGCGACTTTGAACTTGTTCGTTGATAGAGGATGTAGGCGTTGGGACCTGAGCCTGAGAAGTAGATGAAGAAACTAATGGAGTCTGAAATGAACATAAGACAATGCCGGACATAGAAAAAATGGTCACTTACAGGCTGCTTCTGAGGTACCGAAGATTGAGATGATTTGTTCAAATGGGCCTTGGTCTCGTCGACGACAAAGCGCACAACGGGTTTGTGGGGAACGCTTCCCTGCTTCTTTGGTGCATCTCTAGACTGAGTTGCCTGACCTGAAAGGAGCTTTAAAACCTCGTCAAATTGTGTACTGGGGCAGGTGGAAACAGAACGAGCGGTGAAAGGTGTGCAACTCGGCACATGTTGGCGAGAGTGCATCGAGATTGGTTGAGGTGTCTGAAGAGGAAGGTTGAGCGAACTTAATTTCAGAGCTAGATGTAAAAAGATTACCTTTGCAGCCTCCAAGCCAAATTGAATAGTAGGACGAGAGGACGTCTGGCGAACACGGCGTGCCTTCTCGATCTGCTGCTCCTGACGCAAGGCAAGGAGACGTTTCTCCTCTTCCTGACGACGGCGAGTAAGCAACTCCAGAGTTTGCTCTTCTTGTTGCCTCTTCAAAGCAAGTGCCCGTGCTTCTTCAAATTCTCGACGGCGAAGAACTTCAAGTCCACGCTCTCTGGTAGCTGCAGCTTGTCGAAGCTCTTCCTCCTCGAGTTCCTGGCGAAGTAGAGCTAGACGGTCATGAGACCCGTAGCTATACGAATAAGGTCCGAGAGGCTGTTGATAACGAGAAAGTTGTTCGTGTCTCTTCCGGAGTTGGATTTCCTCTAGTCGCTGGCGTAATGCCTCTTCTTCGCGTCGTACGGCTTCATCAGCAAGATAGTCGGCCTCTGCAGCCTTGGCTTCAGCCAAAGCAGCTAGGTATCTGTCGCGGGAGTTCAAGGAAGAACGAGAGTAGACATCATTGGGCAGAGAGGGATATTGAGGACGGAGAGTCGAAAACATGTCGTAGAGTGTAAAAATGTAAATTGGTGAAGAATTTCATTGTAGACACCAAGTTTTTATACTTTGAAGAAAGGGGCTGAGTCAGTTTGCAAGTGTACGCGCGTCGAGGGGGAGAATATTCGTGAACGATGGAGACGCAACTAGAATACAAGGCAGTGATTATGGTCTGACTCAGCCCGACATCGACGCGTAAGACACCGACGCGTCAGCTTCACGTGATAGTTCCAAACTCTGCCCGTCGCTGAGAGACGTGACGATTCCTCAAGTTTTTTTCGGTAGATTTTGGTATGTGAACCTACATTGCATATGGCCTCGTACCTTTTACCACCAGCAAATCTGCTAATCCAATCTCTGAATACAACCAATCAGCCTTCAACTTGCCACTTCCCCAAGTAAATTTACGGACTCCTCAACTTCCTCGAATAGGGACGTCAATGCGTTACCTCATGCTATGGCTAGCTTGGGACTACATATCCAGCTGCATCTCATTCCTGTGAACGCTTCCCGTCGTATTTTCTGGCCGTGCTAAACTGCAGTTTACGTGGTCGAGCTCCCGATCTTGGCTTCAAGATGTCATATTCTTTTCCGTTCAGATGTAACCATAGACTTCGAGAGCGTCTATCCACCCGGTTCCTGTGATGAACAAGGCGAAGTCCTTGACATGGATGGCGTCAATGTCGTTAATATGGTTCACCCTGTTGTCGTACTTGTGATAATTCTCTTGGACTAGGTGAACCCAAAGCTTGGTATTGCCGTCAGGAGAATAAGAGAAATTTTAGAGCATTTGGCAGTCACGCAATACCTCGGAGTCGAAAGCCAGGGCCAGAAGCGGGTAATCCTCGGGTAGCTTCGACGTCCAACGGGTATAATATAGCCGCTGAAGCAGCAATAGAACTGATTGTTTTATCTACTCACCTTTTAAGAGTGGTCGTTTCTCAAGCTAATTGAATTTTCCTGCCATAGTTCTGCGACTGGAATCGGATCTTTCAACTTGTCCACCCTTATTAGTTCCGATCCATGGTTATTTCTTTGGACAAACTATGTTCATCATTTGGTATCCCAGGAATGCAAACTAGACTCCGACTTTTAACTACTGGTTGAGTTTAGAGTTTTGGAAGCTCCCTCAAGCCTAACACAGGCTACTCCGAGATTTCCTTAGCACTCTCTTGGCTCTAGACACCGCTTTGACCTGGATGAGGACTCGGTAGTTCATATCTCTGTCATCTCTTGTCGATCTTCCCGGAAGATTCTTCAACCTCTCGCATGTTGGTTGTCGATGTCCATAAGGTCTGTAATTTCTCCTTGACTTCTGGGATCAATGGCGAGATATGAGGTTAAAAGTATCCCACATAGACACGCAGCTAATTATAGTCCACCGAGAAGCATGTTTACTTCTCTTTTTTTTCTACCATCACTACCGGCCCTGATGATCACCTCATGACAGCCGAGGCGTATGGTGGATATATTGCCTCTTTCTGCTCATTTCGACTAGAAGCTAGCGATGGTCGATTTCCTGTTTTGTCGTCAGGAGGATAAGGATGGCATCCAACAGGATTCACTTCTGATTCTTCATCACGATGTCGTCACACTTGACTGAAGAAACAATGCTTGTCGATAAGCATGGTCATCATACGTGCTTTATGTCGTCTTCTTGAATTCCTTCAACATTGTAACGCAGAGAAGAAATCATCCCGGAACCGCAAGTCCATGCGGCTGTGAAGATAGCAATTTTGTACACAACCCAATTCTCACCGTCCCGGACCTTACGACTGGGTGGAATACATTCAATCCCACAAACTACTGGTTCTCATCTCGATTTTCCATCTGCTCTCCATCTGCGGCATGAATAGAAGCTTTGATCTTTCCACATGATGTCAACATTCCCATTAACTGTGGAACGCGACGCGCGTGTTCTGCATTTTGTTATCTCTGCGACTGCAGCCCTCTCAGAGGCTATATAATGTGAGCATCCAAGGTCTGTTTTCAGCCATTGGCCACTTGAGCACGCCCTCTGCCCCCAAGTCCCAACTCACCTCATCTTACCTGTTACCATGAAGTTCTCCACCCTCTTCGTCGCTAGCGCCTTGGTCTTCTCTGGAGCTTTTGCTCGCCCTTCGCGTTTGGCTGAGCGTATGGCTCGTCGTGAGGCTGCCCGTCAAGGCAAGCCCTTGGAATTCTCTCGTTCCAATGAGGAACTCAAGACTGCTCTTGGTAACACAACCCACCCCACCGAGTTCAGTACCAACTGGTCTGGTGCCGTCATTGAGAGCCCTCCATCAGGCCAAACTTTCCAAACCGTCGTTGGTACCTTCACCAGTAAGTCATCCAAAGCTCTCTTTCACGTATATTTCTTATAACGTCCGTGTAGTTCCCACTCCAAGTGGCAACGGTGCAGCCTCTGCTTGGGTCGGTATCGATGGTGACACTGCATCCAACTCCATCTTGCAGTCAGGCGTCGACTTCAACGTTAACAACGGTATGGAACGACTAGTCGCGTGCTTCCGTATAAATATTTAACGGTTATTTTCAGGTCGTGTCTCCTACGACTCCTGGTTCGAATGGTTCCCCAACTTTGCCATCGACATCCCCAGCTTCGTTCCCTCTGCTGGTAACACCGTCAGAATCACCGTGCACTCCACGAGCACCACCACTGGTACCGTGACGTTGGAGAACTTGACCACTGGTCAGCGCGTGACCGAGAACGTGAGCGCACCCTCGAGGAGTGTGAGTACAGATATCAGCTGTATGAATGGTTGAAACTGATTCCTTTTGGTTAGGCTGCTCTTGCCGGCCAAAACGCCGAGTGGATCGTCGAAGACTTTGAGGAGAACGGCGGCCTCGTTCCTCTCACGAACTGGGGAACTGTAACGTATGTGTCGATTTCATTCTCTTAAGTTGCCTTGAGACTGACACACTTTCTGCGCATTGGACAGTTTCACTGGCGCACAGGCTGTACGTAACATATCTCTTTGACGCCTCATTTACCTTTCTGATCGCGTGCCATTTACAGTCGACTGCTTCGACCACTTTGACTCCATCTGGTGCTACTATCATCAACATGGAACAGAACAACCGTGTTCTGACTAGTGTCAGCGTCAGCGGCTCCACTGTTACTGTTCGCCACACGTAGAACTCTTATCTCTAACGTATCGGCCTCAAGAAGTGGAGTCGTCCTTCATTTCTATTCTGGGTTTCTTGGGGTGTATCAGTAGATTGTAAAGAGAACTTGAGAAGAACTCTGTATTCAAAATATATAACGATGTTAAATGACTTCATGCAATTCAGATAACGCTTGATGCTAGAAGAACCAGTGAAGCTTCGATAAGTCCTTCTATAGAATAGCAACCCGACGACAGATCAGCACAATTGTCTTCTGACCTTTCGCGGCACGAATGCAAGGGATCTCGAGGTCAACGCACCACCTGAGCAAATTGACCGTGCCAAAAGTTCACGTGCCGTGGAACGAAAGGCACTCGTGTTAACGCTGCACATCCAAATTTTGCCCAGAAAACTTTGTGCATCTACCTCGATTATGGGTGTTTATGGGTGTGCGCACATGCATGCACTAATCCGTCGACGCCGATCATTGACTCAATCGCTGATTCGCGATCTAACCCTCTAACCAGCTTTGGCGGTACCTTTCCTTGGCTCTTGGCACCTCCTCCACTGTACATACCACTACATTCCACGCAAACTCGATTCTGAAATCGCAAGGCATTCCAAGCGTCAAGTTTTGTCGGTGTTTCAGAAATTCGGGACACGACTAGTCGATGATAAGTTTCGCCCAAACACTTTTGTTCCTTGCCAGCAAATTTTTGTGCATTTTCTGACCCGCCGTCATGGCGGACGTCAAAGATGCCGCCTTTTCATCGCCATATTTTCCTCGATTCTTGTCAGATCTCTTGCAGGAACATTGCTGGACCCACCGCTACAGTGTCGTGGCAGATATTCGCTGCCTACCCAAGGTCAGTGCAGTCCCTGACAGCAATCCGGGCCAACCGAACTTGACACAAACGTTCGAGAGTTGTAACGTATGATTACACATATGGTTTACAGGATGGAAGCAATGTAGACCTGGTCAGCCGGAAAAAGTGAAAGGCATTAACGACTTCATTTGACTTTCAATGCCATACTTTATGCTTGAAACAGAACCGCATGAACTGGCGGGCTATCGAAAAGTTGCAATCTCATTATTCGACTTCTAAGCTTCCAACTGACAGCGCGATTCAAATTTGGCCACGCAGCAGTCTTTCAGTGTTTCATAGGTCGAGGAAGGACAAGATGCGTTTGCTGGCAAGGCCCAATCTCTGTTACAAATAATATTGGTCAAGTTCCACCTAGCGAGTACTACTTGAAACCGTTATGATAATGAATTTCAAGGCTCTAACGTTCATTATCGCCGAACACAGCCCGAGTCCTGGCCCTGATCCCCTGATCAGCAATTATCGTCCAGAGAATCCAGTGTGACCTTTTTCTTCGACGTCGGCCAGTGCGAGTCCGCAGCAAGCCCCTGTTGGTTCTCGGGCGCGCCGTCCCGCATTTTGCATCGGTCCTGTTCATGATTCCATCATCATTTTCCTTCCTCAAGCTATACCTCAAGTCCTACCATCTCCAGCTGGCTGTCCGTGTCAAAAACCAAATCAAAATCATTATACCTGTCCAGGTCCTCTAGTCATGATTTTTAGTTTGCAGCAACCAGTTTCAAATTTAGTTTCCACTACTGGGAAGACTTGCAAAAATCGAATTATTACTATTATTATCCACATGCCTACCCGTAGTCTGAGTTCCGTTGAAGTGTACTCATTACACAACCAGTCCCGGAAAGCTATAACAACTCTGTAGATCCGTCAATGCTCAAACGACCAGTTTCATTTAATCCCCATGGATACTCTGACATGCTTCCATAGCAGCGGCTACTGCAATGAAATGCAGAATGTTGCTGGCTTTCAGGCGTCAGTCGCAAGTAACGAGACCGGTGAAATTATCAATGATAATTATCAGTGTACAGTAACAAAACTTGGTAAACTGTGTAACCACCTCTCACACTCGGTGCTTCAGGCAAAGCTTACTCGTCTGAGAATCTGGCTCCGCTGACACTCTCTTGTTGACAAAATCAATCGTGCATATTCAGGGCCCTGTCTTATCTCACTGACGGTGACTGGGCTGGGCCATCTTTTAATTTGACAACCTCCACGTTCGCACCCGAATCGCGACCCAGGTCCTAGAGGTTGCCCGTCGCACTTTAGTTTACGATACATAAGCGTACCATACAGTCAGTCCTTGTGCACTTACGACCGAGTCTCGGGTTCCAACGGAGAACATACGCTTGTAACCAAGACAACCTGTTCATATCTCTCGGAACCGACACTCCTGACCTCTCCTGACCCTGTGGTATTTGACACAGATCAATAATTTCTTCTGCAAATCAGTCTGGAAATAACAAGGTTTACACGTCATGATGCATGATGGTGTGAGGAATGTGGTCTGCTAAGCTGCGGACTGACTTTGAAGAGATATGACAGTGCTTCTTTGATGAGATTATTGCTCAAGGGCGGCCAGACCTAGGGAGGAAAGACACTGGATAGTCTTGGACCTCATCTATCAGTAAGTACGTTACAGTTGGTCGCGCTACTTGGCTGAGGTCAGAGACGAATCATGACAAGTATCTTGCGTACTATGATGCGTTACTTATCGAGGCGACACCGAAAGTACACGAACGTCGGGATTCACCGCATATTCCTACACAGGGAGATAGAATTGTATGCATTCGAAGTTCTTCGGACTAAAAATACTCTCCAATAACTCAAAGTCAGAAAAAAATTATTTTAAGAGATTTTATATCATTATCCATTCGTCAAGTAAAAAGACTCCCAAATACAACACAAGCCAGGAAACCTGCAAGTTGATTGCAAGGCGAGTAGACGTACTGGTACGCGTACATTGGAGAAACGTGAGCGTCAAGTGAAAACGTAGCTGAACCGTGAACCATAAGATAAAAAAGAGATCTCACTGACTGAGAAGTATGGTGGAAGGTCAAAAAAACTTGAGGAAGAGAAAATGACAGCAAAAGAGTAAGATGTTTAGGTAGAGGTTCATAGAAAACCGCGACTAAAACGAAGATGCAAAGTATTTAAAAAAATCGTTCTATGAATGACCTAGGACACATTGACAAGACAAACGAACAAAAGTAAAAGAAACTTGTGTGGAGAGGGAAAGAACATCATTCACTCCATCTCTTCTTTACAGACTTATTCGTTTAGTGCTGGGCGTCATTTGCTGTCTGCTCAGCCTGCTTCACAATAGCTGACGAGCTGATGTTGGTGAGGACGGGCTTGAGGACGACATGGTATGCGGTCTCGGCACCCTGTAAGAAAAACAATGACGTAAGTAAAAATGTCACAATCACATTCATTCGGGTCGGATAGGTGTTGGTTGGCACGGCACACGACACGAGGTAACAGGAGTCGAGAAAAAGAAAAATCCCAACTCGCGACGCGAACGACCAGGACAGAAAGGAGTACAGGGTAGATAACTCACTCGGAAGTAGGGAAGTTGAAGCCAGACAATGAAGAGGGTCTTGAAGGCAAAGTACCACGGAACGTAGTAGAGGACAACGCGAAGGGCAATGCTCTCGACAAAAGTAAAGGCACCGAAGACGACCCAATATGTCAACCATTGAATGTCATCCTTGGGCGAAGGTGACTCGATGGCCTTGAAGGAGAGATAAGCTGGGAGAGCCCATCCAACAAAAGTGGAGACGGGAGCAGCAAGAGGGTTGAAAAGGTGGAGGAGAACGACAAAGGCGACACTGCCGGCAACAGCATAGGTTTTGGGGACTTGAGTTCGTTGCTCGAGGTTGACCAAGACGGGATATTTCGAGAGCTGCGGGGCAATGACGCGTATTCAAGATAAGGGCGCTGGGCTGCTTTCAAGATAGGACAGAGCACATACCTCCTTGTCGAGCTGTTCGTTATAGTAGAAGAATTTGTTTTGAGCCTGAGCGACCATGGGGTGTTGACCGGACATCTGGGCATGACGAGGTGAGACATACGGCGAAAAAAGCAGGCAATGAAACAGGAAGTAGAGAGCGAAAATGGGCAAGGAGACTTACTATGGGTGATAGGGCGTGTCAAATAAGAAAGTGGTGGAAGAGAAGCACCAGGTGCGTTGTGGTTCAAGAAACAAGTTGGGAGAGAAGCAGCAACGTCGTGATGATATGGGTTATTTGGTCGTACAAACAGTTGCGACACACGTCACCGAAAACACATTTCCCTCACACACATCATGGCAGACTATGAAGCCGTAAAGGCGTGTATAGCTCCTGCTCTCGTTCTGCTCATTACTGACTACTATCTACAGGCATTGCACCATTCATTACCACCCTTCCAACCAATAATCAGCGTCGCACTCCTTCCCTACATCGCGTTCCTCTTGCTCGCATTAACTTTTGCTCTCGCGTTTTATTTTTCCACGTCAGTATATTCCAGAGTATTCGCTTCACAGTCTGACGCTCAAACAGTCTCCCAAAATCTACAATTCCAACCAAGGAGGTGCCGGTCGCGCTTTTGGCAAGTGTTTTGGGTGGATTTGGTGCCGTCGCGATGTTTTGTACGGTTGGGGTGTACGTGTAAAATAATTTATATTGGGATCTGAATGGAGGCTAGTTGTTCACCCGCCAGCCATATTTACACGACGCGCACTGAGATTAGGTTTATTAAAAAACGCGGGATTTGACATTGCAACCGTCGACTCACTGTATAAAAGATAGTTGAACCTTCGTCTGCACTCCGCAACTGATAACAAGAATGTCAAAATTGGCGCTGCATTTCCAGAGAAAGAACAAAGGCTTCGAACCTGTAACTCTTTCGAGTATGCTTGAAGATGCCCGCACTCTGGGCACTTTTCAGACACCTATCATAAGCCGTAATTATCGCATCAGATCCTTTCCCTCAATCGACAAACATGAGCGTACCAAAGTGCCCATGTCTTGTTGGTCGTGGCGTTTTGTTTGCGTTTTCCTTTTCTGTCTCAAAGCAGAGGGAAAAGCGTCGGGATGTGAAGTAGTTGTAATCTCGACATTTTCATAGGCTGCAGGCTCGGTGAGCCCTCGGCTCGAGACACAAAAATTAGACCTCACAGGTTGCCGGTTCCTCGTGGCCGCACTGTTCACATACAACAAAACGTTCGCTATCCTTGGGAAGGTCAAGCAGGGTAGAACATGTCGGGCAGAAAAGAAGCGATCCTAAAGAGGAAACACCGAAAAAGAAGTTGGATAGGGTAAATGAACAAGGAAGAGTACCAACCAATCTTGTGTGCAGAGGACATCTCGACTGAATGCGAAAAGTCGGATTTGGACAGTCGAGGAACGCGGATTCGTCACGTGCCATGGATCGCTTAAAAAAAAACAAAAGCAGTTCGCCAGCTCACGTCCTTGTTCTTGTAGCAGATTCCATCTAATCCCGATTTGTCTGATCTTTTTGTGTTATGAAATTTCCCATGTACTGGTTTGTGGGTCCACTGCCTGGACCAACTCCTTAAATGAGCTTCGAAAGATGTCTTAATTCCTCCAATTCCCTCCAGCTACTCCCCAGCTGTGTTCCCCCTGTCGTTCATATTGCACGCAGAGCGTGCAACCTCTTCTTGGACCCATTCAGCCTCTAATACTTGTTTTTACGACCACTACCCCTATTCACCATGTCTTCGTCTACTACTTCGTCTTATTACAAGGCCGTCAAAGCTGAACGTCTTTCTCAGCTTTTCTCTATTCTAAAACGGGCCAAGGAACGTCAAAATGCAATCACTGAAGCGTTTCGCAGGACGCTCAGACCGACGCAACATGCACGCAGACGTGCCAACCAGCTTCGTCTCTCAATTGACATTACCAAGGCCGTCAACTGCGATATGCGAGTAGTTGCCAAAAATCCGCTCCCCATACTCGATCCTACTCTCACTCCCGGGGAACTCCCGCCCCGTGCTGCTTCTGAAGATGTTCAGGAACGAGTGTACCGTGTTCCTATCGGCCACGGCCGCCCCAAACCAGTCATCCCCCGTATAGTCATTCCAGGCGTCGGTGACGAGCGTCGTCAACCTCGTCCTTCCAGCGTCCCGCAGGACGTCACAGTGGATTTTGATATTCACGCTTTATCGGGCCTTTCTGCCGTTTCTGGCCTGTCTGGCCTGTCCAATTTATCCGCCTTGTCTTTTCCTTCAGCTGTAACAGATCCTATCGCTGGAGCACCTACCGTTCTCCGAAATCCTAATGCCCCATGGGTCGGCCCTACCTCACGTTTCTCTATTACCCCCACTGATCCAATCTTCCATGTCCGGGATTCCAAGTTGGGTCACCTTATCAGAGATTGCGGTGCACCTAAAGCTTGTGATGGAGCTCAACCTCGTCATGGACTGGAGTTGGAACGGGGTACCTACACGGCCGCACAAGGTAGTGGGTCCTTATTTGGTGAATACCAATGGATAGACCGTAGTTCTAGCAACGGCACTTGCGATATGGATACGGCCATGGTTGACATTCCGATTTCCGATGTTTCCGACGACTGCGGCTATTCCAGTGCGACAGAGTCTGTCGAGTCGCAATACTCTCAGCGCTCCGAGGGTACGTCATTCAGCTCCAGGTCGTCTTCCTCTGGACCTGCGACTCCCGTGAGTGTTTCTCTTCACTTGATGTTTACGAAATAGGATCCTGACTCTTCTACAGGACGACATGGACATGTCCCCTCCCCCTATGATAAGCATCAAACGTAAATCGGCAGAGCTCGATGGTGATGATCGCATCTCGAACCGCTTTGCAGGAAGTTATGAGGTGGTCGAGAAAGCGCCCAAGGTAAGCTTTGATCACCATGCCGCCCAGTACTACAATGTCTGACTTTAGGGCTCTGCCCATCGCAGTATACCCGTAAGCACTGGTCTGAAAGATCTCCTGCCATGGCAAAGGCTGGAGGCCGTTCTCGGCTGACACTTCGCGTTCCTTCCGTGGTTTCCCGTCGATGACCGTGCTATGCTTCTCGATGCAAAATTCCTCATGCGCTACCTTGAACGAAATTCCTTGGACACTACTATTATTCCCCCACCTTAATCATTCGATCCTTCGAATTCGACTGTTTCTCCATCTCATTATGCCTTGTACATGACTTCACGACTCATTCCATGCTCTCGCTCTCTGTTTTTTTCCCCTTTAACTCCACACTCAAGTATTAATTAGGCTGTATCTCGGGTCCTTTTAATCTGGTTTTCTCTGTATCCCCTACATCTTTTAATCTTTCCCGAAACATCCTCCATTCCGACACTCTGTATCCGCTTTGCATACTGCTTTGTATTCCTTATCAACGTCTGTTTGCTTTGCCTTTTCTCTTTTACGAAACACATTCATCTGGATCACACTGGGGACTCTACTTATCTATATGTCGATAGATAACTATATATGCCCGACCCCCGGGAGGGTTTGGGCTAGAAGTAAAACTATGTATATGTACAACTCAATTGTGCAATCTTATTTATGAACCAATGAGTGTGATCGTCAATTAACAACTTCAAAGAACGTTTTATAATACATCTATTCCAGGTATTATTAAAACAGATATCGCCAAGAAAGAATCGCAACAGCTACTGAACAACACACAGCCAAAAGAAAAAAGTACAATCCGTGAAGAACAAGCCGTATACGTAGTAGAGTATGCTGTATGATAAAGAGTCCATACATGCATACAGACATTAAGGATTATAGGGTTACATTTTCATCCATTTTCTTCTCCAAACACCTCACCGCCATCCTCAGAACCGAGACCTCCACCTTCCTCCACCTCTACCAGACGTGGCACTCCAAAATCGAAAATAGAACGCAGACCACAAACACATCATGATTCAAGATCGCCAGATCCATGCATATCATGACAGCATTCCATCCACAAGATCTCTCTACAGCTCTCTACAACTTTGCCGCACAGCACACTCCAAAAAAAAAAAAGCCCCTCTCCAAAACACCGCACCAACCGACCCGAATCAAAAAATCGTGGCAAGCACCCCATCCGACTCATCACCATACGAATCTCCCAATCCCCCAAGTTTACCAGCATTAGCCCCAGGCCCATTCTTACCAAACGTAAATCCAACCCAAACACCTCTCGCAATCGGATCTTCCTTTTCCCTGACCTTGTCCACGTTCTTTTGCTTCTCTCGGACTTCAGCATACTTGGCCATATCCTCGGCGTTTGTAAAGTCGTCGTAATACCCAGTGTCGATCTCGGAATCGAGTGCAGGGACAAAGGGTGCTCGTGTGGAACGGAGATCGTCCCAGTTGACTGGAGGTTTGCATTCGGTGAAGAAGGGATGAGCGGTGACTTGGGTCATGGTGGAGTATCGGGTGCTTGCGTGAGCGATGAAGCTGTTCGTTGTGTTGCGTTGGCATTGACATTGAAAGATGGAAGAAAAGAAAGTAAGGTTGCTCACCGAGTAACTGCGTCCCATGCAACATCCGTCAAGTTGAAGATCAAATCTTCTGGTTTGTCGTATTCTGGGCGGCGGAGGACAGTTGTCCAGTTTTTGAGGTTGGTCCAAGTTTCTTCGGGAGTGCTGCCACTGAAGGGAGGGAAACCGGCCAGGAACTCGAAAAAGATGCATCCGAGGGACCAGTAGTCTACTGAGAATGTGTAGGGTTTTCCACGAAGGACCTCCGGAGCCTGCAAGACCAACCATGTTAGTTTTTATTTGAATGAGGCAGATGGAAAACTTGCCATGTAATCAGGAGAGCCAACAATGGAGTCGGCGTAGCGAGGTTCCTCGTTACGGATGGAACGGTAAATAGAACGACGTTCCATGGTAGATCTATGGACGACTTGGTTGTCTTTCACTTTGTCAAGCTAGTCTGACTGTCAGCGCTATGAACTGATCGACAGTGCTGAGCGTACCTTGACTTTCATCGACTCTATACGTTTGGGGTTTAGCGCACCAGTCGCTAAACCGAAATCAGTGAGTTTGACGTGACCAGTGCTATCGACCAAGAAATTCTATATCGCGAATAAGTCACTCATCGATCATTAGACAGCGATAAAGATAATACCTCGGGCTTCAAGTCACGATGAATGTAACCCAATTTGTGCAGCTCGTTTACTGCAGCGAACATCTCACTGATGTAGAAACGAGCATGTTCCTCTTTAAGGACCCCTGAGTTGTTGAGCAGTGTGCGAAAGTCACCACCAGGAACGTATTCCATGGCGAGATACACATGTTGCGCATCCTGAAAGGCGTAAAGAAGTCTGACAAGCCAAGGTGATTTGGTTGCTGTTAGGATGTCTCGCTCAATAAGGACATGTCGAACCTGTATGGACAAAGTCAGTTATGGACTTGTAGCAAGTCAAGCAAACAAACATACCTCGTCCATTTTGTGCAATGTCTTCTTTTTCATTCTCTTTAACGCACAAACCTCGCCAGTTTCCTGCTTTCTCGCCAAGAAGACTTCTCCATAACCACCCTGACCGACTTGCGCGATGATATGGAACTGATCAACACGTAGTTTTGTGCGCCTTTTCCTTAGCAAGACACGCTCCCTTCCACAATAGGATTTGAACTCTTTAGCGTATTCCGAAGCAGTGAGACCACGATCCCTGGTATCCTTGTCAAAGAGAGCCCGACGTTCTTTGCGATTGTGAAGATAACCAAGAGCTTGGAAGTAATAATCAAGGAAATCTAGTCAATGATGACGGCAGTTTGAGCATGAGAACATGAGTATCGGTGTGAGCCATAGAAAAACTCACAGAGTTGAGCTACTGTCGCTTTCCGTTTGACCTCGCTACTCTCCAAGATCTCTCTATCCTTCAACGGCAGGCCTGCTTGCCTGATGGTGCCAGTGCCTCCCTTTGCGGTGTCCATCCTGATGTCGTCTGAAATCGTCAGGCCTTTAGCCGTGAGCATGTGGATGTCGGCAAGGCCTGCGCTAGATGGCGGAAGCCCCCTCGCGGTATCCATATGGATATCGCGATAATGAGAGTAGTCGTTCTGTTGAGGAAGACCGGATATCTGCTTCTTTGGAGACTGGGATGTATTGATGGGCATTATACAGACGTGAAGATCGTAGAAAGAAAGGAAATGGCTCTACTTCCCAGAAAGTGGAAACGCGCGACGCGAACTAGAGTCACGCGATATTTCTCCATTAGTGAAACTCTTCCACTCAACTCCCGCAATCCACCGGAACGTTCAAAGGAATACGGCCAGCAATTTAGGACATACTGCTGTGCCATCACCAGCATCAGCCCGACAAGACCTCGAAACGCAGGATACAATTCACTTCCAGAATCTGATCAATCTGGTGTACACAATATGCTCTCAACACAGAACTGACAGAAGGCAAAAAAAATGATCGCCGGCAGGAGCCTTACCTATTTGCGCCTCTCATTTGCCTCGCTTCTCATTGTAGACATTGATGTTGGACTTATTCCGCGACGGGCCTGAATACACGCAGCGGAAGAACACGCCATTCCGTCCCTCGAAGGTACGCAATCCCAGTATTACCTGTCTGGACCATTTTGATTGATAACTGGTCAAGGTCACATTGGCCGAGATTCATGCTGCAGTGCCAAAGTATCTACACAAGAAGAACACGCTCAAAGCGTTATGCTATGTATTCCGGGATGTAGCATGTGCTGTGGTTGTGTATAAACTAGCCTGGTGCATCGACCCATTCTGCAATGATTTACCTGTAAGGAGTGGCATCCCCGACTTCTTAGTCACGTTGCTCAGAGGCATTTCATGGATGGCTTATTGGCTAGCTCAAAGTGTCATTCTGGCCGGATTCTTCTCTATGGCCCATGAAGCTGGTCATGGCACTCTGTCACCATATCGCTGGGTGAACAATCTGATCGGATTTTGTCTTCACACAGTGCGTGCCACCAGACCAATTGTATTCTGTCCTGCTTATGATTCTCTAGTTCGTTCTTTGTCCCTACTTTGCTTGGCGAGCGTCTCACAGACAACACCATCAAGCTGCAATGTCTCTGGAACGCGATGAGAATTACATTCCTCGGACTCGGTCTCACTTCAAGCTTCCATCTGAGTCGACCGCTCGCATTGTGGACTATCACGACATGTTTGATGAAACGCCGATCTACATGCTCGGCCGAATGCTTTTCATGCAAACGTTTGGATGGTATGCCTACATGTTCGCGAATGCTCGAGGGTCGCCCAGGTACCCACGCGGAACTAATGTAAGCTCAATGATGTCTCAAGGTTCTGAACTAATTCAAGTTCTAGCATTTCTCTCCCTATTCTGCCATATTCAAGCCATCGGAAAGAAGTGGGATCATCATCTCGGATGCTGGTCTTATCTTTATGATAACTGTGTTGTACATGTGGGCAATGTCGGTCGGCACTTCTTATTTCGTCAAGCTTTACTTCATACCTTACCTGGTACGCCCTCGCTGTTCGTTGTTACGTTCTTAGCTAATTACTACATAGGTCATGAATCACTGGGTTGTTATGTTGACATATCTTCACCATACTGATCCTACCATACCCGAATATCGAGCCAAACAGTGGACTTTTCTACGAGGTGCTCTGTCCACTGTTGACAGGCCTTTGCTTGGCTGGGCTGGGCGGTTTTTCCTTCACAACGTGTCTCATGACCACGTAAGTGCTCCTCGGCTGCAATCAAGCTACCTTTCAACTGCTTCTCAGATATCACACCATCTCTTCTCCTCAACTCCTTTCTGTAAGATCTTGTCTTGTTGGTCCTTGCTTCCGTTCAAATTAATTTTGACAGATAACCAACCTCTGATCACCGAGCATATCAAGAAGGTATTGAAAGACGACTACAATTATGATTCCTCCGTAAGTTTTGAGCACTATAACAACATTGAGATTTTCACCGGGTGACTCCAGAATACTTTTCGTGCTTTATATCGAACGTTCACTCAATGTCGGTTTATCGAGGACACTGGTGATATCGTCTTTTTCAAAAACCGAAATGGCCAAACCACACGCGCGCTTGCTCTTGACGCATTCGATAACCCCCCGGACATCGTTCTAGTGCCTCTCGAAAAGAATAAGACGAAATGAACTAATAGTCTCGGGTTTCCGACGGCTTGTTAGTGTGATTGATTGCAATATATCTCTTGAGCCGCGCAGTTATCGAAGAGATTGATTGAGCACGATGTTTCAACGGATAAAGTATGAAACACCGTGCTTATGAACTGGACGTCGACTACGGCGTATACTATAGCTAGAAATGCTCGCGGCAAAAAGGATGTCAATCTGAGATATTATGACCGTTAACAAAAAAGGATCTGACATGTAGGGTACCGAGTCCCAGATCATAGCCACTATAGAGATCGATAATAGCCATATCTGCAGAAATACGAAAGTCAGATCTCGTTTTCGATCTTGGACTCTAAGAAAAGTATTGATTGATTCAGAAGTCACGCAGGATGCGAGAAAACGGACGCACTGAAGTCTGGGATATAACAAAGTGCTGACACAACATCCATCAAGGACGACGCTCAAACCTCCCTCGAAATAGAAACGGTAGAAGAGTTAGTTGAAGGGCTACGATGATCGGTTCCAATCGTTAAATGTTCAATATTATCGGAGCACCTAACTGACGGGTGGTCAATATAGCACAGGAAACAGATTATTTTATACCCGTTCCGTACGATTTGCAACATTCTAAGAAGGATAGACATTCTTATATGCACGGCAGAACTCGCAACTTGGAAGACATACCTTAGGGTATATCTGCCCTCATTCGGAACACGATACTCAGGCTGGAATTGTGCGGAATGCCAAGCAAATGCCCAAAGTTAAGGGCAGGTCTGCCCACATGCAAAAGCTGCAATCTGCAAAGGTACTAACATAATGTCTTGGTAATTATCAGAATCAATCTAGTTAGCACAGATCTGTGCTTACCAGACAGAATGTTATTTTTGCAGATCTTTTGCATAAGGGTCTGAGACCTAACTTTTCTTATCAGTACCATATAGTATCAAAATCTGCTACAGATGATCAACATTATGTGGTCAATCTGTCATAGACTGGATATCATGATTTATTCTGAAATAGATTCTAGCCTGAGAAATCTGTGTTGGTTCTGTATCAGACTAAAAAATATCTGGGAAAAGATTTGTCCATGCATATCTCAACAACCAAATGGAATTATTAAATGTCATCTTGACCAGAAAAACCCCAATAATTTTAGCAATTCATATTAGTCAGCAATTCACATTCAAAATATTGCCTTTTGTAGACTTAAGTTTGATGACTAATCCAAAGCATCAAAATTATTTGGGGGGGGTTAAGATGATGTTAAGTTTATTTCATAACTCCTTTTTGTTGTTGAGATGTAAACAAATCTTTTCTCAGTTTTACATGTGTGTGATTTTTTTTAAATTCTTAATATCAGTTTTCCTTAGATTTTAGGCTCACCATTGATCTAAACTTCTTTTTGTTGAGAGTCAGGTAATATATGTACTAGTAACAGTGTTCCAGCAGCTACTTCCTGAGTGAACTGAGTTGGGACCGAGATAACGAACGAGTTTCGATGAGTCAAAATGAGGATTCTTGGTAAAAAAATACCGGAGGATTATGTACTATGTCACCCGAAAACCTGTGCGAGCGAGCATCAAGGAACAGTCCATCATAACAATCAAAAGTCGCGAGGTCAAAGTCACGGTCAGAACTACAGTCTCTCCAGATGAAGATATTTGTGGGCGGATTTGTGATCGTTGCAGGTGTCTCCGCTGCTCTGGACCGCTCGAAGTATTCGGCACCATCCGTCATGCTGTCTCACCATTTTCAATGTACTGCACGAGCGTTGAATAATTTCCTCTATTGGTCCTTGGTCTACTTTCACCCTCAATTCGAAGCATGGTTTCTCGATGACTCATACCTCTGTTCACGACCTTAATCGTTCGTAGATGGGCATACCCGCCGAGAAGGAACTCATATCCAGCCATCGAAAGCTGATCATACGATGCCTCCAGGGAGTACGTCCATATGTACCTACACTAAAGACGTTTAGAGGGTCGACTTCTATGAATCGCTAATTATAAGTATATCGGGAAAGCATTCCTTAATGCAAGCTTACTCGGCATCTTCGACGCAATGCGATAGTTAAGTTATTGCCTGTTTTCGGATGCCAATGTTGTAGCCGCCATCGCTGTTAAGGCAGGTAAAATACATTCCTTCAAAGTCCAACAAAGCATTAGACAAAGACGTATAACGATACCGATGGTACTTTTACTATCGGTATAGTTATACGTATCTGACGTGGGATTGTGGTTCGAGGTCTACACACTTACACCAGAGATTTTAAGACGATGAGCGACTTGTTGCAGCCGGTCGGGATTCTGATCGGAACAACGCGATCAGTAACGGCCGCCGGGCCGGCCGGTCTACAGACGCGTGACCTCCATGATTCATTTTCCGCGTCACCCATCCTCCTCACCTCCTTCCATGCCTCTGGTGCCTTGGATTGTGATTCGAGGTCTGCACACATACAAGGACCCGAAAGTATAAATACAGCTGGGCCTTGTCACATGATAGTTCGGGTTTGACGGCGAACTTGATCTGGATCTGGACCATACTGTCAGATCTCAGTGGACATTCGTATCTGTTCGAAACTATAAAAATGGACCGTCTTGAAGTAGATTTGTAGCACAGCGCTCAGTATTTATCTATCAATTGCCGAGGACTGAGTTACTGAGCACTGAGAGGTAATGATATTTTATTTACGGCTTCGCTACCTTCCAAATCCGATGTATTATTTAAACGTGGCTTTCGGAATCTTTCTAAACACCTTCTACATGACTACCTCCAGCTCGTTTTCTGAAGACAATCTACCAGTCTTTGAACCTCCCGATTGGTGACTGCAATTCTGTTGTTAGAAACCTCCTATTGACACATTTTCTCAGGTCTTTAAAAGAAGTTAGGGCAGCAATTCCTTCTCATTTGTTCGTGAAGAGTACCACTATTGGGTTGTGCTACTTTGGACGTGACCTAGTAATGGCTGGCGCTTTTTATCATTTTGCCAGTTGGATAGATTTCATCACACTCGATATCAACCCTGCCGCTGTTGAACTGATTCGCTGGATACTCTGGGTAGTGTAGTATGCAATATTCTATATTTCTCAGTCTTGGTGTCAATGTTCTTTTCAGCTGGTGGTTTCAAGGTTTGGTGTTCACGGGCATCTGGGTTCTGGGCCACGAGGTTTGTGTTTACCCGTTGGATCTCGAAATAACCAAGATTTCTGTTAATCGTTAGTGCGGACATGATGGACTTACTAACTCGAAGTGTTTGAATAACATCGTTGGTTTCGTAAGTGTTTTGCGTTGACTATAGACTGGAAGATTGATGCTTCGTTCAAAGATATTGCACACTGCGCTTTGGACCCCTTACTTCAGCTGGAAGATAACTCATCATCGTCATCATTGCTATCACGCATCTATGGAGAACGATGAAGTCTTTATTCCGAAGACAAGAGCAGACCTTGGAATTCCGGATGAAAGCCAAAAATGGATAGATGACGAGGGTTTCTTCGAAGATACACCGCTTTATAGCCTTTTCTGTTTGGTTCGGCGACAGTTCCTCGGCTTTCCTGCATATATTTGTAAGTAAATCAATTAAAAGCTTTTGCAATTGTTCAGGCCCTTCTCAGTGTTTAATGTGTCGGGTCAGCAAAGATATCCAAGCTGGACCAATCATCTCAATCGTACGTTTTCGAAAATTTGAATGATATCTGGACATTCGGTTCAATTTAGATTAATGGTCACTAGCAAATTGTTTACTGTTCACCAAAGATCAGAGGAATGCGGTGATTCTATCTGATGTCGGTCTCCTATTGATGCTATATTTGCTGTTTTATGCGTGCTCAACCGTTGGATTCGGTGCCTTGATCAAACTCTACGGTATACCTTGGCTTGCCGTGACCAATTGGGGTACTGTTGATCTTTTCTTCTTTCCTCGCTGGCTTTAATGATCCATTATAGTTGGTTTGGCTACATACCTACAACATACTGATCCAGCCATACCTCACTACCGACGAGGTGCTTGGACATTTTCTCGCGGTGCTTCGGCAACTGTAGACCGGGACTTTTTGGGATGGCAAGGACGTTTCTTTCTTCATGGGGTCTCGCATCATCATGTTGTTCATCACGTATGTGGTCATGACTTCTTTATTTACCATTAACTGATGTTTGGTTTATCATTGAGTTCTTTCCAAAGTTACCGTTTTGTGAGTCCCCAGTATACTAAACTTGACATTTTCAAACATCGCTTGCTCAGATAATGCGGACGCTGCTACTAATCACCTCAAAAATTTTATCGGAAATCATTATGTATACCATGAGAAGCCAGTAATTTCTGCGCTTTGGGATACCTTTCACAGCTGTACCTTCGTTGATAATCAAGGTGCCACATTCTTGTATTCTCTTTCATTGATGAAAGCCACTGATTTGAACTATAGGCGACGTTGTTTTTTTTCGTGACCGGAAAGGATATGCCGCTCGAAGGGTGATACATCAGAAGATATAAATTTCGTAGTTCCCCAGAACCATAGGAATGGATTCGTAAATTTATCCAAAATTCATCAGTAAATGTCTAGCTGATGACTAACGAGTCCGATTTATGCCTACGTGATTGATCTAGTTACTGTTAGTTGATATGTAAATTGGTTCTGGAGCATATGCAATGGGGATAGATTGAAATCGAAGTTGGGCAGTTGACATTGTCATTGATCATCAGGAGAATGTGTTGCAGAACAAGGAAGTTGAAACCAGTTTTCACCGGCGTCACCACCAATACGATTGTCTTGACTACTTAATAACAGCTAGGGGGACCTGAGGTTTCCTGGCCAGAGATCAACAGTTAAATTTTGTTTTCCTTAGCAGAAATTACACTCCTTCAAGTATCAAGAATATAATCTAGTGTCCGGACACTACCAATAAATGAATAATTTGACAGCAACAGGTTGATGTATCTATTCTTCTCCAACTGCAATCTCACTGACATCAATACAGTCTTTAATTCAACCATCCCTAATGCCCCAGGCGACAAACCTCCAAATCCCACATTAATATACATCTTCAATGCTTTCACATTCATTGGTTTTTTGTCTTTGCTTACCATAGCGATCACAGCTTGGAGAAAGTCTCATATCCAACGATCGCCCACATGGTATGCATTTTTGGTATCTTGGATGGCATTCTGTGTGGTCAATTTCCTGTTGTTGGGTCGCCAAATGGGAAATCTTCCAAGCTTCAGCTTGTGCTTAACCCAGGCTGCTTTCACTTATGCAATGCCTGCTTTGTATGCACCCTTTTCTTCATTAAGTTGGTTGAAGCTGACCTGCTGAAAATGTATTATTGGCCCATAACAAGAACCGCTTATGCTAGCCTTGCACTGATGTTGCAAGTAAGTACAAACAGTTCAGCGAATTCCACCTATAGAACTGAATTTTAAAGTTGTTCCTATCTGTATCAACTATAATGAAGAATGGCAGCAATATCCGAGGAAGAACATTGTACTTGGTCAGACAGCAATTCATGCACTTAGCCATCCACTGATGTTGATGTTTAGCTTTTGACAATTCCTCCAGGAATTGCAGCACTTGTGTTTATTGAAGCATTAACAGTATACTATTTTTTTCTGTTCTATAGTTCCTTAGCTGACTTCTTTTGTTGCCAGTATGGTCTAGAAAAGACTGACAGTGTAGCAAGGTCAAACTCTGGTATGCTCTGTAGGATTACAGATAGTACACCGTATGTTGAATTTTGACTTGCTATTTTCTTATTAATAATTGTGTGTAGTGTGAAAGTTTCTGGTGGATTAGTGATTCTTGCCATGATAAGCATAATCATTGTAGAAGGTTTGGCATCAAATATTTTTACTTGAACTCAAACTGATATAGACAGCTAGCTCTCACCTTTGTTTTTCTCTACCGTAACTGGACTGCATTTCAGGGATTGAAGAGGAGTCAATTGGAAAAGTCTGGAATATCACTTCTGACCATTATCCGTGTCACAATCTTCAGCCTGCTTCCTATGGTAGCATTGGGGTGAATCAATCTATGTTTTTTTCTTTTTCCTCTTCAGATTTACTCAAATAAAGTGATCACACCTAGATTGAGTTTCCAAGCATCTCTACAGCAAAATGTGGACAACTCCCTTGCCAATGCTCGGGCCAATATAGTCACTGAATCTTGTAAGTTTTTTCCACTGCATGCAAATTAAAATATTTCACCAATGGAATATTATAATAATGCACATAATATTTTGAAAATAATTTGGTTCCAAAATATTTTCAAAATATAATCCGAAAAATTAAGATATTCCACTCATATAATATTTTAATTTACATGCAGTGTTCTTTTGGAGATTGCTTTATTTATTTATTTATTTAATTCAGTGCCATTAGCAGCTGGATTGATTTTTGGGACTCACAAGGTGAAAGCAAGCTTTTGTGTTTTTAGTAAACCAAGATTTTTTATGATGATATTTATAGGATATTCTCCAGGTGTGGATGTTTTGGCAGAAAGACAGGCTTGTTCAAAAGACCCCAAGACTTCAGATATTTGTTTTGCATACCAAAGAAAGAGATGATTCTCACTTGCATAATATTGGGGGTTCTGTGGCTTGACAACAGGATCAACTGTTCATCAGACTCTATTGACAATTTAGTGGCTGGTCCAATATCTTTTTTTATGCATAATTATCCAGGTTCTCACTGTAGTCCTCTTTACATCCCTTGTTATACTACAAAGTTGATACTAAGGTGCTGTTAAGCACAAAAAGTGTAAATGCCATGGCACAAGTGCATTAACAAGTCAGCCCAAAAGTCTTCTGGATCTGCCCATGCAGTTCAATAGTCAATGCAATGGTATCAACTGGATATACTGTGGTAAACATACAGAACATGACTGTACAGATAGACACCTTGGGAAGCATCAAAAAAATGACAATGACCCTGAAGTAATAATCAGTGAATTACTGATATATATGAGATAAAATGATAATTATGTGTAATTTATATGAATCAGAAATTTTGGTGAGTAGTAGTAAATATTCTGGTGTGAACATTTAGACTGGCTATTACCAAGACTGTACATTTAGTGATATGCTAGAGGATCCTCTAGTATGCTACTAAATGTAGTGGATGGCTGGGGTCAACAGCATGGGATCCACTCAAGTTGCACACACTAAAGAGAATAGAAAGAGAGTAGAGACCTCAACAAATCAACTTGCAAGTTTGTGTGAGATATGGTTGAAACAAATTTTGTAGAGTCTCATCTTCAGCCATCCACAGAATTGCAAATTTAATGTGAAAAATCCACAAGTTGAAATTGGACTTTAATGCTGTATAATCACATTAGTGTGACAGATTGTGTCAAACCCTGTTTTGATCATATCTCAATCATTTCTTGTGGTTTGAAATAGTTTTTGGCTCAGAAATTTTCCACAGTCAAACCTGACATTTCAAATATGTAAAACTTGCAGAAACTTGCAAGTTGAGGTCTATATTTGAGTAAAAATAAGGGAAGATAAAGTGAGCTGGCCATCTGTTGCTCAGATACAGTGCAGAACTAGTAGGTGTATAGTGTAGAGATGAAGAGGATGAACTGAGGAGTTAGTTACACTGTAGTATTTATACACAGTACTAGACCTTATTCTATGGTGAAGAGCTGTGGAAACTGCCAGGGACAAAAGACTCCAGAACTTGTTGATTGTGAGAAAGGTTTTACAGAGCTATCTTGGACTCCAAGTGTGATACTAGCAAACTGACAGTAATAACCTCTGAATGCCCATAGGAGAAGCTCAAGCACAAGTGGCAAGCTAGGCTGGCATGTTATACAAGCTCGTCTGAGCCCTTCTGCTTGCTGCTACCTACAGTTCTTATATACTGAGTAGGGAGTATTTCTATGAGAAAATGAAAGGAAAAATACAAAAATATATATCATCACATATTCCCTTTCTTGGGGTGTAACTAGAAACATAAGGCTATGTGCAAGCACCTATGTCTGCACTGTAGCATTTCAATCAATTCATTAACCCTCTATTACTGCTACAAACTTTTTTCATTGTCACTTGAGGATGTTACCTGTTACAACAGTCAAAATTTTGCCAGAGGCAATGAGAATTTGCATTTTTTGCGTGATTTTTTTTGTTGTAACAGAGGGAAAAATTTGTCACCTCCCTCAGTTATGCATTACAACCCCTCATTTTTGTGAATTTTAAAGGTTCCATTACCCATTACTGACAAAGTGATTGAAATGCTACAGTATCTGAAATATAATTACTAGTATTTGACATTCAGGGCAGCTGCCTTTGTAAGGTAGAGTCTCTGAAGGCCTTTCTTGTCTGTTCAGGTGTTGAATCTACTTCTGATTGTGCACTTCCAGTGTCTTAGCAGGTCATAGCTGTTCTATATCTGCTCAATACTGTCACTTCCATTTGTTTATGGCCAAGCTGCATATTTATCCAGGCTCTGCTGAGCATTTCAATGCCTTGGGAGTATCTTAACCAAGTCAATCCACTTCTAAGATTTCATATCAGAATAATGGGGTTTTTAAGGCACCAGAGGCTGTAACACTTTTGCAAAAATTCCAACAAAATATCAACATGGCTTTTGCAAAAGTCTCTGAACAAGAAAAAAACCCAAAAATTAATGCCCAAATATAGTAAAACCTTGCCCCCCCTGATTCATACTGCATACCATTACTAGTATTTAGCAGTTGGGATTAGTGTTAGGGCTTAGGGTTAGGGTTTTAAGGTTAGGAATAGTGTTGGCATAGGGCTAGGGTCAGGACTGAAAGGGGCCAAATTAGCTCTAATGATGTTTCTGCCTGGACACATCTCCCCAAACTGTCATGAAGAGGAGCCTGTAAGGCTCGCTTCTAACTCTAACTCCTATTCTGTGCTTTAGATGCCCATTCTAGCACTCACACACAGTCCACAGTAGGTAACTGCCCATCCCTCATGTCTTTTCCATTTTCCTTTGCTTTTCCATCATCAGCCCATACTGGCCCACTTCCCATTCCATTCCACTTCTATTTCATTCCATTTCTATTCTACTTCTACAACAATCCGATCTACCTACCGTTACAGTTACTGTTAGCCTCATGTTCCTCAATCACCTCACACACACTGTCTCCATATTTCTTTCATTACTGTTTATTGAACCTTATCTGTTACTGATCCAATCTTGATACTGATCATTGCCTTATGCCTCACATTACACATATGTCTGCCCTTCCATACTCTGGCTCATTAGTTACTGCCTCCAAGTCATTGTACTGCCCATACTTCTAGCTGTAGTATAAGTAGCTCACATGTATAGTAGTTAGTCTCTATCTCAGCCTTTTGTATCTTGCGCTTCACACTTGCAGTCTCTCATCTCTCAGAACTCTTGTAAGATCTCTAGTGATGCTGATGTCTCCATGACACAAACAGGCAATTAGCAATGCACTTGTAGAGTAGCATAAGAGCTGTTAAAAACTCCTTAAGAAAACAGGATCAAGGATATAATCTGTCAAATGTTCCCTACAAGTCATGATAACTTGGTTCCCAATACAGAGCTATAGTCATCTTACTTGTTTTCACATTTAGACTAGGGGTGGATAGCATTTTTAACCTTGTATGTCAAACAAAAATTTCAAGAACTCTGTCAAAGTCATAAGCCTTTTGGCTAACAATCTGAGACTCACATTTCAGCCCCTGTATATCTATTACACCAATTTTAAAATACCCTTAAGATGTGCAAATTTATGCTTAGCTGGAAAATTGGCTCATTAATGGAACAATGGGTACAAGTAGATCAATAAAGATATCTGGGTGATGAATTCTTGGTGACCTGTCATAAGACAACAGTATGGTTGCTTTTGTTCAATAAATTAAGGTAGGTGGAGTGAACTTATGTGTAAGTAGAACTGGGTTGACTGGGTTCAACTACAGGTGATACAAGCTCCCACACCTTCAGTACCTCAGTCTAAGACAAAAAGTCATTGAAAGTTGTGAGTGGAGTTGGAGACAGAATCCTCTGACAAAGAAAGTCCTATTGTTTCAGTTCAAAGTGCCTTCAGCTGTTGCTAAGTTTTTTGAAAAATTGAATAATATCTCACCGAGAGCAGCTTAAAATCAAATATGGTGAATTATTTTGAAGTTAATTTGAAGTTAGGCCACAAATTTTTAAAATGATACAGATCATATATTATTTTAATAGTGCATAGGGAATTAGCTATAAGGATGATTCTTGAACATGTTGAATTTGTACAGAACAAGTCTCCATTTTGTCAGGCTCTTTCGTGTAAGTAGGCTAAATTTTGAACAGTAGATCTAACTACACTAGTACAACTTCAATGAAACTTTGGTATATATAACTATATGCTAATAGTAAAAGAAGTCACTAATGCAGACTTCAAATTGAGCAGTGGTCAACTTGAGTCAACATATCTCTTTGGTGCAAGAAACAGCAAAATGACTGTTGGTAGAATCAGGTTGGTTCTGCTTCTTCTTCCAGAATATCCAAGATTTTAAAATGTCCTTCTGGCAGCTAATACTTAGTGCAGACTTTCAAAAAATTCAATCAGACCAGTAATGGCAACAAGAACTAATACATCACATGGAAATTGAGTAATAACCCTAATTAAAAGTTTGAGCTGCTCACTCTTGACTATCATAATGGAAAGCATTGCTACAATGACAACTTAGCCTGCCGAGATTTTTGCTCTGAGATTATAAGTTGGAAACATGGCATGTAAAAATATACTCTGCCACACGCACGGTACACTATCTGAAACTCTACAAATCATACCGGAATTGGACCTAATGACTTTCTCGGGTTTCCTGATTCCATACTTTGGTTGCCAAAGGACTACATTAAGCACGACTGAAAAAAAATAATTCTGAGCTCACCTCAAGAGCTTCGACATAGACACAAAAAGCCAGAAAGGGGGGAGTTATCCAAAGCTATAGCGAGTTATCAGCAATCCAAAAGTTGCGAAAACTGGAGTAATCACAAGTACATGGTTTTACTTCTGGTCCTAAGTCCGAAGCTGAGGTTCATCGAAACAGAAATTGAAAGGAAAAGCTGAAGTGATCATCGGTCATGAATAGACGATACGTCAGTACTGGTACATACTTCCAGGACCATTGCAACGCCGGCTAACCCTGTTCTATGCTCATTAACTATATTGGTCCTAATGACCCCAAAGTTACAGCGCATATTGTCTAGATTCTACACCAGCACCACATTGCCGAAACTTGGATACGTATAACTATGCCGATAGTAAAAGAAGCCATACAAACTTCAAACCGAGTTAGTCAATTCGAGTCAACATATCTCTTTGGCGCGAAGAGCAGAAACACCAGAATTAGTATAATCAGGTCGGTTCCGCGTCTTCCAGAACATCCAGGATCGTAAAATGTCCTTCCGGCCGATACTTAGCACAGACTTTTTAAAAAATGGAACAAGCCTCACCTTTTGAGTCCCAAAGGTTAAACCAGCCGCCAGTGGAACTAGACAATGATATTTAAGACGCCTGAATTCGTGGTAGTATTTTGAGGCTACTCACTGATTTCAGTAATGATATTAGCCTGAGCATTGAGAAATGGACTCCAATTTGACTTTTGTTGCAGCGAAATTCCAATGCTGATACTGTTTTCTCCCAACTTCAGACAAATCATGTTGAGGATGCAAATCCACTCACCCAAGACACAGCAAGCCAAGCAGAAAGAAAAAGGTGAAGCGAATAATGGACGCACAGTGTTTGCGCACATTTGAATCTCTTTCATGTCTGGCGAGCCTTTTGAAAACTATCCAGTTGCGATAAACGGTAACGGCGACAAGAACTAATAAATTGCATGGAAATTGAATAATAACCTTTAATAAAGACTCTGAACTGCTCACTCTCGACTATCATGATGGAAAGCATCGCTACAATGACGAAGCCTGCCGAGACTTTTGCTCTGAGATGATAAGTTAGGGGAAAAAGGGAGGGAAATATAATCTGCACGCACGGCACACCATCTGAAACTTTACAAATCATACCGGAATTGGACCTAATAACTTTCTCGGGGTTTCTGATTCCATACTATGACCGTGAAAGCATTACATTAAGCAAAGCTGAAAAACAGGTAATCTGAAGCTTACCTCGAGAGCTTCGATGAAGACACATAAAGCCAGAAAAGGCGGAGTTATCCAAAGCTTTAGCGAGTTATCAGCAATCCAGAAGTTACAAAAACTGGAGCAATCACCAAGTACATGGTTCCACTTCTAGTCCCAAGTCCGAAGCTGAGGTTCATAGAAACAGAGATTGAAAGGAAAAGCTGAAGTGATCATTTGTCATGAATAGACGATACGTCGGTGCTAGGACATACTTCCAGGACCATTGCGACGCCGGCGAACCCTGTTCTGTGCTCATTAACTTTTTGAACATCGAATGAAGCGCTAGCTGACGTACAGAACAGGAACCATGTAATTGAGAGACGCCTGGATCAAACAAAGTTTATAACCAGGGCTTTGATCACCGGTTTGTCGACCAAGTAAGATGAAATTGACCAAGTCGAAGAACATCCAGTATATTATAAAACAGTACCAGGTCGAAGACCGATGAATGGAGGGTGATTTCCAGGCAGTTATGAGAAGGATAAAAAGGAGAGTAAATCCAAGGATAGTGATTGAGTTGAAAACATATATAAGAGCAATACTTGGTGAATTAGATTCACTGGTTGCAGATTGCACTTTTGACCTGACCTGAGTATATTCGGAGTATGCTAGCGTACAGAGACTTACTATTTACTGAGAAGAAACGAATGTGCCGGATTCTCTGCCAGAGAGGTCAGAATACTAATTTGCAAAGGGAGGGTAAGGAAAAATCCCCAAGGTCAATATACTTGTATAAAAAGTCCCAAACGTACACGGGCCGATCAAATTGATGTCGCCCAGATTGATCATCATCGTCGAGTGAAGTGTGCTATACACTAGTACTGACAGGGACTTGAAGCTTGAGGGTTGAAAGAGTTCCACCTAGGTCCTGAGATATGTGAGTAGAATACAGTATGCTCAGAGCGACAAGAGGTCATCAAACTTGTACTCCGAACGGCTTTCGTTCGTTCAATGAAAGAAGATTAGCTCAAATGTCCCTGAGACAATGTTGACATCCGCAGAACCCAAGGAGACTCCAGAAAGGGAACAAAGGACATAGTATAAAAGGGTATAAAATCAAAACCATCTAGAAATGATGATCATCGTAGCCCCATCACAAATCAGACGTAACTTGCACATTTTGTTAGAATCCGAAGATGCCAGATTGAAGCACTGGGATGAAGCCAACTCTTTTGCTAGACGCCGTTCAGAGCACAGGCGCGTGAGAATTTTGCGACTTGATCCCATACCTCCATGCGGCCTGTCGTCTCTTACGACGATATCACCCTCCCCTATGAGCTGACTGCCAATGCCAACGAGGAAGCTGCTAAATCAACTACGGACCGGACTATGGCGAAACCTCCTTCCAAGAAGCGCAAAAAGTCGCGAGCTCAAAATGGATCTCAACACAAAGCAAATGGTCCCTCTCCCGATACGGAAGATTATCTGCAGGTGGAGGAAAGCAGAGAATTAACACACGAAGAGATTTGGGATGACTCTGCTCTTATAGAAGCATGGAATGCCGCCACTGAGGAGTATGAGGTTTGTTGTCGGTTTCTTTCTCTACTCAATCTAGTTTTAACGATCACACACCCGTAGGCATACAATGGGCCTGATAAAGGCTGGAAAGATGAACCTATGCATAAGTCTCCGTTGCGAGTTCTTACCTGTCGAGTATTTCGATCCTGGCTTACTCCCTATCTAGATGGTACAATTTTCCACCTACCAAAAAGCAAAAAATATCGCATGACGCGGTCGCGGAGGCTTCCACCTCACTTTCTCTCAATGAGGATTCTGATGAAGACCAAGAACATGAAGGCGAGGACTCCCAGCCGATAGACTTCAACACTTTCATACCGAGTCACAACGCAGGACTGGATCTCCCGGTTCCCGAAGAACCTCCAGCCATTCCAGGTCCCGACTTTTCTGCCTTTTATAGTAACGCTTTACCAGAAATGACAGGGCCCATGGTAAGCCAGGATGAAGCATTTAGTCGTGCACTCGGAGCCATGTATTGGGGTGGTTACTGGACAGCGGTATATCATGTGAGTTTCACTTTCGTTGTTAGTTCGCATCACGCTTAATTTGCTATCAGTGCCAGAAGCAGTCTCAGAATAGGAAAAGGTTTGTCGACGTAGAAAAGAATGAAGAAGAGGAAGGACCTGAAGAAGAGGATGCGGAAGATAACGAAGATGCTTACTCTCAGCTTGGAAAATCGTCAGCCACTGAGGATTTTGTCTCTACCCAACGATGAATGTGAATACGTACGTACCCTATAGCTCGGTATAAAGCATATCTGATCTGGATACGATAAACTTGATTGTGAGTACGTGCTACTTCAGGAAGCTCAATCCTACTGCGTTGTCACCTCGTCAGGCCTCCTATGGCCGAACCTTACAAAAATAGTACTGTTCTATTAAACATCGTAATTCAATACGGTCCGGCTTCAAGAATTTACACAGAATTTGGCATTCACTCCATGCTACCATGCGCCCCCGGATCATGCCTCACTAGCCTTTCAAGACCACACTGTTAACGATCCCGTAATCAATGTAACTCTTCAATTCAGTCTTGATATGCATCTTGTGATGCCAGAGAAAAAAGAACTGTTCATATCTCTCCTTATCGACACCATGAATTCTATAAAACCAGTCACTTGATGTTTATTGAGATTTTGAGCTCTTAGACTCGAGGCCCCCCTGCTTCCCTGTCCGCTCGCTGTTGTACGCCATGTCCGACGGAGAAAAATTTTATGATACCAGTGACGCTGGGTCTTATGGCGAGACACCTCGTGTGTACGAGAGATACAAAGGATGGAAGGGCATATACTACCACCCTATCACTCAGGTTAGTTTTCATTTCATTCAAAACTCTCGCAGTCTCATACTCTGGTCATGGCAGATAACCATGCTCGGATTTGTGTGTTTCATGGGTCCAGGTTTGTTGTTGCCTTTGAGGTCCCTGAAACCAATGTAACAGTCAACCAGGTCTCTTCAACGCCCTCACTGGATTGGGTGGTGGAGGCCAAGTCGATTCAGTGACCAACTCCAAGTCGAATGCTGCGTTGTATTCTACTTTCGCAATCATGGCATTTTTTGCTGGGTGAGTGATTCTTCTATGCATGTGCATACTATGTGGTCCTCATCCAAACCGACAGGTCAGTGAACAATAAGCTTGGCTCCAAACTTACCCTGTTGTTGGGAACCTTTGGCTACTGCTTATTCATTGGTTCCTACCTGTGAGTGGATCGTATCAACTTACTTCTTTATTGACTCATCCCCGACGCTACAAGTGCCTTGAACATTCATCCTGACGCGGGCGGATTCGTGATCGCTGCAGGTGCCATCCTTGGTATCTGCGCTGGTCTGCTCTGGACCGCTCAGGGTTCCATCATGCTGTCCTACCCCACGGAAGCGGAGAAAGGTCGTTTTATCGCTATCTTCTGGTCTATCTTCAATCTGGGTGGGGTTGTCGGAGCCGCAGTTTCTCTGGGGCAAAATATTCATTCTACGGTGAGTGCTCCACCCTCACAGCTCTCCTCGCGTTACTCACCACACGACACAGAGCAATTCAGGTAAGCCCACATCTAATCAATTCGGACAATGCACTTACTGGCTGTATTCGTTCAGTCGGTAATGGAACCTACGTTCGTGGCCTTCTTGCGACTATTTTCTCAATGACTGAACTGCTTTCAGATCGGATTCGTTGTCCTCACTGCGATTGGTATCGCTCTGCCAATATTCATGGTAAATCCTAGAAACATGATTCGTACCGATGGAACAAAGGTACCGATTCCGCTGCAACCATCGTGGAAGACTCAGTTTTATGCCTTGTGGGTCGCTTTGGTGACTGACCCAATGATCATTCTACTCTTTCCGATGTTCTTTTCCTCGAATTGGTTCTATACTTGGCGTAGGTTTATCTATTTCAAAAAAAGGGTCTCGACTGAAAGTTTATTTCGCAGAATTCTCTGGGTTCAATGGAGCCATTTTCAATATACGCGCGCGGGCGTTGAACAACCTCCTCTACTGGTCCTCCCAGATTTTCGGCTCTATTTTCATGAGTTTTGTTCTCGATCTGAAGCGCTTCAGGCGTCGTACTCGGGCCTTTTCCGGTTGGGTCATACTGCTGCTCATGACCTTTGTCATCCATGTATGGGCCTTTTTCTACCAAAAGTTTGTGTTCTTAGCCCCGGGCATTAAACGCTGTATTGACATTTACGATCCCTCCAGGGAGTACACCCGCGACACCTATGCTAATGATGCCCAAAGGATCGACATCTTTGATCCGCAATATATCGGAAAAGCGTTCCTCTATGTTCTGTTTGGCGTTTTTGACGCAATGTGGCAGGTAAATCACTGTCAAACTCCCGTGAGGTCAACTTTCTAACCATCTATTTATGATCATAGTCGACTATCTACTGGTTGATGGGCGCCATGTCGAATGATCCCGCCAAATTGGCTTATTTCTCTGGATTCTGTACGCCATCTCTTATCTCTCATATTCAAGACATTCACACTGTTGCATTGTCCTTGACAGACAAAGCTATACAATCTGCTGGTAACGCTGGAATTTGGGCTGCAGACGCTGCCAAGATTCCGTGAGTCCACAGCGCGATGTCAATTATGATAGACTAATTCGTCCATGCGCAGGTACATGAACATGTTCTTGTCAACCTGGATCCTTCTTGTCGCTGGTTTGGTCTTTGCCCTTCCCATGATCTACCTTCGTGTCAAGGACCACACAGACGCCAGTGATGAAACAGTGTAAGTTTAAAGGATTTCTATTCCAGGTCTTGCAAACTGAACCCCACACAGAGCGCAGTTGGAAGCGGAAGCAGATGGTACGAGGAACGAGCATGCATGATTTAGGCCAAGTCCATACTCGTCATCCACGACGCAGTAGATTTTCTACTTCTATATTCATTTGGTATCAGAGTCTGTGTATGCCTTCACTGTAACGTACAAAGGAAAAACGTTCTCCTACGATGTAAGAGTCCCCGTCAAAGTCCATATTCCCGAATTGTACAAACCTCAAGTCTGTCCACGAAAGCGCGAATTGATAATCGTCCTAATTGTCCATCATAGACCTAGTTCATGTAAAGATGTCTTCCTGTCCGGTTTCACATCCTTCTCAACGTCGTGCTCAAATACTTCGATTGTAAAATTGGAAGATGCGAGGACAGAATCCGCATGCACTAAGTAGAGATTGAGTATTCAGAGATATGGCTCTGCAAAAAAACTCACAATACTGTGCCAAACCCTTGCCAAAGTTCATCCAGCAAAGAATACTCAGCGGGAAAGTGAACACCAGGAGGACAAGGGAGAAAACAACCATACAACCAAAGAATGGCCAGGCGTAGAAAGTCCTACAATGCTTTTAATGAACGAAAGAGCATCAGACATGGATATCCTTACCAACGATACACTTGAGAATAGAGCATGATACCGGCAACAGCAGTGAAGACAAACGACATTAATATGAAAACAGCTGTAAGTATACGTTTTTCAAGCCGGATGCCCCACCACCCCTGAAATCGATGTAGCAGTGATTCCAATATATGACGACTTGAATTTACTCACAAGCAACATCCAAGGACCGAGAAGCACGGTATACCAGACGAAAATACCTCTGAATATGGAGAGATGGTTGGATATCTGCGAAACATATGAATTTTCAAGCTGGTCCAGCCATAGGCCCATCCAAGTCATCATAATGAATGCCTCTAGTTGCAAGCAAACTTGGACGGCCAAGAAATACTAAGCATAGTTAGTTAGGTGTGGCACATGAAGAAAAGCTGTCGAAATTACTCCGTAGATTGCTTTGACACGTTTTGGAGCTGCTAGACGCTGCACTGACTTTGTGTTGAATACCTATTTCGAAAATTATTGGAGCGCCATGTCCTCTGAAATGATACTTACTCGAACAAGGTACCAAGTCGAGTATGTTGCGAAAGCGAAGGCAGTAATGTTAAGAACGAGATCGCAGATCTATGAAGAGATAAAGAGGCATGGGTATAGGGACAGTACCGGGTAGGTCAGGGCACAATTTACTTCATAAGCAATCCTAGTCCGAAAATACGCGGAAAACATAGAAATTGAACAGTACGTTCCAGGTGTTTCGATCATTTGGTCGAAGATAGTTTGTTGGTAGAATGTACGCCAGAGGGAGTAGATGGACCATGTAGTGAAAAGAATATGAGCAATCAACCCGGCCAAGCTAGATTTGAAAAGGTCAATGCCAGAAGCTACAGGAGAGAAACCATACATACATATGCGGCACAGAATCATAATACACTGCTAGAACAGAAATTCCAAGCAGCCACAATTGAAGAACCAAGAGTGCAATGTCTTCCCGGCGCGCATTATGGAAGCTAATGATTGAATCAGCGCAAGTTAACGTAGACAGAGAGAAACTCAGCTGACTGTTGACTGGGATAAAGAAGCGTTTCAATACACTGCTGACTCAGAGTGACACTATCCGTGGGCTGTAAGGGATTCTCGACCTGCAAATACTTCACAGGGTCGCTCGTGTTCGCAACAAAACGAGCACCGGAAGCAATCAAATGAGCTATCTAGTCGGTCAAAGTGTGTCAATACGGCATCTGAGCTCGGGGATCACCCAAAACTCACATTTTCTCCTCGTAAGAAAGAATCCTAGAAATGGGTTCAGCAAATCCAATGACTGAGATAATTGTCCGTCTCACGTGCTCCGGATTGGTATCGACTCCGTTACCAATGGTGCCATTATCAAAGTCGCGCGTATCAAATGCTATAGAACAGTCTTGGTCATTGTGAGGGATGAAATTGCACACTTGAAGGCGATAGTAATCCGAGTTGACCAGAAGGTCAGTATGATTTGCCTTGGGAACTTGTGCAGCATTGATGATGGTATTGGTTAAAACGTTGTATTTGGAATCCAGCGCAAGGAGTAGAGATTGGATGATTCCCTGGGCAATGCAATGAACTAGAATGACGATAAAGAAGGTGGTCGTGAAAGTGTTCCTAGTGATCCGTGCACGCTGAGACATAGATTAATTTCAAGGCCCTTGTTTTACGAGCTATCTGCGGCTCACAATCGATTGAAGTTTGAGTTTTATGGTGTCTTTGAACATTGTACCAAACTAAATAGGCGTGCTAGCGCTGCAAGCTCCACTGGAGGCGTTGGACACGACCTGCGGTCTAGAAAAAGGCAAAGAATGGAAAGGGATTCAGCCCGACGTGTATTGAGACAGCCAACTATGTACAAAGTTGCGAGCTGTGTTCAAGGACTGCTCGGATCTATGATTGGATCATGATTGTTGGGAAAACAGATTGTAGTGAAGGGAATTAGAGGAGAGATAGCGAAAACATTGCTATCTGAGCCCAAAAAAGATAAATGAATGATGAATGATCAAGACATTTACGGAGTTTCGCTGGTCGAATCATTGGATCATTGATCATTGAGGGAGTGACGGCTTCAACACCAAATCGGTCGATGCACGGAAGGCTAAGATCTTCATATTTTTTTGAATGCAGGTGTCTGCAGCGGCTTCGGACAGTTTCAAATTCGTGTCTCGTGAAAGTGTTCTTCGAGCGAAAATGTGGAAGGCAGTTGATCAAACGAGGTATCGGCTGAGATTGATGAGAATTTATTTCAAGCGCAGTCAATACATGTTCGATAGATGAGATTGAAGTTCAGACAACAACCTGATCTGCGAGTCAGTACATCTAGTGGGGCAGTCGAGCCTAGAATACTCACAGGCCAGCCACTTGAAAAGTCCAGCAGATTAATGCCAAGCTGGTAAAAAAACTTGTCAGTGTGCTGGAGGGAAAGTATCAACAATCAACCTACGAAGTTACCATCAGGAGTGTAATAATCTGAACGGGACAAAGAAAGTCACATCAGGAATCGACTGAGACATCCATTCGGGAGAAAACTTACGATAAACCAAGACTGGTCCATCAGAATCATCCATGACATCTTGTCCTCCAGGCCCAACGATCTTCATTTACGATATTTAGCCAATAAAATGGGTAGGAAAGGTTTCTTACGTCTCCATGTGTGCCGAGCACAAGCGTTCCCCCTCCTTCTAGCAAAGGCACGCCATCTTCATCTACGTATTCGCCATCGACGCTATCACCGGGAAAACGTATTTAACCGCTGAGACTACAGGTCAAAAAGATCGGACTGACGTCGTACTTCTTCCTACTCTGATGTTGTAGGTGCTCGATGTACCTTGACAGCAATTATCCCAACTGGTGAATAGATAGAAAAAGTCGCCGTTCTTGTAGATGATGCTCGCCTCAATTGCGCCATTGTTTTCGGTACGTTCAGCCAATCCAGTTACCATGCTGCTGACAGGTTTACCGGTAGACGGGTCAAGTCTGAGATCAAGTCAGTCTTGAATTGCAGAGTTGCATTGGTTTTGACCCACGACTGAATTTTAATACCAGTCCAGAAGCTTCCAAGAGATAACCACCAGCTATTGCCGTCTAATTGATAATAGGGTTCGGCTGAGCATTTCGTAGACTGTTGAAAAAACGCACCGATGACGAGATTGGGGTCGATAGCATTATAGGTATCACCGTCCGCGGTGGAAGTCACTAGACCTTCATTCGTGAATGAACCTGAAAGGCAGTAATCAACAAGCGGCCACAACATCTACCTCATAAGACACACCGGGTGAGCCAGAGGCAGATTTAGCGAAAAAGATGGCAGACTAGATGGGGGAAATGAAATATATTCAGATTATGATGCAGAAGAGGCCAGGCAAGCTTTAAAATACATTTTGGGATCCTAGCGTGGAGGCGGCATAGTAAAGCTATGAACCAATTTCAGTAGTGTGCAATAGAAATCAAAGCGCGCCCACATAAAATGTGCCATCCAAAAAGGTACAATCAGGGGCCCAAAGATTACTGTAAGTCTTCTTAGCCTCAATCTCACTTGAAGACAGGCGACTCTACCCGTTGGAAGTACCCGTAAACTCATCTGTCCATGGAGCGCCATCAGGCCAGACAACACCTTGCAAAGTCCAAGCAATTCGGTCTGTCGAAGTACGGATCTCAATTCCCGGAGCGGTAGCTGCGAGATAATTTTAGCAGACAATCTTAAGTGTACTACACGGACATAAAAGCTCACAAAACAGGAAGTAAGTCCCTGCTTCGTCTTTGCACATCGTTGGGTCGTGAACCATCGTATTCCCTGTGACTGCTCCAGGTCCGGGCTGGGCAAGCACCGCCGAAATGGCGACGCAAAGAGCTGAGAAGATGGGAAAAGGCCCCATTTCGATATCACAACGAAAAGGAAGTGAGCTGCTGACTGTCTTTTATGTGCATTTGTTCCATACTTCACGCGACATCATGCATCATGGAAGACAGTTGGACGAAGGTCAAGCTGGCGGGCCGTCGAATTAGCTGCACGAATGTGTGGAGTGAAGGAAAGGCTCATGACCAACTAGTAAGGTACACGAATTACACTTTCGGGGTATGTCACGTGAAAGAAAAATCCTTATTCCTCTTTCTACACCTTGAAATCGCAAATTCTGCTTCTGGGGCTTTATAGCCAGGGATCATATCTAGAGCGCCCCAGAAGCAGATTTTCCAAAATCGTGCTGTAGAGAGAGGAATAAGAGTTTTGGACTCACGTGACATATCCCAAAAGTGTAATTCGCCTACCTTACTGAGTTATGTAACCGCGCTTGACCAGTGACTATAGACGCCGGCCAGCGAGTCCGACGATCATTCACCGCTGCACTTCTCAGCAAGACACCCTTCTTCAATGCTATTTTCTATCCACCAAAACTGTTGGATTGGCAACCAAACTTGATGATCAAGAAATCCTCCTTGTTCCGCTGGGGCGGTCAACTTGTATCTGTATCAGAGTATTCCGAGTCGTCCGAGTGCCTTTGCTTTGTACTACATATCATGGAGTGTCGATCTTTTCGGGTCTCCCCGAACATTCTCCTCTCATCCCGGACCTCATATTGGGACTACCTCAATTTCCGTTAGACAACAGGGACGATGTCAAAATAGAGCGTCAATTCTTGGTCCACTTAAACAGGAAGAGTCTTGAAAAACCGCTTCAAAACGTACCCTGGGATCGTTAAGCTTCCTCCAAATATCTTAGTTTAACCAGATCTGATCATCTATCATCAACTTGGAGCTTTGAACTTAACTAAGAGCTCATTTTTTTTCTTGGTTACTTTAAGAGCTTAAAGAGTCCCCCACTCTCTGACATGGACCCAACTTCTCTTGGTACGTCTAAATAATCAATACCGTTTGTGGCAGAATGCTGAAATTTGTTTAAAGCGATGGGAGTCAACCTCCCAAGTACCGCTTTAATCTACGTCTTCGATATTATCGCTGTTTCTGGATTCCTTTCTCTTTCCGCCATTCTCATGTTGGTTTGGAATTCGCCTTCAATCCATCGGACACCGACTTGGTACTGTTTTATAATATATTGGATGATCTATGACCTCGTCCCTTTCCTCTTACTCGGTCAACAAACGGGCGATGATCCTTATTATGAACTTTGTTTGTTGCAAGCATCCTTGAAATACGCGGTTCCTGTATTGTACGTGTTGCAAACCCTTTTCTCCGCAGAGCCACAGCCAATTATATACGTAGAACAAGTTTTGCCAGCGTCTCACTGGTCCTGCAGGTACGGCTCGGTGACATCTACCGATGAAATGTACCAATACACCAACTAGCTATTTGTTTCTATGTCTCTGGGTGACGATAATTTGGGCACAGATAACAGAATCGTGTATTTGGTGAGCAAGTCACTCTTCAGGTTAAGAACATCGACAAACGTGCAAAAACACAGCTATTGGCAGCTCCTCCATGTCTCGCCGTCATTGTTTTCTTGGAAGCGTTGATGGTGCGATGTTTTCTTATTGACACGCCACTGAATCTGACTTTCAAGCGGCGCTGGTAGTACGGTCTCGAGAACCCCAAAGCAGTTACTAGGTCTCCCAGTGGAATGATATGTTGTTTTTCGGACAAAGTATTGTGAGTTTGAAAGAACGTCTAAATCGAGAATTCTTAATCCGAAGTTGCCTGTAGACTTGATATCTCGGCGATCTTAGTGGCTTCGGCCTTGACCTTGCTGCTAATCGTACAGAGTGAGTCATTTATCTACACTGATTTCTATGTTGGCCTAATTTCTTATTTCATAGCCTGTATGTTGCGGTCTATGCATCGTCGCAGGAATTTCAGACTATCGAAGATGAACGCATTCCGAGACACCTTCCGGTCGCTAAATATTACAAACATCATACGAATCGCCCTCCTCTGTCTCACTGAGATATTCTCTCTTGTGTGAGTGAACTGGCGGTCATCCGAGCTCGGTCTCGTTCTTATTTGGAATTCGAAGGCTTAGTGTTGCACTTATGCTTCCGCAAGTGAAGTGGTCTGCCCTCTCACTTGCGCGATCAGATATACTTGTCATAACTAGTGGGTTGTCTTTAATATCGTTGGAGCCTTTTCTGATCCGCTGAGCAGTACCCTTGGCTGTTGCGGTTATTTTCGGGTCACAAAAGGTATTATTCGTTTTCCTTTTGACTTCAAGAACAGATTCTAAAAACGCACATCCCAGGAGTTACAACAGGTATGGATGTTTTGGAAAAAGCCAAACCCGGACGGGCAGTCTGGTTGGTTCAGTCCTGTCTGACTCGTTTCGTGTACTTTACTTGTATTTGTGTTTCAGTCCACTGGTGGACTACTGTTAAATAAATGCGAAATTCGAAGTGAAAAATAGTCATCTACACGAAGCTATCCAGCTTATTTTTTTACAACGGTTACAATTCCTTCCGTTCTTCTAAACCCTCACTCGAGCGGAAACTAGCGCCTTCGTTTGCATCGACGACACCTTTCTTTTCTCTTTCCAGTTTCCTATCTCCCAGGCTGACGCCAATTTCTTTCACCACAAGCCAGGCAGGTAGTAAGCAGAGTCCCCAGAGTCCGAAGTTTATGTAGGTACCCCCAACCTGAGCAAAGATGTCTATACTGTTCAAGCCATACTGTGCAAGGGGGCAGTTTTAGCTAAGCGGGGCACACACGAAACGGTAACGTACGCTGACGGCTTGAGCCGCAGATTCAGTGCCACGCAACAGACTAGAAATGCGAATAACTTCTGCTTGGCTGTCGGCGATATTACCGCATACAAAATACCTGCCTCCAAATAGTGAGTTTCGTTCTTCATTATGCTCGATAAAACTCACAAAAACATGTATTGGAGCTGAAATCCGATCACCAGGAACAAGAACAACGCAAAGCCTCGACCAAACCCATCATCGACCCAGTCAAACGTAGGCTGGGTCTTGTGGTAATCTGTGACTATCACGGTCATCCAAATCCACCAGCAGCCTTGAAGCCCAAGAATCACAAAAAATGCCCATCTCGCACGCGTCTTGAGTTTAAACTTGGTATGATCCAAGTACGCGCCGAGGATGTTACCAGAGATGATTGCGACAACACCAGAAAGGAAAGATCCCAAAGCTCTCGCCCGAACACTGAACCACAGAGACTGATACGTGAACATGACGGACTCGGAATAGACAGCTTGGGCGATTAAGGGAACAGTCAACAGAAAGTTCTTGCTAAAGAACAGCTTGATCACAAGTTTGAGTTCGGTAGAACTCTTCTCGGAGACGGTAAGGTTCACAGGAAGACCATCCGTGCGCTGGACTTCCCAGGGGTTGTTCAGTAGGAGACCAGCAAAGGGTGCCAAAGCTTGCAGAACGATAAAGACGAGATAAACAGCGTAGGACACTTTGCCAGCTTGGTTGTTGTGAACATTTAGCCCCAAGTTGACTAGAAGAACGTCAGAAAAGTTTATTAGACAGTAGAAGCGTCCAGACCCACCTGCTCCACCAATTATCTGACCGCCCAATCTGAAACTAAGCCAATATCCCAGAAAACGTCCTTGGTTGTAAGGTTCGGGGTAGCCGAGTGCTACTGCAGCTTCTGCAGACCAAAACATTCCTGCAGAGAGACCACAAAGAGCTGCGCCAAGCAGCACAAACCATTTATTACCAAATCGATTATTGGTATATAGGCCAGCGGCGTAAAATGTGTATCCAACGGTTCCCAGAATGAGAGTCCATTTGATACCAATCCTACGGACTATGACGCTTGTAAAGAAACAAGTAACCACCATAAGGCAGAAAGTCAATGCATTCCCGGCATTCACCAGAGACGGTGTCTGTGCACCTCCAGCACCCAGAGAATTCATTGCACCCCATATCCCCGGAGCCAGAAAGTTGCAAAGACCGAGGATCAACGCATTATAAAAGGTTGAGCGGTACCACTTGGCTGAAGCAGCAGCAGCTTGTCAGTCTACTCGGTCCAAAATGCATGGCTGTAAACATACGTTTAATGATCTTTCTGTCCTGGTCTTCAATGTCTGGAGTGTTGACTTGGTGGTCTCGAGTGTCAGCCATGACTCCCCCTAAAAAGGATGCTCCAAGTAGGTTATTGAATGGAAACGTGCACAATGGTTATCGGCCCGTAAGAAACGGATGCTGAAAGCCGCATTTTTATAGTAAGTAAATATGGCGAGCTACGGCCAAGGTATGGCGTTGGTGGCAAATTGAAAGGTGGAATGATAACCGCTGTTGAGATCACATGTGATCATGAACTAATCTATTGGCTGTCGTTCCTTGCTCGTCATTGAGCCGCAATATAATCTCATAATTTTCTCAAAAAATGAAGAGGGCTGACCGCGCGAGGTTCGGGAAGATAATCCTACCATTCGTTGATGGAATACCGTTGTGGACACAAACCCAAGGAAATGTAAAAACTCCGATATAACCGGAGCGTCATGAATGCCAAGCGAGAAAAGGTGCATGTATATCTCAATCTATAGAGGACTAATCTATACCTGTAAAGGTCGATGAGCTTTCTTACCTACAAGATGAGGATAGGAAACATCAATTCACCATTAAGAAAAAGCGAGTAATATAGTAATTTTCTCCTGTCAGAGACAGCCTGCTTCAATCCTCTACATACTCAATGTCACCATCCGCGTGTAACCTGCCGCGTTTGATGATTTCTCCTCTTGCTTTCAAAAGATCCTCAACAGTTTTAAGTTTTCCATCTTCTGTACTCTCTTTGAACCAACCGAGGTGATCCGCAATTAGGTGCCTGCCGTTTCGAAACAAGTTGGTATTTTTTTCTCGTTAGACTGACGAATACGCACCTATTTTGACACCCTGGACATTGGACAAGGACAATTCCCCTCTCATATGCACGCTTGGTGAATTCATGAGTTGAACGTGTCCCGCAGTCTGGAACAGTACAGGTGAATGTCATTTGTAGTCGTGGCTCTATTATTTTGACCGGTTCTTGCGAGCTGACATCTAGTGTTATTTCCGGTGCTGAGGAGGAAGACGAAGAGGAAGCAGTACTTGATGTTTCCTGATGTTTTCCAGCGGCAGGCAATGTAGAGTGAGCACGAAGTGCACCAAGAGTGCCAGACGTTGACCGGAACCGTTGAGACGCAAAAGCCGTCCTAGAGTTGATTTGGCACGACTTGAAAGTATTTGATGAGGATATACGAGAGTTCCGCAGAACAGAACTGGCGGAGAAGGTTCTGAGAGCTCGATACATAGACATTCTCCTGTACGCGTCGTGAAGGCAAAGGTCAACGTCACTTTGAGCTGACCAAATTTTCGACACAGCGGGAATTTGCCGGTCCGATCATTCCTTTCTCACTATACCCTATCAGTGCAAGACTTCATGAATTCTGCTCCTAAGTCTTGGACCGTGACCTTCTCTCCATTCTCAAGATTTCCGGTCAACAAGGAGCGAAAAAGTCTGTTATGCTAGAGTCTTGGTGCGGCCACGGGTGTCCGATAATTATGAACTTCACCAAAGACTGGATTCAATCGCAAAGTACCTGTCTCGCAGAGATTCATTCCAGCATTAGCATACAAATTTTTATTGCTGGAGCTTCGAGATTCAATATTCGGAATGATGAAAGGAAAGAAGTCCGTTGGAATATATTCCCGAGTGCAATGCGGGGTACGTCTTCCTCTAACTAGACTTCATTGACGCTCAAATGATGGTTTTGAGACTCTTCTCAGAATTGACCGTTACCCATCTGTAATAAAATATCTATCCGACTAGAAGCGGATTCTACATCTCGCGAACCCGCAAATCCTCTGCGCCTGAATTCCCGTCATATTCTTCATCAAACTACCCGCAATCCATCCTGCGGGCTTTTCAGAGATATTATGGCAGCGCATTGGTGAATTCGGCTCTATAAAACGGGACTCAATTTTGCTCTGGCAAAGTGTCTTCTCTTCTTTCTTCATCGTCTATCAAGTCGAACTTTGTAAATTCTCAACATGGGCCACGAAATCTCCAAAGTCCTCGATGACTCTGCTGAAAAAGAAGCTAAAGAAAAGGAGCAACTTGAGCTCATGATGAAGCTCGCCGACGCCAAGTTGGATACCTTCCAATCAGAGCTCGAGATGATGTTCGTCGACAAGAATTGTAAGGACTTTGCTCTTCGTCGCGCGCGTCCGTCTGACTTGCCGTCTAGCAGCAATGACGAAGAGCGTTCCCGGTAAACGGGCTCTGAGGTTTGAGCGTTCAGTACGCGTAGATTGTGGCTCTCAAGTAAGTGATTCCTTTATCTGAAGGTTTCACGTACATCTGACAACTGTACTTTCGTTTAGGGCTCACCGGGAGTGGACGACGCGGTCGACGCTTTCTTTGGTGTTGGCGACAGTGGAATCAAAGGTGTCATCGATGGATTCAAGGTACAAGTGTCTGCATGAGGTGTATTTACACATGAACTGACGATTGTGAAACTGCAGTCAATCGTCAAAGTCGGTCTTCAGACAATTCTCGGAGACAGCTCTGCAGGAGAAAGCTATGACAAAAAGTTTTTTGTTTGCATCAAGCAGTATGTCTATCGAGTGTCTTCTTAAGTATATCCAATTTATCTGGTCCCTAGCAATGCCATTATTCGGGTGGACATGATGACTTATCGGTAAAGTAAATCTCCATCGCAAGATGTCTTCGTCTGAATATCTTTTTCTAGCTACAATTTCCATAACGAAGGCGTTATTTCTACCAGCAAGAATATCTTGGCTTATATTTTGTGTATGTTGGTTCCTATACGCGGAAAGATCAATTCACTCACTGTCCGTCAAATAACCAGGCATCTCTGTCGTTGATCATATGGATGTCACCGTCGACGAGATAATCTACCTTGCCAGCGAGTTTGCAGGTGACCAGGAGCAGCAATACAAGGGATACTTGGATAGCTTGATTGGAGTTTGGAAAAGCCTGCAAAACGCCAGCAGTTCCATCGTTAAACGGGAATAAGTATTTACTAACGGCCTATTGTACTATTGTCTCAGTGGTTAATAGCCTCCAAATCTGTTCATTGAGTAGTATCTATAATGTTTCTGTTCATATTCTAGCATGCGTCTTGAGTATAATTGCATGGCATGATGCATCCCAACCAGGTACAAATCAAAGGGAGATGAGACCTGAGATCAGAACGCCTGTGATCACACCGAACCTTGTGAATTTTCATTCATCAAGAAGCGCTCGAGGAAGAGAAGGTAATACTTGCTCCCCGCAGTCCGTCAATAATTATACTATCCAGTGGCGAGTCGCCCACGTGCACATCACCGCATGGCTATCATCGTTGTTGCTCCCCGCCATTGGCTTACGACGACGCTGATATTCAATGATGCCTACTGGCAGTCGCATTTATATACGGGGGCAGGGCGTTTTGGAAGTGCAGGAATCTCTCTTCCTCCAGCATCTGAAGACTATACTTTCGGCCACCTCCTAAAGCCCGCGCGTCGATCATGGTCACTACACTACTCTGGACTTTGAGTCTCCTCTTCATGTCCACTCAAGCCGCACCGATACAAAAGGTCCATTCTCATAATGATTGTCAGTATCTTGCCTTTTGCGTCCTTTTGCTCAAGGCTAAACTGTTTACAGACTTGCAAGCTGTGCCCCTCTTCACGGCTTTAAACACCGGCGTTACTAGTGTTGAGGCGGATTTATGGTTAGAAGACGGCAATCTTTTCGTGTGTTCCATTCTCCAGAGTCTCCTATCATCACACAAACTCGTTTCATACAGGTTGCGCATACAGAGGGCGAGATCGACACTTCAAAGACGTTTGACTCGCTATACGTTCAGCCCTTGGTCAAAGTTATTGATGAGCAAACATTCGGGTACGTTCTCTTAGCACACCGTCTCTGTGAATCCAACTTGACCCGCATCTATCCAGGGACCTATTCACGAAAGATAATCCTCTTCAGTTGCTAATCGACTTCAAGTCTGACGGAGACGAGTCGGTCCCTTTTCTTCTCTTCCCAACTCTTTACTTATCTCGAAGCACAGGTCCTTCGACCCCATCGTTGCTGCACTCGAACCCCTGCGATCCAAGGGCTATCTCACAACTGTCAAAGACGGTACATATACTCAAAGTTTTGTCACAGCCGTCGGAACAGGCAACACTCCACTCCCTCGGGTCATTGCATCTAATCCTCGAGACTTGTTCTTTGATGCCGACATTACAAGTATAGCTGATAGTCCTCCTGCTGATGGTCTGACGTGGTCGAAGGAAATAGCACCCTTGGCTAGTGCAGATTTCCAAGCCGCTGTCGGTTTCTTCAACTGGGTACGTTTTAATCTCTTCGCCATCAACTTCGCACGTTGAAGGTGTCGTTACAGCTCGCTGCCCAAATTGGAGTTGTTACGAGTGATACGAACACGCAACTCAAGAAACATATCGGCAATGCTCACAAGTTTGACGGCGTCAAGTCTCGATTCTTTGGTACTCCAAATCAAGATTCCGTGAATATTGCTATCATTAAGGATGGTTCTGATTGGCTCAATGCCGATGACTTGCAGCATGCGCAAGACCTACTTGCTCAGAATGGGGTCTAGATGCTACGTACGCCCTTGCCTTACCTGTTGTAATTGCCTAGTTTCAATCAACTCGATGCGTCACGACTCTTCTATGTCTACTGAGTAAATGACTGCCGAGTGGCTCACATTGTTATTCTATCTTCAAAGGGGATTCTACATTGACCTTCCCTTTCATACACAAAGCGGGGCTTTGTTAACACACTAATGCACTGACCCGCTATTTTCGCTAGATGCAAAGCTGTGGCGAATGTCTTGGGACTCTTTCAACCTCTGGTCTATGCAACTGTATCGAGACATTCGACCCTTTATCTTCTCCTATCCTATATAATCTCTTGCGTACCTCTCTGTTTCCCAGACCGTGAACTCCCCCGTCGCACATGTCCATACTCACCTCTCCTCCCGAAAATGCCAGCAATAGCAAACAGTTGCGACCAAGGCGAGCAAAGCCGAAGAAACCGCTCTCACTAGAAATCATCACACGCATTCTGTTCCAAATCGACTACCAAACTCGAGAAGACCTTTTATGGTTATGGAGAACATGTCATAAAGTCTCTCCAGAGTTCCAGCATGCAGTGGAACATGTCTTTCGGTTTCGCTTGGTTTCGAGAATGATCGTGAAGATTGCTGTGATTGGTGAGTTTATTTGTGCTCTAGATTCCAAGAGACCCATGCCAGGTATTATTCAGATCCAAAGTTCCGTCTAAAAATCCTCTACAAATTCGACTCTTTTCCCGCTCGATTCCGTTGTGTGAATTTCGAGACAACGGGCGTGTTGATGAAAGCTTTGTTGAACCATGTCCTCACTGAGCAGATTTCGGACCTTGCTAGATCCTCCCCTCTATCAAGCTCCATCGCAATGTCATTCCCTAGCAGTTCACAGGAACCGATAAGTAGAGTCTCGCTTTATTTGGCAACAGACTCTGACTTGCAGAGTACGATATTCCTCGGTTTCGTCTCACCTCGCCACTTGAATCGTATTATCCTTGATGCTGCAGATGCTAGTCCCTTCCTTGCGATAGGTTCTCTATCCTCTAGTTTGCAGCCTCAGGCGCACCCGGGAAGCTGGGAACACACGAAGCAAGTCTTAGCTGACTGTTTCAATCTGGAAGTTGAGATGGAGGGAGAAGAAGATCATGAAGGACCTCTGTTGGAAGCCTGAAGCACACGGGAGAATCTGTGCAGAGATCAATTGTAAAGAGTGTATGATTATCGCAAAACCGGACTTTTGAAAACTAGCATTCCACTTTTACAAAGTACAACTCGAATACACGCATGTACATATAGATCCATCCTTAAAATACGAATACACAATATCACCGAGTAGCTTCAAATCGCCCTCGGGATCTTTCAAAGACCAGTCGCGCACGTTTGATCTTCCGCGGAGACCATTCACTTTTGGTCTACCACATATCACGTTCTTCTGCCCAGCCTCCTTTATCGCGCACGCCTGAACTTGCCAACTTGGTCTTTGTCCTCGACTTGCGGCCTCCCAATTCCTTGTACATGGCACGCATTTCGATTTTACCTGGAGCGGTAGCCTCGGCTTCCTGTCTCCAGCGTTCTTCTCTAATCTCTCTAGGGGTCTGATAACCCGATTCGGTCGATGGTGAGGTGTAGCCAGAGCCACGGGAAGAGACGGGGTAACCATTTGTGGTGGTCGGGGAGCGTTCGCTGACGGATTTGAGGTGGGTTAACCGCTATGAGTCAGGACGAAGGGAGATTAGTAAACCAGAGCGACTAGAGAGCAGAGGGATCAGACGTACCCAATTCTGCTTGGATTCTCTCTTTGTCCATTTACCAGGAGGTAAACTATCGTCATGGAAATTATCTTTTCTATAATGTTGGAACCAAACTGGGAGGGAAGAAACAAACGTTCGTCAAAGTGGTCAGGAGAACAAAATTTCACTCACCATAATTTATCGTCTGACTTCTATTCCACTTTTTGGAAACTAGGGCGCACTTGGCCAGATCTCTAATTGACAGCCTTGCGAATATCTTTTGGGATATCTCTGTTGGTAGGACCTTCAAGGGGTCTCGAGTTGGCTGGGATGAGATGTGTAGAGGTCCTCGAACGGGACGGTTTGCTGCACCAATGCGAGAAGGCGACGGGGGTCTCGTTCGTGAAGGAGTGCCGGGTATTGATACCTAAGATTTACGATGAGTAATGCTAGACATGAGAGCTGACTGCAGAACGCACAACGTTGACAAGTTCATCAGAATCGTCTGAATCGTCGCCATTACTCTGAACAGGATTTCTCGAGTTGACGTTTAGACTCTTGAGTTTGCGTTCTATGGTCTTTGAATCGGCGGTATGGGAGCGCAAAACGTCCTGGAGTAAAGTACTCATGGTTGGTTCAGGGGAGAAAATTGGAGAATGTTTTTCGGTCATCCGAGATTTTATAGGCTTACAATATCGGTGACGTCAAGAATATTAGATAAGATTAGATTACCATAAAAGTCCAACAACAAAATTACACTCCAACGAATAGCTGCCAAACTCCCTTAGCGTACGATACAATCTCGTTGGCTCCAAGCTTGCTTTCTCCATACAAACGATCCACAAAAGTGATGGGTACCTCCCCGACGGTGAAACCCATACTTTTCGCGCGCACCATCATTTCCATCTGGAAAACATATCCCTTTGACTGCGTCACTTCGATGATCTTCTGCAGCACCTCCCTTCGGTATAGTCTGGAACAGTCCAAACTTCATTAGCCTTGGGTCCAGAATGCAAGAGAAGACGACGCACCGGAAACTGCCTGTAAGATCACTGACCCCAGGGTTCAACACTGTCGCAGCAAGGAAATTGGCCCCTCTCGAAACCATCTTCCGCTTCAAATCCCAACCATACACTCCGCCCGGCCTCGCATCACTCATGTAAGGTATCGACGTGGCTCGGTATCGCGTTCCGGTAACAATGTCCAAGTTGTGCGCTTTTTGCAGTCGGATGAACTGTGGAATAAACTTGGGCTGTATTCGGGAAGTATATTAGGCTTGCCACGAGAGAGATAGGACGAAAGAGACTTGCGTGATGAGAGAAGTCGGCGTCCATAATTATCACAAAGTCACCAGACACAAAATTTAATCCATGAACGTAGGCAGTCCTGTATAACACGTATCAGTGCACATGAAGCTGGAGGTCAGTAGGAGTGGACTGACCCAAGTCCAAGTTTACCCGCTCGAGGCTTCAAAATCTATGCGCCCAATGTAAGAAGGCAAATGAGCCCAAGTCTAACCAAAACGCACGATTTTATGTTCTCCATACGACGCAGCCAGCTGCTTCGCTACTTCCTGGGTTCCATCCGGACTTGCATCATCAACTACGACAATTTCCCAGTCAAGCTTACTGCAAAAATGACCAACGCTTAATAAAGAAATGTGCCAGCAGTCCTCGAGATTGGCCACGTACTTCTCCTCAAAGGTTTTAGCCAATAGCCAAACGATAATCGGTAAATTTTTCCTTTCGTTATAGGTAGGTAGGATAACAGAATACTTGTGGGTATCAGGAGAGGAGTAGTTGCCTTGCATGTTGAGTGATACGTTGCTTTCAAAGGGGTTCATCAAAACAATTCATGGAAGGTATGGGAAAAAGATGACGGGTAACGTGGAGGCGCGACTTGACGCGTCGGCCACGACCTTCTGCACTTAGTACTAATTCCAATCGAAACAACTTTAACCTCCCCTCATTTCGGATGGATAAGGGCATTTAAGCTCCGAGCGGCACTGACATATAGATCTCACTAGCAAGTGACTCGATGATATAGAGCTTATCGTAAGTACACCTATTCCCCTTCGAAGTTCCTTAGTACACCTATTTGAATGTTGGCTGAATACGGCCATGTTTAGAACAGCTGTACATCACTATCATGTCATTCATAGCTGATGGTTTGTGAGGTACCCCTAGACATGTATGTATATAAATTACTGGTAGCTGCACAATTCAACTGAACGAACCATCCTTATAGTTCAGTGCCGCACGAGGTATGAGTCACTTGCAGTCCTTTGACGATTTCTCACCGGGACCATCCTAGTATTCTAACATCTAAACCCAAAGCACGCAGGTAAAATGCGTCTTCTGCACACAGAGACACTCCAGCTCAAGGAGTTCTTTGGCAAAGACATACCCCCATATGCAGCCCTCTCGCATACATGGGAGGAAAGCCAGGAGGTATCATTTCAAGAGTTTCAGAATCCCACAGAGGACGTCAAGAAGAGGTCAGGCTATACCAAAATCCTCGAGGCGTGCCGTTTATCGTATAGATATGGATTTCAGTATATATGGATCGATACTTGCTGTATCAACAAGGACAGCAGCGCGGAGCTCTCGGAAGCCATCAATTCCATGTATGAATACTATCGGAACGCCGTTGTATGTTATGCGTACTTGGAGGACGTTTATGGTGATGAGGATCCGAGGGCGGAAGGTTCCCAGTTCAGAAGTAGCAAGTGGTTTGCCAGAGGATGGACTCTACAGGAGCTGTTGGCGCCTTCACGACTTATCTTCTTCGCTGCAGGTTGGGTCGATATTGGGACTAGGTCCAGCTTGGAAGATATCATAACAGCCGAGACGGGTATACCTTCCTCTGCGTTAAATTCTCTTTCTAGCCTACAGGACATTAGCGTTGCACAAAAGATGTCCTGGGCTGCAAAGAGGGAGACAAGCAGGGAAGAGGATCTGGCTTATTGTCTAATGGGTATTGTTGGAGTCAACATGCCAACATTGTACGGGGAAGGAGGTGTCAACGCATTCATGCGTCTGCAAGAAGAGATTATTAAACGCTCTGCAGATCAAAGTATTTTTGCTTGGAAAGCCAACAAGGACGACGGGACGAGGCGAGGTTTACTAGCACATTCCCCCTCTGAATTTGTCAGTTCAGGAAGGGTTCATGCATCCAGAGACCGAGACACCACGACGTATTCAATGACCAACCGCGGCCTGTGCATAAAATTACCCCTGATACCTCTGGACGACGAGCTTTCGGCATGCTTGGATGGCCGGTTTGAGAAACGTGACCTATGCTTTGCTGTTTTTGACTGTCAATTGGAAGGCAGAGACCATGATCAAGCACTCGGAATCTATCTTGAGCGGGTCATTGCCAACCAGTTTGTCAGAGTAAAGGCAGACCGGATCGTTCTGGGTCATAAATGGTCAAAAGTTTCCTATTTGAAGCAAGAGATATATGTGAAAGACCCGGAGGAGATATCGGCTCTAACGTTAGAACCAAAGAAAAAATCCTCGTGGACCGTAGTAACAACTTCAGGGAACATTTTTGGCATACAAAGGCCTGAGAGTCTTTGTAGCTTAACGCATTCTATGGGACTCGCGGAGCAATCAAAAACGAGAAACAGTTCCGATTATATGATTGTGCAAATGTGTCCAGAGTTGAGACTAATTACATGGCTCTCTCCGTACGAAGATGCACAAACCAAAGGACAATTGAAGGGCTCCAGGCAGCTGACGGTAGCTGGCATCGTACTAGATGAAGGCAAAACGGCGATGATGAAGCTTCAAAGCATCCAAAATGAATGCGAAGTATTCATCGTGGTGTTCGGTCGTGAGGGTCAGATTTGGACGGATATCCTCACTGAAGAAGAGTGGAAAAGCCGAAAGACAAGCCATTGTCGAGGCTTGCAAGGTGTAGATAGGGTCGGAAGGTCCCTCAAGGTCACAGAGCGTACATCCGTGTCCGTGGCATTGAAGAAATTCCACAAAGACGACCAGTATCTCGTAGAAATCGACATTCGGGAGAAGACGATAATCCCATACACCACCGCTAGGCTACCACCACCTCTCAAATACGGTTTTGCAGTGAAAGTCGAAGCCTTGGACCTTCCTTTCGACATCGTGGCTACTGTTTTTCCAGTGGACATATGGAGTCCGACCAGGAACAAAAGGATGGACAATATCCACGACATTTCAGAAGACCTGTTTCTCCCCGTCCCCAATAGTCAAGAGCCAGGCATTATCTTCTTTCGTGAGAAGGAACAATTTCGAGCACCTCTCTTTGCTGTGGTTATCGGAGTTGTAGAGTCCAGAACATGGGCAACGGTTGTCTCAAAGCAATTCAAGTCGTCTGATTGCATTGAAAACATTTGCATCTGTCAGAAGATGTGGCAATCACTGAAGAAAACAACCGCGCCGGACAGTCCACGCTCAGCTAATTTCTCCCTGCCTTCTACGGTTTATCTTAGCACTATGTATCATGCGCGTCAGATCGAACTCAGCGTAAAAGAAAACACAGAACTGGATCAGTTAGTTACTCACAGAGCAGTAATCAAAATATGTGTCTGATCATTTGGGCGTAAAGCAGGTAGATAGACTGGAATGCACAAGAATTTCAAGACCTCAAAAGTGACCACGTCACTTGCTGAGTAGCAACGTCGTGATGGCACGTAAGGAATCGAAGAAAAAAGGGTTATTAGAATTAGAATGATGACCCAGCAATCATATAATTATTTACTTTGCCCAGACACCCGTCCTCAAAGCTTGCTCCAGCTTCCGAAGAACATCTTCACACAAGATGATTGGTACTGCGTTTAAGCAAATATGCAATGAGCGTAGTGCTAGCTTGTAGTGTAGCTATGCAAACAGCTTTCGATCTTGTATGCATAGACACTTTCCCAGGGCTTCTCAGCGTTTCTGGGGTTTCCGGATGAAGAGGTCGCGATTGCCCAAGCATTGCGATATGATTCCGTAATGATGGGTATTCACTTCAACTTGACCCCAGTAACGATGAGCGGTCCGAAGTGAAAAAGACGGCCTTATCCTGAATCATTGTAGTCACTGGTCAGTGATTTATTACACTAAGAACTTCAAGCCAGATACTGACAACGGGGATGACTGCCTTTAAGGTAGGTTTAGAAATGGTACAGTGAAAAGCCAACTAACTCACAATCGAATTGCGATCGATGAAGGAGTATCTAGGGTCTGCATTGCAGTCATTTCATAGCTCTGAGCTACTGCGAAGGTTTAGGTTGAGAAAAACCTCTCCGCGATCACGTGAACTTTGTTGTTCAACCCTAGTGGCACTGTGGTCGATCCAGGAACTTGAAATACCGGCTTAAAATTACAATTTGGTGGCATGAAGAAAAAGTCATATAACTATCCATTTCGCCCTGACATCCGTCTTTAAATCTTGCTCCAGCTTCCGAAGCACATCTTCCTTCACACAATATGGTATACCGTATCGTGTACAAGCAAAACATGCTATATGCGCAGTGCTGGCTTGTGGATCTGAGGACACATCTCGCCATTCTTCGCCAGGTTCTATGTCCATGATGGGATAATCTAGACCGAGTCGCTTAGCCACCTCTACAAATGCACGAAGCCTAGCATCGCCAGAGTAGTTGTCGCGTTTGAATGCGAGGTAGTCGGGGCAGTCTTTCACGAGTTCTTCAGTAACCTCGTAGCCATAGAGCGCCGTCTTGCCTTGAAGGGAGAGAGGCAAGGGAGGTACAGGTCTACAAAAGAAGTTGTTTCGATCGGAGTGCAAACAAAAGAACGCAAAGACTGACCCTACAGGAGCGAGAGGGACGACTTCCACAGGATCGAAGATGGAGAAAGTCCTAAAACAAAAATATCAACACAAAGTTACGACTGCCGACGGAAGATTGCTCACAGTCGCGAGTTCGGGGGCGTCAATGAATTGGAAGAATCGAAGACAGGGCGGCTTCTACAGAGCCATGGAGCACTCTAGCATGATACATTAATTCCACAACTTACGAGGGATCAAAGACAGATATCAGAGGCCGGTCGTAATTCAAGAAATTCATAGTGGTAGTGGCAAGGTAAGTAGTGAAAGCAACAAATATTCAAGGGTATTTAAATACGAGGATTGCCGGCCTGCGGCAAGAGCTGAGTCAGCACACTCCTTCATACCTTCCAACACCTTAGTCTGCCCGAATATGAGTTGGTCAGGGTATGTGCCAATCTTTCTACTCCTAATCGAAAACTAAACGCCTTTGCAGATTCAAGAAATCGCTGAATCGTACAGGCACGACGGTACAATTTGCTCATAAACGACTCGCAGAATCCATCCTAATTCCTTCAACCACAGCTCCTTCAAAAGACAGGCCAAATAGAACGTACTGTCGACCGTGAGTTTACAGATGAGGAAGCCAAATACCGCACGTACGTATTCGCCGACGTGCTCGGGTCGTTGCGCTCATTTCTCATTTGTCGTAGATTTGAGAAAGAATGTCAGGCGTTACAGAAGGATAGTAAAGCTTACTGGGACGCAATGCGGGGTGTGTTTTCTTCAGAATTCTGCTCATTCTCGCAATATTCATTGTACCCTTAGCCATGACTGCTGCGCAGACTCGTATAGCAGAGACGCTCGATATATTTTATGGGTCTGCAGACAGGACTTCCGAGGGAGCGATGGCAGCACATGCATACAAACGTTCTGTGGACGACCTTGACGGAGGGTTTGGTCGCGAACTGGTGTGTCTACATATTACTGCCGATTACAATACTTGGCTTATGTCTCCGGATAATACCAGGACGTTCCGTATCGTACCGCCATTGCAGAACCCCTCGGAAAGATGTGTGCATATTTCCCCGTTGTAAATGAGCACATATCGAAACGCAACAAGAAGGTATTCCCCTTGAACTTTGCAGTCATCATTACAGCTCACTTCTCTCTAGCTTTTGGACTATGACTCTGCAAGGAGCAAGCTGCGTAAAACAGTTGACAAACCTACTGAAGATCCGACGAAGCTTCCCAAGGCAAGCAACCTTCAAAGCCGGTTTTCTTGCAAATCACATTAACCTCTATACAGGCACAACAAGAACACGATGAAGCTAAAGAAATCTTCGATATGCTTAACGACCAATTAATTGCTGAGCTCCCTCAACTACTTGATCTCCGAGTGCCATTCTTCGATCCTAGCTTTGAAGCCATGATTCGTATGCAATCCAAGTTTGCCGAAGAAGGGTACGAGAAAATGGGTGGTGTACAACGGTGAGTAGAGTATCAAGCGTCTAATCGTTTCCATTGAATTTTATGTCGCAACCAGGTACTTTGATGATAGTGTGCGAGATGACTACGCCGCGGGACAGCTAGATGCACAGGTATGCATGTTGTTCCCCGCCCCGTGTTTTCTGATCACTAACACCTTTACCAGGTTGAAGGCGTTCTCCAGGAAATGCGAGAGTTGTCCATATGCGGCGCATAATCTTCGATCTCGCTACAAGAACCACTAGTGGATTGACTGGATTGGACTGAAAGATGTATATTATGACGGAGACTCTTAGATATACGCTGGATACCAGACGCAATGCACAATCACTATGCACTGCAGATTGGTAAATGCACTCGATAGTAATGCGCATGTATTTATTTAGGCAAGGAAATGAGATGTATTTGGCAAAAGCTTTCACGATAAATATCTTCACGAAATAGACAGGAACGACGCTTGCTTCCTGCCATCATGTCCGTTGCGTCCAACCCTATAGACACCTTGAAATCTCTCTTGCGTTCAACTCTCCGTATTACGGTAACCGATGGCCGGATCTTCCTTGGTGCGTTCGTGGGCACAGACAAGCCCATGAACATACTTCTTACGGAAACAGAAGAGTTCAGACTGGGACCTGGTGAAAATCCAAACGGGAGATATGTCGGTCAAGTGATGATTCCGTGGAAGATGATCACAAAGATTGAGGCGCAGGATTTAGTTGTCGAGACTAGGGATCAGTTGAACAAAGATGTGAGGGACGGGTATATAATGTGAACTACGGTATGGCAGTGAGTTGCGCATTCATCCTTGTTATACACTCAAACTCAAATAATACATGATAGTAAAGGTCATACAAGCGCAAAGCTTAGATATGCAACAAGAAGTCGTTGAACTCGAGCTTCGTTTAGAGCTTGGCATGCGCCAACACGTAGTTGGAACTCTTCTTCTTTGACTTTACCTTGTCGACGTCTTGCATCGTAATAGGTCGGCATTCATGGGCATGGTTATAACCCAACCTAGTGTAACGTTTAGTTGATTCATTATCAACAGATAGTGGACACATACCTATCTCTGCCGTCTTTTCCGCCTTCTTTGTAGAATTCGGGACGCCTTAATAGAGAGACCACGACGGCGCCTCCGAGACCAACATTGTGGACAAGACCATATTTGCCTTGCTTGTCTCTTGTATCAAACAGACCTGGAGCTTGCATTGGTCCTGCCCAGTTTCGTAATTGCACTAGAGGGAGAAATGGATATATGAGCAATGCATGTAAAGCACAGGTAGACTAGAACACACTCATAATGTAAAAGTGCATTCCAAGCCCAGTAGCACCAAGTGGATGACCTTTGGCTTCCAGCCCGCCACTAGGGTTGACCACGTATTTACCACCGTACTGAAACTAAGATTTGAGCGCCCACGAAGAATCTAAACGAATGGTTGCTTACGGTCATGTCACCACGCTCGACGAATTTGTGTGCCTCATCTTCTTTGCAAAGTCCCAAAGCAGGGTACATGATCAACTGTGGTTCAAGTCAATCAGAGCTGTGAGACGACTGCGTTCAAGAAACACGAACCTCATTAGCAGCAAAGCAGTCATGTAACTCGACAACGCCGACTTCGTCCCTTCCTTGATTTGGTCCAAACCCTGCCTGAGCGAAAACCTTGTCTGCGCAGTTTTTCGTCATACTATATCCGACGACCTCCATGGCACTGTCACTTTCAAATGCGGCAGGGTCATCAGTTTCCAAGCCTTGAGCAACAATTTCTATGGCTTGGTTCTCGAGGCCCCGCGCACGCACAAAGTCTTCCGAGGCAACGATACAGCACGCAGCACCATCCTATTGAGGTAGTGTCCATATAGCTGGAATAATCAAAACCGAGTAGATTACTCACAGAAGTTGGACTGCACATAAACTTGGTCAGCTCATTTGTGATTTTTGGCGCCTTGAGTACCTGCTCGACACTCCAGCCATCACGGAACTGAGAGTACGGGTTGTTCAGAGAATGCTTGTGGTTCTTGGAAGCTATTAGAAACTAGTTAAACCGTCAGCGTTCAAAATCTAAGAGAACCTTGTACCGATTTGTGCAAGGTGGTTAACATCGCCACCATGCTTCTTAAAGTACTCTGCAGCACCGTTGGCGAACATTCTTGGAGCACCTGGGCCATGATTGATGCCTAGACCGCCACGTTCGAGTTCTTCAGTTCGTACTCCCAAAAGCTTTGTAGGGGATTCCCGGTCAGGCCAATTGGTACCGAGACTTCCGGGCTTCATACGCTCAAACCCTAGAGCAAGAGCACATTCGACTTGACCGTATTTGACAGCATTGTTGGCTCCAAAAAGAGCGGTTGAACCAGTCGAGCAGTTGTTGTTTACGTTTACGATGGGGATCCCAGTTACACCAAGGCCGTAGAGGGCCCTCTGATAAAAACGTCTTATTTTTTGGGGAATAAGACTCGAAGATAGAAACATACTTGGCCCGATGTACTGTCTCCGTAAGCGAAGCCACACCAACCTGCTTCAATATCGTCGTAGGTAATACCAGCGTCGAGAAGTGCTTTGGTCGCTGCTTCAAGTCCCATCTGCAGAAATACAGAAATGGTGATCAGTACGCGCTCGGTAGTTCGGAATCGCTACAACTTGCATCATGGGTTTCCCTAGTAGCTCTGGGCTATATTTTGAGGTCGGAATGTAAGTTCTGGTGTGCCAACAGAACCTCCGGTGAGTTAAGTACCTTGATGAATGCAGTACATCCTGCTCCAATTAGGAAAGTTCTACGACCTTTGGAAGGCATATTTAAATTCCGTACTTCAGGTGTTATGGGAGGCGGAGCTGAGGTGTTGGGGCAGGCAAGTGGTTCAAAGAAAGAGCTTATATTCCGTGCAGTGGAAGAGGAATCTCATGGTCAACCGGTTATTCGGCTTTCTTAAGCGGAAAAGAGCGACTCGTGATCAAAATGCGGGGTAAGCAACTCGGTTGCCTGCCTAACTTCAGCTGGATGAGCATACTTATAGTTATACAGGCATACATACTTGTGATCTCTTCAAATGTTCAGGCTAAGGTAGGGATGTACGCAGGTAGATATATTCATCCAATACAGTTAGTACACAATCATGCATCCCAATCCTCGTACAAAAAGTTGATCAGTTCCGTTACAACTTTTACATTAACAGAATTGCCAATCAAGCGATACTTGGTCTTCTTCGTGATACCCTCCGGCCACACAAAGTCATTGTATCCGACTGATTTACCTTCTTGGCCTTGATTTGACGTAATCTGATTTTCCTCACATTGGTCGAAAGCAAACAATCGCAAAAGTTCAGAAGGCGAGAAATAGCGTAGACGAAGAGGATAAAGAATGGTAACGGCTTCCATATTGTTTTCTTCTTGAGCTTTGAGAAACAGGTCGAAAGTGGTCGTGGTCTGCGAGGAGATTCGCTTAGACAGAGATACGCAAGGGTGAACAGAAACTTGCATCTAGTTCAGTGTTCATTTGGATAATGGATCCCGCTCGTTCCACGAGTTGAGTATACCCTTTCAGTGTAGATGTTAGCCAAAGTACGGTCGAGATAGAAATGTCTGTACCTCGAGTAAAACAACAACTCCTCTGGGACGACGGAAGGACAATATCAAACAAGCGCCCCCATTTTTGCAGAACCTTGTCTGAAATCGCGAGTGAAGGGTCAAGGTCTTCGGGGTCCAGGTAATGTCGAAGCTCAGAAATTGGAATATTGGAAGCATCTTGCTCGGCGTCGGTCAAACGCGGATCGTCCCACTGCTTTTTGTTGCCTGAAGATGGGATATAGCGGCACGGACTGGTCGGGGCGTCTCCAAGATGAGGGAAAGAGAATGGGGGCAGTTTGGCGAGTAAATAATACCTGAGTCTAGAATTAGGGATGCCAAATTGGAGTGGGGTAAGAAGAAATTCGGCGGTTGTATAGCCCATTGATTGTAACCCAGTGACAAGGAGTTCGCGCGTACTTGAGGACTTGAAAATGGTTCAGGAAAACAAAACGCTGTCAAAATGAGTAAACCTGGGCACCTCGAAGCCGGCGACGTTTTCTACGAGAATATGCGTAGGGTGTGCTTTTTGCCCAACGAGTTCGGGAAGAACAATTTGTACCAGATGAAGAAAGGATTTTGCCCTAGGATCTTGGGCACCCTTTGCGTTTGGATTCAACACTGTGTAAGGTTGACAGGCCGGGGAAAGAATCCACAAATTAGCACCATAGGGTGCTAGCGCATCTGCGGATAACTGGGATATGTCGACCTTGATTTTGAAAAGTGTTTCAGATATCGTCCCTGATATTGTTGAAAAAGGTTGCAAACAAGAGTCAGACCTTTTTAGCGATATGGCGCCCGTGATTTGCGGTATATACCTGACAAGCATTCTGATCCCAGTCAAACGCCTGAAGGACCACAGCTGATATATTGCTGCGTTTCAAAGCTAAATGAAGCCCCCCTAGTAATCTTAACAGTCAAAAATGCAAAAGAGTAACGAAACAAATACCTATTCCACTGTAGAACTCGAGAGCACGAACTCGGGTCGGTTTTGATATCATGGGGGCGGAACAAGGGCCGTGAGAAATAGTTGGATTCCAACCCTCTTTCTAGTTGTGGTTATCTCTTTCCATTCCATTCCTCTCCGCTTTGCCCTTGCTCGTTCTTTTCTTACTCTACCAACCTGACGATCTCAAAGTCTCTATTTTATATTCCTGCGAAACCTCTCCAACATTTGCGACACCCATTTTTGAAATTATCCCACTGGAAATTTGCTCGGAATGTTTCCTCTTCAAGATCAAGCACCTGTACAAAACGGAGTGCAGGCAAAACAAACCCAGCAAATCCAGCCATCTACGCCCAAGAAAACTTCTGAGACTTCCCACCGAGTTCATAAATCGAAAGAGACTGCTGAAATGATGGGTCCCAGTGGCACTAGGTGCGTGCAGATGCTGCACCCTTTGCTACACCTTTACTTATGGCTTATCTAGTGATTCATCTAATGCTGTGGCTATCCTCGGTCAATATGCTCATCTACCAACTCCTCAAAGGTGCTACTTTAACTCTTCTTGCACAGTGGCCAAGTATTGATCGACCTTCAGCCCCAACAATTTTGCTCAATATATAGTTGGAGGGCTTCCAAATACCCCCGAGTCACCAATGGCACATGGGTACGTCTATTCTAGATCATGTATTTGCAATCGTCGTTGATTTTGTTCGATTAATAGCTCCTATTCTTCTTTGGCTAAAGCACCTGCTCTCAGTGAGCGACTAGCACCTCAGAACTTGTCAGTTAGTCTGTTGCTGTAAATTGACCACCTAATTGACGAGACAATCAGTCCAGAGCGGTCGCCGCCACGATCCCAACAAATCATGACTCCAGAGTCGAGGTGAGTATCTAGCTATTTGTCCAATTATTGCGATACCAAGCACTACGTCCTCTAGTCCTTTTGTCCAGCGAACTCTTCCTCCTAAAGATGCGACACCAACTCCTCATTTCAAGTTGGTCACATCCACACTTCTCTCTCGACTGTGCTGACCAACCTACAGTGTCCTTGTATCTTCTTTTGAATCCCCTACTAGAAATTCATCGTCCTTGTAAGTTGTCTTGCCCTTTCAATTCATCCCTGCTGACCTCAAATCCTTGAATTAGAGTTACGGTGGAATCAGTTGTTGATTTTACCACTTTCCGGAAAACCCCGTCACCCTCTCCAACGCACTCTTCCTCTCTCTCCTCACCTTTCGTCGCCAAAGCCTTTGTTGCGGACAAATCGAGACCCCGTAATGCATCCAATTCCCCACCATCTTTTCCTTCTGTCCCATTACGTGCCGAGGAACCTTTTGATTCCCGAAGCAGTACACGCAGTAATGTTGTGTCCACGTCCATCACGTCCCCTTCAATATCGCCTGTAGCTTCTGTAATACCGATTCGTCCTTCATCTTCCGAGCAAGTCATATCAGTTACCTCTGCTGGTGGAGAAATGGTGAGAATCCGCCAGGCGATGCAAGCGGAACAATTCGAGCTGGAGAGCCGCAGACCAGATTATCTTAAACGGATGAAAAGGACACTATCCGAGGCAGACCCTAACGCCTTTGTTGAGGACGACGGCACAAGAGAGTCTAACCGTTTTGGGGCTGTGGGCATCATGGATAGTCCTGTAAAAGGCAGACGAATCAAGCTGTTCCAGGAGACGTCTGAAGAGAGTTTTGAGGAAAGTCTGATGGCGGGCGGTTATGGTCGATATGTAAGTTTTACCTAGATTCACTCAGTGAAAGCAAACTCAGCTCTATCCTTCAGAGAACTGCCGAGTGGGTCCGTCAACCTCAACCTATTGCTCTTGCTACACCTGGCACAACTGGTCCTCCCAACGTCATTACTCGCCTCGAAGAAACTCAATCAGATGAACCCCCGCCACCTCCCACTGAGAGAGAACTCAGGAAGCAAAAACGTTTGGCAGCTTTCCGATCAGAGAATGCAGCTAGCTCCTCTAAACTCTATCCTGTCGAACTTGAGGGCAAAGGACGCGTCTTACTCGATGCCCCCAGCGATCAAATTGGTGATATTGAATTTGTCGCCCTTGGTGGTAAAAAGCGTACTGGTGGCGCCAAGCGCAAGAAGAAGACTGAACCTACTGCAAAAGAGAGACGGGCCATCGCCGCTGCTGCTGCCGCAGAAGAGTCGCTGGTAAAGCCTAATTGGCCGGACTCGGAATTCCCGTGGCGCTTGAGGACGGAGGAGCGGACTGAGCAAGCCAAGGCAGAGGAGGAGGAAAGGCTTAAATGGATAGAGCGATTCTTGGACCGGGATACCGACGAGGAAGACGACGCTGAGGGTGGAAATACCGGATTTGCTGCTCGCGAAGAGGAAGACGTCATACCTTCTACCCAGTGGGGTCTGGTATATGAGGCAGACGATGAACCGCCCAGGCCTTTTCGTGGAGGCCGGGGGAAAATGGTTCCACTAGCAGGTGATCCTGACGATGATGTGCCACGAACAAGGAAAAGAAACGCATATTTTCCTAGTGACCCGGCAGATGCGAGAGCCGCTTTGATGTCCAAAAGAAGTGTGCGTGCACTCTCCTACCGTCAGTATCGCAGGCAACGGAAAGATGACGATGATGAAGAGGTTCTGTGCATTTGTCGCGGAAGAGACGATGGACGCGAGCTGGTGCAATGCGATGCCTGTAAAATGTGGTACCACCTCGAATGTATCGGCATCCGCAACATTGCAGAGCTAGGACGCGAGGAAGACCCTTGGTATTGTCACCAGTGCGACACAGACGATGGTGATGCGATGGACAATGGTTCTAAACAAGATTTCGTGCCCACAAGAGAACCTACCTTTGCTCCAACAGAACCAAGAGTCATCAGACCTGCAAACCAATCATTCTTTTCTTCCCCCCTACAGGATTCTCCAGGCGCATCATGGAATCCTTCATCTTCACGCACGCTTCAGACACCCACGCGCGGTCATGTAGAGTCTCGGGATACCTTGTTGAGTTCTGGTTCTACTGCTTATACCACTGCCTCTTCTCGTGGATTTCCAACGACTCCTCGTCATCACTCGTCTCATGGTCGCGTATACGCTCAGACAACTCCTGGCGGCCCCTTTGACGCTTATGATGAATCCTCGTTTGATCCTACGTCTACTCCCTCTCGTGGTATCAAATTTGGCGCTCCTTTCACCACTCCCAAGAACATGTTCTCACCACGCCCTTTTCACACTCCTTCAAGACCTAATGTGCGACCGCCTGGCTCGGCATTTGGTGCCCCCGGGTTTTTGTCGTCTGCATTGGATGACAGAGGAAATGACTATAGTCCTTATGGCAGGTACGACGATTCACCCATTCGCCGTGCCAAATCCACTGAGGCACCTAAAGCACGTCGCATTTTCGAGCCTTCTGCGTCCTCTAGAGAAATGCAACTAGAGTAATGCACACTGAATTGTACATACACCTGCTCTTTAGGTTGTGACACGTATGCCTGATGATATTCATGACGCGTCACAGCTATGTTTTATTCTTATGCTTGCTGACCCTACATTAAGTACACTCTGAACTGACCTCTTTGCTTATGATATATGTATGTAGTAAATATGTACACAGCTCGTAGCAGTAGCTCTGAATCCGAACAAGATGTAGAAACTTTATGTGACCAAACGCGACAGTGACAAGTGTAACAGTTAATCCGACTTTGTACTCTGTTCTTGATCTTTTTCCGTAATGTCGCAGTCGGACAAGCTACGGATTGCTATCGTCCGTCTATGTTTTCTCGGATATTGTGTAGCAGGCTGATATGTTTTTCCCACCGCAGGCTTTAACAGCATTGAAATTCAAACCTCGAGATCAGTCGTGTGCTTGTGCGTTGTTTTTCATCTGCTCGATGTACTACTAGGAGCTCAAGGGCGGTACTATCTGGTACTCTATCTCCTCTGAACATTCCATCCACATCGCTTGTACTTTTCAATCGATACACGTACACTTTGGTGGCTTGCATGGATCGGAACTACTTTATAGCATTTGTCCTCGAACTGCGTTCCAAATTTCCGGCATCCGAGCCCAGCGCACCGACTTCTGACGGCTCATGGAAGACCCATGCCTTGAACCTTGAACGCCAAGTTGCTGAACTCCAACGGAAGTACGAGGCCGAGCAAATTCGTACGTGTCCATTGGCTGTTCCACTTCTACATACATATTCCTTGGTTCCGTCGAAATTTTCTGAATGAGCGATGAGCCACGCAACCTCATTTGAAGCCATCTTCTGCCTAATCTTCTGCTTAGTCTGTGCAGTTCAAATTTATATCTTTCTGCCGGAAATATTCTAAATCTGCTCTAATGCACTTTTTGGGCGTAAAAGCACTCAAAGCCCAAGCAACTTATAAGAGGCATTTACGGGATTTGCGTCGATTCATCTCGATTCATTTGCAAATGTCTTTGTCCGCAATATCGATATGTTTACGCGTCGACTACGTGGCTCGACCGGTTTTGATGGGATCTGGGCTTTTACTTCCAGATGTTTTTCAAACGTTTCTCCTTCCGTCAGATCTGTCTCTGGAAAGTTGTGGAAAAACATTGCATCACTGGCAATGCTCGACGTCAGGCCCCCCCCCCCCCTTGTTTCTTTTTTCAGCACCTTCCGCTGTCGTCTTGGTCGGCAAATTCGACCATTGCATCACTTCCGCTGTTGTCTTACTCTGTGCCTAACTCTGAGTTCGATTTTCTTGCTTTTTGTTTTGTTTTCTCCGTAAATCAACTATCGTTATTTCATAAAGGAGCAACGTTACTTACTGGTGCGACAGGATGTCTCTCACTCGTTGAAGACATAGAGAATACATCTCGTCCGGGGCCGGACGGAGGGTCTTTTCCTCCCGTGACTCTCACCGATGCGGAGGGGAACGTAAACCCAAGTGAAAAATCGAATGCAAAGAAGAAAAAGAAAAAGAAAGATTCTCAAAAAGAAGAACCAGCGCGACCCCTGAATACCGTCACTTCGACCTTTGAGATCAGTGCAGAGTCAAAGCTACGACTCGAAACAGTGTTGGAGGGGTTAGCAGAAGGTAAGGAACATTTTCATATGTGCATGCCAACGCAACGCGACCTTGCAGTTCCTTACGCCACAACTTACATTTGCCTTTGTTTCATCTGGAAACCGTCTTCTTGTTTGCTTGCAGACCTGAATATCCTACCTACTCAACGACTGAGCCCAGGCACTCTTTTCTCGGCGTTCTCGACATTTATCCAAATCTGTCAGTCCGCGGACTCGACTTGTTTAGAAACCCGTTCGGGACGACACCCGTATCTTCCGAATTTGCATGCTTTGCAGTGTCAAAAGACTCTTCTCCTCTCCTCTGCGATCCGCACTCTGGAAGCCGTTGCTAGGATTCTAGAGGATATCCTTCAACTTCATATAAATGAGAGCGACGATCATAATGAATCTAGAAGCGGTAAAAGCATGACTTCCGAGTCTAATTTACCTTCTTCCGGCGCTGCTTCTTCGAATCTCTCTGCCCGTGCCTCAAATTTCCATCCCAAAAATCGGTCCACCGACTTTTCGCGGTCGATACCGACCCTCAATGCGCTAAATGTTCTGCTTTGCCATTTACTTTCAATTTGTGCCCCTATTCTATTCCCTCCACACGATATCTCAAATTGGAATAGCTCTTCGAAAAATTCTGACCATTCTGATTTGAATGGGATCAAAACGTCGCGAGATTCCACCAATGGCAGTCAAGTTTACTCTTCATCCGAGGATCAACAAGAGGTGTCCACATGCCGCCACAAACCCGACACTACTCGACCCTCAAGTCAATCTACCAACTTTGATAACCATCTGGGATCAGAGAAATTCCTCGATGCACTCACACTCAATATATTCAGTCCTATGATCCATTCGATTTATCCTCTTTGTGAAGGACGGCTCCGGGATATGTTCAACCCTGTTGCGACACCCCGAGCTGAGTCTGCGAAACCACCAGACGATAGCGACATGACTATAGACATCAGAACGGAGGTTCTAGCATTCTTCAAGGATGCGTTGGTGACACTGGCTTCCTCCGTTCACAACAATTCATCATTCTCGCCATCAGTCCTCGACACAGAAACGACACTAACAGACCTCACGGATTACTTATCCCTATTGACGACGCGTGAAGTAGTAAGGATATATGAACCCGCTTCTTCTACCGCTCCTTCTACTTCAGCCTATGGTCAGGGCCTGCATTCAAATAATGCTCCGCGTAACCCCACTAATCAGTTCAAAGCAATGAATACTATCCATTCGAAAGATCCACCCTCGAGCAACCCCAATAGAGTTGACCCGACGGCTTCTACTGAGCGCCCAACTCAACACTTTGCCGGCACAAGAGCAAAGAATAGGGTACAGAAAGCAGTCGTCTTCGGCCCTGAAGTTCGGGATGCCAAGAGGAGCAATCAGCAACACATGCAGGTAGATGATAAACACATACAATATGTCGTTGACAATGATGACCCTGCACTCTCTCACCAACGTCCATGCTCTTACCCACGCGTCCATTCAGCGCATTCAGCTTTAGACTGGCAATTACACTCGGACCCCCTCGCGTTGTCGGGTGCAGACCGTAACAATTCAGCGAGTGGTCCAAACGATGAATTGAGGGTTGGTGTCGAGTCTTCGTCTCCGCGGGATGATCGCCGTCGGCCCGATTGTACGGAGGACGAGAGGCATGAGAATCCATCTGTATTGTCAAGCACAGCTACGGAGGCTTCTCCAGGACAGGGTCTCCGTCGTGTTCAGGGTCTTGATACTGCAACAAAACAAGACGTCTCTAGCGAGGATTCCGTTCGGGGACAGAGAACTCATTCTCGGGGGTCTGTATTTGATGGCACGAGACCTTGTGGTACTAATCTGGCTAGTGTGTACCAGAGAGGAAGCGATATTCATCGTCAAGGTGGCCGTCGAGATGAGAGGGAGATGCAGAACCAGGCTCAGACGAGAAGCAATGACAACGACAACGCAAATTTGAATCAAAGAAATAAATTTTCAGGAAACAACAGCGACAAGAACAAGACTACGAGGCAGAAACGAGATAGAAACGAAGACAGCGACACGAGGACAACCAGAATACAGAGATTGGCGAAGAAAGAAGCAGCGTGGTACCTCTGCGCGATGCTACACGTTTTGATTGGAACTGCAGAAGGCAGGGAGTGGAGAGAGGAGAGAACCTCAGGATCCCGCGAAGCTTTCGTTCAAACTGAGACCGGAGGTCGGATACGAGAGACATTTGGAGCTGAATATGACGATGGAAGACCTGGCAACGAAATTGAAGATGGGATATGGAAGTCGTCTGGTACTGGTGGCAGTCGTGATATCGATGGATATGATGAATATTCCATTGATGGATACGGAGATGGGTATGGATATGCCGGATATCAAGACGGATTTGGAAAAGATGAACAAGATGGAAGAGTGGTAGAAGACACGATGACCTCGAGGCGAGGCTTCGAGAAAAACGTGCACAGCAAATCAGCTTTTGCTCACAGTGATTATCAGCCGGTTAACGAGAAGGAGAGGAAGGGGATTCGAAGCAGGGAGTTGGAAGACGTCCTGGACCTGGAGGACAGTTCAAGTGGAAATGGGGTTCCTGACAACCAGCCGCAGCATGTGTATACTGACGCGACGGCAAATTCTACGCGTGTACGTAGTCGAAAAGAAGGGGGTGGTCTCGGAGGTGAGCTTCTTTCATTGATGTCGTTCCGTTGTTCCTTCCAAGCGAGCATTTTCAGACATTTGCTCTGCTGAACTCGGCATGGTTTGAGGAAAAAGCAGTCCTCGTGTCTTGATTTGGGCCTAAATTCTCGTTTCTTCGTTTCGAACCTCGCTGGTCGCATTTTTACATCTTCCACGCACTAATCTTTTACGTTTCCGTGTTCTTATTCTTCTCGTTGATGCCTTGAATGCGGCTCTTCTACGTCGTTTTCCGGTGTCGATCCTGGTATACATTACATTTCTAACTCTTGTTTGGGTTTAGGTCTCAACGTCCCGAATGCCTATGAACAAAACGAAAACAAAGACCCTCGATCTCTTCTAAGGAAAGGAATGGTGGATGCACTTTTAGGGTTGCTTGGTGGAGGCGCATCAGCTACGTCTTTCGCTTCAAGTTTGAATTCAACTCGAACCCCGCATTTCTCTTCAAATTGTTCGTGTTCGGTTTCGGTTTCAGGGAATGGGGTGGGATGTGAATGTGGGGCAAACGTACCTGGCTCTAGTGGCTCCGGCGATGTAGGTGTAGGTGTTGGAAATGAACAGCGTGAGTTTTTTTGCTTCAGCACGTTTTCTGTTCGAAGACGAGGGTCCTTCTGCATGCACATCTCACCGTGCTCGTTTTTATCTTCTGTTCTCTTGATAACATTCGGATGTTAATCTCCGTGTACCGGGGGCTTTCAATAATTGTCGAAGAAGCTATCTGTTCTTTTCGCCTTCTTTCATTATCAATACTTTATGATCCTCTGCAAAGAGTATGGAAAATAGCCAGAGGGGGGCCCGATTAAACTCGACATACCCTATTTTCGTGCCTAAATCTCATACTTAATCCTTTTTCTCCTCTTTCTCGATAACGTGGCCCGGATGATCTCTTTTGAACGCCGATCACCTACCCTGTGTGCCCGCACCACCCCCAGCACGCCACAGATGCCCATATCCGTGATTTATAACACTTGCGTTCCTCCTCTCAATTTCACTCTTTCTTTTTTCCCTGTCCACATTTCCATAAACTGACAAGTTTCTTCGACATTGACAGATCGTCGCGAGGGACGGACCCGACCTAATAGTAGAACTGGAACTGAAATTGAACACGGCATCGGCGCCGTCGATCCCTCTCAGGGTGGTCAAAGCCAATCTTATTCTTCCGAGGTTGGCGGGGCCGGAAATAGGAATGAGTGCATCCGACATGGACCCCAATGTCGATACCGGAATCAGAGCCGATGCCAATGTCAAAACCAATACCAATACCAATGTGGGAGAGGATTAGGTCCGAGGGTCAAGGTTCGTGGAGGTATAGGGGGGACGGATATGGATATGGATATGGTAGAGTACGAGATGATTATGGCTGTTGTGGAGAGGTGGTGGAGGTGTTTTCCTGATGAGTAAAGAATGACGAGGGGGTGGTTTTTTGGAGCGTTTTTCTTGGAGTTTCTTGTGGCTTTTCTTACATCAGAGTCAAGAGTATGTGCACTGGTGTTTACTTGTTCTACTAGTGTTTCTGAGCTGTTGGCACCACCGTTTTACGTGTACCTTCAAGTTGAATGCCTTGTCTTGTCTTGCTTCAATGTTCTCCAACCTTGACGATTCTTCTCTTCGTTTCTTCGTACATCCGAGCTCGAGTTGTGGCCTCAAGTTGAAGACAGATAAGTAGATGTGTACTCTACAACTTCTAGCCCAACGCCCGCAGGGTCAAAACTTGTACTTGGCCGTAACTAACTGACTGGTGAGATGTTCGGTATATTTATTATCAGTGGCAGCAAGTAGGTAAAGATCAAAAACGGACAAGTAGCTTTCCGCTCGCGTGCTACAACGCCACACTATGACATTCATTCACGATCGTGTTTGAGGTCGACTTCCATAAGTACTGTTTGGCAGTCTGCAAGTACTTACTTTGCCGAGTATTCTAGTTCTGAATTCCCGAATTTGAAAAAGAAATAGTTTGGTAAAAGAGAAGTAGACGGACACGTCCTGTCGGTCACCAAGCAGTCAGCAAGTACGACGCGGTACAAAATTGTTTACTCTGATCCTCTTGTTCGGAGGTCATATATGGTTATGGTTATTAGATAGACCGAGCGAGAATAACTCGAATACTCATTCGAGGCCACTGGCACTGGCAGTAATCAGTCAGTCAGGGACGCGAAATAGCGGAATTGCGATGGTAGACAAGGTTTCAGTGATACCGAGTTAGCATTTCCTTATATATATCTAAATTATCAGTGATAGTAGGGACTAGAAATGGAAATGGAAATGGAAATAGAAACGGGTATAGTTTAAGTGAGGCACCGTTCCGCCTGTCCGGCGTTTGTACAAGGTTCGAAAGTTGAAAAAGTTGCGAACAAACAAACAATTGTAATTATAAGTATCGGGCGTCGGCGTTGGAAGAAAAGTACAAGCCTGGCATATAACGTGTACGTACGTACGTACGGCGGCGACTTGTTGAATTGTTCTTTGCACATGCCTTGCAAAGTTTTTGTGGTGCAGTGAGTTTGGACGAATAGATACACCATGTACACCCGCGTTCTGTTCGTACTCGGATTCTATAAAGACATCGTGCGCCCTGCGCCCGTACATTGTTTACGAAGCTCATACTTACGGGTGTCAAAAGTATTTAGAAGCCCTCAAGTCGGAATGGACAGGAACGGCTAATGGCTTATGGCTGGACTCGGGTTTGGGGAGCGGGAGCGGAAGTATAGAGAATTTAGTCGCGATCGTAATTATACTCTCGGAGGGTTGAGCTAAAACTAAATATTTCAATATCCGGATATCCGATAAGATAGGGGCTTTCTAGTAGTAGTCTCGTCCGCGTTTGTCCGTCTGGCTTTGAGCTCTAGAGCGTTGAGGTTGACGGATTGTAGTAGTATGGAGAACAGCACCACCAGTACCACCATTGTTCCCGTACCGTTGTAGTATGTACATCTCCACCTCGAGTTTCAAGTTGTGTGTGAGAGCGGGATGCAAAGAGAGAAACCTCGGAAGATTCACCATGGTGTAAATTCAATAAAGACATGGACATATCAACATACCGTCCCGCGCCGTTAGCAAAACTAGCTAGTAGTAGCCAAATGATGAAATCATACCCTCGTCATTATCCATCTAATATCTCCAGCTTTTCACCATGATAAGCCTGATCGTCGCCTGTAAATTATAATTGAGGAGATCTACAATAATACCTCTTTGCGCCGTGGGGTAATGAACTTGAAGATCAACGCGCTTATTGAGTAGGAGAAGTCGCGTAGTAAACTTGCTTCGCGGGTTTACTCCGCCGCTCGCTCGCTCTGCTTGTAGCCAGTAAGTAAATAAGTAGCTGGAGATTCATCTGGATAGCCAGATCCAAGTGGTAAAGACAGGGTGGAAGTGAAATAAGTGGAGATATCATGGGATTTGTACACCCAGGTGTGAGGCCCAGGGATGCTGATGGACAAAATGTGGAGAGTATGACTTCACCTGGGATCTGGTTCTTTGTAGTGTCCCTAGTCGAAGGTCTTGAAAGAACGATGTGCCGGACAGACGACGGAAGTAGGGATATGGGGAAGCCAGGCTGCTAGACTAGATTATGATATAGTATGATGGGTATTAATGATCTACCCATGCTATTCTATTAACTAGCTACAGCTATGAGATGTAGAAAAAAACGAGGCTGCCCTATACCTCATACCTCCTTCCTTCCTTCCTTTGACTCGACCACCACAGGAACTGGAACGAGAACTAGGGTACCTAGCCCTGTGTGGCATAGTAGAGGTTCGAATTGGAGTAGTTGGAAACACGCTCCCTACAGCATGCACCAGCCAGAAACTACTAGTAGAAACTATGATTTCAGAGGCAGGCTGCATACGGCGTGCAGTCCTTGTGTACCCGATATAGGCAGGTCGGGGTTTGGGACATGGACAGAAAGAAGCCGCCGGCGTCTCAAGTGGTCTAAGACTTAAGTAGAGACCAAGAGTTCTATTTTCGAGTGGTTTAACGCTCATGTAGAGATAGTTGTTTGTTCCTTGTTGATATGATGCGATGAGTGTAGAGTGATGTCGATGAGACACTGAGGTTTTGATGGGAATCTGATGGGTGGTGGGGGTCAAGCGGGAAGATCGGGAAACCAGTCAGAAAATAGCGTAAGGTAGGGCACAAGGCTTTTATTGGTGAAGAAGTACAGTAACGTATACAATGAAACTGGGGTTGGAGAAGAAGCAAAGTCGTACGACCAGAGTGTGCTGCAAAATTCCATCATCCATGGGTGGTTGGTTGGGTATATCAGCGAGGGTGAATAGGATTTGTGATATATCACTGGAGAGATGATATCCGTCGCCCTGCTAGTACTATAAATACGGCAGTGGATATCAAAGCATAGGTACATGGATACATAAGAGGAAGTGATACAGTGATGCATTGAAACCTTGATGCGCTCAACATTGTTTTGAACCTTGCATCGAGGCTTGATCAAGAGAGGAAGCCAGATTAGATTGGAATCAACGCCGCCGGGATGAGGATGAGGTGGGTCAAGACTGGAGAAGGTACCGGATGGACAGCGCCCGTCGAAAGTATGCCTGTCTCTGTCAAGAGTTGGGGATAGATAAGTGAGTGACGACACGAGGATGCACGAGGTGATGGATGGTATGTCATGAAGAAGGGGAGGAAAAGGGTTGAGAGAAAAAGAAACCCCATCTGAGAGACTCTCGTGACACGCCACTTGAAGAGAGAAGGGAGCCTCGTCGCCGCGATTTGGTCGGGAGAGAGCACGTGGAGAAAATGGATAATTAAATTGGACGGCCTTTTTCTTGTGCAAAGAGAGACAAACAGAAACGGAGGGGGTGTGTGGGCCGGGCATGTCCGAGGAACGGGATAATGGTGTCGGATAAACAAACATTGACAAACAATAGATCTAAGATTGGATCGGGAGAACAGGGAAGAGAGACACGGTTATATAAACAGAATAGATGCGATGGTGTTGGTTGTTGCGACCTGATATCCATGTCTGATTCAGCCAGCGTTATTTCCACCTCCTCTTCCGCCTCTTCCTCCTCCTCCCCCACTACCATTCCTCCTCTCTTGACCGCTCCCGAACACCTCGTCGGTCCCCGTCCCAATGAACATCTTGCTGTCTTGATGCCCAAACATCTCTGGAAGGTGTGTATTCTCCCTCATACGCGTCGACGCGACCTGACAAGTCTTCTAGTCCGACTCGCTAGCTGCAGAGTGCGACTCGTTCTACTGCCACACCCGTTTCACCATCCTCGAGCGTCGCCACCACTGTCGCAAGTGCGGTGGCATATTCTGCAAAACATGCTCCTCTCGCAAGACTCCTCTCCTCGACACCTCCAATCTTTCCTTTTTCCACCCTCCCAGAAACACCCCAGTCTCCCAATTCGCGTCTCCTACCTCTCCAGTCGTCGACTCGCGCGTCTGTGACGACTGCTGGGACCAGCTTCATGGCTGTCCCAGCACTCCACGCACCCCAGAGCTCACCTCTGTCCTTCCTATAAACGTAGGCTCGCGTTCGAGACCTCTCTCCCCAGCCTCATCCTCTCCTTCCTCATCGTCGCCAAACACTCCTCCCAACGGCTTGGGCCTCGTCGTTTCTGCCCACATTGAATCACGCGCCTCTTCTTCAAAAGACACTGCTTCTCTCCAACGCTCACTCTCCCGTTCTTCCGGGAAGCGAGCTTCAAATCCAGATCTCCGAAGACGCGTTACCGTTCTTCGAGGTCATGCCACACTTCCTCACACCACCTTTTCCATTCCTCTCCCTGAAGAGGAAGAGCGCTCATACGGCGAACTCGATTCATATCCCTTACGGCGCTCATCTGCTTTATGCAAAGCTTCTGGAGGTGGCCGCTGGGAACCCAAGCAATGTCCTGTTATGGACGGGTATCGCGTGCCTGTTCCTGGTGGCAAGGCGCCTTTTGAGCTCGAGATGGAGAGAGAAATGGAAGAAGAGAGGAGAAGAAGAGAAAACCCTGTTATCCGGGACGGCGAATTTCAGTATAGGTTGTCCAGGCAGGGACACAATCCAGAGCTTGTCGACTCCAAACCCCAACGAAGCTACTCTCTATCAACATTTTGATTTCGACTCGATCGAGCGCCTACGGCAGCCCTCGAGAATATTGTTATTGCTGTATATTCTCTGCGACATTTTTCCCTCTTTATTCATATCCTATGATACATATGTACCACCACCCCTCATCACCAACCTTAATTTCGTTCTTTTTGCTTGACGCCCTCTTGCTTCCTTTGTTCTTTCTGCTGTCTATACCTTTCTGCAACCCAAGTCGTTGCACTTTTATACCTCGCCTTTTGCTCCTGCGTCACCTCCCGTCCTCCCTCTTATCCGCCTCCCTGTCTTCCTACCCTCGGACCCTCTCTCCCTAATATGCTTCGCTCTCTCTCGCTAGATTACCATCTTGCCCATTTTTGTCCTACTGTATCCCCCGCTATGTTCTTGCATTTATGCTATGTTCTACTAGATCACATAGATCGTTCTAGTCTTATCCATCCAGTAGAGTAATGCTCGTCTTGTTGTGTAGCTGTCGTTGTAGCCGTTGTTGAATGATTAGTTGTTGTTCGTTGTTGCATGCATTCATATCATATCATATCTCTACAAGTTGGTTTCCGCTTTTCGCGCACACGACCCGTCTTCCATTGACTACTTCCAACGCAAGGACTCGTGTTGGGGTTGAAATTAATTATGTATGGGCTTCCCAGACCGTCGTGTGCTCGGAATTCCAACTTTCGGGCCGGAGAAATTGGCCACAAGTATGATGTAGTATAGATTATCCTCGCGTCGCTTCAGGTCGCTTCCTAGTCCCCAATATCAAACATCCAATAGCAGAGCTTCCAAAACTCTACATACATATAATCGACCATCGACCATCGATGTTTGGATACTGGATTTTTGTTTTTCCGTGTATACTTGGTGATCATCTCTTCCTCGACCACGTTATTCTGTTATTCTTCTGCAGTGGAATCCGATGTCGCGCATGTGGATGGAGGCAAATCTCAGTCGGAAACGAAACGGGAAGAAAGAAAGGTATGATAGTTCTTCCATGTTTTCTCTCTCTCTTTTTTTTTGCCTCCGTCGTGTGTCGTGTCGTGTCGTGTCGATCCCAAACTTGCCGCCGCAACCCAGGAAACAAAATACATTTGCTTCCGCCCACTCACCACGCTGCGTACCTATAGCCTCAAGGGTTGAACACGGATGCGATCGCGAAAGCACAAGCACAGGGCGGGCCTGGAGACCAACTAAAAACTTCCCGACACCGAGTGCACGGTGCGCATGGTAGTGGTGGTGGTGCCTGTATCGAAATTTGCCATATGCTTTGCTTGCTTGGAGTGTTGGAATATCATTATGTTACATACTTATTATTATCATACATCATATGTACCGACACTGTGTACGTGTATAAAAATCTGAACTTGAACTGAAATGAAATGAAACGGGATGTACTATGGGCCTGGGATGGGATGAAATTTGCAGCTTGAACTCGGTCTCGGGGACGATGGGCACGCACGCACGCACGGTCGGTCAGTTAACCAGTCGAGTCGGTGCCGGAGTGACTGTCACTTTGCAAGAGTACTAATAATGACTCGAGAGGCTGGAGAGAAGATGTGCCACACTCGGTCAGTCGGCCAGTCAGTCGGTATTTCGGTGTCGGGCGCGACTTGAGGCTTTGAGCTTGAGCTTGAACCCTTCAAATTTCAAGTGCGAGATTGTAATCAAGGATCATCCGGCCAATGGGATGAAGATGATTTATGAAGTTCCGTTATTTCATAGGTGCACGGCCTGGTCATTGCTCATCCTGATTCTAAAGGCTATAAGCAATAGTAAGTAATAGGTATGTATACGTGTTCTTCTAACAAGTCTTAATAGTACCTTCCAAGCCGAGCTCGCAAGTAAGTACTCCCGTATGTACCATATGCTTGCGCAGCAGTACAGGTTCTTCCAGAGCTTTCCCAAACAAAACACCCCGAAAGTTCGAGCCCGAATCAGAAAACCAACATTTGCGTCCGAGTCCGACATTTCTCCAACCGACGTCGACGTCTCTTTTTACTTTGACCGAGAAGGACAGCATTGGCATGAATTCAAAGGAAACTTGAGAAGAGCTTGGGAGAGAAAGCATCTGATTTCCTCTGCGCAGCGTAGAACCCTAAAGTCGATCCGGTCTCCGGCTTAATACAATGCCGAGTTCCGATTATTAAATCTTTTTACCTACAAGGTCCAAGGCCGCGTGCCGATGATTGATTGGCGGGTTTATCCGATATGTATTCCACTGCCATCAAGTCGTAAAATTGCCAATTGCCCCCGATGTTGGATAGCCGGTGGTTTGTTGAAGAGTTGATGTGTTGGGGAGATGCAGTGCTTTACACTGCTGTTATGTTACTACATATGTAGTTTGGGTTCGGGCTCGGGTTTGGAGGTGCGGAGCTGGGAGGAGTCGGAGTTGTAACGATGGGGATCGACCGGACAGTACAGTACAGTACAGTTACTTTGACTACATACTTGCTAGGGAATATGTACAAATATGTAAACCAAAATGCTTCTTGCATCTCCGTGATTTACATTTAGCGTTTCTGGTGGGGACCCAGGTCACGGTTGAAAGAGCTGTTGATTCTTGCAAGGGGCTCTTAGAAGGGTCCATGTTTCAACCTCGCGAATCAGCTTCAAGTTGCTTTGGTCAGTGGGTGGCGGGTTTAGCGGGACAGTATTAGGGACCACCTACTTTACTTATTACGTGGATATGTCTCTCGCCTCTTTCGAGGTCTTATATTTACCCATATTTACTTACTACATAAAAACGTAGTATGGGATAGGAGCTCGAGACTTGGTCTATAGAATCACTACTTCCTAACTACTTGATCCTTTAAGCCCGCAAATCAATATCTCGAATGCTTCTGAATATAATTGCTGTAGAGAGAGTTGGAAATTCCAAGACTTTTGAAAGGCTTCTCCCTCCGCTCCATGTTCTGGAGATTTCTCAGGTAGAATAGCATGATAATAGCTACTTACTCTACTTACTTACCAAATAAGTACTCCAGTGAGTATAACTGCACATAGGGACTCTGAGCTGACATGTAGAAGCGAAACCAACTCCAACTTCAATTCCAATCCCAACCCCCAGTACCAAAGAGCGGAACACTCCATGGCACCTGGAATGGAGTGTACTCCGCGGTTGGCATGTAGACGGGAGCGAGGTCAAGGTCAAGGATATCCGAGATGTGTATGTAAGTCTAGGTAAATCAACAGGCAGGGTAAGCAGGATGGGCGAGCCGAGAGATGTATGTACTATCTGTCGTTATTTACGATAGTCGAATAAGCACGGCGTTTGATTGAACATTGCGGACGGAAGGAACTCGACTTCGTGTTCGAGTTATTGAACGGTTATATACGTATGTATGTATAACGCGATCTATAGTTGAGAAGAAATGTTATTTACGCTGCTCAACGTCAGTCGAAGCGGCTCGAAAGTGCTTAGGCGAGTTCAACATCCCGAACTTCCGAAAATCCGGAAACCTGGAGATTGACCCTCATTGGAGGGATATCTACAGACATACGTAAGGAAATTTGGAATTATACGACAGCGGGAACTAGAAGGCATCTGCGGTATGCGGTAAATGGTCGTCGTAAGCAAGATTCAGCTGCTAGAGAGACGCAGCAGCTCATTCGGAAAGATACGAGAAGAGACGGGATGCAATACGCTGCACTGCAGATCCTTTTTCCAGAAGAAGATTTTCGAGAGAAAAGTGGCTGTGGCGGGACTCGAAAGGATGGGCCGACGGAGTTTTCCCTCCTTGATTCGGTGGCGGTGTTCCCTACAGCTCATCATACTTAGGAGAATGCCTCGTGTGTTGAGAACCTTTCGAAGACAGCGGAATTGAGAATGACAGTCTAGGGCTTATTTCTCCCATTCCTCAAAGGAACAATACTCGGCTACTTCCAGAATGATTGGTTAATTTACCCCGCGGATGTGGATGCCTTGACCTGAACAGTCTAACCTATAGGAGAGCAAGCCTTGTTCTTCGGACGGATATTCAACCTGTTGTTGAATTGCAACAGGAACTTATTGAATAGCAAGACTTTGACGAATCGCGAGACATCCGACTGCATTCCAAATGCCACGCTACTACTAGTAGCGAATCAGAATACTTACTACACTTGGATACAGTCGACAGAGATGGTTCCACGAGCCCAAGCCGCTCCTAATTCACCAATCAGCGGCCAGTACTTTGAAGAAGTACGTACTACATGTATACAAAGTACCCTGAGTCGAGGTAAGCAAAAGAACGCCACTTAGAACACACATACGTTCAAGTACCTACTGATTCAAATGATTGAGATTGGCGTGTGGCCACCAAGACTTTCAGTTCAACTCCAATTGCATTGATTTTTCCGTTGATATTCGTATACATTATTTGAATTTGTAGCGCCGCATCTACAAAGATATACATCCATCTGTACATAAGTCAGTACAGGCTTGAGGCCCGTCTCCCAAGGAGTTAGCAAGTAGTGATTTTTCGCTTTACATCTGATGGTTGTCCAAGTCGTGTATACTTTTTGCATAAGCGGCGTGGTGCTAGTAATACCGCGGCACAGTGGCACCATACGAGCCTGAACTTTGCTTTGAGTCTTGAGATTTAACTATGTATTTACCCATGGTAACTACCCCCGCTCGTCTCAGATTTGTATGAGCAAGTATATAATTTGTTCCTGATCAAAGGCGGACTCGCACGCTCTTCGTTCTGTCAGATATTATCTAGATACTTACTGGCAAGTTGTAAGTAAGTGATATATTGAAAGAGATTGAAAGACATCCAACAGATGCCTATAGTATGGGAGTTTTGCATGGGTGCAAGTACTTACGTGGCGATCCTTTTATCCGGGTATTTCCCGCTGTCTTTGCTTTTTATGCTACTATACATGTGCATTGGGGGGGACACAACCGGACGACATCTTTACTTATTTACATTCGAGCCCGAGGTACTGGGGTACGCGGCGCATCCGTCCGTCCGACTACGGGACGAGTATACATTGTGTGCGGCCCTATACGGATACCCGTAATGTCCCGTTACCACAAGACTCATACTCATGTTCTTGCTCCAGCTTCCGGGTGGAGGTGGGGAGAGAGCGGCCAAATCCGAATCCGAATCCGAATCGCAATACTAGGTAAGTGGCTTCAAGCATATGCATTTCAACCGTCGCCCCGGCGTGCCTTGGGGCTCGGGTCCTCTTCCGAGGACCAATTAGAACACTATCAACGAGCTCAAACTTAAAATAACAGCAACCATCTTTAAAACACGTTGTGCGTTCAATGGGCAAGCAGCCAAGTAATAATGCACTCAATACGATATTCACGAATTTAGTCCTACTAAAGCCCAATAAGCCTTATTTCCCCACACCCGTCAACAAAATCCGAGCTTTCTTCCTTGATTCCTCCGAAGGGACGAACGAACGACAGGGCCATACCTTTGGGAGTGCATCTTTAGAGAAGGTCAGAAGGCAATAAGAATAGTGTTATCCAATTAATCCGAGCCTAAACTTGAGAGGTACTTGCTTATTTTTGGTTGAATAAGTAATAAAGCACTCATACGTTCTTATTCGAGGATTCGAGTTGCAGTGGTACCTCGAGTCGGAGTCAATTAGTTACTGCACTTCGCAAAGTACTTATTTTGAGACACGGGTTTTCGGACCTAAACGCCAGAGAAATCATGACGAAGCATGATGTGGGGCAGTAGAGAGTGGGGGACAACAAGGGACTCGACTCGAAGGAGGCGCTTCCCCCCTTCCTGTCTGTCAGTGTCTGAAATTCCGACATTAATACCAACGTATGTAAATTGTAAGTAATTACTATAGTCAAGCGAAAACCATCTAAAGAACCTCCTGTGCCTACGCCTTATTCTCCTGTCCCTGTCCCTGTCCCTGCAACACATACTTCCTCCTCCCCTTGAGCTCCTTATACGGATTATACTTGGGCGGTAACCCATATCTGGGTTCCTGCTTCCCAAAGAACACCTCGTAAATCCCTCCAACACTCTCATCCCAAACTTGTCTGAACATATGCACAGCTCCACCTCCCCAACTTCCTTTTCTCGCTCCAGTATCCCGAGTCTTCCAGTTGGCGTTAAGAGAGAGCCCATACTCCTTGCAAAACGCGCGAACATCAAATCCGAGACGGGCAGAGTCGGGGATGATGGGAATGTCAAGGTGTTTCGAGGTTGTGACCAGCTCAGGTTCTTTCCCGAGTTCTCTAGTCTGTTTCAACCTTTGCACGACCTCCTTCCCACTCTCAGCTTCAACATTCCTCGAATATCCTCTCTCATCTTTTGGCGGCTGTTGCAAAAGCATAATCGTATACCTATGATACGGCGTACCCTTTTGAGGATGAGGCGGGACGTATCTCGTATGAGTGTTGATGCCTTTGAGTGCCCCATGCATCGTGAGAGCGCTCAAAGGAATATTGGGTTGAAGCCAGTGGAGGTAGGTCGTAAAGGTTGCTTCGGAAGGATGAGGGACGTCTGGGTCGACCATAAGGAGGGTGTAGAGACGAGTGTCAGTGTGGTAGGGGTGGGGGAAGAGGAGAGGAGGTTTGAGGGTCTGTTGTCCAGAGTAGAGTGGAGAGTTGTGATTAGTGTAAGACAAAGAGAAAAAAGAGGACAAGAGAATGCATATGTACCTGGTGAGGCAAAATGAACTTTCCAGGCTCAGTTAAGAGCACCTTTTTCCTTGACCTCAACATTCGCGAGGAAGGGAGGGAGACGGTCACGTCAAGATCAACGGTCGGATGAATCGAGGGCAAGACGTCAGGGACAATGTTCATTTGATAGATACGTTCCATCTGAAAGGAAATTTTAGTGATTAGAGAACATGGTACAAAGGAAAGAGACGTACCAAAAGATCAAGTTTGCCATCCTGTCTCCAGCGTTGTTCGACGAGATGGCGATGAGAGGGCGCGCGCATATTGGCTACAGATACATTAGAATAACGAGGGACAGAATGTAGAGAAAGACCAACCCATAGCATTAGCGACCTCCCACCTAACCTTGGGGAGATTAACTTCACCCTGCACCTGAAGCACATTGAGCTTTTCTCTCATGCCGTCGAGCTTTTTGTCCGCATCGTCAGCCTCGAGTTTAGCATTCCAGACATTTTGGTTGACAATTTCTTTTTGAGTCACTTCAGACCCATCCTCTCCAACGACTTGGACCTCCTTTATACTGTCTTTCGCACTGACGCCCTCCTTCGCCTCTATCTCCTTCAGAGCCTTCTTCTTTCCTTCCACTACCTTTTCCATACTTTCCACTTTACCCCTCCACTCTTTTACCTCGGCTTTGATACTTTTTGAGTCTTTATAAATAAACCTCAACGCTTCATCGTACGCAGGCAGCACTCCCTCTGCTAAAGGCCTATTCCACTGTCTAGGCTTCTCCAAAGAGATCTCTGGCCTCTTCTTGGGTAGAATTTTGAGCCTCCGCCTAATAGCCCGAACTCTCTTCTTGGTAGGCTTCGTACCCTCTGCCACGGCGGCATAAAACTGAGATGTTTTGTTTGGACGAGGTTTTTGGGAGCGGGTGAGGTTGGCACGAAGTTTACGGGATAATGCAGGGCGCTTGGAAGGGTGGAGGCTTGGAGAGAGGGAAATTTTGGGTTCTCCTTCTGATGAGGTGGGAGCAATAGGTTTAGGCAACGCGTCGGGTTTGCGCTGGACGGGTTTCAGGAGAGACGGCGTCAAGAGACGGCTAGGACCGTGGTGTTTGAGAGCGACATTGGGGTTGGAAACGTCAGGTGGAGTGTCGGGTGTCGTTGAAGACGTTGAGCTGGCCCGAATCAGGCAGTTGGCATTTCGTGCTACTGCTTGAAGCTGCCGGATTCGTACTCGACGGAGACCCAGCATCTGCTAAATTTCAGAGAAAATAGAGAAAAACGAGAGGGAAATAACCTACCACGTCCTCAAGTCGTTCACGTTGTCCAGCAAAAAAATTCACGCAGTGACGACGCGATGTTTGTCCATGTTACTCATCACCTTGCACTCGAACTTCTTGCTCTCGCCGAAAGACCCCCTCATTCATCTCGGTATTCCACTTCCTCGAAGCTTGTTCCATCGATCTCTCAAGAGCCGACCGACCCAGAGCCCAGAGTCGACTTTTCATTTTACAACGCATTCCCTGCGGCCGGTGTTCACTCGATCAAGGTCAAAGTATTCCACGATGCAGCTTATCCTCAAATGTAACTTTGAAGCCTCCTTCCGAGTATCGTGCCCTGTATCCCTATCATGGTCACTTACTTTCCCGAATCTCGCAAGCTTTTCTCTGACAAGATCATCTGCGAGAGTGCTCGTAGTCTTCCAAGTAGAACGACCTGCAATGTCAACCCAAGATAGCACTCGGACCATCGAGAATACCAAGTACAATGCATGCCCAACTTAACTCATGTCATTACACCCCGACTTCGTTCGGGGTATCTTCGAGAGAATTGGACAAATCACCTGCCAGTGTTTATTGCGTCAAGGTTTCATCACTCGAGGCTTCCTTGTCATTGTCATACAACCTCTTGGAATTGGAATTTGGAAGGCTGAAGATTAAAGAAGATTCATCAACGCAAAGTCTACAATCTTAGCCTGGTACAAAGACAAAGACTAAAACTCCCGAAGTCGCACTATTTCCCCACATTCCCATTGCCCGTCCCTCGCCTTGTGACCGCGTACATTTTGGTGATTCATATAACGAAAATGTCATAGCTGCGTTCGCTCCGAATCGGATCTACGCACCTTCTGCTTCTTAATACCTCCTTCTTCGCCTCGATTACCAATTCCTGGGCACTCTCAAAGAAATGAAAAACTCGTGTCCTTTCACTGCGGAAGATCTTCAACTAAGCTATTGGACATTGTATTTCGACGTTTTGGTCTTGCTGCAATCTCACTGATATACTCGCTTGCAATCCAAATAACTTGCTTTGTCCTCCTGAGATCGGGAACTTGGAGGCATGTCCGTCCTCATCTCGGGATGACTGACTATGTAGATACCTTCAGATTCCTCTACTGGTGTAGATCTCCCGGTAGAATCCAAGACTTGCAATTGCTCGGTACATGTACACTCGAAACACCGTTTAACCGTCTCCATGTATAAATCTAGTACTTTGACGCCCTTACCCCACATTGGCACAGCTATTATCATCTGGAAGTGGCAACCTTCTCTGCATAGTTGTCAGGAAATCAAGATGTCTGGACTGCTTGGAATTTGGAGCCTGACCCATCAAGGTGGAGTCCGATTTGATTCTCAAGTTGATTGTGCATATGGACACACAACGTTAACGGAACCGTTTGGTCCATTCGAGTTCCATTTTCTGAGTCTACGGCATATTACAATAATTAGTGCGGGATATTCATCTTACCCTACCACATCATTCCCGATGCTCCAACCTTGTTGACAACAAGAGCCACTGTGAGCGCCTCCGGAATGCGGATTTCAGATGATCAGTATGAATACTTACTTCCTCCGAGCTTTCTCTCACGCGTTCTGGCCCGCCGCCTCCGTATCTCCAAGTAATCTGGTTTTGCTACTTTCCCCGACGACCCTCCGCCCCGCTCCAATATTCAGGTTCAAGACTGTTCCATCAACTGAATCTGATCAGTATACACGGGTTCGATCGCTTGCCTTCATCTCCAGGTTCGCAAATACACAGTACGTGGTGTACATGCACATACATCGACTCGGACGGCTCCTCCAAAGTCAATAGATTGAGTCAACGATGAATCATATTTTTGCGCATCCGCAATTCGCACTCAGACATCACTTCCCGTGGGTCTCCACATTCACGCGCTGCTGCTCCCGCTCGAGGGCTCATTTCATCGCAAGTACGGTGCCGTCTCCGAGTCTGAGAACGTCCGATCTTCAGTTTTGGGTCGAAAAGTTTTCAAGCAAACGAGTCATAAGCGTTTCGGCCGCACAATACCACCGACCGAGCTTCCCGCGAATTATAGGGCCACAAACACTTGCAACTGGGAATTTTCAAGCTTTCAGGCCGCCGGGAAAGTCATTGTGAATACTGTTAAAATTCTCATTAACTCACGAAAAGTTGACGGGCCATAATGAGCGTGGATACCCGGATCCTTCTAACACTGTAGTAGCACGGTAAGAGATTAAGAACGGATTACTCGTTTCATCGAGCTCTCTTCATTTGCCAGAGTGCTCTTGCGAAGCTATATAAGTAAGCATCTATGCTCAAAATATCTCTTTGCCTCGTGTTTTGCAATGTGAAGGAAGCCTTGTGAAACGGAAGTTGTGAATGGATTTGAGGGTGGTAAGTAAGGTAAGGTAAAGTGATAGCTTTTCCTGAAACATTAATATCTTTCAGCCACAATCTCAGGTAGAAGGGCTTCTAGCCCCTGGCTATAGGCAGGATGAGATATTTATGATACATTATGTACATCATGGATATACTAACTTCCGTGATTTTTTGTGAATCCTAAAGTAACATATGTGTATCTAAGCCTCAATCTCCACTTAATTTTCGAACTCAGCTCCCATGAGCCCAGCCCCGCCGCTGATGGTTCGATCCGGGCGATTCTTCAATGGAACCGAGGCAAGTACGCAGGGTCCTTCCTGCCTCTGTCAATTCTCTATACTGATGACAGATAGCCTATAGATATGCGGTACGATATGATACTTCCTATGATACAACTTATGACAAAAGCAGAGTGCATCATACCACGCATAACATACTTCGTCAGATCCGCCCCCATAAGTTGAAATCCTTCTGAAATTTTCTCTTAGTCTGATCCTGGACTATAGTACTTATTATTATTCGAATTTAGAAATTGTAACCCCCCTTCAGTTCCTAATGGAAGCTCGAATTCGACGATGCCTGTTATTCGGAACCTTGGACATTGATATCTGTGGTTCCGGGACGGGTTAGATTATCGGAAAGAACGATGATCTTTAATTAGACCTTGGGGTCCGTAATGCAGAATCATCAAAAGTAATACATACCTGGTACAGACTCGTACGTATACTTGATCTGCAAACCGCCGTGATCAAAGGAAAGAACCTTGAAAACCTTCAAGCTCATGTTTGAGCCACAATCTAATCCGCACTAAGCAGTACTAACTGGCAAGTACATAGCCTGGATTAGAGTCCAAGTTCTCTATGTGGCTTAGAGTGAGTGAGGAGGCTCTGCCTCCCATAGATAAGTAGATACTGTGGCCGTGGCCAGGACAGGACCTTGATTCTGGTCAAGTTTATCCTGAATCTTACTAGTCTGATGGCGAACAGGTATCTTTTCCTCGAGGGACGTCTCCCTGAAGGGTCGTGGTGTTGGCGGGTTGTGCAAAGTCCCCGCTTTAGACCAGTCCTTTGATCAGATATTCTGGCGCTTCCGAATTTCTCTACAAGTCGACATTTTGCGCACTCGAAGAATTCGCGGAGGCTTCGACCATTTATGTTCCGAGTCTTTAGGAACTTCTTTCGTCCTGCTTAACCAGGTCTCCTGTTGTACTAGTAAGAATTCTTCTCGTTCTCTCATTGATATCGATCTCCTTTCTGTTTGAATTCCAACTTTCCTACCATTGGCCGGTCGTTGTCTTGGATGCCCGGCGTATCAGAAGAGTATCGTCATCTACTATCGAAGGGACTTACACAGATTGATATGTATGTATACACTTACGCCATGAATTAAGTGCACCGGCACTCGATTCCCTCCGGCCTGGCCCCTGCATTGATGCCAATGCGTTAGGAACGATGGGGATTGGATAAACACTAACGGGAACATATCATTCCCATGTATCTACTTACGGAGAAGTAGTTCCTCAAATCTCTTTTCTCTCATTGGTCAACGAGATTCCCGCTTTCAAGTTCCGATTTTTCTTAATTATCTTCTCAGTAAATACACATACTCCTTAGTAAGGACCCTTGATACAGAACGAAGAGAAAACAGCGCCTAGAAGGTGCTTCTGAGTCATGTATCATCTCCGACTATATAATTCCTCCATGAACGCTCACATGGACGCTCGTATTGGCAGTTTGCCGCTGGGAGAGCCATGTGGTTCGACTTGTTTACTCGCCGTATTTACTTACAGAGAAGGATCTACTGATCGACAGTAGGCACTTACCGACGGCGCGGGACGTACTTATGATTACTAATGACTAAAGTAGGTAAGTTGAAAGAATAGAGGACGAAGGAAAAATAGGGGTGATTAGAGTTTCAATGAAGATAGACATGCATGTACATAAGCATGTATGTACATCGACAGATGAAATGTAGGCCATCTCTCACTGTCAAGAGTACCTGAACAAAGTAGGTATAGTGCGTTTTACTGTACTGAATGTAACCAAGACTCCGAGGCAACTCGAGACAGCAAACCCGAGGATCCGTCGTTCAAGAGAGAACGACCAGAGCGAGCGGGTAAATTCGACAGCTTTGCACAGTATCTACTACATACCTCAATATCAGTGTACGTACCTTCAATCCGAGAGTCCCGCATATTATATAGGACTGAGGATCCAATGCATTTTTAATGTACCTCTGAGCTTTCTGATGGTTGCTGAGTGCTGAGTGGTTCGGGCAGAATGATATGCAAGATGCCTGCCATTGCTGATTGGTATCTCTCCATGACCACCTATTAATATTAGCATCCGAATCACATCGGACGACCATTGCCAAGTGGAAGTGAAGAACAGGGTCCTTAAGTGTGGGTTTGTCTATAAATCAAAATTAATACTGAGAACTCATCTCAGCGAAAGTGGCCCTTTGACGCTCTTGTATAATAGAATTGGCGAATGGGAATTACTTACCCCGTTAGAAGTTACTCGAAACTGATTTTATGCTGATGAAATGTTGGAGTAGAGCGCGCTACTTGCGCGCACGGGCTTTCCTAATAGAGCAGTTCGAGATACTGACTTCATATTGACGAAGTATTGGAGTACCAAATCTCCTGTAGCAAGAAAATAGATTTTACAAGCGAGAAGCCTGTCTGGATAACCTCCAATAAGTATTCGCTTCAATACTTGGCGCGCCGGAAGCAACTATTCAGATGAAAAGCCGGAGGAAAAACTCCAACATGAAGTCAATATGAAGTCAATCACTCCATACCATATTCGCGGACTTTAAATTCTGCATTGCGATTGATATGAAGAATTTGGGGGTTGCAATCCCATTGTAGCTTGAAGGTGGCATTCGGCGTGAGTTGTCAGTAAGTAGTGCGTATATTACTTGCCAAAAAGATATAGTGCTCACAGTAAATGCTGATACCAGCGCAAGGGAATTAAATTTGTCGTGCTTGTCCGATACCCCCGTCTCGACCTTGAGAAATATTCGGATAGATGAATGATTTTGGAGCGATATTTCCATCAAAGCTGGAGCGATTTGGAGTCGGTTCTGTTTCGCAAAACGTCCGTATGTAAATTCTACGCATACATAAATGCTGCTAACCATCGTCCGTAGGATTCGTAGGTGCCTTGAATAGAGAACTGAGTTGTAGGAGTGGTTGCTAGGTTGTCAAGTTCAGCATTCAAATGTACTCTCCACTCTTCACAAGTTTACCGTTCAAGCTGTTGTATCGGAAGAGACTACATATGGGGGAGTATCGGGGGACACGGCGGTCGCCCGTCCCGGGGACCCCCTTGAGCTGAACCCGTTTTTCGGAGCAGACTCATTCATTAGAACATTAAAATAACTGAAGCAACCTAGACTCCGTATGGCACTCCTATCTAGACAAACTGATTTTATGCCATTTTCTAGTCACCTTGACGCTGGAGGGATACTATGCTGTGTACTAAGTACAGCTGTAGTATTTGTTGCGTTCTAAGCTCAGTCCAGTCCAGCATGCTCTTTCCTCTTTCAAGCTTCCTCTGTCCTTCCTGTGCCACCAAGTAGTTACGCTCTTCTGCCATCATATCAGCCTCATGTTGCCTCGTGTGTACTACTTTCAAGGAACGACATCGTTTATGATTGGCTTGCTTTTGGAATCCCCGGAGATGAGATAGCACCCGCATCACACTCCGTTATGGCCGTGGCAAATACTCGCCGTGAAGGGGTTGAAGAAGACCCAAAATCAGCCACAGTAGTGGAGGAATAGGTATAAATTCAATTGATTCTTCAATTCAACTTAGTAAACGATCCCACTTTGTTCCCGGAATCATCACCTTTGACATCAAAGGATCATGATGCATCATATGTCAAGGGCATTGAAGGATATTGCCGAGATCTATTGTCGATTGGGAATTGAATGTTCCCAAATCGAAAAAAGGCGCACAGGACACGCGATCGTGTAGAGACTCCAGCCAAAGTCGCCAAAAATGGAAGTAAGTCTGCCTATTATGGACACATTGAGAGGGTTTTGGTGCCCACGCACCGTGGATATTCCGATAACCAGTACGGTTCTAGCCCAATCCTAACTTACAGAGTCACAGTCAAGCACTGGATTGCATCCGATGAAAGTTTGACGGCGCCGCCACTGCTCGTATCCCTGACAGTCTGTAAAACATCTTTGCTTCTGTTTTCTGAAGTTGGGGCAAGAATTCCTTTAAATCATACGTGACGGTGGAAAGCTTCTAAGAGCAGAATATATCTCAGATACCACCGAACATTCTATCAAATCGCTGGAACTCATACCTTGTATGGAGTCTATCACATGATATGTACCTTTTAATTTTCAAGAAGTTCCAAGAAAATCTGGGAAAACTGGACTCGGACGTTTTTGATTCTTTTCTCCGAGCTCAGAAACCTTGTTTATTTCCAACCACGAAACAGTCGTACATAGAACAAGCCTATCGAAAACATGTGCAGTACTATCAGATTCCATGGAAGTGGAATTAAGCAGACTTCAAGTCCAAAAATACTCGGAAAGAGCTGCGTAGCTCGGCCATGATATGGATATTGCTTCCCTGAGAAAATTTTCCGAGGTCGAGACTCGTACACCCATCTGGAACGATGAAGAGAAGCCAATCCTGCTTGTTTCCATTTCGTATGACCTAGAAATACCATGGTCTCGGTTTTACCGAGATAAGCGCTGCTTTGACATTCCGTGAGTCTTATTTCCGCTGTTGTCTGTTTGTGCGATGTCGCTGGATCGAACCTAGGAGATTCGTATATTTGAACGTCGGTCTACTCAATCATCAGTCAAGACTCAATTTATCGAGGATTCATTTAGGCAGAGAAGAAAAAAAAATCATGATTCTAAGCCAGTTACACACCTTTTAAACACTGATCAACGATAAAGTATTCCGTCAGTGTTCATCGACTCCCGAGGCTCTAACACTTATCGAATGCCTATAAGGTACGCTGATATGTAGATGACCCGATTCAGCGCTCAAAGGATAAATGATGGATAACCGGTGGCAAATATGCCTATCTGCACGGAGGGGGCCAGCTTCTATCAGTCAATTAGTAGCGTACTTGAAGCTCAAGAGTAGAATGAAGAAAATTGATATTGAAGCTTGAAGAAAAGACCACCACTACAATGCTTAAATTTTGGAAAAAGAAATATGGATAGCTTTGGAGTTCGAAGATATCAAGGTGACAAGGTCTAATCATCAAGCTAATGGTCATAGGCGATATCTTTTGGATCTGTTCGAAAATTCAAAATCAGCTCTTGCCAAGTCATCACTGAGTTACCTATCAAAATCAATGTAGTTCATTTCTCGGCAAGCTGACCTTTTATTGTTGTACCTCATTGGGGTGGCTCAGACTTACTGTTACATACATCTTTCAACACCAACAAAAAGCGATATCGATGACTTTTAAATGTTGGACATGTTTATTCCACTTGTCTTGGCCTCAAGATTAGTAACGTACAGGATGTGGATTGATTGAGAAATCGGATACTCTTTCCTGGATCCACCTGACGGGTCAGCTTTCTTTTCGAAATGCAATTATGACTGGTAGAATTGATGGAATATCTTTGGGAAGCACCGGTGAGTGAGCTTTCAAGAACTTGAAACACAGCGAATCAATTATTTTCCTTCGGTCTGTAGGCTTCAAAGTTTCCTCGTTCCACCGTACGTCGAATAGTCACTGACGTTGCGGCAATAGCTGTGACGACAAATGAAGCAGCGTCTAGAGAATCCGTGAATCAGAACAAAGATTCTGAGCTAGTCCGGGTCCCTTTTATTGAGAGAGTACTTCATGGTACCGTTCTTTTGCGCCTCAGGATCCCGAAGCAAAAAGGTTAAGATTCATAGCACCCAGAGCCTGACCAAGGTTCACCTGTCGGATATCGTGAAACAGATTTAACGCTAATAGATTCCTTGAAGACTTCAAGGGGTCGCTGAACAATCAATTTCGTATCCAAAACTGCCCATAATTTCAAGTTATCGTGGGTCTTTTGTGGCTAGCTCCAAAAGCAGTATAACATTAACTATAGAACAGATCAATAATACTTAAAGAAGGTCTTGCTATTTGTGCAAGTGGTCTCATTTTTTTTCTTTGCTACTGTGAGGCTGCCAACACATTGTCGTTGCCTAGGAAAGGCTCTTAGATGTATCAGTGTTTCCTTGCGGCAATCTAGAGGCTCTCTGTATTGTATTTATATTACCTCGAAAGCTCCAAAGTGTTTCCTTACCATAATTCGGCGCACATCGTGTAGCCGCAGCCGAAATTGCTCCGGGTTTATGAACAGCAGAGGTCAACCACATACTTCGTTCGAAACATTTGTGTTGTCGTTCGTTCGATCCAAATTCCTTCAGTACACGGCGCGATAAGTGCAGAGACCTTCTCAATCATGGGTCTCTCTCAAAATCATGAATTTAAAAAAAAGAAGTCTTCACCGGATAGACTGCCGGATATTAAAAAAAGTGCAAAAGGATCGGCTTCGATAGTAACAGGTACTAAGGTGGTTATTTAAGAGATATGTGGACATCGAGCTATTCCCGAAATCGACGCAGGTGCGCGAGATGTGTTAAAACGGCCATTACATACTTGATATTGAGTACACTTATAGTCTATCGTCAATCGGACGTTATCGGTTAATTGTACTAGAAAACGTGGGCATGCTGTAGTTTGACCCATTTCTTTCGTTCCAATCTCCGAAGTTAATCTTCAGTTATACGTGATGGACATATGATGTGTTTTGAACGAGATACGTTTATACGATAAGATTCGAATCCGAGCTGACCTGAATTTCGACGACTTATCCCAAAGTCAAATGTAACTTTCCGCCAGAATCCAGGGATGTTGGTGAGAAATACCGAATGTTCGTGGTGACGGGGTTAAGAATGGTAGATCATTCTGTCTTTTCACCATTGTTCAGCAGTTAAAGCAGGCATTACTCGTTCGAGAAGGGCATCAGCTGCAAGTAAATAAACGAACTCCATCACCTGCTCGTCGAGCGTGGACAAGCTCAATCCTCTGATAACCTCATGGGACGCGTCAATTGGATGGTGCCCGAGATCCTAAATAGTTCAAGCCCGCCTAAAGCTATTCATCGTGAGGCACATAGTTGCTGATTATAGAGATTTTTGTGTCCCCAGTGACGTCCCATCAGCCTCTTACTCTTCCTTTGGCACATCTACCGCTTCGATGACCAAATACGAATGTGGACTTATAAATGGAAAACGTTTTAGGACATCCCGTTGGACAATCCTTTCCTTACGGGTTACTCCAGGATTCTTTTTGAAAGATGACCTCGTTGAAACGTGTAGAGTGGATAGATCATCAAGAGTTTGCAAAGACATTGTAACGGGATTTCATCCGTAGCATATTCCTTGACGGCCAAAAGTGTCTGGATCTTTCAGTAAGGCGCTTCCACGCGCTTCCAATTTGGTAGCGTTAAAAGGATACAACCTCGAGCGTTATCTACTCACCTGCAGGCCCGTTTGACTGCAGATGTGAGGAGGGAAATTTTTTCAGGATTTGCCGGGACGCGATGGACCAAGTTCTTCCGTTGCATTATTGTGAAAGGGCGGCCTGTCGTTTGGCTGTGTTATGAGGATCTGGCATACGAACTCTGGGGTATTACAACTACTCAGATCACTTGGATGATTGAGAAAAACGAAGTTCAGTGAGAACCGCCTTTCAAACAGTGGAAATGTTCAACACCACGCAAATCCATCAATCAAGGTTGTTGATGCTGCTTGAATGGCAGATTTGGCAATACTTCTGCAATGAGTTGGGTACCGATAATCAATCCATTTTGAAATCGAGAAGGGTTTCTCCAATGGACCTTGTGTGGACCATGTTATAGGGAAACTTCTTTGATGTCGACGTCCTGAAATGAAGATGCCTTTTTAGTCATGTTCAGTGCTAGAGGCCTCGAGGAGGTCGAAATTTAGACTGAAACATCCAAAAGCTCCAGCCTTAGCCTGGCTTATCGTTCGTCAAGAGGGACCATCAGCAGATGGCCCGAATACGATGGGCCGCAACATATTCCCGGCTAAGTGCCCCGAAGTAGACTATAAATTCCTCGGGTGCGGCGGGAAGCGCTGTGTAGGTGAACAAGTTTCATTCCTTGAGAATATGTCGGAAGCTTCATCTAGGAGCTTCTGCGGCAACCATAGACCGTAAAACGGTATCGGAGAGTCGATTAGAGACATGAGAAGGAGACGACGAATTAGAATTTGTCGATTTTCAAAGTGTTTGATGGGCAGATGATGGGGATAAAGTTTGCACATGTCTCCTTTAAATAAATACCAACCTTAGAGATATGCTTCTTGCCCCTCCTTGCTTCCTCCCTCGGCTATACGCCCCACTGTCCACTGGTCCGTTAGAGCTGCAACATGTCTGACCACGAAAAAGGCGTAGGAAGCGACGATGGATCCGCTCAGGTTATCTACGAGCGGCCAAAAGGACTGAAAGGGTTGTATTATCATCCTATGACCCAGGCAAGTTTTCCTTTCGTCTTCATCTCTCAACCGTAGTCACGTCCTTCAGGTATGCCTTCTGGGATTCGTTTGTTTCATGTGTCCCGGTGAGTGTCTCATAAAACCTGCCCTTTATCTCTCCTTACCTATTTATATCCACTAGGGTTGTTCAACGCTGTCAATGGTCTTGGAGGTTAGTACTGATATCTCGACCAAGTGTAACGCGTAACACCCGTATTTCAGGAGGAGGACAATTAGATCTCACCACTAGCGCAAATGCCAACGTGGCTCTGTACTCGACCTTTGCATTTGGTGGTTTCTTCGCTGGGTTCTGACTTTTGTCCTTGCTCGCGTGACCAATGCTGATACTGTTCTCTAGTTCGGTCAACAACACCCTCGGCTCGAAACTCACACTCCAATTGGGAAGCTTTGGCTATTGCTTGTACATCGGCTCGTATCTCGCTATCAATATTCATCCGGGTGCCGGTGCCTTTGTTATCGCCGCAGGAGCTATTCTCGGTCTCTGCGCTGGTCTTTTATGGGCAGCCCAGGGTGCCTTAATGTTGGCATACCCAACAGAAGGAGAAAAAGGTCGTTACATTGCGATATTCTGGGCTATCTTCAACCTGGGCGCTGTTGTCGGCGCAGCTGTGTCGTTGGGTCAGAACTTCCATTCGGAGGTGCGTATATCATCATCTGTTCTCTTGCCAGTGTAAGATATTGATCAGTTCGAGTAGGCAGGGAGTGGTGAGTCTGAATAGAATGGTGAAATTCTAGCTGACTTCTCATTGGAAATGGCTAGTCAACAACGGGACCTATGTATGTGCACTGCTAGTCGTTATGTTCATTCTCTGACGGGATGTCTAAACTTTTAGATTGGTTTCCTCGTCCTTACAGGGATTGGCATCCTGATTCCCATGCTCATGGCAGATCCCAGAAATATGATTCGTACAGATGGAACAAAAGTTACTGTTCCCTCTCATCCTTCTTGGAAGACTCAACTCTACGGATTATGGGTGACTCTTACAACTGACCCGATGATCCTTTTGTTGTTCCCCATGTTCTTCTGTATGTTGACGCCATAAACTCTCATCATAAAAATATTGACAATGTTCTTATATTAAGGCTCCAACTGGTTCTACACTTGGCGTAGGTCTTTGAGACTTAGTCTTCAACTGTAACATGCTAATTCTCTGCTCCCCGCTTTGCGAACTCTTGTGCTGTGCCGATAATCAGAATTCAACGACTACAACGGTGCCATTTTCAACATTCGGGCTCGTTCGCTAAACAACTTCGTTTACTGGTCATCTCAAATCGTTGGCTCGCTGGCTATCAGCTTCCTGCTCGACTTTAAGGGATTTTCCAGAAGAACACGAGCATTCTCGAGTTGGATCGTGCTCTTTTTGATGATCTTCATTACCCACATCTGGGGTTACTTTTATCAGAAGTACATTTTCTCTGCCGCATCTAATGTGGTATATCTGATCCTTTCGCAGGGACTACACTCGTGAAACTGCTACCAAGACCATCGATATCAACGATGCGGAATACGTCGGCAAAGTGTGGTTATTCATTTTCTTTGGATTGTTGGATGCCATGTGGCAAAGCACTGCGTATTGGTATATGGGTGCCATGTCCAACGATGCCGGAAAACTCGCGCATTTCGTAGGATTCTGTGAGTCCCGACTTTGTTCAATTGAGCCACAACCCTAATATCACATTCTTACTCGTAGACAAGTCCATCCAATCGGCCGGTGCCGCAGGTGTCTGGCGTGCAGACGCTGTCGGTCTTCCTTACATGAATATTTTTGTTTCGACTTGGGTTCTTCTTGTCGCTGGACTCTTGTTTGCATTGCCAATGCTGTATTTGAGGGTAAAGAACCACACAGACCCAGAAGATGAGGTTATGTGAGTGGTGCACTATCGTTTTCTCTTTCTTTTGGCCACTAAAGTGATGCCCAGCGTCGACGCCGACGGTCGCCCCAAACAAATTGACACGACTGCCTCTGTAAAGCCTGAAAATTAGGTTTGAGGTGTTTGATGCGCATTTTATGAGTTTTTCACGAATACTAATTTGGGACTTTCGTTGTTTGAGGATGTTGGATGTTTGGGGATACCGTAAAGTGCTATCTTGTTATGTGTTGAGATTTCGGCGACGTATCTGTTGTGTAGTATCAGTATCGATCTAGCATGTCTTGTTATGTGCATTCCTATTTCGCTTCTTTGGAGCGAATCATTTGACTTGTCACTGCTTTGGATGTAGGCGTAAATAGCCGCGTGCAGACGTGCTCTTCAAGGCGACACAATGTTCTTCGGTAACTTGAGTATACATTCAACGGCAATCCTCATTATCACACTTTCAGACAGGTTCCTGCAGCTCTCTGTTCATTCTGCAATAAGTCACGACTGGACTCTGACGGAACTGTTGGTTATAGATGTTTAACGGACTCGGATGTTGATTCTTTCTGAGGTTCTAGTATGTACCATTTGATCTCTTCTAAAACTTCTCGCTGATTGACAGTTGGTTCAAACGCCCTACCCACCTTTCCACAAGGTCGTCAACTTTGGATGATAGCTGTCAGAAGATTCCTTGAATTCTTTCTTGACGATAAAGTTCTGACCTAATGCGCCGCTCAGCGATGGCATACTCATTCACGATTGTTCAAGACCTTCTGAGATCCCTTTCCACTTTACTGGTAGACTCTGAACATGTCGGACCAGGAGAAGCCCAAGGACCTTGTCCCGGTCGATGACAAGCCCAAAAGCTGAAGAGCTATGTACTACCACCCAATGACCCAGGTCTATCTTATTTCATTCCTGATTGTACCATATCTCATCCGTCTTAGATCTGCCTTTTAGGATTTGCATGTTTTTTGTGCCCCGGTACGTATGCGCTCGGAAATTCTTGACATCATTCAATGACGAATTATGGTTTCAAGGCTCTTATAATGCAGTAAATGGCTTGGGGGGCGGCGGTCAAGTCGACGCTACCACAAGTGCCAATGCCAATGTCGCCTTGCATTTGACTTCTGCTGTTGGAGGATTCCTTGCTGGGCAAGTCAATCTGACCCGCACAACCGAGCAAACTCATTCATACTGCTTCGTTTCCAGATCTATAGTCAATTCTATTGGTCCAAAACTTACTTTACAACTGGGTAGTTTTGGATACTGTTTATTTGTAGGTTCATATCTGTACGTTTGCTTTATATCCATAACTTTCATCTCTGCCCGTCTCCCTTGTGTTGTGCGTGTTCTTATCTGCCTTATAAAGGGCAATCAATATCCACCCCAATACTGGTGCATTTGTGATCGTCGCAGGTGCTATCCTTGGTTTCTGTGCCGCACTTTTATGGGCTGCACAAGGTGCACTGATGCTTGCATACCCGACTGAGGCGGAGAAGGGCAAATTTATTGCTGTGTTTTGGGCAATTTTCAACATGGGTGGTGTTGTTGGTGCAGCAGTATCGCTAGGACAAAACTTTCATTCCAAGGTGCGTACCTGTGTAGCTGTCGTTTTTCAACGGAATGCTCATCAGGAAGATCCTAGGCCGGCAGTGGTGTGTTCTCCGTTATCTGGGATGACATAGCGTTGACTCTTGGTTTCACGAAACGTCAGTCAACAATGGAACCTACGTGTGTACCACGTTTTCTATACATCTCACTCAATGACATTGTCTTTGGCAGATTGGATTTATGGTACTCACGGCAATTGGTATCCTTGTCCCGTGGTTCATGGCAGACCCGAAAAATATGACGCGTACCGATGGGACAAAGGTTACTGTGTCTGCTCATCCTGCATGGAAAGTCCAGCTTCGTAATCTGTGGGTGACGCTGATCACAGACCCAATGATTCTATTGCTGTTCCCGATGTTTTTCTGTAAGTTTAACTTAATTTTCTGTGGATGACGCTGACGAGAACCGAGGTTCGAATTGGTTTTACACCTGGCGTGAGTGATAGTTCATACGTTTATCGCTGCTCATTGATAAGTAATCTGTAGAATTCAACGACTACAATGGCGCCATCTTTACCATTCGTGCTCGTTCACTCAACAACTTTGTCTATTGGACGGCACAGATTGTCGGGTCACTACTCGTCAGTCTCCTTTTAGATTTCAAATGGCTTTCAAGACGAGCGAGAGCATTTTCAGGTTGGATTTTACTTTTGACGATGGTCTTGACGACACACATATGGGGTTATTTCTACCAGAGGTGCGGTTGCTGAAACTCTTAGGTTCCCAAGGTCTCATTTTTGCGGTAGAGAATACACCCGTGAAAGCGCCAGCAAGAGCATCGACATCTATGATACACAGTACATTGGTAAAGTGTGGCTTTACATCTTCTTTGGGCTTCTGGATGCCATGTGGCAGTCGGCAGCTTACTGGTACATGGGCGCCATGTCCAATGATGTAGGAAAACTGGCGTATTTTGTGGGATTTTGTCGGTCTCGTCTTCCTACGGCTAAAAATGCCTAAACTCATCAATTCTCTTATGCTAGATAAATCTATTCAGTCAGCCGGCGCTGCAGGTGTTTGGCGAGCAGACGCTGTTGGCACTCCTTACTTAAATATCTTCATTTCTACGTGGGCCCTCCTTGTCACTGGACTGATTTTTGCGCTCCCTGTGCTTTACCTGAGGATCAAGAACTACACGGAAAACGCAGTCGTGTAAGTGTATTGGTCTACTCGATTTAGCGGGGCCATATTGGGTTGATTTTCCTTTTTTTTCAGCAGTGACGAAGACGAACGCGTTGAAGAAACCGACTCAATTAAGCGAGCCGTGTGATTAGGGGTGCAACGGCTATGCTAACCTCAGAGTCATAAGTTAATGGAAAGTGTATTACTATTGAGAATCGTGGTTTGAATTCCTGTAACATTCTACCGGTGAGACAACTAAGGACCAGCTTAACTTCCGTGGACATCTTAAGTCGAGTACATGAATGTTGTAAGGCTTCATTCAGAATTACAGGCATGTACCGTATACAAGAGGGTATGTACAGATATGAATAAGTTATAGTCAGGCGGAAAGCAAGAAACCATTACGGGTCCGTCAATGCCCATCGTTGACAAGTCTATAATCGAGTATAACACTTTCGGTCCAACTTGAAATCAAAGGCGTCCAAATACCCCAGCGAGCCCACTTTCTAAATCTCTGACCAAATCCTCAGCCTCTTCTACACCGACACTCAACCTCACCAACCCTTCTGAAATACCCAATTCCTCTCGCTCCTTGGGTGGAATGGAGGCATGCGTCATCCTCGCTGGGACCTCTGCAAGCGACTCGACACCACCGAGAGATTCGGCCAAAGTGAAAAGACGGAGTGCTGAAAGGAAATCTGATGTCAAGGTCGCGAGTTTCGCCTCATCTGCCTCATGAGAGCCAGTTGAGACCGAAGGTGGTAAACGCAATCGGAAAGACACCATCCCTGAATATGGGAATGCCTCTTCATTGGCCTCAGAGTCCGGCAGCGAATTAATCCACTTGGTTGCATGTAGACTCAGATTGCTCCAAGCGATGTCTCTCCTCTTCTTCGCCTGTGCATCCTTCTCTTCATTCCCGGAAGAAGTCGCAAAGCCGGGATAAATGACTTCTTCGACATGAGGACTTGTTTCCAGGAATTTAGCGACCTTGAGCGCATTCAGACCGTGTTGCTTCATGCGGAGATGAAGCGTCTTTGCTCCACGTTGAGCGAGCCAAGAGTCATAAGGTGATGGTACGGCACCATTAGCGTTTTGTAAGAAGCGTAATTTAGCTACCAGTCCGCCTTCTTCTGGGAATTGAGGTGTGGGAATGGTATGTCGCGCCGGGAGAATGAGGGCACCCATCACGACGTCCGAGTGTCCGTTGACATACTTTGTAAGGGAATGTAGGACAACGTCGGCACCAAGGAGAAGAGGGGAAGTGTAGAATGGTGATGCAAAGGTGTTGTCCACGAGTATGAGCGGTCTAGGTAGACCAGTCTGTTCGGAATGGGAAGAGAGGATAGCGGATAACCGTGCAATATCTATCATACGTAAAGTAGGATTCGTAGGGGTTTCAACCCAGACAAGCTTCGTGTCTGGTCTGATGGATGAAAGAAGAGCTTTCGTTGCAGACGAAGATTCGGAGAGGTCTTGGAGGTCTAGGAAAGTGGTTTGGAGTCCTTGGGTGGCAGGCGCGACGCGTGTCATGTAGCGGAATGTTCCGCCGTAGACATCGTTGACTGAAATAATGTGAGCATTGGGTCCTAAGGACTGGATTATGTTTGCTGTCGTCGAAGAACCGGAGGCAAACGCGATAGCTTCGGCCCCTCCTGCTTCAATGGAAGCCAAAGTTTGCTCGAGAGCATTACGGTTAGGATTTCCTGAGCGTGAATACTCAAATCCCTAGTATCATAATTGTTAGAAACAAAGAAAAATGATTCAAAGTACTACTCACCTTGTGATTGCCTACGCCGTCCTGTTTGTAGGTCGTGCTGAGACTGATTGGAGGAATAACAGCGCCAGTCTCGGGATTAGCTTCTGATCCAACATGAATGGCTCTAGTCCCAAATCCGTCTTGTTTCTTGGGTGTATGTCCATTGGTACCATTCACTTCATGAGCGGGCTTGAAAGAATGGACAGCTGTGGGAAGATCCTGGATGATCGTCATTCTACTGATGGAAATTTTCTCTTTTTTTCCTGATTCTGGACGAGATGAGGGGGTTTTCGAGAGAGTTTAGAACAAGGCCTGAGTATATATACTGACAAGCGATTCTTCTCTTCCTGCCACAAATTACGAATAATGGCGACAGCCCGATGAGTAATCCGATACATCATTCGTGTCCCTCGGATCTTGTCAGCACTTACCAACAAACTTTACTCTCGCTGTCAGCAAGCTTCAAGGTCACGTCAAGCTCTGAGGTCTCCCGATGCAATGTAAAGCTAACTAGAACTGGACCTGCGGGCCGCAATCTACTTCGCTCCCTTTCCAAAACTTGCAATTTCCATCCAAGAGTCATTGCTCCTACTCCTATGTTGGCTCATATGACACGCAAAGCTAGGATACTGTGTCAAACTTTCCTGAGAACTGACCTACACTCACACCATGCTTCTATTGGCAATTTCGACCTATGTATTTCTCATACAGAGGCTACCTGGACTGTCCTTGGCTCGGGTCTTGTCAGTGCTTTATGCTAGTCGTCTTCTCTTTGAATACAATGCCTCGGAGCATGCTCTTCGGCTTTCCTCCAATTGTAGCCTGTGAAGTCATGCATACATTCGACCGACTTTGGATGATACCATCACAGGAACGAGGAAATGTCATCAACAGCAGCCTATCTATGCGTAAATGTATTCCTCGGGTTCATCGAGCTCTGAAGTTTCTACAAGGAAAACCAACCGTAATGGAGTGATTCTATCTCCAGTTTGGTCCTCTCCTTGAGTACGATTTTGGTTCATCCAGCAATTTGGTGAAATTATCCCTGCCGCGCGCGCTCATCAATTCGATAGCTTTACGAGGATGTTGCTTCATATACCTCGCACACATAGTTTGGCTCTGTAGTGACTCCGAGAGTTTCAGAGAGGCGACACCTCTAGGAGCACTGACCAAATCATACAACAGATGTCAATCCAGAGGTAGTCTAGCCCATCAATACGAGCTTCTTTGCAAGCAGCAGCTACCTTCTAGTGTTCTTTGTATCTTCGGTGGGCTAATCAATCTCTTGGAGCTCAATTTCCTGTTCGCTGACACGTCTGTGAGACACGACTGTAGTGCAAGATAGTGTCTCTGTCTCTTAACTAGAATACTACTATCGGCAGCTCCGATGCTGAAGTCAGAGGTCAGCAAAGGTCGGAGACGTAGAGTTGATACTGCCCCAGCTTTCGGCCAAGATGTAAGGTTTCTAATTCTTTCGAGCTCTGCCAAACGAGTAATCCTCGCGGATGGGCTACCGTGCGTCGTATCATGACGTTGAAATCACCCCGCTTCCCCAAGTTACTATGCCATTTCGTTGAGGTCGGTCACCTTACGCAACTGAACTAAGTCTTTAATATGGCACATCTCGGGCACTGCGGTTGACGATGAGAACAAGGGAACGCGACGCACTGCACTGCGTTTTGTCATCTTTCTGTCACCAGGGGTGTCGTCGAGGCTAGATACGCACCCACTGAAGCCGATCAAGACTCAAGTTCTGTTACACTACACAGTGACTGAAGAAGTGGAATTTGACCGGTCTGACCCATCGCACTTTCTATACTGTAAACCGTGTAGTAATGTTTTCGTATGGTAGAGACAAGATGGAAGATAAACGTAGTTCGTTCAAACGTATAAACAGGTCGTACAGCCCATTCGTACCCAGTTCTAGCCTATTTTCCAACATGATGGTAGGCTAATTTCAGGTGCAACCGATGCAGGCTCAGACGCAGGTAAAAAGAGTTCATGGGTACCGCTGCGTTTAAGCACCGATGGCCAAGCGTCGCCGCTTTCCCTCCAATCTTCTCCGGTAAGTACGATTGACATCCTTCCGGATCCATTTAATGTAAACAAACCGGAAGCTTGGCAATTATCTTTGACAACAATCTGCCTTCGCGGGCTATTCATTCCGATAACAGAGTCAATGCTGTCGCTGCACCGCCCACGAAGAAGAGGAATTTACTGTCCAGATAAATGTGGAGTCGGTGAACAGTTCTACGGCTAGTATTCGCACTCCACTATCTTATTCTACTTCTTACGCCAAGGTGCTCACGGACATACACAGATCACTACCACAATTGGCGAGAACATTTAAGAAGACGTCTCAAGTCTTGGGGCTCCAACATTAACCTCATATTAACGATACTTTCCTAATATCAACGACAAGTTACGACTTCAACTGCTACGAACTCCTCTATCTATTATTGCAAATCTTTCCAAAACATTATGACTTACATGGGCTGGCTGCGTAAAACCCTTTATGGTACGTAGTCATCAGCTGTCGAAGGTTCTTCCTCCAGTATAACTGTCGGTTAGGTCTGATCCTAGCACTGGGGATCGGTCAAACAGTTCTTTCAGCATTTTCCGCACCTTTTATGACTTTTGACCAGCTATCAAGGTCTTTTGCCGGTGAGTAGGGCGAACCATTAGGCTTTTGTCGGTCCCATTCTGCCTTAAACTGATCCTTCTTTTTGCAGTGGAATTTCAATCCCTCTCGTCTGTCGTCGCTTTCCTGACCTGGGTCTGGACGAGCGTTCTGCTTTCGTACAACAACAAACCCAGGTTGTCTCATCCACTTACGACGTGCCTTCCGCATTTCATTTCTTTTGGAATTTTTTCGATGCTTTGGATAGGTACATTCTATCCGACATCTTTCAGAGGACAATGGTGCTGACGCCTTAACGGCCCAAAGCGATTGGGATTATGCTGCTCTCTCAGGAAAGATATCTCTGCCATCTTTCTGATTCATTGGATGGAAACGCGCCTGGTTTATGTGGCTTGGGTATCTCTACAGGGGTGATAGGCCTGGTATTGGGCATGCTGAGTGTGTGATCTGCTTTTTCCCCTGTTCTCTATTCATCTGAATCTTGACTCTAGGTGGGCTAACCTCATACCTTATCTATTCCACTGCGTCCAAGACTACCAAGACGCACTCCATGGGCTTTTGGGAAAGTCTCAAGAAAACTAAACTTCAAGCTCAAGATGGATTCGACATACCTCCTATTGCAGAAACGGACCCAGATTCGAAGGAAATGCCTGCAGTTATGGGGTGGAGGATTGCCTTGTACAGTTTGGTTTTGGCCTTCGGTGTATTTCTGGACGTCATAAGTCCTATGAATGCAGGCATAAACAGTGAGAGAAGGTTCACGAGTAAGAGGATCAAGTTTCCTTACGGAACGTTAAACACTAATTCGTGCTCCCAGCAATCTTTACTATCATCTCGTCGATATTCTCTGCTCTGACTTGGATCTGGACGAGCATACTGTGGGTGTGCTTTTTATCATATGTCAAAGCCTACTCATTTGGTTTGACCGACTAGCCTCTCGCGTCTGAGCCGACCTCAGTCATCGTCCATCCTCACACGGACCTCAGTTCATTTCTACACATTTGCTTTGCTGACGCCGATTTGGATTGGTGAGTCTCCAGTTCTTCGTTTAATTTTAGCTACTGTGTTGATGTTTGAAACAGCCATCGGGATAATGCTGGCATCTCAAACACCTTGGGAATGCGATTTAGACCATGATTCTGACGGTCTTGCACCATTATGGTGCGGGCTGATTGGGACCAATATTGCTCTGAGCTTCGCTGTGGCTATATTCTGTGAGTGATATCATTTTGCAACCCGAAATAGACGGCTAATTCCGTTTCTTTCATTCGCTGTTTAGGCGGGTCCACTGCTATAGTGCTATGGGCTTCGATGAATAACATGTCAGGGAATATAGGCCAGTTTGATAGCGTGAACTCGTGGTATGAGATGCCGAAAAAGCGAGCTCAAACAGAGGCACAAGATTAGGGATGTATTTCGACGTTTCCTAATGTTTACGATGGACTTTGAGTGATATGACTTTGGACTTGCGTTATGTGTATTTTTTGAGCCCTGATTATTCAATGTAGCCCGTTTTATTTGTTCTTTGATTTGTGCTGTACTTATTCTGCTTCAAGTTGTTGACTTGTAGAAATCAATTTCGCACCGCGGCCGCCCAGAATCTATCCGAGTCGGTCTTCATGTGACACATAATTGACTGACTAGCTAGGATCGATCGAATCAAGCGCGAACTTGTCTTGGGCCGACTGCTATTCTGTGTTTTGATGATTCCGTTTCTATTCTGCCATTTCCAAGTACCTATTTCGACTTGTCTGAATGCTACGACTGAAAGAGCATATCAGGTACCACTTAACTGCGACTCCTGCTGCACTTGTCGTTATCAGACTGAATGCTACCATGGAGAATGGTTCGTCGGAGTAGGGAGGCCCCATTTTGACAAATCCGGGTGGTCCTGGAGGCGGCAGCGGTGTAGCTTTCATTCCGGAAAGGAGATTGGAAGTTAGTTCGACGCAATAGGATTTGACTTTCATGGTAGGTTTTTAGGACCTTTCCTGAAGACTAATTGGAATCTATGTTACCAGCCTTCTTGGCATCCAATGTATCAGTATTTCCAAGTCAGACCGCTGATGAAAGATCTAGCGGACTTGCTTGAGAGTCTTTTGACCTCATGTCATGATTCTTTCATTTCTTCTGTAAAGTCACATTAACTACACACTATTTACACATGTAGAAACACATGTCTAACACACCCCAGTAGTCTAGCATGTAGTACGCGAGTAAATATGCCTACCTAGGGTACAAATCTGAGTAGTATAAATACTAGTGTAGTATTTCACTTAGGCTTTGCAATATTGAATCTTGCACTCTGTTTTTGTTGCCCTGGTGCTTTGTCCTCGAGTTCCCCAACAAATCACAAAGCTTTCATACACACCACTTGACAAATCAGTCAACTCTTATCAAAACTTCCCATCTCTCTCACAACAACAAACCCTACAACTTACACACATTTTCTTTTCTTTTTATCTTCTTAATTTCTTTTATATACATAATAAAGCAAAAAAATCTTTCCTTTTACTACTCTCCAGATTCCTTATCTAGTATTCAAAACTCATATGCCCAACAATATTATTAGATACCATCTTTTAAATATGGACCCATTATTTATTCTCCTTTACTTACTCATCTTTCTCACCATACAAGCTGCTACTATTCTTATCTACCATTTCTTTGGTTTGGTTATGGCTTTATTTCAATTAGTACTGATTATTGGTGTAGGAGTCATGGTCTTCTGGACAGGGGGATGCTCAGGCTGTTATGGGTACCCAGTTGGAATGGCAGAACCTACCCTGCACTTGGAGCAAGTGACTAATTGGCAAGAGCTGCCCACTGAACCAAGTATTCACAAAGAGGAACAGAACAATGGACACAAGGAGAAAAAAGAACAGAAGGAAAGTTCAAATGAATGTTCTCCCCTATCAGACCTGGAACACCTTTTTGCTGACTTCCATCCACAGATGAATGAAACAGAAAATCCACTGGAAAATACCTTGAACTCTCAGTGGGACCAACCTATGGGAGAGGTGGTCTATGCCAGGGAACCTCCAGAGTTTGATGGAAAGAAGGATGATTACAAGAACTTCAAAAGACTTGCTCAGAACTATGCCAAGGCCTATGCAAAATACTTCAACACCAAGGAGGAGTATAATCGGTGGTTGATTTCATACTTCACAAAGGGCGAGGCAGCCAAGTATGCAAAGATCATAGAAGATAATGGGTGGATTGAGAAGCTGACAACAGAGGAGATCTGGAAGAAACTGGATGCTCATTTCTATGACCACAGGTCAGTGCACAAGGCAGCAGAAGCACTTGAGATTACTAGACAGGGGAAGACAGACATTCAGGAGTATTTGGAGTGGTTTGAAGAGAAGTGTGAACTGGCAGGATATGTGTGGCATAAGAAGAAGAAAGATGGAACTTTTGATGGCAAAGACCCAAACCATATCCGACTCCTTGACAAGAACCTACGCTCTCGCATTGTGGACATCATCCATAGTAATGAAGAAGTCCCAGTCAACTACATCCCTTACCGAGAGAAGGCTCTGAATATTGGAATAAACCTGGAGAATAGGGAGGATATGAAGAAAATGGGAGGATATTATAGAAGATGGGTGGACAGCAAGGACAAGGGGAGTAAGGGGTTGATGAGTGGTGGAACAAGCAGCATGGTGGTAGGAAGACCTGGAGTATCTGTGGTGGTGATGCGGATCAACAGAACCACTGCAAGGACAAAGGGGCTGTGCTACAAGTGTGGGATGAAATGGGGAGAAGGGAAGGATTGTGACCGGTGCAAGAGAAAGGGCATATAATTGCAGACAGAGGAGTTCACAATAGGTCAAATGCTAGAAGATTGTCTCAGTGATGCCACTATCACATACCATGCACTTTAATACGAATTTAAATCCCCATGGTTGATATACTACTGATGGCAGCCTCCTGAAGTATAGAAGCTTTCGGCGCCTCGAAACATGAAGATTAGAACGAAGATATGTATAGATGTATCTAGCCAATATCAGCAAAAGTACATTCAGACTCACATCAGATAAAAGATACATAATTAGACCGTGCTATAATAATTAACACAGTATAGGAAAAACTGTCCATCCCAAAACCGATACAATGACGGCACACGCCAACAAAAGAAATGTTTGCTAGAAGGTCGAAAACAGTAGAGTACAGGCCGACGCTATAGGAAGCGCGCATTCAAATAAAGTGGGTCTATGTCGTAACAGAAGAGGACGCAATGTCAGTTTTAAGCACAATCGTATGAAAAGGAGAACTCACTGGATAAGAAGGTCGAAAAATTAGAAAGGGCGAGGTCGTTCCGCTGCTCAGGCAACGACACAGTAAACGTTGGATCCACTACCACCATTCTCGTTATCAGCAGGAGCTTCTGAAATCTCCTCAGATTTGGCAACGACGCAGTAGACGTTAGAGCCACTTCCGCCGTTTTCCTTGTCAACGGGAGCAGGCTCCTCAAAGGGTGCAGAAGTAAAGTAAGCGGTGATAGAGGTGAAGGAGTCCATTGTAGGTTTGTTTGGGTTAGATGAGCAGCTGATGAGCTAGAGAGACGACGGTGATGATCGAGTCTGGAGAACAAGACGAGCCACCCGCGTTTTATGCGTTTCCATGCGAGCGCTTTGGCCCGTGGTTCTGGAGCCACTGATATGACGAAGAGCAATGCAGAGCGCTTGGACTTTTGGACTTGCTTATTGTTTTAATTTCTGCGAAGATTTGATTTCCGGAAATGTTATCGAAAGACAAAGCATGCATAATGTGAGACAAAAAAAAAACAATAATGATACGAGGAACAAGATCAGGAGGCGTCAATAACACGATGACTTCGGAGGTAAAGTATGGCCACATGAAGCAATCCTAGCGCGTAGAAATTTTTTGTGGACAAAGTAGTTTCCGGGCATAGAAAGATAAGATACAGCGTCAAGATTTGAGACCTGGAGATTGCAGAGAGAAGAGTGTTCCTGGATCTACCTCGGATCTTCAGACGCCAGGTACAAGGGGAGTAGGCTCTGCAAGAGGGTATTGACCGATGTAGGCAAAAAGGACAAAGCGAGAAACCTGGTGCTTTGACCAATTGTAGTCCTAGGTCATGGACTGCCACCTCGGGCTGAACCGCTTTAGCGAAACTACAGCCTGCATGGATCCGGAACGTTCATTCCCAAAGTCGTCTCTAGCGCTCAACCGGGTCACCTGTAGCCGGTATCGAAATGTTATAGACCCCAACTTGCTTCTGTTCCGCTACCTCAGATGAGTTTCAGACACGCTAACCAACCCAAGCCGTCCAAAGACCTTGATATTTCACAAGTCGCTGGAAACGTATCAGACGACCTCAAGAGACTGATTGCGTACCCTTGGGAATCGCTTTATACTGCGCGGGATGAGGATGGACAGTGGAAGTGGTCGGGCTATAACGCAGAGCTGTTCAAAAGGATGAAGGTGACAGAGGTATCGGTGGAGAAGAACGCGCTAGAGCCAAAGAAATTTACAGGCAAAGTTGTTTGCGAAATGGATGTGGAGCGAGGTATGTAATGCTTTGCCTTTTTAAACCCATGAATTGATGTTTTTCAACGACTTTTGAATGTGGTAGACATGATTAATCCCGACCGCGTTTTGCAGGGCGGTTGTACTGCGTTCCTGGCTGATATGTACGCTTTTATATTGTCTTCAGTGTTTCCTTGACAGTTTTCTATATTTTTGTCCCAGGTGCACGAACCTCTGCCTGCTGGCACAAGCAATACATACAGGCGGCGAACAGAACAGTACTACTCAAGCCCTCAACGTTGTTTATCATGCACCTTCCCCGCTGTACGTGATGAATACATTTTTCATGCCTGACTAGTCATTCAATCCAATACAGGGGCGACAGGCTACGTATAGTCAGTACAACTATTTCTCTTGGTGCAAGAACAATGTCTGCTCGTGTCGAGGTGTGTATAACCGTTCATAATTTTACCATACTAAAAAAGTTTTCTTTAGATGTGGAGTATCAAGTACCATCGACTAGTTGCGTCTGCTGTTCACATGAAAATGTTACCGTCCCCGCCAAAACAGAAGCTTTGACGCTGAGGTGCTGCAGTTTCTGCTATGTATGAGTCTATTTAGAAGTTCTATTAGTAGTCTATCTCCTATTACATGATCGTCTAACAAGCCCAAAGCGAGAAAATTATCGATTGCGACAGAGTGACATACGTTATTGCAAGAATTTTACAAGTCCAAGACATTAAGCAATACGAGAGGATGAACAGCTATAGTAGAAAAGAAAATGGATATCTAAGTCATAATACTTATATAGCATGCGGATGTTCGACGACGAGAAACAAAAAAAAGAAAGATGATAGGAAAGCGCAGAGCAATGCCAGAGTCAGGTTCAGGGTTTTTATACAATGCGAACAGACACGGTGAATGCATGAGTTAGTGATACACGTAGATTTAATTAATATCTGCAACAATGATCAGTCGCAACTTGGTCAAGGGAAGAGTAAGAGACGGCTTACATCAAAATGGAAAGAACGAACAGACTCTATGCCCTCGCGTGAGGCGGCGGATGCAAAGTAGAGCTTTTTACTGGGCTCGCAGGTGCAGCAACCTTTAGTTCCGTCTCCTCGTTGCTGCTACTGCTGTTGGCCTTTCTCTTGATGCTCGGCTTTTTGTGCAAAAGTTGTTGACCTCTCTTATCTTCTTCGGGTAATTCGGTGGGACTAGCAAGACGTTTGCCTGTAGTGACGGTCGGAACCGGATTTTTCATGGGCGTATCAGCGGCAGACACGGTACTCTGGACGTCCATGGCAGAAGGGCTGCGGTACAAATGGGGGTTCTGGGGAGTAAGATTGAGGTTCTTCCTCTCAAATTTGGGCGTCTTGAAATCAACATTCTCTTGCTCCAAATCATCCTCTACCGACTCTGTTCCCTCCTTCTCATCCTCCGAATCCATAATCATCAACGCACCCTCGAGAATCGCCGCATGGACAAACACATACTGCCTCAAACTCTGACACAAACTCATCCTCTGCTGCCTCATATCTTGGACAATTTCCAACAGCGGCTCGGCGAACGAGGTCAAAGCTTTCGGAGACGCGTCCATATGCAACTCTCGGGGAGCTGCAAAGTCGAATTGAGTCGTGGGTCCAGATAGCGGGTCTACTCCGGTCACGGCAGGCGAACTCTTTCGAGAGTTTCTTTTGCTTTTATCAGAGTTGGAATCTCCTGCGTCTCTAATCATCCCAGACACCTTCTCGGGGACAATGTCCAAAGACCTGGGTCCAGACAAGGACAACGAAATCGACCCTGACCTTGAGCGGGAGACGGAACCAGAACCAGTACCCGAGCCAGACATTGGTGGGACCGAACCTCCAGAGCCAGAACCAACTTGATGGGATCCCAACGACGTTGTCGATCCCTCGATGAGCAACTTGTTCTTGACCTCTTTGAGTTTTTCCTTCTTGTCACTGGAACCTGACACACCCGAGGCACTACCACCGGAAGGAGAGCCCGACGACACCTCGGAACCGGCTCTTGGAGATGCAACTTTCCGACTTTCATCATCTGGCAACCAAGACGCTTCAGGTCGAAGCCGAGAGGTATTGGCAGCTACAGGCCGGGGAGCTGTAGGTGCAGAGTTGGTTCTCGTTCGCTCGACCTGAGCACTAGCAGCAGGCAAAGGCCTCGGAGCTACAGGTGGATCCGCTGCCTCTACCGAGTCGCGTTTGAAGGTGGTTCCAAGAGGCAATGACGACACAGACGTACCGAAAGACGAGAGATTGGTATGTCCGTGAATATGAGACAGGGACTGCGAAGTCTTGTGCCTTCGACCCTTGCCCTTGTCAAATGCACTCTGGAAGCCGTACGAGTCGCCAGAGGTCGATGCAGAGCCAGATTCCGATGGAGGCATGTGCTGTGCGGACGAAATTACAGATGAGGGCGGTACTTTTTCCTTTCGTGTTTCCGGCGTGGGCTCAGTGTCCATGACCATCTTATCCTCGACCTTGTTGTCCACACTCGGTATCCGTGGTATATCCCTCTCACTCAACCTCGACTGAGACTGGAAAGCCGACCGAGCCTGGTCCACTCTGTACGCACTCCCATGCCTACCAGTTTGATCAGAGACGTTCTCGGCCCACATCCGCGTCGTGGCAGGACGCGTGTACATTTCTTGAACTCTTTGGTCAATATCCATCATTTGAGGGTTTCGAGTGACGTCAGCTTCTGGAGATTTTGGTTTCGGCGGGTGTGATGACGACCGTGAGCCACTGTCGTCGGGGGGAGATTGGAGCTTGGCACCTTCCTTTGCCTACAAACGAGTTGCGTCAGTGCACGTTCAGGACGAAAATAAAAAAAGACCCAACCTTGTACGCTGGAATGTGAAGTACATTTCCACCGTGATAAATCGCAATCGTTTCTCCAGGAGGGGAAGATTTGCCTCCTGGCTCCTGCTGATCAGGACTACCTCTCGGGGAAACATCCAAACCCGAGCTCGGGCTCGACCGTGATCTCGAGTCGGAAGTCATTTCGACATCAGCCTCTGCCAGCGTCGAATCCACCTCCATAGCATCATCTTTTTTCTTTGTATCCTTCATAGCGCCCATCTCCACGTCCATCTTGTCCATCTTGGCCAACCTTTCTTTATCCTCCCGTATCTCCCTTTGCGTCTCCTGCAAAAGTTTCTCCGCGTCCCTCTCTGCCTTTTGCTTCTTCTTCAGCTCTCTCCTCACACTGCTCAAGACTGCATCAACGACAATAAATCCTCCAGTCCTCCCTACTCCAGCAGAGCAATGCAACAACAGTGGCGCATGTTCTTTACCCATCGTATGTTTCGCAATACCCGTCGACCTATCCAGCTCCTCCGCTTTGGCTCTAGGTTCTGTATTCCTAGCCTGGAAATCCTCCTCAAACTCTTCTCCTGGCAAATATTCCGCTTCTTCCACCGCTTGATCAACATCCTTGATCAACTGCAATAAACCACGAGGATTTTCGGGCACGTTCATATCAGGCCAACCCAAGTATTGGAATTGTACGACTTTACGCGGAGGGACATGCGGATAATGAGTGTGGCTGAGAAGAAAAGTTCGCTTGATAATGGACGAAGAACGATCGACTCTGGAACGAGAATGAGACTTGTCCTTTTTCTTCTTCTTTTCTTTTCCTTGCGCCTTTTCATCAACCACCATTTTTTCCTCTACTATTCCAGCTTTCTCCAATTCCCTCCGTCTTTGTCTTTGCGCTCTTCTCTCGACCTTTTTCTGTTCCCTCCTCTTCCTCCGTTCCTCTTTCACCTCGTCATCCTCATCGGGTTTGACAGATGGGAAAAACGAAAACGTGTTCTCGTCTTTTAGCCCTGGATGAGCCTTTCCCCGGTTTCCTCCAAACGTCTGCTGGCTGTGCTCTCCGCCGATATCCTCCTTCCTATTATCCGATTTGCCTGCATCGTCCGCTCCTTCGACGCCAACAAGTTCCAGACGCAAAGGCCCATACACCTCGTCTTTCCAGTAAGGCCCACACTTGACCATCGAATTTTCGATTTCCTTGGTAAGCATAACGATGACATGAACATTTTGCTGATAAACGATACTAGTTTCAGGAAACGGGTCAGCCACAAATCCATCAGGATCAAGCAGAAAGAACTCACGTCCAAAAATCAGTAAAAGTCGCCTCCAGCGGTCCTTGAGTGGCAATATACCTCCTCGTCGTGCACAGCGGCTGAACATATGACGCGTTCACGTAATCGTCGTGTTCTCTTCTCATGCCCGTGCCCGTGCTCTCATCGCCATCGATTTCACCGTCATGTTCCTTTTCGCTCTCGGTCGCGCTCGACTCTATAGCGGACTCTCCGCCGCTTCCACCGCCACTTCCACCACTTGCACGACTACCTCGCATTTGTGTAAACGATGGTAGAGATCCAGGATGACCACCTCCAAATTTACCTCTTCCTACTCCTACATTACCTCCTCCAAGTGCGGATCCACCAAAAGTCTGTGCGCCACTAGTAAATGAATTGCCGCCTGATCCACCTAATCCGAGATCAATCTTTAACCCTCTCGCATTGGGCCTGGGAGATTTCGTAGGCGATCCTCCAAATCCTGATCTGGAAGTCGAGGGTGATGACGCCGAACTTCTCCTTTCTGCAAGACCTGTTCCTGTCGCTGGTGTTGCAGGACGTAAAAAGGGTGAAGAACCAGGTGGTAATGACAGCGCGAATGGTCGGCCTGGTCCGGATATTGGCCCGGACGGTGGACGCATGGAGGTTGATGACGTAGAAGATAATTGGGATGACGTCGAGGTCTCTGCCGGATTCGACGTAGAACCGGAGAGAAGGTTGGAGGCTGAGGGAGCTAGGGAAGAAGAAGACCTGGGTGTGAAATGGGCATGAAGATGGTGAGGCGGAATAAAGTTCGAGTTGATGAAATCGCTACTCTCAGACTCGGAAAGCGGAGGTTCCTGATGGAGACGAACTCGTGCGTGTTCAAAAGGCCAAATGTGACGATACCTGTTGGGAAAATAACTGTTATTAGAGCGATTCCATGCGACAGAGCGCCCCGACAAACCTATTTTTGGCTCCCTTTTCGATACCTGCTGTGATACTGTACGGGAAAGGTACGCTGGTTTGGCTTGTCTTGGAAATGTCCATCATATTATCAGGGCTCGAGGAAGAAGCGTGTTCGCCCGTCTGCATTGATGAAGACGACGGCGCTGGTCCAGACCCTTTTTCGCTTTCCTTTGAGTGATGTTGCATTACGCCCATGAGTCTCCTCTGTTCGGCGAGCTCTATCCTGTAAAACTGCATGGCAAGAGCTTCCATGCCCTCGTCGACCATGGCAGGATCGGGAGGAGTACCCGTAGAATCTGATGACGTAGACAAAGAAGAGGTGGATTGGGAAGGAAAGGATACAGTAGACACCCGATTAGAGTCGGGTGACAAGGATTTGGAGCTACGATCAGACTCGTCTGTGGACTCGTCATCGGGCTTTACCTCTGCACGACGGCCAATTTCCTGGAGCCAAGCAAACGGTAGATCCTTGATTCGGCGTCGGACATGTTTGGGGATCCGAAGAGGGATGCGTTCTGTGATACCCTGAGACAACTCGACGTTTTGACGTATGGTATCAAAAAAGGGATTAAAGGCCATGGACGACGGTGCCTGAAGTAATGGACGACTGGACGTCGACCGTAAGGGACTCTGTGCGGGTTTATTGACCGTCGTTGAGACCGCGCCAAAGGCCGACATGGGCAGATGCTTTGGCTGCAGCATGGACGAGGGCTCGTCCTCGTCCAACTCCGAATCGACCGGACGAGTGTCGACGAGGTCTCTGCGTTCCTTCCAGACGGTCTGGAAACCGCCTTTGAGCCAACGTAGCTGGCCCTGATAAGAGCCTTGTGGGTCGTTGGCGAATTTTCGCAAGAGACCCAGGATGTTGTTGCCCTCGGGCAGATGGCCAGATGGAGAGCCTGCAGAGTCGACGTCGTACACAATGAGTGTAGAAGTCTGTCGCCACTTGTTGAACCTGGCTCTGGCTGAGGGAGATGGGAGCATCGCTGCTAGACGGTCTAGAGGGAAAAGCGGGCGCTTGAGCAGAGTAGAGGGAACGGAAAGGGAGAGGGCGTTGGGGAGACGAGCAGACACGTAGGCTGCATGAGGGCGAATGTCGATGAAAAGAACATTGGGATCGTTGAGAAAAGGCTGGATGTCCTTTGCGAGGACAGATTTGAAGCGGTCTGGTGGCAAGGGCGCAGAGGTAGTGGAAAGCAGTCTGGGGGGCGGGGCATTGAGGTTGGCAGTGATGACAGGGTTTGTTTTGAAACGATGTGCGATTGCTTTGGCAAAGCCGTCGACGTCGTCTGAGCTTTTGGACGACTCTGCCGCCTTGGCTGCGAAAAAGTCCATTCGGGAAAGGTTACGACGCTGGCCAAAACATAACTTTTAAGGGCGACATGATGTCACCTCCGAATCCATAAACGTCACGTGGTATTCTATCATGGTTTCGTCAGGAACACGTTGATGACCTTGTTTCTACTTCTTTTGCTCCTCTTGTCTCCTCTTTTCTCCTCCTTGTCCCGTCTCGTGCTCTGTACAAATATCCGTCACTCGACTTGACGCTCTTTCCAGCGGCGACTTGTCCACTGCGCTCTCTCTCGGCTAGCGGAACAAAAATTAAATCCGTTGTCGCTTACACGATATGACGCAAGATTCGCTAACCGAACGGAAGAGAACATCAATGATGCAAGTGCCGACATCTGCCGTACCATTCATTTTCTTTAGACTGAAAATCCAGGCCGTCCAACACATGCATTCGGTGTGAATGAGCTGAACGGCCGGTTGACACTAGTCCAGTCCAGCTGGCAGCAAGACCACTACCAATATACCCGCTTTCTGATAGCAACGTTCAATATAACGGATTTACTGCAAGTCGTCAAAATAAAGTTTCAAGTAGGCCGATCACCCTCTTTTTTCGGGGAAAAATCAGATTGTGAATTCTAGACCCTTGTACATGTCTCAGGCTACTCTTTGGGCACACAAAACCAAGTCGGAAAATAGACGGAGGTAGAAGCAATTCAGAAAGAAGCACCACGACACCCAGGCTAGCCCAATCAGCGTCAACCCTGCTGTCACATCAAACCCCAAAACTTTGCGAGACCCAAATGGTATCAGGCTTTTGGAGTGTGTTGGACAGAATGGGGAGCACTTCTATTCCGAACAAGGGTGCAAGCTTGCATACTTATCAACTTTGGGCGTTCAATTGCGGTGTATGTATAGAGTTCGACGCAATATTCTGCGTCAGAGTAACATCATATTCGTATCATCATATCTGATATTCTTTATTTATAACGTGGCGAATCCACTTGCTTGAGTTTTCCCCCGCAAGTACACCATTCATGCTTGGGGTCGACAATTTGCCGAATCTGCTGGTCTTTGAGCTCCTGGGGTAGCCCTCGGTTAGCATTTGAAAAGGAACGACCGTGTGTAAGCGTTGTTTAGCTAAAAATTAGAAGTACTTCGAGAAAATGACGATAACGAGTCCAGATTTCAAATTCGCAGCTCTGAAGAAGAGTGACGCCCATGCCATAGTATAACTCTAGCTCAAGCTTGTGATTTGGATTGTGAAGAAATGAAAATATCTTGTTCGAATAGGGATCCTTGAGCCTTTTTCTTTCAGGTGGTCATACCTAGATAGCAAGTAAGTGCCTATACGTACTTGTATTGAAGTTAATCTTCAGTTCCAACCCCATCTTTCGGATTACTTCAGTTGCCAGGGGGCCAACTCCTGGTCCGCTCATTTCTGAATTTGATGTCTGTTTATAGGTCAACGAGATAGAACTTGAAAGAACGTAGTAGAACGAAACTAATCTTGATACACGCAGCAGACTGGATGCTGTCCACGCCCAGCCCTAGTCTCAAGGGCGAACGAATGTATACGAATGACGACCAGGAGAACAATCCAGATGGTACATGACGTAGACTTGAGAACTATTTAACGGTTCGAGCACACTGGGCAATCAAATCTGTCCAAGGGGTTATAAAGCGGTCGTTTTTGATACACCTTGGGGATAACTTACACGACGGGCAAGTACACACGGAACACGGGTAATACGTCTACCCAAGCCTTGGGAAAGGAAATTGGCAACCGGATGATCTATCGTCGTACAGTCAACCGTCAATCATTTTAGTCAAATAAAACGAGGTGATATCCAGTATGTATCACTGATATCGTACCTCCCAGGATTCTATCCACTTCGGGTACACCGGTGTTATATCACACTACTCGAATTGAGACCGAGCGTACCAAAGTACTCGTGTACCGCGTACCTCGTACATACGTCTACAAAACGTCAGTGCCTCGAATAAAGTTTGAGCGTGAATACGAACTCTGGTTAATTCTCGTTCAATGTTCGGATATTGCCCCAGGGCAGCCCGAGTACATCCAAAGTCGAGTCAAGTCTTGCCTCCTGGGAGTCGTCTTGACACTGAACATAACTTCGAGGAACGTTGAGAGAAGGAAGGTCATAGCCAGCATTTGAAAGAAGAAGGGCCCTTGTTGTTGTCGTTGCAAGCAGGTTTTCATTGAAAAATGATGTATGCATCAAAGATGAAAGATCCACGTAGATGACACGTTTGCTGGAAGCCGCAGAGCGATTCGCTGGTACTCTCTTTCCTAGTTGATTTTCTCGCGTTGATGGGAAACATGGATATCCAAGAAGGTAAGGAAAGACGCTGGCTCGCAGTGGACCAGGTCCATGTGGTTGGAATGACGCGTAATGTATGGTTCGAGAGAAGGTAAAGTCGGAAAATTCCGTAGAGTTCTTTCTCCAGCTCGGTTATTCCCGTGCCGACCCTCGCCCCGCTAAATAGTAGTTTTTTCAAAGACTCGAGTGTATCTGACCTCTTCCTAAGCCTATATCAAAACCATCTTGGTATCAAAACATCCAAGATGATTTTTGCCTCGGACACCATCTCGAGGAAAACGAGCATACTGGTACATATTTGGAAAGGTGATTCATATAAGTAGTCATTACACTGTAATCTTTATTTACTGCAAAACCCAAGCAAAGTGAAAAGACTACTACACGATCTGCATCTTTAGAGCAGCTCTGCAACATTCCGAGTTGATGAGTGGAAACGTAAACACAAACTCGGAATCACCCTATATTTGTAATCACTGAAACAGGTTTGACACCAGTCCTCGACCCAGAATGGCCACCGAATCCAACCAACCACACGAAGTCATAGCCTACGCCTCCGTTTACAAGCGACTCCAAGCACTCTACTCTTTCCGTGGCACAAAAATCACTCTAAACAGCTCCCTTGTCAACGCTCTCACTCGCACATTCTGCCCACCCTGGATTTATGCTCCCATGAAAGTCTGGAGATGGGATAAAATCGACAAGGCTATCCTAAACATGGCTTTCCAAGTTGGTCCAAGCAAGGCTGATGCTGGTACTATCGTCTCTCCGGATACATCTGTCATCCTCGCAAACGCAAAACCTTCCGAGACAGTTGGGAATGGGCATGGGCTGGAAATCCCTGCTTCCGAGATAACCTTCCCAGATAAGAAGATGTTCGGCGAGCTGGATGTCCGCTTGGGTGTTTTGATTTCGGATAATCTATTCGGGAAACGCATAGGCTGTATACCGTGGGGTGGTAACTTGGCGTTGGAGTTGTACAAGTTGACTGTGTATGGAGAGGGCGAACATTACGATTGGCGTGTTGATTCACCACATGCAGATGATCACCATGCGACGGCGTTGCTTTTTCTGGGGTCAGAGGCGGAAGGAGGAGATTTGAAGTTGAGGCATGGGGGTTTTGAGTTTTCGCGGGAAGAAAGCATCCAAGGTATAGTAATAGTTGTCTATAAGTGAGAGCTCTATACTGAACAGCTTAGCAGAACACCAGGAATATGCCAAACCGAATGAAGTCGATCCCGACGATGGAAAAGTCCATCTAGTCGCATTTTACACCGACGTCGAACAGAAGATTGACCCCGTCCAAAAGGGCAACCAAATTGTGCTTCATTTCAACGTTCGCACGAGTGAATCTCACACCCAAGTCAATCCCGACGAGAAGAAAGACTCCACGTCAGAATATGACACGGACGAAGGTGACGCATATGTTGACGAGGACAGATGTGTTGAATGGGGTGCCGTAGGGAACGCAATGGATGATTCTCCCTCTGTAGCCGTTCATTCGAATCCAAAGGCATTGAACGATGCAGCTAGAATCATCGAGTCTCGATTCTCCAAGAGTGAGAACGTGAAACGGGTTGCCTTTCCACTCCGACACTCTTATCGCATGGCTTCCATTCGTCCAGAGGATCTCAAAGGCATCGATGCGGCGCTTTATGAACGCCTTACTACTTCCCAGGACGTCAAGGACAAATTTAAAGTGGACCTACACCCAGTTATTCTTCTCGAAGAAACGGATGACGAAGGAAATTGGTCAGGTGAAAGGGAAACCTATGTGTTTGTGTTTGAATCTGATATCGTAAAGAAGAACTTGAAGAGGAAGAGAGGAGAAGAAAAAACAGAAAACGAGAGAAGCTGGGAAGATAGGGACGATCAGGCCAAGTTCACTGAGTTTCATCTTGTCAAGGGCTGTTCTCTCGAGATGATTGACAGCCAAGACTACACTGCACTCGATACGGGGAAAGTGGATCTGGGGAACAATAGGTATTTCGGAGGGGCGATGTTTGTCTCGCTGAAGGAGGGAAAAGCTTAACTTTTGTGAATTCTCCCAGAAATGAATAAATCAACGGTGTTTAAAAGTGATCTTTGAGCCTTTTGATCAGAATCGGCATCATGACTAGAGCTTTAGGACTTCGGAGTTGCCCCCACAGCTATTTTCTTGCCCGGTCCTCAGCCGAAATGGGCGCCTGAAACGACAACCATCTTTGCTTTTGCTTTCAGCACCTTCTTGCTAAGTATAGTACTTCAAGAGAAATACACGAATTATGTCTTGAACATTACTGACACTCTTACGAAACTGGATATTTCGCGTACTCAAACGAACTTGAAGACGCTTCTATCTTCGATTGACCCCGACTCGTGTACAAGCCGAAAAAAGCCCGCAAGCCTGGAAGGATCTTCTCTATTTTTCAGTAGGCGGCCATCAGTGCTTTACCTCGCCCTACGCTTCTGAATCAACCGTGGGACAAATAGGGAAAAATACTTAAGGCAAAACAATGTTTGTCCCATTATTTGTTCCTTCCCGAAACCTGTCTGCAGAATGGCCACTCAGTCTCACGAAATCGATGCCTACCTCTCAGTTTACAAACGACTAAAGTCTCTCTCCACCCGCCGAGCCGTCAAAGTCACCATCAACAGCTCTCTTGGCAACGCTCTCACCCGCGCGTTCTGCCCACCATGGTTTTACGCTCCTATCCGATACGAACATGGTATCATGCCCGAAGATTGGAGCTGGACTATCGCGTCCGTCGTCATGACAGCTTTCCAAGTTGGTCCTACCAAGGCTGACGCTGGTACCATTTGCTCTCCCAAAACATCCGTCATTCTCGAGAACGCAAAGCCATCTTCGTTTGGCCGAGGTTCTGAGACAGTGTATGACCCAGCGTATAGAAAAGGGTTGGAGATCCCTGCTTGCGACGTAAATTTTCCAAAAAACGCAGATTTCGAACTTCTTAAAGACCATTTGAGCATTTTGGTCTCTGAGAATCTTTTTGGTAAACGCGTAGGGTGGCAACCCGAGGACAAGAGTGGTAATAAAAGGGTGAGGCTAGAACTGTATAAGTTGGTGGTATACGAAGAGGGCGGACATTTCGATTGGCATATGGATTCAACCCATGGAGATGATCATCATGCAACGGCATTGCTGTTTCTGGGGTCGGAGTGGGAAGGGGGGGATTTGAAGTTGAGGCATGGTGGTTGCGAGTTTTCGCAGAATGACGAGATTCGAGGTGAGACAACCTTTCCGAGAGAAAGAATCAACTTGCTGAATGATGTTATAGGGCAGAAACAGAAGGATGAAGAGCACGTACAGAATTTGTCGGAAGATGAAAAAGACATCTACATGGGTGAACTCCACGACGCAGGCGTGCACCTGATCGCGTTCTACACCGATGTCGAACACATGGTCGAGCCAGTCACTAAAGGGACACGGATTGTTCTGCAATTTGACGTTCGAATTGGACCAAGCGACTCTCAGACTGCAGTTGATACCGGCGAGGGGGGCTCCCAGTCACTGACAGATTATAATACGGACAAGGATGACGGTGTCAACTATGATGACCCGAGATATTATAACCGGGGCCATGTTGGAAACGCCTCTAGTCAACATGCCCCATCTGCAGGGGTCCACTGCGATCCAAAGATTCTGGACGATGTAGCTCAAATGATCAAACAAAAACTCTCCAACAAAACCAAGAAGAACAAAGTCGAACATGTTGCTTTCCCACTCCGACATCTCTACCGCTTAAACTCTATCCGTCCGGAGTATCTTAAAGGCATTGATGCGATGCTCTACGAACACCTTACTAACTTTGAGTCTCAAGAGACCAAAAACGGTTTCAAAGTCGTTTTACACCCTGTCGTTCTCTTCGAAAGTACGGATTACGAGGGATCTTGGACTAAGGAATATTATACGCCGCACGTGTGGGTGTTTGAATCCGATGCCATGAGGAAAAAATTGAAGAGGAAGAGAGAAGAGGGGCTCGTCGACTCGGAAGGATCGAACGATAGCGACGATCTGGACTACAAGGCCGAGCTTACCGAATTCCATCTCATCAAAGGTTGTTCTCTCGAGCAGATCGATAGTCGGGAGTATGCTGAACATACGGGAAACGAGGCTCAGCCGGGGGAAAACAAGTATTTTGGAGGTGCGATGTTCGTCTCGCTGAAGAAGGAAGCTTGAGTTGGTCTTATCCAGAAACAAGTTTGAACCATTCTAAAGTTCATGTACGATAGCATCCTATGTAGGTATTACAAGATATTCAAGTCATTCTCTTCTTCAGTCTGCCAGTCGGGAGGACAAGTTATCCCATTGAACAGCAGGGGTGATGACAGATTCCAGACCTGTTCGTGGAAGCAACAGGAGTTGTCGCAAAGGCGATCGGCGTGAAACTCGAAGCTGTAACTTCCACTGTCTCTGATCGTCCATGTCTCGGGTGCCCCAGCGGAAGTCTGAGATTCCACCTGGATAAATATTTCGAGCCGTTTTTCTTCCATGTACGCTCTGCTTCAAAACTAGCCTGAACCCCCTAGCTGCCTCGTCCGGATCCTCACTTCGCCATGTCCTCCAAATCGTCTTCTCCTTCCGAGTCCAAGCCCACCGAGACTCCCGTTCACGAAGTCCAAACCTATCTCGACGTTCAAGAACGTATCAGAGAACCTGAATATCATGGATACGATTGTCTCCCGGTAGTCGTTGCTGGAGGTGTCAATATCAGTGACGGGAGTTGCGATGCGAGAGCCAAGATTTACATCGATTACGAAGGACCAGCTGGATTACCAGGGGTGGATCCGATGTCGAGTATGCTTCTACGAAGCATTATGGGAAGAGGACTTGGAGGACTTGGAGGATATGGAGGAGAATCAGCACGCAGTAGCAGAGCTAATCGGGAAAGGAGGAATAGGGAAGCTGCCAGGAAGAATAGAGAAGAAGGAAAGGCCAATTCGAAACTGATCAATGCTCTTAGTCGAGCCTCGCTCTCTCCTTGGATTCATGAAAATATCAAGCCGAGGGGGTGGTTTTATGAGAAGATTAGAGACCTGAAGTTTGGGATCGTGGTCGAAGACGAAGGTGAGAGAGACGAAAAAGCAAACAAAGAACAGGAAGACGAAAGCGAAGGAGAAGATACAGAGGAAGACAAAGTCAAGAAGAAATTACTTCAAGCAGGGACAATTGCTCGCCCCAACACCTCTGTCATCCTCGCAAAAGCCAAACCCTCTTCCTTCGGCAAAGGCGAAGAAACCGTTTTCGATCCCACTTACAGAAACGGATTGGAGATCCCAGCCGAAAAGATTAGTTTCCCTGATGCGAGCGTGCTCAAGAAGCATATAGAGAGCGTTGTTGCAAACAATCTGTTTCGTAATAGGAAGAAGATAGGTAAAAGGTCCAGATCGAACGCTACGTCGGGCATCCACGTCAAGCTCTACAAGTTGGCGGTGTACGAAAAGGGAGGTCACTTTGACTGGCATATGGACTCGACACACGGGGACAATCATCACGCGACTGCACTACTTTTCCTGGGATCCAAGTGGAATGGAGGGGAGTTGAAGTTGAGGCATGGAGGGCATGAGTTCTCGACAAAGGATATCAAGGATTTAGGAGGCAAGGAAGACGTCTATCTCGTTGCGTTTTACACCGACGTCGAACACAAAGTCGAACCCGTTGAGGACGGTACACGCATTGTCTTGCAGTTTGATGTTTTTGTCGACCCTCCCGCCGAAGATGATGAGGAAGGGTACGACACGGATACGAGCAAAGGACCTATAGCCCTCGCTGCCGAGGAGGCTGATGAGTATCCTGTCATCGATGGTATTCATCCTGAATCTGGGGCTCTCGAGGAAGTCGCCAAGATCATCGAAGAAAAACTCAACGGGGAGAACCAAGAAGACCGTCTAGATCGCATTGCATTTCCTCTCCAACACCTCTATCGCCTGGCATCCATCCGTCCGGAATATCTTAAAGGTGCTGACGCAATGTTGTACGAGTATCTATCTTCGTACAAGAGCGGGATCTTTGATGTAGAGTTGCATCCCGTTCTTCTTCAGGAAGAGACAAATTCTGCAGGACGCTGGATCGGTGACGACTCAGACGCCGTGAAACCTCAAGCTTGGGTATTTGATTCTGAAATAGCTGAGAAAGGGAAGCGGAAGAGGCAAGAAGACGCGGCTGACGTGAAAAGCAGGAAGAGAGCAAGAGGCCCAGGGTCGAGCAAAACTTCGGACACGAGTGACGAGGACGAGGACGAAGACGAATCGAAAAACTTTGAAAAGCAAGAGTTTCACCTGCTCAAGAACTGTTCGCTTGCAATGGTCGAGGAGACTGGTTACGTTGAGTACACAGGGAATGAAGCTCAGTTGGGAAGTGCCAAGTATTTCGGAGGCGGAATGTTTATCACTATGAAGAAGTAAAAGTTTAATCAAGTGTAACTTTGATCTTCCTAATTATAACAGTAGTAGCTTGTTAATGTACATTACCTTTGACTATTGCAAAGTATTGGTCGAGTACTGAGTTTGGGCGCTTGTCTTTGTCGTACTCGTGACGTGACAACCATGTCGCTTTCCACGACTTCAGCGCATCTCTTGGGGCTCACCTATGCTGGCGTTTATGTTGGCTCTCTATATGTCTCGAAATACGGCAGAACTGTTTTCACGTCAGTAACAAGACCGGGTCGCGAGGGCACGAGAGGGGAACAGGAAGAAGAGAAAAGACGCGTATCTGTACAAGAACGAAGTCGGGACGACCCAACCGTTATCCGTGCACGACTAACCGCAGTATCATTCGCTACACTTGGGTGTCTTGTCCTTGCCTGTGTGATTGTCGCGCAAGTCGAGTATGGCAGTCTAGGTTGGCACTCGTTGCAAACTTCAGTGACAGACGCATCTGTTCTACTTGGACTAAGACTCCCTCCATTTAATCTATCATCCCTCCTTCCCCATTTTGTTATCCCAGCTCTCTTCCTAGGGCCGCTTACAGCGCTCTTCATCGACTCTTTACCGGGATCCCACACTTTTCGTTCTGGAAACCTTCAGCCATTCCTCACCGACCCTTTCTCTCTCATCTCTATCCGAAACTACATCATTGCGCCGATAACCGAGGAGCTCGTCTTTCGTTCCTGCATCCTTTCTACCTATCTCTTTGCATTCTCTTCAACCCCTTCCCTAACTTCAACCAAAATCATTTTCCTTTCTCCTCTTCACTTTGGCTTGGCCCACCTCCATCATGCTTGGGAGGCATATAACCGTTTCGGGAGAACTCGGGCTGCGCTGAAACGTGCAGTTTTACAGAGTACCTTTCAGATGGTTTATACGACTGTTTTTGGATCACTTTGCGCGTTTCTGTGGTTGCGAGGTGTTCCGTCACTTTCCGAGTCAGCTCGTACTGTATACTCATCTCGCGCTCCATCGGTGTATGCACCGATAACAGCACATATATTCTGCAATCTCATGGGCTTTCCTGATTTCTCGGGAGATATTTATAGGGCTCGGGCGAGATTAGGTCCCATTGGAGGTGTTTTGGTTCGCATAGCATATCTGGGTGGTGTAGGATTGTTTGGTTGGGCTGTTTGGAGCGAGAAGGGAAGAGGGCTTTGGTAGCGACTCGACCATCTTGATAAGATGGTGATGAAGTTTGGTGCGATTTAACTCTTTCCTCCTGGATTTTGTGCATGCACCTTCAATTTACCCTACATTTCTCCATGACTTTGTGCATTATATTATTCGCAGACAGAAGACTGGATATTAATGTTCAACATGAATTACATCTAGAGCGAGATATGGATACCATTCCTTATTGCCATTGCAAAATTTCCGCCGCCGATTCAGCTATTTCTGAACTCGGTCTCTTTTAGCCAACTCATGCTGCGCATTCAGCTGCCCACAATCATCGACATATCCTGCAGAGCAGTACAGCGCTGTACATGTGATTCAATGGGAAATGCGTCCAATTGACTGTATGAACATGAAAAAGCTGGGCATAGTACATAGTCATTGCAACAAGTGGACATCAAGCCTTTTCCCTGACCAGAAAGACTGGTTACTTGATTCATATTCAGGTCGTATTTGAGCAACGAACAAGATGCTGAAAACTAACGTAAATTCGGAACATATATTAGACGTCTGTGATAAAGAAAGAAAAGACCGGTTCGACAGTTGACTCTAAGTCTGTTCATCATAGTGAGCCTGCATCACACATACATCTCGCTCAACGCAACTCTCTCCCAATACTCGTCCTCCGACATGGGACACTCATATCCTCCCGATTCCGAAAAGAACCCCATGAAAAGTAGCCCTTCTTCAGGATCTTGCTTGATTCCAATGAGCTCAAAGTATTTATCCTCCTCGTCCTCGTCATCATCATCATCATCATCATCATAGTCGCCAAGGGGAACACAGGTGAATTTCTTCCCGAATAAATTCGTTATGCTGCCGGCACGAAACTCGGACAAGAGCTCCGGTGTTACTTTGACCTTTTCAAGACCGGCCACGGGGTTAGGCGGGGGAGGACGAGCCCGAAGAGCAGCTTCTTCCGCCTCACATTCTTCGCGTACTTTTCTGCCGTACTCTGCCCGAGTCATACCCATTATGGTATCACCAGGGTAATAAGTAGCAGGAGCCCACATTTCGTCAGGCTGGCTTTTGACAAAATCTTGGCTGGAAGTTGGAAAAAGAGTCAGATGTAGATGTCGATCGGATTCAAACGAAAATTTACTGTAGTTGTGTCACTTGCTTGGTGATCTCGTTCTGGATACGCGTTGGAGCACGATTAATCTGTTGCATAGTATCGTTTAGAACATAGCCTGCGGCTTGAGAGACTGCAATATACCTGCGGTTGGGTGGATCGAAGGTTCTGTTAGTGGCACGATGCCAATGGACAATGATATAACTCACTCGTCAATGGGTGTTGTTTCCAACAGTTGTTTGCAGTCTTCGATAAACTTCTTGGGGTCCTCGAATTTGGTAGAGGGTGGAGAGTAGCGCTCCCAGGCAGTTTGGTATTCAGCCATGTTCGAACGAGTTTTAAGACCGGCAGTCTCCACGGCTTGAAGGCACTTGAGATTGAGCTGTGTAAGGTGTTGGATGGTCTCCTGCTCTTCCTGAGTAAATTTGCTAGGTGCCGGCTCTGACATCGTGGTGGTTGTTCCGAAAACAAGTTGTCCCAGTGGCAATTTCTTAAATAGTCCGAAAGGTCAACCGTGTGAACTTCGTAGCAGTCTTTGTCCTCCGACTCGTCTACTATCGAACAATGACTGAAAGGTTTCCGTACTAGACTTTCGCAGATAGTACAATGTTATACAGCGGCTGGAATCGGCCAACAAGTCCTGGCGCTTCCAGTAGTGTCATAAACTTGCATTTACAATTTTGCGATTCAAGTAAGGCGTGCTTTCGAATTTTAGGTAGGAGGTGACACGAATTGTTTAAGATCTGTGGGTAGTAAGTTGGAAGCACGATATCTTGCGCAGTGAATGCGTTGGTCAGTATTCACTTGCATTAGTGATTGCTAGTACTCTCATAAAACCATCTTGAACTTAGTACTGGCTCGATCGAAGCACCCAGTTTTGAACTGGCTCGGATTTAGATTTATATGTACATACAGTCAATGATACCCACTACAATCATGCAAAGTTTCGAAAACGCCCAAATTTGCATCGAAAGCCATTCACGACCCAAGAGTTACACAAGTGCATCCAATGATTCCTTGCGCTTCTTAGCAATCAAGCGGCGCACTTCATCCCACCGTGCCATTACTAGACGATCATCGGTCCACACAATAATCGAAATCAGGTTGGGAAATATATCGAAAAGAAATGAAGCAACTTCTGCTGGATTTTTTATAGTGGAATGGCCCCAGTCCAGGTACTCGATGCTTTTGTTGACAGGCCTCTGCTCTAGCCTCTGTGATAGAAAAAGAGAATTCGTCACAGCGTGCAAACAAAGGTCAAGCTGTTCCAGGTGGGGACAATATTGGACGATAGGAACTAGCCCATCCAACGTGGCACGCCATTGATGACCTGCTGGACCCCGGGACGCTCTAAACTGGAGCTTGGATAGTCGGGGCCATGCATGCGCGATATCATCGAGCAGGGTATTATCAAGACCGGCCACCATCGTCATGTCAAGGTAAATGGCTTCAATGTTAGACAGCATGAGAAGAGGCCTGATGATAGATGCTGTAGAGTCACTTGAAAGAGACCAGTCGGTCGGTGCCTGGAGGCTCAGCGTATGCAAGTTATGTTTCCAAGGCGATATTGCCAGTGACTGAGAAAAGCGACAGACATCTCGTTCTTCAGGGATCATTTGGGAATGATAGTGCAGGCTCAAATTCCGAAGCGGGGAGGAAGGAATGACTCGGAGCAAATTAAACACAGCTCTACCGAGATCGCTCACTTTCAATTCGAGATCTTCAAGATCTAAAAATGCTGCTGCTGACGGATTTCCCAAAGCCTGAGCAAATTTATCCACGTTCATTCCTAAGTCGAGCCTTCTGAGACTGGATTTGGAAATATACTGAACTGCTATGTCAGGAAGAGAAAAGTCCCAGCATATGCCTCGTAAGGATTTCAGTCCCATAATGAGGGCTGAAAATGCAGGCACGGGAAACTGCTCCTTCAAATCTAACAAGTGACCGGAAAATAGGTTGTCCCTACAGTCCAGGAATTCAAGATAAGGACAGCTCTGGAGAATAGCTTCACATATCACCTCAAAGCTACTCTCTGAGATAGGCCAGGTTACTGTCAAGGACTTTATGGAAGGTCCCAATACTGCTACTAGTCCATCTAGAGCTGGGACTCCAAATCCGATTAGCAGTTCAACTTGAACTTCGTCAAGATACGGCGGCAGGATGCAGTCGACTTGGGACAGATTTGGAAACAATTTGACCCCGCAATTGGTTATGACTCGAGATGTTACAAGAGCCGGATTCAAGAGCATCTGCTTCACTCGGGAGGTGTAAAACAGGCAGCGTGCCATATCAGAGGGCTGTAGTACAGCTGGACCGGACTAAGGGTTATATTCATCGGACAAGTGAAGATCGATCCTATAAGTGCAAAACGTACCTCTGTCACTATCTTCTCCCAAAGACCATCGGCCATAGACGTGCGCAGAATTGACAGGTCAGAAATAGAGGACCACAACGCATCCAAGGCCGGGTCGGAAAAAGTTTTACAAGTCCTCGCAAGACTTGCCAGAGTCCCGCGATCTCTTCGATTATCTAGACATACTCCGAAAATGAAACACAAAATTTCGGATACTCGAAGACAATGGTGCATGGTGAAACAAAAGTGCGAGTGACATTCATGTCACATTGCGAGCACTTCTTGATATTGCTTTGTGGTTCGACTACTACGCAGATTACTACTTAAATTTCATTATATAGGCAGGTCTCGAAATTTCTGTCTAAATCGATTGCAACGAGTTGGTTCGATCCCGACGCGGAGTTCCTCGTGAAAATTTCGCAACCAGATCCAATTTTCACTCCAAGGTACGGGTCCCAGTATTGACTAGTCACTCCCATTATAGTGTTGTTTGCAAAAGTCCACATATCACTAAATTGTTTCTTATGTATCGATTCCCGACTGGAAATTTTAATGAGTCGAGAAAGGTAATGGATCAGTGCTTACCCCAGCTTGGGCACTTCCTTAGAGATTTCGAGACTCACTGCATTTGCCATGAATATCATTGAGAAGCCGCATGTAAAACTGCGACATGGCTAGATGTAGAGTTCAGTAACGGCTCTGATGTAGCGATCAAAGAGAAGAGTCACTCGTTAACAATCTCTGGTGTCGTCTCCAACAACTTCATGTTTTCCTAGTTCAATCGTAGTACGATTTTGCCTAGGTGGACTGTAGCGATAATTTGCAGACTGGAATGCAAAAAGGTTCGTGCGAAAACTAGTGTTGGCTGTTTCTACTATGACTTGGATACACTTGAATTCGAGCTGTGCAAAGTACTGGATGGTTTTTGAGTAAAAGAAGAGTTTTGATTGGCGATGGTGGTGGTTTAGAAGCGAGATGATCGATGGTTATTGGAGGCTCAAAGGTGAACGGCGAATCATGCGTGTGCAGATCCAAAGGCCTTCTGGCAGGACGAAACTTGAAGGATTGGGAAGTAAGTAGACGAACTACCATAACACGTCCAAAGTCGGTTCAGAAAAGGTTCTACAAGTTCTTGCTAGCTTTACCAGTGTCTCTGGTCTATATTCAGTATCAGTATCTTGACGGAAGGATTCGAAAGTGAGAGACAAGATTTCGGAGACAACTGTGCGATGGCCAGAAAATGCAATATGTCACAAGTGTCACGGTCTGATATTTGTCCGCGCCGAAGATAGCAAAACCAATTTAACCAAAAGATACAGATATATAGCGCCATATACAACGTCGATTCCCTACGCATCAACATCCATATCTCCTCCCTGCCCTTCCTCAGCTTTACACCCAACAAAACACCCCAACCCCCCTTCCCAAACATACTCATGTCTCATCAACCCTGTCAACACCTTGAACGCTCTTACGTCCGCAAACGGAACACCAGTTCGTGGGTCGAGGTACTTTGCTGGGAGGCCTGTTATTGGACAAGTTTGGGTTGGCCGAGCTAGAAAGGTAAAAGAATTAGTTAGCTACTTCAGAAAAATAAAAGCTAGATATAGAACACTCACATAAAGGCCTAACTTTTCCCGAATATACCTTCATATTCTCCCAATCAACCTTTTCTACCTCTTCTCCTTGAGACCGTTCGGAAGTGAACATCTGATAATTCCCGAAAACATCTTCCATCGTCTCCTTCCACCCAGGTTTCGGTGCGTCAGGGTGTTGTCCGAGTTCGTGAATAACATAGTTTTTTGTTACGTGTTCTGTTTTTGGTTTCGGTTTTTCTAGTGGTACGGCCGCAGTCGTTAAAGTTCCGGTCGTAGGGGTCCCGGGTCCAGCCGTAGTCGTAGTCGTAGTTGAAGCAGATTGAGAACCCCAACTCTGCGTTTGTAACTGCGCATAAAACTGCTGAATCTGGGGTACGAGGTGTTGGAGGTGTGCAAGATGGGGAGGGAGTTGGACTTGTGGTTGTGTCTGCGTGGAGGAAGGGGACGAGCTCGGAGCTGGTTGAGTCGAGGAAGATGTCGATGAAGACCCCTGTTGCTGCTGTTGAAGAAAAGCGAGAAGTTGCGAGGTGTGAGAGTATGTCAGATAGGGATTGTATGATGACGGCGTTGGTGTTAACGGAGTAGGTGCACCTGTACTTGTAGATGTAGATACAGATGCAGGGGGAGGTGCTGCAGTCGAGGTTGAAGAGGAGGAAGATGACTGGTTCTGGGCAGAGGTGGTAGGAGTAGAGGTCGTCGCCGTTGGCGCAGGCGCAGGTGAGGATGTAGAAGCTGACTGCTCTGGCGTCTGAGCAAGAGTCGAAGACGAACTCTGCGCAGGTTGAAGCTGAGAACCAGTAGCCTGGTAACTGTAGTACGGATATCCATACTGCCCATAGGATGTCGAACCAACTTGTTGAGTATGCGTAGTATAATACGGATACCCATACATATACGGTATCTGCCCTTGAGTCGGTGTTGGTGTCTGATTGGAAGTCGTGGTCGTCGGCGTAGGTTCCTCCGCAATCTCAACTTCTTCAATCCTACTAATCCATCTCACCAGCGGACCTGTAACAGACTCTCTGACAACTCGAGCCTTTTTACGCTTTTCTTCTTCAAGCAAAAGATAATCTCGGTGTTCGACGATATTTCCTTCTTCATTGTCTAAGGCACGGGCGATGAGTTCGCCTTGAGTTAGAGAACGGATAGATGTTTTGGTTTTTTTGGGAGCTTGGGCCTGTAAAATAAGAATTAGTTGAGATGCCAGAGAACTGAAAAAGGGTTTGTACCTTTTTCTCTTCAGACTGTAGCATCCTCTTGACCGTCTCTGTCGTATTCAACCTCGTAGAGCCTCTCTTGCTCTTTCTCCTTGGACCTGCTCCTGCTTCTTCGTTACCATCTTGCGGAGGTACTTCTATCACCTCGCCCGTCTCTGCGTTAATCGCCAAGCCGAGTGAAACGCGTCGTCTGGCTTTTGTTTTCTTGGACTTTGTGGTAGCTGAAATAGAAGTAGGGTCGAATGTGACTTTTTGTCGTTCATGAGCAGCAGCTGTTGCTCGTTCTAGACGTGTTTTTGCTGCCTATAAACGAATTAGAGTACGACGGAGAGTGAAAAAGAAAACTGACCCTCTTCTCTTTTCTTTCTGCATCCTGAACCTCCTTTTCACCTCCTTCGGCCTCTTCCTGAGCGGCTTCTTCGTCTGTACTCTCGAAATCCGATTCGAATGCATCTTCTTCGACTAACCGAAAAATAAGTCACATACATGGCTACTAATTGCCTTTAAACATACACTTTTCAACAACAAAATCCTTATCATCATCTGGATCCTTGTTCTGTTCCTCTAGCGCCATTTCCGCCAGGGCTGCTTCCATTCTGAAATCAGTAAACACTTGGTTCTAGGATGTTCAATTCAGGATCACCTGTTTCCCGCCGTACTCCGCTTGGGCCTCCTTGATACGAGTGTTTCTACGCCCTCCATCGTTGTAGGTAGCAGTGGTAAACAGAAAGAAATAACTATATTACCAAATACTTTGCACGCGTCCGCCACGTCCCTTCCTCCTTCCCCATCTTCCATTCTCTTTCTACTCAAAATGTCCGCTACTGCACGTGCAGAAGCTCGCAGGAAGGCCATCCTGAGTCGGGGCAATGACCGTCTCTCAAAACTGACCAATTCTGCTCGAGGCGACGATCCTGCATACAAGCATGACGATCCTCCACTTCCCAGTTTTAGCTCGAGCACTTCTACGACAACGAGCACCTTTCTAGGTGAAGAAACCAACATGCCTACGCCTCCCCTACGAGCTTCACCTTCACCTGCTCCAAACGCACCATCGAATAAATCCACATCGTCACCGCCAGGACCAGAACCGGGTGTATGGTCGCAGGAACAACAACAATTCTTACAGGCTTTGATGGGTGGGGTGGGAGGTGCTGAAGGTGCAGGTATGGGTATGGGAGGCATGGACGCCAATCCACTCGCAGCGCTCCTCATGGCTGGCCTCAACGGCGGTGCTGGCGCCGGCACAATGCCTGCCCTCCCCGGTACAGGTAGCATGGGCACAGATGGAAAATCCGAGGGCATTCCTCCTCTTATGCCTCCTGGTTTCCCCAATATGGCTGGTACCGGCCCTGGAATGCCTCCAGGCGCAATGATGGCGACTGAACCGCCAAAACCAAAGACCCTTCTACAGCGTCTTATGCCTTTGATTCACCTCGTAGCAATGTGGGCTTTGTTAGCTTACTTTGCTTTCTTCCAAGAGCCAAAGGTGTACGAAGAAACTTTTGGTGCGACGAGTGTCTCTGGGAGCGGATGGCAGGGTGTTTGGACGAGGTGGGGAGAGTTGGCAAAGAGGAACCCGTTGTCGTCGTCGAGTGATTCCTTGACAGGTGAAAGTGCAGGGTGGACGGTCGCTGCTTTGGTTAGTTTTCTCGGCTTTTTTCTGGATCCAATCTTTCTAACTAAACTCTCATTGCAGCCCTTTTTCTACGCCTTCATCTCCCTCCAAATAGGCCTCCACTCTATCCGCATCTTTTCCGGATTCGATAAACCCCAGTTACCTTCCTTACTTTCAATCGCTCTTCCTCATCTCCCTGCTCCTATACCGAGCATCGTCGTCAATGGAGCAAAGTACCTCCAGATGGCTTCCGCCTTTTTTGATGATTTTGCGTTAGTTGCGGTGGGTATGGGGTTCTTAGTTTGGATTGCGGGGTATTTGAGTGAGTAGAGATGGCAGACGGTTTGGGTTTTTGTGTGTATCACTATCACCGTACGCTTTAATATGAGAAAAAAAACTCTTGTAGAGTTTTTAGAGCTACTTAGGTTAATACGATAATAAGTATTGGCTCCATAAATCTTTCGAATGAGCAGAAAGAATAGTCATTGTAGACCCATATATGCGGGCGAAACGTAAGATACGGTACATCCAACCTCCACTTCCTTCTCTAAGGCAGTACAGCAGCAGCCCCAGTCTTACTCGAATCCAACATCAACTCTTCCACTACCTGAGGCTCGACTTTTCCTCCCTTGACCTTCTTCACCGTCGTCCCTTCCTTCTTCACCTCCTGCTTACCATCTTTCTTGGTGGTTGTCCTAGTCGACGTCGCAGGCTTTGCCTGAACCGGGTTCGCAGCTCTAAAGACTTTATACGAAGGCAAATTGTCTTCCTCTACCCCCTTCTTCTTCCCCTTTCCTTGTGTCGGTACTTCCCCTTCCCCATCTACAAGCTCGGAAGAGAAAGATTCGTTCTCCTTCCCTGGAACGAGCGGTACCCCCTTTGCGACTGCATCCCTTTTCCACTTTCTCCAAGGTTCACCACCGGAGAGGTCTAAGAGTTCTTTTAAGATAACGGTGGACCATTTGGAGGAGAGTGAGAGCGTTTGACGTTGGCCGGATTCTGTGAATGTTGTCAGTTACATGAAGCGAGCAAAGAAACCCCAAGTATGTACAAAAAGATGATAGGAGTAACGAATAAGACACAGGGTGCATGAAAAGCTCGAAACGGGGAAAGGGCCAAAAAAGAAAACTCACCAAACAACAACTCCATCTCTGGCTTCCAATGCTCGTCTTTCGCCTTGAAAGGTTTCTCTACTTCGATTTTGAGATTGGGATTGTCGTACCGGATTTTGGGGAGGGAATCTTTAACAAAGTGTCTGTGTGTCCGCGCGCGTACGTTGTCGAATTTTCAGGGTTTGAGGTAGCGTAGACGTGAAACGAGACAGGGCCAAGAGCAATAGAATAAAAGAACGAGTAGCCAGAGGATAGTCATCATGGGCCGAAACAAAAGCAAAAAAGCCAGTCAGTCAGTCAATTTCCAAACCTGCACACTGAACAGCTAACACTCACCTCGCACCAAAATGATCATTCCTAAACGCATAAGTCAACTTGAGCGACTTGAGCCCTGGCAAAGTATATTTGGGCTCTGCCCGTAGTTGAGTGAGGAGTTTGGTTAGGCGGGAGGGACCGAGGGTTTTGATTGTCCGTGCCATTTTGGAGAGGTTGAGTAAAGTTTTCGTTAGAACGGTCTCTACCTTACTTTAACCGCAAGTAAGGATATTTTGTTACTTTCTAGATGAACGAAAGGGAATTCTATGGATAGATCCTCCCTCTCAAGTCCAGTGGTTTGGGAGAGAGGTGTGGAAGTTGGAGGTCAAGGACGTGACGCGACTAGAGAAGGGTCGGAATGGGCAAGAAGTTCTCACGACTATCTCCGTTGTTATTTCTCTTACGCTGTACGACCTTTTCTGAACCGACTTTGGACGCGCTATGGTGGTGCCTTTCCGATTTTTCACAGCTCAGTGCGTCCATGCCGGAAGGCTTTTGATACAGAGGTGCGACCTGTATTGTGTATCATAATCGCGCGGTGCATTTTTTATATACGCCGAGTGAGGCGATTGACCTTAAACCAGTACAAAAGTGTCCAATTACTTGGTCGATGCAATGTCAGACTGTTTCCCCAACTGCAATGCGGATTTTTTCAATAGAAATGCTGGTCTTGCAAAGATTGCTAAGCCCATCGTTGGGGTTCTTATCACTATACTGGGATACCAAACAGGCTTCTTTTCATCAGGTCTGTCCTTTTTTTGTTTTTCTTGACGAGTCAGGAACTTATCTTGTCGTCTTCGAGCGTTGGTTTGCAGTTTCGTTCTTACTGCTTTTTTGACGCATTATCAAGTTCTTCATGGAGGTCTAGCTTGCGTCGTTCGGAGCTGTGGGGCTCGCAAGCGAGAGAATGCATAGCACCATCTATCATAAAGCCTCTATTCTTGTTGCATAATATCAAGACCATTAACATAGACATAGAGATCGACATTGATCTCGATGATGCTACTCCTACCTTGCATGGCCCCGGCTTTATGACCTATAAGGTTTTGTGCGCCAACTTAGATCGGAACATGTCAGTTGGAGCACTGGACTAGATGGGCTACTTCCTCTCGCTCAGCATTGTCCTTCATTCGAAATCCCTCTACATATCCCTGAATGCAGCAATAACCTCTTCCCCATCCACGAAAAATCCGGGTGTTGTCAATGATGCGTTGTAGAAATGGGCTGCAGGAATTCCACCATCAGTGCTAGTGACCCTTCACGAGTTGCTTCATTTCTCATGTATTTCCGTATTGTTCATGTTCACAATGCGTAATGAAGCTGATTATCAAGTAATGTTTGAATTCACGAGCGGCACAATGCGCGCACTGAGCAACTAGACTTTAGCATTTGTTTGAAAGGCTGTATTGGGAAGGCGGCTCGATATGAAGTAGTCCCTTTATAATTCAGACCTCGAGAGATTAGCTGAAGTCGTGGAAGGCAACATGACTCTTGTGCACGTCGATATATTATTGCTGTTACAAAATGATCAGACACTCGATATCTATTCTCTACCATTCATAGCGATAAACATTCCACCTCCAAAATACCTGGCGTTGCCCAACTGAGCTTCGTTGCCCGTCCTAGCAATATAACCCGTCTGCTCGAGTAACGAAAGCGAGCAGTTCTTGAGTAGATGAAATTCTTGCTTTTTATACTCGAACGATTTCAATTTACTGGCTTTCGAGGTCGTGGAAAGTGCATCGTCATCACTAGCACGATCTGCTTTGACGTCGACAGCATCGCTTCCTCTCTGGCACTTCTCTTCCTCAGAGATCTTAGACTCGAAGACCCAAGCTCGAGGTTCGACTCTGTCACTGTCGTCACCAATCCAACGCCCTGCAGAATTCGTTTCTTCCTGGAGGAGAACGGGATGCAATGCTACATCAAACATCCCACTCTTATACGAAACCAGGTATTCGTACAACGTTGCGTCAGCACCTTTGAGATATTCTGAACGAATGGATGCCAGGCGGTAGAGGTGTTGGAGAGGAAATGCAACTCGATCCAGACGGTGTTCTTCGGTCTCTCCGTTGAGCTTCTCTTCGATGATCTTGGCGACTTCTTCGAGAGCTCCTGGCTGAGGGTGAGTACCATCAATGCCAGGATTCTCATCAGCCTCCTTAGAAGCAAGAGTTATAGGACCCTCAGATGTATCTGTGTCATACTCGTCGATATCATCTCCGGGAGGAGGATCGACAAAAACGTCGAATTGCAAGACAATACGCGTACCATCCTCGACAGGTTCGACTTTGTGCTCGACGTCGGTGTAAAATGCAACAAGATAAACATCTTCCTCATCCTCCGAACCTTCGATTTCCTTAGTGGAAAACTCTTTCCCTCCATGCCTCAACTTCAACTCTCCTCCAGTCCACTCGGATCCCAGGAAAAGAAGCGCAGTCGCATGGTGGTTGTCTCCGTGGGTCGAGTCCATATGCCAGTCAAAGTGACCTCCTTTTTCGTACACCGCCAACTTGTAGAGCTTGACGTGGATGCCCGACGCAGAGTTCGAATTGGAACTTCTACCCGTCTTCTTCCTATTGCGGAACAGGTTGTTCGCGACGATGCTCTCTACATATTCCTTGAACATCTTCGTATCAGAGAGCCTAATCTTCTCGGCCGGAATCTCCAACCCGTTTCTGTACGTGGGGTCGAAAACGGTTTCTTCGCCTTTGCCGAAGGAAGAAGGTGTGGCGTTCGCGAGGATGACAGAAGTGTTGGGGTTGGCGATTGTTCCTGCTTGGATGACTTTCTTCTTGGCGTCCTCGTCTCTCTCTCCTTCATGCTCGACCACGATCCCTAGCTTCAGTTCTCGGATCTGTTTATATCCCCAGCTTGATCTGATACTCCCATGGATCCAGGGAGAGAGCGAGGCTCGACTGAGAGCATCGATCAGTTTCGAATTGGCGCGTCCTTCTGCTCTGTTTTTTTCCGCAACTTCCCTGTTGTTCCTTTCCCTGGCAGCCCTGCTGCTGCGTGCCGATTCCCTTGAATATAATCCAAGTCCCGGTCCTAAAATACCTCGCAAAAGCATACTCGTCATCGGATCTACTCCAGGTAAGCCGGCTGGCCCTTCGTAGTCCCTATAGATACTGGCCCTTGCATCACAGGTCCCGTCACTGATGTTGACGCCTCCAGCGACGACTACAGGAAGACAGTCATATCCATAGTCATCTGGATTTCTGATACGTTCTTGAACATCGAGATAGGTTTGGATTTCGTGGATAGCAACGCCAGTGGAACTGGGCTTGGAATTGAAGGCCGAGGTGGCGAGAGTGTCAGACATGATGAGACGATATAGCGAGACGAGAAAATGGTGTGACAATGCAGCAGTTCGAACTTGGTCTAGCTGGTTTCGAAGCTGTAATACTCTAGAGAAAGCTTCAAGACACGAGCAAAAGAGTTGCTATTAGGTGAACGCAGACCAACCTAGACCAACGTCTTCGGGTCTCGTGAGCGCGCAAGCTCCCACGACCCACTGCTTGTCAAAAAAATCTTGCACAAACTATTCCGAGCCAGCTTTGGCTTTGTGCCCCTTCAAATTATACTTGCGTCCGTGTCAAGTTTTTGGGAACACTTGGGAACGGAGATACACTCTACAATTATATTCCTGGTGTGTTGAAACCTACATTTGCAGACCGGTCAAACTTTGCAGCCTTCTACATCCCACGCAAGTTGTATGTTTTATACATCGAGTGAGACTACTTTGGTAGGCTTTACTGCATGCTCCCCAGTCTTTATCCCTGCGACTTCGTATCCCCGATCTAAGGAAACTCAGCTACACCTCGCTACGGTATGGTGACTCGTTGACCAAGCGTCGTGGATTGGGTCTTTCCCAGTCCAGTATCCGTATTTTGTCTTGTCCATCTCGGGAATAGTTTACTGACACGACTCTACTCGTTTCAGAGCTACAGGCGGTGGCTATGTGGATTGGGATGTTTATCAATCCTATCCAGGTAGCGTTCACCTTTATCGTCACTACCTAGATTCAGACTCATTCAATTCTCTCTTTTTTTTTTTTTTTTTTTTACTTTTCAGACATTTGTCACAAGCCTCCTTATCCAGGACATCGCAATTTCGACAATCGTTGACTTTCAAGCGTCTGACCGCTAGACTTGTGTACCACAAGCAAAGCTGCGGACATGTTTCAGATGGCCCTGAAGTCAGCCGATTGCGATGTTCTTTCCATCATATATGAAGGTGAAAATTCGTCTCATTTTTGAATCCATCTTTCCTTTCCTTTCTTTTCTCGTTCTCATTAAAACTTGACATGTTTCAGCTATTTAACAGCAGAACGCTCTTCTTCCTCGCGTTTCTGAACGCCGCGGTTGCTCAAGAAGACTTTTTTTGACTGGAGCACTGTCAGTATAGAACTATCCTTTACCGATGCAAAGAGTAATTAACGACCAAGCAGATTACGCCAAGCAAGAATCTATCATGGGTGGATTGTTATTCTAGTTTTCAATGTGCTCGTTTCCAGGTGCGCTCGCTCTCTTCGAGTCGCTGAAACTCTCCTTAAGTTGCTCAGGTTCCTCTTAACTATTCTAAAACGGATGATAGTCAATCTGCTGCAATCGCTGTCATCAAATTGAATGCGACTGTTGAAGATGGCTCTCAGTATGGTGGTCCTATATTTGTGAACCCAGGTGGTCCTGGAGCTAGCGGCGTCAATTTCACGCTACAAGCTGCACAAATTCTTCAAGGCGTTGTTGGGACCCATTTTGATATAGTTGGTTTTGATCCTCGGGGTGCGTCAATCATTGATCTGCATGATAATGATGGTTTAAACTAAATCGAGCATTTCAGGTATTAGCTTCTCAACGCCAAAAATATCCATCTTTCAAAGCCAAGAAGAGAAGACCAACTGGTTCATACGAGAAGCAGCGGATCTGAACTCTACTACAGAGGCTCTGCCCGAGGCATGGGTCAGGTTTTCGGACAGCTGGCTCAAAATCGTGACACTAATGGTACCCTCAACTTTGTTTCAACGGATAATGTTGCCCGGGATATGCTTGCTATGATAGAAGCATTTGGGGAAGAGAAATTGCAGTACTATGGCGGATCGTGCGTTCAGAAATGTTGCCCAGGAGAGCTCGTCCTAACTTCCTGTTCTCAAGCTATGGAACCGTCCTCGGTGCCGTCTTTTCCACCATGTTCCCAGTATGTTCCTATGTTGTGCATTGTACTTGGCGATTCCTGACCTTTTGCGATTGTTAGGACAGAGTTGGTCGTGTCGTTCTCGACGGTACGAGAGTACTTCTACTCAATAACGGCTGCTGAAGTCTTCTACAGGTTGTTTGGATATGGACAGTTATTTCAGGAGTACGTCAGCATCTTGTTCGCTCCATGCACACTGATTGACGTATTCCTAAAAGATGACCTGAAGAACCAAATGGTAGACTCCGACAAGGCCATGCAAGCCTTCTTCGATAGTTGTCATTCTGCTGGTCCCGAAACATGTGCTTTCTACGCTTCTTCTCCGGCAGAGATCGAGGCAAATCTCGAGACCGTCTATGATACTGTGCGCACGCAACCTGTTCCTGTATTCTCTGGGGACACATTTGGCGTTATCACCTACGATGCTCTTAGGATGGTTGTTGTTGGAGCTCTTCAGCAACCAGCTAATACTTTCCCTCAGCTGGCCGCTGGGCTAGCTGAGTTGTCTACTGGAAATGGAACAATCATCTACCAGTTGTTGTGCGTCTCCCAACCTCGTTCTTGCTATATCGTTACACTGAATATTGTCTTCAGTGCTCAAGCATTTTCTGAGAATCTCGACATAACTGAATCCATGATTGCGATCGAGTGCTCAGATGCGGACCCTCTCAATGACAACGCTTCGCAGTTGGAGAATTATATGTCTGGCATCAACTCGACTTTTGCTGGAACAGTAGCTCTTCCTGTAATGACCCAATGCTCGTGAGTATACTACTGCTCTGTGATTGCTGCTCTGACATCATTATATCTGGTGCAGGGGTTGGATGGTCCATCCAGAAAGTCGCTTCAAAGGTCGGTACCTCCCACTACTTCAATCATCTCGTTCTGAATCTCCTAGGACCTGTCGGAGCGAACACGAGCTTCCCTCTACTAGTCATTGGAAATACAGCTGGTGGGTGTTGACAGTTTCTCCTGCGCAATGACCACTAAATCCGAGTCCAATATAGATCCAATTACTCCGCTGTCTGCGTAAGTAGGTTTCACAGATAGGTATTCTGAGGATTTGAACACCTTGCAGTGCAAAGAAGACCAGCTCGTCCTTCCCTGGATCTGTTGTTCTCCAACAAGATTCTGTCGGTGTAAGTGAAGCTATCTCCAGGTGTAGACGATGTACTCATAATCTCACATCGTCGTTCCCGGAATAGCACACATCCTTGAGCTCACAGTCCAGCTGTACATTCCAACACCTCGCCGCTTACTTCAATAATGGAACCTTGCCAGCAGAAGGAACAATTTGCCCGGTCGACATCTCGCTGTTCCCTATCGGTAATGGTACCGACTCATCCCAGTCAAAACGATCTTTGTTCCGTCGGCGCTACTGAATCTTCTTCATCTGGGGACTATTAAATGTTATCATTATTCACATATATCTATAACAAATATCAATATAATACGTCGTGTTTATGAATGAAGGGAGAGAGGCTTCGGTGATGTCAGTGATTGTTCTCGAAGGAACCAACAAATAACGCGTGCTATCCAAAACATCCGTCGACGTCCTGTATCCATCCTTCATGTGCTAATACCCAGCTCTACTTAACTATGCTCAAGAAATCTTCCATTTTGAAGAATCTCAAACATGTTCCTGGGTTGAGTACACGGCTGGATCTCTGGCAAGTCGAAGTTCGGCCGATGTCTCGCCTTTCTTACTGCCAAGTTCGTCGTAACACAACGCTTTCTGCGGAATTGGGGGTTCGCAAGGATCATCCACCAGATTCTACCGGTTCTGCCTCTCGTCCTATATCCTCCAGCTCTGGTCTGGAACCGGAACCAAAGAAACCGAATAACAGTGAAGCAACGGGGTTGTCGGATAGAGATTGGGAAGTGAGGACTGGTGGGTCGCTTGCTGTTTTGCAAACATTTTCGAAATCCGGACTGATACTACGTAGAAATCCCGCGACTCCTTTCCGTCTTTAAACTATAGGTCGAGCGATTGATATCTTGCAAAACACTCTGCCCCACTTCTTCGAGACTGGGCTTATAACCTCAATAGACAAAAGCACAGGCGAACCAAAGACCACTTCCAGTCTACCACTTCCAGCAATACACTTGCCCGCAGTCAATAGCATACCTGGGCTCCAATCAAGTTCCACAAGAACGAGTACTGACTCGGAAAATCAGCTGGAGTCTATATATAGCCCGAAAGTCAGGCTCTCGTACACTCCACCGGCTCAACTTCCTGCACCTTTTCCAAAGACTTTGACGGTTGAAGGTGTGTACTTGATAGTCTAGTACCTCAGTCTCGTCCTTAATTGCTTCTGACAGGAATACCGCTTTACCTCGCCTCCTCTGTCTTCATTCGGCATACTTTGAATGCTTTGTACACTGACTTGCACGTAACATTGCATAAAGTCGTGGTCAACACTCCTAAATCCAAACCAGGATCTCTTCCACCGCCGGTAGAATCTGAGACTGGAGATGCGCGTACACCAGAGGAGGCAGAAAGAGACAAGTTGGGGCTAAATCAGAAGGGCAACAGGGAGAAGAGTGTCTTTATTGGACTGAGGGTTATCGGGACATCAAGGGTCAGCGGAGCTGATGGACAGTGGGAAGTGTGAGGCTGGTTTAATCTTCATGCTCATACAACGCTGACACTATTAACGTCTCCTAGAAATTCGACCTATTCTTTCTCCCCCGTTTCTGGGCTCATACATCTGCATACTATCAATTCCATTGAGCCTGCTCCCCATCTGACTGTGTACGACGCGTTGAGAATGAGCTTGGGCAACGTGTTCGGATATGGCATACCTAGTCCTGAGGGAGAACCGAGGTCTGGGAGAGGTGCCCCTGCTACATGTACTGGAAAACGAGATGTCTGTACTGACAAGGGAGGACTGCCAGCGGGTGGCGATAGTTGATAACAAGTAGCGCCATGGATTTCGCTTTTTTAGCAACTCTCCTCTCAGCCACTATAGTTTATGATCATAAAACTAATACACGGTTTGCACACAAGGAGTTTTGATGGTTAAAAAACAGTCTAGGCGCCTCAGATTGTCATGTCTTCAAGACTGGACCCATAATATGACCATAAGTCATGACTAGCAGCTGAAAGACATGCTAATGCCTCATGAAACGAGGGTGACTTCGTTGTCGTACGTCATACAGTATTGAATGCTACTCCATCTAACCTACGCAGTTATGTAGGTCGCCTCTTCTCCTTGGAACTTCCGTCTTCCCAGCTGTGGATCTGATGCACAATCTGCATACAAGGGCTGCCCCAAAGATATCAATAAAATCACATGAACTCAGTTACTCATCCATATGTTCTCTGATCTACCTCTGCCTCATGGCCCTGTACTTATTGTCTTTTCCACTATCTCCGATGTGATGATAACAAGCGCTGATATCCAAAATCCTCAAATTTTCGGGAACTGTTGCATTGAAGCCACGGCGCCATATCGTAGAAGTGAGGAAGTGCTACCGCCAGCGCTTTATTCGCGCTGGTACCTTCAATTCAACACTAGTTGGTTGTTTTATTCACCCGCCGCGAGGTGAGTCACTCTGAAGAGTCTGAACCTTGCCAATCTATTTGCTAGAAGCTGGATCTGGCACCGCAAAATACCCTCGAGCTCCTGGCGATGATCTTATTGTCTTTAAACTCATACCTATGTCCCAATAGGAAATGCACCGAAATTACCATCTTCTTTTTTTCCCAATCGTGCTAAGTTCTTGGTAACAGCTGTGAAGACAAAGCGAGGCAAAGGCACACTGCTCGTTCAATCTGACTCAATTTGAAACCAAATGGAAGTTTGCAAAGCAACGCCGCCCTTTTGCCGTGTCCTCTGTCCCCTTGGACCCTGATTCTTCACGCTCTAGGCCCTTTATACCACTCAGTACCTGAACGACTTTTCATCGAGTCAGAGATTGCCTTCTCAGATTACAAAAGGACAAGTGCAAAATCGGCAACTTTGTTATCGAAGGTGGACGATTGATGATAGACCGAGCTATCGCGCTAGTGCATCATTCACTGTAGAGTTCCATATGACGACAAAATTAGCGAGTGTGTGCATCTTGTGCAACAACTTAACGCCCTTGTTCTGTTCCGAATATCTTGGATGGGCTGATGGGCATGCATTTCTTTTCTGAGGATAAAACATATCAGCATGGGCTCTCATCTCTGGCATCTAGGCGATATCGATCCACCTCTTATTGTTTTTTCTTCACTGCTTGAACCTAATAGCATCATCGTAGTTCGGATTCGTTGGTGAAGGTTGGCTGTACGGAGTCCGAGGTCGTTGTTTTTACCCATAACACAGGAAGCAGTGGTGCTAGAGATGTAGCGTATGTAATTCAATACGAGCTCTCTTTGTCGTTGCCTTGAGTTTTTTGAAAACAGAGACCGTGATGACGCGTATGTGGATCACTCCAGCCTCGTGTCAGCATGACCCGAATGCCTCCAAGTTCCGTTGAAGTTCCGACTGTTTTTTCATTGCCGCTTTCGAAGGATCTTAATGCCCCGGCGCTTGAGGTCTAAAGCTCGAGTTCCGACCTGCTCCATTCGAAACCACTTCCTACTTACTGAATTCCTAATCCCGATGGTGATATGTAAAATGCGGAGAAGCAAGCCTGAGTGCATATTTGACCGGTTTTTCTCATCCTCGTTGCTGGGATGATTCAAATCATGAAAATGACAATAACGACTCATGAAGAAATATACTTGACTTCCGCGCAGCCTAGAATATGTTTTTTCTCTCAACTTTCATTAAAAATATTCATTGGATTACTCACACCCGCTCTCATGCTACTGATTACTTGGTGCCTTGCGTGGCGTAAGTTTGGGTAAAGGTCGAGACTCTTGTCCTGTCCTTCAAAGTCCTACTTTACAATGCGCCTTTGATGCACTTAATACATCGTAAAGATGTACTATTACCTCGTTCAGATGCACAATGTGAAAGCGTTGCTTTGTGTAGCGTAAATGGAGGTATCTCATTACGGTTATATCAGTAAGACTTGATGAGTTCTGGTAAAAATACGACGGAAGCGCACGTTACTATTCATCCTCACGATGGTCTTATTGTTCCAATATATCGCCCAGCGGAAAGGATATGTGGAGGTAGCAATCTGTTTGATAATAGCGCGCGGCTGTTTCTCACTGGAGATTGACCATGCATCGAGTTCACTAGGAAATAATTGCGTATCTATATCTGTCTCTATCCTGAACAGTTGGGTTCATGCTTAGTTCGAGATTGAAGCAATGATTCGTTGGAACAACTGATATAGGTGGGGTAAGATCACACTACTATCAACAGATGTCGAGTGAACTGTTTAAAGTTTCTACACAGATGGATCACAATCTATTCCGCGAGACAATCTAGCAGATATGAAGAAGAGAAGGGAAAGCACACTAAATCATTCGGTGCGACTCGCCGAGCGTTGGTCAAAGAGCCTTTTTGTCTTCTCTGGGATGAAATTTCCAAATCCGGACGGAATCTGCCGACGCTATTGTTATGTGCTAGATTGCTTTTCACAGATCAGGGGAAGACGCTGTGACGCAAGTAGGAAGAGGGCGGGGTCAGGAGCTTACGGAACTGCGCCTTATTGTCTTTTTAACGGATTTCGGGCGAGTAAGTGCGTTTGGCAGGGAAGTCCAATGCGGATATGGAAAGCGAGAGGACACGCGTTTAAAAACAATTAGAAAACAGAAATCACTTACGAAGAGTATAAAATGAGAGAGGTAGAACTCGGTTTCTTCAGTGGTCTTATCCAAGAAGCTCCGTCCTCCAAACATTCAGTGCTCTCTGCTCATCTCTCAAGCTTTGCACTCTACACATCCACCCAAATCTTCAATGGACGCCTTCACCACTATCACTGCTTTCTTCACCACCTCATCTGCTGAGGACGCAACCGTGAATGTACCTGCCGAGGAAGAGAGCGGCGGCAGCGGTTCTAATGTTTACTGCGTTATTGCATGAGCGCCTTAGTGGCTGCTCTTTTCGTTCTTCATTTATTGGCATTTATGGTGCGTTAGCTTCAAATCCTACTGTAAAATATCTAGAATTGACCTTACTTGCTTCACAGACATCATTATTGTTCTTGACATGTTCTGTTTTGGGACAAACATCGCATATGTACAACTATTCATATGGTCTTCGACTTCTTGGATTAGGGACGTTGGCATATTTTGACTGCAGGGGACCATTTTTGCGAGCTTCGTGCCGCTAGCTATTTATCATCTTCGACCTTCGCAAGCCTAGTACAACTGTACAGTTATTTTGTTCTACCATACTTCGATTAGTCGGCGGGGGGAGGAAAGCAGAGCAGAGGGTAGTCTAGAGAGGTTCTAGAGGTGATGGATGGAGATCAATTGTAGATTAGTGTAACAAAAGTAACCTGCCTTGCGGGTTCTACAGTAAGAAGAATAAAATACTGTATTCAATTATGCATCTTCATCTTGTGTGAATGAGCGATGGGACTGGACATCTTATTGTAAAGTTTGAAAGCATGCGAGCATCGGAGATTGTAGATTCATTTCGAGTTGGCCGGAGCATAGATCTGAGGAGCTACAGGGAAGGACGAGAACAAAAAGATGAGAACACATACTTATGTAAAAGACAAAAAGAAAGTGATGGATGACAAATGTATTGCAGAACCTTCGAAACCAAACAAGTAACGCGTCGCGTTACGCATTATGTGACATTTCATCACGCTCTCGGTTGATGAACAACGCAAAACGGAAACCGACGACCACTACACATACAGGTGTTTACAAGGCCGACTCAATCAAAGTGAGACTAGTGCACTCGAATGGATAACTTTGTTTTACGATGGACAGGATGTTGCAGAATTCCTAGGCATTGGGATTTCAGATCCAGTAGCAACTGCTTTGGCTAGCGATGTCGAATACAGAATACATCAGGTTGTGGAGGTGAGTAAATGCAGTATATCAAGCCTAATATCATCTAATTATCTATCCAGGAAGCAGCTAAATTCATGCGTCATGGGCGACGAACGACAATGACAACTGCTGACATTGACCATGCCTTGCGCGTTCTCAATATTGAACCACTCTACGGCCATACACCGCACAATCCACCAAGTTTCCGCCGGGCTCCTCCATTTATGACCCATCCATCTTCTGTAAGCGCCGCAAACACCAACACGGCCTCTTCTACTGTGTATTTTGTCGAAGACGAGGAGCTGGATTTCGATCGCGTGTTGAGAGAAGAAAAGATTGCGTTGCCAAAAGGCGTCAGTTGGACGGCACATTGGCTTGCAGTAGAAGGCGTCCAGCCTTTAATCCCAGAAAACCCACCCGCAATTCCAAGAGAAACCGGAGAGACGCACGCCGAAGCTCCCAGTACAAATGGAACAACTACTGTACCGATGACCACCGTACACGGGAACGGACTTTTCGCTCAGCCCGCTAGTGGTGTCATCTCATCAATAACCTCCGCATCGGGTGCAGCGGGAACCGCAAATGCGACTGTCAAAAAACCCACCCAAACGTCGGCTCCTCCTCAATCCCAAAATCTCGTCAAACAAGTTCTCTCTCGCGAACTCCAGCTGTATTATAGTCGACTTACAAGCTCTCTACTTCCACCCTCTGCTTCGGATTGGACCAAGCGTTCTGCCGCATTGGCTAGTTTGAGGAATGATGCTGGATTACAGGCTTTATTGCCATATTTGATCAGATGGGTCGGTGAAGGTGTCGTGGGCGCTTTGAAGGAGGGGGCACAGTCTGAGAATGACGGGAAGATACTCGAAGTATTGATGGATGTCGTTAGTGCAATTCTGGAGAATCAGACGTTATTCGTTGAGCCATATGTGAGTCTAAATGCTTTCTATTTCTTTTTTCCTAATCTTTCCACTGCAGTTGCATCAACTTTTACCACCATTACTATCAACCCTTCTCCACTCCTCTCTTCCTCCTACTCACTCGACACAATTAAGAATATCTGCGTCACAAACACTCTCTCGCTTATTAACCACTCATTCTACAACATATCCTTCTCTGTCCCCGCGTATCATGAAAACGCTCTTGTTGGCTCTCATATCTCCTAGCAAGAGCAAAGGTTCTCGGGAAGGTGCTGTCTGGGGCCTTGTGGGTGTCGGTAAAGAGGCAGTGAGAAAAGGTGTTGTAGAAGGCGGAGGTGCCAGGGTTTTGGGTGACGAATATGCTCCAAAAGTAGGCCAAGAAGAAGACGGTCTGGTTAAAGCAGTGTTGGTGAGTTTGCCTCTGTTTTCAAAATTTGCGTGCGTTCTCATGTGGATCCAGTCTGCCCTTCGTGTACTCCACCCTGAATCGGAAACCGACATGAATGATGCATTGGATCCAGATGTTCCCTCGGATAGAGAAGTAATTCAACAGCTGAAAGAGGTGCTCGGGGAGTACTTTGCTTCCAAGGTACTAAGCAGAGGAGATGCAGCTTGGGCAAGAGCGATTTTAGGAAAGGAGGAAGATGTTTGACGAACCATTAGTGTGTTTCCCGGTTTATCCTTGCTTTCGTTTAGTTTTCTTCGTTTCTCGCTGTAACTTTTTGCTTGTATCACAGAAACCATTACTTTTATTCGTTGTTAATTACTCCTGAATGGGTAGTTCGTCAACGAACGCACTACCTCCAGAAGGTTCAAATTTGTCATAGCGCTGTTCAAAAATTTAGTGTAGGCTAACAGCACAAATTGCGAAATCTGTCGAAATCGATGATCCTATGTGAAAGTCCAACCGCGGAGTAAAGTAAGAAGTATCCTCCACGTACTCTAATAAATTCTCCAGGGCCTTGCTACGAATATATGATGACTAGTGGTCGTTCTCCCCAAGTTAAAAATGTGGTCTCGCTTCCGAATTTCAATCACGTCCAGCAATAGTATTCCCCAGACAATTTTGTGGGGTTACCCTTATAAAAAATATTCATTTTAGAGGAAAAGGGTCTACCTTTTGGCCACGAATCACTGTGAATCGTAAGTCGCGCAGTTCGTCGAGATATAAACCAAAAAGTAGCTCTTGACTTCAAGCTTGCACAAGAAAACGTGAGGACCTTTTAGACCAACCGAGTCGTTGATGCAACGTAGTTTTTTTACAGCATCTAACATCGGAAAGATACAGGTGTTTGTCTGATTACGACCTTCGATGGCACACGCTTCATCGAAAATCCAAAGACATAAGATATTGGTTTTCCCTTCGGGCTAAAGCATGTTAAAAGAAATACTCCTAGTCATCTAGTCAAATCGCTGAGACAGAAAAAGACAAATGATAACGCCGCCGGTTGAACTAGACGACCTGAGGGTATGCATAAACGTGCTTCTGCTTCAAGTCTTGACCAGATCCAATGAGCAGGAAGCTCATCTGTGTAGACCTTGAACAATGCCCACATTTGTCTTTCAAGTTTGACGCGTCAAGGACGAAAATTCAAACCAGATTTAGTAAAATGGCCCCGCAAGTTTAGTAGATATCAGCTTCTTGAGAATACGAGTTTCAGGCTCGAGCTTATTTCATGAACACGCGTCTCGCTTGATGCCCGAATAGGGGTTTCACTCTAAATGAGGCTTCGTATCTTTGCGATTAGAGAATTGGAGATAATATGGGTATACTTCGGAAGTTTCAAAGCAGCTAGGACTTGAAGCTTGAAATCCAGTGAAAATCGACAATGAGCGGTTCTGAGCTGAGCTGAGTTGATGTGCGCATTCGGAGACAATCGGAGCTAAGCTGAGCAAAGTGATGACACTATTTATAAACTAGGCTCGACATCTCATTCTTCCATAGAACACCACTTTCAAACCACTTTCCTCTTGTACCGTGGCGAAGAAAGACATGCACACCGTTTTGATTTGCATTGTGTGCAGTATTGCACAAAGTGTGGGAAATTACAGCGTGACAACGTTTTCTAGAGTGAGCTCTGACCCAAGGTTTCTTCCTGACCACCACCATGTCACCAGCTCGTGCCCATCCAGTCGGGTAGTACCAACTTAGCCCCACAGCCTTCCACTCCGACTACATCGCTCAAGATAGATGGACAAGGTACTGCTAGGAAACGTTCAAGGCTTTGGTGAAGGCAAAGGAAAAGGGTAGCACTGTCTGGACTGAGTGCTCGGTACGTCGCGTCGCGTTGCCCTCTTGGACGAGTAGCCGATCCTCTGAACAGGATTATACAGGACTTATCGCGAGAAGACTGGAGTACTTTACGACGCAGATGACATGAACGATGTGGTACAAGCCTGCGCTGCTGTTAAACAAGGTATGTTTCCGCTATCCAGAGTGCTTCTTTGGTCTCATATGCGTTAGTACCGGGATACCCAAAGCAAGAAGGTCATGGTCAAGGCAATGCTCGGCCTTCCCTGGTCTCGGAAGAGCGCTAGGTTGTGAGTGCACTATTTCGTTGCATTCCAGTTTTCTAACCACTCCCATGTTATAGATCCCGGATACTTTAACGAGAGACAGGAAAGAGCGTGCTGCATGAGCACAGGAGAGAACTAGAGCCTTTCGGACTATTGTAGTATGCGTGTCTAGTACAAGCGAGTATTGTACAATATGTAGAGTGTGATGATAGCTGTGTTGCTCATTTGTGCTCCGAAATGCTCAGATTGTTCGCTTACATAGAAGACGCGACACCGAACCCTGACCGAACCTCTCGATTCATCAATCAGCTCAGCTCAACAGAGCTCAACGTAGCTCAACTCTACACAGATCTAATCGGAGCGACGGTCCTCTCAGCTTTTAGCCTATTTGCTCAGCCCGGCTCAGCTCAGCGCATTGTCGATTCTCACTGGGAGCTTGAAAGCTTGTATATACTAACCCCTGAGTGTCTGAGGCAAGTTCCATAATCGACGCGTATAGGGGTTTGTGAGACGCGTCGTGTGTCGAAACTTGGATACTGCTTTGCGCGTTATTTGCATCCTGAAGCTTCGGTACATACTTGGTTTCCAAGAGTCTCGAAATTCTACTCGGACCCGAGCTAACAGTCTAGTCCAGCCCATTGGGGTTTTATCTTTACTCTCTCTCAGGTTATCGGTCCTGTAAAGCTAGGAACCATCATTCGAAGACTTTAGCTGGCCCCCGTGTTCTTTCCGAACATATAAGTATTTCTGAGTGCTTCTCTACTCACGTACAGCGCAATTCAGCTTTTTGGTGCTTCTGAATCTTTGTACGACATACGTATCCTATACTACGACAGTAAATATGTGTATATACCCATTGATTTCAATAGGCAAATGCCGGTGAGTACATATACATATAAATTCTTCATGACAGCCTTGGCTTGTGACCTTTGAACGAATTCAAATCTCCCGTGAACGAGTTGGAACTCGGAGAAGACGAGAAGCATACAGAATATGGAAGGACCCGAGGTTCAAGTTTGGCTCAGGGCTCAGGGATTCAATTAGCTTGGTGCTGGGTCGGAAAACATATACATATACGCTGTCTGAAACAGTGCCTTATTTCTTAAATATGGGAACTTTTTGTGTGCATTGGTAAACGACGAGTCTTCGTACGCGTCCGTGTCAAAGCGACTCGCTCCTCGTGTATTTGATTGAAGTAACAATTCAACGTCAAGACCCACAGAGTGCCACAGGAGCTCGGCTTCTTTGGCACTGGCAGGCAAATTTCACTTCGCAAGTAGTAAGTGTACAGTGGATTGAAATTGTCAGAGTTCTTCAAGGCATGGCTGATGTGGCGCTACTTATCATCTGTATCCAAATGTCCACACGTCAAAAAGTTCTCAGTGGCCCTTCCAAAGTGCTTCTCATCTGGACAGCTGATGAGAGTCGGGGTGGAGGATGGGTCGGAGTTTGAGGATAATTACTTTTTTTAAATGTAAATGTTTCACAGTGCGTGAAGTCGCATCATTGCACTGATTTGGGTGAGTGTGGCTCTACTACCACCGTCTGCTAGTACTTATTTGAAGACTTGGCTTCAATCCTTACTGGCTAGGATGAACCGAGGAAAATTTGACTCCATTATTATATTACGTGCATTTCGATTCTAAATTGACTGATTGGCTGCCAACTTTTCCGTGACGAGTTGATGACCTATTAATCACAGAGAATCCGAGCTAAGTACCATATATTGATAGGTACATACAACCACTATAGCCACAATTATGCAGCAATTAAACCGAAGACTGGATAGTACTTACTTGTTCGATGCTTATTGTAATCACTAGGAAGTCGAAGTATGTCTCTCTACAGGTACTTATTATAACTCTGAACTATAAAGGACAAAGACATGTCAGAGCCAGAGGCTGGGCTGAGCTAGATACAAAAAGTAAGTAGTGCAAAGAAGGCCACTACGGCCCGTTGGTTGAACTTCGGGTCCAATAGGGTGTTCTTACTACTATCTTCCAAGTTCAATGTCACTTTGAGAGAGATATTAAATCTTACATCTGTACTTTCTAGGAAGTACTTGTATTGTGTTCAATGTGTCCCTTGAAGCAGTACTTGGACTATATGTATACTTGGGCAGACACCCTAAAAACGAAGTTCTTGTCAGAGTAAATCAATGCGTACGTAGACTCAAGGATATAGTTTACACACGTGTGGCCACGAGCGAGTAGTCAAGGCACGGGGGTAGTAGAATCGTAAGTGAGTGATTCATATTCGAATTCAGAGGACGGGTTTTAAACGAATAGAAGTAGTGAGGGCCCCGGCTGACCGATACGAAGTTCTATAGTAACTACTTAATACTCCGTAAAGGTTTGCAAACGGTTGCAAGCGAGTAGTCAAGGCAAAGTCTAGAGCAGACAAACTAACCTGGCGGAAGAGAAGGTAACGTACTTGCATAGGATTTTAAACGAATAATGGTAGGTAAGTATTGGTATTGGTATTACCATTGGTAGTGAGGGAGTACTCGAGTACTCACATATTGACATCCATTGTTTGCTAATCCTCGTGTTCGTCACATTCACGACCGTATTTATTTTTAAGGTTCACGCACATATGCACCTACTTGGTGTCCCGCCAACACCCGAGTATGTATTAGATGCGCCCAAGGGTTCAAACCCGCCGTATTGGTGATCAGACGATGATCACCCTAGTCATCCATCCATTGATCCCCCATTGATATGATATATGATGATGTGTGATGATATACTTGGAAAGATTGAAACAAACCCCAGTCGGACGAGCGATTGACAGACGCGCAGCACTTGTAATATTTTTGATAGATGAATAGAGGTACCGGCGAGGTAGTGATAGCATTCTACAGCATCTACAGCGAGTGGATGAATAACTATTCCGAGTATCGTTATCGTATACTTGCAAGAAAATTGTTGAGTCAAACAGCAAGACTTGTACAACGGTCTCGGAATCCGACTAGAACAGCGAGGTATTTATACACAGCTCTAAACAGCCCAAGTAGGTCTAGTTTCCGTCGGAAACACGAATGCATAGCGCGTAGCTCTGGCAACCTTCTACTCTGCACGCAGATTTCAATCAAGAAATCAACTATCTTGAAGATAGTTGATTTTGTTTTTGATCAGCATACATATAGATACATATAGATAAGACTAGTCTGACGCATGGCACGTACCTAGCTACGCGTAGAACGGATTCGGACTCGGGGGTATTGAGGAGTCAGCTATGCTTAGCTAAAGTCCTAGCTGGCTCACTGCGCAAGTATCGTATGTCGGATGTGTCATGCAAAGCGCCGCAGTTTTAATAATCTTGCGTTGCGGGGGCACGGGCCCGTGCTCGGATGGAGGCGAAATATGCGGTCGAGGTAAATAAATAAATAGAGTAGAAAGTCCTTAAACATTCAGTTCTGACATTACTCATTGCAAGAAGCGAAATGATTATATAGAGCTGGATGCAGGGCTGGTAATTCGAAGATAAATCCAAGTCAAATTGAACAAAGGCGCCGAGTTGAATTATATGAGAACTTGGGAGAATGACAGAAGATGGAGATGGAGTTGAGAAAGTTGGAGATGATGGAGCTTGAGATGAGATGATTGCGGCGTGTTCTTGGGGTAGTGAGGCGAAGAATGATACGTTTTGAAATTTGAATGTACAACAAGAAGTTGAACTCGACGTGTCTTGTCGTGTCATTACTTGAATGGACGTCGGACGTCGGTGACCCAATCAAAGAAGCGGATAAATTGTGGTAAATTGCGGGTATCGAGCACCGAAGATCGAGCGGAGGTTTTGTTTGCGTATGCAGTGTCGGTGGTAAGAAGGAATTCGAAGACCATTCAAAGTGGTTCTAGTGTCCGGTAAGACTGAGCCAGCTGTGCGCTTTTTTTAATTTTTATTCTTGCTTTGACTTGTACGCGATTTCCAAGAAATGACTAGACTGCGCCTGGACTATCGGATGACCGTGTTCGACGCGGTTAAATTCTGCCAAGAATCAAGGTCAAAGGCCATTGGTCAACAGGTCCGAAGGTAGGAACGAAACCGGATATCGATATTGCTAGTGGAACACGTAGATTGAGGTGACGTGAATTAGAAATTTAGAAATTATTTATTTTGGAAGGCTTCTTCGAATAGGGTCGCGTATGCGCGGATAGATCTGCAGAAGAAGAGAGGAGGGAGGAAGGCACATTTATGATTTTGCTAGAGCAATGTGTTGTGGAGTGCCGAAAAAGCAAGCTAGTACATTTAAGTATGGGTATACCGGGTAAAGGCAAACGTTCCCTTGGCCTTGAGAACGGCGAGTGCCTTGTGATGTGGTGATACCGTGTGATGTGCAGTAGAAAGCGAAGAGAGTAAAAGATGTAGCAGTGCGACGTTGGGCGTCCCAAGAGTGAGGTGAAGAACCGGACGAGATAAGGACCGGAATAGGACGGTGATCTAAACCCGTTTTCTCGAAGGGATTGGAATTAATGACTGGGAAGGAAATTGATGGGAGTGATGGTGCCGAAGTGATGGTGGATGGTGCCGCTGGACAGGTGAGGGAGCGTGCGCTGTGTACCGGTTGAACCAGGACAGTCTCTACCACTAGCCAGCAGAGCTCCTGGTCGTAAGTACTGAGCGTGAATTGGGAGACAGAAACGCACGTGACGGTAGGTTGGGGTTATTTTGATCTGGTGGCTGGTGATTGTAACAGATTTGCTGGTCGTTGTCGCTGTTGCCAACATCAAGCACAGTCTTGTTTTTCAACCTCGACTTCCTTCTCTTTTCCCTTCAAAAAGTCGTTCGTATGTCTCTTCTTTTCCTTTATAAACAAGTTCTAATCCTTATCAGGTCAAGACGACGCAGGCGTGTGGTTGTCGCAGTGGTAGCTGATGGCCGTGCTCGCACCCTCGGATTGGCAGTTAAACACAATGGACCTCAATGCCCGCCAGCAACGCTCTTCTCCTGCAAACGACCCTTCTTCCTCTTCAAGTCCTCACCACCACCAGCATACCCAGCAACCCCAGCCCTATTCCTATCCAGTCCAGCAGCAACCCCAGGGCAGCTGGACTCCCTCAATCGCCGCCCAGCCTTTCTATCCTTCCTTTTATCCTCCCCAGCAGCCCCAGCCCTATCCACAACTACCCCAGCAACCTCCCTATTTCGACCCCGCCAATGCCCAGCTCGCTCAGTGGGCCTATCAGCAAATGGTGTACAATGCACAGCAGGGCTTTATGCCTCACCAGCAACAGCAGCGTTCTTCCCCGGGAAGGAATGCACAAGGCCCGTCTCCAACAGAGTACTTTGCCGCTCAAAACCAGATGAACCCCATGTTTAATCCCTTCCCCAGCGGGACCCCGCCTCCGCCACACCCTCATCGCACTCCTTCTGTCGACCAGGGCCAGCAACCTCCAAATGGTGGCCAGTATCCTCCAGGTTTCCATCCGTACCGTCGTCCAACCGGACGACAGTCTTCTCAACAACAACAATCATCCTCCCCGTCTCCATCACAATCTGTTCCCGATAACAATGACTGGCGCTCGGGTGGTGCTCCAAACCCGCCCTATGCGCGTCCCGACGCTTCTGGTTCTAGCTCTTCTGTCAATTCCACAGGTAGCGGACGGCCTCGTACCGACAGTAACCAGAGTTCGCGCTCTAACCGAGATGCGCCTCCCAACGGTAGTGTTCGTGGCAGGAATGGCTCGACTACATCCGCGCCACCTCCTGCTGCTTCTGGAGGACCTCCTTCCAACAGGTCATCGCCTTCTGGCTCCTTCTCATCGTCATCCTCGGCCCCAAGAAATCCCCATCACAGAAATCTGTCATCGTCGTCTACTAATAGCTCTTCAACGAGCTCTCGTCCTGCTGGTCTTTCTCCGTCTCCTCCTACCACTTCTACCTCTACTTCTTCGGCAAACAGCCTTCCGTCATCTTCCACCACTCCCCGACCTGCGCGGCCGTCGCCATTGTCCCAAGGCAACTTTACGGCTTCCGAAAAGCGAATGTCTCGCGACGATAGTGATCTCCAGGCTATGCTCGAGTCCGCTTCCGGCGGCGCCTCTGGCCCCCGAAGTGGTCTCAAAGGTCGTCTAAGACGTGCGCTAACGTTCAATGCGGCGCAGTCTGCTCTCAAGGAAGAGGACGATGTCGATGACGATGCTTCGATCAAAGCCTCCAACTTGGGCTCGTCAAGTAAGCTCAAGGCTAAGACGCCTGCTCTCATCAACTCTGCTACTTCCAAATCTGGTGCCAATGGAACTAGTACCTCGGAGAATGCGGCCGACGACGCAGAGTCGACGGCTACCATTCAGACTAACACGACAAAGAAGCGCGGTCGTGCTGCTTCCTTGTTCAACTCGCGGTTGAATGCTAGTACGGACAACATCTCGTTGTCTAGTACCGTTAGCAGTGCTAGTGTAATGATACGCAAGCTGGGAAGTATGGGTAAGCTCGCGAGGCGCAACTCGTTGGCTGGGATCACAAGTCTGTTCAAGGACAAGAAGAACAAGGAGAGCGGTGAAGACGATGGGAGCGTGAGCGGAAAGAAGAAGAAAAAGGACAAGAAGAGTGCAAAGGGTGAGGCGAGCGAGGCTAGTGTGTCGCATGTCACGGCAGAGCTGGATCGTAGCAGTGACTGGGGTGGCCCGGAGATGAGTGGTCTGAGTCCTGCAGCCAAATTGGCGAGGCAACATACACTCAAAACCAACGCTGAAGCGGCTGCCAAGGCTAAAGCTCAGCAAGAGGCTGCTGCTGCTGCCGCGGTTGCTAATGCGGCCAACGCAGGGTCAAAAACGTTCCCCAACGGGAACTCGGCTGGTGTGCCTACATGGGAGAAGAATACGGCAACGAGGCAAGGTTCGGTGTCGCCTGTAAAGGGCGGAGGTGCTGTGAGGGTCAACGAGGAGGTGGGAGATAATATCCACGCTGGATGGGATGACGATGATGAGGATTGGAACGGTGAAGAAGATGAGGATGTAACGATAAGAATGGGTGTAGAGAGGATCAATGTAGAGGAGGACCTCTATGATGAGCCCGAGCCTTGGGCTGTCGATGTGAGGCGGAGTGTGGAACGCACACGACAGCCATCGAAAGGGATATTGAAGAGTACGTGTATCACTGCCTTGTTTTTGCATTCTTCTAACTAGTCTCCAGATGCGGACAAGTACGATCAAGCCGTCTACCTCTCTGAAAATGTCGCGGCCAACCGGGTAAGGTCAAATTCCTACAACTCGCATCCTTCTCAGGAGGCGGCTGGTCCTCTTGCCCGGATGCCATCTCCCGACCCAGACCATATCGACGGGCTTCATAGGCATGGCTCGCATTCCTCTGCTCATGGTGCATCACCTACTGCACCTTCATTACCCTCCTTTTCTTTCGAGGCCTCGACACCGTCACGTTCTAGCTTTGATGCACCGCGAGACTCTGTCGACTCGACATCTACAATTTCACATCCTCATGCTCCAGAAAAATCCATGTTTAGCCACTCGAATTCTTCTGCGCCAGTATTGTCGACAATAGGCAATACTGCTCCTACTCTGACACATCGGTCTGCTACGACGCCAAGCAAGCGTTTGGCGTTTGCGAGCAACTTGTCCGTGTACGATACGTTTTCGCCGTCGATGTATGATAGGCGCAGCGAACCAGCGACGTGGAGTAGATTGACGCCTGCACTGGCGCAGAGGATCAAGGAAGAGTTGAACTCGTACAAAATGGAGGAAATGGAGGTTCATGCCGCAAGTCGGATCCAGTATGTGGTCGCTTTTGTTTTCAGGAGCTTTGCTGACGTCCTTGCCAGTACACAATTTTTTGTTTGAAAACGGACAATATCTTTTTTGGATTGGCATCAGCGCACGATACCTCTATAACATTGTTTTGTTTTGTTGAAAAAGAGGTTTCTATTTCTATTCTACAAAACTTACTCTCTCTTTCTCTCTTCGCTGTCCTGATCTACAGTCTACAGTTTACGAGTTACGAGCCACTATACACCATTTTCTGTTGTTATGTCTGTCTCACTCACAATATTCCGGAAGTCAAATTGCATCTCTCACAAATCCCCTCACCATCCAATATTTACCCTCATCATACATCCTCTCTGTTCCTGTTTGCTCCACCCCTCGCCACCCTCCGCCCCTTTGACCCCACCATTTCATATCCATATGGCATATACCCTCACATGTGTAATGATGTTATTATTTGCGAGTTTCTTTTCTTCCATGTGGCGTTTGGCGGTCTTCTCTCCTTTTTGAAAGGGATATACATATGACCTTTTTTTTTTTTGCGCAATTCCATAAATTTCAGCAACCTAAAACCAGACACAATCAATACACAACTAACATAACATAACTATATATCATCATTCCATCGTTACAGTTCTCTTGTTCAAATGTTGTCGTTTCTTTCTCTCTCCCTCTACCTGGGCATTGCTGCTCTCTACACTCGCTCTTCTCATTCTCGTCTGGTATATAACTAGTTGGTCTTCCTTTCTACCTTTTCTTCTTTCTTTTTCTTCTCCTCACGCAATCAATATTCCTAATCATCTTTTTTTCCTCTCTGTGTCCTATCGTTTCCTTCTCGTCTCCTTCTCGTCTCATAGCAGTGTGTGGCGCTGGTCGTGTTAATTTACATATCATCATATCCGTATCCATATCCTGTCCATAGCTCTCATGTTTCCATCTGTCCATCATCAATCATTCACTCATTCATTCACTCATTCTCTGCACATTCTTTCCAGACCAAACCCAAATCAACAGTAATCAATCGCTCATTTCATGACCTTTTAACGTTTAACGTTGGAATATGGACTACTTGGTAGCAATCACTCAATCAATCAATCACTCGCTCACTCTCATCTTTTTCTTTCTTTCATAAATCATGCATTGCAATCGCAAAACACGGACGCTGTACATGATGCAAACGCCTTAGAGTAGGTAGTACTACTAACTTTTTCCCTCCTCCTTCTCTTTATCTTTCTTTTTCTCTTTCTCTTTCCTTTCATTTCTTCTCTCTAGAGTATCACTTATGTACATGACCAGTACAAATAGCCAAACCTGCCACACGCACGCTGATTTGACGTCTTGCATTCTCGCTGTCAGTGTCAATCGATATCGGGATTCGGTGTACATGTCCGTTTGGCGTTTACGTTTGGGTTCTAAAAATAGCTGGTAAGCAGAAAGGTCACGTCGAGTCCGGAAAGTAATTGTAATCTAAGCGAACATTGGCAGTGTCTTTGTAAACTTTTTGAATATGCCGCTCACGGAATACACTGCTACGTCTATTCTCCCGTTCATGTTTAACCTTGCTACCGCGAATTCGTCCATGGAGAGTGACTACATAAACCGTTGCAGTAGTTAGAGGACAGAGGTATTCTATTCGACTGGAACGAGTTCCAACCGACCAATGGGCGCACTTTTATCTCAAATCCGAACCACCCTAGCTACCTTTTCCTCTCTCGCATCTGCATATAGCAAACTTGGTAAACGGATAGAATCCTCACCGGGTATCCCCGTTCCTAATCCATCGACGCCTTACTGGGCCATTCCACCTTCGTCTATCGCCAAACACACTCATGAAGAATTCCCTGAATACGCCGATGTGGTTATCATTGGTTCAGGAATAACTGGGACTTCGTTTGCTAGGGAGCTTCTAGATGGGTACTATGGAGGAAAGAAGAAGGTTTCGGATTCAGACTCGGATAAGAAACCAATCAAGGTCGTCATGCTCGAAGCTAGAGATGCTTGTTCTGGGGCTACTGCGAGGAACGGGGGACACGTTAGGCCTGTTTCGTATCCCGAGTATCCAGCGTGGAAGAAGAAGTATGGTGTTGAAGAGGCGAGGGGTGTTGTGAGGTTTAGGCGTTCTCATGTCGAGGAGATGCTGCGAGTTGCGGAGGAGGAGGATTTGCTCGGAGATAGTCAGGCAAGGCGTGTGCAGACGTATGATGTGTTCTATGAAAAGGCGCTTTTTGAGGATATGAAGGGTCGGTTGGAGGTGTATTTGGAGGATATTTCTGAGGAGAAGGGTGAATGGGCTGTGTTAGAGGATAGAGAGTCCATACGGAATCTCCAGCTTGCAGACCGAGTCGCGGGCATCATTTCTACCGCTGCTGGCGTCTTGCACCCGTATCGTCTCGTTACTGGAATTTTGGAACGGCTTCTGAAGACTTATCCCGAATCGTATGTCGTTCTCAATCTTATTTTTTTCGAGTTACTGAATCAAGGTTATTGCAGGTTCTTCCTGTTTACGAATACACCATGCACTACTGTTTCTGCACCGTTTTTGAACAGCAACTACATCGTACGGACGCCCAAGGGCTCTATTCAAACTCGACATGTCATACACGCCACTAACGGCTGGGCATCTCATCTTCTCGAACCCATGCGTTCAAAGATAATTCCCCTGCGTGGCGTAATGACTGCTCAAAGACCAGGAACAGATCTAGGTCACATTTCTGCTACGCAGCCCACTAAAGAATCTTGGCTTGGACAACGAAGCTTTCTCTTCTTCCCTGGATCTGAAGAACTTCAGTTTGATTATCTCAGTCAAATGCCTGTTTCCACTCCAGCTTCTTCACCTTCCAAATATCCTACTCCTTCCGGCGAACTCATGTATGGAGGAGGTTTCTTCCATAACGGCATTTCAGAATTCAATCTAACCGATATTGGAAACGTCGATGACACCGACTGGGATCATGGTGTTGAGGCGTACCTCGCTGGTGCACTCGCGTCTGGTCTAGATGGAGGATGGTTTGGCAGACACTGGGGAGAAGAAGGGCGACCTAGCGGAGATGTCACTCAATTTAACGGATATAATGAGGAATTTGGTAAAGGACGGGTCATCAAAGCTTGGAGTGGGATCATGGGGTACTCTGCAGACAGGATGCCCTGGGTCGGGCGTTTACCTCCAAAGACAGCGGGAAGGGAAGGGCCCAAGTACCCCTCAAAGGCTGGAGCTGCTGAAGAGACTGCTGCTTCCTCTCTTGCAACTTCTGGTGAATGGATTGCAGCGGGGTTTTCTGGTGAAGGTATGGTCCAAGCTTGGATGTGTGGAAAAGCGCTGGCTGGGATGGTATTGGGCAAGGATGCTGGTGAAGATCCGGCCATTCCTCTTCTCCCGGACTGTCTAATCATAACGGAGAAAAGATGGAGGAGAGCAAGACCTGAGGATGCAATATGATTCAATGTAAATGCTTTCTTGACTGTAGCGTAATCAGTACTTGGCCGTTGTACTAAAATTGAATATTCAGTCTTTATCTCTGTCAGAACTGATAAGTCACATCCCGGGGAGATATCATATTCATAAAGCTAAACCGTGCACACTGTGTGTTTCCACAGTTTAAACACCAACGACCAGCCAGATGGGTTCCGTATTGTCCCAGATACGCTTAACTGCAGAAGCGGTCCTAGCCGTCACTGCGACGTACAAAGAATTGTCAAAGCGAATTGCCGCGTCCCCTGGCATTCCTTTACCGAACCCATCAACTCCCTACTGGGCTATCCCTGCCTCTCCCATTGCAAAACACGACCACGACAAACTACCCGAATATGCAGACGTTGTCATTATTGGCTCAGGCATCAGTGGGACTTCGTTCGCAAGAACGCTCCTGGATGAGTACTATGCCGACAAGGACTATGACAAGAGACCGTTGAAAGTTGTCATGCTCGACGCGCGGGATGCTTGCTACGGTGCTACCGGAAGAAATGGAGGACATTGCTGCCCAATCTTGTATCCTGAATACCCAGGACTGAAGAAGAGGCTGGGTGCGGAGGAGGCCAAAGCCATTATTCGATTTAGGCGAGCGCACATTGAAGAATTGTTGAAAGTAGCAAAGGAAGAGGGTCTATTGGAAGACAGCCAGATCAGACGTGTGCAAGCTCACGATGTGTTTTTCAAGCAGGAGCTTTATGACGATATGAAGGAGAAATTGGCCTTGTATTTGCACGATATTCCGGAAGAGAAGGATAAATGGACGGTTTTTGAAGACAAGGAGTCTTTTCAAAGTCTTCAGGTTCACGACAGCGTTGCGGGCGTCATATCTACTGATGCAGGTGCCCTGCATCCATACCGTCTCGTCACAGGCGTCTTGGAAAGGCTTCTCAGCGGATACCCAGAGTCGTGCGTTCCTTTCCTTCTCCTCCCTATGAAGCTAATTGTCAACGTAGATTCTACTTGTTTACGAATACACCATGTCTCTCTATCTCACCACCCTCCTCGGGTACGGACCATATCGTCTATACTTCTCGAGGCCCCATACGGACCCCACATGTAGTCCATGCAACCAATGCCTGGGCTTCACATCTTATCAAGCCCATGCGTCGCAAGATCATTCCCGCGCGCGGTACAATGACTGCGCAAAGACCTGGGACAAAGCTAGGTCTTGCCAACACACTCAATGGCGAATCCTGGAGCGGGAAACGAAGCTTTGTTTTCTACCCCTCGAAGAACGGCAACTTTGACTATCTAACCCAAATGCCTACCACGTCTTCTTCCACGTCCAACTATCCATCTCCATCGGCTGAGCTCATGTTTGGGGGAGGACTTCTTGACGGCGGCCTTGTCAACGCGAAATTGAGCAATATCGGGAATGTCGATGATACAAAGTGGGACACCAGCACTGAAGCGTATCTCTCTGGTGCACTCGCTTCTGGCAGTAATGGCGGTTACTTTGGAAGAAATTGGGGACAGGAAGGGCGTCCGGAAGATAGCGGTATATCAAGCTCGCTGTATAAAGATGAAGAGCTTGGCGAAGGCAGAGTTATCAAATCCTGGGGTGGTATCCTCAGTTTCTCGGCTGATAGAATGCCTTGGGTTGGTCGTTTGCCTGCAAAGATTACTGGGAGAAAAGGACGAAAGTTGGTCAGGTCGACTGAAAGCCGGGCTGCTGCTCCTTGGGCACGCGTAAGGGTGGTACCAGAAGAAGAGGGGGAGAAGGCTAGGGATGATATCACGCTCGCCGATGACAATTCGTCTCAATATGAAAGGCTTTCTTCGAACCAAGATCCTAATCCATACCTCGCAGCCCCTGGAGAATGGATTGCAGCAGGATACACTGGAGAGGGAATGACCCATGCGTGGTTGAGTGCCAAAGCACTAGCTTATATGGTTCTGGATAAAGAAGATTCTGATGAATTCTTCCTTCCCAACTCGTTTCGAGTCACGGAGAAGAGATGGAGAAAGGCGCGTTTGGAGGACCTGGTCTAACTGTAGTGTTTCCTCGACTCATGGTGATGTACCTATGTATGTATGCAGCAATGTATGTATTCCTGCACTTGTAATCGTGCGGTACTAGCTGATCAAGAACGCGTCGCTGCCTCAGCATTCATGGACCTCGTCAAAACAAAACTTGGGTTACAGCCACCGATAGTGGACAATTCGTGAAGTACTGTACATGCGATCTTTCTACATCGGATTTGGAACACCGGAAGTGATAAGGTAGAATTAAGTATGTGAAGAAAGTAAGAACGACAGAGACTGATAGAGTTGAATTCCAAGTCTAATTTGAATCTTCAACGGGAGGATTGAAAGCGACAAAAAGTCAGAACGTTGCCAATGAATCAGGAGAAGCACATACAACCGATTGCCGCCAAAATCAGCTGAATCCTTCGTTCCTTGAGATCCTGACCTCCTGGGACTGGGGTTTCGGGATAGTAGCCTTCACAATACCCATATAATTCATCCAACGTGAGGTTCCTGACATCGTTGACAGTCTCGACTCGAGGGAGGACAACCTCTCCATTCTAGACCATACCGAATCAGATCAATCAACAGAGAGAGAGAAATAAGAATAACTGGTGTGGCAACACGACTGCCCCAAGGCATAGAACCGTTTGGGAAAGGTACTTGCATAAACGGACCTAGTTCAGATCTGTTTTGGTTGTTGGACTATATCAAATAAATCAGGTGAAGGGGTAGCACAAAAGTCATCTTCACCTTGTAAAGAAAGATCTGGGTGGGTGTTAGGCGATCCTCCACACGTTGTACCAAGTCTTGTACAAGTTTCTTCGTCTCCTCCACCTTATCTTCCAACCTCTTCACGCTGTTCACAATTTCATCTTGAAGCCGTTTCTCCGACTCGTTAATTAGCGTCACCCAGGCTACATTGCAACGTTAGCATGTATGATACCAATGAAAGCCCGACTTACGTTCCGGAGTATTCATGACACAAAAATAAAGAACACGAAAACCCTAACCTTAGAAATACCGACGCGTTGTTCAGGTGACTTGGGCTGCTTCGGCCGGCAAGGACTCTGATTACCTTGTCTGGCATTTGTAACAATTACGCCGCTGAGCTTGAACCGATTAGATTGCCAAACCACTAGCACGGTAAAACTCTTAATGGTTGTGGGTACTAGTATGGAGAATGAATGACCAGTTTATCAGACGAATACTCAGTTTAAACGTCTTATTCTGATTCGAACAAAGAGATCTCGGATACAAACTCGTAGACCATTTTACTACTTGATTTTCCTTCTGCGTGTTTAAGGAGAATTGCAGGTAATGCCCGTAATGTTCTCAGCATTGATACAACTGTAGACGGGGTCGTACTCTTCCGGTGCAGTAACATTCCAATCGATAAAGTGGAAGTTTCTGCAAGGTGTGGAGGACGAGCAATTGAGGTCAACGAGCTATAAGACGGAATTTATTAGAGAAGACAGAATATCCAAGACAGGGTGCTCACAGTGCCATTGTACGTCCCCGACGAGTTACCTCGGAAGTCAATAAATGTAACATCTTCCATAAGAACTTTGGACGTGTTGCACAAGTCCGTAGTATCGATGTCTGAATATGTCAGACTGAAAAGCGTTTCAGCATCTCGAACAGGACCTAGCGATGAATATATGCAAAAACTAACCAAGTCTGGATGTAGACAGGTTGATCGGCAGCACGGAATTCAAAGTTCTCAAAGGTCAAGTTTCTGACAAGTCCGGCACCACCACCGCCGCCGTTGGGAGGAGTACCGATTTGCTCGCCGATCCAGTTCTTGAAATAAACTGAAGACGACGGTGAGAAGATACCCGAGATATTCACAAGATAACGACGTACCTGCACCGGTAAGAGAGACATTCTTGGTTGGGTAAAGGACGACATCCTTGACGGAGATATTCTGGACCTGTACAAAGCGTCAAAATCGAGCATCTTGGCATGTACAAGCGCAAACGTACATTGTCGAAACGGTCGGGGTACTAAATTCATTGGAATGAGCTTGGGTCACGGACGGAAACAAACACATTACCTGACCAACAGAGCCCACGGCAAACCCACGACTACCGATACAAGTGATGTTCCTTACGTCAATATTGGTCGAGTTCCCCTTGAAGGCTACACAGTCTTCGCCGTTTTGAATCTAAAAAATTTGTTGATAGAAGCGAGGCGCGATAGAAAATAGGTACATACCACCCAGTTATGAATGTTGATAGAATCAGAGCGGTAGGTGTCGATACCGTCAGTGTTGATCACTGGGCTCATTGCAGTCCTTTAGTTATCGAATGACGCTCGTGGTTTCTCACTCACCCCAATTGTAACCTGAGACAAAGTCAGCAAAACCCAGGAAGAAGGGTCAAGTAACGTACCATCAAAGACTGCATCCGGGTTCGCCTCTGGTTCTGACGGATCGTGGTTGGTAGCGTTGACATAAACACCATCGAGCGTGATATTTGAAGATTGAGAAACGAACACAGCCTATGCAAGATTATACGTTAGGCTGGACAACGTATCTTGCAGAACGGATATACCCAGAATTGAGGTTGTATGACGCTGAAATCTTTCACGAGGGAGTCTGACGCATTAAAGACATACAAGGACATGGGTCGTCCGGGTTGGTTGACAACACCTGCCGCCCTGCTGTACCAAGGCTTTGTACGACCGTCATTTAACGAATGAGACCAAAGATTGATTTGGATACTCACTTGTCCATTTCCGTCAATACCACCTTCTGCAAATCCACCACCGTTCAAGGTCCAGTTGGACCCGGTCATTATCCAAGCGGTCAAAAGATTCTGGAAATCAGTCATCCAAGAGTTGTTGATCCAGTATTCCAGGTCGTCGCTAAACTAGAGAACTGTTAAAAAAGATTGGCACTGTGACATGACGCATCACCCACTAGAAGTCTTCCGAATATATTCAGATTCTTGTTCGTCAAGTCGGTATAGAGGCGTTGTTGTATAGAGTAGGTATATGGCTTAGGAAGCGTAATAGTCGTACATTCAGTCGCGTTAATGGCTCCTTCAAACTGTTGCGAATCGTCGCGGCCATTGCCAACTAAAGCAGTATTTTAGTTAAATGTAACAGAGGATGTAAGCCGTATACGCACATGGTATCAGGGTACAAGTACCATTTCCGTCCGAGTCGTATGCAAGCACCGACTTTGTGAGCGCGGCGGACAAAAGTGCGAGTTGGGAGAGGTATTTCATGGTTGTAAAGGCCAGGGCCCAAAGAACAGAAGACCTCTCCACCAGCCTTTAAGTACGCATCGCGTAGAACGACCACGGGACCATATTCCGTGGAAGAGGAGAGGGAAATGTGACGCAAATTTCGTTATGATGCGCGACACGGGTCTTATTCTCGTTCTTCAAAAACTGATGTACCGATGCACATACCCTCTTCTTGCCTTTCTACTGTTTGAATGTTGATTGAAGAGGACGGACATACGGACCGTGCTCAGGAACAACTCGTCATTTTGAAAATTTCTTCTCCACAAAAGTCGTCTCCAAACCAGAATTCCGAAATTCCGTCAATACCGAATTCTCCACGTTCGAAATCGAAGTCTTGCGGATTTATATCCTTCCGAAGTTGATGAGAGGTGTTTCTGGTCATATTCCTATTGGGTATTTCAGGATGGATGCAGTAGAAGATAGCAATGGTCGGTGAAGTTGAGAATAAGCACGAGAGGCCTTGACTGTATTTGATTCTAATTCGTCGTGATTATTTTTGGCGCCCATCAAGTCAAGCCACTGTAGCACAATGGTAGTGCGTTGCTTTCCTAAGGCAAAGGTTGTGGGTTCGATCCCCATCAGTGGTTCTCGGGATCTGAGATGGCTCAAATGAGTTTTTTTGACTGATTCGTAGGTGGTCGGTCATTAGGTAGCTTATTCTTACAAACTGCCTTCAATCTGTGGTCCTCACCAAAGCCATTAAACTAAATCCCACGCTATTCTCCTGCTCAATCAACTGCTTGACTAGCCCTCTTCCAGCTTCACCAAATATATCTTCACCATCAGCAACAGCTACTCCTGTGTCTACCGGTCCCTTTCTCATACCATCCAGTTGGTATATGCGACCATTTTTGTGGGATTTGACAAAGGCTAGATAATGGTAATCGACGCTATCTTTGGGGTCAGGTGCAGTAGTTACACCAGATTTTCCGGCATGCAAGTGAGCTGCCTCCACTTCTTTCGAATCCTCGAGCGCTAGAGCTCGTTCTTCTGGTGCCAAAGGTGTGATTTTGGCAAGAAGTTGAGCAAAATCAGAGTCCGGAGCTGTTCCGTGGACATCAACAATGAGCAGCTATAAGCGGCTTCATCTACCTACTGACGAACTCTCTTGCTGGCCCATTTGAGATCGAGTGCAAAATGGCGTATAAACCGCAAGCATTGCCAATGGTTTGCTTGTACCAGATGACATCTTCACCATCACCGCTGCCAGTATAAGTTTGCATATGGCGGTTTTGTTCCTCTAGCTTCTTATAATAGTGCTCGCCAGGGGCAGGGAAGGCGAGGGTCAAAGCCAGAACGGGACGAGGCATCATAGCTATCAGATCTGGTTCATCGAGAGACAGAACATCCGTAAACTCAAGGGCTGAAGAGACACCAAGAGTGTGGATGAGCTGAGTAAATACTTCAGGGTTTGATTCGAGAGGAATGTAATGTTTTCGTCTTTCTGACATGGACGTAAACTTGCAAGTCGAGATGTCTCAAATAGGCAGGCGTACAGGATTTTCCAACACGCGCAAAGCGTGTTCATTTTTCCTTTCTACCTCCATCCACCATGTCGAGACAGGACAAGGCAACCACTGACAGACATGCACGCACTCTTAGAGACCTGGTCAAACGCCCGGAGAACAAGGTCTGTGCGGACTGCAAACGCAACGGTCAGTTTTTGACTTTCATTCTGCTGTTTCTGTTCACGAGACTTGCCATAGATCCTCGATGGGCTTCTTGGAATCTGTAAGGGCTTCTGTTTTTCGCCAGTTTAATGTGGAGTCTAATTCTGCTTCAGCGGTGTATTTCTTTGCATAAGATGCTCGGGGATCCATCGTAGCATGGGCACGCATATTAGCAAGGTCAAGTCGATAGATTTAGATATGTGGACTCCGGAGCAAATGGAGGTTCGTTTACTTGTCTTGGTACTCCTTCAGGCTCGCCCTTACCTTGACCTGCTCCAGTCAATCCAAAAATGGGGAAATCATCGCGGTAATCTCTACTGGGAAGCCCATCTTAAAGCAGGTCATGTTCCACCAGACCAGTGCGTTTCAATTTTCTCTCGCTCTTCGGCCAATTAACAAGGCTCTATAGTAAAATCGAATCCTTCATCCGTTCCAAATACGAATCCAAACGATGGGCCAAGAATGGCCCACCTCCCGCGGATCCTTCCACATTGGAAGGCGACGCACCAGCACCAGCAGCCGAACCGGTCGCCCAGCAATCTTCCTCCCCTCCTCCACGTGCAGTACACGCTCCTACATCCAGTATCTCCAACAGACAAGCTACCTCGCCCGTTACATCAAGACAACCCCAGGCGCGCCAACTCCTCTCGTCTACACTCCTCAGCCAATCACCGCCGCCTCGCGCCAGCCAAGCTCCTGCTGCTCCTCCAGCACCAGCACCAGCACCGGCCCCGGCCCCTGCTCCCCAGAATGACCTTTTCTCACTCGATTTTCACTCTCCTGCTTCTACTCCGGCTCCTTCAGCCTCACCTCCACCCAGAAAAGATATGAAGCAGGATATAATGTCTCTCTTCTCGACTCCTGCCGCTCAACCTCCTGCTGCAGCCGGTGCTGCTTTTGGTCAATTTGGTGGTGCTATGCCTGGCATGAACATGCCACAAGCAGGTGCATGGGGTAACGCAACAAATCCTGCTGCGATGCAAGCCTCTCAGCCCCAGGCCGCTACTAGCATGATGGGCAACAGCGGTACAGGAATGTGGGGTGTTAGCTCGGGCTGGAATGGTGCCGGATCAGTCGTTCCTCCTGCTCAGCAGAACGTCTGGGGTGCTCCTGCACCAGTCCAGCAGCAGCAGCAAGCTCAGCCGAATTTGTTTGCGAGCAGCAATGATATCTGGGGTAACTCGAATGCTGGTGCTGCGTCAATGGCCGGAGGCAGTCAAGATTTGTTTGGGTCTTTTGGTACCGGTGCGCCGGCAGCACAGAAGAAAGATGACGCGTTTGGAGATCTTTGGGGAGGGTTCAAGTAGATTGGCTGCAAGAGTATTGGATATCGATGTTTCTTTTGTATCACCTCTTTTCTGTTTCGTTCGCACACATAGTTGATAATGATGAAGTGGTCTGGATTCTAGTGCTTGCCAACGAGTACATTATTTGTGCTACTTAGCGTTTTGACCAGTCTCTTCCTCTCGGATATCCTCCCAAGATTTCCCATCTCTTCTATCGACCTCTTGCCCTTTGGGTTGACAATCCTTCCAAGTGGTATACACCGTCCAACCCATGCTGGCAATCTGCAAATTGAGAACAACCAAACCCGAGTTTTCTACGTTGAACGTCCATGGATCTCAACCTCTCTTGTAAGCCACCCCGTTGTCTGGAATCCAAGCCAACTCAACTCTCAACACGACTACCAGAACACCTTCCCTTCCTCATGCTGGGCTTGTGACACTGATGAACCCCTTTCTCTTTTTCGCTAACACTTCACGAATAAATTTGATCTTGGCCCATGGGGGTTGGTGGTGATGGCATTGCGTAGCGCGAACAAGTTGTTTTCTGTCGACAACATTTCCTGGCTCTTCTAGCAAGGGTGTCAAACAAGGACGGTCTCGAACGAGGTAGCCCATCTAATGTGATACTCAAAGTACATTCTAGGAGTTGGGAGGATTGGAGCCGTCACGACCATTAATAAAGAGATCATCAAGGTCTCTCCGAAGCAACCACGCAAGGTGTGAACGCCACACAAGGCGGCAAAGCCGCATACAAGGACAATGCACCTGCCAACAAATCCGCAGAAGTTCCATCTTCCGCAAGCACATCCACTTCCATGTCTCGGAAAATGAGGTCGATATAGTCAGCTGCACCAGACATGTGGGCGACTTTGCAGGCAGTGGCATGGATGTGAAGGTAGTTTGGATTGGGTAGAGGCAAGTCCGATTCCGCGACATCCAAGTCCGGATTCAAAACTTTGTGAATAGATAAATCCGCAGAGAAAGTAATATCTCGCGGCACACCCAAGCGCTTGAATGCTGTATCAGACGTCACAATGTTGTAGTGATAAGGGATCTGCAGAAGGCAACATCATCAAGTCATGGACATATGGATTCATGAAAGAGACATACACCATCAGGGGCGGGCTCAAACCAAAGTGACAACTTATCCATTAGGTGATGAATTGAATGATCCAGTGTCATCACGTTGCCGAGTTGGTGGACTTTGTTGCCGTCGAGTTCATGCGAAATGCCTGGGAAGCCAAAACGCTCTAAGATGGTCCAGAATGAAGCAGCGTTATCGAGCTCTCAAGGCGTCAGGCCCAATTGTAAGATCATTGAAATAGTTACTTACTTTGTGTAACTCGGTTGCGGCAGTGCACGATGTTCCGTTGTTGGTAGACTGTGGAAAGATATGAGCGCACTCAGTTGTGGTCGATGGGTCATCCGGCCAGATTTCATCGACAAACTTCTTCAAGTCCCCAATCGAGTCAATAGAATCTTGGTCAAGCTTGTGGGTAACCATACAACGGAAGCCATCGCGAATTAGAGCCTATGACAGACGTCAGTGATTCAAAACCTATCGACAGGGCTAGTACTAGTACATTTGCCTTCGCTTGTGAATAATTTTCGGGACGCGGTTTGACTAAAGTTGTCTTGATCAAGTCACGCAATTTGTCAAACGAAATATGTGGCGTAGAGATAGGCGTCCTTCCTTTATTCTTCCGGACTAGAAAATAGGTAGAAGATCCAATGCAGAAACTTTGAAAGGAGGACATACAAGGTCGGATCAAATGTCCCATATACATTTTCCCAAGCGAAAAAATCTTCTGCGAAACCTCGTCATTGCACTTCTCGTTTATAGAGAGCACCTCGCTGGTGACTGTCTGGCGGGAGGTATCATTGACGGGATAAAGGAGGAGATAACCGACAACCCGAGCGCAAACTAAATCGTCTTGTTTCGAGGAAGACTCAGCTAGGGCCTCAGCCTTTTTCACCACCACGTAGGCATTCCTAGTGTCTCCCGGGAGGTTATCAAAAAGTTCTGGGGATGGGAGTGTAGTCATTCTGCAATTTCGATTTGGAAAGGAAAGAAAGTTGACAAGGTAAGATTTCAGACTCCATTGGCTAGTTTTGATCTCCGACACGGCTGACTTCGGCTACTTGCAATTAGATGTTTAGGCTAGCAACAACCTAGTCTACAGACTCTCGACCTATCCTGCTGCAGCCGCTCACCCTCAGGCCGCTACTACGATGGGCAGCAACGGTACAGGAATGTAGGATGTTAGCTCGGGTTGGAACGGTGCCGGATCAGCCGTTCCCCCTGTCCAGCAAGCTCAGCCGAATTTATTTGCGAGCAGCAACGAATGGGGTAACTCGAATGCTGGTATTGGGTCAATGGCTGGAGGTAGTCAAGATTTGTTTAGGGGTCTTTTGGTACTAAGATGGCGCATTAGGGGATATTTGGGGAGGTTCAAGACCGACCTATTGGATATCGATGTTTCTTTTGTATCATCTCTCTTCTGTTTCATTCGATTTCATCCGCACAGATAGTTGATAAGAATGAAGGTTCAAATTCTAGTCCACGACAGATACATCATTTCCGCTACTTAGCGTTCTGACCAGTCTCTTCCTCCTGGATATCCTCCCAAGATTTCCCATCTCTTCTATCGACCTCTTGCCCTTCGGGCTGGCAGTCCTTCCAAGTTGTGAATTCTGTCCAACCCATGTTGACAATCTGCAGATTGAGAATAACCAAACCCGAGTTCTCTACTCTGAACGTCCATGCATCCCAGCCTCTCTTGTAAGCGACCCCATCATCCGGAATCCAAGCCAACTCAAACTCTCTCAGCGTGACTACCAACACGCCTTCCTTTTTCCATCCCGAGTTTTTGACGACGATGAAGTGATTGGGATCCCAATACCCTGACTGTTTATTTTTCAGCTTCCTATGGTACGCAATGACCTTTTCCACTTCTGCCTCTTCATTAAGGAAATGGGGCTTGGGAGCGACAGCGACAAAGTCTTGATTCCCTCCGTTTTCGTAGCCTTCTTTCTCGCATGCTTTGGCGACTTCTGCGAGTTCAGCATCTGTGAAAGGGTGGAATGAATACACAGCAATTTGATCTCTATCTAAATGGGAGTTAGTGTCGCTGCCGTTTTTGGTGCGAGTGTCAAGAGCTAGACTTGCCGGGCATGGTGGACAAGAACAAGCTTGGCAAATTGCTGGGATACCTGCGTTTGTCGGTATTAATTAATTATGTGATCCACGATGATGCTACCGCTGGATGACGGCACTGATTTCTGTTAGCCATCTGTACGTGCATTGCCTATTAGTTCTCGAGCGTTGCGCCAGCGTTCATGGGCAGGCTTGCCTGACTTGGCCCCAGATGTCTCGATTTTTTCCGCTTATACGACCCTTTCCACTCGTCGTGGTCTCACGTAGTCTATGTCACAGGAGTCTCCACCGGACAGACCGAGGATAGCACTTTCGAATTCGATAAAATTTTCAGCTCTACTATTTGTGCACTAGAAGTGCCTAGACCAAGCCTCATCGGAAAACGAAGAGCTGTTGAATCTGAAACCGCGTTCTTGTGGAACTCTTGATAAAGATTTTACATAGCATCATTCTTACCATACAGCTTTATGTCTGCTCGAATAACATCGTGTATGGAACGCGCGAGTATATAAACTATAAGGTAACGTCGTATTGAAAGTATCACCCTTAATCTAATGGTTCTATTAACTGGAGCCGGATTGCTCGTTGGCTTCACTGCGCTACACGTCGCGTTCGCCCAAACAGCGCTGGATTTCAACTGGACTTCTGTGAGCTTGACTTTGGGGCTTGCACCACTGGCTGATTAGTACGTTCATTGCTAGATCGAACCAAGCACGAATATCTCCTGGGTCGATTGCTATCCCGGATTCCAATGCGCTCGTTTTCAGGTAAGGGATCTTGTTCAATGTTCGAGCATTATGATTGAAAGGGCATAACAGGTACCACTTAACTACTCCAACCCGGACGTTGGATCTACTGCAATCGCTGTCATCAAACTAAACGCCACTATGGAAAATGGTTCGGAATATGGCGGGCCCATTATCACAAATCCGGGTGGTCCTGGAGGCAACGGCGTAGGCTTCATTTTGGTAGAGGGGATCGCGTTACAGGAGAAATTTGGAAATCAATTCGATGTGATAGGATTTGACCCTCGTGGTAGATTCCTTTTCAAACTTTTATAATCCTTCGAAAGTTACTGATTGGAATCGATCTTTCTAGGTGTTGGCTTTTCGACGCCGAGTGTGATAGTCGCTCAAAGCGCAGCAGAAATATCATCCACAGAACCTTTTGACCTCAACTCTACCGCAGATGCGTTGCCCGAGGCATGGGCAAAATATCAGGCTTATGGACAAGCAGCTCAAGCTCGGGATAACGGTATCCTCAATTTCGTCACGACGGGTAACGTTGCCCGAGATATGCTTGGAATGGTCGAAGCCTTGGGTCAAGAGCAGATACAATATTTTGGACAATCGTACGTCGACGGAATGGGCTGAAAACTTGACGACTGATTTCTATCGCTAAAGATACGGTACCGTTCTTGGAGCTACGTTCGCTACTATGTTTCCGGTATGTTATATCATTTCGGGATGTTTACTGCCGTCTTATATCCTTACGATTCGTAGGACCGAGTCGGTCGCATGATCCTAGATGGTAAGAAAATTTCCGAATCTTCACAAACCAAACAAGTACTGGATTGATGTTTATGGCTGCAGGCTGTGTGGATATGGATGGTTACTTTGGAAGTACGCAGTCACAACCACATTCACAGCTATCAACTGATAAACTTGCACAGGCGACTATTTCTCGAGTGGTCTGTTGGATGCAGACAAGGCGTTGCAGACCTTCTTCGATGGATGTCATGCTGCTGGGCCTGAAGCTTGCCCTTTCTATGCATCGTCCCCGTCGGAGATCGCTGCCAATCTTGAGTCTATATATACCTCATTGCGCTCACAACCTGTTCCCGTTTTTACTGGAAATACGTTCGGAGTCCTCACCTATGATACTCTAAGGCAGGTGATCTTTAATGCTATAAGCTCACCCTATGCGCAATTCAAATTATTGGCCACCGGGTTGGCGGAATTATCGAACGGAAATGGGACCATCATTTTTGAGACGATGTACGTAGCTTTTGCCAACTTGCTTCCTGTTGCATCCTCATCATAGAATTTTGTAGATTTGGTGATAGCACTGAGCCCGCTGATCCTGCTGTTACCGCACTTATTCTCAACGGATTTGAAGCATTCATTGCGATACTCTGCTCTGACGCGGATCCTCTTAATGCTACCGTTCCAGAATTGCGAGAATCTATGGCTGAAATTAACTCTACATTTGCTGGGGTGTTCGCATTGCCTACTAGAAACAGATGCGCGTGAGTTCTTTTATGCTTTTGATTGATTCAACGTTCGAATACATTCTTCAGTGGGTGGAAGTTCCATCCTGATGATCGTTTCCGAGGTATGTGTCTAATTTACTAAAGGTACTGTGTTCTAATTTCTTGCAGGGCCCGTAGGAGCCAACACAAGTAATCCACTTTTACTCATCGGTAACACGGCCGGTAGGTGAAGTTTATGTCTAAATGGCGATTCCTTTTCTGAAACCATACACCTATAGATCCACGAACCCCATTGGCTTCGTAAGTTGCGTCTCGCTGCATACCAAGTTTCAGATCTTGATTTTCTTTAGCACAATGAAGACAAGCTCAATGTTTCCCGGTTCCGCTGTCCTGGTTCAAGACTCTCCTGGAGTACTTATCATTTTCTACATTATTTGCTTGGCTAAAACGCTAACCCGTTTTCTTGATGAAGCATCCGTCCAGTGTTGCACGCTCTAATTGCACCAGCGAACATATCGGGGCTTATTTTGCTACCGGAAAGTTACCGACAGAAGGAACTGTGTGCCAAGTTGACGACAAGTTGTTCCCTCTCATCAGCTGATTCGCTACTCCTCATCGAACACTGGTGAACAATTCTGATGCTGCCGTATTTATGTTATGTACCTGTTCTACAATATATGACCGTATATATGCGTCCCCTCAAGCTTACTGTATTTACTATTCTGCACTAGAAGTGCATTCCCAAATTCCGCGTCAGCTGCGCGACCGAAGCGTATCCGATTCTCTCCAGAATTGGAGGTCATATCCCTTATATACATGAGTCATTTTCATATTTTTTGGGCGGGATTTCTATAGCATCCAACCAGTCGGCGTACTTTGGGAGGCCCTCGAAAGCATCATTAGTAAAGTCGAGAGCTTTGCACATACCCGCTACATCCTAGATCTTGGTTTTCTTGTTTTCTGGGTAGAAAATTCGGGGGTTGATAGAGGTGCTAATGGTCTGGAGACGTCTGACGCGAGTGGAGTGAAAAAGTCCTAGGGGAATATAGCCATGATTAGCAGCCACAAAAATGTTTTTAGGAAAGCTTGTGGGATGAATCCGGCCTTGATCCCGTTCGACTTCGACAACATCCTTAGCCCAAACGTGTCCGCCCGGTGCAACATCTGTAACAGGTGTAGAACATGTCGATGGACCTATACCCGTCTCGGTCTGACTCAGTGCCTGCTTCTCCTCCGCATTCTTTCTCCTCATCCAAATCAATGCTTCGGCTGGGAGAAGGTCCTTCAAGTGCTCGAAAAGTTCCGGTGTCCTGCGTATGTCTTCGTATTCATCGTTCGTCACCGTGACCCATGACGCGATCAATGAAGCGTCTTCGCTGGAAATACCCATCTCCTTCAGCGCCTTCTTTTCCCTTCTTTCGTCGTTCTTGGCGATAATACCCTTATTAGTCCTCAAACGCGATTCGAGGGAAACAGATTCGATGATAGCCGGAGTTTCGTGGATCTTGGCAGGATCGACATTGCCCGTTCTCAGTGATGAACCCCGTTCCCAGAGAGTTTGGAAACCGGACATTTGTTGATTCAGTGATGGGAAGTGAAAATTGACTGTAGAAGAACGGGAAAAGGGGCGAATTGGCTGAAAATTGGGCTTTGCGATGCCAAAGGAGTCCTTAAGATGCTGATGTAGTCGGGAACGCAAGAAAAGGACGAGGAGGACCAAACCTCCGAGCGTTGATCATTGATGACTGGCGGTGATGGACGCGTAACTCCGAAGCGTGACGTTACGCGTCTGTGCCAATCACAACATCCACGGTGACCCATGTAAGTTCTTCTTGTGATAAGTAGCAAAGGCCAAATTTACTTAAATGACTAGCATCAGCAACTTCAGCTCAACGTCGGGCATGATTGCCGGATTCTTCATGACAGGACTATTCAGACTTGCCTTTTGCTGCATTTGCTCCTCCGATGGACCTGTGCGCGTTATTCAAAAGCTGCCAATTTCCGGTTTCAAGATATTATCAATCCTATCCTATCCTCATAGCTATTAGGATCAGTGGAGCATAATAAAATACGTCGTTTACAGCCGCAGTGGTTACTCTGTACGCTCTACAGTATCGAATGGTATTGCGTTACGATAGGACGTGTAGGTATATAACCTACGAGTTGAAATCGCGTTAAAGCGTTCCCCTACTCTTCTTCGCCATAGACCTAATGATTCGACTGTTCAAGACCATATTACTTGTTAGTTTCACTGCGTTCCACGCCGTGGTTGCCCAGAACTTGTCAGATTTTGATTGGACGTCTGTGAGTCTTGCTCGACTTTTCATGGACTCAATATTTGAAGCATTGGCTGACTGGGCGGTCCAACTAGATTGAACCAAGCACGAATTTCTCCTGGGTTGATTGCTATTCTGAATTTCAGTGCGCTCGTTTTCAGGTATCAAATCTGCTTCAACTTACCTGAACACGATGACTGAAAGAGTGCATTAGGTACCGCTTAACTACTCTAACCCAGATGCCGGGTCTACTGCGATCGCTGTCATCAAATTGAACGCTACTACCGAAAACGGCACGGAATACAGTGGTCCCGTTTTTATTAATCCAGGTGGACCCGGCATCAGCGGTGTAGGATTTGTCTTGGAAGCAGCTAAGGTGCTGCAGTTGTACATTGGAAATCAATTCGATTTCATAGGATTTGACCCGCGTGGTGGGTCTTTCGAACTTGGTCGGTTTCTTCTCGGCTTACTGATCACAATCTACTTCGCTAGGTGTCACCTTTTCAAGCCCGAACGTAACAGTAGCAGAAGAAACATCGACTTTTTTTACCCAGGAGCCTTTAGATCTGAACTCTACGTTGCAAGCGTTGCCTTATGCCTGGGCAGGATGGCAGGCTTTTGGACAAGCAGCCCAGGCTCGCGATAACGGTATACTCGACTTTGTTACAACGGGTAACGTTGCCCGGGACATGCTTGAAATGACCCAAGCCTTAGGTCAAGAGAAGCTGCAATACTATGGGGCATCGTACGTTAAGAACTCATACTTATTGAAATTTAGTAATTGATTTTCATTCCAAAGCTATGGTACTGCCCTTGGGGCTGCTTTCGCCACTCTGTTCCCGGTATGTTATGTGTTGATTGAGATATGTGTATTATTATCTCATTTTCTGTGAATTGTAGGAACGAGTAGGTCGTATGGCTTTAGATGGTAAGGGTTTCTGGATTTCCTCACAAACACATCTGAGATTAATGACTCTAGGCTGCGTGGATATGGACGGTTACTTTGGAAGTAAGCAATCTCAACGACGTTCGCAGTCATAAACTAAAAGATTCGTCATAGGCGACTTTTACGCGTCGACTGGACTCTTGGACGCAGACAAGGCGATGCAGACTTTCTTCGATGGCTGTCATGCCGCTGGTCCCGAAGCATGTCCTTTCTATGCATCTTCTCCGTCAGAAATTGCCGCCAACGTTGAAGTCATATACGCCTCATTGCGTTCACAACCGGTCCCCGTTTTCACTGGAGATACGTTCGGCGTCCTCACATATGATGCTTTGAGGGGTGCTGTCTTTAATGCTGTAACCACACCTTCACAGTTCCAAGAATTGGCCACTGGACTGGCGGAATTGTCGAGCGGAAATGGGACAACGATTTTCAACATGTTGTACGTAGCTTGTGCCTACTTTGTTTTCTGTTGTCTTCTTATAACATTTCAACCCTGTAGATTTAACCCCACCCCCACCCCTGACCCACTTCTAACCGATGCAGAAGCAACAGTTGCGATATTATGCTCTGATGCCGATCCTTTCAATGCCACCATCTCAGAACTACAAGAGACTATGGCGAGCATCAACTCTTCTTTTGCCGGGATGTTCGGTATGCATGCCAGAACCAGATGCGCGTGAGTTCTTTGGGCTTGCGTTTAATTGATGCAGCTGTCGAGCACTTTTTTAGCGGATGGAGGGTTCATCCTGATGATCGTTTCCGAGGTATGTTTCTATTTTGATTGATGTTGCCGTGTTCTCAGTCTGTGCAGGGCCCGTTGGAGCTAACACAAGTTCTCCTCTTCTAATGATTGGAAATACGGCCGGTAAGTGATATCTGAAGCCTTTGGATCCTGTTCTCAAATCGTGCCTGCGTAGACCCGCGAACTCCATTGGTTTCGTAAGATAAATTTTTGGATGCCAAAGTTTGGAACTGATATCTATCCAGCACGAAGAAAACAAGTTCGATGTTTCCTGGATCTGCTGTCCTGGTTCAAGATTCCCCTGGAGTACGGTCATTTCCTATATCTTTATTGATCATAATGCTGATTCTCTACATGAAAAGCACACATCCATAGCTGTAACATCCAATTGTACCATACAACATGTCAGGGCTTATTTCGCTACTGGAGAGTTACCAACAGAAGGAACCGTATGCCAGGTTGACCGACCGTTGTTTCCTAACGCCACTGACTGAGCAAGGGTTTACTGACTTGTCTATCCCTGCCACTGATTGATGTGGGTAGTATATATAATCTATTAAGTATTCAATTGTAAATCCTATGTGGAGTTTTATGTTAGAATGCTAGGGCACAATATGTCTTTTCGACCTTTGGATGTGACCTCCATGAATTTCGCGTCCACTCAAATTCAAGACTTCAAGGCTTCATCGATAGTGCATCCCTACGTGAAGCTATCAACTGCAATAATTTCTCCTTTTTTCCGAACCGAACGACTCGCCGAGCGCGCCAAGCTTGAAGCCAAGGCTGCGCAGTGCGGACATGAATAAATATTCCGAGTCGGAATACTGTAAAGAATACTGAGGCTATTCACACCGGAGGCGAAGTCCAGGGAAGCCAACTCAAGAGCGAGCTAGGTTTTTTGAAGGTCAAAGTGAAATGACAAAGGGTCCTTTGTGGAGTGACAAAGGACCCCTTTGTCAACTTTGAAAAACTGAGCTTGCTTTTGAGTTCGCTTCGAGTTCGCTTCGAGTTGGAAAGCAAAGTGTTCGCTTCTCTGGACCTTGCCTCCAGTGTCAGTGACTGACTAGGATCAGCATTCTCACATTCACGTGATTGGATTCCGGCCTCAGTGTTGTCCTCCACCTCCCTCGAATCCTACATCTATATTCATTTGGCGTCCGTCGAATTGATCGTCCGATTAGGAATGGCTATGAGAACATTTAATGCTCTGCCTAACGTTGCTCATCCCTGCCGGAAAACCTTCGCGAAGGCCAATCATAGGTGTTCCTCTGAAAACTTGACAAGGATCTGCGTACTGTTCACAGGCTGCTCATCATTAACTCTACCCTATCCTTATAATTGTTTGGATCTGTGGAGCCAGCGCAAAATCCGTCATTTAAACCTTACCAATTCGTTGATCTCCTCACATACTTACTACTTTAATCCAACCGGTGCGCATTGCATGCCGGTTCTCATCTCTTCTACAGCTTCGAATAATCGAATGTCATCGCCTATAGGATGCGCAGATATATAATCTGCAAGGTGAAATCGTGTTCGACCATTCCATCTTTTTCCTCCTCTTCAAGTTCCTCCATAAAACCTAATGATTCGATTATTTAAAACTATATTACTTGTCGCATTTACTATATTCCATGGTGTGGTCGCCCAGAATCTGACAGATTTTGATTGGACATCTGTGAGTCTCATTTAACACCTGATCTTCGAAGCACTAGCTGACTGGGTGGCCCAACTAGATTGAACCAAGCACAAAAATCTCCTGGGTCGATTGCTATTCTGGATTTCAATGCGCTCGTTTTCAGGTATCATAAAATCTATTTCAACTCTCCCGAACATGATGACTGAAAGAGCGCATCAGGCACCACTTAACTACTCCAATCCGGATGTCGGGACTACTGCGATTGCTATCGTCAAGCTGAGCGCTACTATGGAAAATGCCTCGGAGTACGGAGGTCCTGTTTTCATGAATCCGGGGGGTCCTGGCCTCAGCGGTGTAGAATTTGTCATGGGAGCAGCCGGTAAACTGCTGCATGAGCTCGTCGGAAAACAATTTGACTTGATAGGATTTGACCCGCGTGGTAGGTCTTTTGAACCTGGTCGGCTGCTAGACTTACTAAAATACAATCTACGTTATCAGGCGTCGGCTTTTCGACGCCCAGTGTGACAGTGCTCCAGAGCAATGCAGAACTTTTGACCTTTTTCACTCAAGAACCTGCCGATCTGAATTCTACCTCGGAGGCATTACCTGAAGCATGGGCGAGGTGGCAGGTTTTTGGTCAAGCGGCTCAAGCTCGTGATAATGGTATACTCAACTTCGTTTCGACGGGAAACGCCGCGCGAGATATGCTAGGTATGACCGAAGCCTTGGGTCAAGAAAAGTTGCAATACTATGGGGGATCGTGCGTTAAAATTCTTACTTACGTGTTGGCAAGCTATTGATCCTCACTCTGAAGTTATGGTACTGCCCTTGGAGCTGCATTTGCCACTATGTTCCCAGTATGTTTTATATCCATTGGAATAAGTATGTTGTCATCTTATATTTGTATAATACGTAGGACCGAGTCGGTCGTATGGTTCTAGATGGTGAGAAGCTCTCTGTTTTTTTTTGGCAAACACGTCTTAAATTGACGGCTCTAGGTTGCGTGGATATGGACGGTTACTTTGGAAGTAAGTAATCTCAACGACGTTCGCAGTCATAAACTAAAAGATTCGTCATAGGCGACTTTTACGCGTCGACTGGACTCTTGGACGCAGACAAGGCGATGCAGACTTTCTTCGATGGCTGTCATGCCGCTGGTCCCGAAGCATGCCCTTTCTATGCATCTTCTCCATCAGAAATTGCTGCCAACCTTGAAGCCATATATACTTCATTGCGCTCACAACCTGTTCCCGTTTTTACTGGAGATTCATTCAGTGTCATCACCTATGATCTTCTGAGAGGCGTTGTTTTTACCGCTATAACTGCACCTTATTCGTTATTCCAGATATTAGCCTCCGGCTTGGCAGAACTGTCGAGTGGTAACGGTACAGAATCTTTCGGGAGGTTTGTAACTTATAGCTACTTTTTTTTTTGCTACTTTCTTCTTACCATAGGGTCTCAATTCTGTAGACTTAGCTCCTTTGCTGACCCATCTGAACTCCGCTCTGCTGAAGCAACATCCGCAATAGCGTGTTCGGATGCGGATCCTTTCAGCGCTACCGCCACAGAATTACGAGAAACTATGGCCTCTATCAACTCTTCTTTTTCTGGGATATTCGCTATGCATGCCAGGACCAGATGCTCGTGAGTTTTTTGAATTTGCGTTCAATCGACCCAGATGTGAGCATAATTTTTAGGGGATGGAGGGTTCATCCTGATGATCGTTTCCGTGGTATGTTTCCATTTTTGATCGATAAGCCTTCGGGTTCTCAGTTTGTACAGGGCCCGTTGGAGCTAACACAAGTTCACCTCTTCTAATGATTGGAAACACGGCTGGTAAGTGAAGTGTTTAAAGCCTTTTTCTGTTCTCAAATCATGATTGCACAGACCCACGAACCCCATTGGTCACGTAAGATGAAATCTTTTTATGTCAAGGTTTGGAACTGATATTCCGTCCAGCACGAAGAAGACAAGTTCGATGTTTCCTGGTTCTGCTGTCCTGGTTCAAGATTCTCCTGGAGTATGTTCATTTTATATGTTGTTTCATTGATCATAATGATGATTCTTCACTTGAAAAGCACACAGCCCTTGTCGGAAGGTCTAACTGTACCATACAACATGTCAGGGCTTATTTCACTACTGGAGAGTTACCGGCAGAAGGAACTCTGTGCCAAGTCGACCAACCACTGTTTCCTGGGACCAACTGAGTGAGGTTTACGGACTTATGACAATCTGCCAAGTACTGTTTTAAATGATATTATACACCCGGTCTTTGCTTGTTTATTTAACATATTTACACGTCCTTTTAATTCACTAATTGCAGATCCTACGTGGTAGGGGAGAAATATGTTAGTAGCTGTTGCTCCAGAACGCCAAGTCACTATACGTACCTTTTCAATCATCCTCCTCGCAATGGGATGGAAAGAGTTCTTTTCCTTCATAAATGCGTTGACCGCGAGCTGCTTATCAACTTTGTACACGGCCCTAAACACATCTCTGCAGAATTTCATACGACCGATAACCATGCCAGTACCGTTTCCAATAACCCATTTAGAGGCTTCCTCGGCATATTTCTGGGCAGCGGGTGTGGAAGGGTCGGCAAGGGCGAATTGATAGAATCGAAGGCGGATCTCTGCATTGGAAGTCGAGGAAACTTTGTATAGTGATGCGAGGTATTCAATATGCGACGATGGCAGAGGCTTGTATGATTGGAGCTTTTCGAGGAACGCAACTGCAAAGCCGTCGAATAAACAACACCGCTAACGCTCGACCCTGTTACTCACCTTTCTGGTTAGAGTCAAACCCATCCAAGTCACTGCTATGGAACTCCAACTTTGAAACATCCGAGGAGCGAGAGGCGTCCCAGCGTGCCGCAAGATCGTAAGCAGCTTTTGCTAGCGAAGTGTCGTATTCCATCTTGACAGGGAGAGAAGTTCCTTCCCCGTAGAACCAGGCCTAACGTGAGATTTTTTCGTGAGTTTATGCCATTTCTTCTGTCGGGCTTGCACTCACGTTCCAATCGATACTATCCAGAGCCTTGATCTTGTCCTCGCCTCCACGTTTTGTATAGTAGCCGTACAAATGATCCTTCCATTGCTGAGTGGTGATACTTTTGCCCATGAAGGTTTCAACGTAATTTCGTATGTATGGCAAGAACACATCCAGGCCACCGATAGTACGTTCTGTTTCACGAGATCAGTCATAGACACCAAAATATCACTGATTTCTCTGACCAATGTGGAGGATAAGGTTGGCCCCTTTATCGTATGGAACGCGACCTGGGATTCATCAAGTGAGGATAGAACTCGGGGAGAACTTCAGCACACACTGTACGCATCATCGGGGTCTTCGCCCTTCTCAAAATCAATGATGAGCCTTTGATATTTCGGTCGTTCAGTGTATTCCTGCAGATCGTCTACAAGTCCTTTATAACCGATGGAGTATGAGAAACCACGATGGGCAGGTGAATGTATGACTTGAAGTAGTAGTCTTTCCATATATGTCGTCCATCCTTCATTCAGCCAAAAGTGCGATGCGTGTGCGTGGCTAGATAACAAATGCTTAGAGAGATATCTACTCTAGAATTGAATCTCACCAACGTTACACCGTTACCAAAGTATGAGTGAGTTATCTCGTGCGCGATGACATCCACGAGAGTACGGTCCCCAGTCAGGAGTGCTACGAGATCGACCTAAGTTGCAAGTGATGCAAAGATACAAATTTGCGCGTACTGGGTGTTACGAATGTTAGGCAAGCATTTTCCTGTGCAAAATGTTGAGACTCAATGTACAAATAAGCCGATGAAGGACTTATACCATTCCTCCATAAGGGAAGGAGGGAGGCAGCACCTGAAAATGTGTTATTCTGTGTTGCATTGAGAAGACAAGGAAAGAGTACCAAAACGTCGTAAACACCAAACTTGTAAGGGACAACCAGTTTTTCATCGTTGGCCAGGAATCTGCAAAATAATAGGTCAATGGCCTTTCGATGAGAAATTGTCAAATGCAGTACCTAGCTGTATCTTCACTGAACTCCCAATACGCAGCGTCGATGAGTTCAGGCTCGGCCCAAATCCCACTGGTCCACTCCTTGTTCTCGTATTTAGGAAAAGCTCGATATACAACATTTCCGGATGCGATAGCAAGCAAGTAAGAAGGGATCGGAATGGGCTTTGAAGATGCTCCATATCAGATGCATATATTGCCGAATGGAAAGGAAGAACTTTACTTGATGATAGACATAAGTCACAGGATCTTGTCCAATCACCTTGCCACCATGAGCAGGACCATCCGAAGGTGGAGATTGACGAATGGCAGACATGAGTGCAGGAAGGACAGATGTAACTTCGGCGCTGTATTTCTGAGACGAATGGTGAATTAGATTGGGATATGATCATCTCTTATGGACTGACGATTTTGACACTGGGAGAATCCATCACTGGCGTCATGGCTCTGGCGTAGATTGGCTGGCATTGACTGAATAGATAAGGGAATTGTTTGCCTTGCGTCTGTCTGGGGATTTATAGTGGTCAAGAAAGTTTCCAGGTCCTCACTGATTTCTCGGCGACGTACTGTTTATCCAGCCATTGTAGCGCAACGCAATCCTTGGTCGTTTTATACTCGATGGCAACCTTGATCGTGGAGCCCGATTTCAATCCAGATGGGAGCGAAATGTGAAGCGCGGAACCCATAACTGGGTGTTTCTCCTTCACATCGTACTACCAAGCATGTCAAACACGATTTCTCCTCGTGAAGACAAGGGTTACTCACATTAGCGGGAGAGCCTTCAACGGTTGCACTCTGAATGTCCAAGTCCAAAGTATCGAAACTGAAAAGCAGTCAAAAACTTTCTACCAAAGGATCTTGGAGCAACAAACATCACTACTCCAACGTTGTCTTCCAATACTTTCAGATCGTGAGTGGACGAGCCAGAGATGAGTTTCTGTTCAAAATCGACATTCCATTTGAGCAGGATGTGTTCAGTCGCGACTTGATGGTAATTGGCTTGAGAGGTAGGGTCCATGATCAAATTAGCCGGTCAAGATAGTATTAGATCTGATCAGTTCGCATCACGTATCAACGGAAAAATTCCCACTTCTCAGGCCTCGGTGCTACACAAGTACAACAAAGAAAGGGGTATAACATCGGCAATACGAATATTCTATCTAATGTACAAAGTCTGACATCCGACTGTTGGTCCAAAAAGTCCATATTCACAATCCAATCCGGTCTTGACAATAGCACCAACACCACGTTCTTCTTGATCTTGCGCGTTCACTTTGGGTTCGACGACAATTAAAGATGACACAGACTACTCAGCCCCATACAGGAAAACCTTCGTGATCTCGCCTTGAAACTTTCCAATATACGCCAACAGATCTTCATCAGGTAGGGTCGAGTGTTCGTACGCTTGATTAAGCTGCGTTCGTAGCTACATACGCGAGCGTTCAAACATTAGTGGACCAGGACGTAGCAAGAGGCAAGAAAGAAATCCTTTACTCGAAGCAAGGCCTTACGTCTAAGAGCAATCTGATGGCTCTCGCTCTGTTCTTGATGGCGCGCATGTAAGGCTGTGAGTTTGGTAGTCACTCGAGTGGCTTCTTCCAGTACGTCGTTTGGCAAATCGGCAAGCCGGGCCAATTCGAGACCTATTGGACAGGTTAGATGGGACGGCGGAGGCGACATGGGTGAGTTGACCATAATGAGAGTTATCTTCAGGAGGACCGTCAACGATTCTGCAGGGATATCAGATGAAGAAATGAGTTCAATCGATGTACCGACTTGTACTGAAAGGTCATTCCAAAGTTTGACTCTGAGGGGCGCGTCCTCTGCTGGGCATCGGCGATGTTGCTAGGCTACGGTAAAGTGATTACTTGCCTGCACAGATAGGTGTAGACTGGTGAAGGTGTCAGGGCTAGAAAGTGATAGAAGACCGGTTCTTACTTGACAACCGTTGGTTGCCGGGAAAGCGTCGTACTGAGTTCGGCGAAATGGCTGCTGAGAAAATGGACATTGGGTCTTCAATACTAGGGTCGGGGTGCTCACGTAGCGAAGAATACAAAACACTTAAGATGATATTTAGCCGATCCAACATAAATACACGGACAACTCACTTTGTGCTCAATGAGTCCTTCTGCAATAGCATGCGAAATCCCTATGCCTTCTACCGGAGAAGTTCCCCTTCCAAGCTCATCAATCAAGATCAAAGATTTCGGAGTTGCCAGGCCTGACGATGAGGTCGAGTTAGAAGTACCGTCGCATTGATCAACTAAAACGAACCGCACCCAAAATCATCGCTGAAGTTGCCATCTCGCTTGCAAACGTACTCAAATTCCTCTCCAGGTCATCGTCGTTAGAAAGGCGGGTTAGAAGCGCGTCGTGCATCCTAACAAGATGTATTCAGTATCGTGACCGAAAGATAACGCGAGAAACTACGCACCGGAAGCTCGCGTATTCTGCTGGGACAAAGCTCCCACACATGGCCATTATAGTCAACAGGCCGACTTGTCGAAGGTAGGTGCTTTTCCCTGACATGCTGAAGATACGTTGAGACAATCTGTCTCTGGGAGGAAAAGACTATCGCTCACTTTGGGCCCTGAATTATCTGAAAGGAAAACGAATCATCACAATACACATCGTTAGGCACCAAAGTCCCTGCAGATTGCAACGTCTCGAGAATTGGATGTCGACCCGACTTGATGGCCAAGGTTCCGGTAAATTCCGGTCGAACTGAAGACGCAGCAGTGATGAGCCAAGATTCCACTGGTCGTATGATAAACACCCGCCGTAGTTGCGCACTACGAAGAAATTTGTCAGCTGGTGGTGCTTTCCGAGCCAATGAAGTACTCACTAATTGCGGAATGTGCAAAAGACCACAGCATGTCCACAAGCGCGACCTGATGCAAAATGTGGGCAATAATCAAACGAATTGAAAGTGACAACATACCGCCTCTGATGCTTTATACAGAGCCCCGATGTCCATGAGAATTTCCGAAACCAAATCTTGCACGATTCTGCATTACGGATCAGGCTAATTCTAATCTCGGGGCAAAAGGCCAGCATACTTGTCACTCAGAATAAGCGTCTCGTCTAATGCATCCTTCATCCTTGCATTCATCTTTTTCTGTACGTATAGCAGGTAAAATATTGGGACTAAAATATGCGTAATGATAATGCTCACCAGCTCTAGACTGCTGAACTGCCACTTTCCTTTCTTCAGCGTTGCATTGATGAAACCTTTCGGCAGTTGTTGGTCTTCCAGATCCGATTTCTTTAGCGAAAAGACAAAGCCGGTATCCAGATAGACCAGATTAAGAGGCAGGTCGTGAGCTTCCGTCAACATGTTGTTAAGACTGTAGATGTCGCCAACATTCTCCTTGTACGTCTCTCGAGCTACGTCAAGGAGCCGGTTATAATTGGCCTGATGACCAAAAGTCGGTAACTGAAATGATGATAGACCTAGCTACGCGCACCTTGACAGCATAGACACGGGCATTGACTGCAGCGATTCCATTTTTGGTGGGAGAGGTATCTTCATTCAAGCTCATACGAATCAGGTTATCAATCCTCTCCAATCTTTCATCTGAGAGCATCTGTATGAAAAGTCAGATTTCTTCGTGCAAAAAGCCATGAAGCCTTACATTGTGGACAATTTGCAAAAGTTGAGACCTTGTTCCTTCAAGTGCATTGCGTAGCAGAGGTAGATTGTGTACAACATTCCGAAGGTTGAGCATTTGAGAAACTCGAGCCGCAGCACCCTGCGCGGTATTGGTGGGTTTTGATTCGGAAGAGACGAGCTGACGAGAAGAATCAGCAATGGTTTGGCATATCAATCGAGAAATAGGACACTCACCATAGCTATCAACTTGTCAAAATCCATCTTGTTCAGCGCTTTGAGAGCTTTCCTGGTTTCGTCAAAGAGGTCTTCGTCCTTGATAAACTCTTGTTCGAAAGATGAAGTTGGTCTACAAACTGGAGCAAAAGCTGTCCTCACCTTCAACGACGTCGAGTCGTGCATCCACAGATGGTTGTGCTGAAGGTCACAATATATGTCAAGTTCGTAGACCAGTCGTGCAGACCCACCAGTGATAGGCGACAGAATATTGACACGAAGGAGTCTGGCCGCCATTGCTGTGTATGTATGGTTGAGGATGCTGCAAATGCGCTGTCAGTCTTTACTAGAACCAACTTTCAAATGCCATACCCAAATATTGAGTGAGTTGACTTTTTATACGACAGATTTCCGACCAATTCCAAGTTTCTAGCACTCTCTGGGTCTATCATCATCGTACCGTCGACGGGCAGGCACCGAATTCGGAGAGTTGCAGATGCAAAGCGAGTGTTTAATCTCAGCTCTACATGCTTGAACAGTGCCGACGCCGACGATAGGACATAATACCTGAAGGCAAATTTAATTTTGGAGTGGTTAGAATACTGTATGCTCACTTGTTCGAGACAGCTAAGATCGTTCCAGCGCGTTCCTCGTCTTCAACGCAGAGTTGTTGGATAAACTCGAGTCCTATATATCGATGAGCGGTGTGGTCAAACGGGATGGTGGAAAGACACCGACCATTTGTTGCGTTCCAGTATTTTCTGGGTACAGATTCGATTGGAACATCCGGAAATTCTTCTCTAATAAAGTCTACTAGAAGAGACCGTGTCGCGTGCGACGCTGATCCTCTTCTAGAGGCGATAGACGCGTCAGCAGAGGATAAGAACGTGTCCGGGACAAGAATTAGACATGGATTGTGAAGATGCATTTGGTGTAGCGTCTTGACGTAGGTTTGACAATCCGAAAGCTGCATAACGAATCAGGTCGAGTTTGGGTAGCTGTACACATAAAAACACTCACCTGCACGAGAACAACGCGACCCGTATCCCTATCCAGAGCTGCCAGCCCCACTTCACGACCTACGCCCCTTCCTTCCAGAAGAGCAACGACATAACTTGCTTCGTGACGAGTTGACGCAGACGTTTGCGGGCGAGCAGTACCAGGACGTGTCTGAGCAGTTGCAGGTCGCCTTGACGTTGGTCTTGAGACCATTTGAGAAGTGACTTCGGTAGACGGACGCGTCCTCGTGGTACACAAAAGAGGTAGTCAGTTCCCAGACCCAGCACCCGGTGCGGAATGGTGACAATAATGGAGGAGTTTATTAACCGGACTGGTCCAAGAATGACTCACTAGCGCTACTAGATACCGGCCTGTATAAAAAAGGTCATAAGAGGCTTGTCTGGCCAACTTGGGCCGGGTTAACTTTATGTTGGATACCACAACTCTAGCGCTAGAGTTGAGATCTCCAACAAAAACAAATCGTTGGTCGAAGACACGCTCTGACCAATACTATTATTTAAACGTCAAGAAATTCAGCACTGGTTCATAGGTGCAGATCACAGTAGTGTATAGTAACCAGAGACATCCAGTCGCACACAGAGATCACTTCTAAGTCGGTGATACGGCACCAAGCTGCTGGTCTCGTTCAAGAAATCTAGCCAGACTCGTTGTGTTCTGGTCGCTCTCCCATTGTTCCTCATCCCCATCCTGTCCATCCAAATCGTCTATAATCTCTACAATCTCTTCCACTGCAGATTCATCAGGACAGTCCTCACATCTACCGACAACATGAACAGAAGTCTCAAAATCGATTATGCTGACCCGACCCCTAGAATCGACAGTTATGTTTTCTGGCCGGATGTCGTGGTGATGGAAGTGAGCAAAGTGTAATTTACCAATAAGATCCAGAAGTTCTTGTCTGGGCCATAAATTAGCTTCAGAACTTGTAACAGTAAAAGTGGCCTCAACACTTACAACAGATCTTTGCCCAACTCTGCCCAATCCGTAAAGGAAGTACCTGTATATGATAGCAAAATCATTTGAGGATAAGTATTATAGACAGCAAAGACTGTTGGAGTATTCTTGGGCAAAATTTTTGAAGCTCTACAGGTCATATGGGCCTCGTGGTGAAAAACTTCGGATGAGCGGGTGGTGATTTTGGCAACTATGCCTAAGGCAGGGTTAATACCAACCACTTTATTCCCACTGGAAGACCAGAGGTCAATAGGGCAGTCAATCTTAACTTCAGGAAAGAAAAGCCTGCAGAACGACTTTGGTAGACATCTTTGGCTACAAATTAGTTCCTATCCATCGACAGGTAGTCAAATTGGCTCACCCCGCAATTTTTGGTGCCCGATCAAACTCTTGGCAGTATTTCTTGCCAATTTGGACTTGTACACGAGAGAAAAGAGCCAATGGAGAGCCAAAAATCGAGGATGGTAGAGAGATGGACGGGGTTAAAGCAAACCTGGCCACTGGCTGAGATGAAGACGAAGACGAAGACTGTTTCGGCAATTTCGGAACAACATGGATTGAATACCAGAGATTGAAATTGTCAAGTGCATCATCCAACGCTGCCATGACCCATGAAGCGTATTCAACAAAGTCGATCTTTATCTCTTTCGCCCCTCCAGTTAGTTTCACATGGGACCGGATAAGTTTCTTTCCCTCCTTTTTGACGTAGATCGTGCGATTGATGGTGTAAAAGATACCGTACTTGACACTGAAATCATGCATCTGAGTTGCCATCTGACTGAAGCTTTAGATTCTGTCCTATAGGAGAGAGAAAATGATGCCACGTTACCTGGACCGCCAAACGCCTACTTTTATTCTCCTTGAAGCTTGGATTTTCAAATTTCTTCATATCCTTCGTAGGCCATTTCAAAACCGAATCTGTTGTTTCCAAAAACATCCCTTCACCCATTTTTTTCAAAGGCTTGTCCTCCAAAGTGATCACCTGCATAACAGCCTTCTCCCCATACGCCCTCAGCATCTTCGAGATCTCCGTAAATTGAACGATAATGCGATGATCGGGCATACTAGAAAAGGTGTCCATCTGTGCTGATTCCTGGACTGCATCCAATACAATACCATATTCAGCGTGAATTTTGGCGAACCTGTTTTGAATTACAGGCTGAAGCAGCAATTTCAGAAGACGCAGGTCTCGTGCATGGTAGTGGTGAGTATCTGTTTCGGTTCTTTCATTAACATAGCCAATGATGTAGTTGTCTTCTGGTGCTCCATAATCTTGAGCGATGGATTGTTGGATAAACTGACGGGTGACTTCGGAGAGCGTGTGAGATTGAAAAACAGGTTTGTATCGAGCAACAGCGTCGGTGATAGGCGTATTGTTAGGTGTTATGGTGTCAACCTGCTCGGAGGGTGGAACGAAGGTTTCTTTACAGGTAAAAGAAGTGAGAGCGCTATTCTGAGAGCGACTATCACAGCCTAGACGCTCGCGTATGGCAGTCACAGTGTGCAAGAGTTGCAAGACGGTAGTAGTGGACATGCATTAATTCATGTGACAATACAAGCGCAGCCATCGAGCTCCTGTTTACCGGCTTACAAAACTCAAGTTATCCCTTCAGCTCGCACATTCATCCGCCGCATCTACAATTTTGCTTCCAAATTTCTCTCTCGCTTCTCTCAACTTCGTATTCACTCTGATGTTAAATCGGACATTGCTTGGTGGATTGTCTGGAGTCAGAGCTGGAATGGGGTGCGCATTCTTCACCAAGCCGCCGATTCTGTCTACAGAGATGCAAATGGGCAGAAGGGACTGGGAGGCGTCTTTGGATCCCTATGGTACTCAGCTTGGGTGCCTTGCCGATTCCGTTTACGGGATATCCAAATTAAAGAGGTAGGACACGATCGACACGACAACATACGGTTTGACGAAGTCCAAGTGCATTCCAGTGCATATTAGTAGGTCTTTGAGTTCTACCCCTGTTACCGATATTGCGTAGAGGATTGATGAAAATCGATATCATACTTCGGGTACTTCACAGGTATTAACACGAAGAGATAAAATATGTAACGAGGAGTAGTATACATATACATTGCGCTACATGTTGTTTAACAGTGTCAGAATCATTCGTCACTGAATTGGCATCAGAGTGATGGCCTAGGAGGGAGGATTTGTCAACTGGACACAGGAAATAGCTCGTCGTCGACTTGGCAAACAGTTCCATTCGTAGGCAGCTGTCCGGTAGCAAAGTAATTCCTGAGATATTGTTCACGACAGCTGGAATTCGCAGCTTGGGATGAATGCTGTTCAAAGGAGGTCAGCAGGTCAATCTACGCAATGTAGATAATGGTGATTACTCCAGTAGAATCTTGAATGAGAACTGCAGAGCCGGGGAACATCGAGCTCGTCTTTATTGTGCTAGAAAGAAACACAATCAGAGATTAGGTACGATTATGGAAGTTCAACTCACAAAGCTAGTGGAGTTCGTGGGTCTAGACAAATATGTGCGATTTCACAACAGAATGAGCCAAATACATAAATGACACCTACCAATCGTGTTGCCAACGAATAGAAGAGGATTGCTTGTATTAGCCCCTACCGGCCCTAAAAAGAAACTCAGAAGACAGTAACACTAGTTGAATGAATACGGACCTTGGAAACGATCATTGGGATGAATTTGCCATCCACTCAAGAAATTTTTCAAAAGCCGAATTGCGTAGAAGCAAGAGAAATAACACACGCGCATCTAGATGGAATCGTGCCAAACAGTCCAGCCAAGGTAGAATTATTGGCTACCAGTAATTCTTGCAGTTGTGGGGCGGTAATGTTGAAAGGATCTCCGTCAGAGCATTGTATTGCGGTCTGTGCTTCAATATCAACGACGTTGGAGATAGAACTGGATCTATAGAATGATAAGTTCGTGGTAGAATATAAGCAAGCCTGTGTGACATTACATCATTTGAAAAAGTGTTGTCCCATTTCCTTTCGACAAGTCCGCCAACCCACTGGCCAGTTGCTGAAACTGTGCATAGGGCGTAGTTATAGCGCTACCCACAAGACCTCTCAAGGCATCATAGGTGAGCACACCGAATGCATCTCCAGTAAAAGCAGGAACAGGTTGTGAGCGCAATGAGGAATATATGGCTTCAAGGTTGGCGGCGATTTCTGACGGAGAGGACGCATAGAAAGCGCATCGTTCAGGCCCAGCAGAATGACAGCCATCGAAGAAAGCTTGCATTGTCTTGTCTGCATCTATATCACCACTCAAGATATAGTCAGCTGCAATAAGCCTGTCAGTTGACGAATGTAGATATAGTCATGATTGCGTACTTCCGAACCAACCATCCATATCCACACAGGCTGCAACCGCAAACATCAACCTGATAAGTACTTATTTTACAAGCAATCCAGGAGATTCTCACCATCTAGAACCATGCGACCAATTCGGTCCTGCGAATCGTAAGATCAATTTTGGACCAGGTCAATTCAGTAGAAAAATACCGGGAACAGAGTAGCGAATGTAGCTCCAATAACCGTCGCATAACTTGGATAACGGTCAGTCGCTCCGAAGTTTCATATCATCTTTCTTGACGCACGAATATCCCAGAAATTGTAACTTTTCTTGGCCGAGGGCTTCGACGATTCCAAGCATATCTCTTGCAACGAGACCCGTATTAACATAGTTAAGTACGCCGTTATCCCGTGCTTCAGCTGCTAGCCCGAAAGCCTGATATCTTGCCCATTCTTGCGGCAACGCTTCTGGGGTAGAGTTCACGTCGGAAGGTTCCTGGGCAAACCAACTTATACTTTCTTCGGTACTTTGGAACACTGACACACTCGGTGTTGAAGAGCCAACGCCTTGTTAATGTATATCTCAGTTAGTAGCTCAAAGGGATGGGAATCCTTCAAAATACTGACCGCGGGGATCGAATCCTATCAAATCAAACTGACTCCCAGTGTTATTCTGCCATACTTTCCCAAGTTCCAGTATGGCTTCTACGCCGCTAACTCCAGGACCACCTGGATTCGTTAAAATGGGACCACCATACTCCAAGCCATTTTCCATAGTAGCGTTCATTTTGATGACAGCAATTGCAGCCGATCCGAAATCCGGGTCGGAATAGTTGAGTGGTACCTGATTCGCACTTTCAGTTGTGATATTTGGACAGTTAAAGGCAGACATAATACTTGAAAACGAGCGCATTGAAATCCGGAATAACAATCGACCCAGGAGAGATTCGTGCTTGGTTCGATCTAAAGGGCGTGCTGTTTAGTAAGTGGTTAGAGTGTTAGCAAAAGTCGAACGCACCGAGGCCCAATCAAACTCCGTCCCATTCTGGGCAACTACGATATGAGCTGCAGCAAAACCAAAAATTAGTCTGGATTTAGATAACTTCATCAGATGCTAGATGAATGTCAGAATGGACGAAGAGCACGAATTCGACGTAACTTCACCCATAGGATATATATATGCGTCTCACCTATCATATCATCGCAGTGCCTGGTAATGCTCCAAGATTCCAGTTCTAAATCCTGTCATAGGACTCTCCTATGGCTCCATGAGTCCATCAACCATACAGAATTAACGACATATTCTGAATAGCGCGGATAGATCTATTGACGAGACATAAGATTTGCTGTGTTATACGTGTTCGTTTCCTTGAAAACTGGGTAGCTTGACCGTGTTGAAGACGTAGATACGATGTAGAGCTGGTCAAAGACACACTCAGAAACTTGGCCTCGGTGCCTGACTCGAACGAGTTGCGACTCCAAAAAAGTCGGGAAGAAAAAATAGAACAATCAATTGGTGGTTGAGCGCTTATAAGCGCTGAGCCGCTGTTCGGCTAAACGTAAGTGGGCGACTCATTCATCGTACAACTGGTGAACAACCATCGTGGTGTACTATTTCTCAGCCTGAGTAGCCCATTTCACTTCAGGATACACTGCAGCTATTTCGAGCAACGACTGCGTCTCGAGTCTCATATGACTTCAACTTGTAACAGAGACTCGGAGATTCACCTTCGATTCCATCAATTATCCCTCCAGACATATGTAATGTGAAACAGTATTGCCTAACAATTTCAGAATCACTGTCATCGGAGCGATAAGCTAGAAAGGTAAGGAAAAGGAAGAGTTTGTAGTTATTAATCGGACCCTGGAAATAGCTCATCGTCGACTTGGCAAACAGTTCCGTTTGCAGGGAGTCGTCCAGTAGCAAAGTAATCCCTGACATATTGGTCACGACAGCTGGAATTCGCAGTGAGAGATGAATGCTATTCAAGGAGGTTAGCAGTTGATCAATTAGGTGACGTAAATAGATGGTTACTCCAGGGGAATCCTGAATGAGAACTGCGGAACCAGGGAACATCGAGCTCGTCTTTATCGTGCTGGAGGGAAACGGGATCAGAAATTAGACACAATTGTGGAAGTTCAACTCACAAAGCTAGGGGAGTTCGTGGATCTAGACAAGCATGTATGATTTTACAAGAATAAACCAGATACATCGATGTCACTTACCAACTGTGTTACCGACGAGAAGGAGAGGATTGCTTGTGTTAGCTCCTACTGGCCCTAAAAAGAACTCAGAAGACAGTAATATTAGTTGAAATGAATACGGACCTTGGAAACGATCGCTGGGATGAACTCGCCATCCACTTGAGAACAAATTTACAAACTGGATTACGTAGAAGCAGGAACATAACTAACGCGCATCTAGCTGGGATTGTGCCGAACACTCCAGCCAAGGTAGAATTATTGGCTACCAGTTCCTCTTGTAGTTCTGGGACGGTAGCGTTGAAAGGATCTCCGTCAGAACATATTATTGCAGTCTGCGCTGCAATATCTACGATGTTGGAGGCAGAACCGGATCTACAGAAAGATAAGCGCACAGTGCATAAACAAGCCCGTGTAACGTACATCATTTGGAAAAGCGTTGTCCCATTTCCTTTCGACAACTCCGCCAACCCAATGGCCAGTTGTTGAAACTGTGCATAGGGTACAGTTATAGCGCTACCAACAAGACCTCTCAGAGCGTCGTAGGTGAGCAGACCGAATGCATCTCCAGTAAAAGCAGGAACAGGTTGAGAGCGCAATGAGGAGTATATGGCTTCAAGGTTGGCGGCAATTTCGGATGGAGAAGATGCATAGAAAGCACATCTTTCAGGCCCAGCAGAATGGCAGCCATCAAAGAAAGCTCGCATTGTCTTGTCTGCATCCAGATCGCCACTTAAAAGAAAGTCAGCTGCGGCAAATTTGTTAGTTTATAACGTAGACAGTTGTAATCGCGCACTTTTGAAATAACTGTCCATATCCGTGCAGGCTGGGACCATGGATTTCAGTCTTGATAGTTTAATACAAGAAAACCGGGAGATTCCCACCATCTAGAACCATGCGACCAATTCGATCCTATGAATCGTAAGGTTGATTTTGGAACAAATGTAGGTGGTAAAGGGAATACCGGAAATAGAGTAGCGAATGTAGATCCAATAGCTGTTGCATAACTTGGGGATGAGGGTCAGTCGCTAAAATTTCAGATTATTTTTATCGACGCACGAGTATCCCAGAAATTGCAGCTTTTCTTGGCCGAGGGCTTCGACGATTCCAAGCATATCTCGTGCAACGAGTCCCGTATTGACATAGTTAAGTATACCGTTGTCCCGAGCTTCGGCTGCTAGCCCGAAAGCCTGATATCTCGCCCATTCCTGTGGCAATGCTTCTGGGGTAGAGTTCACGTCGGAAGGTTCTTGGGCGAACCAACTTATACTTTCTTCGGTGCTTTGGAACACTGTCACACTTGGTGTTGAAGAGCCGACGCCTGTTAATGTATATTTTAGTGACTCCAAATGTAGGAAACTTTCAAAATACTGACCACGAGGGTCAAATCCTATCAAATCAAACTGACTTCCAGTCTTGTTCTTCTGCCACGTTTCTCCAAGCCCCAGTATGGCTGCTACGCCGCTGACTCCAGGACCACCTGGATTTGTTAGAACGGGACCACCGTACTCCAAGCCATTTTCCATAGTTGCATTCAATTTGATGATAGCAATTGCAGCTGATCCGGAATCCGGGTCGGAATAGTTGAGTGGTACCTGATTGGCGTTTTCAGTCACAATACACGGACAGTTTAAGGCGGATATAGTACTTGAAAACGAGCACATTGAAATCCGGAATAGCAGTCGACCCAGGAGAGATTCGTGCTTGGTTCGATCTAAAGGGTGCCGTTCAGTCAGTGGTCAAAGTGTTAAAAAAAAGCTGAACACACCGAGGTCCAGTCAAATTCTGTCCCATTTTGTGCAACTACGGTATGAAGTGCAGCAAAACTAAAAATGAGTCCGGATTTAGGGTGCTTCATCACCGGATATTGGATATCTTTGGGAGATTTGGAGGAATGGATAAAGAGAACGAAGCGAGGAGATGCTTTCAACACAACTTTAGCTTGTAGGTTATATGTATCTGCGCTTGTCGTTACCTATAGATTGAATCAGGCACAATGCAATAAGCAGGTGGGGCTGTCTGTTCCAAGTCCCATCATAGGACTCTCCTATATGGTGTAAACATTGATGACGTTCTGAATAGCGCGGATAGACATCAAAATTTGCCATGGAATGATTTTGACGTCTTCATTTACTCGAAAGCTGGACAACTTGACCGGTATCGAGGACGTAGATGCGACGTAGAACTCTTGGTTGAAACTTAAAGACACTCGAAAACTTGCCTCGTACGAGTTGCGAGTCGGGAATTCGAAGGAAAATATAGAACAACATCAATTCGTGCCGGCAATCAGTGCTAAACTTGAAGCGAGCTCTGGTCCCATGCTTTGCCCGGTGCCGTGCATGGTTCTGCACCTTTCCATTTCATTGATACTGGAGACGGTCATTTGGATGCGCACCTTGACAGTCCGAGTCTGGTGAACTCTCTTCATCTCTGAAAGTCTGGCCTTGACGTGAATTTTGATACCCCAGCAGAAAATTCTTCCTCCTCATCACCTTCAACTGCTCCGACTATCCTTGAATACGCATCTATATCCGATTTGATAGTCATTCACATTTCCGCCAGTTCCCAACATAAATTTCTCCGAGCAAGGCTCTACTGTATTGTGAACAAGGGCAATGAACATCTCATACGATATGCCTTCTCTTGGATCTCGTCGGGGCGTCTGTCCGTTCCCCCATTTCGAATTGATCTGTACGACACTTGATCCGCCTGCGACTAACTCCGGAACGCCTTACCCTCTTACCACCTCAATCCATGTCTCTCCAGCCGACGTCAACATCCGCTGAACCTCAGAATCCTCCCCGATTTCTTTTCGCGATATACGAAAATCAACGTTGGTGGATGGGATTAAATTACATAGGTACCTGATGAATGACCGTCGTAGTGCGCTGCTCCTCGGCGACCCGTTTCGCTTCCGAACGTGCTTTTTTTACCCGAACCTACAACCGTGTTGGTTAAAGATGGAAACGGAAGAGTCGAGGGACTGCGGCATGAAGATGGGAGGGGCGAGTTCTTGTCAGGAGAGGGGGCGGTCGATGAACAGAATAGAGAAGCCGTTACCAAGGATGAGGCCAAAGCGGCTCACGCAGCAGCGGTTTTGAGGGCAGAAGGCGGCAGTGAGGATAGGGAGTATGGCGAGGAAGACGATGACGACGGAACCCAGGTCTATCACAGATCCGAACGGTTGGGTTTACGGAAACAACAAATGGACGAAGATTACACAAGATGGCATGGGCAAGGTATGTTACCTTTCTAATAAGTCGTTGCACGGTGCACCCGTTACAGACGCTGAAGACGCATTACTGTCATCGTCGTTGCATTCCCCTGTATTCACGAGTCCGACTACCTACTCACCTATTACTTCCTCAAGCAACATCGAATCCAAGTACAAACCCCAGAATCATGCTCAAGGTCTTATCTGGTTTCGGATCCGACAAGTTTGACGGGATAATCTTTCATTGCGAAGACATTCGAAGTAGGGGCTAAGCGGCCATACATTGATAGTGAGGCCAGCGTGATTTCGTTTCCTTTGACTCAGAGGTTTACCGTCAAGTCGTCTGAATCTTATCTTCCATGGTTTTGCGGTGGTTTGTTCTTAGAAACTACCGCATACTCACTTCTAAATCCTCAGATATTCTATATCTCAAGTGTGATCCCTTCCTCGGATTCATCGAAGATTGGCTTTATTCCATCGTAGTCTTCCCTCAGGTCATCGGCCTCGATGAAATAATTGCATCCGCACTTATCGCTCAGTTCCCGGTTGCAACTGTAACCTTCTATCCCAAGTACGGGTACCCTTGCCTTCCTCCGTTGTTGTTTCCTGTCGGAACGGTATTAACAACGGCATTCTATGTGCTCGGTTGCGTATGCTGGCATCCCCAACAAGGCCTTAACTGAAGAAAGCCCTGTCGGAGAAGTTCTGTCATTTCTAGATCTGCTTCGGTGTCTGTACATTTCCCGAGTCTCGAAGTTTGCGCAAGTCTCGATGGACATGGCGCGAGTTGGATTACCTGCCGATCAGCTGTCCACCGTCACAACTGTGGCTGGCTCGACAGCGCTGTGGTTACAAAAATGGCTGAAAAACTGCCCCTCCTTGTTGATCAAACTGGGACTAGTCCGAGGCCAGATTTGACCATATAACAAAGAAATGTTCAAACCTGGATCAAAAGATCATTACACACACTGGCCAAGCCGAATCAAAGAAAAATTGTATATAGATGTCCATAAACCCAAAAGATTTAAACGATTGCTTTAACAGTTCCACACAAATCTGTGTGCAGCCCAAGATCTTGAGACTGGAGGCATGTAACTAACAGATGGAGTGGTAAATGCCAAATAAAGCAAACAAAAACAAAGATCAGAACAACCAATCGGTAATGCGCTTTGACCATGGAATGCCACATGAAATCCTATTGTTATTCAAGGCCATCAGCCGCCGCCTCCACTCATGCCAGGTATGATATTGAGAACTATTCTTTCCTAAAAGTGTCAGTCCTTTGTCTATTGACAGCATTATCAATTACTACTCAGGTTCATGCTACTTACTATTAACAATTGCAGACTCGGAGTGGCCACCTTTGAAAACCTTTGATCAGTGCGATCAAGTTTGGTCTCGGACCAGTCCCAGTGTGATCAACAATGAGGCGCGGAAATTTACAAAATGGGTCATTTCGGCTTCTTCAGTCATAGAATATCCCATAAACAATACATATCGCCAAAGTTTTCGAGGTTCGGTCATTCATCCGTATAATATCTAAATTTACATTCGAGTGAATATGGCCGGTCCATTCAAATACACAACAAATACAAGTACAAAAATTCAACTGTACCACGCATCATTCAATACCAATGCTATATACACCAACCGCGTATCTCACCTTACCTGTACGGAAACGTACGAAACCTAACTTCCTTCTCCTAAACATTGTCGAAGTCAAGGCTTGAGCGAATCTGAGAAACTTCCTTGCTCCTCGAAAACACCAGATCCGAGGTGTTCCCAGACTGAGTATTGTTGTGAGTAGATATGTTATCCAGTCGCCTCAAGCTGTCCCGAAGATTAAGAGTAAACAGCAATGTTATGACATAAAGACGATTGAGGACCCAGAAAAGTAAACTAGATACTAGGATCAAATCAAAGTCAGGAGGTAAATTGATTAGATGCGTAAGGCATACTAACCATTGGAAGCAGGCTGTGCAAGGTAAGCAACCAGACCACCCATCGCAAACAAAGAAGTAAGAGTGCCGGTCTGCAGTATGATGAATCAAGACACACTAGCTGACGCTGTCACTGTACTCACTTGTATGGTGTTGGCAATTAAACGGTATAAAATACTGTCATGAACAATGAATGTGTCAGGAAAAGGCAGAAGCAAAGAGAAGAACGCGGCCTAACGAATCGAGACGCAAGTTGAAGCCATTCTGTCCTCTCCAAAGCCGATATACCATGGCTGATGCAATAGCGACATCTGACGATTTATGGGTGAAAAATATTATCGATCAAGGTTTACTGAACACTCACCTGCACCCACATTCACAACAAGCCATACATTGACCGGTTTTTCAAGTAAAGTTCTCTGAGAATAATCTGGCCACCTCATTGTTAAGATGGCAGACGCGATGTTTGCTCCCAACTACGCATAAAGAGCTGAGTCAGTGGCACAGGAACTTGATCATGAAGATTCAAATACGCACTGCGATGAGAATAAGAAGCATCAATATAGTTCCAATATACCAATCTTTGGACAGTCGGATGTACCGATATGCCAAGAACGTTTGAACAACTGCACCTACAAACTGGCCAGAGATAAGCCAAAAAGTGGCTCGCCAATGTTCCTTCATAAGATATGATGGTTGACCTGTGCGAAGAGATCAGTAAGTCCTGTCAGTTTTGTTATTGAAGTTGACAACACACCGTAATGAGACACAGCAAACTAGATGCGCAACATTTTGTAGATATATGGACAACTTAAGATCGGCACCACAAACCTCATATGTATCTAGGCATGCAATGGCCAGATTCAATGTATCAACAGTGATGACTGCAGCGACTGTAATCCTCAAGTATATTGTATCTTTTGACGCCGTTCCTTTTGGGCCATAGTAGGTATAAGCTCCGACAACTTCGAGCATCCAGAGGGCACAAGATAGCCATGTGCTGTTGAAGATATCAATGCCGCTCTCTTACGAATCAGGAGTGAAGACATACGCAATGACCAGTGTACCAATAACATTGTCGAAAAGTCCCATCTTGCTGGAGGGCGTTTCTTGAGAAAATCAAAGGTAGAAAAGTACGATTGTCAGGATTTGGTGTGACACGGATCTTCATCGAATGAGTCTTTATAATGATATCAAGGATTACTAGATGTATCTGTCTATTCCTGTCTTTGAGAAGCTATACATAAGTAATAATAGTACTGCATGAGGTGGAGAACATCAAGAAGAGTTACCTCTGCGTCGGCTTGAAAGCCATTCCTACAACACCTCAGTATCAGAAAGTTTATTGCCATATTGATTCCCAACTAATTCACTCTGAAGGAGGTAGCCGAATTTCTTGATATCAATTAGGTTCCCACGTTGCTATCTTAATGCATGGAAAGTTCCGAACATTCTTGAATCAAAGATCTTTCTCCGAGTCAGACTGCAGGGCCTCAGCTAAACCACACAGCAACCTTTGTAGTAAATCTTGTCAGTCTATGAAGAGAGAGTTTCATTACCAACTTGAAATGTTATCAAGCATATTTGGTCACTTGTGGACATATGAATTGAAGGTCAATCTCCTCAAATTTACTTTTAAGAGTGGTCCAATATAGGTCATAGAGGGTAACTTCTGGGGCCTGCAGCATCCAGCTTCATGTGAGCCATCCACTCTACTCTTCAGCATCAAATGAACATGTATATTAAATATGAGGGTTTTAATAACAGTGAAACATTCTCAACAAATGTTGATTCCATACTCATAAGCCTTTATTTTGTGATTGACCATCTTTAAAATCTCACACTCCTTATGAGATAAAGCTGATGAAGTTTATTGTATCATATGGAATAGAGCTGTAAAATCAATGTACATGGAATGAAATTTGATTGATTCCAATGAAAGTGTTTGTTGTACAATCCTAATCTTAGCTGAGAGATAAAAAAAAAACCAGAACAGCATGGGTTGAAAGCACTGGTTGCTGTATGAATGACACAGATAGAGAATCTTGGTGCCATCTTGGTTCCAGGATCTTTGATATTTTGGCTGGTACTTGATTAATGTATGCCCTAGATCACCTTTGTTTCACTATGTCTGATTGTAAGCTTTAGCATTAGGGGTAGTTGCCACTAGCTGGCAGGTTACAAGGCTGACTGAAAAGAGGAAGTCTTTTGTTCTTTATCCAAACCTCTTCAAGTTGGTGTGATTAAGTGAATGTGATTGCTTGTACATCTGGTAACCTATTAGAGTAAGACATTTAGGACCATAATTATATTGGAGCTGAACATATTGTGTATTTAGCACTTGCACTGAGCTCATGGCTATTGCTTGAGATACTACATGATTTCTACCTAATATTTATACTAGAGTAACTAAATCAGTGTGAACAAAGAACAATAAAACCTGTGGTGTAGTACAGCAAATGACAATAGGTGACTGCACTGATAATCAAGAAGTATGAAGCTGTTGTGTAGCATATGGGTTAGAACAATAACTGTAAAATGGATTCTGATAGAAATGTGAATCAATGATTCCAACATAACCCAGTTATATTGTGTTCTGGTTCCGGCTTAAGCAGTTGTTGTGACTCATTTTTTTCTCAGGCTATTTCCATTTGCTCTGTGTAAATCATTTATTTACTTATCCCTCTACTTACCTCACTCACATTCTGAAACTTGAGACTCTTGTTATTTTCAATTATGTACTGAACATGTATGCCCCCTGTGCCCTATGTGATGCAAAAAACTTGCCAGATATTCTCTATGTTATAGACTCTTGGAAAGAAAATAAAACTCATAGTGCCATGACCATGAGGTATACTAAGTCTTGATTTATCATGGTATTTTGCTACATCATTTTTCTTGGACATAGAAATACATTTGTCACAAGCTTCCAGTGTACTACTTGTATTACATTTTGGAAGAGAATTGGAAGAGAATTGGATGTTGTTGCTAGGCTTGATTGGAATATTATTGTACATTGTTACTTTAATGCCAAATCTCTGAGGAATTTAAACACCTTGTTGTCAGGAATTATAGACTTCTCTGATCTCTGTAAAAGATCAACAGGGTTTGGGTATTGATTTCAAACTTGAAAGCAATGACCCTGTATTGTATTTTGTGATTAAAATTTTTTAAATCATAACTTCAGCACATATAGACAGATTTAAATAATCTTGAGCTTAAATTTGACTCAAGCTGAATGTGTCATTATGAAATTGCTGTGTAACCTCTAATTACAGAAAGCTTGTACACTACAGTAAAAATCAATGTTATAATGAAAATACTACACTTTTATGGCAAACTACTTTTCTTCCTTTATAATTTTGTTCCAAATCCAATGACTCCAAACCAATACTTTTTTACTTGAAACTCCTCTCATTCAAAATTGAGATCAATCAACCACAGTTTGGGACTTTTAGGTAGCTAAAAAGTCCCATCTCTGAATTTGATCAAATGCTAAAATTTTCATGGACTCATGGTGTAGCTTGATATCTTACATCAGTTATTATGACATATAGTTTTTATTCTTAAACATCCAAGTTGTTACCATCCAATCCTGCATAAGGAGACTGAATGATTTTGAGGAGTTTGCTCATTCAAGTTGTTTATTTAAAAAAAGATCAAATAAGTTTGAAAGGAATAAATTTGATTGCTTTATTTGAGGGAAGCTTTGATGAATGGATTCCAAAGTGAAAGTCAACCTTACCAACTTTCTGAGCAACAAGCTATGCTTGCCCGCGCCTATGGCGCAGGGTCCAGTACCACACGGTGCGGGAACTTTTTCCCCAACCCGTTGCTTAGTAAAAATGACTAATATTCTTGGATAATCAAGTGTGAGAAAAAACGGTGATACACCTGTTATAGTTCTACGGACTAATTTGCGCATTTTCCCCTATTATATCCAAAGGACTATAGTCTAGTTCCTACTATAATATGCCTAAGCTGTCACTGTCTTGACCTCCTATTGTTTCCATGTTACTATTTCCATTTATCATTGTCATTATTTTGTTGATATCTTCCATCATTCCATTCCATCTTTCACATCATCAGCTTCTCCCTTTGTTGTTACCATCAACTTGATTGATTCTCCCTTGTTTCTATTCTTTGATATCTATCTCTATGGACACTCTCACCTATTCAGTTGCTCTCATATATTTCGATGGTCATTGTAGATAGTTCCCCAGTCTGTCCACTTTTGTCCCTTAGATCCATACTGCTCAGCTTTGCCTCAGTACTATGTTGACATAGGCCCATTACTGGCTTTCTCACAATCTATTCTCTTTGCTGTCTTCTGACCCTGGATGGTGGCCTGAGAGGTATCCTGACCCCAGTTGAGCTGTTCCTGACATAAGCAGTTCATAACTCTATGCTAGGGTACGCTATACTAGCACCCTACGCATACTCCATTCACCGAAGGATCAACTCTATAATGGTCATTACACTCCGAAGGCGATTGCGTGCACACTATTATAAGCTTCGGAAAGTCTATCCCTTTACAAATGGTTATCTACTGCGACACAGTTATCCGAAGGTGTCAACTCAGCTACGCTGACACAATCCATTGCCGAAGTGTGGTTTGCAACTGTACAGTTTTACTTATCTAATATTTCCTGAACCCATAAATACCGTAGGTACCTTAGCTAGTTTAGCCAGTCACCCATACGTACTCAGCTTCGGGATTTAGTCCTAAGGCTATAGTTACTAGTGGTACTCTACAGTTGGTTCAGGGGGAAATACACAGAAGAGTCCAGAGCACAAATCACTTTTGCGAAGCTAAGAAATACGAAGTTTGTCCGAAGCGAAGCGACGACCGAAGCATATTTTCTATCGAAGTTCATACCGAAGCGAAGCGAAGTTTTATTTGAAGTCAATCCGAAGCTCTATCATATAAAAACCCGAAGCTATACAAAAGTCCGAAGCTACTATAAAAATCCGAAGCTGTTACACAACCCAAAGCTATTTCCCTAGACTTTTGTCTTTAAACACGTCACATTTAAAAGAACTGTCTTACTAGTTTACCTTCGGTACTAGTTATTTCACTTAGGTGTTCACTCTGAAGGCTCTATTTCTAAAGTCACTACTCAAAGTATTTTTATACTTGATCACACCCGAACTACACACTATTTGTGGTTTTTAGTTGGTTTAACCTTCTATCGACTACACACCTATTATCTGGAGCCCACACCTTGAGGGGTAGGGTAGTGATTAGAGATCAGAAAAGCTCTTCCTAGCGAAGCCGTCTAGGAATATCAAAACACCGAAGATAACGGAAGGGCTTTAGTTCATCCAAAATATCCACCAGAAGAAATACCCCTTCGGATCAGGAACCTACTGCCGAAGCGTCCAATCCCGAGTTACTAGGGAGACAGATAAGACTTTACAAGAGATTTGTCAAGCTTTTCAAGAACGACACCGTTGCGGCGCAGAAAGCAGCAATCCTAAAAGCAGACGAAGCGTTTCTAAAGGTGATCAATAAAGATTATCTTTTGTCCAAGAACCCTTCGGAAGTTCTACTAAAAGTCAAACACGCTTACAATCTCTACGAGCACTTAGCTGTTCCTCTACCGAGCTTAGGATCAAACCCTTCGCCCACAGAGACCGATCCGACGGATATCTCATCTACGCAATCAACCTTACCCTTTTCAAATTCAAATTCAAATTCGGCAATCATGTCCAGCGCAAGCAAGACGATGCCTACTTACCAGGGCAAAGATGCCCCCAGGATCGACAAAGATTCTGCCAGCAATGGCAAGAAGCTTCGCGATTACTGGAGAAAATTAGAAGCGCACTTCGAACAATGTGGAGTGAAAGAAGAAGACAAAGTAGGCTATGCGATACACACGTACCCTGACGAAGAGATAGAGCTGATATGGAAAGGTATCGCGCTATACAAATTTGGTGCTGAATACCAGACGAAGCCCTACGCTGATGTCAAAAAGGCTATTTTGGAAACCTATCCTAACGCTACCGAAGAAGAGAGAGTGACCATGACGGAAATGGTCAAAGCATTAAAACCATACGTAGGTATTACCGTCCGAGATGAGGAACCCTACGGGGGAATGAAGAGAACGTTCATCGCGTACTGGAAACAGTTACCTGCGGGACTATATACAGAGATGCAATTTAGTGGACTTGTGGCTACAACGCCTAAGCGATACCTTCAGAGACGCTCTTATTGATAGAATGAGTCTGAAAGGAAAGCTGAAGAAGTCTACACCAGAGAACCCAGTACCGAAGGAGGATCGCTACGAACTTACAGCGATGATCGAAGAGTCCGATGAAATGGTTTATAACCATAAACCTGACACTAGACTACGCTATGGTTCCAAAGCGAGGGATGCCGTAATACCTCCTACGGGATCGACGTTCTTGGAGAAAGGACGAATAAAGAGAGAAGTAATGGACATGATTAAGGAGGTCACAGAACCACTTGAGATGAGGATGAAGGCATCGGAAACAACGGTATCTGAGTGGATACAGAAGGCAGAAAAGACCAACAGCGAACAGTTCGCAGGTCTCAAACAGGAGTTGAGTGGACAATTCGAAGGATTTAAGCCGTGGTACCAAAGTCAGAGCGCTTCGCAGCCTCAACAACCAATGGGAACCTGGATGAACACCTTTGTCCCTCCACCTTCGCAAGTGTATCCACCTTTGGCTGGATATCACCAACCTGCGCAGCAGTACCCACCTTATAACCAGTACGCTCATCAACAGATGGCTCCGACGGCCTCTCAGAATAACCCTCCGATGAATAGACAACAAAACACGAGACCACCCCGAAGTGGGCCTCCTAACTGGACACAGGGGAAAGATATGTCGATGAAAGATCTACAATGCTTTTTCTGTTGGCTCATGGGCCATATGGAGAGCAACTGTGAGATTAAGCAGCAATACATCAAGGACGAGTTGTGCTATTACGACGACAATGGTTATATCCGAATGTGGGATGGGGGAAGACCTTCGCCTATCACACCAGGTGTCCGAGTCCCGATGAAACAGAGAATCGATGAGTACCTTGCGAAGCACCCGAAGCCAAAGTCGACTCCTTCGTCGAACCCTAGACAGGGGACCACGAACCAAGACGAAGTATACTATATCGAACAAGCTAAGGAGTGGCAAGAAGCGAAGGAAAGGGAGGACGCCAGAAATCAGTACTTGACTAGTATTCTGGTACAACACGGAATTGCTATCCCCGAAGGGTATGCTACGCATGACAGCAACCAGCTCCAAAATGGAATGGCAGCTTCAGACGCGGCGTACTACATGCAAGGATCCAGCGAAGCCGCTATGCCAAAAAACTAGCAAGCTCGATGATGGTGGGTACACACAGTACTGCCAGGCCGGGCGCTGTGAAGAAGCCCCTTGAGAGCGGTATTTTAAAGGCAAATAATAATAATAAAAGCAGTATAAAGAAGAAAGTGGTATTCGACGGAGTAGAACTACCGAAGTCGAAATATGTGCCACCCCAAAAGAGAGCATCAGACGAAATCATGACAAAGACTCCTATGCAAAAGGAGGTAGCCTCCGATATCGAAGAGGTTATTGTCGAAAGAAGAGAAGAAATGGAAGATGAAGTGCGAAGGGAGGCTATCTCGCCACTTCCGCCTTGGGCATCGTTTCCAGCAGCACCTTATAAGGGAATAAAGGATGTTAATTATCCGAAGGCTAATCCTCCGAAGGATGCAACTTCACCATGTACCCATCAAGGACGACAAGAGGTTGGCCCGAAGGAGAAAGATGACCCTATACCTTTCGTGAAGGAAAAGTCTCCAGCTTACCAGAATCGAGCTTCGGTAGAAGATGCTGAGCTGGTAGACAAAATTGTTGGAAAGATTATGGACACCAATGTCAGTACGAACATTGGAGAGCTTTTAGGAGTCTCCAAGTCTACCCGTGAAGAAGTCAGAAAACGAATAACGCAATGACATATTCCACTGACGAAGCAACAAGTCCATATGTTCGATTTCATTGAAAAGTTGGATGCCGAAGGGATTTATGAAACTGAAGAGCAGAAAGACGATCAAGAAGGGGACAACTATGATACAACCGAAGGGACAGATGAAATGCCTGAGATCCCACAAGGAGATGTCATTCGAATCGAAGACTTGCCTCCGGTGGTGGCATTCAATCAATTCTCTGTCGAAGCCTATGGCGAAGGGAGTCAAATAACAGATCCTATCCTTCAGTATCTAGATTCTTTAGCACCAGGAGAAAAGCCGAAGCCTGTGCTGGTAGCCAAAGACACTACTTCTATTCGAGCGTTAAATCCTTGGATTAATGCTAGGATGAGAATAGAAAGTATCTATGACCCAGGTTCACAGATCGTGTCGGCCTCAAGAAAAATTGCAGAAGAATTAGGCCTTAGCTGGGACCCTGATATACGAATATATATGCAGTCAGCTAATGGACAAGTAGAGAAGTCCTTAGGGATAGCCCGAAACGTAGCATTCAATTTTGACGGCGTTACTTTGTACCTACAAGTACATATCATTAACGAACCGGCCTACGAAATGTTACTGGGTAGACCCTTCGACACTTTAACCCGAAGCGTTGTAGAAAATGAGTCCGATGGTGGCTCGAGGATTACCATCACTTGTCCCAATACGAAGAGAAAGGTGACCATACCCACATATGAAAGGGGCAAGACAAGGCCTCTAGTGGTTAAAGATCCACCTTCGGGTAAAGATGAATTGAAGAGCATGGCGGATTTTCCGGCAACCTTGAGGAATTGATCGGACAAGACCAAGGAGAGGTTGCCCTGATTTTCAATGTACGCTCCGACGGCGAAGTTGAAATCGAAGGATTCTGTCTGCCAGAAAACCGAGGAAAGAAAGGGAAGAAAAAGGCTACGGGCAAATGCAAGCGAAAACCAGGAACCTTCGGCAAACAAGAATTGATACGAACGTACCTCGCTGCATCAGTAGAGGCTACGAACGTAGATTTACCTGCGGAGTATACCCTGAAAAGCTACCTATCTCGAGTGTATGAAAAACCGGGAAGTTCTAGCAAGACTAGTTCACCGAAGGGGAGTAGTACTCGACAGGCGAAGGAGGTGAATAAAGGTCTTCCGAAGGCACCACAGTGTATAACTATACCTGTGGAGAATCGAAGTCCTACTGTCCTTCTGTTTGACATCCGAAGCAACAATCTTGCCGAAGGAAATACAAAAATATCAGAAAATGATAAAAATACAAAAATATTTCATCAAACCTCAGTCTCTCCTAACTCTTTTCATTCTCACTCTACTTTCTGTTCCAATTCTCTCTGTCCGTGTACAATAAATTATACCCAAGATACCTCAATGGTGAATACCATCATACCACCGGAAGTGGACCACACATGTGGAAATCTACCGAAGCGCCAAGCGTTGAGCTTTGCTCCCGTAGCGGTGTTTGGATCAAAGAAATACAAACCCGTAGGAGTTAAAGTGAAACCAGTGTTAGCTGCGCTACCAGAGAAGTTTAGAATCGTTCGGAATATCACAGGTGATCCCTTAGCGGAAATGCCGAAGCTATCACCTAACCCGCTGGAATTTACACCTACGGGGAGATATACCCAAGAACGAAAAGAGATTATTGATACTGTACATAAAGAAGATTTCCTATGGCCCGAAGAACACAAGCTTATGCACCATTTTATGATGGAGCAGGAACAAGGCTTCGCGTGGAATGATGACGAACGAGGACATTTCAAGGAGGAATATTTCCCTCCTGTCGAGATGCCAGTAATTCCTCATACTCCATGGGTATTGAAGAACATACCTATTCCGCCGGCACTATATCCAGAAGTTTGCAAGATTATCCAGACAAAAATCAAAGCTGGTGTATATGAGCCTTCGAACTCATCATATCGCTCGCGATGGTTTACTGTAGTAAAGAAAGATGGTAAAAGCCTTCGGCTTGTCCACAGCTTGGAGCCTTTGAATGCTGTAACAATTGCGCATTTGGGTATACCTCCAGCTACGGACGATCTAGCTGCGCACTTTTCAGGGAGAGCCTGCGGAGGCGTACTAGATTTGTATGTGGGCTACGATGAAAGAATATTAGCAGAATCAAGCAGAGATTATACAACGTTCCAGACACCCTTCGGTGCCCTTCGACTAGTTACTTTACCTATGGGATGGACCAATTCGGTACCTATCTTTCACGATGATGTCACATATATATTGAAGGAAGAAATTCCTCATATATCAGTGCCATACATCGATGATGTACCAGTTAGAGGTCCGAAGACAAGGTATGAGTTACCCGAAGGAGGATTCGAAACCATTGCAGAGAATCCTGGGATCCGACGCTTCGTCTGGGAACATTTCCAAAATTTAAATAGAGTTGTACAAAGAATGAAGTATGCTGGAGGAACCTTCTCAGGCCATAAAGCAATATTGTGTGCCGACGAATTCCAAGTCGTAGGGCACATATGTAGCTACGCAGGTCGAAAACCAGAGAAAGGAAAAGTCCATACTATTACAAACTGGAGCAAGTTTAACAATATTAGTGACGTTCGAGCGTTCCTCGGAACAACTGGCGTCCTTCGGATGTTCATCAAAGATTATGCTAAGAAAGCCAATGGGTTGACGAAGCTGCTTCGCAAGGATGTTCCTTTCACATGGGGACCTGAACAAGAACGTTCGGTTACTGCGTTGCAAGAGTCTGTTATGGATTGTCCTTGCCTAGGGAATATTGATTTAGAAAACGGTGGAGAAATAATACTCTCCGTAGATACGTCCTACATGGCAGCTGGATTCTACATAAGACAACTTAGCCCAGATGGTGACAAGCACAAAATGAAGTACATCAGATTTGGTTCAATTACACTTAATGGAAGAGAGGCGAGATTTTCACAACCGAAGCGTGAACTGTTTGGCTTGTTTAGGACGCTTCGGGCCACGAAACATCTGTTGTATGGTGTACGGAATCTTGTAATAGAAACCGATGCTAAGTACATTAAAGGGATGTTGCAACACCCTGACGAAGCCCCTAATGCAGCAATAAACCGATGGATTGAAGAGATTCTAATGTTTCACTTCACCCTACGGCATGTCGAGGGCAAGACCTTCGGTGCTGATGGTTTATCCAGAAGACCAGCTCACGAAGGTGATGAAGAATATGATAATCCCGAAGACGACTATCACCACGATACAGCTCCTTTCAAGTTTGAAGTTGCCGAAGGGTCAAGAGACACCACTCTACCTTTCGAAGAATTCAAAGACGAGATAGATATTAGAGGTGGCTATATGATGGAGTCAGTCGAATGCTTCGCAGATGTCATTTTGGAAGAACAAAATTTGGAATATAAGACCCGAATTAAGATCGCAAGTACAGGACCCGAAGGAGCACAAGTTGTAGCTGCGATGCCACAATTAATGCTACCTACGGCGAACCAAAACGAGCCTTATAGGGAGAAACATCGTTCGAATAAAGCGAAGCGCTTAGATGAAAACTTACTACTTGTCAGAACATGGCTTAGGGATCCTACTCATAAACCCGAAGGCATGTCAGATGGGCAATATAGAAATTTCACGGGCTTAGCAAGGAAATTCTTCTTTTATAACGACAAGATGTACCGAAGAGATGAACAAGGAAAACATAAACTAGTTGCAGCTAAGGCAGAACGCATGTACCTTTTAAGTGCAGCACATGATAGCTTAGGGCACCGAGGAGTATTTGCTATGAAATCTTTGTTACAAGAAAGGTTCTGGTGGCCTGAACTAGAAGCCGACGTAAACTTTTATGTCAAGCATTGTCACATTTGCCAGACTCGTCTAAAAGATTTTGTAAAGATGCCTCCGAAGGTAACGCCTACGCCTTCGCTGTTCCAAGTGATGCATACAGATTCAATGCACATGCCTGTGGCTTCCGAAGGAAAGAAATACATAGTTCACGGTCGATGCGCAATGAGCTCTTGGATGGAAGGCAGGGCGCTTGCGAAGGAAAATCAGAGAACTATTGGAGAATGGCTATTCGAGGATATAATTTGTAGATGGGGATGCCTGGCCATGATAATCTCAGATAATGGAGCAGCTTTCAAAGCAGCTTTAGCCTATTTGGAGAAACGCTACGGCATTAAAGGTATCTAGGGAACAGCACGGGTATGGCGGGTTTTTATGGGTTACGGGTATGGGTCTCACGGGTATGGGCATGGGTCCTAAATTAGAAACCCAAGTATACCCATACCCATATGGCCAACCCATACCTTGAATTTTGTTATTCACGTTTTATATTATGTGGTACGCTAGCTAAACAATGATACAAGTAGTAACGTCTCCCGAAGGAGATTGGTAGAACTTTACATAAGCCAATGTGGCTTGGGCCTATACAGTAATTATTAATACCCGCTTGATTTACGTTGCACGTGTAACACAAGCCGGAGAACAAATCTTCATGGCTCCAAAAAAAACCAAAGAGCAGAATTCCTCTACTGCAACTCTCGGAAAGCGTCCTCGAAACCCTCGAAACCCACCTAATTGTGGTGGTCCACAAAAAAAACGACACAATACCGGCAAAGCCAAGCATGCAACAGCCCGAAGTCCAAGTATACAGTCGGAAGAGGACGGACAATCACTTGTTGACTCAGGAGGGGATGAAGATTTAGAGGATTCTGATGACGACGGTGACTCCCAAAATTCTGAAGGAGAAGATGGCGGCCTACAAGAGGAAGCAGATGCTGAGGAACTTCGTAAGGCAAGACTTTTTGCATAACAGACGACTTATGACTTGTTTTAGAAAAACTTATGGCCAAGTTCCGAACACCTATATATGCCTTTTTCGACCCAATTCCAACCATCGAATACCGAAAAAACAGCCGGCGATGCCTTGTCTTTCGCTGCTCAGCCAAAACTTGCAAAGGCAAAACTCGGGAAGTCATTCGTTACCTCGATACCTCAGATGCGGGCTCTACTGGCAACATGCGAAAGCATGCCAGATTATGTTGGGGTGAAGAAGTCTTGAAGGAAGCTGACCAAGCTAAGGACATGGATGAAGCACGGAAGTTGACGAAAGGGGTTGCTAGAGATGGAACAATCACGGCCGCATTTCAGAAAAAGGGGAAGAAGACAATCACCTACTCCTATCGTCAGCATACAAAATCAGAAACACGGTATTGACTTTACTCAACTGCTCCTCTTTTGTTGCTAACATTAAAAAATCTAGTGTCGAGCTTGTACGCTGGGTTACCGAAAGCAAACGGCCCTTCAAAATTGTCCAAGATCGTGGCTTCAACTGCCTTATGAAGACAGGCCGGCCCCAATACTATATTCCTCATCCAACAACAGTTGCTCGAGACGTAAAAACAGTCTTTGCAAAGACACGTAAGCGTGTCGCTACCATGCTTGCGGTGAGTTCTTGAAGTAACAAGAGCACTTGAAGCTCACAACCTATATGCATGCTTAGGAAAGTGAGAGCGACATCAACTGCTGTATTGACACATGGACAGCTCCCAACCATCGAGCATATGCAGCAGTAAGCGTGCACTTTGAGCATGAAGGGAAGCTTATGAGTATGGTGCTTGACTTCATTGAAGTTGCGGAGGTACGTACTCATTATTTTCCATTATGCACTCCACTAATGACTGCAGTCACACTCTGGTGAAAATCTGGCCAAGGCGTTCAGCACCATGCTGGCGGAGTTTGGACTTGAGCATAAGCTCCTGAGCATCACATGCGACAATGCCAGCAACAACGACACCATGATTGAGTCTTTGGAAGGCAAGATTCGTGATTGGGCTGGCCGTGCAAACCGTACTCGTTGTTTTGCGCACGTCATCAATTTGGTTGCAAAAAGCTTGTTGAAGTTATTTGACGTTTCAAAAAAGAAGGCGAAAGCAGCAGCTGACGAAGCTGTGCAAGGATTGGGGAGTTTCGACGATGACACGGAAGAGGACTTGACGGACATGGTGGAAGGTATGGACCTGGAGGATCTGCTCACACAGCTTACGCACGATGGAGAGGCAGATGATGTGGATGGTCTTGTTGATGAGCTTGCGGAGATGGGAGAGATAGAGCGTGAGGAGCTAGAGCAGAGTATTCGGCCAGTGAAATTGGTTCTTGTCAAGGTACGTGGTTCACCCAATATTGACACATAGTACTGACCATCAATTCTCAGCTTCGAAGGATTTCATTCAAAATTATCAACTCCACAACTCTTCTGCTCCCAGCGTGGAAGGCTTTGCTGAAAGAAATGGATATGGCTGAGAAGGTAATCCCCCGGGATGTTACGACACGTTGGAATTCAACCTATGATATGACGAGTTTTTCTGGTTTATACCAGAAGTCCATTGATGCCATGACTGCCAAAAAGTCAAATGGTTTGCGGCAGTTTGAGCTCAGCGGCAGTGAGTGGAAGATTGTGTGCCAGCTCACGACGGTGTTGAAGGCGAGTCCATTCCAATTAAGGTTAGGGTTAGCATTACTAACACAAACCTAATTTTGTTCAACGGCCCGCAGATCCTCAAAGACGCAACGGAGTTTTTTTCTCGAGATGATACACCCAACCTTGCAACTGTGATACCTGCCATGGACAAGATTGACGAGACATTTACTAATTTTATCCAAGACAAGAAATTTGATCCCGCAATTCGAGCCGCAGTGTCCATTGCAAAGAGAACTTTAAACCGATACTACGACAAGACAGACCATTCCGAGGTGTACCGTATTGCAATGAGTTCGTTTGGCTCTAGCTTTATTACTGTTCATATTTGCTGAAATTCGTTCCGATTATAGTTCTTCACCCACGGCACAAACTTAGCTATTTCAGGTCCGCCGGTTGGGACCAGGAATGGATAGATGCCGCGCAAGAGATATGTAAAGCAGAGTTTGAGCGTAAATACAAAGGGAAATTTGACCAAGAGCTTGAGGATATCTCCGAGTCAACGCCAGGGGAGACATTAAATCGAAGACAATTATCAGCAGTGTGTGATTTCTTTTTTACCGTCCCACTTTTCTGATTTGATTTAGAATCAATTTGATGAGCTTCCTGCACTAGCCCCCCCAAAAAAGACAGAGCTTCGTGATGAGCTTGACCGTTATCTCAGCACTGACCCTGAAGCTGTCAAGGACGTTATTAAATGGTGGTATGATCACCGGCATATGTTTCCATGTCTTTCAAGGATGGCCCGTGACTATTTATCCATTCCAGGTTCATATCTATTTATTGTCATTGTATCAATACTAATTTCTATATTATAGCTACTTCTGTTTATGTTGAACGTATGTTCAGTGAGGGTCGCATACTACTCAGCCATATCCGAAATCGTATGTCGGCACAAAGTACTCGAAGTATACTTTGCCTTGGCTGTTGGTCTCTCTTAGGGCTAATTCACGATGACGATTTACGGAGTACATCAGTTCTACCTGAGGTGGATCCAAAGTTGTGTAATGAAGAAGGTGATTTGGAGATGGAGGATGGATGGGATAAAATCTAGGCAGGTTTATGTATCAAATGGTTGTAAAATTCTACCTCTATGAATCAATTCCCTGTTAAAAATATGGGTTACCCATGGTGGGTATAAACCCATACCCATACCCAGAAAACCCATTGAAAACCCATACCCACAAAATGGGTATGGGTAGTTGTGGGTATGGGTATGGGTATGGTCTGAAATAGCCATGGGTTACCCAGGCTGTTCCCTAAAGGTATCCAGATTACTGGTTATAATCCTCAGGCCAATGGAAAAATAGAGAGACCACATTGGGATGTTTGGCAAGCGCTGTACAAAGCTACCAATGGCGATGTCAAGAAATGGGCACGCTTTTTCATTTTGATAATGTGGGCTGATAGAGTGACCACGCGAAAGCGGATGGGATGTTCCCCTTACTACGCAGTAACCGGAGCTACACCCGTACTTCCCTTCGACATTGTCCAAGCCACCTGGTTAATTCAAATTCCCGGTAGAACTCTTTCCTGGGTGGAATTAATCGGCCTTCGGGCTAAAGCTTTGTCTCTTCATGTGGCCGAAGTGGAAGAAATTATTAAGAAGATAGACGAGAAGAAAATCAAAGATACATTAGCGTATCTAGACAAACATGCGGCAAAAATTAGATATTGGAACTTCGAACCAGGTTCGCTGGTCCTTGTCAGGAACACTGCCATAGAAAAGTCACTTAACAGAAAGTTGAAGCCTAGGTTTATTGGGCCTTGCATAGTCATTCGAAGGACCGAAGGAGGTGCATATGTATTGGCTGAAATGGATGGTTCTGTTTTACAGAATAAAATAGCTGCCTTCCGAGTTTACCCTTATCATGCACGTCAACGCGTAGCGTTGCCTTCGAATCTGTCTACATTGACTGGTCTAAGCGAAGAAGAACTACAAGAAATTATTAATGGACCCGATCCCGATGATACTCCACCAGTAGAACTCCACACCGAAGGCACTTTGAACAAACTGCCTGAGGTAACCGGTGAACAAGTGGAAGAAGTTCTGGGAGGAGCGGAGAGCGACGCATCTGAGGAAGAGGAAACTTAGCAGCTTTAGTGGGGGGGAGTGGCTTCGAAGGAGACACTTACCACTTTGCTTTAGCAGACTGCTTCGCAGCGCGACTGTAGAGTTGGCGCTCCCTACGGGCTTCGCCTCTGAGTATTGTAATGAGGACAGAACAAAAATTTAGAAAGAAAATATGACACACAGTTGGCTATAAGATTGTACAACCCGAAGCAACCTATAGGTCGTAGAAGCCTTCCTAGGATTCTCCGGAGCCATGGTTTGCAGGTTGGTTTCAATCAGTGAATCTGTGTGCCAACGCCGAAGCTTGGTGAATCCATTGTTGCTACGGATCTTGAGTCTACCTCTCTGAGAAGGACACATAGAGACATGAGGAATACTCCAAGTTCCGAGAGTGCAGTATATGCAAGCCATATTTTGCGAAGGCAAATGTACAAAGCTTATAAAGAAGTTTATTACCGAAGCATGTGGATTTGACACCTACGGTAGCCGAGTTGTGCTTTCACCTCACAACCTTGTGGCTCCAAAGGGAAATTTGAAAAGATCACTATTCCAATTTGTTTCTGATGGAACAATGGAGTGCTGATCCGAAGCGAATTTTCTGCACACAGTTTTATTCAACTACAAAACAAATTTACAAAAGAGTGACACCGTAGCTGGTACAAAGAGTGGACGAATTCAGTATTGGATTCTTTGGTATAGAAAAGAAAGATGATTAAGCAGTTTTATTAGAAGCAACGGTGGCTTCGCTTTCAGTCTCAGAAGGTGCAGCGCTAGCTGGGGCCGAAGCAGTCGCAACTGGCCCTTCGGCATTGTCCATGGTGGCATCGGGGTCAGAAGTTTCTGGAATGGCAGAGATGCGAGCGTCGGCATTGACGTTCGATGGTCCTGTGCTGGGACTGGGAATGTTAGCAAGTTCCCGAAGCGATTGGATCTCTGGCCCTGCCAACAGCTCCGCATTCTCACCCAGGAGATCTTGCAACAAGGCAATGGACCCTTGCAGGTTGCGCATCTGAATGACTAGTTCAAGGGCGGATGTTCGAATCCTAGCTTCCAACATGGAGATTGCCTCGAGGACCCTACGGGTATCACTGGTTCCAGTAACCGAAGGTAACAAGGCCTCTTGATACTCCCTAGCTAGGTGAAGGACAGTGACAAGACTAGCGTCAGACAAAGGCGAAAGATCACCTGCAAACAAATTTAATAAGAAGGAACCGAAATGTAATGGTCTACTACGCACGAAGGATAGCCTGAACAGCACCAGGATTGATGATGCGGATCTGTTGTTGCAAAGTAGAGACCTCCTGGGAAATCTCTGCAAAGGCCCCGTTTGCTTCGCTTCGGGATCTCTTGCGACTAACTTCTGCACCAGCAGCTACACTATTCTGAGCCTACAGCAAAAGTTTTAAATCAACACAGTTTAAAGAGAAAAATGCGGCGCACCCGATCCACTAATTCGGCTGCGACAGTTGCAGCTTCCTGTACCCGTCGGAGTATTTGGATGAGTGTGCTTCGCATGAAGTTCATTGACGAGAGAATAATCACCGTTTCGCGGGACAGACGAGAAGTATCGGAGCGAGGAACGCTATCCATGGCATTTGGAGCATAAGGAAGCTGGACATTCGATTCAGTACTGCTTTGAGGGATATAAATATTTAGTCCTCACCGAAGCCCCTTCGTCCTCTGTTGTTGCGCCTTCGCGCCTCTTACCCTTCTTCTTTTTGTCCTTACGGGGTTTCTTCTCTTTTGGTCCCTTTATGAAGAAGTAATTTAATACTGAAGGAGAGATGTGCTATGGCGACTTACAGGCACTGGGTCATCTTCCTGGTCTTTAGGATGGCTGCCTACACCTTGGTTGTTGCCTAAGGCATCCACCATAACAATGTCCTCATTGGCAATCCGGACGCTAGGGGGAGCATGATAGGAACTGTTGACGCTTTGGTTGAGGCGTGGTACACCACCGTAGCTGGTTCCACGGCCGGGGCGAAGGATGGTTCCAGTGACAGCCCTACTACTGGCACTGTCCTATAAAAGAAAACAATAAGCGAACGAAGGAAACATTGATTTTGATCACTTACCCTGTACGAAGGCCTGCGATTCTCTTGGATATCACGAAAGCGTCGAACGAATGATTGAATGTCTGAGTGGGACCGAGGCATGTCCAGACTGAGAGTATTGAAGACTGATTCTGCCATACGACGACGAGGCAGGAATTCTCCATTCATGAACTCCAAATCATGGATCAAGTCATCAGCCTCGGGAGAGCGAGCAATAGCAGACTAGATGTAGTCTGAGTTATCAAATCAAAGGCGAAGGAAGACAAAGACGTACCAAGAGGTTCATGACAGCTTCGGCATCACCTGCATTTTGATAGTTTGGACTACCACGGTTATCTTGCAAATGGTTCTGTAGATCGACCGCACGGTTGCGAAGCATCCTACGGAGATTGTCAAGTGAAGAGTTATCAGACATAGAGGAAAATTTTGTTTTGAGTGTCTATTCCAAAGGACTGGGCATTTTATACCTCGCATCGCCTACGCATATTCCCTTTTGGTTGGGGACAACCATTTTTAGTGGGGGGGAGGATATAGTAACCCATTGCCCTAGGACGAGCTTCGCACAAAGATTTTGGCAAAGCTCTAGTAGCCACACCTCATGGTTTCAAGAGAAAGATCTGCCGAAGGAAAACTTAACAAGGAAACAATAATGACTTCATGACATATCCTAAGCGATGATACGCCGTGAGAAAATCGACTTCAACTTTTCGATTTTCACATAAAGAACAGTGTATATATCAAATATGTATACTTAACCAGGTGAATAAGGACTGAAGTGAGCCCAAACTATCAGTTAAAGTGATTATGATTATGCTCGCGAAGGCGAAAGGATAAGATTAAGTATCTACGCGAACTGAACTAAGTACGCTAGATACTAAGATTGATGCTTGGTACAATATCATGTCTTGCGTACTATACTGTTCGCAAATAGTACATATCCACTGCTCTTGACAACAAGTTGCAACACACGAGACATTGAGTACGCGTAATCTATAATTCATAATTCAACGGGATAACAACTTATTGGACTTAAAGACGATACAAAGAAGATATCAGGATTACTGAATAAGAATTAGGGAATAGTCTATATTTAAAACTAGATCCATCCTATCCAGAAGACCTAAAGTCACGACTTTCTGCGAAGCTGTCTTACGCGAAGCACCCTACGCGAGATGACCTTACGCGAAACAGTACAAGAACTTACGCGTATAGGGGTATTCCGTTCATCGCAAGACAACACTACTCAAGATAGTTCCCTTACATCCTGATCCATGCTGATAGGACTGTCGGATCATGGTTAAGACGTGCATCGGGATTTCCATACCGATATCAAGAAGACCATATGGATGCAGGTTACGCGTAACTGCGCAGACCATATGGAACCGTTCGCGTACAACGGAATCTAGTTATTCCTTGACGCAAGACTGTGGATAAGACTATCCATAAGGTACGCGAGGGTACTAACCCTTGACCCAAGAGCGACTAGATCGCATTGATAAGAAGATATACCATATTTTCCTCATTTCTTGTATATATTTCACGGACCTATTACCTCTATAGGTAATCATCTTTCCTGATATAGTCTCTCTCAGTGTCAATCTCTTTTACTCTCGTATTTCTTTATATCTTTTATCGGACTTTTAAATAAAATCTAAAACTATACAGTTACTAGTTTCTAGAGTATAAAAGGACCATGTAGTCGTAGGTAGACGACAGAGTAGTACAGTAGCACTCGCTGCGGATCCTGGTGTCTCTTGGAGGGTTCCTAAACCCCACTTGCCCAGGCCAGCTTATTGTGTCAAAGGAAACTCTACATTACCCTTACCTACAAGACAAAGGCCTAAGAACCTTTAACAAAGACTATTATTTTGGTGCAATCGTATTGTGTGCATAAGAATTGTGACTTGGTTATTGTTTGAACTTTGGTTATTGAACTTTAAAGAAGAAAGAACTTGTCATTTGGAAAGATTTGTTATTGGACTTTGGAATTGGACTTGAACCATTGTGTGTCTCGTTCTTGAGCTAGATATCTCTTAAGTTTATCAAGAAGTGTTCCTACACCCCACACCACCTCGCTCAAATTATTATATTTTGTGTTGGTTTTGTGTTGTTTCGTTCGCGAAGCACTACAATAATCGTTCGCGAAGCTCATATTTGAGTTTCACCAAGCAGGCACATTATATTGGAGCCCACCGCGAGGGGGTGTCCATAAACTACAAGAGTTTACAAGCTTAAGAGCTTAAAAAGAAGCGTATAGCTTCAACAAGAATCTCACCCTTGTGGTATTTGCGAATCGCGCGAAGTATCACAAACACCTCCTGGGTTAAGCAAAGACGTTTCTGTCAAGATTAGCGATCCAAGCAATTTAGACGGAAACTATTGGTCTAACCCTCCGAAAAGAAAGAAAGCTACGCGAGCAGAAAGGCTTCCTGAACCAGAACCTCCTCTCGCACCTATCTTTCAACCTTACCCAAAGAATCCCCAAAGATCGGAATTAGTTTCGAGTAGAAAGAAGAACCTTCCTGCTCAAAGTACTATTGCGAGTTCGTCTAGAAGATCTACTGAAGTTGGTACGACTTCGCGAACGCAAGAAGTGCAAGAAACCGATTCTGAAACTGATACATTATCAACCCTTACCGCTTCTACGAATTTTCGTACTCCAAGACAATCTCCAGAAACTCCTACAATTTCATTACCAATGCCTGCTCCAGCTGCACAAGCCGCTCAGGATCCCCCTGGGGGACAAGAAGGAAATGATGATGGTAGAACTGAAACCAATATCCCGAACTTCAAAGTTTCCGCTGAAGCAGCGAAACAAGTACTCAATGATAAGCTCCCAAAACGACATAAAGTTGCTCCTACCTTCGATGCTTCACAACCTTGGTTACTTACCAAGTACTTTGATGAGCTAGAAGAAATTTTTAAGTATTCAGGTGTAACTGAGGACGATGCGAAGATCTTGCTTGCCCTCAATTACATGGAATGGAATACGAAGAAAGTTCACGAAGGACTGGCTGAATTATGTGTTGGGAATTGGGAGAAATTCAAAGAAGAGCTCATACAAGCTTATCCAGAATCAGTAGATCATGGAAAAGGAAGCGTTAAGCGTTTGAAGGAAATAGTGAATGACCATAGGATCATTCCTCTCAATCAACGCGAACGATTCCTTAAGTATGTACGAGCCTTCGAAATTGAGTACAAGAAGCTCGCAAGACCTCCCTCTGCGATATCAAACACTGAAGCTGTTGCTCAGTTCACGCGTGGACTAGATAAAGAGTTCCTAAAGGCAATCACTCCGATATTGCCTGCTCCTTCCGAAGACAGGAGACCGGAAGATCCATATGACTTACAAGATATCATTGCTGCGGCGAAACAAGCTTCTACGAACCATTTAGCTGCCATCTACAGCATAGGAACTGAGGACGATGACGACTCCTCTCCAATGATTGTTGGAACTGGTACGCGCAAAGGTTCTACGATTCCGAAAAGCCAAGTGCAGTCGACTTCTAAGTCAACAGATCCAATCCCGACCATAAAGGAAGAATCTAGTTCAAGGGCTTATGACGATTTGATATCCAGGTTGACTTCTTCAGTAGACCGAAATGATCTTCAGATCAAGCAACTCATGCAGAAATCTGATATCAATATGGGAATATTGAATGAAGTAGCCAAGTTGCTAGTCAATCGTGGAGCAACGCAGCAACAGATTGCTGGTCTATCTGATCTCTCAAAGCCTCGTATGAATAAATATGGGAACCAAATGACAGTACGCGAATACATGTGTTACTTCTGTGGTTCGAAAGACCATAAAATCTATGAGTGCCCAGTCCAACAGGATTACATCGAAGGAAAGAAGTGGATTATTCGTAAGGATGGTCAACTTCGACTCAAAGATGGAAACCCTGTTCCAATGGGAGATTCAGATGAAACAAGACAGCAAAAGATTGATAAGATTGCAAAGCAGAAAGGTTGGGACAAGGCAAAGACTACCATGTTTCAAAGTGAAGCAGAAAATGAAGCAGCATATGGAGGAATCCCTCCTAATGTAGAAGACAACAGTGGGGCTTTTACTGAAATGATCTCTTTGTTTGCATCTCTCAGAGACCAGAATGAGAGGATCGAAAACAGGCTTGAGACCATTGAAAGTGCTAGGACGGAGGACATCAAGGTATTGAACCAGCACTTGAGTGCCTTGACTCAGTCGAAAAACTGAGTGTTCCAATGATTGGGTCTGCAGAGTCTGACGAGCAAGTAATTTCCCAATTTGTCTCTGCCAAAGAAAAGGCCCATGAGGAGAAGAGGACTCGTCTAAAACCAGAAGTTGTCATTCCCCGTAGGAAGGATGCTGTGTATGTACCACCAGCAAGGAGAATGCCAGAGCAAGAAACAAGGGCTGATAAAGATACTTCGAAAGAAGATACGCGAAGTAAGAACAAAGAAGAAGCTGCGCGAGCATCTGAATCCGCGAGCAATGAGACTAGGCCTTTCGCGAAGATTATACCAGTCAATCAGGAACAATTGCCAGACAATATTCCTGAGAAAACTCCGCAGAAAGAAGTCGAGACTCAAAAGCTAGCAAACGATTCTCAAACAGCTACCAAGCAAAAGTACAAGAAGACCCCTCCTGCCGAGTACTTAAGAACTACTGATGAAGAGGAATTAGCAGACAAAATTTTCCGTGGCAAAGTAGAGCTAGATGTGGGAGATCTGCTTGCTGTGGCACCCACAGTAAAAAGAGCTCTGCTACGAAAAGCTAGAAATGCGAAAGTACTCCCAAGAAGGATGAGGGCTTTCGTACACACAGTTCCTGAAGGACAGGAGGACGTACCAACACCTTGCGAACCCATGAAGTACTTTAATCTATTAGATTTAGAACAACCAGGGTTCGAAGTGTTGTTAAAGGAGAAAGGAGACTTACCAGCTGGTGCCTTAGTTCATACGGACGTAGTGGAACAGTTCCGTAAGGATAGACCCCCAGAAGACAAAGACAAGAAAATTGTCATAGTTGCGCGAAAGGGAGAAGACTTAAGGGTCATATTCCCAAAAGTCAACCATTCTCATGAACAAGTCGAAGCCATCCTAGATAGCGGATCACAGATCATATCAATGGAGACTAATATTGCAGTCGGACTTGGTATTTCATGGGATCCAGAGGTTGTCATTCATATGCAAAGCGCGAATGGGGACTTATCACCAACTAAAGGTCTCGCAAGGAATGTACCATTCAAATTTGGCGACATTACAGTCTACTTACAAGTTCACATAATGGATAATGTACCATATGAACTACTCATAGGTCGTCCATTTGATGTCTTGTTAGAGAGTGTCATCAAGAATACGAAAGAAGGAGATCAGTTTATCACGATCACAGATCCTAACACTGGTGCGCGAAGCGAGATTGGGACCTACCCTAGGGGGTATGGACTTCGAATCCGCAGAAAGCATCAAGAGAAGTTACGCGAAGAAGCCCGTGAAGCTGATCGAGTACAAGAAGAACAAGAACCACAGTCAGAAACTACAAATTTTCAACCAGCCTTGAGGAATTGATTGAGGATCAAGGAGAGGTGGCTGTCAGTCTGTCGGTTGATGAAAAAGGAAATGTGATTATAGATGGGTATAAGATACCTGACAATAAGACTTTTAAGACAGAAGAATTAGGAGAAGCCTATGTTATGGCTTCGCTAGTAGACTTAGAAACTAAAGATAAGTCTGCTGCGAAAATAGTCCGAGAGTACATGCAACAGTGTGGTACTAAGACGCAAGAAGAACCACATAACAACGTTTATAGTACCTGGAGACAGTCTATAGGCCAGACCAAGCAGGAAGCACAATTCTCGTCTCCGAACTGCGAGAATATGCAACCTCGCGAACGGTACATAAAGCAAAAGGTCTATAAACTAGTACGCGTGTTTGGATCCAGAAAGTATAAACCTGTTGGTGTAAAAGTAAGACCAGTCAAGACTCAGTTACCTCCAGAGTTCCATATCGAACGAAAGATTGAGGGTGACCCTCTAGAAGGAATGCCTCAGTTGCCAATCAACCCTCCTGATTTTGTTCCTGGAGAAAGGTATACTGAAGAACGCAAGAAGATCATTGATGATAACCACCCAGGAGAATTCCTGTGGCCAGAAGAAAGAAAGCTTATGCACGAACTTATGAAACTTCAAGAAAAAGGCTTCGCGTGGTGTAGTAGGGGATACAGAGAGACATTACGGTTGTTTGGGCTTGTTTGTCATAGGCATTAGCTAGATACAGACGGTAGCGTAGAGTAGAAAGACAGAACAGAACGACGACCAGTCATTATCGCATTCTCGGCTACTCCATCTTGGTGACGAGAGCGAGATTCACAGCCAACGCATACAGACAGAGAAGCAACACTAACGTGCGCTATTGCAAGAACAAACGCTAAAAACGGCACCGAGAGGCAGACGAAAAGAGCGACTTCGCGACGAAAAAGGCAGATTTGTATCAGCAACCCCAGAGACCACTATTTCCGAACCTACAGCGTCTTCTACGCTATCTTCGGTTTCCTCTCTACTGTTTTCAACACCAGAGGAGGAACAGGAAAATTTTTCACCAGCGACATCACCGGTAGCGCCCAACGATTTGGGCCCACGTCCAACCGAATCCTGGTTAGACTTCATTGGCAGAACTCGTTTTATATCGCCATCAGCTCCACCTTCACGCGCCCCATCTAGACTGCACTCACCCGTAGCATCTACCCGCATTCCAACACCTAACAGAATACGAGCGAGAATGTCGACCAGTAGTCCGGAATTCGCTGGTGGCACAGAGGAGAAGACGAACCCTAAGGACTTCCTGCGGAAGGCAGAGGTTCACCTATTAGGCATGAACATAGAAGAGAAGAAGTTCGCTCGGAAAATACATCTGCTGTTCAAGGCTGGTAGCAGAGTCGATGCATGGTATGAAGAGCTTCCAGACGAAACGAAGGACGGGACATGGGACGGTTTCAGTGCAGCATTCCTAAAAGAGTTCCCTGCCCCAGCAGTGGCCAAACCTACATCCTCCGAGCAACGGAAAGAACTGCTAGCGCTGAGACTGCAGTTCAAGGAGCTGGGCTCTAGAGACGAAGGAACGAAAGAGTGGTCCCATCAGCGTTTCGCACGACAGTTGCTCGACCTGGCGAAAGCAGCTGGGATAGCTTCGTCAGCCTCAGATATCATCTCTGTCCACGAGAACCTACCGAAAATCATCAGACGAAAAGTACCGGCGGACGCGAAGGACTGGGAGGAGTTCACAACGAAAATCAAGGAGGTCAGGGTACAGGAGATTAAGGATGATAAGGAGGACGAGGAGAGGCTGCTGCGTGTTGAAGAAACCAGACGATTGCCGCCGGTACCCGAGACACCAAGCAAGGCGTTGTCTAGGGCCTTCGCAAGCACCACGCTCAGAGCACCACCACCGACGCCGCCTTTCCCAAACCGCGATACTTCAGCCAGGAGAACCCCAGTCAGCAAGCTGAATGACGCACAAAAGGCTACACTGCGTGCGAATGTGGGAGCGTACGTCCAGAAACCGAACACTACAGAAGGCATAGCAGCCTACATGGACGAGGTACGCCATTTCCATCAGACGCATGGTACCAACCCCGACTTCAATGAGGCCATGACATATCCCATCGCACCGGGCACGCTCCCACCTGGGTCAGGCGAGTGCTACAAATGTGGAAAAACGTGGCATGGAAAGGGTGTTACGTGCACATCCATGTCAACGATTTCAAGAATGGAGGGCCATTGGCGAGCATTCGTACAACGGGAGTTGGGAAGGAACGGTGGGGTTAGGGTCCATGTGGTAGGAAGTACCGACGTGGAGGGTTTCTTCACAGGATTCAATCCGGGAAACGGGGAGGGGTCTGCAGAGTAAACGGCGACTGCGAGACCCAAGTTTTGGACACCTTCTTGGACGCGAATTGTATGTGTATTTCTGAACACGATATAGTTGACGTGCGTACAATCGAGAGTGTCTTAAGCCGTGAGAGCCAACCTTTTAAAACGTCGGTCGAGTTGATAGACGGGAAGGAACGGGTTGCGTGGGTGGCAGCTTTGGTTGATGATGGTGCTATGGCGGCATGCATGGATATCAAGGTGTACAATAGTTTGAGGAAGAAAATTGACGGGTGGGGTCCATCGAGAAAGTACATGAGGATGGCAGATGGTCGTTTGGTGCCGGCGGTAGCGAGATGGACAGGAAGGGTCAGAGTAAAAGGACTGGAAGTAGAGGGGTCTTTTGAGGTCTTTGACAGCAAGGACAGCTGGCAAATCTTGTTTGGGAAACCTTTGTTGCAACAGTTTCGAGCCGTGCACGAGTACGAGGGAGACACAATACACATCAAGGTCGGACCAGAATCGAGGACCGTGTTCAACGACGTGTTGGGTTCCCAAGTGTCGGCGCCGCAACCTTCAATGGTAGCGACAGTGGAGGAGGTGGAGGATGATGAGCTGGCATGGGAAACCCTGACCCAGGTGATTCCTCTTCACGAAGGATTGTTGTTGGAAGAGGTGAGACCGGGCGCGAACGAGCAGGGAACCCTGGAAGTGGAGGGTGCTGTGGTGGGAGATCAGTCTTCTAATTATGCGTGTGACTCAGGCGGGGTGTCGGTGGACACAGACATCCCGCTAGACAGGGAAGTCAATGCTCTTCCATTTACAGACGTAGAGGAGATACCCACTCATGATACTCCCATAGCCAAACAGAACCACTCGACGAAGTATTCCTTCGTGTATGAGACACCAGCAGAGCTGCGTATACGCCGGAAACTGGAGAACGAAGAGAGGCTGAAGTGGATACGGTTACGGGATGACAGGAGAGACAAGGCGTTTAAGACGGAGGAGAGGCGAGTCTACAAGGGAAAGGGGGCTAGGAGGTGGTGTCGTTGGAAGAACAGGACGGTTGGTGTTTCGGGCAGACGAGGGCGGGGATGCCGTTGGAAGCCTGTCTTCAAATGGCCGAAATTGGAAACTGTGGAGGAGGTCAAGCGGGAGGTTGAGGCAGGAATGGACAAGCGTATAAACTCACTGGGGGGAAGTAGCGCGCCCCCCTCGAGGGGAGTTTCCATCCAGCATGAAGTGTCGTCTGAAGCTGTTGTTGACCAAACTGTTATTCCAGATCCCACGACCCCATCAGTGTTTCTAGTGGAACCCGAGGAAGCGGTACATCACCCACCTGGGTCCGATGTGATACCCGACGCGTTGGATAACGATGATGCGAGAGTGCATGTCTTCACAAGGAACCAAGGCGAAAATGGGGCTTTCCGGCCAGAGCGAGTGAAAGAGATCTTGCGTCTTGTTAAGATCGGGGAAGGACTCTCAGTGGATGAACGGGAGCAGGTAGAAGCGTTGTTAGCGAGTTACGCGGACTGTTTTGCGCTGTCGGTCAGCGAGGTACGAGCTGTGGAAGGTGCAGTACACACTTTGCACATTCCGGAGGGAGTGAAGATGAAGACCAAGGTGGGGCAGAAGCGGCTTACACCGCCGCAGCGAGAATATTTGCATGGGAAACTGGACGAGTTGTTAGCTGCTGGAATCATCGAGCAAGCTCAACCCCATGAGGTCAAATGTGTCTCACCGACAACGCTTGCAAAGAAAGCTCATGAGCGTGGGGGCCTGTCACTCGAGGAACTACAACACCGAATCAACGACCAGTGCGTTGCAGCGGGTTTGCCTGACCACTTCCCCAACCTGCCACCAAGACCTGAAGAGCCAGATGTGTTGCCCACGGAGGCTGCGAAGACACCAAAATGGCGCATATGCCAGAACTTTGCAGAAGTCAACAAGTACACGGAGATTGCACCCATGCCCCAAGGCGACATACGCACCAAACAACAAGCCTTGAGTGGTCACAAATGGTTATCTTTCTTTGACTTCGCATCCGGCTTCTATGCGGTGGAGGTTGCACCTGAGTCTCGCCCATACACGGCATTCTATGTTGAAGGCAGGGGGTACTTCTGGTACAAACGTATGCCGTTCGGACTGACAGGTGCTCCATCCACTTTTGCTCAAATGACGGTGGATAATCTGCATGATTTATTACGGGATGGCACCATTGAGTTGTTTGTGGATGATGGAGGTGCAGCGGCGGATGACTTTGGAGGGATGATGTTGAAGTTGAGACGTATTTTTGACAGGGTTCGGGAGAGGAACTTGTCGTTGTCAGCCAGCAAGTCAGAGTTCTTCGTAACGGAGGGTATCTTTGCAGGAGCCAAAGTTAGCAACGAGGGTGTCACAACCGACCCTGCAAAGCTGACGGCGATAGTTGATTGGCCAGTCCCGGATGATGCACTACACTTGTCATCCTTCATTGGGTTAACCGGCCACTTCAGAGATTTGGTAAAAGGGTATGCTCGAATAGAGGGACCGCTGAGAGATCTCGTGAAGGAGGTCGCTGTTCCGAAAGGATGTGGGAAGAGCGCTTGGAGAAATGCGATGGGTGGGCACAAGTTGAAGGAGCGGTGGAAGGACGAGCACTCGAAGGCATTCATAGGTCTGAAGGCAGCCTTGACAGCCGAGCCTGTGTTGAAAGCACCAAAGTGGGACGGATCCAATTTCATTGTGACTTCTGATGGTTGCAAGGAGGGTTTTGCAGCGGTGCTCGCTCAACAGTTCAAGGTGCAGAGGAAGGATGGTACGACAGTCGACAAACGTTTCCCAATTGCGTTTGCGTCGAAAAGGACTTCCAATTCTGAGCGGAAGTACAAGCCTTTCTTGCTGGAGTTCGCGGCACTGAAATTCAGTCTTGACAAGTTTTCCGACGTCATATGGGGGTTCCCGGTGGAGATCGAGACCGACTGTCAAGCTCTGCGTGATGTGCTCAGCAACAGGGAGCTCAACGCGGCACATGCCAGGTGGCGGGATGGCATAATGTCATATTGCATTGTGGACGTGCGACACATTCCAGGGAGGCTGAATGTCGTGGCAGACGGTCTGAGCAGGAAGTGGGAGGGTAAGCCTAGAGTCGAAGGCGACGGTAGTGAGTGGACAGTGTGTGAGGACTGGGAGGTCAGTCGGGGGCTGGTAAACGACCTGTGTGTGGTAGGCAGTGTTACCAGCCGGTTTGAGGACATGAAGCTGCGCTTCCAGGAGGAGAAGATGTTCGTGGAGGTGATCGAGGCTTTGGAAGGTCTTCAGCTGTCAGGGTCATATGGAAGCCGACACAGAGCTCGCCACCGTGCAGAGGGTTACATGATCGACGAAAAGGAGCGGAAACTGTTTAGGGTTGGGGGGAGTAAAAGTATTCGGGCTCGGGGGAAGATAGAGTGCGTACCATGGAAGGAGGCAGTGGAGTTGGCAAGGTTGGAGCATCAGAGGAATGGGCATTGGGGTCGGGATGCTGTCAAGCTGGCGTTGCTGGACAAGGTGTGGTGCCCGGGTTTGGATAGAGCGGTGGTGGAGGGGATCAAAGGTTGTGGGCATTGTGCAAACTTTGGGGCGTCGCATCTGAATTCCCTCTTGGAGCCGATTACGAGAAGACATCCATTCGAGTTGGTTGCAGGGGATTATCTGACCATGTCGAAAGGGAAAGGCGGGTACAATCAGTTGGGGGTCTACATCGACGCCTTCTCGCAACATGTCTGGGCATTCAAATTCAAAAAAAAGGGTTCCGCAAAGACCACGCTGGAGAGTCTTGGGTTTCTGTGTCGCTTCTACACGACGATGGAGACGTTCATGTCAGACAATGGTTCGCACTTCAAAAATCAAGAGGTCGCGGAATTCTGCTCTGCAAGAGGCATTGTCCATCGGTTTACCCCAGCTTATTCGGCATGGGTAAATGGGCTGGTTGAGGGTACGAATCGACTGTTGCTCCACGTGTTGAAGCGTCTGGTAGCACCCGACTTAAATGTCAATTCGGACGAGTTCAGAGCGCTGACATGGGAGTCTTTGCCAGAGAAGTGGCCTGAATATGTAGAAGAGGCAGTGGAGATTCTCAACACTCGGCCGCTACCGGCGTTACACTTCTCACCAAAGGAATTACTGCTGGGCATCGCAGTCAACACAAAGCGCACCCCACTGGAGGTGGCAGAATCACCGTTAACTAAGGAGGATGCGGCGATTCAGGCGGCATACGTTGAACAGCAACGTGTTGATGGCTACGAGAACGTCGTCAGGCATGCACTCAGGCGGAAAGCGGCTTTTGACAAGATGGTGCACAAGCAGACAAATGGCGAGGTGGTGTTTGAGGAGGGTGACTTAGTACAGATCAAGAGGGGTGATCTGTTCAATACCTTCAGGGCAGAGAGAAAGCTGGTTCCGTTGTGGTCGGTTCCGCATCGAGTGGTAAGCCGGAACGTCAACTCATACGTGCTAGCGACGTTGAAGGGTGTTCAGCTGGAGGGGGAGATTCATGCCCGCAGACTACGCCGTTTCGAGGGTAGGGCGGAGGCGGAGGAGGTCGAGGGTGAGGAGGCTGAGTTGTAAGGGGGCACAGTGTTTGCTTGTTTTCCTGTTTTCTCTTTTTTTTTGTTTTGTTTTCTTGCGCGACGAGGACGTCGCTGTTTTTTTAATGGGGGCACATGTAGTAGGGGATACAGAGAGACATTACGGTTGTTTGGGCTTGTTTGTCATAGGCATTAGCTAGATACAGACGGTAGCGTAGAGTAGAAAGACAGAACAGAACGACGACCAGTCATTATCACATTCTCGGCTACTCCAGTGGGAGACAAGTGAAGCTGGAAACTTTCGCGAAGATTTCTTCCCGCCTATAAAGTTTCCAGTAGTCCCACATACGCCTTGGGTTGAAAGAAATATACCAATCCCTCCTGGAATCTACAAAGAAGTGTGTGAGCTTATCAAGGCAAAGATAGACTCGGGTACTTACGAGCCATCTAATTCTTCATATCGTTCCAAATGGTTTTGCGTTCTTAAGAAAGATGGAAAGCTAAGAATAGTACATAGTCTCGAACCTCTTAATAAAGTTACGATTCAGCACTCAGGAATTCCTCCTGCAACTGCTGATATCGCTCGCGAATTCATGGGAAGAGCTTGCTTAGGTACTTTAGATATTTTTGTGGGCTATGACCACAGATATGTCGATAAGGCCTCGCGAGATCTTACTGCATTCCAAACACCTTTTGGACTATACAGACTTGTAAAGTTGCCAATGGGTTGGACAAACTCAGTACCAATATTCCATGATGATGTGACTTATATTCTGAGGGACGAAATTCCCCATGTAACTATACCATATGTAGACGATGTGCCATTAAAGGGGCCAGCTACGCGATATGAGTTACCTGGTGGAGGATACGAAACTATTCCTGGCAACCCTGGAATCAGAAGATTTGTCTGGGAACACTTTCAAAACGTCAACAGGGTGATCCAACATATGAAGCATGCTGGAGGCACCTTTTCAGGGAAGAAGACGTTCTTGTGCTGTCCTGAAACCACTGTGGTTGGACATAGATGTACTTATGAAGGACGCGAAGCCGATGTAAAGACGGTCGATGTAATCAAGACATGGCCAACACCCTTGAATGTATCTGAATTAAGAAGTTTCTTGGGTACGGCAGGTCAACTCAGGATGTTTGTAAAAGGGTATGCTGAAATAAGTGCACCTCTAAACAAATTGACAGGAAACATACCTTGGGAATGGGGTGAAGCGCAGGAGAAGGCCTTCCAACAGATAAAGGATAGTATCTGTGAAGCACCAGCGCTAAAAGCTGTCAACTATGAAGACGACAAAGGAATTGTACTAGCAGTAGATACTTCGTATATTGCTGTAGGTTACTATCTATACCAAGAAAATCCAATAGACGAAAAGAAGAAGAACTTCGTTCACTTTGGATCTATTACCTTGAATGATAGAGAAGCTAGGTTCTCACAACCAAAAAGAGAGTTGTATGGTTTGAAGCTCGCGTTAGAGGATTCTTACTATACTACGTATGGTTGTAGGGACTTGACTGTAGTAACTGATGCAAGTTACATTAAAGGTATGCTGGACAATCCCAGCTGCGGACCAAATGCTACCATTAACAGGTGGATAGAGGACGTAAGAAAGTATCACTTTGAGCTGGTTCATATAAAGGGCAAGTCTCATACTTTGGCGGATGGTCTTTCGCGAAGGCCGGCAAATGAATCTTCGCGAAGGAAACATCTACAAACGGAAAACGATCTAATAGAAGACGATCTTGAATCCCCTATTAGATTCCGAATGGGAGAAGGAGAGACTGAAGAACCTTATGACTTTGAAGACTTCAAGCATCTGATCGACACCAGAGGTGGTTATTTAAACACAATGGCAACCTCTATTGACGATTTTGAGGATGACTTACAAGAAGCCATTGATGAAGAAAGGACCTTCGAACTAAGAAGAAATCATATTGAAGCTACTCATGGTCCGGTAGGGTACCAGTTCGCGCAGTCGTTTATGATTCCACCTACTACGGAAGAATGGTCTCGCGAGCACCCCTATAGTGAGAAGCACAGGACTGAGACGAGTCAAGCTTTAGATAAGATGATTCCGGATATTATTAAATGGCTTTCAGATCCTAATAGTAATGTCCTTAAGAATATGATTAAGAAGAAAAGACAAGGATTCTTAAAGCAAGCTGCTAAGTTCTTTTTAGACAAAGAAGGAAGATTGTACCGGAGAAATGAAGACATCGAAGGACAACACCTACTCTATGTGCCAAAGGAAAAGAGGATGTATATGCTTCATGGTGCTCATGATCATCTAGGACACAAGGGAGCTTTCGCAACACACGCGATCATAACCAAGAGGTTTTGGTGGCCTGATGTTGAAAGAGATGTTCACTGGTTTGTAGGTTCTTGTCAAGCTTGTCAGGATAGACAACTTAGGCTAATCAAGATACCTCCGACAGTGACCCACACCCCATCCTTATTCCAGAAAGTACATATAGATGTCTTTAAGGTTTCACCAGCTAGTAATGGTTGCAAGAATGTAGTACATGGTCGATGTGCTCTGTCGAGATGGTCAGAGGCTCGCGCAATAAAACATGACACAGCAAGAAGCTTAGGAGAATGGTTCTTCGACGATATCATTTGTAGATGGGGCTGTCCACAAGAAATTGTTACGGACAATGCACCTCAAATGAAAGCAATGCTACAATGGTTAGAAGAGAAGTATGGTATCCATGGGATCACTATCTCAGCATACAATTCTCAAGCTAATGGTGTCATTGAACGAGCGCACTTTGACATCAGACAAGCATTAGTGAAGGCCACAGGTGGTGATTTGTCAAAGTGGTATTGGTTCTTGAAACCAGTGTTATGGGCGGACAGAGTAACTGTTAGGAAGGGACTGGGATGTTCTCCATACTTCATCGTATTGGGAGCTGAACCTATCTTACCTTTGGATATTGTTGAGTCTACGTGGTTAGTTAAATTACCAGATCGCGTACTTACTTCCGAAGAGCTTATTGGTTATCGCGCTCAAGCTTTAGCAAAGCATCGCGTACACATTGAAGCAATGATTGCTCGCGTAGATGAACAGAAAAGAAGAGAACTTAGAAGATTTGAAAAGGAATATCGACATGTCATTAAAGACTGGGACTTTAAACCTGGAACTTTGGTTCAAGTTCGTAATACAAGAATAGAGAAGAGCTTGGATCGTAAAATGCATCCTAGATACTTAGGTCCTATGATTGTGATACGCAGGACAAAAGGAGGAGCTTATATTTTAGCTGAAATGGATGGATCAGTGCTACGCGAGAAGGTAGCAGCCTTTCGCGTGATGCCCCACCAAGCTAGATATGAACCCATTGAGTTACCTGCCAACATTCATGATTTAATAGACCTTTCCCCTGATCAACTGCGAAAGATGATAGAGGAAGAGGAAGTAATAGAAGAAGGATGGAAACCAGGAAAGGATTATGTCTTTGATGCAATTCCAAACTTAAGAATGCCTAAGTATGATGATAGGAACGAAACCATCGAACAAGAAGTCACCCCTGAAGATCAGGGATCTTCAACACCTGCAGAAGAAGAGCTCCTAGGACAAGAAGAAATTGAGATAGAAGAATCTCATGGTGTGCGCACTAGAGCGCAAAGAAACAAAGACAAAACTGCATAAGATGTGCGCAGAGAAGAAGATTATAACTTAGCAATTTTGTAGACAAAGAGAGTGGAATAAAAAATCCACCCCTCATATGCCGGTGTAACCCTTGTTCGCGTATCAGGAACTCCTAGTACGGATACAAGTTTTACAGCCAGCACATGAGGTGGTGGAACGCAAGAGCTTGGGATCGAACCAAGGGCTGCTAAGTCAGAATGAACTTCATCAGCTGTGTTAACCACTACACCAATCTTGCCTATGTTCTACTAAGAAGTCTCTCTTACACATGGCTTCGCGAACACTACCCTACGCGAACTCATGGTCTACAAAGGCACGCGAGGCTCGACAAAACCTGTCACGCGAACTCCCGCAATAAGTGCAAACGTGCAAAGTTTTTGAGTCCTTATGAACTCAAAAACTGGTCACGCGAACACTAACGAAAGTCCTTGTGGGTTTCGCGAACAGCGTTTTTGAGTCCTTATGAACTCAAAAACTTGTCACGCGTAGTCGTATAAATTGTTGTGAGGGGTACGCGAACGAGGTTTATGAGCCCTAATAAGCTCAAACCTTGTACGCGCAGTCACTACATGGTTGACGAGGCGTAACACCATGCCTGAAAGTTATAATTAATACTTTTGCGATAAGGTTGGACTACTCTTGTGGTGCTATGATAAGCAAGGATCAAGACTAGGTCAATCCAGCAGTTATAAGAGTAAAATCACTTTGTCATTGTCGATTATACCAAGAAGAAGATACATGGACTCCTAAGTAATCTACTACAAGACAGTTGCTACCAAAAGACCGAGTAACGCTAAAGACCATTGACGGATGTAAAGACCTAAATATTCAACGAGCTTACTGAGTACCAGAGGTACTAGCAACACTAGCAGCAGTAACTGCAGCCAAAGGATCGCTGGTATCAGGGCTAGTCTCATCAGAAAGTTTAGTGCGAGCCAAGCTCACGCGAACAGCTTCCTGATAGGAATTATCGAGGCTATGATAGTGCTGGGAGAGAAGATGAAGCTGGTGACGAACAGACAACATCTCGTTGGCCAGGAAGTTGCGCACAGCGTTAAGAGCTCCAGTAGGAAGCTGCTGGTACGGAACGAAAGGAAGAATGTTGATATCGTGCAAAAGTTCAGCAGAACTCTCGCTCGAAAGAACTTTTTCCTGCTCTACGCGAAGTCAGCAATGTTTCGCGAACGAGTAAAGTTACGCGTACCAGGAGTCATAGGACTGAAGTTGGAGACACTGGTGGCAATTTTGACCTTCTTGTTGACCTCAGCCTTGGCAAGATAATAATTAGCTTTGAGATATTCACGAGACAGAATATCCAGTCCAGGCACGGATGCATAGGGAATACATACCGTAGTTGCTCGCGAGAGAGAAGTTGAGCTTCGCGTAGTGACCTTCTGAATGGCATGTTGAGAAGAGGTTGCGTTTCACAACGAAACATACTTACGGGACCGGAAAGAGAGACTCTAGTAGGCTTAGGACCTTTAGAGGCACGAGGAGCATGGATCGAACCGCGAAGAGTGGTATCAGCCATCTGGAAGGATACACTCCAAGTTAGCTCTTGCATATTGACTGGAAAGTTATCAACGCACCTCAATATCCTGCTCAGGAGCAGTAGTAATGACTACATCATCCTCTTCGCTATCGCTAACCGTGGCTCGCGAAAGAATCCTCTAACAGGAAAAGGTACAGCATCGTTCGCGAAGACAACAAGAATGCGCTTACCTTGCGTTTGGGAGGTTTCTCTTCAACAGGAGCAGGAACAGCTCCAATAGCGATCAAGAACTTGTTCATGGTATTGATGGTATGAAGAGAACCGATGTTGTGATCCTTAGTAGCAGCTTCAAGGAAAGCCTTACTATCAAGGAGTTGTTGAACGCAATCGGATTCCTTTTTGAAAATGGCTGGGTCAGGGACCTTAGCCTGTAGAAAGAAGAAGAGGTGTCAGACTCGGTTTCGAGAAATGAAAGAGTACGCGCACCAAGTAATCTCCCAACTGGATGGCAGCTGTTCTCTTGTCGGAGGGAGAACCTCCTTCGAGAGACATCTTAAGAACACCAGTTAGGTATTTTGCACGCTTCACCCACTCCTCAGCTGAGAAGCTAGTTGCAGGGGTAACAGTTGGAGTACTAGGAGCCATTTGAGACGAAGTATTGAGTGAATTCAAGAGATGGATTCTGTCGATCTAGAAGAGAAGGGATAGCTTTTATACCCTTCGCGAAGACATCTTTAGGGCTGACCTTGAGCCTTTATCGGACTTGTTCGGATCTCCTTCACACAGGAACATCGGGACGATGTTTTTTTTTAGTTGGGGGGAGGGGGTGGCGACCGCATGCCAAGAAATTTCCGAAATTTCGCTAAGCTAAATGGAGGAAATAAACGTTAAATGTTTAACGAAAAGGTTAATCATGCAACACAACGCATGTATCGCCTATACGCGAACATCTCCATAAAGTTTAATCAGCAATCAATGAATTGGCTGAGACGTTCGACTTCAAGGTCACTCAAAGGATACAACGAAGTTCAAGTTTATTTACAGCTAAGAAGTAGGTACAAGAAAAGAACATCGACATCTCTAGGAAAAGCACACTAGAGTCCAAGAAGGAGTATATACACAGTAGCTACACAAGCTCAAGAAAGGATATATATAGAAGTACAGGTATATACTAACAGAGAAGCGTTGAGGGTATAACTAGAAGCTATAATCAGAAGACCCTCAGTAATAAATAAGAGAAGAGGTGGTAAGAACTTACCAAAGGCATAACAAGAAAATCAGACGTCGGGCTCTGAACTAGATGGATCCTTGAATGAAACGCTGGGTCTACGAGGAGTCGTTGAAGCAGACAAGGACTGCGCAACCTCCTTTCCCTTATCGCGTGCCCTCTTCGATACGGTTGGCGAAGTGGAAGCCGCCTTACGCGAGGCACGAGTCTTGGGCCCAGAAGAACCACTTGGTGCAGATAAGAGTCCTGGAGTCAAGACAAACTCCTGGGTTGCATCTCGGTGGTGGGATGGACCAGCAACCGGCTCCTCGTCGATATCCATGGAATCAAACGCGAAGGGAGAAGGATCGCGCGAAGGCAAACCAGAAGAGAGGGGAACACACTCGTACGCCCCAGTCTCCTCGTTCAGCTGCAGACGGGATGGTACTTCGAGGTTATTGGCCTCCCAACCAGCGGCAACTGAAAGAAGGTGGAGAGTGTGCTCGTCCAGAGTCAATAATCCTCCCTCGCCCTGTGCCAGTTGAGATACGAGGACAGTGGGATCTGCAGAGGATTCGCGAAGTTTCGCCTGGCCAAAGGCTATTTGATCATCCAGGGATCGAATAGTGGCAACAAGAGCGTTGGCCTGCTCCCGGAGTTTGGAACGGAGACTCTGAAGTTCGAGGACATGGGAAAGACGCTGGGAAAGTTCTGAAAAATAAGATGTTAGTAAAGAGGGGAGCGACAAGAAGCAGCTCACCATGAGTACTGTTCAGGCTGAAAGTGTTTAGCAGGTCCTTAGTTAGCATTAACTTGCTGATAGGGTAAGTCGCAGTACACGACTGTCCAACCCGTTGGCAGCAATTACACTTGCGCATGGTGATCTTGCTACCAACAGTAACGGGACCTTGAGGGTTGCAGGAATGATCAAATCGTTCGCTGCAATGAACGCATTTATCGAAAGCCTGCGTAAGAGAAAAAATGGTAAGTAAGTGCCGGGATAAGAAGACAGTAGGCAAGGTGACTTACAAAGGAAGAAGAAAGGTTGGCCTTGAGGAAGTTAGCCAGGTTAACTACTACAGGAACACGAGTCCCGAGTGGTACGCGAATAGCAAACTTCTCGGCCTCTGAGGTATCGAAGTCAGAAAAGAGGAAACTGGACAGAAAGGGGTAACTCACCGGGGGTAAAGGTGATGATAGCCTTCTTCTTTTTGCCATAGGCCGACTCGCTCTACAAGGACTTCATATCAAGAAAGAAACAACCAAAAATAAGACGATACCTTATAACCATACTTTTCGAGGGGAAATCCTTCCGCAGACCTGAATTTTGCGAAGAGCTTGGATACGTCACCATCGTCCGGAAACTCAAACGAATATGGTGCGTCATCCTCCTCCGATTCCCCCTCGGTCTGCTCTACTTCACTTTCGGTTGCAACGGCCTTGCCTTTACCCTTTCTGTCGATCTTGACAGGCTGCTTGCGGGAAGGAATCTTCTTCCTAGTTGATTTGCGAACAGGGACCGTAGCAACTGAGGAAGCAGCATCGGACTCGGGAGGAACAGAAGGATCGGAAAGATCGGGCAGTTCGTCATCTGTCGGGGCAGCTGTGCTGGCAACAGAGCTTGCGCGCGAACGAGTAACACGACGTGCTGGTCCCTCAGATTTGGCTATCCTTGGTTCCTGTGGAGTAGTCTTCTTCAGGATGGGACGAGGAACAGATGCGCGAACGGTCGAAGGAGCAGAGGACTGTGAAAGGATTATGGTTAATAAAAGTTAAACAAGAAGGAAGGAGAGAATGAATACTCACTGAACCCAGAGTTTTGCGAACCTTAGCCGGAGTCTTTTCGTCTCCAGCAGGCTGCTTACGCTTTGACCGGGTCACTGAACGAGCTTGTGGAGGAGGGGAGACCTCAACCACTGGTTTTGGAGGAATAAAGGTGGCCGGAGTCGAGGATGTGGCTTTAGAAGGAGCAACGGACTTGTTCCTGGCAACTGGACGCTTGGACTGGCTTGAGGAAGGGGGTACGGCTAGGATTAGTTCGTGCTTAACCGTTATCGGTTCCTCCTCCTCTTCATCCGGTGCTTCGTTGTACCCTTTGTAAGGAAGGAAGGGTTTCGGATGAGACGCAGATCCAGGCTCCTGGAAGGTAGGAAAGTGCTGGGAACACATGAGTTCAATGAAGAGGGAGAAAAGGAGAAGAGCGCGCACCGGTTGGCCTTCCGTTCGACGGTCCAGTCCGTAGACAGTATCGATAGACCAAAACTGACGAGAAACAGTTAAGGAGGATGGGAAAAGCAGAGGAACTAAGACGCACCCCATAATCTCGCTCCATCAACCTTGGAATATCCTTCTCAGGAATGATCCAAGTAATCCCATAGCGGGCGCGAACTGCATCAGTTGGGAATATCTGGTACGCGGCCTCGCAAGCCTTTACGAAGGTGGCCATAGCCCAATCTGGGGCCCCATGTTTCCGTTGTTTGTCAAAAGTAAAACGCCAATGGATCTGTGCAAACGATAGGATATCAAAGAGGAAAGAAAGAAAAGAACCACGCACCATGAAAGGATTATGCCTCGCGAAGGCAACCCTATCGTCATCGGAAGCGTCCTCTAGGTTGTTTGCACGCTCGAGGGAGGCGGCAATAAGTTTGCGGACCATCTCAACGCGTTGAATAGCGGTATCGGACCAGAAGTTCAAAAGCTGGGGCTCTGTAGACATTGTTGTTGACAAAGGAGGTGAAAAGTGACCCAGGGAACGTTTCAAAGACGAGCAGAAGATGATGGGGGAAGGCAAGAAAGAAGTGTTGAAGTCGAACCAGGGTCTCGCGAGAACCTAAGTTCAACTTACGCGTGACGCGAGCTTAATTGAATGCTCATTAAGTCATCAGCGGGGAACTCGAGGACCATTACGCGTACGGCGTTTAAGGGCCCAGGGCTTCAATTAAGATGTTTAAAGACCGTTTCCCGAGCTCGGATTTAAGGTTCCCTCGGTACGGGATCGACAGGCACTAAGTAGGGCACTGTCCCCTTTCCATATTTGGAATCTTTGAGTCGACTTTGATCGAATTTGAGTCCAATCACTATATACGACATTCGAGGAACTCGTTCATGAACCACTACTAAAAAATTAGAAGTAATACAAGGTGTTGCGCGAACGTTAATACCTTGTGACCGAGGACGGTCACTTCTTTTAGTTGGGGGGAGATGATACGCCGTGAGAAAATCGACTTCAACTTTTCGATTTTCACATAAAGAACAGTGTATATATCAAATATGTATACTTAACCAGGTGAATAAGGACTGAAGTGAGCCCAAACTATCAGTTAAAGTGATTATGATTATGCTCGCGAAGGCGAAAGGATAAGATTAAGTATCTACGCGAACTGAACTAAGTACGCTAGATACTAAGATTGATGCTTGGTACAATATCATGTCTTGCGTACTATACTGTTCGCAAATAGTACATATCCACTGCTCTTGACAACAAGTTGCAACACACGAGACATTGAGTACGCGTAATCTATAATTCATAATTCAACGGGATAACAACTTATTGGACTTAAAGACGATACAAAGAAGATATCAGGATTACTGAATAAGAATTAGGGAATAGTCTATATTTAAAACTAGATCCATCCTATCCAGAAGACCTAAAGTCACGACTTTCTGCGAAGCTGTCTTACGCGAAGCACCCTACGCGAGATGACCTTACGCGAAACAGTACAAGAACTTACGCGTATAGGGGTATTCCGTTCATCGCAAGACAACACTACTCAAGATAGTTCCCTTACATCCTGATCCATGCTGATAGGACTGTCGGATCATGGTTAAGACGTGCATCGGGATTTCCATACCGATATCAAGAAGACCATATGGATGCAGGTTACGCGTAACTGCGCAGACCATATGGAACCGTTCGCGTACAACGGAATCTAGTTATTCCTTGACGCAAGACTGTGGATAAGACTATCCATAAGGTACGCGAGGGTACTAACCCTTGACCCAAGAGCGACTAGATCGCATTGATAAGAAGATATACCATATTTTCCTCATTTCTTGTATATATTTCACGGACCTATTACCTCTATAGGTAATCATCTTTCCTGATATAGTCTCTCTCAGTGTCAATCTCTTTTACTCTCGTATTTCTTTATATCTTTTATCGGACTTTTAAATAAAATCTAAAACTATACAGTTACTAGTTTCTAGAGTATAAAAGGACCATGTAGTCGTAGGTAGACGACAGAGTAGTACAGTAGCACTCGCTGCGGATCCTGGTGTCTCTTGGAGGGTTCCTAAACCCCACTTGCCCAGGCCAGCTTATTGTGTCAAAGGAAACTCTACATTACCCTTACCTACAAGACAAAGGCCTAAGAACCTTTAACAAAGACTATTATTTTGGTGCAATCGTATTGTGTGCATAAGAATTGTGACTTGGTTATTGTTTGAACTTTGGTTATTGAACTTTAAAGAAGAAAGAACTTGTCATTTGGAAAGATTTGTTATTGGACTTTGGAATTGGACTTGAACCATTGTGTGTCTCGTTCTTGAGCTAGATATCTCTTAAGTTTATCAAGAAGTGTTCCTACACCCCACACCACCTCGCTCAAATTATTATATTTTGTGTTGGTTTTGTGTTGTTTCGTTCGCGAAGCACTACAATAATCGTTCGCGAAGCTCATATTTGAGTTTCACCAAGCAGGCACATTAGCGAACCTGCCAATCATGACCCACTCACGGAGATAACTTAAAATCTAATCAGAGATCACGGATCCGAAGACAGAACCTTTAAGATTAGTCCGAAGGCAGGACACTTAAAATTCTAAGTCACACAGGAAAAGAGAAAGCAACGCCATAAAGGCCACAGATACAAGATAAAATTGGAGATGATACAAGTACGACATGAGTCCATATAATTCTACTCTAAGAGTAAATGGCTCAATCACTACGAGGTACTGTACATCTATGAAACTGAAGCAGGAGTAGAACACGTATATGAGAGAAGAAAATATTTTAGGCACTAAGCCTGAGCAAATGACCGCAATTGAAAATCACCTGACAACAGGTCCATGACAGCGCGGTAGACTCGAAGCTTAATCACCACGCTGTCGAAAGAGAAAGACTATAATCAGAACACAGAAAATAGACAGTACCAAGATAAGAATAAATAAAAACGCACCTTACGCTTATTGGCTTTTGAAGTTGACGCACCACCAGAAGACTTATTGGCTTTAGAAGCGGAAGCCAACTCTTCTGGGTGATTTGACCACTCCAAAGGCAAGCCGCCTTTACCACTTGTGCCTTCCAGCCAATCAACGATGCCCTGACTCAACTCAGCGCGGATGTTTTCATCGAAAATGACAGTAGGACTGGGAACGATCTTGTACTCCTCTTGATGACCTTCAAGATCAATACAGGCCATCTTGAGGGGCTCTGAAGTGTCGACGTCTTCCCGAAGCCGTGTGGTGTACCCAGGCGAGGCCTGATTGGCTAAAGTCAATGCGGAAGTCAGTTTATACCGGCGAGTATGGTACTCGCTGATATCCAACAAAGCAGCAGCAATGGAAAATTCCATGCGCTGCTCAGCAAACTTCTCGTCGCGGGCTAAGGAATCCAACCCTGCAACAAGAAGAGTATCAAAACAAAGAAAGTAGATATAATAGAAAGAAACATACAAGACAACGAGAATTGAGCTGTTCCTTCGGCACGATCAGCGGCATTAGCAAAATTTGCTACTGAGGACAGGTTGCAGCCTAGGCCAGACCGACGGCAAGACAAACAAGATTTTTCTCCGGTTTGAGGGAAACAGATAACACCGTGATGACCGCAGGTCTCACAAGGATCAAGGACAGGCTAAGAAGATTTTCACAATTTAGAAGAATAGGAAAGGAAACAGAAGACCAGTACTCACGGCGAAGCTAGAGGAAGTAGCATACCGAGCATCCACTTGGCGGGCTCGAAGGGTTTCCCGGACATTCTCCATACGGTGCCTGACGCCATAAAGGTTAGGGGGAAGAGTAAAATCACCCAGCACCCGAGGAGGTTGAAGATGGAATTTGGGCGTAATAGAGGAATGGACAGAATAACCAGAAGGGACATGAAAATTGGTTGTACCATCGGGAATTTCGATCTCGTCGCCAGCAGGCATAGGCACTTCCACCAAGCTGTTACCGACTGGTGCTCGACGGCTACGCTTGGTCTTTTTGTTGACGGATGTATCCTCAGCCTGGTTGGATGGACCTGGTACTGGAGCAATGACAGCGGTGGGAGGTGGATCCTTGACGGTAGCAGGACCGGCAACGCTAGAATCAGCCACTGCAGCAGATGCGATAATTGGATCTGTGATGGGGACGACGGTAGACGTGGGGGGTACAGACGCCCCAGGCTCTGCTGATGTAGATTCAGCTGGTTGTAAAGAAAGTTCACGAAATGGGGCAGCTACGGCTTCAGAATCAGAATCGGTATTCATCGAACGGTCCACAGCGGGCTGTTGAATGGGAATGCGACGGGGATGGCTGTAGTAACCGGGAGGTCTTTCTTTAACTGGAAATTCCCGCTGCGCAGAGACCTGACGAGAACCAGAAGCTGAAAAGTAGAACTGTTAATGATAACGACATGTCATATACGAAAAGCACGAGGAAGAGAAGAAAAGCCAGAAAGAAAATGTTACCTGTAAGAGGGCTGGTAGGAGTAGTCTGGCAAGACGAAGGAAGGAATTCGTCTTCAGACAACTCGTATGAAGCAAGGGTCAATAAAGTGGTATCATCAAGCTGATGAAGACGCCGGCGAACGCGACCGCTACAGCGAGGCCCTAGGACCAGCGAAAACAAACAAAGGAAGGAGATGATTTGGAACGAGAAGGGTGTCAATAAAAGAATTTTACTCACCCGTCTTGACAGAGTTGGGACTCGGAACCTCTTGGCGGGCTTCGGAGATGGCTTGAGCGCTTTGGGTCTTCCGAACCTTAGAAGACGGAGGGGTCTCCCCAACATACGCCTTGCATTTTTGAACGAAGGAAATTACTGGAGATGAAGCTAATTAAGAACAAAATGTCAAATTTTTCAAGAGAAAGCAATCAGAGAATAGCAACTCACCAGGGACAGCTCGCCTTTTGCCCTTATCCTGCTGAACATTAGCTGGGGTGGACATTGGTGTAGGTCTTGGTGTGGGTCTTGGATGAGGAAGGATCGGAGCAGTACCAGAAAAAGAATTGGAAATGGAAGGCGAAGTAGGAGTGCCAGCTAGAGGTGGTGCACGCTCGACCTTGACCGCGGCAGTAAAGTCTGTAAGGAGAAATTAAGACATAAAAAGGACATAAGAAAAGAAGTGCTCACCATCGTCAAAGTCGTCCGATTTGACGAATTGACTCCAATGGAGCTGAGGAGGAATTTTCCCCGGCTGGATGAAGTTGTCGCTTTTCTACAGACGAATCATGACTTTAATACAGACACCAGAATTAGATAGAAAGGAACGAAGACACGTACTGGGACTTGGTAAACCACGGTTTCGTCGCCAGGTGCGTCCAGGTAGAAGCCAGCCCAAATGTCGGGTGTACACCAACCATTAGGAAAAACATCATCTGGGGGCGTAACGATTGGTAGAGGGGTGAAGAGACTTTGGACTTTGGCAAGCTGAACGTGAAGATTGGCGGGAACGGCCTCGCGACTCTCACACCACTCGTCAACCTGGTCGATGAAATCTTGATGACCCCAATGAGCTGCGCGAGGAGCAAGAGACACCGCTGCTAAAAAGCCAGGGTCCATTCTAAAGTTGTAAAGGACAGTGTGGAGTGTATGTGTGATGACATCGGGTTCATTGTAATCAGGATGTTGATACCAGACGTAGTAATCGTCCTGCCCAAGAATCGAACCATAAAAAAAAAAAAAAAAAAGAATCGAGGAGACATTAGAAATAACAGTCAAAGAGAGACGCGACAACAGTCGTGCTCATACACAGAACTACAGTTCTGGTAGACTAAAAGAAATCAAACTAGAGTTTGTGACACGTACCAACGCGCTAGCCACCATGTCAAACAGCAAATTTTGTTGTTGTGAATCCAACCTATTGAAGAGGCGCAAGTTCAAAACAGCGGGGAACCAGAGTGCTAACAACATCAGAGGTCTCCATGGCGTAGATGGAGTACCTATCACGGCGGTAGGAATGATGTCGGGGGTTCGATTGGAAAAGACGTCGTTGTATTGGGCCGAAACTTCGAAGATATCGTGGTCCTCAAGAGCGGGGTTTACTTCAGAAGCAGAGAAAGAAAGAGACATTTCGGCGACGGAGAAAAGACAAGAGCGAGAGACGAAAAGTTGGGGGTCAGAAAGAAACAGAGTTGAACTTATTCATACGGATACTTATAATCCCTATGAATAAGGACGATCGATGCCACATCACCAATCATCAAGAAGGAAGAAGAGCGCATCAATTACCCTCTTTGGGGAGGAATTCTTCATATCCATCAGAGAAGTCTCTATGGAATGAGACCCTGCAAAAGAACACAGTCTAATAGTTACCTTATTCGAACGAAGCATAAAACTATACCAGGTTTGTGTTCGGTTTTGAACAGTCTTGAAGAATTGAGGCTTGAAGGTCTGAACACAAAACCGAAGGTAGCACTTCGCGCTCTGCTAAGAGGTTTAAAAGATGTGGCGACGGTAACAAAATAAAGTTTGTGCCGAAGATGCCGGGAAAAACCGACGCAATGGTAACTAGTGATAAAGACAGGCATTTGAAGAAGTTGCATAAGAAGTGCGTCAACACTTGACACCGCCGAAGCGACCCTAGAGAGAGACTTCATCGGGTTTTGAAAGGCAGGCATAGCTATGACAGAAGCACAATAGCTACGGGTGAAGTGGACTGGTGAAAACTGTAGCCAGGATGAAAGTTCGCCGAAGCGCTCTGTTGGTTTATTTGATCGCGTAGGCGAACCTTATTTCACGTCTACGGTGTTCTTGTGACTTGGGAAAACTGTACCAAGGATGACCGAGGACGGTCAATATTATAGTGGGGGGGAGATGATACGCCTGTTATAGTTCTACGGACTAATTTGCGCGTTTTCCCCTATTATATCCAAAGGACTATAGTCTAGTTCCTACTATAATATGCCTAAGCAGTTCATAACTCTATGCTAGGGTACGCTATACTAGCACCCTACGCATACTCCATTCACCGAAGGATCAACTCTATAATGGTCATTACACTCCGAAGGCGATTGCGTGCACACTATTATAAGCTTCGGAAAGTCTATCCCTTTACAAATGGTTATCTACTGCGACACAGTTATCCGAAGGTGTCAACTCAGCTACGCTGACACAATCCATTGCCGAAGCGTGGTTTGCAACTGTACAGTTTTACTTATCTAATATTTCCTGAACCCATAAATACCGTAGGTACCTTAGCTAGTTTAGCCAGTCACCCATACATACTCAGCTTCGGGATTTAGTCCTAAGGCTATAGTTACTAGTGGTACTCTACAGTTGGTTCAGGGGGAAATACACAGAAGAGTCCAGAGCACAAATCACTTTTGCGAAGCTAAGAAATACGAAGTTTGTCCGAAGCGAAGCGACGACTGAAGCATATTTTCTATCGAAGTTCATACCGAAGCGAAGCGAAGTTTTATTTGAAGTCAATCCGAAGCTCTATCATATAAAAACCCGAAGCTATACAAAAGTCCGAAGCTACTATAAAAATCCGAAGCTGTTACACAACCCAAAGCTATTTCCCTAGACTTTTGTCTTTAAACACGTCACATTTAAAAGAACTGTCTTACTAGTTTACCTTCGGTACTAGTTATTTCACTTAGGTGTTCACTCTGAAGGCTCTATTTCTAAAGTCACTACTCAAAGTATTTTTATACTTGATCACACCCGAACTACACACTATTTGTGGTTTTTAGTTGGTTTAACCTTCTATCGACTACACACCTATTAACGGATGTGTTTTAATGTATAGGATATTGAACACTCAAGTTGTTTCCTGTAAATGAGACATTGTTACAGATCAAGTCTCTGTTTTGTCATTTCTGTAAGTAAATTTAAATATTTCCACAGTTCTCACTTTGATATTAGGACTCATTATTGCCTCTGCTGGCCCACATACACACTTGAAGTTACCTGTGTTGCAGACTGGCCCTGAAGTAAGTTCCCGTATCCTAAAGAACCAGAAAGGCTGAGTTTAGTAAAGACAAGACCCCTGTAACTCCTCATATTCCTGCAGGAATAATCTGATCGAGTATTCATTCACCAACAGGAAATGTTTGGGTCACCAGGCTAGTGCAGAGATTTTCTTCCATCAGCCACTTGTTATGTAATATGTCTCTGTGCCTTTCCTACACCTGCTCCACCAATGATTTTTTGAGTTATCTTTGCAAGCATTGTATCTAATTTGATGGCTATTTAATCACTTCAACCTTTCAGGCTTGTGCCCTTCTTGCTCTAATGTCAGTTGTTTTCAATGTTGCTTCCTTGACTTGTCCATGGCAAAACAATGTAATAGACGAGAGATTTGACATAAATTTATTACTAACTTTTTGAGTAGGACAAAATAGAAGAGGGGGCATTTTCACATAATGACAATCACACAAACAGAAGCTGGATTGAAACTGCATTGTTGGTCTTTATCCATTCTCCATTGAAACCATTTCTGGAAAACTGGATTTAAGAAGCTTCCTTGGTGCTTGGAAACATCAGATCTGAGTTGTTATTCTCAGAGTGATTATCATTATATGCCAAAATATACTTAGAGAAATGAGACATACTGCTATAGCACCAAGCTCCAATGCTGGTTCAGCATCTGTATCAGTCCGTCTTTTTCAGCTTAGAAAGTGCAATAAAACCATCTAGGCAAGTCTAACCTGATGATATCTTTAGGAAATGGTAAGTTCTTGATAACACTTACAATGTGAAATGAGCAGAACACATACGCATCTTAATTGTAGATTCACTGCCAATACCACTACTAGCCCTACTGTCTCCTCTTTCTCTGTTTCCACATATACTGACATTATTCATTCCATGTCTCAAGCTATTCCGAAGGTTGAGAGTAAACAGCAATGTTATAACATAAAAGCGGTTGAGGATCCAATAGAATATGACAGGTACTAGGATCAAAGTTGGAAAATGAGCTGAGACAATGCATGAGGCATACTAACCATTAGAAGCAGGCTTTGCAAGGTATGCAACCAATGCACCCACTGCAATCAAAGATGTAAGGGCACCAGACTGTAGCATGATGGTTACAGTTTTCATTACTCAAAACATGCTAATAGCTGGGGCTGATCATACTTACTTGTATAGTGTTGACAATTAAATGGTATATCATACTGTCATGGGCAATGGACCAGTCAGAAAAAAAAAACTGGATTGAAGAAAAGACTGTGGCCTAACAAATTGGAATTCTTGAAGCCACCCTGTTTTCCCCAAAGTTGATACACTATAGCTAATGCAATAGTGACATCTAATGTGTCATGAGTGTCCAAAACTCAAAAAAAAAAATAGTATTGATCAAGATTGAATTAAACACTCACCTGCACTTGCATCTGCTGTTATCAAAACTTTGACTGGTTTATCAAATAATATTCGCTGAGAATAATCTGACCACTTTGTAATCAGGATGGCACATGCAATGCTTGCCCCAAACTTAAGTAAGAAGCAGAGTCAGTTATAGTGATATAAAAAGGCAGTCATACATACTGCAATAAGAATAAGAAGCATTAATACACTCCCAATATACCAGTTTTTTGACAGCCGAATGTACCGATACACTAGAAAAGTTTGAACAGCTGTGCCTACAAACTGACCAGAGGCAATCCAGAAACTAGTCCGCCAGTATTGCTTCAAAAGATATGATGGTTCACCTATGTAAAGAGATCAGTTGGTCTGGTTCTGTTGCAAGTTGACAACACACCATAATGAGTCACAGTATACTAGATATGCAATAGTTGAGTAGATACTACATGGTCAAAAAGATCAGCACTAAAAACCTCATATGTGTCCAGGCATGCAATAGCCAGATTCAGTGTGTCTACAATTATAATTGCAGCAACTATGATCTTCATGTATTTTGTGTCACCAGATGCTGTTCCTTTTGGGCCATAGTATGTATATGCTGCAACCACTTCAAGCATCCAGAGGGCACAAGATAGCCATGTCCTATTGAAAACATCAATCTATATCCTTATGGATTGAGAATGAAAGCACACACGCAATCATAAGAGCACCAATAACATCATCATAGAGTCCCATCTTGTTGAGGAAAAATATAGAAAAAGTGGATTTGGCTGAACACTGGTCTTTATTGAACAGACAAAACAGTTATATATATAAGAACTTTGAGGATCTTTTCTTATCTTTGAGGAGCTATACATCAGATGATGAGATTTGAGATCACATCTTTGTTGCAAGAAACTTCATGTCCCTGGGTTAAACACCCCTAGAACCAGGGCATTGGAAAGTTCATGATCATATTTAGACCCAAAAGTTTACTTCTCGGAAGAGAAGGCCTCATGCACTGGGAATTCTTTCTATGCATCAATCCAGTGCCATGGACTCTGCATTGGTTTCACTTGATGACTTTACCAGATGAAGTAAAAAAGGCTGTTATACTTGCAAACATAGGGGTAGGATGTTGGAACTTACCTCTCCTATATCCCTAGTACAGGGAGATGGAATTGGTACAGTTGTACTGCATTTTTATAAGCAATTCAAAAGCTGGAGAAAACCATGGTGTGCCATGCATTTCTAATCTTGGTTGATCAGGTTTTAAGAAAGCAGAGCCTCAGAGTCAAGCTCCAGCACAGCAGGGGTGGAGAGCACTGGACATCTAGACGATGAATTCCATCAACTTCTAGTATTATTGATGAACTCCCTTGAGTTCCATGCTTAACAAATGATCCAAAACCGCAAAACCATTCACTGAAGATAGGAGTCTTTCAAGGAGTTGACTAAGCTACAGAGCATTACGGCCCAGATGTCAACTGATAATCCTGGCCCTGAAGTGAGTTTCATTGGTACCTTGCAAGTTCTAAGTAATAATCCAGAAATGCAGTTGTTAATATTGATGGAAAAAATCCGCCAATAATTTGTCCCCCACTTTCCTTTGACTAACCTTATGACGGAAATTGGTGTTCGTCGATGTATACTGCAGGGTGCTAGCAGTTCCTGCAGTGTCCAGCTTCGTGTGAACTACCTACTCCTATCAAACTCTACATCTACATTTTGTTGATTGACGTCAGCAAGACTCTAAGCGTGTTGTGTCCCCCATGGAATGCTGGTAAAATTCGCCATATCCAATTTCAGCAGACAGTATCACGTAATAGGCAATAGAAACATCGTTGACCAGTTTCAGGGAAGGAAGGAAGGAAGGAAGGAAGGAAGGACTTATTAACCGGACAAGGTCCAAGGGAAGAAGTGTTTATCATGCGTCGTGGGCAAGTCTGAAATCGAGATGAGACACTTGAGGTAAGAGAGGAAAGGTCATTACCTCGTCATCTCTAAAGACTGCAGAGACAAAACAAAGATGGTGATAGGGAAAGTCACCTGGACGACTGAGGTAGCAGATATTCTGTGACCCAATGTTCGTTTCCAACTCATCAAAGCTTATCTCAGAATATTGCCTGGAAAAAGCATCCTTTAAATCACCAAAAGCCCTTTTACGGCGTGAGGAATCCATGTCTGAGGCCCAGAACTCCGAGGAGACAAAATCGACGTGGCCGCCCCTCATGGTACTCGCCTCAAGACAATCTCTCTTGCATACCGACTTCATGTACTGGAATGACTTGTCTGGATGTCCCCAAGTTCTGGTAGAATATGTGTGCGGCTAGACCGTAAGAATGTTATTGTTATAGAATGATACTGGAAAAATTCGTCAGGGGCATAATCTGTATACACATAGCAAATACGGGAGTTCCGGTAGTATTCGAACATAGATAACTTGCTTTCGTATACTTCGATCCAGTTATTTCGGTCAATCATGCAACAAGTATCGACCCAAAGATAGTCCAGACCGTTGATACAAGCTTAGTTGCAAGCATCCAATATCTTCCGGTAGCCTACTTTCCTTTTAGTACTTTCCTAGTCTGAACGCTTCTTAAGATCCTTGTATCCAACTTCTTCGTCCTCGAGCTCCCAAATGTGAGACGGGATAGCATAGTGAGGTGTACCACTCGTAAATTCCACCAATTGGATGGAATGAGCGTTTATAAGCCGCCGTGGACATTTCTGCAGATATTTCAGAGAATATAAGTCTTGTAGGCGATTACGAATTACCTCGTCCGGCGAGAATGTGTTTTCAGGACAGTAAGGGAAGCGAAGATTTGCGGTGTCGGGGAACGATATATCGAAGCCCTCGCGGTGGTTGCCAGGATGACGAAAGCAACGAAGTTTCCCTTGCGAGATATCTTGACGGAGATTTACTACCGGTTAAGGTAGATATCGTCCTACGCGGTAAGTTACACAGCTTCAACTCAGGGATGTGCCAGAAACGGCACAGCTACGCTAGTGTCCCCTAGGCCGACTCCCAAGCTAGCTTATCTAGAGCGCCGTCTCCTTGACCTGTGCGTCTTTCTCAATCCAAAAAAGTTGCGGAAACGTCCCATCCGTAGCTTATGACAAGAATCAAGGTTTATTGTCTTTCCATACTGCCTACGACCTCTATACAGCCGAATCTTGTACAACATGCCGGGATCCTTATTGTCATTTTGGCGGATCTTTATAACCCAAGGTGCTTCTTGTGCATACATGCTCAGCATCTGCTGCCTGCAAGCGTCGCACAATGAACCCCAGTAGCGTTATCGATTATAACCGGGCGAGGACTGATTGAAGACACGAGTGAACAGCATCGCAATGTTATTGTCAAGGCAAATCGTCAATCTTCTTCTTGTTGCTGCTCTGGGATCCATCTTATTGTTATGTCGTCGCTTTGACCATATTGCCACCTATAAAAGGATGTCCCTTTGGATGAAAACTCCCCAGTTACGACCCACTTTACGATTGCAGCATCCTCCTCAACTGCTAAACACTTTTACACTCTTTCTACAAATCTACCTTTCCTGTCAAGTCATGGACGTTTTCCGCGCTTTCTCAGTCAACTTCTTCGTGTCTTCGGATGAATCTGAGATGAATATTCCCGTTGATGAAGAAAAGTGCGCTAATTCAAATGGTTCATGGGTGTTCTGTGTTGTTTCCTAAGCCCTGGAGGCTCACCGTGAGTGGTATTATACTCGTTGCAACTTGTGACTCAGTTTGGGCCCCAGCTCATGCGCTCATGCCTTAATATTACCATCCTTCTAACATGGACTTAAGCCTAATACCCTACTTTAAAAGGTGTTCTAATCAATGATGGTCTGTCGTCGGCATTCTCGTAGTTCGATTTATACTTACAAGGACGCTTTCGCAGTTGTTCACTTAACCAGCCCTGTCATTTACAATGTAGCCATTCATGTAGTTGAAACTTTGGACTATCATTTCTGTGTATGTATATTAGCTAGCTTGAATTAAGAGATATGTTTCGCACTGCGATAAGTAGGCGGGAGGCACGTCATGGTGTGGGAATTTCGCACCAAACCTGGGGAGCGTACGCAGCGTTGACGTTTGCGCTCGTTGAAGCACTAACTTTCCGGTTCCTGGACGTCGACCGCGACCAAGATGGCAGGGCCTGCCACTGAAGAGGGCAAGCTTCTTAGCGAAGCCCTCAACACCGTAAAAATCCAGGTTCAGCAGATGAGGAGGAATCTCGTGCGTCGCAGTCTCCACTGCAATATCCAACTTGACTGACCATGTCGTGCAGGAACTGGACCAGCTAATGGATGCTTTGAAATGCGCGAGCTTGATGCTTTCGGAAATGCGTACCTCTTCACTCTCTCCTAAACAGTACTATGAACTCTGTATGTCCCCTTGGTCAAATCGACTCTGTACTTTATTCATTTCTGGTATCAGACATGGCCGTATTTGACGCATTGCGACATCTTTCCAATTATCTCTACGATGCGCACACCTCAGGGCGACACCATCTTGCAGACCTCTATGAAATGGTCCAATATGCTGGCAATATCATTCCTCGACTGTATCTTATGATCACGGTCGGGTCTGTGTACATGTCCATCCCCGAAGCCCCAGTCAAGGAAATCATGAAGGATATGATGGAAATGTCTCGTGGTGTTCTACATCCAATTCGAGGGCTTTTTTTGCGGCATTATCTTAGTGGGCAGACCAGGGATCATCTCCCGACTGGTAACAGCGACGGGTGCGTGTTTTTTCGTGTACGCTGCGACCGACTCTGACTCTTTTTCTAGCCCAGCTGGTAATTTGGAAGACTCCACATCCTTCGTCCTCACCAATTTCATCGAAATGAACAAATTATGGGTACGGCTACAGCATCAAGGGCATTCACGAGACCGTGAAAAACGTGAAGTTGAACGTAGAGAGCTGCGCATCCTAGTTGGGACCAACCTTGTGCGGCTCAGTCAACTTGACGGCGTAGACCTCGATATGTATCAACGGACCATCTTGCCGAGTATATTGGAACAGGTCGTCAGTTGCAAGGATGTCATTGCACAAGAATACCTGATGGAAGTTGTTATACAAGTCTTTACCGACGAATTCCATCTCCATTCGCTGGGCCCATTCTTGTCAGCGACGGCTCAATTGCATCCAAAAGTCAACATCAAATCCATTGTCATTGCCCTCATCGACCGGCTTGCTGCTTATGCCGCACGAGAAGCCGAGAGTGAGGACCCTGAGGAGACGAAACGACAAGAAGAGGCTGCTGCCCGCCGACTGGCCGAGAAGGTGAAGGTGCAGAAAGCCAAGGCTCGGGAAAACCTCAATGCCCAACAGGTTGCTCCCCCGGAGGCTAGCGTTTGGGATTCACCCGAGTCACCAACAAGCCCAACAAGCGCGACCTCGGAAAAAGAGCCTGAAGCGCCGCCTCCTCAGCCCAACGGCTCTGATCCTCCACCTTCTGAACATCCTTCAGAAAAGGGCAAAGGAAAGGAAGGTGCATCTGTAAGCAAGTTTAGAGGTGTTCCTACGGATGTACAGTTGTTTGAAGTGTTTTGGAAACAAGTCGTTGAACTCATCAAGGTGTGTTGTTTCCGAAAAGTACTCTAGGAGATTACAATAACGTGAACGTGAAATCACAGGCTAGACCAGATCTTTCGATACAAGACATCACAGCTCTTTTCGTATCATTGACAAATTTGTCACTGAGCTGCTATCCAGATCGTCTTGAATATGTCGACCAAGTTCTTGGCTATGCTGCTGAGAAGCTGAAGGAGTTTGCTGATAGCCCCGACCTACATGCCCAACAAACAACCTCTAATCTCGCTGCATTACTCGTCGCGCCCATCAACTCATATCAATCTGTTCTTACTCTTCTCGCTATTCCAAATTATGTTCCCCTCCTATCAAAACAGTTGTTCTCAACACGACGCTCTATCGCTCACTCGATAATATCCTCGGTTCTCAAGAACGAGACTGTAATCGAAGCTCCTGAGGATGTTAATGGCGTTCTGGAGCTATGTCATGTCCTTATCAAGGATCAGTCAGACACTGCTGGCATCAATGGAGCCCCGCCGCCCGTGATGAGAGATACGAGGAGACAGCCACCTTACACTTTGGAAAGCGAAGAGCTGGCAGAGGAGCAAGGATGGATTGCGAGGATGGTGCATTTGTTCCGAGCAGAGTCATTAGATGTCCAATTCGAGGTATGTCCACTCCTAAGTGCTTGCCAGGCGTCTCTAACTTGTTACTACAGCTGTTACAAATTGCTCGAAGGCATTTCGATGCTGGCGGTGACCGTATGCGATATACCTTCCCTGCGCTTATAACGTCAGCGATCAAGCTTTGCCGGCGGTACAAGAACAGAGAACACTTGGTTCGTTTCTGCTACCGTCTCGCACCCTTGGTCTAACTATTTATTTGACAGGAGGATGACTGGCAAAGCAAAGTTTCCAACATCCTCAAGTTTGTGCGGCAGTTGACTTCGATCCTTGCTACCCAAGTCGAGGCACCTACCATTGCTCTTCGTCTCTTCTTACTAGCGGCCCAGATCTCTGACGAGTGTGGCTTTGAGGATCTCACCTACGACTTGTATGTCCAAGCCTTTAGTGTTTATGAGGACAGCATATCGGAATCCCGTGGACAGTTGCAAGCGATAACGCTGATTATTGGGACTTTGAGTGGAGCCAAGGTCTTTGGGGTCGATAATTATGATACCTTGATAACAAAGGCGGCGTTGCACGGAGCTAAACTTTTGAAAAAGAGTCATCAGTCTACCGCAGTCGGACTTGCGAGCCACCTTTGGTGGCAGCAGGCACCTCCTTCTGCAGATGGCGAAGCGCCAGCAGTCAAGAAGGAGGGGCAAGAAAAACCCAAGGAGGATGGTTCCGAGAACACTGTCAAAGCGGTTCGTATTTTTCTTTTCGCCTCTTGTTGGTGGCGCATGATTACTCACTATTCGATCTGCGTCCCCAGTATCCTCATCAAGATAGTAAACGCGTCCTTGAATGTCTGCAGAAGACTATTCGGATTGCCAACTCGGCCATCGAGGAGATTGTCAAGGTTCAACTCTATTGCGATACGCTCGATCACTACTTGCACTACTTTGACAGAGGCACACCTTCCGTGAGTGTCAGTTTGATACATCATTTGTTCTCGTTACTGACTATGCTCGACAGGTCACACCCAAATTCGTCAACAGTCTTGTCGATTTGATAACCTCCAACATTGATGGCGTCACCTCACCTGATGTCCATCCTTCGCAACGCGCACCACCTGGTCTCATCGAAGGGGTTCAAACACCCGAGATGATAACGAGGCACTTTAGGAATACTCTCTACTATATCCAGAGACGTAAGAATGCAGCTGCCGAGGGGTCTTCGCCAAATGATTCTAGATGGGATGAGGTGGAGGTTGTCGGCGCAATGCTGAAAATGGGAATCGGTCGGCAATGATTTATTTCTGATATTGCAATTGCACGCGCTGCTGTTTAGGTGTTTCTGTGTACTTTAATGTGTGTTTCTCCCTATTCTATGTATGGAATGGTTCTATATTTTATTCTTTTTTCCTCCTTACTAATATGCACTGGAATGCACTTGGATCTCGTCAAACCGTATGTTATCGTTTTGATCGCGCCCTCGTCGCTTTCGCTCGCAAGAAGACTTGCACTTCCTCTACTGACTACAGTCGTGATGTCTTACAAACATGGAACCTCTCAACGCCACTGTTCTCGTCCGCACATGTCGTGCCAATATGTATGTCTCCAAGAAAAAAGGTTTGCATACCGAGATTGAAATTCGGGCCCAAACCGTCATCCACGCCACTCGCCTTCTTCTCCTCCAACGATGCCAGTGCGATTGCGTATGCACTCTGATACAAACGGCCGAGTGACGTGACCTCGAGTTAACCCATGACGAATGATGTCTCGTTCCATACTACCAAAAGGCTGATGCTTGCGGTAACAAGATTTATTGTTGCACGGCGAACTCGCTGAAGGTCCGAGCAAGATTCATATTAACGATCTTTCTAATCACCATCTGGAAAGTAGCTGGGGAAAATTTGGCCAAAATTAGCTAAACCTTTACGCATTGTTTAAATTGCTCTGCGATTCTCTTGCTCTCCGCGTTACAGGCTAGTCTCTCAGCACTGTCCCCGAAGCTCTGATTCTTGGATGGCATTCTTGTTCAGGAATTCTTTGTTCAAGCCAAGCATTTCTATATTTGAAGTTGGGAATCCTTCGGCGAAGAATACTTCCGCGTGGAGTGGCTTCATCTCGGCCCTCTCAAACCCTCGATATTGTTACAGTCATGAGGTCATCTGTCAGCTCGTGTTAGTGGGTCGAACCCATTTAAAGGCGTCTAGTTCTAGTAGACGTTAAGTTCAAGGTGCAATGCTCTTCGTCTTGTGTTTACTCTCGCTAATATCGCGAGCTATCTTGATTTACGCCGCTCCCGAAGTGAAAGTTGGACACACGACTTTTGTTGGAAGAGATATAACTTCCTTGCAGCAGGATTTCTTTGGAGGTCACTTTTTTCATTTCTCCTCTGCCTATTGTCGTGACTGAAATATAAACTATAGGTATACCATATGCCGAGCCCCCAGTTGGGAACCTACGTTTTCAGCCCCCAATCTTGAAGGATACTTATGATGAAGAGACCTTTGATGCTAGTCAACTGGGACCAGCATGTCTTCAGTTTGTCAGTTATCGCAACCTTTATCTATGAATCGATGATTAACTTTTATTCAGAATATGACGCTTGGCGTCACGTCAGAAGACTGCTTGATTCTCAACGTTCTGAGACCAGCGAATATATCTGCACATATGTCTCTTCCTGTTCTATTTTGGTATGCTTTGGTTAGATTCCTGTTCTTTTCTTTTCTAGACGTTCTATTCAGGGTTCACGGAGGCGGCTTCGATAGAGGATCCTCGAGAGATAACAACGGCTCTGCTATAGTTGCACGAAGCGTTCAGCGTGTGAGTCGGAGTTGCGCCTCGTGTGCAAAATTTCCCCAGGTTCAACTGTAAAATCATAGGGAACACCAATCGTTTTCGTCTCGATTAACTATCGTCTGGGTGCTTTTGGTTTTCCCCAAGGCAAAGAAGCAGAGGATAAGGGAAGACTCAACTTGGCTCTGAAAGACGAGCTTACGGCACTTGAATGGGTTCACAAACATATTGGGAAGTTTGGGGGAGATAAGCATAAGGTGTATCAGATTCCTCTTGATTTAAATTATCCGATACTTACAAGTATGTCGGACAGGTCACGATCGGTGGAGTAAGTGCTGGAGCCATCATGAACGCCGTTTTGTTTCTACACCCAGACATAACTAAATTCGTTAGGGCAGGAGTGAGTTCAAAGTCGACCAGTTTCATGCAAATGTTCATTTATGGGTACCAGATATTTGAATCGGGATCTGCCGCAACACCTCTCACGCATACGGCTCCCTTCCGTCAACACAGTTGGGACCAGTTTGTTAGCAGTGTCCCTGCCTGTGCAAGCCTCGCGGGAACCGACAATACGTTCGATTGTCTTGTCGACGCGGATATCACCGATCTTCTAGAAGGGATCAATGCCTCGAGAGAATTCGCTATCGAAGACTTTCCTTGGGACCCAACTCTCGATGGTCTTGGCGGAATATACCCAGACTATCCTTCGGTATTGTTCCAACGCAGGCAGTTTGCAAGGATACCGTTCGTCGCCGGGACGAATCTGGACGAAGGTAAGCAAGGGTTGCGTATAATCGATTTTGTGCAATCGAGACTGATTACCGTGCAGGTACCGTCTTCGTGGATCCTCTAGTTAACTTTACGAACGAGGTAGTCCGGGACAGTCTTTACAGAAACTTTTCAACGCCATTCTTAGAACGATTCGAGAAACAAAAGCTGGAAAGCTCTATTGAACGGTTGATGGAACTATACCCAGACGATCCAAGCTTGGGTTCGCCTTTTGGAACCGGTGATGAAACATTCGGCCTCAGCCCCGGTTTCAAGAGGATGTCTGCTATACGTGAGTTTTCATTTACGATGCTTGGAAACTTTGCGCTAATGCATGGTAGTTGGGGATGTTGCTTTCACTTCACAACGCCGATTTTGGCAGCAGAAGATGGCCGAAATACCCTTTTCAGGAGTGAAATCATATGGGTACTTGTGGAAGCAAGGTACCCTTCAGAGAGCTTTATTCCCTGAATTTGGAGGTAGGATTTATAAATCTTGTAGGGAGCCAGTATCTGATTACTTCTCCAGTATCACACGGATCAGACTCACACTACTTCTTTAACGATACCCTTGTAGATACGCAAACGGTAGGAGCACTGGAATGTGGTACTTCACTGATGGATTATTTCTTGTCTTTCATTGATGGTTTGGATCCTAACGACGGGAGAGGTATTCAACGACCTAACTGGAGTCAATATTCGGAGCACAATCAGGTTCGTATCGAATGTTCTGCTATTTCAAGGTGTTGACTTGAATCCAAACCCAGGTAATAATGCAGATGGTAGCTTCGAATATAACAGAGATCCCAGATACTTTCAGGAAAAGACAGATAGATTTCATCAACTCGTTACCAGACATCTTTCATCATTAGTATGTTTTAGTTAGGCTGGCTCGAGCCTATGGTCCATTGATGAGATTCTTTTTTTTGGAGGAGCGTTACTTATCCATGCCACAACGTCATTGAAGGCATAGGCATATATACATATGTAGCGCCATTATACTGAGATGTAGATCGAGAATTCGAGTCCTCCCCGAGGAAATGCGTTTACGTGTGTGGGACTCAGAGAGTCAGACTCGGGAATTGTGATGATCGTACTAAATAGCTACAAAAGCTCGAGCGGGGATTGAACCCACAACCATAACACGGCAAGGCGGACCGGAGGAGTCCGGCGCAAAACTTGTTGAACAAAATGATTCTGAAGTAAATGAGAGTGGTTCCCAATGCCCATGCCAATTCCACTGATACTACACTTGATCTAAGCCAATAGGCCAGAGTATCAAGGAGGTCGAGAGGTAGCTTTTATATGGTGAAAAACGGTGCACAGACTATGAAGGTACGCTTGGAGGAACGAGTGGTCAGTTTTGAGACTTGTCGGTCACGGTCACAGACCCCAAAAATACAACATGTCAGCCACTACTACGACCCCTACGCAATACCAAGCACTGTTACTCAAGTTGGTGACCGTCCTAGAACTTACCCAAAAACCGGAGGGAATCTCGACGCTTCAGGCGCGTCAGGCACTTTTGCAAGCGGTTGGTAAACTGCAAAGTGTCTTTTTAATCTTTTTGACACTGGAATCTACAGACAAATGACTTTAAATCTTCTTTACTACAAGCCAAGGACATGGCTATCAATCTACCTGGGGGCGAACTATTGATTGAAGACCAAGACGAAATCATAGAGATGTTGACGATTCTGCGGCAGCGCAAACGGTGAGCTGGTCGTGGTTTACAAGCATTACAATGTATCTAACGCAGAAAGCAGCGACCAACTAGCCCAGTTTACTGCTCAAGCCAAAAATGTTTCATCGGCAGAAACCAAGATGGAGGTAGATTCAACCGCGTCTACTCCTTTTCAAGATTGACGTCACGTACTCTTTGAACTGGCGATCGGTTCAAATCCTCTCTTTCTTTTTCCTTCCACCATCTCGCCCCGTGGGCTTTCTATTCGAGGCCGGCCTCGCCTTGCTATACCTTCATTATTTGTATCATGCATCTCCAAAACAGACCAGTTGTCTTCCTGCTCATTTTTTTCGCGTTCTCCGAGGGCGTCTCTGGTAGTCAATCTCAACTTGAATGGATCACTCCTTCAGCGGGTGATATGGTCAGGCCAGGCGATGATATTGTCGGTCAGTGGAAAGCGGACAAGGCGGTTGTCTCTCCTTCGTTCCAACTTTGCTTGGGATCGAGTCAGTCTAGTGTGAGCCGCCGTTCAGAAGATGACGAGTCGGGTGGAACTTGTGGTGCCAAAGTTTATCCAACGGTGCAGCAGAATGGCGGGGTGTATTCTATTTCATTGTGAGCCGCTTTTGCTTGTATAGTTGTGCGAAAAGCCTGATGGTCGTACATAGGACTGCTCCAAACACCACGTCCGAGGAACCGTGTTATCTTCTCATGCAAGATGATTTTGGAGACAATTATCGGTCTCCGTCGTTCTCTGTATCCGGTGAGTCGTCCGTGTCGCGGCATATCTATAACGCCTTACATCTATCTCCTCAGAAAAGTCAAAAAACGCCGTTTCTCCTCAGTCTCCCGACGCCCAGTCACCCATTGGAATCTCAATGTCATCTTCGCCTACGGTGACTGTCATCCCCGTCATTGCTCCGGATACAGTCACTACTTCAGATACCGCATACACATCACGCAGATCTCCTCCCGTTGCAGCATTCGCAGTTCCTCTATCCATCATTGGTGCTATTCTTCTCGTCGCAGGTGGTCTTTGTCTTCGCCATAACAAGAAACTTCAAGAAGAGCGTATTCGAGATTTGGAGAAGCTAACCATGGCACGGCGAGAATCTTGTCGCAGCATAGACAGCTTCACGAGCAGTAGAAAATCGGCTTATTCCCGTCAGTCAGATATCGAGCATGCTCTCAGCGTCTTATCGAAACATGATCTTGCCTACTCTCCGAAACGTGATGCTCCCGTACCTGTACCCTTGTTCATGCCGGTCGACTATTCCACCAGGCGAGAGAGGGAACCTAGAAGGAGTACGAGGGAGCCGTATACTCTATCGAGAGGCGATACGTATACTCAGCGTCATTATCGAACACGCAGTAGTAAGCAAAGCACGTATTCGTCGTCGTCGCACCGTGGAATGTCTATGCCAGTACCGTCACCTGGCCCGGCGTCATCTTGTCAGTCTTCCATTACCTTGTGTCCCTCTTCAAGGGCACCGTCCGTCGTTACTTCATCTCGACCACATTCTCGAGCCACTGCCTACTCTACGTCGCCTAGTACTGAGGCTGCTCCGTACTCTTTTTCTTCTACAAGCACACGGCCACACTCTCGAGCTTCTAGGAATTCTCGCCCTTGTCTTCCTCCGATATATACCGGCGCTCCTCTGTATTCTTCTTCTCATCGTGAAGGTGAAGGACACGTAACGGAATCAGTACTAGATGATTATCTCTTACCTTCACCTCACGATCACGAAGGAGCACCGGCACCTCCGACATGTTTGATACCTGCACCTCAGAGGTTGCACGTGAGGAATACAGGTCCTGTGTCTAGGGAGGAAGGTGATGAAGAAGAGAGAATGGAGGATGTGGATTTGTATGATGCGGTGGCGAGTAATTTGAGGAGGGGGCATGTGTACATGTAGTTTTGTTGGATTACTTTGTGTTATATGTAGGAAAAGCTTCTTGTACGTCGAGAAATACATGGTAGTACCTAAAACCACTTTGAGCGAACGCTTGATCTTTCCAGTTTTCTCTTCTGCATAATTAAATTATTACTACTTTTTTTGTTCTTTTCATTCTCATCGCATATAAAGTACCACGTACACACAATTACTCTCATCTCCTCAACGTTCGTATTATACTATTTCAACTTGTAACACCCAACTAATGCAGTGAAAGAGAAAAGGAAAAAGAAACAAACAGTCCTTGCAGTACCAAAAGAACACTTCACGTCCAACTGCCAACCTCGTGTCTAATCCAAAACCTAGAGCCAAACGACGAAAAAGAAAGACCACCCGAGCTTCAAGATCTCAATCTCGACACTCGACACTCAAAGATCAATCAACAAAGCCTCCTTCCTTTCTTCCCCCAATCCCGAAGGCACCTGCATCGAAGAACTGTACATTGAATACGACTGAGGTGCAGAAGTGGGTGCGGTGGGGAATTGGGGGAGTTGTTGGGGTTGGGGCTGTGGTTGGGGCTGGTAAGTTTGTTGGGGTTGATGCTGTTGGTGATGTTGGTGCTGGTGTGTAGGCTGAGGCTGGGGGTGATACGTTTGTTGGTACTGGGACTGAGGCTGGGACTGATGCTGATGAGCAGCAGGTTCAGGTCTCGCGCCGACTGTGTTACTTCTCGAGAGTTGGTGAGAACTAGCTGGTGAAGGTGAGTGTGCGTAAGAGGATGAGTAGGACACGGTGTTTTGTCGTGAGAGCGAGGGCGAAGCCTGAGGATGGACTTGTGGTGGAGCAGAGGCGTATTGTGTAGGAGGCGATTGTGGTTGTGATGAAATGGGAGGTGGGGAAGAAACAGTTGCTGATTGTTGTTGATATGATGTAGAGGCATAAGACGTTGGTTGGGAGATGGGAACGGATGGTTGGTATTGAGAAGGTTCAGGTTGTTGCTGGTAATACTGAGGCTTTGGTGTACTCTGGCTATCTCGAGGAGGTACTGCTGCGGGGAAGTAGGATGATTGAGCCTGGGGTTCCGGGACCTGACTCTGCTGCGGTGCCCATTGTGTGTATCCATTCATCTGAGGCTGAGGCTGATAAGGTTCTGGCGACTTCCACCTCGGATGAGCGAGTTGTTCAGATAAAAGCTGGTCGTAGAGTTTGACTGCCTGGGAGAGTTTATCGTGCATATCCGAAAGCATTTCTACGAGTCGGATCATTAATTATTCAGTTTGAACAAGGAAGAGCACTCACGTTCTTTCCTCCCCGCATCATCCAAACTCATTGCCAGCTTTGGTCTTAATCCATTCGCCTTGTCGTATAGTTCACTCACGGCGGGATACCTCGACATGTCTCTGCCACCCTGTGCCTGGACCTGTTCGACTGTTTGACTAAATGTAAGGATGGCATCTTCTTCGAGGGGTTCGAGGTCATATGTTGGGATTTTAGGGGCAGGATGGGGAGGTACCACGCCTGGAGGGTATGATTGGGAGTATCCTACAGGTGGTACTTCAGAACGAGGAGTCTGAGTCGGTGTTTCTATAGCCATAGGTGCACTAGGTTTAGGTGCGCTGGCTTCTCGTAAACTAGCTTCGATCGCTGCGCGTAGATCCGGATCATCTTCTTCTGCTTCTTGTTGTTTGGAAGGACGGCTGGAGCGGTCTACTAGAGGAGGTTCTGAAGCTTGATAAGGAACGTAACCTGGTCTGTTGTGGGTCCCTGCAGCGCCGACTTCCTGAAGGGAGAGTTGGATGGCGCGTTGGAGGTCTGCATCAGAAAAGTCTCGTTCCGCTCGATGGTGATTGTGATGCCGTGAAGTGCTGTGCATGCTGTGAGAGTGTTTGTGGCTTTTACTAGAGGGTATAAGGACAATAAAGAGGGTTCGAGTTGGATACTCACCTTTTCTCAACACGCTTGGTCAACTTGTTGTAACATCCATCGCAAACGCGTACATCTTGTGTAATACCGAAATGAGGTAAAGGGATAGATTTGGAAGAACACTGTTGATCAAAAACTTGACCGCAGTTGCGACAGTGATGTTTACGGTTTGTAAAAGTAAACGCGGTGCGGCAACGAAGACAAACATCAGAGTCTATCCATTCTGGGGCGGTTTGGGTGTCGACCATGACAGAACTTGCGGCTGTGAGGTCCTTTGGGGGGAATTTAAAGCCTGGGACGGGATGAGTCGAGTCATTGGGCACAGTAGGCCACGTACCTTCACTTTGTAATGTCTTGTATACCTGGCCGACGTAGCTTAGTGTATGCTTTCCCTCGAATGCGACACTCCAGTTTTGAATAAGACGTAGGATGGTGTTCTTGACCTCGTGATTGAGCATGGGCATTTTGAGGATGGAGACGAGATTGTCCATGAATTCTCTGGAAGCGATCTCGACCAAAAAATGATCACCGCCGTTCTTGACGCAAATGTCGGTCAGCTGAAAAATAGTGAGCCATGTCCCTGATTTTGAATGGACTGCTTACACCCAGGGACAAGAGCTGGACATTTGGGTTCTTGTGGTTGAGACGACGTTTGAGAGCGCGCATGGCATCCTTTGCTGGGGCGGATTTGGAACGAATCTGGTCGCATATTTCGAGATTGAGGGCAATGTCCTCGGAGCCAGCGGGGAGTAGGTCGGATGTAGCCTTGTCTGCAGTGATATTAGACATGTTTTACTGGTAAATCTGGCACTTACCCACTGCTTCATCGAGCTGGGACGCTCCCCACAACCAACTGCTGAGTGAAGACATGAGATGACGGTGTGTGACGTGACACTCAGAGTCACATCGTTTGGCGGAGCCGCAAACAGCCCGTCGTTGGTCAACCACTGACCACCATCAACTACAGCTCCTCATCCACTTCTCCTCTTTTCCCCGCCCTAATTCGCTGTTTTTGCTTATCAAGGCTTGCTGTGTCACTTGTCGTGGTCGGCACCCCCCAAATCCCCGTTTTTCCCGTTTTTTATTCGCCTCAAAAGTCTCAAGCCTACACCCATTTTAATCCACCATGTTGGGCCATCAATTTGCCTTTTCAACCGCTCCTATCCGCAAGGTCAAGGAGGTGCAGTTTGGTATCCTTTCTCCAGAAGAAATCGTGCGTGCCGAGTCTGTGCGTCTCCTGCGAGTCTCTGACCATGCCATAGAAAGCCTACTCTGTCGCCAAAATAGAACATCCAGAAGTCATGGACGAAACAACGCACAAGCCAAAGATGGGTGGACTGATGGATCCTCGGATGGGCACCATAGACAGGAATTTCAAGTGTCAGACGTGTGGTGAAGGTATGGCAGAATGCCCCGGTCATTTTGGTCATATAGAGCTTGCTAGGCCTGTTTTTCACCCTGGTGCGTGCCATCATTCTCCAAAATACGTTTTATTAACCTCTCTCCAGGCTTTATCGTTAAAGTGAAAAAGATTCTCGAGTGTATATGTGTAAATTGTGGCAAGTTGAAAGCCGACATCGTGAGTCATTGTCTCCCCTTTCCCTACTCGTTTCGCACCCCCACTACCCAATTTTCTGGGGGCTCTCTCCACATACCATGGTGAACCCCAAACCCGTTCCATGTGAGTGCCTTGACAATCGAGGCCTTCTTCTTGCCCTGCGGCTCGGATCTCGGCGCGCGTTCTTTCGGTCGCTTGACCGCCGCGTCGGTTCCTCACTTGGCCCAGCGGTCGGTTGGACACAAGGAGCGTGGTGAAATGGGGGGCTGAACGAGGAGTGCGAAAAAAATCATGGCATGCTTCACGTATGCGATGGATCGGCCTATCCTCTGGCAGCTGTAACGCAGCTCGTCCGTGTGTTTGGGGCCAGCACTTACAAAAAAAATCAATGTATCGTTGCCCCTTATTTTTTATTCATATTCATGGTTTGGGTGTTTTTGCGTTTGCGGCGGCTGTCCTGTTAGTCTACATGCGCTGACTCTCTGATTTTCATGTGGTTGTGAATAATCGATCTCTGTACTCTTGCTCTCTAACTCTACCTTTTTAAGTCGGACCCCAACTTTGCTGACAAGATACGACACATACGTGACCCCAAGAAGCGGATGGCAGTCGTCTGGGCTCACTGTAAAGGAAAGATGGTTTGTGAACCCGATGATCCAAAGGAGGAAGGCGCAGATCCCGACGCCGATGACGCCAAAAAGGGACACGGTGGATGTGGCCATGTACAACCTCTTGTCAGAAAGGAGGGCCTCAAGCTGTTCCTGCAATACAAAAAGGCAAAGGACGATGATGAGGTATTATTGTTTCCGGTTGGGCCCTTCTCCTGCTCACTCTTTCACAGGAGGTCAAGTCATTACAGCCCGACAAGCGGCTAATGACCCCGTCAGAAGTTTATACCACTTTCAAAAAGATGTCTGACAGCGACCTCCATCTCATCGGTCTTTCGGAAGATTATGCTCGTCCCGAATGGATGATTCTCACCGTGATGCCCGTTCCTCCTCCCCCTGTACGACCTAGTATCGCCGTTGACGGTGGTGCAATGCGTAGCGAAGATGACTTGACGTACAAACTTGGCGATATCATCAAGGCATCGGCCAATGTACGGAGATGTGAACAAGAAGGGGCTCCTGCGCACGTCATCTCAGAGTTTGAGCAGTTGCTTCAGGTATGAGTATCGTGCATACCATACTCGCAGAAATTTACTCTTCAATAGTTCCACGTCGCCACGTATATGGACAACGACATTGCCGGTATCCCACAAGCCCTCCAAAAGTCTGGACGTCCCGTCAAAGCCATCCGTGCTCGTCTCAAGGGAAAGGAAGGTCGTCTTCGTGGAAACTTGATGGGAAAACGTGTCGATTTCTCTGCGCGTACGGTCATTACTGGTGATCCCAACTTGGCGCTAGACGAAGTCGGTGTCCCGAGGAGTATAGCGATGAACTTGACGTTTCCTGAACGAGGTAAGCGCCGTCATGCTGTTGTAGTTTTGGGCTCATCTTGTGTCTAGTCACTCCATACAACATCACGTACCTACAAGAGCTCGTGCGCAATGGCCCTACGACCTATCCAGGTGCACGATATGTTGTGAGGGATACTGGTGAACGTATCGACTTGAGGTACAACAAGCGTGCGGACGCGTTTCTTCAGTATGGCTGGGTTGTTGAGAGGCACCTCAAGGATGGAGAGTGAGTTCGTTTCCTAGTCTTTATAGAATGACGGCTGATCGCGGTCTCTAGCTTCGTCCTGTTCAATCGGCAACCTAGTTTGCACAAGATGAGTATGATGAGTCATCGTGTACGATTGATGCCTTATTCGAGTAAGTGTCTCTTGGTTTTCAACTTTGCGTGTTGCTGATCGGTCTTTAGCTTTCCGTCTAAACCTTTCCGTGTAAGTATACACACCAAGTATTTGGTTTATCTCCGGGTTTTAAATCTGTCAACGTAGCACTCCTCCTTACAACGCCGATTTCGATGGTGATGAAATGAACATGCAGTAAGTGGCTCAAAGTGTTTGGGCTGCTATGATGTTAACGATGATCATTGTGTAGCGTGCCACAAAGTGAAGAGACTCGTGCCGAGCTGAGTCAAGTTGCTTGGGTTCCGAGACAGGTATAGGTTTTTCGCAATGTTTGACGTTTCATAACTGTCTAATTGCGTATTTCGACAGATTATTTCGCCACAAGCCAACAAACCCGTCATGGGTATCGTACAGGACACGCTTTGCGGTATTCGCAAGCTTACCTTGCGGGACACTTTTCTCGATTGGCAACAAGTTCAAAACATTCTGTTGTGGGTTCCCGAATGGGACGGCGTTGTTCCTATCCCTTCTATTCTCAAGCCGAAACCACTCTGGACTGGCAAACAAATCTTGAGTATGGTCATTCCTTCCGGTATCAACATCCACAAGTCGCCCGATCCCAAGTCGTCCAATCCTGTCTTCGATGATGGGATGTTGATTGAGAATGGGCAGATTCTGTTTGGTATCGTGAAAAAGGACACTGTCGGTGCTTCTCAAGGTGGTCTCATCCACGTCGTCTTTCGTGAAAAGGGTCCCGAAGCTACTAGGGACCTCTTTACTGGTATCCAATTCGTGGTCAACTACTGGTTGTTCCATAATGGGTTCAGTATCGGTATCGGTGATACGATTGCCGACACGAAAACAATGGAGTTCATCACCAAGACGATTGCAGACCGTAAAGCCGACGTGGCCAAGGTTATCGATGATGCGTACCATGACCGTCTCAAGGCCGCTCCGGGTATGACCATCCGTGAATCGTTTGAGAGTATGGTCGAGCGTCAGCTTAACCTTGCCCGTGATAAATCTGGTCAGTATGCGCAAAAGAGTTTGAAGGAGGATAACAATGTCAAGCAAATGGTCGTTGCCGGTTCCAAGGGTTCATTCATCAACATTTCTCAAATGTCTGTCTGTGTCGGACAGCAATCCGTCGAAGGTCGTCGTATCCCATTCGGTTTTCGGCATCGCACGTTGCCCCACTTTACAAAAGATGATTTTAGTCCTGAAGCTAGGGGTTTTGTTGAAAATTCCTACCTACGTGGGTTGACACCACAAGAGTTCTTTTTCCATGCCATGGCTGGACGTGAAGGTCTCATTGATACGGCTGTCAAGACGGCCGAGACGGGTTACATCCAGCGTCGTCTAGTCAAGGCATTGGAAGACGTGATGGTGTGTTATGACGGGACGGTCCGTAATTCGTTGGGAGACTTGCTCCAGTTTGTGTACGGAGAAGACGGTATGGACGGTGCTTTTATCGAAAAGCAGAGCACGGACTCGTTTAGTCTCAATGATCGAGAATTTGAGCATCAGTACAGGGTGGACGTGACGGATCCTCATGGTGGATTCTTGCCTGGAACGCTCCAAGTCGGGATTGACGACAACACGATGGAGTTGCAGAAGAAGCTTGATGAAGAGTATGAACAGCTGCAAGCAGACAGGAGGATGTTACGAGAATTTATTTTCCCTCGCACCGATCCCTCATCGAATCAATACCTTCCCGTCAACCTCTCTCGTATCATCCAAAACGCCACGCAGATCTTCCATATTGATAGACGAAAGCCTTCGGATTTGGAACCGGCACATATCGTCGATGCCGTCAGGGATCTGTGTAGCCGGCTCATCGTGGTTCGTGGAAGTGATCTTCTGAGTCATGAAGCTCAAGACAATGCAACGTTACGGTTCCGTATGCATCTCCGTGCCGCGTTTGCAGCTCGGAGGGTGTTGGAGCGGTACCATCTAAACCGGGAAGCGTTTGATTGGGTGTTGGGAGAAGTCGAGGCCAAGTTTAATCAGTCCCTAGTTCATCCCGGTGAAATGTGCGGTACGCTCGCTGCGCAGTCTATTGGAGAACCCGCGACGCAAATGACGCTCAACACGTTCCACTATGCTGGTGTGTCGAGTAAAAACGTGACGTTGGGTGTTCCTCGTCTAAAAGAAATCATCAACGTGGCGACGAATATCAAGACGCCATCGTTGTCTGTCTATTTGGACCCAGAAATTTCGACCGATGCCGAGCTGGCAAAGAATGTTCAGCAAGAGTTGGCGTTTACGTCGTTGAGGACGGTTACTGCTGCAGTCGAGATTTGGTATGACCCTGATCCGAGTTCGACGATTATCGAGGAGGATGCGGTGTTTGTAGAATCGTTCTTTGCGATTCCGGATGAGGAGGTCGAGTCCAAGCTTCATCTCCAGTCGCCGTGGTTGCTTCGTCTAGAGCTTGACCGTGCAAAGATGCTTGATAGAAAGCTGACGATGAGCTATGTGGCGAGCAGGATCGCGGAGAGTTTCAAGACGGATTTGTTTGTGATTTGGAGTGAAGACAATTCGGAAAAGTTGGTTATTCGTTGTCGTGTGCTCGGCGGTGGAGATAAGGATGAGGATGGGATGGATAGTGTAGAGGAAGACATCTTTTTGCGGCAGTTGGAGAATACGATGCTCAACTCGGTCAGTCTTCGTGGTGTTCAAGGCATTCATCGTGTCTTCTTGACGAAACATGACCGAGTCGATATCAAATCGGACGGTAGTCTGATCACGGAGAAGGAAGTCGAGTGGGTGTTGGAGACGGATGGTATCAACCTCAAGACGGTCATGTGTATCGATGGTGTTGACTTCAAGCGCACGTATTCAAACAACTGTGTTGAAGTCTTCAACGTCCTCGGTATCGAAGCCGCTCGGGCTGCTATTCTCAAGGAACTTCGTGGTGTTATCGAGTTTGACGGTTCGTATGTCAACTATCGACACTTGGCGATTTTGTGTGATCTCATGACACATCGGGGTTCGCTCATGGCTATCACACGGCATGGTATCAACCGTGCTGACACGGGAGCGCTCATGAGGTGTTCGTTTGAAGAGACTGTCGAAATTTTGATGGAAGCCGCAGCTGTCGGTGAAAAGGATGACTGTCATGGAATTGCAGAAAACGTCATGTTCGGGCAGATGGCGCCCATGGGTACTGGTGCTTTTGAAGTTGCGCTCGACATTGACATGCTCAAGGATGCCATTGTTGACCATCGTTTGCCTGTACAATCCATGTTGGCGGCACAGGTTGATGGCGGTATGACTCCCGGACAAGTCGCGATGACGCCTTACGACACGAATTCTCCTGCATGGACAGATGGATTGTTCAAAGGTGATCAAGCAGCGTTTTCACCGTTGGCTGTCAACGGGAGTGAAGATTCGTCCAATTTCCCTTGGCTTGGTTATGGGCAAAGTCCTGTCGGTGCCGGTGGTATGTCGCCTGGTGGACCTGGGTATAGCCCCAGTTCGCCCAATGCCTACTCTCCAACGTCTCCTGGGTTTGTTCCTCAGTCACCGTTTGGCGGTGCTACGTCACCATTTAGCTCGGGGCTCACGTCACCTTTCTACGAACCTGGGCGTGGAGCGACTTCACCGACGTACTCGCCGACATCACCTGCGTTTAACCCTACATCGCCTGGTTATTCTCCTACGAGTCCTCGTTATTCTCCTACTTCACCTTCCTTCTCGCCGACATCCCCTCGCTACAGTCCCCAATCACCATCATTCAGCCCGACATCGCCTCGTTACTCGCCGACGAGCCCTTCATTCAGTCCTGCTTCGCCAAGATGTGAGTCGTTTCGTTTGTATTGTAGAGTTCTTTTACTAACATGAGTACGTTTTACAGACTCTCCTAGTAAGTGTAATTTATTCGCTTGCTCAACATCTGTACTAACGGATTCTACTTTTTTCAGCATCCCCTACACACCTGTCTCCATCATCTCCCAAGTATTCTCCCACATCACCTATGGCATCGCCCTCGTCTCCCAAATACTGTGCGTGTTTTCAATTTCGCTATCCTGGCATGTCATTGACCGTTTTCGTTTTAGCTCCCACTTCTCCGGCATACTCTCCAGCCTGTGAGTGTTTTATTAGATTTTCAAAGCGTTGCCAGGACTGATAAATTTTTCCCTTCCTTCATCATTCCATCTTTCACAGCTCCTGCTTATTGTAAGTCTCGACCTCTTTTTGCTTGCGATCGTCTCCCGCTAACGGAAACTATCTATCCAGCGCCTGCATCCCCTGGATACAGTCCTACCTCGCCTTCGTGGTCACCTTCAAGTCCTGCTCAAAACGGGAATGCCCGCAGTCATTCATACCAATCATCTCCCTCTTGGGATTGATAGGTACATTGGACTTGAAAGAGTCGGTTTCTCCTTTTGCATATATTATCTAGTGTCTTTTGTGCTTTACCGGTACCGTTCATACATCATGTAGAATAACGATGATTATTATTTCAACCAAGTTACATACATATGTCTACAGAGTCCGAAAGTCATGAGATTTTAAGGGTTCGCGTCACAGAAGCTCAAGCTGGTTATGTAATTTTAGTCGTACAGCCGCGACGAGGTTACTCGAGTCAGTTTTCCTTTCTGGTCGCCATGATCAACGTTCTTTCTGTCTAGGTACAGAGGTGACCAAAGGCGGGATTCCGAATATTCATCCGAGTTTTCGGACACACCTCGAGTCAACGACGCAGAGTCGGGCAGACATTCGTGTCGAAGTCACCAAGCAAAATCAAAACCAGCAGATCTTCCTCGCGTCGAGGCCACCGATAACGAACACCAGCAACCCGTCTCCCGATGTTGTGGGCTCCTATATCGCCATCAGCTGCTCACAGTTTAAATAACTTATCAGTGTTAACGATTGACAGACACCTTGTATTGGCTGATTTTCCTATTTCTGCCGTTCCGTTTTTCAATGTTGACTCTTTCGAGTGCTATCGTTGCTGTTCCACAAGATTTTCCAAGGTACGTACCGAGAGCAAACTTTGCACCCGTGAATCTAAACATCCACTTCTTTTTCCCAAAACAGCCTGCCCCTTTTTTTATAACACGAAATGCCGGTCTTGAAGCAATGTCCCAAATTAGACGCGATACAAAATATAAAAAGAGACTAGGAACCAACCGCGTTACTATCTATCCCTTCACGCTGATGGCTTCACCGGACGCATTGCCTTCCTTTCAGCCTGATCTCACCATTGGTCCACTGGAGATTGGTGTACTTGTTGCGACTTGCCTGTTTGGGGTTACATGTACGCAGACCTACATGTATTTTAATTCTTTCCGGCAAGACCAGTGGAACATGAAATTAGTGGTGTGTTCACATATTCTCTCTTGACGATAAACCAATTGAAGTTTCGCATTACAGGTGTGGATTGTATGGTAAAAGTTTATCGACCCTTTCTGCTACCTACTTCCTGATCATTCTCCGGAAAGGCTGTTGGACTTGGGCCACACAGTATCCGTCTGTCATTTTATATATACTCTAACGATCACCGATTACGGACAAGGTGCAGCAAGTCTTGTTGTTCCTCCAGTATCTATCGATATAGCGCTTTTATTGAGCGCTCTCATCGGACCTCTTGAACAAGTGTGTTTGTATCAATTAAAAATAACCACAAACGTTAACTACGTATCTATCGTCTAGGCCTGGTTCACCCGCCGCCTGTACACGTTCTCCAAGAACATTTATCTCACTGGGATATGCGCCTTGCTCTCCCTCGCTCGACTGGTTGGCAGCATCGGGCTGTCTGTGGTTGCACTTCACCAAATCAAACTCATAGATTACATTCTTCATTTTGGATGGCTTCTCACTTCTATCATCGCCGTAATCGTCGCCAATGACTTTCTTCTTGCCGTCTTTCTGGCATATTGTCTCAATAATCACAAAAGTCGGACGTATAAGGAGTATGTATTCCGTAGTCTTCAGTGGAAGCGTGAGATTGATTAACATTGGTTGTTTAGAATGTCGAGAGTCCTTGACAAGCTGATTATCGTCGTCATTGGTAAGTACATTAAGTTTTGCATAGGCTACAACGGATCAACTAGGTCTCTAGAGACAGGTGCCATTACGAGTATTGGAGCAATCGCATGTTTGGTCTTCGTACGTAACTTGAAGTTTTCCCTTCTATTAGTTGATGACATTTTGCTCTCCCAGTTCTTGACAATGCCCTTCAATAGTGAGTTTTATTTTGTATACGCGTTATGGAAAATCTGATCAAAATAAATGAACAGCTATATGGCTAGCGTTCTTCATCCTTCTGGCGAAACGTGAGTATACTCTTCGAATCATTAATGCGTATTTGATCAGAAACTATCGGTTTAGTATACACTAATGCCTTTTTGGCGTCGTAAGTTACTACTCTGTCCAAAAGACCAGCCCTCATTTGCATCACTCAAGGCTGAATGCCCGCAAAAAGTTTGGCAAACTTTTTGGGCAAGCACTTCCCCTTCGAGGCATCGATCGCCCGTCCAGATCCTCACATTCTGCCTATCGAACAAGTGGCTCAGGTTCTCACTGGAGGTCGCAAAGACTTTTCTCCATCTCACAAATAATAATGCCATCGACCGTCACGTCGAATCCTTCAAGATACACGGATTTCGAGATGACATCTCCCCTGGAAGCAACCTTGAAGACTTCTAATCATGGGCCTGATCAAGTATGACTCCGAACCCCTTATTGTCGTCAGCACCAATTTGAACAACATATCGTAGATCGCAGTTACGACTCAGGTCGAGAAATTCACAGAGGACGAAATAACGAGGGCAGCCAGATTTGTTTGACATTAGTAATTGCGGGGAACTGGTCGCAAAATAGAAATCTGTATTTTTACTGTTTAACGATGATGAACGATAAATTTCATCCAGAAAAGTGAAACTGTTCTTGTTGTCATCACAGTGGCCATCAAGTAGACGAGGCACTGATATCGAATTGTCATTTGGGAAGCGGAACAGACATCTCTGGGCATATGTTGCAAGGGCCGCTATATCGAATAAGAAGCAATAGATGCTCATTCATACTTCCCATGCCCATTGATCTGGTCAAGATATTGAGTTGGTGTTCTCACAGAGGCATAGTCTGAGTACTCCCGCTCCCGCCTTCAACACCAGTCATCATCATCCATTGAGGTTCCCTGGACTTCGAACATCCACGGCTAGAGATGAGCCTTGCTTCTCTTCCGTTCCATTCGGTTCAATGTTTCACTCATCTTCAGACTCTTGTTGATCCTTGGAACCATCGAAATTGGGTAAAAGTGCATCTTCCACGGCAGAGCAAAGCAAAATTATATCCTGCTCAAGACCGTCGGCCTAAATTGCAACAGCTAATGGAGGTTGTGGAAATGTCTCTCAAGACCGCGGGAGAAACCCGAAAAATCAGCGGTTTCAAGGGGGCATCAAGGAAGGTTGAATCTTTAAATTGAAAGATGTCGCAATCTGCTACCGTACCAAGCTGGTCAGCCTAGAGTGTACCGAAAAGTTTGCGGGATTCTCTAACCAGACTTCTTCGTGCGTTGATTGACAGAAATAACATGAGTTTGAACTTTTGGAAGTATCATCACCTGAATCCTGAATCATATGCATAGAGCACTGATAATACGGAAGTCTTGTACATTTGTCTGAACCTTGAAGCTTGAGTTTTGATCTTGAATCCAGTTCTGCATCCGGATCAGGGCAGTTTCTGAGACAGGTTTCCGTTCCAAATCTGTGCAAAAACATATTGTATCAGCCACGGCGTACATGTTTCGTTAACGGACCATTCTTTATGGCAGTGTTCCTTGTATGACAGTTGCAGGGGACATAGCACTGAGCACCGTTGAACCGATGTTCCGAAGTAAGGACTGGTCAAATAATTCGATGGGAGCTGGAGCTGTAGAAGGTCAAGAGTATTACAAGAGTACGAAACGTGTGTTAGCAAAAAAGAGACGTTGATGATTTAAATATCCAAAGATCATCATCATCGCGATCGGAGCTGAATGGAATTTGATGATGACAAGAGCGAAGTTGAGATGACGTCGACGTCGGGAAACTGCCCGTCCATGATAAAACAGGAATGCATAAATCCGGTAATGTTGCTCCCGACGCATCTGCAACGGGTTTTTTTGGATGACTACACCTGCTTTAGAAAGGAAAACCCAATTCTTTCGACCTTCTTTGCGTCCAAAAATCTTGCAGCAGATGCACCCTATTGTCTGTGTAAGATTCTTTTTTTTGGAGCGTTACTGCCCGCACGGTTAAAGGCACAGAAAACCTGCGGTCTGTGCAAGGAACAGCGACCCCTTGCTAGACATATATACATAGCTCCATACCGAAGTGTAGACCGAAAATTCGGGTCCTCCCCGAGGAAACGCATTTACGCACATTGTGTGCTTACCTCTAGCCCCTATCCTTCGGCGTAAGAGAGCACACCACGTGGCCTTGACGAGGTTCTTCCTACCTTCCACTGGCCATGTTGGAGCCGGACATCCATCGTTTTGTGCCATCGTGGACAATCCTTTGAACTTTCACAGCGCAGCTTCCAGATTAGGTATACAGATTTCCGCCAAAAGTATTCTCCAGTCTTGTCTTCCCTAGTGCGGGACATCCTCGTCTATTCTTAAAGTTTGCTAGTCCAGCACTCAAGACGGTTAAATTATGGTTTCTTTCTCAACCATAGATTTCTCGTTAGGTCCCAGATCACACTTTGGCCGGGAATGTTAGCATATGGGCCAAATCCCCGTATTCAAATGTGCTTTCCACCTGTTCTTTCATCTTCTGTTACCTGTGTTTTGAGCTCTAATTGCTTTGTATGCCAGATGTGTGGGTCATTTTGTTCAGTAGTCCTGAGCACCGGCGGAATTGTCAAGTCAGTTTCTGTGTCCTCGTCTTTATCGACCGCGGCTGCTGCTAGCGCATCCGTTCCTTCGTTTCGATGATGGCCATTTATGGCCTTTAACCCACTGCAATATTGTTGTCTTTATCCAAGTCATCGGACACGTCTCAAGTCACAAGTACAACGAACTGTACAGGCAGTCTCACGCATTTTAGAATTGACTTCAACAACTATTCAATACCAAGCTCGGAAGAGAGGAAGCTTCAATACCGATAGTGGCATCTAAGGTCACAAAGGGACGTCATTCCGTACGATCTCTCGATCCTGTGCTTGAATCCATGCGAAAAGCTGCTCGCGAACGATTGCTCAACGGTCGACCTTGGGCAGGTCCATCTTCTACTTGTGTCCTTCCCATTTTTTTGTTCTCAATACCATAGTATCTCCGATACTGCGTGGCGTTGCTGCCCTACGAATAAGTATTCTACGGAACATGTGCTTCTGCACACATGGATATAGGCTTTCAATTCCTTTTCCCAAAGCAGCCTTCCCCTGTTTATAACTCGTGGACTGTGATATTGAATGTCGGCTTCCGGAATGTCCTATTCTGAAATGCCAACAACCTCAAAATAGGAACTGTGTACAAACTAAAAAGGGCCTAGGAAACCGACCCTTTCCTATCCCTCCTACCCATCCTACCCCTCCCGCTGCATCGCTAAAGGATGGCATTGCCTGCTTTTCAGCCTGACCTCACCCTTGGCGCGCTGGAGATTGGTGTGCTCATTGCGACTTGCCTTTTTGGAGCTACGTGTACACAGACATACGTTTACTTTCGTTCTTCTAGACGAGACGCATGGGATATGAAATTACTTGTACGTATTCGTACTTTTCAGTTATGTCGGATCTCGAATGGATTTTCGGGCTCAGGTGTTCATTGTATGGTAAGCACTCAACAAGCTGTTTCCGAGTCTGGTCAATGTTTATTCCTGGAAGGTTACTGGACCTTGGCCACACGATATCCATTTGTCATCTTAATTACACTCTGACCGTCACCGACTATGGACAGGGTGCAGCAAGCATGGTTGTTCCTCCAGTAACAGTCGACGTGGCATTGTTATTGAGTGCTTTGATCGGACCCATCGAACAGGCATGTCCAAGGCTTGTCGACGAGAACCTTCTGAGCGTTGACTGTTACTCAGATCTGGTTCACTCACCGTTTGTACATGTTCTCCAAAAACATTTATCTCACCGGACTCTGTGCGCTGCTCTCCCTTGTTCGATTTATTGGAAGCATTGCGCTGTCTGTGGTCGTACTTCACCAAATCAAACTCGTCGATTATATAACACATTTCGGATGGCTGCTCACTTCTGTCATCGTCATAATTGTCGTTAATGACCTTCTACTTGCCGTCTTCTTAGCATTTTGTCTACATAGTCACAAAAGTCGGACATACGATGAGTACGTACCTTACAGTTTTCATAAGGCCAACTTGGTTCAGATTTGTGTTTAGAATGACAAAAGTCCTTGACAAACTGATCTTCGTCGTCGTCGGTAGGTTCCTTCGCGTTCGCACATTGACCAAAAGACTTTACAAGAACACCAGAAACAGGTGCTATTACGAGCATTGGAGCAATCGCAATTTTGATTTTTGTACGTTGTTTTGATTGTCTCCTCGATAAGTAGATGACGTTTTGTTGCTAGTTTTTGACAATGCCTTTCAACAGTGAGCTTTCAGTATCTGGGATGCATGAAAAGATTAGAACAAATTATTAGCGATCTGGCTAGCGTTCTTCGTCATTCTGGCAAAGCGTGGGTACATTAAAAGACAGTAGTCCGTATCTGACAAGTAACTATCATCGACTTAGTATATTCCAATGCTTTATTAGCATCGTAAGTCGCTGGCACATGTCCCATAGTTGGTCTCCGGTCTGATTTCATTCAAGGCTAAATGCCCGTGAAAACTTTGCCAGACTTTTTGGAGAAGCAATTCTCCTTCGAGGCATCGGTCGTCTGTCTGGGTTCATGCTGTCGACTGATCCGACAAGTAGCTCGTCTCAAAGGTCATCGAGAATGTTCTCCGTTTCACAAATAATACCTCCATCTACCATCTTCTCCACATATCAATCGCGAAGGTCTTCGGAATCCGAAATTATACGGCCCATGGATGCGATGTTCAGGACCTCTGTGCATACAGCTGACCAAGTATGGCCCTGAATCTCCCCTTTCAATCCAAGGCGACTGAATAAAATACCCTAGATTGCAGTTACGACTCACGTTGAAAAACTTAAAGAGATGTCGGGAGCGGCCAGAACCATTTAGTAATGAACGATTTCTACGATGAGAATGTTCATCGTAGAAATTTAGATTACGTTCGGTAGCTTGCAACAGAAACACGAACATTTCAACTCTGTACAATAAATCAATTCTATTACAGCAAGTTGCATACCGATAGGCCAGAAACTACTCCACTCAGATGGAGGTCGAAAATTTACATCATACCGGCGGCATTGCTTATAAATCCAACCCAACCCACATCTCGGTCGCAATCTGTGTCGAAGCTCACACCCAAGCTGTTCAACCTTCACTGAATCCAGATATAACAGTGACACTGGCAGTTCAAATTGCTTATAATCATTCTGGAGGCTCATATTGAGTGTCAGCGAACATATCAGAAAAATTAGAGTATGATAGCATTAATACTGGCTACCCGGCACGCGTGCCGTTTAGAGTCCGCCTGAGTGGAGTAGTTTCTGAAGCGGCCTATCGATATGCAACTTGCTAATCAGCTGACTGGAACTGAAGTGCGACCCCAACACGGGTGCCCCAAAGGTGAGGTAGAGCCGGTAAAAATAAAATATAACACTAATAATACATACCGAAACGGGTACAGTAGTAAAGGGACTTGATAGAAGTAAGAGTATCCAGAAGCTCTACGAGGTCAAGTTAACAAAAGAGAATCCAGCATCCAAAATGTCAAGGAATGGTTTTGGATCAATGTATAGCTTGCTTTGCCAACGCCGACTTTAACCTCTGCCTCAGCTTGGAATCGCTTGTCCCAGGACCATCTTTTCCGCCACCCTCATTGATAGAGAATTCTCCCGTCGAACTTGTTGATACGGTGGGATCCGAAACTGAACCGGGTAAGACTTTGGGTATGATTTTGGGGCTCGTGCTTGGATTTGATATTACAGAATTTGAGGCAGAGGAAGGAAGGCTCGGATTGGTAGTGGATACTGGTGAATGCATGTTGGTTGAATAAGGGGAGTAATTGGAATCGCTGTGCTCGATGCCGAGTTCACCATCCTCGACGACTTCAACGGTTTCACTGACAACAGCGACGCGTGTCCAACGTCTGTAACGGGTGTACTATGCAACGAGTTAGGGCCTCCATCTTTTCCAATTTAAAAGGATAACATACCTTGCCCATGCCACCTTTTGCACTCTTCGCCTCCCATTTGTTGTCTCCATAAACCCAACCGTCCGGATCTGTGATAACCTCCTCTTCCTGAGTCTCGTCGTCGTCGTCCTCCCCACCATGCTCCCTATCCTCACTGCCGCCTTCTTTACTCGAGGCCGCCGCTGCTGCGTGAGCCGCATTGGCTTCCTTCATCTTGCCTGCCGCTTTCATGAGTATACCCTGATCCTTTTCCGAAGGATTCATCGCTGGCAACGGCTTCTCTACTCTGCTCATCGCACCGCCTTCTTTCCTAACAAGGACTCGCCATTCGCTCTCTTCCCATCTCCAAGTCGCAGTTCTCTTGATCCGTCTTCCATTCCCATCTCTAACGAATACGGTCGTAGGTTCAGGTAAGAAAAATGCGTTTGGAGGCGAAACGGGTTGTTGAGAAGCGGTGCACCACGACGGTCGTTCACCAGGTAGTAATGCACCTGTCCAATCTAGTCCCATCCACCAACGTTGGTTTTCGTATATCGTGAAGAGAAATCGGAGAGAATTTTGAGGTTCAGCGGATGTTGACGTCGGCTGGAAAGACATGGATTTAGGTGGTAAAGGAGTTCCGGTGATGAAAGACCAGAGTTGGTAGTAGGTCCATCGTATGAAGGCGGATCGGGTAAGGGTTGTACGGATGAATTTGAAGTGCGGAGAACGGTAGGAAAGAACAAACGTCCCGACGAGAGCAACGATTATTCGTAAAGGAATCAAGTGTGTCAAGAGAAGATATGGAACATATATTATCGCCGTTGCTCGCAATACAGTAGAGAGCTTTGCCGCGGATACATTTGGGGAAATGTATGTTGAGAATGATGGTATTGGCGGAAGAAGGGATTGAATGACCGTCAAATCGGATATTGCTGCTTGTAAAGATGACTCGGAGATTGTCGGAGGAGTTGAGCGAGAATTGGATGATGAAAAGAACGATGCAAAGACAAGCGGTATGAATATTGCTAGCGGAAGGAAATACCTGTATATTTCTAGATTATTACTTGAGACTTGCAAGACAGTATCAAAACTCACTTCAGAGCCAGACTTCCAGCAATGCAGAGAGTCCACCAGGCTGCCAGCGTCAGCCAACTGTCAAGACTCGAGCGCGTCCAAGTGATTGTTTCCAGAGTATATCGTACCAGAGCAAAGAACGGACCTAATCTAACCAGAACAGCCGTGAGCTGGAAAGGAACGGCATTCACGAATTCGTGCATGCTCGTCGTCGCTGTCGATGGGTTTGTTGTCGTGCTCGTCATCGTGGACGTCGACGAGCCTAATTTAGCTTAGTCATCGCGACTTGGCTTCTTACTTTAGTACATTTTACAGGATTTTTTGTGCTCGACCGTCTAGACGTCTATCCTTGATCGAATACCAAATTTTTCGGGCCCGTCACGCACATTCAATGCCTCTTGCACTGACTCTAGCTGGAACACTCAGAACTTGACTCGATACTTGCTCTATATCTTCGGCAGGCGCTTCAAATATGTTGACACTGATTCTTGTCTGTTAGACTGTTAACCATCTGTACTTATTTGATCGGGTGCATATGGCGACTGCCACCAGTACTGTACTACAACGCTTGGCTTGTTCGTTCTTTACCTTTAATAGCTGGCCTCGATACCTCTCCAGGCGTCAAAACTGAGTCGTTAGTTCGGAACTTGCTCTATATTGTGTCTATACTGTCAATTTGACTGCACTCCCAAGAAACCCTATGCCTTGAATGCGACGAGTACTTGTGCCTCCTGCGATCCGAAAATACCCGCACCATTCAAAATCTGACACCCTCGGAGCCTTGGGCATTCCTTGAAACTATCACAGATGCCATTCGTTCGGTGGTGCCGTAGTGCTTGCGTAGTGCTTCATTGGAACCTACTCTATCTGATCTTATGAAATTTAATAAAGTGCATGTATATAACCTGCAAGGTAAAGTCACTCGAAAGCATCTGAGCCATCTCGTTCTCTTTCATCCAACTACGTCTCTTCCACGGATCTGATGACTTGGTTATCTAAAGCCGGATTGATTTTTGGGTTGACTGTGCTACATGCCGTCGTTGCTCAAAATGCGACAGATTTCGACTGGACTTCTGTGAGCTTGAATTCGGCAGAATTTTGGCCGCTGGCTGACCAGTATGTCTATTAGATTGAACCAAGTACAACTATCTCCTGGGTCGATTGCTATTCTGGATTCCAATGTGCTCGTTTTCAGGTATTGCATCTGCCTCGATTTGTTTCAGCATCACGATTGAAAGTATATCAGGTACCACTTAACTACTCTAACCCAGATGTCGGATCTGCTGCGATTGCCATCATCAAACTGAACGCCACTATGGAAAATGGGATGGAGTATGGAGGTCCCATTTTCATGAATCCAGGTGGCCCTGGAGGCAGTGGTGTATCCTTCGTTCTGGAAGCTGGGAAGTTTCTGCAGGAGGAAACCGGAAATCAATTTGATCTGATAGGATTTGACCCTCGTGGTTCGTAGTTTGAAAAATTTCTATGTTTCTGCAATTATTGATTGGAGTCTATGTGAACAGGTGTTGTCCTTTCAACGCCCAGTGTGACGGTATTTCAAAGCGCCGCAGAAAGTTTGACTTGGTTCGTTCAAGAGTCTTCCGATCTGAACTCTACTTCGGAAGCGTTGCCCGAGTATTGGGCAAGATACCAAGCTTTCGGACAAGCGGCCCGGGCTCGTGATAATGGCATTCTCAACTTTGTTACGACTGGTAACGTTGCACGAGATATGCTTGGAATGGCTGAAGCCCTAGGTCAGGAGAAGCTACAATACTATGGAGCATCGTGCGTTTGACATTAGAGGTGCTGGAAAGCCCATTGACCTTCTCTTTGAAGCTACGGTACTGTCCTTGGGGCCACATTTGCTACTTTGTTCCCGGTATGTTATATATTTATTGAGATATGTTTCTTTCATCTCATAATTGTATGGTGTATAGGATCGAATCGGTCGTATGGTGCTAGATGGTAAGGATTGTTTTGGATTACTTCGCAAACTTGTTCAAACTTAACGGCTCTAGGCTGCGTGGATACGGAAGGTTATTTCGGAAGTACGAATCCAAGTGACTTCTATATCCACCAACTAATAAATCATTTCACAGGCGACTTTGACGCAGCTACTAGTCCAATCTTGGATGCAGACAAGGCAATGCAGACTTTCTTCGACGGTTGTCATTCCGCTGGGCCTGATGCTTGCGATTTCTATGCATCGTCTCCATCAGAAATTGCTGCTAAGCTTGAGGCCATATATGCTTCATTGCGTTCCCAGCCGATTCCTGTTTTCACCGGAGATACGTTCGGTATCCTCACCTATGATATTCTGAGAGGTGTTATCTTCACTGCTATAACTGCACCCTATACACAGTTCAAACAACTGGCAACTGGGTTGGCGGAACTGTCGAACGGAAATGGGACAACAATCTTTGAGATGATGTTCGTAGCTCGGGTCTACTCATTCACCTCCGCATTCTTACCAGAGCTTTGTAGATCAAGCGGTAACCCTGCCTCGGCCGTACCTGCTCTCTCACTTGAAGCATTGCCTGCAATATTGTGCTCTGATGCAGACCCCAATAATGCCACCGTCTCAGAGTTAAGAGCAACTATGGCAGCGATTAACTCTACCTTTGCCGGAGTATTGGTAGTGCCCGGCAAAGCTGTATGCGCGTGAGCACTTTGCCTTGCTTTGGTCGATTTAGTTTCGAATAACTTTTCCAGAGGATGGAGGGTTCATCCCGATGATCGTTTTCAAGGTACGTATTCGCTCCAACTAATCTTACTGTGTTCTCAATTCTTTTCAGGGCCTGTCGGAGCCAACACGAGCAATCCCCTCCTTTTCATCGGCAACACGGCAGGTAGGTGTCATTGTTATTTCTTTGATTTATTCTGTTCTTAAACTGTACACATTTGTTTAGATCCACGAACTCCACTGGCTTCGTGAGTTCAGTTTCCGTAACTTTTAAGCATCCGATCTCATTTTCTTCTAGCGCAATGAAGACAAGTTCGATGTTCCCTGGTTCTACAGTTCTTGTTCAAGATTCTCCTGGGGTACTATCAATTTTCACATTGCTCGACCCAAAACGTTAACTTCCTTTCTTCGACAGCATTCATCTTTAGTTGCGAGCTCCAACTGTACTAGTCAACATCTTAGGAATTACTTTGCTACGGGACAGTTACCTCCCGAAGGAACCGTATGCCAGGTCGACGAAGAGCTCTTTCCTAGTGTCAATTAAGCCGAAGCGAGGGTTCCGAAGACAGTTCAGTGAAGGATGATCATTCCGACACAGTTCTAGTACATACAAGTATTATTTACTATTATCCCCACTCTGAAATGATCCTGCTTTCCGGCAAGTTGTATTAGTGCACTACGTGTGCCTAAGCGTCTCCTATTATAGGTGAATCGACCGTTTTTTTTTGCGAAGTTTTATTCTACTGCTACTGGTCTTTGGGACGCCTTCACTAAATTGTTGGCAATCGTTGCAGCTCAAGTCGGGTTTACTGACAGCCCTCGACTCGAATGATCGATTTGCTTTGCCGTTCCCAAAAACCTCGACATATCAATATAATATTTACGAGGTTCGACGACCGAACCCAAAAGTGGCTTCTTTTGGGTAAATGCGTATCTTGTGCCATATCAAGAGCAGTTTACTTGCTGAAACACCTACATCTCATTCTTGTTGAATGGAATCGAGATAAATCTAAATTTGAGTGAATGTCAGTAGACTTCGTCGAAAAAAACCTTCACGGCTATGTAAGGCTTGGTCATGTACGGCTTGGTTCAAGAAAATTAGTACTATGATAAGTAACACCTGCAACGCCAAGTGTACAGGTAAGTAACAATGTAACGTTTTGTTCATGTCTATATAGCGAATCTATCAAGGTTCAACGAAAGAATGAATATCAGGGTACGCTCAAACATGTACACTGAAAACCAATCATGACGCAGATGTCCAAAAGAGAAGATTGAAGATCTTTGTAGAGTTACACGAAAGCACACTCGAGAGCCGCAAATGCGAGAAGGCATCGAAATCAGAAGCACAATGCGTCAGTCCAGACAACTTAAATCTGCCACAGCCGACTCCAGCTGAACTTCGTCGACATCTACCCCGTATTCATTCTTCAGCTGTTTCTTCAGTCGGTCCACGCCTACCCCTGGTGCATATGCTGCAAATGGCACCAACATCCTATACATCGCCTCTACTTCCTTTGGCGCGTATCGACAAACGGCTACGCGCAAATTGTCGAGAAAGCGCTGTTTGAGCTCGGAATTCGGAAACAAGACCACACTGTCCGACGTGAACTCTGGCTCGGCACGGACAAGGAAGTAGTCATAGTGTGGAGCCTGGTGGAGACACGAAAGTTGGTAGAGAAGGGAAAGGGAACGAGTGAAGCCGGGATCAGGTTTGCCCCATTTGCTGTTAGGGTTGTCGGTAGGAGGTGTGTTACCCAGAATCGAATCTGCGAGGGCAGAAGTATTGCCACATATTGTTTTGTGTGGGGGTCTGCCGTGTTTCCAGTCGTTGACCTGACACTCCCTGAAACAACGAATGATGAAATGTGAGAAGACAATTCGAGATAGAGCGTATGTTGTAAACTGACCTGGAACAGTAATACACATATCGCTCTATACCCTTACATTTCTGGCATGCGAGCAGATTTGGAATACCTAGGTCTTCCGGGCGTCGATTACACACAGAGCACGCTCGAAAAGCAGCGCGGTACGCTTCCTTGCGCCATTTTTCTTGCTGCTTGAGCTCTTCCATCATCTTCTTCGGTGCGGCATCTCGGAGAGTTGCCTTGAGTTGTTCGTTCGGTACAGCTTTATCCTTCAGCTTGAGACAATAAGTTTCTCGAGTTTCTCCGTACTGATAGCAGGTCAGTATTTACACGGTAAGGCAAAAGGCAGGAAGACGCACAAAGGCCAAAAACACATTCCAACAGAAGAAAGTTAAAAATCCAGCACGGTTTGCATTGTTTGAACGTTGCGCGATGCGTTGTCCAGGACTGAGGTTTTTCTTCTCGGAAGAATTGAGGGCATCCCAAACCGGATTGGGGACGGACCTAACCTCATCCGCAACTTCCTCGGCATCTTTGCCAACCAACTGAGCGACCAGATCGAGGAATCCTTGGCCAGACTGGTAGTTCAATCGAGCAATGGTGGTCTCTGGACACTGCCCTCTGTACCATTCGTCGATATATCCAGCTTCACAAGTACGCACTAGGCCCTCTAAAATCCACTTTGTTCTTTCCTTCGGTCCACATTCGCGCCATTTAGCCTCGAAATCGCTAACAGTGTAACGCTGGACAACTTTTCGTGACAGGTCTCGCTGCCAGAGTAAAATCTGTCGGTATGCAGCGTGGAAATCGTGAAGCGAGGCGTCATTCATGATGCCTTCGAACATGGAAGGCGGAGGACGGTCAAGAAGACGTTTTCCGAATCGTTTGAGCCGGATGGGAGACATTGTGATAGTCTGGTCTGTGCCATACGTGAAAGCGATTTCGAGCTCCCAAGCTTTATTCCATGCGACTCGGTCTTTTTTAAAAGATGGTTTGGAGGACCGAGATGGACGAGGAGGCATGATGGTTCAAGAAGAAACTTTTGCGATGAGGCCAGACCTAAAGGTTGCACATATGCCAAAGGCCCCAAAAACTTGTATCCACGTGTAAATGAGGATCTGGAGGAGAAGCATCGTCTTCTTTAGGCAGCAAGTACTACTCTAACATCCATTGCCTATATGCGCTGCAACTGCACTGTTTCGCATTGGGTCAGGGTTGCCAGCTGAATGCAATAAGAGAATCCTGAGACTAGGCGAGAGCATTGGTGATCTTGTAAGTCAACCCAACTTGGCCAATCCTGGTGGACGGTCAAAACGTTTGTGACCAACCTGTGACAAGACGCGACTCACAGATTCAATTGGTTTCAGGAGATAGAAAAGAACATTCTTTCTTTTGCCCGTCTTCCTGTTCCTCCACATTGCAAACTATCTTAGATATTTTTGAGAAGTACGCCATGAAATACGGTGTTTAATCCACTTTGTCACATCTACATCAGATTGTGACTTTGGTCGCTGCTTTGCTAGAGCACGCTACCGGAATCACATAGCTACAAGGGCATTTCTCAGAAAGTGTCGTACCCCAAATCAAAACACCTATTTATTTACAAAAGCCCGAAGCTAACAACTCTGCTCGTTGGAAACTGTGGTACACTCCCTCTGGTCAGTTGACAGCAAGACGTTTTCAGCGCTCAAACCCCTCCTGGCTCTCTCGGGCTCCAGGATCTCTTTGCAACGAGCATACACCGCATGCAGCCTATCTCGTTCATGTACAGAGTACTTTATATATAGCCCATCGTGTTGATCAATTGCTTTGATGAGAGTGTCAGCAGCACTCCGACTGTTAAGCCAATCACATCTCCAGCTAGAGTTGAGAATATGAGTCAATATTCTGGACATGAGAGCGCCACGAGAGTCGCTGGAGCACTGGGATACCAAATCCGCGAAACTTTCGGCGAACTTGATCTGGCTCGTCACGTCAATTTCGTTGTCCTCGCTCACAGCCGTTGGTAACAAGCATATAGACTGAAACGCTTCGAAACAATACGGCGGGATCTGTTCAACTTCTTTGCATTCAGCAATGAAGTTGGACATTGAGACAAGTAAAAGAGAATAAGCGTAATGGCACAGGCTTCGATTCTGATCCACGCTCAGTTCTGTCAGGCACAAAAGACTTTGCATATCAGCTCTTTGGGGTAGCAGCTCAGTTCCAATAGTTCTGATATCCTGCAGGAGCGGCCCCGGACTCCAGCCCACACCCGGCCGGCGTCTTTCCAGTGCAAAAACCAGGTGTGCGCAGACGATCCCATTCGCAAGGATTTGAATGAAAGGATAGAGTTCATGCTGGATTGTAATTGAGAACTTTCCTGGGTGCATAGTTTGGATGGCAGCAAAAACCTTCCTAGCGAAAGAAAAAGACCATATGACGGACTTGAGGTTATGACAGCACTTGAAAAGCAGCCAAATCGCAGGTAGATATTTGTCTGGGCTCCCCCACTCGCCGCCGAGATCAGTGAGAACGCATGTTTCGAGATGGTGCAATTTGTCCATCCTCCAGACTTGAACTGCATCGAAAGTTTTATGAACGAAACATGTTTGTATCGTACTCCGACACGAAACGGAATTGGGTTCCGAAGAGCAGGCCCAATCCCCACTCCAATAAAATTGATTTACGACATAGACGAAAAGAATGTCGGAGGAAGGATTTGTATGCACGATACTGGAAAATCGCGAGACTGGCCCGCAAATGGATCGGCGAACGGACAGCCTATCAATATCATCAGACAATCTACAATGTTGCATGCCAATCGTGACCCTTTGAGACAGACAGTTATATGTTTCGGTCAGTTTGTATAAGTCTTTCGGCTCGGATTCTATCGACTTCTCGAGAAAGTCCCCCAGAATAACAAGTGTTGTTTCTGGCCATAAGATGCCACGAGGTTCTGCATATTCTGGGAATATGATAGTGTCATTGCCACCGACTGCATCTGCCTCTGCAGCCAAGATATATGAACGAACCTGTTCCAACGGCGAAGAACTGATCCATTGAGCTTGAGAACCAATATATCTCCAAAGATCTGAGATAGGTCCTAGTTGCAAATCACTACGGCGGAACTGGCTACTTTGGTTCTTGTCTACGACAAAGGCTACAAAGGCATGCAAGGCCTGTAGTTGACAGAGACGAAGGAGTGCAAGAGCGGAAGCAGCTGAATGTGTCTGTGAATCCAGTCCTTCCAAAAGCCTTTTCTCTATACTCAGAGGAAAGTGGAGTTGTGTCATGTCTATAGTTTGTTGCTGGTAACGATCCCATTCTAGAGAGTTGGCGGCATCTCTAACAGCAACGTAGGCAAGGGACCATATCGCTCGAGGGTAAGCCTTCAAACATCGTATTCCGACCCTCTCGTCGAGCCAAGCGCTGGGATTATCCGCAAAGTTCGCAATATGGGAAATGACGTTCAGAGGTGTACTCGATGACATAAATGGGGCAATGAGAGAGACGTTCGCGGAACGAATGCCGTCAGTACCAATAATCGCATCTGGAATTGCCTCGATGAGAGGAAGTAGCTCTATATCGTCTGTAAGAGACTTGATGGTAAATTCAAGCGCCTTCTTGTCATGTTCATCTTCAGAGTATGACCTCTCTATTGCGGCCTCCGTCAAACTCAAGTCTTCGTCTGTTCTTAAGGCATGGAAGCGTTGTAACCGATAGCCAATTGCATTTACCCAACGCCAGATGACGGTTGAAATCGGAGTACGGAAGGGCGCATCTAGACAAACGATGGGAATAATTGTAAAGAACAAGTATACCGTCACAAGTACAACCAGTACACAAGTCATGAGGTGTCGTACTGCATTGTTGACGGGAATGAGGAATAGCACTAGCCCGGCAAAGAATAGGATCAAGGACAGATGGAGTAGAAACGGAATAGCATCAACAACCACATGCATACCAAATCGTCGTATCCCAAAGTACAGGGACATGAGGGATTTGGCGCGACGAACTGGAGACGGCCGCAAGTTTGTCTTTTGAATGAAATCCCTTGTCCACTGTTGTACAAAGGTCGCGAGCAAGGAGCAGCTCAGCGCTAGAGCAAGCGCAAGGAACCAGAATATGTTGCAAACAATTGAAGATACAGGAGGCTGAAATTCCTTTGTTTCCAATACAACATTTGTACCATTCAATTGCTGAGAGATCGTCCTGAGCAGCGACACTGTCGTTTCTGCAGGGTCTTCTTGAAGTGTCTTGTAACTTTCAATGATGAAAGCGGTGAGGCTTGCAGAGTACAGCGCCGACTGCGAGAGTCAGTAAAAATCAAATTCAAACACAAGACTTACAAAAATTAAAAGTCCTTCCATATCTTGTTTCCAGCCGCGAAGAAGGTCACCATCGTATTTTTCTGCTTCACCGACATAGACAGCCCAAAGCTTTGAGAACGCGTCCTGGTCTGCTTTGGAACGGTCTCCTACGCTAGCTCCAGCAGGACCCTTTTCTGTATCAGACACAGCTACACATACATTTTTTAGAGTACTTTCAGTCCATCACGACCGGTAGACGTACAAACAGTGGGGTCAATTGCAGGTTGAATGGCTCGTACGAAGTTGAGGATCCTTTGGATGCCTAATTATGGGTCATTAAGGAAAGTCATTCCACGGAAATGACTCACCTTTCCCTAGGAATTCTGACATTGAAAGTTGGGTAGAAAGGCATTTTGCCACTGGTGATTGTCTTTGTCCATTCTCCTTTCATTATGTAATCTGTCACCGCATGGACGATCACCTCAAGTTGTTGTATTTCTGGACATTCTTTTCACGCGTTCTCGTCTTTCTACTCGTGTATTCCACAGCGTATTACTTTCCTCAATTCGACACTTCTCATAAAACTCTGCAACATCTCATATCCAAATGGTCAGAACCTCTTTTACGATGGGACAACTTTCATTTTCTACATATCGCCCAAGAAGGATATGTGTACGAGCATGAATGGGCATTCTTGTCTGGTGCATCACTGGTGATGCGATATACAGGGTATATTGCTGAAATGCTGTCGGGAAAATCTGCAGATTTTCTGTTAACTGGAGCTTTCGTTGTAATGGCCTGCGACACGACGAGAATGTTGTATCGTTTGGCTCTATACCATCTAAAGTCAAAGAAACTCGCGTATCTTGTTGCATTACTCTCAATAATGTCAAGTAGTCCTGTGACGCTCAGGTTGACACCGTATCAAGAACCCTTTTTCACGTATCTCTCATACAGAGGTGAGTGTACTTCATACCATCCTGATTTATTGCTCACGAAACTCTGCTACAGGAATGCTGTACTGTACGAAACAGAGATGGCTTTACGCTTCGATATGCTTCGCTGTTGCAGCCACGTTCCGTTCCAACGGAATTCTGCTTTCTGGATACATCCTATGGGGATTGATCATCGTGCCTTTGCTCGGAAAAAAGATGGTACGCGTCGTTCTTGTTGATTAATTGACCTTATTAAGAACTCGACAGATTCCTTCGAAAAACATCTTGCTCTCCATCCTTTACACTTCGCTCATTTTCTCTCCATTCATATACCACCAATATACCGGATACCTCACTTTTTGCGTCCTTCCAACGCTGGCGCCCAACCACTCTACGAATGTCCATACCGTACCCGAATGGTGCAATACTACGATTCCAAGCATCTACACGCACGCCCAGAAAGCCTACTGGGACGTCGGCTTCCTCCGTTACTGGACCCCGCAGCAAATACCCAATTTCTTTCTCGCAGCACCACCGTTGGGTTGCTTGTTTGCGTTCTGCTACCACATTCTCAGTCATAGTTCTCTGCTCGTCTCGCAGATGATGGGGAAGCCACGTAGAGCCGAAGATGCAGAATCTTCGTCGCCGTTCTTAACACCGACTCTCCTTCCGCATGCTATACACGCTCTTATTTTCTCCTTCCTTATCCTCTTCAACTCCCATGTCCAAATCATCCTTCGTCTCGGCCCTTCTTTGCCTGTGCTATACATCGCTGCAGCATGGTTGGTCGTTGGTGACGACGACGGCAGCAGAAACTGGAAGTGGGGAAAGATTTGGGTTGGGTGGAGCCTGACTTGGGGTGTGTTGGCGTGTACTTTCTGGGCGGCTGGGTTGCCGCCTGCTTAGGGAGGGAGGGAGGCGAATGATGAATCGTAGTTTCGAAGTTGCGTCAAGGCCATCCATTGTGTTGTAGGTACCACGGTGGAATTCGGAGGCATACCAATATTCTCTCGTGCTGATGATTAGTGTGCAACAGCCGTGACGAAGGAGTGGTTATCGCCATACTATGCATTCCAGACGTCAGCGCTCGACTCGGACTCACTGGTCATACACATCTTGCGTGTAAACTAGATTGGATGTCTCATTTGGCTCGTCTTTGTACTCATGCCTTGCAAACCGTGGAAATCCTAGTACACACGATCTTCAAGGCTTCCACATAAAATTCATATTGACATTCAACGAGTGATAATGGAACAATCTTCAATTAGTGATATGTACATCAACTTGACTTGAACGCATAATTCGTCCCACAAAATTGGAGATGACCCCCAGTGACCCCGCTCAAATCCAACACATCCCACTGTGTATCTCTCGAATCAACCTCCCAAATAGTAAATGGTCCCGGCGCTCCAAATATCGTATCCTTTCCGTCTGGTGAAAGTTTCACAAACTCTCCATTCTCCAGAACCTCTTCGCTTCCATCGACTCCAACGCGGAACGAATGTTTCACATCCAGTCTGTCGTGCTCGAACTCATTCCGTACACCTTTCGTTGATACGATAATTTCGTGCCCGGGGTGAGTAATTGTGCTCATGAAAACAGGCTGTCTGTCTCCTGAATGTGGAACGTTGGTTTTGGATTTGAGACCTTCGAGATAGAATGCAACACGGTAAACACGGACGTTGGCGCTAGAGCGGAAGTCTGTGCTCAAAGAATCCGTATCTTCGTTCGGATAAACGGGCGGTATTGACAGTTTGACCTGCTTGTTTTGAAGGAAGGTTTGAAGTTCTTCCGCGGAAAGATATCGTCGCTTTCCGATACCGGTCTCCCAATCTCCTGGGAACTGAGCCGGCGATATACCTGTCTCTTCTTGACCACGTACGAGTAGGTCATCGAGGTTGGATTTTATAGCGGCGAGGACGTCGGAGGTCAGGGACAGTGGGATATCGTTTTGGTCAATGTTACCATTGAAACCTGAACCATCGTACATTTCGAGGAGGTCTTCGGACCGGAGGATTTTGAACGTCAAGGCGCGTTGACCGATATTCAGGTATCTGTATATATGATTGATATTTTATCAATCAAGTGCTGTATGTACGCACCTCATCACCCTCGCGTGCGCGTTCTCGTATATCGTACGCATATAGTCTGTCATTGCCTGTAGATCTTTCTATGTGATTAGTTTGGAGCTAGAAAATGAAAATTACAAGGAACGCTTACCCGGACCAATAATAGTTTTTTTTTGTGCCGTGAGTTTGGCATCCTGAAGCTTGGACGCTTCGTCCAATTTGTTCTTGATCACGGTGAGAAGAGCATTATAAGTGATGATATCGTTATTCCTTGCGACGATAGCGTCCGTGAACTCCTTGAACTTCTTTTTCAAGTTATCCCCGGCTTCGCCTAAAGCGCCCTGCGTGTAATCCGCCAATACTTCCTTCAGCTTGTCCTCCTCAATCAAGAACCCAGGGAGATTGCCATCCACTTTGAATTCTCCATTCTTCTCCTCTGGGGTCAAGTCTCCAGTGAAATCATCAAGTCCAGTAATTGAAGAGTGGTTGAGTTTCGACAGCAAAAGGCTCTTGTCAACGGCGACACCGCTATCGTCCACTACTTTATTATTCCAGTCGTTCTCGAGTGCAAATATTTGTTTTCCGTACTCTAGGGGGTCTTTTGGCTTCTCCGCGACCTTCATAACCGCGTTGATGACCGCACTGAACGTGAGGCCATGCGATTCCTTGACCTTGTCCACGACTTCATTGTAAGCAGTAAGGAGAGCCTCGTGTTTATGATCTAGGTCTGCACCCGCAGAAAGGACTTTCCTGTCGAGATTATTGAGATTTTCGACAAGCTCGAGCTTCTCGTCATTCATCTTTTGAAGCGTGGAATCGATTGTAGAGGAAGCCTGTTGTGCCTCGTGGTTAACTTCCTTCTTTTGTTCGAGAGCAGCATGGTAAAGAATATAGGAGGCCTCAAGACGAGTGTACACGTCGATGGCACTTTCCAGAACGGCACTATAGGTGTCCCAAGAGAGACGAGGAACCCAGTGGCGGGTGTAACCGTAAAAGTCTATGTTCCCTGCCTGGAGAACACAGAGCTGGCCCATTGCTCTGACCTTAAGGTTACCTAGACGATCAACAGCATTAGGCACCTGGAGGAATGCCTGCTGCTGCTCATATGCCTAGACAAAAGAAAAGGCAGTAAGTAGTCGAAGCAAGATAATGAAAGAACAACTAACGTTGTAAAGTGGGTTAGTCTCTTGGTCATGAAAAGGAAGGAAACTCAGGCGGAATATCAGACGTTGAAGAAGTTGCATGGCCTTTTGACGGCAGGTATCAGTGGCAAAATACCAATATGTCATCGCACGCTCATACAACATCTCGCACTGCTCAGGATGCACAGTGACCATAGTCTGCGTTTGTAGGAGGTTGGCATCAGGTCGCCTGAGAAAGATGTAAGGAATGCTATTGCCGATGGCACCTGGTTTCCCTGCGCTGCCCCGTGAGCCATCAGAGACAGCGAGGTAAGAACCTGCTTCACCGCCGTTAACGTTAATGTTTGCGCGCAACTGGCTACTGTCATTAACGAACTGCGTCTGGAGAGTTTGGCGGACCTCCCAAACAGCATCCTTGGCATCATCAACTGTCGGACTATCTGAAGAACCGACAACGCGATCACAGATTATCTGAATGGGTGCAACGAGCGCGACAAGATCCTTTATGGATGAATCTCCTGATGGAATGGTAGCCGAAATGGGACGTGAGTCCGCTTCAGCAGTCTTCAAAATTCCAACAAGATCGAGGTAGGCAGGGTGTTGGACTGTGAGAGTCGAGTTAGAATCGTATTTGCTGCGCGCAAATGCATCACAAAGGCTTGACACGTTCGTCATTGCATGGTATGCCACAAGCTGAACTTGGCCTCCAAGCCCTCCGTTTCCAGCAGTCGCCCCTTTCTCTCGGGTATCTCCACCATTGCCTCCCTTCGCTGAGAGTCGGAAGTGGGAGATTGTTTGGCTGCTACAGTTCTCGATGTACATAGAGAGCTTGCCTGCATTTTGACCATCCAGTGATCCCGTGGGAGTTCCGCCAGAAAGATTATCAGCTCCAGAAGCAGCGACAATGCTAAGAGATGGGTCATTATCGGCCGGAGAATCAACCAAGAATAAATCGTGGGTGGAAATTGTGCAGTTCGAGTCTGCATCGAGGTCAACGGCAAATGATTTGGAGAGCTGAATAGATTCAGCAAAAGCATAGAAACCTTTGCGATTCACAGCAGTGCTGGGGCCGAAGTCGGAATTCTCGCCAAGTGATATGCCTCCTTCCGCAACGGAAAGTTGAATATTCCATTCGTTGTTCAGCTGATAAAGACGGAAGGACTGATCAGGAGGAAGACGGATAGGTTCCGAGTCTACAGTGTTCAAGTTCGTTAGTATGAGCCAGTGAATTGAGCTGCGTATTTAGAGATTGAGCTCACCATTGGTGTTGGCCATGACTTCCAGGGGAGTATGGAGATACAAGGATAGCCCAAAGTGAAAAGCTGGGGACCACGAAGTTGGGGAGATACCATTAGTTTACTCATTACTTAAAAAAGTTCTTTGACTTCTTTTCGATAAGGTGCCACTTGGGCAATGGCATATTGGCACTTGATGTGATGACAGCTTCTGCGTGGCCACCGTTCAAGCTGACAAGGGAAGGCTCGTAGTAGAAACTTTTAATAAATTGAACAACGCGGATTATGGACGTTGCATTATGTATTTGTGATTGTTTATATACGATACTGTTCGTCTCCGTTTCTTTCTAAATGTGAACGCATAAACGACCAGCTGCTTTGTTACGCACTGCTGTGAAGACCGCAAGTGGCGCTTCAGGGGTTTCCGCGTCTTTCGTGAGCTTGTGATGCTCTGTTCATACATTGGCTTTGTTCCGAGTGTCAACCTAGTGTCTTGTGACGCACAAAGGTCTAGGAGAGCATTATTGCGGGAAAATTTTGGACTCGGCGGTCGATGAACGTCCGAGTAAGAATGACTGCAATCTCTTTAGAATTTGCACTGTACCTTTCAAAGATTATTCGACGTCGGATGCAGCGGCTTTTTGCAAAGTGGATAGATCCCTGCAACTCCAGAAGCATAAATACTTTCATCTTTCTGTCCTTCACTTCTCATAGCCTGACTGAAAATCTGCGGTGCGTGCATTCCTCTTTGGCTGCGGTTCCTCCCTTACATTGAGCAATAATGGTTATAGAAATGACCACAACAGCGGAGATGGAAACCTACCTCAACGCTATGCGTAGAGATGGCATCACGCAAAACTGGGATGCTGTTGTCACCTATGATGAAGTCAGCATCAACAATCTCCTCCTCGAACGATACAAGGAACCAAACACAGGTGAATGTCCTATGTAGACTCTTGAAAAGAAAATTGACTAATTTTGCGGAAACCCAGGTCTCTCAACCAAAGTGGAACCTTCGTTCCAAACCTCAGATCGAGATGGCGTTGATTACACGCAGTACTATTCTTTTGACCTCGGGCCTCCCCTCATCCAGTTCCAGGATACCCCAAATGAACCGACGTGCAATTTGACCATGCCCATTGTATCTGGTCGCATTTGGAGTGTTGACACCGCAGATGGGAAGGTGCATCCAACAACCGAGCTCCAAGGAGGGGTCTATTCCATCACTATCAACAAGATTAGCCTGGGCACGATTAGTGGGGAGACAGAGGCCGGCAACATCAAGCACGGTAATGACATTGTTGAGTTTCCGCTCGATAAAGTTAGTGATGAGCAGATTGTCATCAACTTTCCTGCTAGTGGCGATCTCGACTTTCATGTTACGTACCCAGACAGCCTACCAGAGAAGGACATACCTTGGGCTATGCGTGAGAACAACCTGCTCGTTGCTCTTCGCACGTACTTTCCAGCGACGGTCAATGCTATACACTATGCACTTGCCGGGATCAACAATCAACCACCGACTTCTGGTGTTCTTGACCTCATTCCGCGAGCATTTCGGATTGTGACTTACAAAGATACCAGCGCATCGCAAACTAATGTGAAATCGTATCTTTCGGTTCTTATCCAGACTAGGGGATCCACTGTCGAGGGGAACACAAAGGAACTCCAATCCAGTTGGAATGCGCAGTGGGCTACTGCAAATATCAACCCAGTGCCGACAGGCAAGAGTGCGTCCATAATCCTCGACAATGCGTTCTTTATCACATCTTTCATTACGCCAAACCTCAAGAATAGCAATCAAATCACCGATGTAGTTGCAGAACCCTTGGGAGCAGATGAATCAGGTTTGAGGGTCAAGTGCACATGGAATTCATCTGTCAAGCTGCCTTCGAAACATTTTGAGGATGAAGACAACATTCCTTTTGGATCACTTGGGGATCAGAAGCTCACCAAAGCGGATGTACCTGCTTTTGATCTTAATCCCAATGATCCTCAGGGACTTCCCCTTCGCATAACATTTGGGCAGGCAGTAAGTACATCAAATTTACCTTGGACCATATGCCATCTGACCGGGATCATACTGTTTACAGAAAGGGCTTGACCAGCCTGCAACTATATCCCTGGAGTGGAAGTACAGCTATCATCAGAATTGGTCAGGAGTCATGAGCCACAAGTCTGTTGGTCGTGGTGGCATGGTTTGGCAGGTTGATGATAATGTCTCGGGCGGGTTCACTGCTACGTTTACATTAAACAAGGTCTTTGACATCAAGAGTTTGACTCAGGAAGATCTCCGCATCAGCATTGATTTTGGCAAGGTAAATATTAATTCCAATTTTGAGACTTGTAGTCCTAAAACTCACTCTGTGGACCTGACAGGATGATTGGAAGGTGGAGACACATCCAGATGAAAGCGGGGATGCCTGGAATAAGTTTTTGGCTGCTTTTGGAGGCAGTGAAAAGGTTGGATTCCTTCCAGATTTCATCAAGGACAATGCTATTGAAGGCATTGGCTTCACCTTCAACTTTGATACATTACGATTCTTTTCTATCACAAATGTTTTCCGTGAGTTTCCTTGCATATTGTATTGTTTATTAATCCACTGAAATTACTATAAAAACCAGTTCCAGGACGTAAAGTTATCGATATTGATGACAAGACAGGGTTGCGTATTCCGCGTGATCTTGTCATTGTTGGAAATGTTGTTGCGTCCACCAGCCCCCCAAGTTCCTGATTCTTGCATCATTATGTTTTGGGAGGGATTAAACACTAGACAAAGTCTCGAAGTGATGTATAAAGTAGTGGAACCATATTCGTTTTCTTTCGCTCGCATTTTTTGAAATTTTACAATTCGGAGGCATCTTTACCTATGTAAATGTACTGCACTTTCCTTGTAAGGAACAAGCTATAAAACGAAGCGTCCTTTGCTTCACCGGACGCTTGGTAATTCTGGGCTTAAATTTGGCAGAGACTCTTGGTTACTCGGACGAGAGCTCTTTGGGACACAAATCCGAGCTAAGCGAATTTTTTGCCCATTTTTGGATGGGCCTCTCTACGCGAGGGTTTAGCCATTCGGCAGGTGCCTACGCGGTCACTGGTTTGCTTATAAGCTGTTACGATGTGCTGAATATATCGTGACACCTTCTGAATGACCGCAGAGAGTCAGAATGGCTTTGAAAGTTTCCAAATAGCTGGAGCAGAAAAGGAATCTCTCCTTTCAAAACTTTAGTATTGCAGGGCTGTCTCGCTGACAATTTGGGTCAGGCAATAAGAGACCCCCATACCTACATTCAACTCTCAACCACTCACTCCATTTCCACGACGCCAGTTGTATCAACTTCCCGATCAGGTATACATACCAACACAATCCCGCCGAATGATTTTCCCAACAGAAACACCACAGAAACTATTTCACCGACTCTTGATCTCCCTGACATTGACAATGATCCCCTCAGTCCTCTTTCATTTGAATCATTCCTCCCAGAGTGTTCATATGACTCCGGGCAGGGGGATGAATTTCAAAGGTGAGATTGGATGCTAACTCCATTATAATAAATACAACACGACGATATACCGAAACCGAGGCAAACGCGCTTGGCCGTATGCGCTCAAATCAACGTGAGGTAGTCCAAGAGGTCAAGTGTGCCGAATGGCCGAACCCTCGCGTAGACATGACTAAGAGACCCATCCAAAAATGGGCATTCTGTCATGTTTTGTGACCACCTTCTGCCGCCAGTGTATTCTTCCTGTACCACATAAAGCGGGACCCGTTAATTTAAATTTTAAGGAGTCTCGATCGTACCTCGTGGCCTCGAGTCGGAGGTATAAATGCCTCCGCAAACTCTCGATCATTGTACCTATTACTTCTACGTTGAGTGCAGCAAGCGTGCATTAATGGGGTAGTGGTAACCTGGGTCGTTGCCATACGGAGACCTAGGTTTCGACCCGCCGGGGGTTCGATTCCCCCTTAATGCATGGTTGGTATAGGTACCTGCTTTTTGAGTAGTTTTCGCATTTAAGAATAGTTATAGGTGTATGAACATTCATTCTGTAAACGTTGTAAACAAAAGTATTTTATTTTGGATACACTAAACAACAGCGTAAACTTCTCCCATCTTGCCAACCATCTCTTCAAACTTGTCTGCCGAAACGAGCATGAGTCTTCCTCTCGTGTCCAACCCAAACGAGTCTTTTTCCCGCGGTTCCGGTTGGGAGGAAAAGGGGTAGTTGATCTCGTGTTGAGCAAACTGCGAAATATTAGCTGAAGAATTAAGAAAAAAGACTAGTTATTCACCTCCTTGATACACTCGTCCTCTGGATGAAATGAATACACCCCATCCTCTGGTCTAGGTACACTATCCAACGTATCCCTCCCCGCTTTCTTCTTCTTCTTTTTCGAAGAAACGTTTCTCGACTGAGAATTTGCAAGATGCGCCTCATCATCCAACGAGAGATGATACGTCCTCGAGGGAATCAACAAGTGCGTAAAAGCAAACGCCGAGTTTTCTGATAAAGCAACTCGGAGTTCCTCTGCGAGCATACGATACATGTGAGGAATGACTTGAACAGGCATGTTGATGAGACGTTCGCAGAGGACGAGACCGACATGAGAGGTTGTTTGGGAAAAGAGTGTTTGGAGGGTGTTGTGGAGTCCCGTGTCCGAGGAGGACTTTTGTAAAAAGTAGTTTGCGAGAGCGGCTATGGATGGATGATCTCTATGTACGTGCATATTGAGCACGGTGAGCAGAGCATATGGGTCGCTGTCTTCTCCGTCTGTTTTGATAGTAGTCCCGATAGTGGGTTGGGAGAGGATGAGGTCAGCGAGGTCGTGTAGATGGAATCGGTCTGCGTCTTTTTGGAATAGCTGGGTGAGGAGACGTTTTATGGCATGGTAGTCGACTGAAGGGTTTGGGTTGAAAAAGTCAAAGTCGACATCGATGAAGCTCTGGTTGATATTAGAGAGTGAATGGGGATGGATGGGATGCTTACAATGTCAGAATCAGAGTCTGGCTCGTCTGTGGATTGTTTTCGTTTAGACATGGAAGAGATGGTTATCTAATCCGACTCTTTTCTTTGATTCACCATGACGAAAACGTATCAAATGAATAGTCTGGTCGAAAAGGTGGATAACAAGCTGAAAGAAAGAGTGGTACTAACTATGAACAGATGCAGTCGCCGGACCAGGACTTTCGGTTCATGGGTCTCAACGACCTGATGACCGAGATCAAGGCTGATCCAAACTGTTTTCTCGGAGACGAGACCGTCGAAAACAAGGTGCTGAACCAGGTCCTTTCTCTCGTCGAAGACAAGATTTCAGAAGTCAAGAACCAGGCTGTCAAATGTCTCGCTCAGCTCATCAAAATTCTCCGTCCAGGCCAGATGGAGATTGTCGTCGACAAGCTCATCGACTTTTCAGGTGGCAAAGACGAGGAATTGCGCGATATTTCTGCCCTTGCTCTCAAGACCATCACTGCAGAGCTGCCTCCAGACGGCAAGGTCGCTGCATCTGCGTGTGCAAAGCTGGCGCCCAAGCTCCTCGGTCAGATCGAGAACGCGTCGACACCACCCGAGGCTCTGGTAGAAACGCTCTCGATTCTTTCCATCCTCATCAGTCGGTTCCCGGCTCATTTATCTACATCCAATCTCCCAACCCCGCCACTCGTCGTCCTCGCCCCGCTTCTCTCCCATCCCCGTCCAGTCGTACGCAAACGCGCTATCGTCACCATCTCCCAGTTTATTCCCATTTCTCAACCAGCGCTCTTTGATGAGCTCCTCAAGTTGCACGTGTTTCCCCATCTTGATCCTTCAGCAAACGTGGACAAGCAGAGAACTACCGTCCAGCTTTTGGCTGCTGTCGCGAAAAACTCGTCTCCTCAGATTGCTCCTGTTCTGGGAGAGATTGTCCCTGGCATCCTCAAGGCTGTTCAGAGAGATGACGATGAGCTGAGAGAGAGTTGTTTACAGACGCTCGAGGCGTTGTTATTGAGATGTCCGATGGAGATTTCGCCGTACATTTCCATGGTTATTCAGGTTGGGAATCAGTTTATCAAGTATGATCCGGTGAGTGTCAACTCGTGTGTTTTTCTTCGCGTTACTCATGTGCGTAGAACTATGCTGGTGACGATGAAGACGAAGAAATGGCCGATGTAGACGACGAGGATGACGAGGATGCTGAACTGGACGAGTATGTAACCTGATTCTTGTTTATTGCAGCCTCTCAATTCTCTATCTAGGTACTCGGACGACGAAGACACCTCGTACAAGATCCGTCGTTCTGCTACCAAACTACACGCCGCACTGATCGGCACACGACCAGAACAACTCTCCACCATCTACAAAGAAATTTCTCCTGTCCTCATCTCTCGTTTCGGGGACCGCGAACAAACCGTCAAAGTCGAAGTCTGGTCTACCTACGTCACTCTTCTAAATCAAACTGCTCTCTATGGTGGACTCCAGAACAAGGACAAGGAGGATATCACTCATGGAAAGAGAAAGAGAGACACGGAAGAGAGTATGGACGTCGAAGAGGGCCCTTTTGCGCTCTTGAAATCCCAAGTCCCTACCCTCTCCAAAGCCCTCTTGAACCAACTCAAATCACCCAAGACCCCACCTGCCACACTCCAAGCCGGGTTCACACTCTTGTACTCGCTCCTAAACGTCCTCCCAGGATGCCTAGCTTCCCAAACCCAACAAATCATCTCCACAGCCAAATCAGTCTTGTCACAGCCTCCAACAACGTCCACTGCGACACTGTACCTCTCCACGCTTTCTTTCCTCTCGCTATTTTTCTCTACGCATTCTCCACCGACATTTGTGTCTCTTCTTCCATCTCTAACGCCCTCCCTGCTCAAATCGGCTGGCGAGCGTCATCCCAAAGTGGCAGCAGAGTCGTTGCGTGTGTTTAGTTCTCTTTTACAATCACTCAAACCTATCAAGCCCTCTTCGGGCTTTGACTGGATCGAACCATTATACAACGAAACACTCGCTCGCCTCTCCACGCACGATACAGATTCCGAAGTCCGTTCATCAACCGAAGATCTCGTAGCTGATCTATGGATCTGTGCACCAGAGATTCTAAAGAACAAGGATAAACAAGAATGGACGTATATCTGCAGACCTACCACTACGGGGAACACAAAGGTAGAAGGAGGCATAAGGGTCATTTCTCGAGTTGCGAGAGAACCAGCTGTAACGAGTGTTATCGGAGATCAATGGGTTAATGGATGTATGGATTGGTTACTTGGGGTGTTGAAGAATAGAGGGTTGACTGCGTCTGCTTCTGCACCTACATCTGCATCAGGATCTGGAGCAGGCACAGGCACAAGTCTACGAACAGGCAAAGTCGAAGTCTTCACCGCCATTGATACCCTCTTGAAAGCCTACACCCCGCCCTCGTCTATCCCCCCAGGTCTTCCACCGACATTAATTGCGCAGATCAAACCATTCCTCTCTCTATCCACTTCATCTCTGGATATATCCCTCCTCTCCCAATCACTCGTCACGCTATCCATCCTCCTCGACGTCGCACCGAAATTGACGTTCCCAGAGGTGGAAAAGAGTTTGTTGAATGAAGTGTATGCTGTGAGTTGTGAGACGACGCTTGGTGGAGGTGTGGTTGTGGATAGTCTTTTGGGATTCTATGAATCGCTGGTTAGAGCTGATCCGGAGATTGCGACGCATGTGGTACCTGGCTTGGTTATTGTTACGCAGAAGACGGGTGCGGGGGGATTGGGAGCGGCTGCCACGACGGCGGTGGGGTCTAGGGGTGCTGGAGCTGGAGCTGGAGCGGCGACGGCGGTGGCGGGAGTTGGAGGAGGCCCGAATTTGGGGACAGTAGCAAAGTGTGTTGCGCAGGTTGTCAAGACGAATCAGGGTGTTGCGGCGGGGGTTATTGCAGAGTATTCGAAGAATCTCAAGGTTTGTGGTTTATCTTTTCTTTTCATTGGTCGACTGACTGACGTTTTTCTTAGCCCTCATCGAAAGCCAAACCATCCATGGTTATTCTCAGTTTGTTGATTATGGGAGAGTTGGGGAGGTTTATGTGAGTCTTGCTCTTATGCTCGTTGAAAATTCCTAATCATGCTCTTTCCTTCCTCGCAGTGACATGTCGCCTCAACAAGAAATATTCACCTACGCCATCGAACACTTTTCTTCTTCCCCCTCTGCTTCTACAGACCAACAAAACCTAGCTCAAGAAGAACAAGTCCGCTCCGCAGCCGCATTCGCCGCAGGAAACATCGCCATTGGTAATTTGCATCAGTTCTTACCCATCATCGTCAAGATGGTCCAAGGACGAGGACAAGGACAGGACGGCGCGAATGAAAAGAAGAAGAGGTTATCCAGTCTTTACGCATTAAAGGAAGTCGTAACCCACTGCTCACACGGTCAACTCGAAGGTGTAGCAGAGACGCTCTGGGTTCCCTTGTTTGAGAATTCGGAGAATGCGGAAGAGACGACGAGGAATGTGGCTGCTGCGTGTTTGGGGAAATTGGCTACGACGCATCCGGGGAAATATTTGCCTCAGCTTCATGTGAGTGTTCACTTCGTATAAAAGGACATGGGCTGATTGTGATCTGGGGTACAGGCAAGGATCAAGGATGAGAATCCCTCTGCACGAGCAACTGTCGTTTCTGCTATTCGGTATACTTTTGCAGAGAATGTTCAGTCTTACGACGAATTGCTTTCTCCTCTTCTTGTCGATTTCTTGTCGTTGATGACAGATCCGGATTTGGTGCGCATCTCTTTCATCTTGCACATTTAGAGAGAACCAATCCCTCCTTCCTTGTACAGACCGTCCGCAGACTAGCCCTCTCCGCACTCAACTCTGCAGCACGTACCAAACCCCACTTGCTCAAAGACCATCTCAACGTGCTTCTACCATATCTGTACGAAGAGACAAAACTCAAGTCCGACTTGATTCGCGTCGTTCAAATGGGTCCTTGGCAACACAAGGTGGATGATGGGCTCGAGGCGAGAAAGACGGCGTATGAGACGATGTATACTTTGGTGCGTCTCTCTTTTTCATTTGAAATCTGAAAAAGAAGCTCACTCGTATCCCCAGCTCGACACCTGCCTCCCCAAACTCGACCTGCACGAATTCCTCTCCCGTGTCCTCCCAGGCCTTTCAGACGATTCAGACGAAATCAAAGTCATGTCCCACATGATGCTCTTCCGCCTCTCCCAAGTCGCACCTACAGCCGTTTCTCAACGACTAGATGAGGCGACGCCTTTACTTCAGGCTACGATGAAGGGGATCACGGTAAACAAGGATACGGTTAAACAAGACTTTGAAAGGTCTGCAGAGTTGCAGAGGAGTGCGCTTCGGGCTGTTGCGGCGCTGAGTAGGATTGGGACGGGGATTTCGGCGAGGTTTGATCAGTTTGTGGAGGAGCTCAAGAGGAATCCGACGTGGGGGGCCGAGTTTAAAGAGTTGGTGCATTGAAGAGGAAATGTTTTTTGGGGGGTTTCTTGATGAAAAAAGTGCAGAAAGAATTGAACTCAAACTCGAACGAAAATGTTCGTGTGTATCGCTGTGACTCTCGCTTTCAGTACAGCCTTCAACTTCAAGTGTATTTGTATTGCATGTGCAACATCGCCAAAAGAAAAATTAGATGTATATTTTGGTACTGCTATACTTTTTTTTGTGATCCTACCAGTATGTATATCTATACAGCATTCCTCGGTATATATACAGTTTATTATCAACTACAAATAGTGTAAGGTCCAGATCAGAAAACAAAGGTGTAGATGTGCAGTCATGGGTAAACTCCTCGACGCTAGCGCCCAAAAGTCCGCGGGACTAGTGACTGAGCGGTGGAAAAACATTTGCCCTAAACCCAACAGTGTTATTTTAACCTCACAAAAGAAAAGTATGTCGCACCAAAAAGAGGTATCTGGACCAATACCAAACAATGTCGAAAAGTTTTCATACTGCGTCGGGTCGTTGTACTGCGCGCTGAGATAATCCGTAGGATATCCAGGCATAGACGAACCGTGCACAGAGTACATTGGTGTCATTGGTGTCGAAAAGTCGGAAGGGGCTTGTGCTATGTGCTGATAATGCATGTCTGTAGTTGGGCGTCAGAACAGGGCTACATTGATCCGGAATGAAAACTCACCCTGCATGAAATGGCTATTGGGGTCGTTCATAGACGGAAGCTCTGCGTTGAGGAGGGTAGGAGATGCAGCGGGCGAACCGATTGTATTGTCCTCTTCAATAGTTTTTATCAGGCCGTCCAAGAACCTAGCTTGATATGCAGCTGACTCGTCGGGAGCCTTGGCGGACGAATGGAATAGTGTGGTGGTTTGTCTCAGAACCGACAACACGGCATTTTTCATTGTTGAATGCATCTTTGACCGATTCTGGGGTGTTGATAAGTCATATGTTCTGCAAAGAACTGAGCGTTAACAAACCTTGAACAACCACAATGCTACATGTGCCGAACCGGCAAGCAAATAATCTGGGGAAAACCTCAGTTGTCCATTTCCAAAATCGTCGACAAACACCTGGAAGAAGGCAATAGTGGCTCCGAAAACAGCCACGAGCGCTGGGAATTCCTTGCCAACGTCATTAACATCTTCGGGCCTGGAAGAGACATGCCGATAATAGATTTCCGCGGTATGGAAGTCGAGCATACTTTGAAAGTGATGTAACAGTGCGAGAGATGTTTGATGAATTGGGAAAGGATCTGTCAAAAAAGCTTCTAGTCAGGTCCTTCGCAATGATGGAAAAATGAATCACGAACAATCTCCTCCGGTCCGTTTGGACCATGTTTCGGCCCAAAGACTTGCCCTTCTGCTCACAGCTTGTGCTGCACCTTGTCGTTGAGCAAAAGTGGTAAAGGTCGGAGGATTCACAGAGAATAGCTTGGAAAACGCTTCATATTCCATGCCACAGACAGAAGTTTGTGCGGCGATAAAAGGATCCGTGTCCAGTCTATATTTGACATTCTCCTCGAGCCAACGCCTGGGATTCGAAGCTGCTTCCGACGAAATGATGAGAGGCCTACTGCGCTGGCGGGAAACAAGCTCGTCGTTGCTCACCAAGTCGTACCAGCAGCGTTCTCCGCTCAGGATTTCTCGTGCACGGATTTCGTCATCAGGCAAGGGTCTTGAGTGAGGCTTGTCGAGACTGAGATCATATGCCATGCGTATTGCGTATCCAATTTTCAGGTAACTCGAGGAATCGGTGTAGTCTCTGTAACAAGCTAAATTCCGGATAGCCTGTATAGTTTCCACAGAGCTGGTCCCACAGATGAATGCTTTTGCTAACAATTCTTGCGACAAGATAAGTAAATAAGGGTAGACATCGCGTCTCTCGTATTTGGCGGCGACTGTGAGAATGGCAGTGAAGAGAATGGTGGACTTTTCCCTAAGATATTCAAAGGTGCACAAGATGGGGTCAAGCAGCGCAAATATTGGGTTCATTTCTTTCATGTAGCTATAGGCGCACGTCAAGAAGTGGGTCGCAGCTGAGAACATATGACCCACAAAGAATGTAGAAACCTGGCATCCGCGTCTATCAGGATATTTTTTGATATGGGATCTTGATCAATTCCGGGCTGCGACGGCGTGAATTCCGAAAGGGAAATTGTCCCCGCAACTGGAGCATGCAAGTAATCCTTGTGTGTAGTCTCGTCTGCATCACGAACACTTGACTCGGGGAGACGATCATGACTGGTACTATGTGGAGTCGAAGTTGAAGGGGATGAATAAGTATCCATGGACCCCGGAGTTCCTGAGAGAGTTGTCGATGGTGATACTTGTTGACCAGAAGTCGCTTCGTTCTGCTCATCGTACGGGTCTAGTTGCATAGGCCCACCCTGGTCCTGAGATGGTGGAGTAGTCGCGAGTTTACCAGTCATGAGTTTCGGAGCTGAACGTCGGCCGCGATGATGTTCCTGAACTATGCAAGGAATTTTGAGGCGCGCACAACGCGTGCATGAAATGCTTGAATCGACTTTTTCGGGTTCTACGCGATCACAGCGAACCTAGATGAGGACCATCAAGGCCTTGAATGCATCAAGGTTTCCCAACGGAATTAGATACCTTGATAGAACGGCATCCGAGACACCTGTAATATTGCCAGAAATTAAGGAGACAGAAACAATAAGCTAGTGCATGCAAAACATACGCTTTCTTCTGATTCGGCTGGATTTTAGGTAGAGGGGCATGGCGAGGCGAGCTCGAGGTCCTCATAGTGCTTGAAGCAACGCTTCAAATAAGTTGAGTGGGAGAGTGAAAGCAAAACAAGTCCAACATCAAGAATGGAACAGTTTACTGATCGTCATTATTCGCTTACTGTCTGGCCGCTTCAACGCGTCAACGCCAATCTCATTACAAAAAGGATAACAGTGTGATTATCCAAAGTCCGACTTCTCCGCATCCTACATATATTACACAGTAGTCCCTCAAGATACAGAATAATTACTACAGAAATAAGTACATGTAATACGACAAATTGTTTGCGTTACACGCAGATTTACATGATCTCATGCACTTTCCCCAGATTCCCTGGTCCAGTCATCGTGTCTCTTGATATCCGCCTCTGTCACTGTCGGCCTAGTCGTCTCCAACGACCTCAAAAAGTCCTTTACTCTCAAAGGCGGCTCAAGCAACTCTTCCGACTCTAACTCTGACCAAGATTTTTCCACCGCTTCCGGATCTCCGGGAGAACATGGCGTCCACTTGACTGTTCCGTTCTCTTGCGGCACGGGTTTGAAGTGTGTCGCAGATATCACTTTGCGAACAGGTTGCATGAGAGCATCACGCACAACAATGGCGATGTCAGAGCCAGAATAACCTTCTGTCTTTTCTGCTAACACACGGTAATCCTTCGGCTGGAGTTCACAGGGTGTTGAGCCGACGTGAAGCTCAAACATCCGTCTTCGTGCATCAGGGCCAGGGAGAGGAATGTATATCCTTTTCTCAAATCTGTCATAAAGCCACGGAAGTTAAATTATAAGGAAGCCTGACTTTCTCAAAGAAAAATAAGACACACCGCCGCTTAATGGCATTATCAAGTTGCCAGGGAATGTTGGTAGCGCCGAGAACAAGGACACCCGTATCGTCGTGACCAACACCATTCATCTGAACCAAGAACTCCGTTTTTATTCTCCTTGAACCTTCCGATTCTGATTCATTACGCGTCCCCGCTAACGAGTCGATTTCGTCTATGAAAATGATAGAAGGCTTCTGTTCTCGTGCCAGCTGGAACAGCTGCTTGACCAGTCTAAAAGCAAAGCCACGTCAAATCACAACAAACGACAGTTCAAAGGTTCTTGACGTACCGTTCAGAGTCACCTTGCCATTTACTGACCAGGTCACTAGAACTGACGCTGAAAAAGGTGCTATTGGCTTCTGTAGCCACTGCTTTGGCAAGATATGACTTGCCGGTTCCAGGTGGACCATAAAGCAGGATGCCCCTCCAAGGCGTACGCTTGCCAGTGAAGAGATGAGGGAACTTGATTGGCAGAATCACGGCTTCCTTTAATGCTGATTTTGCTCCTTCTAAACCAGCGACATCGTCCCATTTCACGTCAGGCTTCTCGGTGATGATAGCACCTGCGAGATCGTTACGAAGTTTTTCTTTATCCGGATCATGGCCGTCATCTCTGAACGGAAGTAGGCTTGAGATGCTGCGGTTCGGCATACAAAATGGACACACTTTTTGGTTGCACCCGAGCCACTGACTCCGACCGGGCTCTTGTCATGCTTCTTGCTGTTCTGTTCATCTAGATGTTTCTTCAGAGTCTCAGCGCGAGACATGTATTCGTTGATCTTGGTCCGGATTAACAGTTTCGATTTGTCATTCTTTTCGTCTTTTGGTTAGGCTTTAGTGAGAGAAATGGGTGCAGGAATATGGGATTGTTCGCACACTTCAGCGCCAGCATAAAGTAATCCAGGGAATTGGTATATTGTCTATAAGCTTCAGCATAGTTCTGCTTGACATCTTCATCAATGGCTTTCTGGACGATCTCAATGGCTTTCTGAATGACAAAAGTTATTAGCTGGTGGGGGAATGGATCCGAAAAGACACACGTCTAAACTGGAAGAATTTGCCATCCTGATGAGTTGAACGAAAAGGAAAGCGATCCTTGAGTAACTACGCAATAGGTACACTTTTGTTAGGATCCAAAGTCTTTGGCTACTCCGGAATTCTCCGTAGCCTTCTCTTTCAGACCCGTTTTCATTGTTTTCCTCTTAGAACAACTCTAATCTTTGTATGAAGCTCGTCTGGGCCTCGTTCGCATTTAATAATACGATAGCGGAACTCCCCATACTTGATTATCACACAAATTTATCTACAATGTTCGTCGCTGGCCATCAGCCGTCTCAGACTTCCCGCGGATGTATGAAAGCCTGAAATCAACAACAAAGACGCGAACCTTTCAATATTACTCAGGCAGCTTGCAGGTAACCATGCATGCTTGCAGCCTTATTATTCTTTCCGTGTAATTATCTCACTTGCACAATTACGACTGGTCCAAGCGTTTTTACCTGTTATGGATAACACGTTGGAATCATCCCTTTTGTAGTCCAAACTTTGATATGATTGTTGTCGATTTAGAACAAAGCTGGGAACATGTGTCATTCTACTATAAAGAGTTGCCTTCCCCCAGTCAAACACCCCCTCACACAGCCTTCCCTGATTCAGAACACACTCCTTCATAAATATCACAGCATCGATCCAGCCGCGCCTCAACATCATATCATCTCAACTCACAGCACTGTTGCCTACGCACTATATAATAATCATTGACATAAACACATCTGTTGTGAGTTTTCCCTCATTCATCGTTGCCGTTCGCAACAAAGTCTCATATCCCCTATAGATACCTCTTCTTAGTACTACCACTACAACATCATGCCCAAAGCAACTAGGTCTAGAAGCAGAGCCTCCTCATCCTCCTCTTCTCCCATCTCACAAAAACTGCGCGCAGTGACGCCAGAAGAGTTGGAGTCGTGGAGCGATAGTGACATGTCCGACTCCTCTTCTGGAGGCGGCCTCGTTGAAGATCTAGACGACGCATATCCGTACACGTTCCAGGTAGGTTGTGCCACGCAATCGATTCATATGTAAATACTCGGTGATGCCGCGCCAATATCATACACATCATTTTTGTCATTTTCTATATTGCTGTGTTCACTAAAGACTGATTGACTCGTTCACAGGCTGGTGACTCTGTCTGGGTCCGGACAGCAGGTGGTAATTGGCACCAAGGTCGAGTCTCCGGTGAGACGACTCGCAAAGGCCAGACACGAGAGGTAAGTCGCTGATTGGGCGCTTTCCCCCAATCATCCGATTTTAGACGTTTCATTGACCTAATCCTGATTCGTTCATGGCTTTTATAGAGAGAAGGCCTGTTTTATCCCGTAAAGTTCGATGGCAAAATCCGCAAGTACTTCGCTCCTCTGAATGGAGAGATTAAACCGGATACAGCACATACAAGACGCCTGCTCAAGGAAGCGGGGTGGGCATGAATACGATGATGGTTTAATATTTTCGGTGGCTTGATTTGATACATTTCACGTATCATCTACAATCTCAAACCACATCACCTACTTACGACCACATCATGATGTCTAATAGAAGTATCAAATATAGCAGTTAATACCCTGTACTTCTTCACTGTATTCAATGACGGCGTCAATCAGGAATAGAAACTTTGGCCAAACTCATTCTTTACCTTCAATAAGAGTTCTGCGCGCCTCGGCCTGTGAATTACTTCAACAGAAGAACTTCTACATGCAGATACAACGATGCAGAAAACGTGTTATTGACTCGGATCTACATCACTCCCGTTGACCATAAAAACTATCATTGAATCTTATTCACCTATAGGGGCTTTCATTTCGAGTTTCGTAGAACGACGAAAGTAATAGACACAGAAGAATAAATACAATAGAAATGGACCAGTAAAAACCGAGCGTGGTAATCAAACAAACGATTTATGAAATCCACCCAGGAATCACTGAGTACTAGTCGACACCAAAAAAAGTCCGACATCGACTAGGCACACGCTGATTCCTTCTCCTGACACCGTTCCAGTAGTGGCTAAATAAGCGCGAACATTCCTCAATGCAGCTGAACGGGGCAATTACGGAGGCATGGTGTTCAAGACAGGAAGCTACTACATCACCGATAATACCGTCTAAGGCACATATTCCAAAATAGTGTTGCACTAGACAGCAGAACTGGGATCATGGAGTCGACATCTTTGCACTAGGAAATTTCTTGATATGGCATACGCACCCAGAAAAATTGAAATCACAAAGCCAACGAAATCTACACAGATAAAGTTTTAGAAAATAGTGATCCAAATGCATCAGGTACCACCTATCAGCTAGCGACAAGTAGAAGAGGGGCGTCTGTGTTAACTCTGACGGGCCCCGAAAATGGAACATTACATACCCCAAGAATTTCCATTCCCTGTATTTGTTCTAAGACTAGAAATTTAATGAAGCTATAGCATGTAGCAAAAGTTGAATCAATAGATGCGATAGCTTTCTGCAATTCTGAAACACAAGTCAAGGTGGTCTGGATCAGAGCACAGTAGCCATGTTCGCTTCTAACCATACTAAGTTAAAGAGACTCGAGAAATAATCAGAGCTGCACAGAATTATAATACAGTAGAAAATAAGGTAACTCCAAAAAATACATATCATCTCAAAGATCCTTATACCGTTCTCGTTCGACAACCGCGCCAATCCAGTGGTTTGAACTGATCGCAAGGCACTAAAAGCACATCAAAGATAGCACCTAAAGATAAACTGGGCCAAGATACGAATGTTGTTTCTCCGAGAGATGTTCGATAGGCAACAGGGAACGATTCCCCAGATCATGAAAGTGAGACCAGGTATGGAAAAGATGCAATCGATGGGAAACTGCAGTGTCAGTCGATAAAAGAACAAATGAGAATCGAAACGGCCATAAAGCCCGAAATCCATCGTAGGCTGAGAAATTTGGAGCCTTCAAGCGAAGAGGAAGATGCGAGCGTCCCTTGAGCGCTCTGATCATGGTTCATATGTCGTCACTATCCTGCAGCTTTCAAACTTGTCCTGTTCACCCATGACCAGTAAATTGCTCCCAACAAAAGCTCTTCCTCCGGGCACTGACACCGGCAATGACGATGGCAGTACCAATGATACTAGTACTCCTAACGAGGACAAAATTGCTGTATATTCTTTCCATCCTTTTACAGATGTCGAGCTCGCAGAAATCGTCAAAGTATGCGAGAAAGAAGGCTTCGAAAACGGAGGAAATGAGGACTTTATTGCTGTCGCTCCCAAACCCTATTTCCTAGTATCCGAGGCAGAAGTGGATAAAGTCGTTGCGTACCATCGAGAACTGAAGAATCAACAACCGGGGTATTGGGACCCTAATCACTTCATCATCGCCAAAAGCCCAGAGTGGAAAAAGGAAGGTGTGATGATAGTCGTGCTCAACGAGTATTCATTGGCCGAAGTTCGAGATGACGGGATAGCTTATAGAAGGGGATGGGATGCATGGATGTTCACAGCCGAAAGTTCGGGATTGACCATTATCAACTTGCAGATTGCCAACGCCAATTGGACGGAATTTACAACTTCGAGTGAGGGTCAGCCTGGAGGGCAAGAAGTTGACCAAAGAAGTGGGAAGTGCTGGGAGGAAATACGAGACGAGGAAGCATGATGAGATTAGTTTATTAGTGCGTGTACTTGTCGAATTTTTTATGCAGTCCATGGGACACGAGGACCTTATGCGCGTTGGAATGTTCAGATACATTGTTCGCTTTATTCTTTCTATCCCTTCACAAACACAGAACTTGAAGAAATAGCCAGATTATGTGAGGAGAAGAACAGAGACTATGGCGGTATCTAGGATTTCATCAGCGCCGCTCCCAGTCCCTATTTTCTGCAATCTGACGCAGAAGTGGAGAAAATCGTTTCGTAACACCGTGAACTGATGAAAACGCGAGCCGGTCTTCTATGACCCGAATCGATTCATCACCGTCAAAAGCCAGGAATGGGGAAGGAAGGCGTATTGATCGTTGCGTTGGTAAATCTCGAAGATATCCCTCATTCACCGTGAAAAGTGCAGGTCGTATTATTATCAACCCGCAGATTGCGAGCATAAACTGGACGGATTGTACGAGGTGGAAGAATGTTCAGCCAGAAGGACAAGAGGTCGGCAAGAGGAATGGTAAGACCTTGGTTCGAAATGCAGGCTGAGAGAGGAATTGATTAGACTTTAGCCTGAAGGCGACTTGGCAGCTTGTATTGACGTAGTATACATACTTAAGTGTGATGGTTTCCCATTCAACCAACAGCCCGGCGTTATGAACGCCAGCCTACAGACAAAATCCTTTGTGATGGTAACGTATATGTACATCAAGGATCGGGGCATCTCATATAATGTATGTAGTAATTACAGCACAATCGACCACAGATGAAGTGGTCGACTAGAGCGTAAGTATACACTGTACAGGAAAGACAAACTACTTAGGTCATTAGCGATATAAAATCTGAACGCAGGAAGCACAGAATGTATGAATGTATGTAGCTATGTAAGTAAGTAATAAAGCCAGAAGACAGCAAACAGATATCGGAGAATAAGACAGTCAAACGGACCCAGACGTAGCCGTAGCCAGCAAACGAGGATCGGTTGGAGATATGAGTACACAAACAGAGCAAACAGAGACGGGAATGACTGAAAGCGGAGCAAGATGGTACGACAAGAAAGAAACGTCGGAAATGGGAACAAACTGCGTAGAAGACGCGACAAAAGCCGAAGATTCCACTCAGTTGTTATTCCCCAATTCCTTCACCTGTGCTAACGCCAATTGTCTTGCATGCACGTGTACATGATGGGGTTCCTTCACCTCATGGCAGACTTCGATTCCTTGGACCCACGAGTGTTTGATCACTTCCTCAATAGTCGCTCGTTGCTTCGGGTCGGGCTCAAGCATCCTCCTAATAAGAGCCCTGCAAGCCCGTGGCGATAGGTTGCTGATCGTCAAAGGACATTGCGACGTTGCAGGTTGAGGGGAGGCACAAGCAGATGCGTAGGCAGCATAGAGACTATCCGAAGTCTGCGCAGCGCGCCAAGGCAATTCGGAGAAGTGCAGGCAATAGTAGACGATTCCACAGGCCCAGATGTCGACTAAGCGAGCGTCATATGCTAATAGTAATACATGAGTAAAAGAAGCAAGATCGACAAGCAAAGGCTCACGTTTGCCCAAGAACTGCTCCGGAGCAATATATGGCTCACTACCGCAGAGACCAGTCGACATATGAATGGTCGATTCCCAGGGCAATCGGTAAACGGTAGAGGCACCGTAATCACCAATCTAGACCAGATATGAAGAGACAGATGAATGACCACAGTGAGTGGCGTACCTTCAGATGTCCTTTGGTATCAAAGAACAAGTTTTCGGGTTTGATGTCTCTGTGCGCAACACCTTGACTGTGCAAGTATTCCACACCGCAGAGAATCTGTTTGAAACAACACTCGACTTCACTCGGTGACATACCTCCCTTCTTGATGGCCGCGTAAAGATCTCCACCAGGGCAGAACTCCATTACCTCACACCAATGCTGATTCTCATCTTGAACGAGATCAACGGTCTCGACAATGTTGGTGTGGTGCAAAGTAGAGGAGATGCAAAACTCGGCAGTGAGTTTCTTGACGTACTCTTTCTCGGATTCGTTCTTGCGACGTTTGCGGAACTCCTGTACCGAGTTGAGCGCGGATGAACAGAGACAAACTAACAACGACCTACCTTCACCGCGTAAAGTCGCTCCTCGGTGCGATCCCATTTATGCGCCAGTCTCACAACAGATGTTGCGCCCTTGCCGATAGCCACTTTTTGGCATACCCCATATTTCTGAGACAAGCTGGTGACACTTTCGCCAGCCGTTGATTTGGGACCGCTCTTGCCACTTGTGTAACGTTCCTCAACGCTTTCGCCGTCAGATTTGCGGCTACTTCTGGATCCCGTCGAGCGCTGAGAAGATTTTCGGTTAAGCTTTGGTCCAGCAGCAAGTAAATCCTTGAGTGTAAACTTGTGCTTCTCACCATCGGTAGAATGCACTGACGCAGGCTTTGGGCGTGCTGTACCGACAATGGTAGACTCTGTGGCGTTAGAGGACGAGTTTGCGCGCGAGACGCCGTTGGGAGCGGGCGTGTTGGAGTTGGATGTGGACATCTGCAATTTGGATCCGGAGACACCGCCCGACATACTAGGAGCTCTACTAGGCGCCCGACTATTAGCGCGAGTAGACGGCTGACTGCTCCAGTCATAGTCAGAGACGGTCGGGGATGATGATGGAGAAGTTGTGCGAGATTGGTTCACAGGGAACGGTGTCATGGAGGATTGTTTGGAGTGCGAGGTGTTTGTGTTGCGATCAACGTTATTATTGGAGGCTGCGGTGGCAGCAGTTTGTGGAGATTGGGAGGGTGAAGATTTGGAGAGGTTATTCAAACTCGCCAAGGTGTGACCCGGCTGTTTCTCGTAGGTGCGTGTGTCTGGGGGAGGAAGTGGTACAGAGTTATGCGGCGGTTTGTCCGAGCCCTCGGGGCCTTCACCGTCTGTCTGAGTAGTATCCTCTGAAGAAGCGTCCTGGACTGTCATTATGATATCGAATGAAGATTTGTTGTGAACTCGAAATGGAGGGATGGGAAAGAATCTATAGCGATATCATGTCGGTCAACACGTATTTCAGGGTGGGTTGGCAGAAAGGAAACCGATTTAACTGAAATGCAAAGTCACGGGCTGCGTTTGGGATATGGGAGTCCCGCCCGCTGGAGAGCTGGTAGTGGTTGTGAAAAGAGATCTGTTTGGGGTATTCGCTGACTGAAAATCAGTGCCAGTCGGTGGCTTAGTCAGCAAGCCACTGCTCTGTTCCTGTCCTTCTCGATTCCTGGTTTTTCTATCGATGGTTCGGGTAAATTGGTTGTCAGAATCAGGTGGCTTTCATTTTCTCATTCTGCGCAGATAAAGGATCTAGGGTAAGGTACTTGGGAAGTTGCTGGTCTTAGCGCAGGAGGATGAAAAAAAAATACAACCTTTGTCAGGCCGGGGCTACCTTATTTTTATTTAAAAACTCCGTGAAACCTGCCGGAGAATCTCAATGAGTATGACAGGTCACTGAGATCAGAAAGGCGGAATCATCGCACTGATGTCAGGATTCATAGAACGGCAAACTCTGCCGCAGAAGCATCAGCCACTGGCAAACATTTCTAGTCATACTTTATGATAACTTGGTCAACATCTCTCACCAACAGGCCTGTCGGTCGTGGAAGCTGGACGCCGGCAGCGGGATTCTAAACATCGTGATTCTTTCCCAGCTAATGGCGAAAATAACGCTTTTTGCCACATGCCCGATGGGCCGAGACGTCGTACACCAGGAAAATTCCAGACGCTACATAGATCAGACGGTCAGTTTTTCAAAAATTTTAAATGTTGCAATGCACTCTGACTATGTACTGCACACTGGGGATGCCCTAGTACCTTGTAGTGAAGGTTGTGGCGCCCGCGTCTCAATTCTGAGCCGCGATGAGGTCATCCATCTTCTGTCTGACGGCACTCGTCTCAGCTCATATGCATGCATAATTATAAGACTCTTGACTTGCTCTTTGACCATCACTTAGGGTCTAGGGAGTCTTTACTTGCAAGTTATATCGAGTGTGATATGGCGAAAAAAGTTGCCTCAAGTATTTCAACTTTCCATGACAGCCTGGTGTCCAAGGTTCACGTTCACCTGTCGAACCGGAGTTGCGACGTCCCTGTTGACTTCGAGTGGTCTGTACTCAATGTTCGTAGCATCGTAGCTCGCCTCGGCTTAGGAAAGATTGAATATCTATACACTGCCTCTACAATGTCGGTACAGGGTCGTGCTGTACAACGAAAGATGCTGGGATTCGGACCCAGTGCACCATTCATAAACGTAGTCGCCTCCGACACTGGCCCGCTGGTAAGGAGATTCGAGCCTCCGGCTATTTCATGACATTAATCCCGCTCCCGCAAGCACATCGAACTCAAGATAATGAAGAGTAACCCCTTTCATAAACTCAGAAGTGGCTCTTTCACAAGACTCTCACCCGGGACCGTGCCTTGCAATTTCTCGGACAAGATCGACCGTCAGGTTCTCAACTATCAACGGCATGCAGCTTGTGGATGCTGACAGACGATAACATACTTTGACCACTCGAGAAAGGAACGTGTAAGATCTTCGGTGAAACCTTGCCAGGTTCTGGTTAGCCTCGAGCTTCCAACCCCACCTCGTAATTGGTCTAGTCAACCGGCGCCCTTGGTCGCACACATATGCAAAACTCCAATGGTGCGATAATGCGTGGATTTAACTGAAGTAATTATCTGAATAGGCGAATAGAGTTTTCTTATTTTTGGGTGGAAGCCCGACAAGATTGCTTCATCGAACGCTTCTTACTACAAAGGTCAGCATAGATGCAAGATTCAATGCAACAAATACATGGATACACCCCTCAATGGTCGAATGGATGGGTAAAAATAGATAGGAATAGCAAGTGGTTAATATTGTGGATACTCTTTTATCAAAGGACCAGCGTATCGACGTAATCATATTGAAAATGGGTACTTCCCCGCACTTACACGTCCTACCCCTCATTGAAACTGGTCCTTGGAGCTTGGCTTGAGAACATCTTTTACTTCATTCACTACCCAGCAATAAGCATGTTATTCGCTACTAACCCCTACACTTTTACCTCGCGTTCTAAAAAACCGATAATCTCATCACCAATTTCTTCTCCGTGATTTTCCAGCGAAAAATGACCTCCATCAACAAATTTCACCACAGCCTTTGGAAGAACCTTCTTGAACGCTTCTGCACCCGGAGGAATGAAGATGGGGTCGTTTTTGCCCCAGATAGCAAGAACGGGTGGTTGATAGTCACGGAAGTAGCTATGGAAAGAAGGATAGAGCTCGACGTTGTGCTGGTCTACAAAATTTAGTGATTAATGATAATTATAATTTGGATGAGATTTATCGGTACTCACAATCAAGGAAAAGGTCGAGCTGAATCTCTGCGTTTCCTGGTCGATCTAAGAGAGCCTGGTCTAGATGATAGCTTTCCGGAGGGATAGTCTCTGGGTGTGCCTCGCCCTCAGTGTACTGAGTAAAATCATATTAGTTGTCAAAGGCTTCGGTAACAAGTCGGAATCGAATGTACCTGGAATTTGGTCGCGTCAAAGCCAACCAACCACCGAATCTTCTCTCGATTCTCCTTTGTAGAATCGGCCCAGTAGGGTCGAATGTTATCCCAGAACGCTCCCAGGCCCTCTTCAAAGGCATTGCCATTTTGACTTATTATAGCGAGGACAGACTTGGGCCGAGACAGCGCGAGTCTACATGTTCCCGAAAAGAAGTTAGCGCTGTCGTTGATGTGATAAGATGATATACAAACCGTAATCCAGTAGGAGCACCGTAATCGAAAATATATATGGCATACTTGGTGAGTTTGAGAGCATCAGTAAACGCTTCAATGGTCTTTGCAATATTGGCAAAAGTGTACTCGTAATTGCGCCCGGACGGAACGACTATGGAATTAGTGATTAGTCGTTAAAGCATATAGAGTGAACTCAATGAGAACATACCCGTAAAGCCGTATCCTGGAAGATCAGGAGCCTAATAGTAAATGGATTATAAATATACTAACATTCATACAAGGATGAGACACTTACAATTACTCTATATTTTCCTGTGGCAGCCAACTTCGTGATGAGATTCCTATACTGGAATGAGGAAGCCGGAAAACCATGAAGCAGGAGAATAGTCATGGACGCGTTCTCCTTCCCCGCTTCGCGGTAGAATACGTCAATACCGTTGTCTACGGTGACTCTACGGATGTGGGTGATCGGAACAGCGAAGTTGGACATGGCTAATGAGCTAGGAAGCTTAGGGTATTCTGAAGCAATGGGACCTAAAGGGCTTGTCTTTTGTACGCTCACATTTCCGGAGAGGGACTAACACCTAAACGATCAAAAAGGAAACGTAGCGCTCGTCGCGTCACGAGGTGAGGTTAAAAGTGAACTTGTCTTTGTAAGGCATCATTGACTAGACTCTAAGCAAAGAATGTGATTGATAAGCTGCCTGCAGGTTTCCACAAAACAGGCAGGCTTCGATGAGCACAAGTCAGACTACAATCGCCGACAGTGAGAGCTTGGTAAACAGACAGAGCAAGGGGCTTTAAATTTCACACATCGATCAAATTGCATTTGGCAGCTGCAAGTCGGTACCATTTGAAGAGTACATCGTAGATATGCAATTATTAATGAGAGCGGAGAACCGACGGAGTCAATCAGGTATGCGAGGAACGTTGTCGGCAAATCAGTCCACAAGCAAAAATAGGATATTTACTCTATTCGAGTCTACAAAGCCCACTCAGTGATCTTGATGTTTATGTATACAACATGTAACACGTACCGCCGTAGATTGGTTTTGGGCACGATATGCACGTTCCTGTCTTCTCGCTCTGGTGAGTGCAGGCAGCAATTGGCAGACTTCGTTCCATTTCTCCGTAGCGCTATGCGAGTCCTCTGTAGGTAGCCAACCCTCGCTCCACGCTACAATGTCAAGCAAATTAGGAAATACATCAGAGAGAAACAAGGCCACCTCTAGAGGGTCGGAGATGGTGGAGTTGCAGAAATTCAAAATCAAGACCTTTTCATTAGTGATTCCAGCTCCTGGTCGTGAACTAGGAGAAGCAGGATTGTATGCTGCATTGACACAGAGCGAAAATGTATTTAGCCGAGGGCAGTGCTGAACGAGAGGGAGTAGGCCGTCAAGTGTGATCTTCAAACCACCCTCAGATATGCCCCATGTTCCTCCACAGCCGATATCCAGGGTTGAAAGCTTGGGCCATGCACGCGCCATGTCACTGAGGGTAGCATTGTCCAGGTCAAATGCGTTCTCCAATCTCAATTGAACAAACTGAAGATTGGGCAAAGAGAAAAGAGGTTTGAAAGTAGAAGAAGTAACACGATAAACCGGGGAGGTCCATACATCCGATTCAGGATCCACATCAAAAGCCCTATGAAGCTCAAGAGAACTCAAGCTATCTTTCCAAGGCGAATCGGCCAGCGCTTGAAAAAAAGCATGAATTTCTTGTTCCGAAGGAACCTTGTCGAGTGTATGATCGAGGGTGAGCTCTTGAATATCGGTGGAAGAGATGATTTTAGACAGGTCCACCCCCGCTCTACCGAAATCGGCTGCCATAATGCTGAGCAAACAAAGACCAGTGAAAGGAGCAATAAGGCTGTTTGAAGCTTTTATAGCTCGGACGAGATCATCCACGGTGTTTCCTACTTCGAGCTGTTTCAAATGAGGCAACTGGGAAAGATGCTGAAGGGCGCTGTCAGAGAGTTGGCATCTGTGACAGTGAAAGACTCGAAGGTGTAGACTAGAAACTAGTGCGGAGAACTGTACAATAGACGGGGAAAATATAGAAGAATGCTGCCCTAATGACACATGGTAAACGGAAAGCTTTTCCATGAAGGGGCACACCCGCTGTATCTCCTCGCAGATTCTGAGGAAAGAAGATGGTCGGCAATCCCAGTGTAGAGACAAGGAAATCAGTGACGGCCCCAAGTACGTGTAAATGGATATCGTATCCGGCTCTTGATACGGTACGTAGTATACGAGCTCGCGGAGGTTGGGAAACATCTTGACGTCGAACTGGGAGAGAAATTCGTCGCTGTGATGCATTCGACGCGAAGAAATTCTCATGTTAGGTGGATCTTGGACACCAAACCTCCTCACTCGATGTGTATAAAATTGACAACGAGATAGTTCGGACGAGTTTGGTACTCGACGGAACTTTCTCTGCGATAGTCATAAGACGTCGAGGAGCAAGATATGAACGGGTCCTAACACACCTTTGACCGTTCAACTACCTTCCCCCGTCCAACTGCCCGATCCGTTAGCGTCTGCTCCCATATATCATCCGGCAGACAGTTAAGCAAAGCGTAAGCAGAAGGCACAGACCACCACAGCACATCAAGAGCCGGCTCGCAGAAAAGCTTGCAAGTTACCGCGAGATTTACCAGCGTTGCCAGGTGTGCATTTTCACGAACGCACTCAAAGATGAGATGCAGTATATCCAGCACCTGAAGGCAGTGATGCATGTACGGTGAAAAGGTCCAAGTTCGGCTAATCCCTCTACAAACCAACCTGATATTTGCCTGGTAATACGTATCCTGTAAGTGCGAGTAAAGATCTCAGATGTTAAACTGAATGTCGATTTCTCCGCGCTTCGCTGACCATGGCATACCGGCATACCCAGAATTTGGATTGGTTTTAAGTCATACATGCATGCAAAAGGTACGGAGTACATATAGTCGTGGATAGTGCATCATAAACTATGATTAACGGAGATGGGCGGCATGCGTGGTGGAGAACAGGAAGTGGCAGCAGGAAAGCAAGGCGTTTATCGGGCGTGCCAGAAAAAAAGGAGACAGGAAGAAAATGAAAATGATTGAGAACCAATACAGAAACAACCCAAATGCACTCCCAAACCACTCTTCTCATTTTTTTGACTGACACTGCCCAATCCATACGCTCTGAAACATTTACTCCTGAACGGGGGCATCGTGCTCGACGGCAAGGATAGCCTGCCTCTTCTCGAGCACACGAGCAGCACGACGTTCCCTGGCAGCCTGAAGAAGGATAGACCATTGTCAGAAAAGAAATTTGACCTTAGCTCTAGTACTTGCCTTGTTCTTGACACGGCGGGCCTCCATTTGGTCTGTGAGGATCTTGGTACGGGTCTTCTCAGCCTTGGCCTTGTGAATGTATTCCATAAGGACACGCTTGTTCTTGAAGACGTTACCCTTGGATTTCTGGTACAAGGAGTGGTACCTATATTATTGTCAACTGACGTAGCAGGGGAAGTCGGCGCAAGTAAAAACTCACAAATGCTTGTCAATCTTGCCAGCTTCTCTGTACTTCCTCAATAATCTCCTCAAAACCCTTTGCCTTCTCATCCAGAGGACCTTGGTGGGCATACGAGCCTCAGCCGTACCCTTCCTTTTACCGGGGCCAGTGTGTCTACCCTTGCGCTTGGCGGCGTGGAGATCGCGAGTACGAGCACGGGAGTGGATGGTGGTGGGTTTAACGATCACACGGCCATCCTTGATGAGCTTTTTGACGTGCGTACGCGAGTTGGCATTGCCGATCTCAGCCTGCTCAGCAGGATCGAGCCAGATTTTGCGTTTGCCGACGCCAGCGACGGAGGCGGCGAGACGTTTTTGAGAGCGGAGATTGACTGGGAGAGTAAAATTTCTGAATCAGATTTTCGACCTTTTTGCGACTACTTCCATTGCACATACCCATCTTGATGTGGACCCTGGTCTGTGAGGAAACAGTGTCAACGATGAGGACGGCGGACAAACAGCACTTTACTGACCTTGAGTTTCTTGAGGAACGGCTTAACACTGCGACTCAGTCAGCTCCTACGTTCACGCGGAACCGAAGGCGTGAGAACAGCCACTGAACTTTATTCTGCCGAACTGTAAAGTAGCGACTATGCCGGTTCGGCATTGAATCAAAGCGAAAGTCTGTATAGATAAAGACTACATGCGACTATGGTAAAAGAGACAGAAGTTCGTTCAATACGTTCTGTTCCGTTTTATTTTGTGCCGGAAAGTCCGGTTCTACAACTGCAACTTGCCAGTCGGGCCTGGATATCCTCCAATTGTCTACAGACTGGCTTGGCCCCAAACTAGTGCGAAGTACACGTTGTACTGCGATTTGCATCAGGAGATCAAAAACATCCCGACCATGTTTACCCCAGTGTTTGAAAAAACTATGAGCTTGATCAGGATACTGCTCAAAGAACGCCTGCCGAAGTCGAAAGAATGCTGAATAAACAATTTCATCATAATCTGGCTCGAGAGCAATCCCCAGGATTCCTATGAGACAGTACGCCTGGTCCTGTGGTCTCGTCGTTGTCCTTGCCATTGCCCAAGACATTCGTTGTTCCACACTGACATCGTGGAGGCACATGCCGCCTTGGAACAACTCTTTAGGGATACCTGTCTCGTCGCTTATCTGGTCACTATATCCCGTTCTGGTCCCCAAGGGCATCCAAAACCTGTCGAAAAAGACTACTTCCGGTGGCGCCAACAGTTCCTGTAGCGTCCACCCTCGCGAAAACCATCGGCTTCTCGTTATTGAGCCGCACGCACGTATGTCCGATAAATATGCGAAACAGATACTCGAGTTCTGATAATATGCATACATTGACTTGACGTTGCGGTGGACATCCCTTTTGTCTCTTTGGTCGATACAACACGTATCAACCCAGAGGTACTCGAGGCCGCGAAAGCGAGCCTGTTTACAGGCATTCCGAATTTTCTGGTAACCTGATTTCGTAGATGTCTCCGTAGGTTTCTGATGTTGGCTGAATTCCCGAATATCGACCTCTTGTAGACCCCACGTATGAGAAAGGATGGCATATCGGGGAACGAGAGTTTCGTCTTCGAAGTCAACTAGCTTTAGTGAACCAGTGTGAATAAGGCGTTGCGGACGATTCTGTTCGTTTAGAAGTCAGAAATAACAGGTATCATTCCTTGAAGCTTGTCAAACAATTCTCACCTCTTTAAGGACCTTTGGCGTATGCACACAAGGGCGAAGAGTTCCAATAACATAGCGTGCGCGTGTAGCGACTTCTTGAAACACTCGAGTTGTTATACTGTTTATCCGCACGTTATATAAAAAGTCCCTGGAAAAGGTTCAATTGGAGGGGAATCCACTGGTGGCTGACAGACCGACCTGTAACAGGCGCTACACTTTGCGCCAGAGCTTGCCTTCCAGCTTGGAACACGAGTGCAGCATACATTTCCACTACGCCGGAAAGTAGCACTGGCAGACTTTTGAAGATGTTTTTTATCAGTATGCGTAGATGAAGTCTCAGGGAGTGCACGGTCTATCCCTGCTGCTCGTAATTTGAGAGGTCCTCGAGGGGTAAGTGTGTAGTCAGCCATCCTTATCTTGTGGGCACTGGAAGGCCAACTCATATATAAATGCGCTGGTAACTATAAACAAGAGTAGACATCATCATAGTAAATCATAATGACAATGCTGTGAGTATGTCACTCATATGTCTCGATGCTATGCATACACTATTCAAATAGTTCAGGCTCAGCGCTCATCGATTCATCAGTGAAATTGACATTTGATCAGAAGTCCAAAAATGAGAGTTCCGTGGTTCGTCGTGAGACTAGGTCCAAGCCATAGGAGCATCTCCGAATTACGATGGAAGCTCGTCAATCCCAAATAATACTGACCCGCCGCTAGCCCTAGCGGGTTCAAGTAAAAGTCATCGACTCGGTGCTCAAGCATGAAGCAAACCACGTCGAGCAATCCAGTTGCCTAGAAAGTACCCCAAGTCAAGCTCCACCCAACAGAAGGACAGTCGATGCCTAGGACTGATGAAGGGGTGTGAGGATCTCTCACTCTAATTAGATGTATGTCCATTGATTGGCACAATTTTGCTATATAGAAATTCACAGTACTGCAAGTAGTTCATAATCAACTAGGATAAGAGACAAGACGGAAAAAAAAACCAGATTCTTTCAGATGCAACAAGGCCTCCTACGATACGGTTCAATATTATGAGAGTGCAAGTCACGACGAAATCCCTTTGTATCATCCAACCGGGCTATGATATCAGTAAGGAGGAAGTTGGTTGAAGGTCCACTCACAGATGCAGAAGTGACTTCAGACGGAGCGTCACCATCGTTGGATGTCTCCATGAAGCTAAGTGGTGCATCACGATCCCATACTACGAGTAACTCGACAAGAGTACGGCATATGACGTTTCCATTATGGGAACGAGAGAGACTCGAGCATAAGCTTATGAATGTTCAAGAAGATGGTGTTGACATCATTCTGTCCAACCTGGTTTGCACCCAGCAGATACGAGATATGCGTGACCTCGACAGCAATATCGAAACCAACTACCATTCCATTATTCACCTCTCCCTCCCTAAGCAGGCGGCAACCCAGCCGCCCAGAAAGTACACGTCAACACACCCCAAGTCAAGCTCCAACCGACCCAAATCTTTCCCCACTTCCAGTTTCTACTGCCATCGCTGTCACCGGCGACCAACCACGCTGCAGCAATGTACAGCACAGGCAAAGAAGGGCCGAGACGAAGGATGATTTGGACATGGGAGTTGAAGAGGATAAGGAAGGAGAAAATAAGAGCGTGTATAGCATGCGGAAGGAGAGTCGGTGTTAAGAACGGCGAAAAAGATTCTGGATCTTCGGCCCTGCGGGGCTTCCCCGTCATTTGCGAGATGAGCAGAGGGCTATGACTGAGAATGTAATAGCAGAACGCAAACAAGCAACCCAACGGTGGCGCTGCGAGAAAGAAATTGGGTATTTGCTGTGGGGTCCAGTAATGGAGGAAGCCGACGTCCCAGTAGGCTTTCTGGGCGTGCGTGTAGATGCTTGGAATTGTAGCATTGCACCATTCGGGCACGGTATGGATACTCGTAGAGTGGTTGGGCGCCAGCGTCGGGAGGACACAAAAAGTGAGGTATCCGGTATATTGGTGGTATATGAATGGAGAGAGGATGAGCGAAGTGTAAAGGATGGAGAGCAGAATGTTTTTCGAAGGAATCTGTCGAGCTCTCAATAAGGTCGACTTATTAACACAATGAGAGCGATGCATACCATCTTTTCCCCGAGCAAAGGCACGATGATCAATCCCCATAAGATGTATCCAGAAAGCAGAATTCCGTTGGAACGGAACGTGGCTGCAATAGTGAAGCATATCGAAGCGTAAAGCCATCTCTGTTTCGTACAGTACAGCATTCCTATAGCAGGGTTTCGTGAGCAATAAATAAGGATGTATGAAGTACACTCACCTCTGTATGAGAGATACGTGAAAAAGGGTTCTTGATACGGTATAGAGCCAAAAGATACAACATTCTCGTCGTGTCGCAGGCCATTACAGCGAAAGCTCCAGTTAACAGAAAATCAGATTTTCCCGACAGCATTTCAGCAATATACCCTGTATATCGCATCACCAGTGATGCACCAGACAAGAACGCCCATTCATGCTCGTACACATATCCTTCTTGAGCGATATTTAGAAAATGAAAGTTGTCCCATCGTAAAAGAGGTTCTGACCATTTGGATACGAGATGTTGCAGAGTCTTATGAGAAGTGTCGAATTGAGGAAAGTAATACGCTGTAGAATACACGAGTAGAAAGACGAGAACGCGTGAAAAGAGTGTCCAGAAATACAATGACTTGAGGTGGTCGCCCATGCGGTGACAGATTACATAATGAAAGGAGAATGGACAAAGACATTCTTTTGCTGGGTGCTTTTGGCTTTCGTTCATATTCTGCTCTTTTGGATTTCAGCGTGCTGATCCATCATTTCACGAATTTTTTTCCGCGACGTTAAAGGATAGTAAACAAGTCCAGGCGGCAATTCAAGAAGCAAGCAGGGACAAGGAAGTAGCAGAAAGCCTTGAGGAGTACGGAAAGTGATAAAAGGGCTCTGTATTCTGCGTTCCGAGTATGTCTTGTGTTGTCAGATATCTACTCTAAGAAATGTGAGGAAATGTGCCGATATGTTTATCACTATTCCAGGCGAGTCGTACTCTGCATGTTCAACATACTAATATCTCACGTTTGTTCTTGTTCATCGTAAAGGATGTCAGCTCAAAGACTGGACACAGCACTACATTCACACAAAACTGATAGGCGATAATACTTCTGCCCTCGCAGATTCTATCCTCAATGATGCATCTCCATCGCCAACAGCAAATGGGGTACGCCCTAACCTGATTTCACGCATTCCTGTCAATCCTCAATGAATGCATAACCTACGACTAAATATTCTAGCCAACATCGGACCGTGTGACCATTTTCCCAGCCCGAGCTCAGACAGTACTTTTTTGAGAATCTACGCAAAACTGTTTGTCGGTGCGCACTGAAGGAGGTGGAAACGATGTACAGGGGTAGGCATGAGTAGGTTGAAGAACGAATACGAGGTAGACGTTGACCAAGTTCAGTTGGAATCGGCTGAGGCAGATCTGAGGTTATCAGGGGCTGCACTTCCAGGGATTTCTGATGCAAGCTGACCGGGTTGAAGTTGAACTGAATATGTCGAGTTAGACGCGACACTCGAAGTGTTCGATAACTTCGGTGAATTTTTTTTCTGAATAATGCCTTGTAACATTCATATCATGTAAAATACTTTAGATCGGTACCAGAAATTACCTGTACGACACTACGATTCCGGTAGCTGCGAGATACGAGCAAAGGGAAAAGAGACCTACAATGGCCACGGAACCTCGAATCTCCTACTTTGTCAGGGTACTTTTTGGAGCACGCCTCCCATAACCGAGCAAATGCTGTTTCTACATCCTCATCGTAATTTGGCTCTATAGTGACTCCCAAGATACCAAAGAGACAGTATGCTTGATCTGGTGGTCTGGTTGTCTTTCTGAGTGCAGACCAGGACATCCTTTCGTGTATGTCCACATCTTCAATGTTGATGTACCCATTGATAACGTTCGCAGGTATGCCAGTCGTCTTGCTTATTGCAGACGTGAGTTCACTCCTAGTTCCGATGTAATGCCAGGCATCATTATAGAAAACTACTTCTGGAGGAGCCAGCAGTTCCTGCAACGTCCATCCCCGCGAGAACCACCTACTGTCTTTGAATGAGGTCATGAGTCCGAATAGACGAGAGGACTCTCTGGAAGCAGCGACGTCATTCAAGTGTGCATAGCAAACGCTCGAGTGCTGGTAGAAAGCAAACATTGATCGGATATTCCGGTGAACGTCTCCTCGGTCCTCTTGATTGATACAACAAGTATCAATCCAGATGTACTCCAGACCATCGAGGAGAGCTTGCTTGCAGGCATCGAGAATTTTTCGATAGCCCGACTTGAGTTTTGTTTCTGCAGTTGGGGAGCTAAACTCTTGGTGCCCAATTTCTTCTGCTCCCCATCGGTGAGATAGAATGGCATATTGCGGAACCGGAACGTTAGACTCAAAATCAGCAAGCCGGAGAGTGCGAGCATTGATAAGACGTCGTGGATGTTCCTGTCACGTAACACCGTGAGTGGAAAGTTCTCTTGCAACTAAGTTTTCACCTTCCCAGAAGGAGCGTTCGGACGAGTGAAGTTAGTGTTAGCAACACCGAAGCAGAGTGGACTGGCGAGTCTGCATGACAGAGAGCGCAAATCTACCAAATGAGGTAGATTGTAAGAAACGCTCATTATAAACGCTGATTTTTTTGGTACATCCATAGTTTTAGTGCTAACAAGATGCGCCTTCTTTTCAGAGGTGGCAACTATAGGAATTAATGAGAAGTATTGGTGGTGTTGTATGGTGAGATATGTTACCTTTGTCTGTGATCTGAAGCCAAATGCGGTGGGGACGTTCTGGAGGGTGCACAGCTGAACTTCGACTGCCAGGCCGGCCACAGGTCATACGAAAACGAAGCAATGAAAAGTTTAACGCACCTATCACCGCGATCGCGCTGAGACTTGTCATCTTCAAAAGAATGTTTATCGTCTTCCAATTTTCGTACCCGAAAAGGATAGAGTGCATAGGGGAAAGTCTGGCCGTCGCCACCAGCGCCGTCATCGTTAGTGCCTCCCGAGTCAAACACACAGTTTGGTGGGAAGTTTTCAAATATAGTGGACATTCTTTATATGAAACGAATTGGGAGCTTGTTTAAGTCTACAAGCCGGCTGGATTAATCCAAGAATAAGGCCTGGGAGGTGATAGAGTCGTGCCAACAGCTTTTGAGTCTTCATCGATTGGTATATCATCACGATCCATATATAACTGACCAGGTTTTGGGATAACAAAGTTAGAACGGCAGTTGCAAAAGTCATTGTGCAGTGTAGTTGGGAAACAAGATGGAGCATCACCCGTACTAAGTGACCATCACACCTCGGTTGATTTTATTCCGCGTTTCACACTGACAGTAAGTACATACACTTCCAAGCAACGCGCGAAAAGTTGCACAATTGGTAGCCGTGGTACGACTGCATAGAAGTCGAGCGAACTGTATCATCATTCTGAGAAAGTTTTCTAGGCTTGTAATGCCCTGCTCATAGCATTTTTTACTTATAAAATTGAACCATGATTTGGCGATTGCGAAACGGCTCTGCAAGCTCTTGATTCAACCACCCACCATGGGACTACCGTCACGAAGGATGACGTGCTCGATTCCATTGGCAGGGAGTTGGAGTAGATGTATGCCGTGGCGGGCTACCAAACATCTACATCCGGCATGTTCGTGAAGGACCACGTGTATCTCTATCTATCTAGTAGGACAAACAACAGTTACAAAAAAGGTTCGGTTTGGAAGAGTTGAGACTCCTAAAAACTGCCAATTTTTAGTTGACTCCTTGCTCTCTATCAGGTAGAGAGTCTGAGCAAGTTCCATTTATGGTCGAAACCCGTTATTAGCTTGAAGTAGTCCCGATATTCTCCGTTTTCGAGTTTCTGCTAACCAAGCGCTCAGCCTTGACCGGATTGATCAGGTCATTTCCCGCTTTAACTTAGCTTCAAACCTAGGTGGGGCTTTCTTTGAACCGCGACCATCTCTTTCCGAAAATCTCCGCTGGTGATTGCAACGAAGAAGGCGTGCTAAAACTTGTAGTCAAGTTCTTACAACTGCATCGGCGTTTTCTTCAACTCAAGGCGTCTCGGAGCTCAGAACCATCTGGCAACCGAAAGACCTTGCAATGCGCTGGAATACGTACATTCGCTAAACTGCAGATATCTCGCGCTGGTGGCAGGCATTTTGGCCTCATGCTATTCTCGAGGGATATCTGTACGTGTTAATTTCTATTCTGAGATATAGATATCCGTTCTAACATATATTTTTTTGTGTTTTTGTTTCATTCTGTGGTTTGCGGAGGTGTTACGTCCAATCTCCACGGATCCCAGATATTTGGCGCGAATAGTCAAGCGTCATACACGGGGTATTCTACTTGCGCTACTGGATGTGGTTCAAGGCTGCCCAGTGCAGATGCTTCCTTTAATGACAGCTCAAGCCTTTCTTCTCGGAAGTCCCAATATTAACTCATAGATAATTGCTAGAGCCACATCAACACGGCGAAAAACGGGGAAAGATGAGAATGCCAAGGTACGGTGAAGCATAACGCCTGTGCCTATTCCTGGAAATTCGAAGTCGTTCCTTAGCGCGTTGAATAGGACGATCCGCACTCGCCTCCCTTTATCGATATTCTCTCTTAGTTCTCGTCACCGCTGGAGTGGGTCTTCTACGATGGTGGTCCCCAATGGTCCACGATTGGTTGGCTTTGCACTCGACACATCTGTTCGGACGTAGCATCCTTCATTGGTGTTAAACCGGTGATTTTGGACTCCTGTCAAGAGGACTTCTAGCGGCCGCGACATGACCGTAAGAACCCAAGGCCCCAGATGGTGGTAACTCTTGTGGCTGAAGGTGGCTGATTTGCGCTGTTCTTATAAAAGACCGAAGAGGGGAATCGGGAGTTTTATGAGAACTTGGAAGCGGTATGCCAGGAACAGCTTGGGAACATCGATTATCTCGTCCCATGCTCTTTTGCTGTCGTGTAGAACGTTCTCTTTGGTAGATACCTTCGTATCCTACACTCTCCACCAAATGTATTCTGTTTCCGAGTCATTCCTGGAGTTAACGGACCCGCATTCGGTTCGTATCCGTGTAGCCGTCCAGTGTACGAACACGGCGGAAAGAACCAATCAACGTCGAGGACGCGTCATGAAATCAATTGATCTTTTGGGACCCTTAACGCTGATCGAATATGCCAGAAAGGCATCCACATTGTCGGAAAGTTTCCGGAAACCATTTATAAACCTTTGATACTCTACCCTAAACTCGTTCTAACCATCCCACTTCTTCTCTGGCTTTGTGGATTCATTGCAGTAAGTATACTCGTTCACGCGTCTGCACGGCACTCATCGTCATGGTGCAGACTTTCTCTTTGTGCAATACTCGTCAGAGACCAGAGAATAGTGCTTCATTGGTGAGCTAAAGAATCCCGTCTCCTTCTCCCACTGACGCTGATACTGTAATTAAGTTTAGCTTTAGACAAATCCAATTCTTCGCGGGATTCTCCACTGTAAATACTCCCAAGGTTTCATAACTTTGTCCGCTACCACCATCATGTCTCAACAAGCGTCTTCAACTGAACCTCCTGCTGCTTCCCAGCCTCCCTCTATCTTTACCATGTTGACTCGGACAACATACGTCCCACCGTCACCATCAGCACCTCCCACACCTACCCGTAAATCATCCAAAGATGCACGTGCAGGGGCCAGCGTCGACCCTAGTGTCTTAGACGCACTTATCATCAAACAGCCTCTAGATACCGGAGGCGAGCCCGCGGTCCAGTCTGCATCCTCGAATGCACCCATCAGCAGCTGGCTGAACCTCACCACGATTGCTCAAGACCCGGTGTTCATGACACCAGCTGGGGCATTTGATGGGATTGATAGCATCGTCAAAGCATGATGCTTCGAGTGTGCTTGGACGCGCCATACGATATAACCCCAAAGCCCGCGCGATGTCCCGGCTGTGGACAGGCTACCAGGGGACAGGTGCTTGGCTGGGAAACTACATGGGTTGGCACAGGTTCTCGACCACCTCGATGAGGCGAACTGAATATGCCATGATGATCAAAAGGAAATACACCGTCATCTCATCGCAGAGTTCACTATGACCCTGTATTCGATATTGGTATGGATTCGTTTGGAACTGCTGCCTACACACACTACATCTGATACATACTTCCCGAACACCCTCGCAGACACTGGGACCGTATATTTTTGAGCTTGTATCGCTCAATACTAGTACTATATATGATTCGTATTCATGTTATGCCCTGATCAATCCGTTGTGTATAGTGTATGATACATCGTCGTATTTCAATGATATGATTTTCACTCTTCAATTTTAGGCCCCAGGACACCAGTACAACCGCATCCGGAAAACTTGCCCACTCCTGAGAATCCCCAACTCAAACTGTATAGGATACCTGCCCCAAATCTACCAGGCACTTTCGCATATGCCATCACTTGTGACCTCGATCCATATGACTTCGAAGAATGAGGAAGGTTGATCATGCGCACCCCATTTCTGAGAACATACTGGAAGCTCTCAACACCTTTCCTATCTGCCGCCTCAAGACCTGAACTTGCACTAGCGGTGACACAATACCTATTCTTAGCAGATCAGAGTCTAGCATCGGCGGTCCAGACGACTACAATGTCAATGAAGATCATCTGGGGATATATATGTAGCATATACGTACTTTTAAGGCGTAAGCCTATTCACGAGAAGATCGTCGGACAACGGCAATAATTTTCGGTCAACTTCAAAACCATTCCTGACAACTACCCGAAACCAGCCAAAATCCATGTAATACGGCAAGGCTTTCAATTCAAGGATAGCAACGGAACACAAGTATTCAATGATTGCTCAAGAATAATCCGGATTCCGATGTGTCAGGAAAGTGTCTGCTCAGTGGCTGAATGGACTGGCTTTTGGCACGAATTATCTTGACGACAGTAAATCCTCGAGGCCAACGACCAAACATCCGAGTCGGATCCGAAGAGCTCAGGCAGAAAAAGAAACAGCCGGAGAAGCGATTTCTCCGTCTTTGGATAAGCGAGCATACCAAAGATGGTACTTTGCTCTGACGACGCTCAAGGCCTTTCGGACCGTTTCTGTAGGACCAGGGTGTAGTCAATTCAAAAGGAATCGTATAATCCTCTGTTGCGAACTAGAGGCGTCTACGTTTGGCATTTGAGCAATATGACCAACTTCACCAAGAATACAAACTGAGCAGCTATTCGCAACGGATACAGCTTGAGACATTATCTGCAATGAAAGTTACTCGGACAAGCAATTATAGTGTTGGGTACACTAATTAACGTTTAAAGCATCTGGAGAAAGGAGGCTGAGTAATTAATATGCATCATGGTAATGGTCAAACATACGTTACAATCCCTGTGCATCTCCATCTCGCACGCACTATTCGTCCTCATTCTCGATGTACGAACGGGTGGGCTTGGAGCCACGTGTCGTCCTGCGCGCCTTGACAGGTGGGTTTTCCTCGCCAGAATCTTCAACAACAGAAGCACGCTTGCGTTTAGAGCTCGGGGCCGCAGACGACTTTGAGGCTACAGCAGACGCATCAGATCAGGCCTTCGAACCATAAAAACCAAACTGACCTCGACCTTTACCTTTCTTCACCAGTCCAGGGTCCGGAGTGGATTCAGCTTGCTCCTCTTCCTCGTCCAAATCTTCATGCCCGTGCCTTGAGGAGGAGGCCTCGGATGTAGATTTCGAAGCTGGCAGTACACGGATGAGCGAAATCAGTTTCTAAGCGATTGAAAACTAGCCGACCTCCATTTTTGCCCTTTCTGCCCTTCTTTACGGGTTCAGGCTCTGGAGTGAATCCAGCTTCTTCATCTGAATCCTCCTGTTTGCGCTTTGAGGAAGATGCCTTGCTTGCCTTTGCCTTTGCCGAACCTGGAACAAATAAGGAGTAAAACGTCACTGGAGCTACAGGCAGATTACGAAAAATGCATACCTCGACCCTTCTTAGCAGGAGGCTCAGGCATAGGAATCCCTTTTCGTGCGCAGTACTTCTCCAGCTTCTCCGTCAGCCTTTACAGCAGTCATGATTACGCTCCAATACGCGATAGCATTCTCAACCGCTTACCTTTCAATACAGACAGGCCCGATTCCGCGAAGGACTTTCAATTCCGAAGGATGATCATACTTTGTGGTGCACCATTCCAAAGCGTTGACAGCGCCTTCATAGCCAGTCGATCTAGGAGGGCCACCTCGGATTTTGTAGTCTTTTTCTGCATGAAATTCTGGAAAAGAACGCGTCCAATAAGTAATACCAGCGATTTTAACGATAACCACACCTTTGACCCACTTGAGGAACAATGGATTGGCAGGCTTTGGCTTCTTTGGCTCTTCGAAAAAAAATGGCGGCAGCTTCGAGAGTAGCATAACATCTTCGTTACTGAACGTTGGACGTGGCATGTTGGTGGTTGTCCAAGTCGAGGAGGTAAACAAAATTTGCAAGGTACGCGTCAATAACGCGAGCGTGACATATCGTCACATTTCTCTTGCATGCCTCGTACCCGCAAGTCGAGACAAACGATCTCGCAGCCTGCCTTGACGACAGAACGTTCTCTTCTTCCAGCATTTGCATTTTCTCTGCCTCAGGAGCTGATATCACTCGTAATCCAGCATTTGCGCGATTGTATCTCGTCCCTAAGAAATTGTGCCCTTGTTTGTCGCTCTTGGCGATATCCAGCGCAAAGTCTCCTTTTCGACTCTTTGTGTTTGTACAATGCCGACGCCTGTAACAAGCTCAACCGAATTCTTCGAGTATCCCCTATTCTCGCAACCCATGTTCACCAAGTCCTCATTCGCGCAAGATACCCCTTCAATTCTTTCCTACATCTCAGGAATGCTACCAGTGTCTTTGAGCGGCTGTGCAATGTTCGAGAGCTTTCTATATCTTTTTATCGTGACTATATGCCTAACGAGCTGATCAACCTCGCAAAACTACGGACCGTGGAGATTCTGCGGTTGTACAGCGACAATGATTTTGCTGTGATACCATTTCTGTGGAAGGCCTATCCAAATATTCACACCCTCCAGCTGCTACAAGCTCCGGATATCTCTGTATTCGCTTCTAGGTACACGCACATGCCTGTGGACGAGTTAGTCGAGTCAGGAACCAAGACACTCAGAGCACTAGCTCTGTCAAACATTGAATCGACTTCTCGCACTCCTCTCTTACGTTTCTTTACCAGACCTGAAATCGATTATTCCTCTCTACAATCTCTGAAGCTTCTCTGGGGCGGGAAAATGAAAGCTAACGAGACGCAACACCTGGACTTCCTGAATGCATTGCTGAAGAAGTGTGGTTTCCATGCCCGAAGCGTCACTCTTGTTTTTCCCCAACAGTCGACCTGGGACACACTCGATCTCCTAGCAAGTTGGTGGTGTTTTGCTCCAAGTCAATACGTATACTGATATTTGTATCTGCCATTTTAGCTTTTCTTTCAGAACGATCCATGAAATACTTCCAGTCCATGGAGAACCTAATTTTATTACTGGATTTTGGTGTCTGTCTCTACAGACATTCGTCGGTCTACTCGCATAAACTCATCATCCATGTGCTGTCTCTTGTCAAAAATTCGCCTGCTAACGTACGCTGCTTGACGTTGGACGTGTTCTTGAAGCTGGGCGAACGATCTAGCAGTTCACCAGATTCCAACATTGGAAGCTTTCCGGAATGGAAGGCTTTGGATGCCCTGCTCTCCGATTCTTCTCGTAAATTGGCCAAATTCGAAGTACGGGTGTCAGCAAAGATCAGACAACGTTACGTTCGGGATAATGACTTGTCTGGATTAGGGCAAAAAGAAGTAGAAAGTATCATTCAGGCGGAGTTGACAGAAATATTCGAGTCCTGTCTGCAGGCCACCAATCGGGCTGGTAAACTTTCCATCAGGTTTAGAACTATACAGTTCTGGGGCTCATGGACTTTCCGTACTGCGTGGGATATAAAGGCAAGGACAGGTACCCTTCCCGGAGCACAAGAGTCGACTGACGAATTTACTCGCAGGGACGCCCTACAGCACATTTCTACGAGTATGCCTTCGAAATTTGATATCTTTCGTTACCACCAGGCCAGGTCTCAGATTGCTGTTCGAGGAGAGGTCATGGAGTACTAATATGTACTGTAACAAATGAAGTACGAACGTACATAATTAGTTAGAAGCTTCTGTTATCGACTGTTTAACCCGACTTCAAATTTTGGGTCGTTTACGGTACCTAGCACGCATGCTATCTTAATACCCCAATATACAAGTCAAAGCCGCGACATTATCAGCACAAGTTAAGACAATCCAATCGCAAGCAACGGAATCATCATAACCCCTATCTCTGTAGTTGCTCACCTGTATCTTAACTTCCTTGCTTCCCGTCATTAGAGGCGAGTCGCATAAAAACGGGTGACCTTTCAAATTCCAGCTAATGAACTTGAGACTTGCATCCCAAAGCCCTACAGGTGCGTCGGTGGTAGTACTATGCTAGGGCGATTGTCGCAGTGACGTCATGCTAACGCTCTAACGCTGACCACCATTCGTATGCTTCGTATGCCTCATATGCCTCCCCAGAAATTGAGAAAATTGGCCTTGAATGCTTCTGAAGAAGCCTCCTCCTCAACCTGCTCATTTCCTCCAGAGCTGATAATGCTCGTAATCCAGCATTTATCCGATTCTGTCCCGTCTCTCAAGAATTGTGCCTTGGTTTGTCGCACTTGGCGGTACCCAGCACAATGTTTCCTTTTCCGCTCTCTGTCTTTATATGATGGCGACACTTGCAACAAGCTCAACCGAGCCTTTCGAGGGTCGCCTGCTCTCGCGACTCATGTCCGCAAAGTCGTTATCAGCAGAAGGCGTTCCTCTTCGAAGCCTTTCATACATCTCAGGAACGCTACCAATATTATTGAACGGTTACGCGGTGTTCGAACGCTCTCCATAGCATCATTTTGCAATTTGACGTCTGAGGAGCTAGACAACCTTGCGAAACTACAGACTGTGGAGACTTTACGATTGCAGGACGAAAGTAACTTTACCGCCATACCCTTTTTATGGAAAGCCTACCCAAATCTTCATACTTTCCAGCTACTCCAGACCCCGTATAATTTTTTGCATGTGACAGAATCTCTGGACGGATTGGTCTTATCAGAAACCAAGACTCTCAGAGCATTAGCTTTGTCGAATATTGAATCGCCCTCTCGTGCTCCAATTGCGCGGTTTTTCACCAGGCCTGAAATCGATTATTCCGGTTTGCAATCTCTGAAGCTTCTCTGGGGTGAAGGGATGCAAACTAGTGGAAAGCATCTAGACTTGTTGGATGCATTGCTACACAAGTGTGGTTTTCATGTCCAAAACCTCACCCTAGTTCTCCCGCGTTGGCCAACCTCGATGCAAGTTGATCTTCTCACAGGTTAGTGTCTTCATCCTGTCCAAGTAAAAGCTTGATGTCTATGGATTCTTGTATTAGATTTTCTTTCCGTGAATATCAAGAAGCATTTTCGGTCCACGAAAAATCTAGTTCTAATGGTGTACCTTGACAAGGCACTGTGCTGTACACATAAAATCACGACCACTGTGCTATCCCTCTTAAACTCTTCGGCTACCCATTTACGTTTCTTAACGCTCGATATATTCCTGGAATTTAGCGAGAGTTCTCCAAGTTCTGATATTAGGAACTCTCCGGGATGGGAGACATTGGATGCTCTGTTTTCCAATGCTTCTAATGGTCTCCCCGATTTTGCCAAGTTGGAAATGAGGATATCTATAGTACTCGAAGATGGTTATATTCGGTACAACGACTTGTCTGAGCTGGGGCAAAAAGAGATAGAAAACATCGTTCAAACAGAGCTGACAGATTTATTCAAGCTTTGTCTCCCCGCAACCAATCGTGCTGGTAGGCTTTTCATTACGCTTAGGACTATACGGCCAGCTCCTTGGGCGCATCTCTATGATAGATGGGATGTAAAGGCAGGCACGGTTCCGCCAGGATGCATACAGAATCGACTGACGGATTCATATAGGATCGCCCCGGCGTCAATTTTTACCGACATGCCTACGATCTCTGAAGCTTTTCGAAGTGTGCAAGACGACTAATATGTAGTGAAATAAGTAGTGTACGAAGGTATTCGCTTAAAAGCCATGCTATCAATTTCTCATTCAACAATTCATGCAAACCTTGGGGCGTTAGCAATGATACCAAACTATGATCAAGTCAGCTTTGTAGCATCTTATCTGAATGCGAGTCAAACCTACCATACATCCCGCGAGAATACCGGCACAAGGCAAGGTCAGGACCCACGAAAAGAAGATCCAAGCAAATGCTACGAGTACTCATTCAGAGACAAATCCGACGAGAACACTCCGATGACTAACCTTTCCAATTAATAGACTTGAAATCGCCATTGCAAAGTCCTACGGCAGCAGTAGCCCCAGTGATACATTGCGTCGTAGATACAGGCAGAGCTAATTGCGACGCCAAAACCACTGTGATAGCGGCACCGAGTTCCATACTAAACCCACGGGTAGGCGAATGGAGGGTCAAGCGATTGCCCAAAATTCGCATGATCTAATTTTTTTTTGGTTGAGAGTAGGGCATAGACAAAAAGAAAGTTGAACCGACGTTATATCCATATGTAGCCAATCCAATAACCAGCCATATAGCACCGTACACTAAGATCCAGGTTGGAACTGGCGTTTTACCACCGAGATAACTCCCAGTATGCCAAGTCTCGTAGATGGTTGCAAAGGGACCCACTGCGTTACTAATGTCGTTGGATCCATGCGCAAAGGACGCCGTACAAGCGGTCATAACCTAGCGAAAGTATGAGCAGCTTGAAGCGGCAAGTAGACAATCAAACTCACTTGGAGGAATGAATACAGATGCTCAGTCTTGTTGTCATATTGTGCCGCCCTTGAGTGGACATCGGCGAGGCGTTTCGCGTCGTTGGGATTAGAACTCTGGACTGAGACAACATCCTGGAAGAGACCGCCGAATAATGCACGCTTGATAAAGGGAACACTGTGATATCGTGCGATAATGTAGAGATTTTTCGGCTCAATCCTGCATATGAAGCATTGAATTCTTGAAAAGAATGAAGTAGCAAATGAAAGTACTCACCAAGGGCCCTGGATTTGAGGCAGTTCTACTTCTCGTAACATGGCCGGTACAGGTTCTCCCTGTTCTTTTTGCACCTTGGCCCTCTCCTTTTCCTTCTCATCTTCGTTCTCATTGGCCTTGTCAACGCTTTCACCTTGAGACTCGGAATGAGAATTCTCTCGATCCTGTGGGCCCCTCGGTGCAGGGTTGCTTGCAGTGTGGTGGCCTTTGTAGTAGTCGGGTACAGCATCAGGTGCAGCGAATGTGTTTGCATCCTCAGGAGGAGTTCGTTTCCAGAGGAGAGGACCAAAGAAAAAGTGGTACCATCGGATAGTGTAATCGCCTCGGACGACACGGCAATAGACAAATGGGAGCCAGAAGAGGCAGGCGAGGGCACAGACAACGCTGGCTGAAGGGGGCAAGACAATGAACAGGATGAAAGAAGATATGAACAAAAAAAGTGCGGTTTACCTGTTCCGAACACAGCTGCCATCAGATCAGGGATTGGCATTTCTGCAAGTCCAAGATTGGGAGAACCTTTCCAGAGGATGGTCAAAGTCAAAACGACTATAAGGAGTTTGGCATTAGTATGATCGAGGAAAATGTAGCGTCATTACGAACCAGTGACGGCGAAGAACCAGAACGGAGACATTATAAGTCCGGCCTTGGTCGAGTCTTTGCGTTTAAGAACCAGGTATTTTGTAAGGAGATATACGATAGCTGCAAAACCTCCTGCAACTAAAGGTGCGACGCCCCACTAGAAACAGCGCTATAATTAGCATCATGCGGGATGCAAACTGAAGAATAGCACGTACCGTAGCGAAGACTTGACCAAGACCGTCCCACTCCCATTTAACCGAGCCTGTACCTCCTGCAGCAATACCGACGCCGACGAGAGCACCGACAATTGAATGAGTAGTCGAAACTGGCATTTGATGACGAGTTGCAAAGATAAGCCATATCTACAACGACGTGACAAATCTCAAGCTCCGAGACTAATTTAGATATGTATAAAGATGACTTACAGAGCTACCGGCTATGGCACAAACCATTGCAAGCAAAAGCATTGCAGGATCCTCTTGGAATATTTCAATGTCTATGATTCCGCTACGGATTGTGCTCGCTACACGAGCACCAGCAAGTACGGCACCAAGAAATTCCATGATAGCTGCAGCAATACAAGCTTGCCATAATTTCAGGGATCTGGACGAGACGGAGGTTGCAAAGGAATTGGCTACATCATTGGCGCCTAAAGAGAAGTAGTGAGGAAATAATGAACGTTTAAAAAAGCAGATATCGCACCAATTCCATATGCGTCCATTGACGAGAAGAACAGCCCAAAGAAGAAGAGATAATCATACTCTGCGAGACGAGGCATCTTTGGAAAGTCTTTGCTCGAAGCCCTAGCGCACCCAAGCCGCCCCTGGTATTACATTCATCGCTCCTTTATAGCCCAAAACTTCATCATCCACAAGTAAATCAACGTCTCCTCGTCGACAGTGGACCCTCGAACGTTGGTGGACGAGAGATCCCATAAAGGTAAAATATTGCTGTGGTCGTGTGCTCTATGCCAAAAACATTCACTTGGAGTTTAGTTTCTCCAGCCAAGGAGAACTCTCAGGTACAATGGGCTACTACGGGAGAGCTCCAAGAGGCTAAGAGAAAGATATGATGGGACCTGGACCGAATTTTGAAAAGTTTGTCAGAACGTGCAAGTTGACCGCGGAGCAGCCTTGATGCAGCCAAGAGTCTTGGGAGTACATAGATGAAGTATCATGACAGACGTTCACCGAAGCCAGGACTCTTTTAGAAAGTTGGTAGTATGCAACAATGCAGAATAAGGCCCTGAATGCTGAATTGCAAGACACAAATTTGACAGAGGGAGCCTAGAAGTGGATGACATGAAAGACGCGTCGTGTGAACTAGTACACTTCTAGTCTGCGTTTACTCTGCAGTCATAGTTTATTATTAAATAAAATCTAGAACAACACATCTAAGAGTAGAGAGGATATTCTATAGGTAAATTATACAACCTCTATACTTGTTAATCTACGCTTCTTCCATTCCGAATTTCTCTGCGCCCTTCCATGAACCATAAGAAGCAAAGTCGTTGGCCAACTGCCCGTGTTCGACGTCGAGGGCTGTCTTTCGTAGAGGACCTAGCGGCGCTTCGGTATATACCTTTTCTAGAATTGGTTCGGCAGAGGTGGAAGTGATAATGAGGAGCTTGCCTCTAGCTGGGTGCAGGATTTGTCGAAGAGTTTGTGTGAGCTTTTTGTTGGTGATCTGAATATCCAGAAAACAAAGTCAGTCAAACAGCACTCAAGGTAGAATAGACAACTCACTTCGTTCAAAAACGGCGGATCGACAATCGCCAAGTCGACCTTCTCTCTAAGACTGTCTGGGAACACGTCTGGTTCATCCAGGTCATAAGGAATATAAAGTTTAGGAGCAAGGACAGAAAATCGCTGGTCAAATTCCAGCAAATACGCATTTTTATAGGAATACTCGTGTTGGAAGGCGACGAATGCCGTTGGGCAGCAAAGGAATGCGATGGTGCTGTTTGGTTCGCAAAGGGAGTGGATGCTTTCGGCAAGGGTCGTTGCGAATTGAGTAGAATACCTAGCGATTGAAGATCAGTATCAAGTCACAGTGAGGGATGCATTAAGCTTTCGTCCATCGTGGTAGCGTCTGGTAGCGTCGAAAAACAAGGATACTTACCAAAACTGACTTAATTGCCAGTCCTCTCCGAAAGCCTTTCGATACTCTTCGACGCTAATCATGGGTTTTTCTTCCTTCTCGTCGTCCAGCGCAAGACCGGCAACCTCCAGGGCTGCTGCTTGCTCGGAGAGACTGTTGAACAATGTTTCTTCCTCTGCTTTCGCCGATAAAAACTGGTCTAAAATCGACAGAGTACCGGCGTCCAGTGCTGGCGGGGAACCTGAAAGTCCTGAGAGCGAAGAATGGATAGAGTGCGGAGAGCCGGGGATGTCCACTGCGCCGGACATGTCTATAATCAAGAAATATGTCTAGTAGATGTTAGAATACAAATTTTAGTCTGGAAAAAAAGAATGGCAAAGCTCTAGTGTCTGTAAATAAAAAACATCAGCAAAGACGGATCGGATAATGGCAAAACATACTGTTGTGTCCCAAGAGGATTCAAGGACGGATGACGTAGAAACAAAGAGGCAAGAAATTTTGAGGCGCTCGCTTGCAACTTTGCAAATTTTCGGCCATGACCTTGACCCGCGACTCCCAATGAGCTCCGCATCCGTTCCTCCCAGGCGTATCGTCGTCCTCATTTCTGGCTCAGGTGATGAAAAGAACTATTCAAAACCCTGTTTATACAAAATTCCAACTTGATTTATCCAGGGACAAATCTGCAAGCCCTGATCGATGCACTGAACACTCCTTCTCTTCCACATGCCAAGATCACCTTGGTTCTATCTAATCGCAAAGCAGCGTATGGTCTAACTCGTGCAAAAGAAGCTACGCCTCCCATCCGGACGGCTTACCTGGCTCTTCAGCCCTACTTGAAGGCCAATCCAGGCAAAACGCGGGACGATTACGATGTGGAAGTCGCTAAAATCGTCTTGCAAGAGTCCCCCGACATTGTCGTTCTTGCAGGATGGATGCACGTCTTTGGAGATGGATTCCTCGATCTGCTCTATGGGGTCAAAGCGCCTTCAGAGGATGCTGAACCGGTGAAAAAGCCGATACCTGTGATCAATCTGCATCCTGCTCTACCAGGCGCTTTCGACGGTGCAAATGCTATCGAAAGGGCCTTTGAAGCTTATCAGAAGGGGGAAATAAAAAACTCGGGGGTTATGATGCACAAAGTGGTCAAGGCTGTTGACCGGGGAGAGCCGTTGATCGTGAGGGAGGTGGCCTTTGAAGAAGGGGATACCCTAGAATCTTTCGCAAAAAGGCTTCACAATGTGGAGTGGGAGATCATTGTGCAGGCCACGAAGCAGGTGTTGAACGAAGTGAAACCTGTTCCAACTAAGGTATGTTTCTTTGGATCGAGGTCCGCTAGACGCAAGCTGACTGTTTCTCTGCGGTAGACGTAGTTGCCTCGTAACATGCTACAAGGAATCAAATGTATTTTAGATACGCTCCGCCGTTATGAAGCGAAAATGTTATTCGACATGCACTTTTTCTGTCTGGTTAGTCTGCAAAACACGCATTTCGCAGTCGTCTGCGTCGGCTTTCTTGTCTGCCATATTCTCGTCTCAACAACGGACTTCAGTTTCTGTCTAGTTTAGATCTAATTCTTCATACATGTTTTCGTCGGAAGCCGTAAGAGGTTACTCTGTATTACTCTGTAGCGCCCAGAGTGACCAAACAAAGGCTGGGCTCTGAGCGTCAGCCATTTTTGTACTTCCTCGAATTTACATCCCATAGCATTTCGTCCATCAAAGCCATAAGAGTCCGTACAGATTGTAGAAACCGTCCTGCTGAGGTTGACTCACCAAAAGGTGCAAATAAAATCTGGTAAAACACTCAGCGCGCTTTGGTCATCGCAGAGCGAGCTCACTTGCACTCGTCCTGCTCGTCGCCTTTTCTGGCCGACAATGCCCGCAACACATGTCGTCACTATCGAAAACCAAACGCCTCAGCATACTGTCTTCAGAAACAACCATGACGGTGAGCCAAATGGCCGCGTATTTGTTGCGGATATCTTACTACAAATTTACATGCAAACTTTTTGATGGCGTTTCCCCCTCTGTCCACCAGAACCCGTCGTCGTCCTCCAAGAACGAAACACCATAGACGGAACAGAGCAAGAAGTCTATATTCATTACGTGAATTTCGATAAAAGACACGATGATTGGGTTCCCAAGTCTCTGCTTCAACCAATGCAGTCGACATCTACCGCTGGGAGTGACGGAGTGGCAGGAGGTCTAGAACTGCTAGGTCAAGCAGCAGCAGGTATAGGAATAGAAGAGATACCAGCTACGGACGGGATAAGAAAACGCAAACGAGCAGGCAGCCCAAACGGCTCTATCAACAATGGGTCTCGCAGTCACTCTGTCTCTTCTTTATCCGATTCAGAGGACAATGGTACTGGAAACGGTCACAGTCTCGCTGGCCCCGGCACAAGTATAGTATCTCTTCCACCAAATGGTGCCAGTCAAACGACAGTAGTGATGTCCGAGGACGAATACGACTTTCAACATCACCGCAAGATATACGCGCAGAGGAATTTTGACAAGGTTGTCTTTGGGGAGTGGTTAATTAAAACATGGTGCGTCAGCTTCTCTGGGCTTGGGCCGAGATGTGGGCTATTATGCTAATCTTATCTTGCAGGTATTTTTCACCGTATCCCTTGACTGAAAACGAAGACCACGAACCGGCCCAGGCTACAACCCCTGCCGGAAATGCCAAAATCCCCGGTGTACACAAACCTACTGCTCGTTCTCATGCTCGGACAGCGGATTTGTTTGCGAGTGGACTGAATAGGTCAAATGCGCAAGGAGAAAGATCGTTGTTATGGGTGTGCGATATGTGCTTCAAGTATATGACGGATAACACATCTTGGGAGCTACATAGGGTCAGTTTGGCTAGGTCTGCAGTGGCCAATTATTGATAGTTTGTCTCCAGAAAACATGTACAGTGGAATATCCACCCGGAAACAAGGTCTACCAACGTGGAGCACATACAATATGGGAGGTAGATGGTGCAAAAGCCAAGGTGCGGCTTTGCTCTTCGCCAAGTGGGCAGGTGCTGATACCATGTTCTAGCTCTACTGTCAGAACCTATCGTTATTCGGAAAACTATTCATAGATGTTAAAACGCTATTCTTTGATTGCGACAACTGTAATTCCTTCTCGCCTCCGTACCCCCACTGCACTGACCTGCCTCTTCTCAGTCTTATTCTACATCCTCACAGATGCTTCATCAAGAAGAGACCATCTTGTTGGATTCTTCTCCAAAGTAGGCTTCTGTCACCTTTCTTTTCCTCCGTACTCTCTGACCAGACACAGGAAAAAGTCTCATACGACGACTACAACCTCGCCTGCATCCTCACCCTTCCACCTTTCCAGAAAATGGGCTTTGGCGCCCTAATGATAGAATTCAGCTACGAACTCTCTCGACGAGAAGGCAAGACAGGTACCCCTGAACGACCATTGTCAGACTTGGGACTGCGAAGTTACTTGGCATACTGGGTTTCTGCTTTAATACGGTTTTTCAGGTATGTCTGATGCCAATTCGTGCAATTTCCTTGGTATTGACACCTCTCCACTTTCCGTCCTCAGGAAACTTCTCACAGTCCTCCCACCTAGTACCACCGAAATCGTAACCAAAGGTGCACCACCCGACCTCGGTAGTCCAATACGTGAATCCTCCGAAGACGGAATCAAACGACGTAAAAAAACCAAGGGCTGGGATGGCGAAGTCGCACTGGAGGACATTGCCTTTGACTCTATCGATGACAAACTCGCTTCTTTCCGACACTTTGTCACTACTGCCAACCCTGACGGGAGTGCAACGACCCATGTGAGGATCGAATGTACACTAGCTGATATAGCAGAAGCTACGAATATTCGAGTGGAAGATGCCGCTTTTGCCCTGCAGGAAGTGGGTATGTTGGAGAAATGGGGACAGATCCGAAAACCTGGGGTCGCTCCTGATGCAGAGGATCCGAATATGAAAGAGGATGTGGTGGTGTTGACGAGGGAGATGGTGGAGAGGGTTGCGACGGAGAGAAAGGTGAAAAAGAAATGTCTAGCGCCAAAGTATATAATGGAGAAAGCGTTGCAGCCTGGGAGGTACTAGACGTGTGATGCATGTTTGCCATGGGTTTTCATTTTACGCTGTGTAGCAGTGGATATGTACATAGGATGTGAGCTTTTTAATGTTACTGGTTGTGTTTACTGTACTGTTAATATACTGTTATTTCCTAACTTTTTATGATCAGGCCTATTACAGTGCTCCTGTTTACATCTTTCAATGAGGCTTCCACAGAAGCCGCGGCATATAGAACTCCAGATCTTCAGAGCTAGACCTTTGAGAATTCACCCGAAGACAGTAAACACAAATGTAACAATATAACCTGCGACTATACACGAGGGACTTCAACGATGATAATATTGATATTCATAGACCTGAAATCTTGGCGGACATCTTCCTCTTCAAACTGTCCGTTCAGAAAAGCCAGCATACGGTGGCTCATGTGCTATGTCTGTGTGCGTTAAGTGACATAACACACTTAACACTTCTGACTAAGAAATTTCCAAAACTGGAACTAAGTTTCCCAGGCTCTCTTTCTTACTTTGCGCGGCTCGCAGTTGGCACATAGTACCAAATGCTTACACTACCTACATTACTTTTCTTTAAACATACAATATTGTGATTAGATAGACCTTTGAAAGTTTCATAGTTCATAAAACATTTTTACAAATTGAAAGTAAAATTTCTTTTACCCAATCTTTGCCTGCAAAGTTATGTCTGTGTGGCCTTATGGATTTATGGATGTTAAGCTGGTTGTGAACTTTAAATAAAACATCATGGAGTAGGAAAAAGAGAAGATCTACTAGAAAATGCATTAGCTATGATGTAGATAGCCTGAGTTTGAATAGTTTTTACATGTACACAGATCACCTGTAGTGTGTCACAGGCCTAGGAAAAATTTATCCCTTCAAGGGCTTAATTCACCAGTTTTTCTAATCACTTTCCATGACTCATGCAAACCATGCTGTAAAAATAGTAAATGTTTATATGCATTTTTGTGTAGATGATGGATAAAAACATTCAACTATATATAAAACCATGTGCCGCAGGCAAGAACAAAAATGGAAGCAGTAATATAAAAGCCAGCTCTGTTCACAGGAGGTAATAAAATGCACTGGAATGTAATAGCTAACACCAAGGACTGAACTAGTGTCAGCATGAAATCTGATTGACATCTTAACCACTACACCATACAACTTTTTTTGTGTGGGTCCACTTAAGCGAGACTTAACACTCTTGAATAAACTTGATTACACACAGACATAGCATGTGAGCCCATACGGTAGGTAACGAAATATAATTCTGCCTTATGGCTACGTATCATCATCTCCCACCAATTCCATTCCACCAAAGAGTTCAATCCAATCATCAAGGCGATCCCGAATAAAATCTTGCAATACCCATGCTTCTGAGGACACCGCATCCGTTTCGCCCGCCCAAACGTACATATCGGCATCAACGATTTCGACCGTGTCGCCTGATTCGCTTTTGACCATGACGGAGACCGGAGTCACCGTATACGCTTCACCTTCGAAATCATCTAGTTTTCTCCGCTGAGACTTTGTTTGCAAACGTAACAAAAATCCATCGACTATCGAGTCCTGGTTATGTTTGATAACCGCAGGATAATCTTTTCCTCTAACGGTGAAACGAGCGTAGCCTTTGACAGTGGCATTTTGTGCAAGAGGGCGAACAATGCTTGTCTGTGTGGCATCCCCGGTTAATGCCCAGGCTAAGAGAGGCATTGCACAAAGAGTCCCATAGACAAAGAGGGGGCGGGGCGTAGACATAACAAATTTTAAGAGAACAGGGGAATACGTGGGAATTTGACTTCTCCTAAATCATATTTTCACTAACTTTTCAACAATCTACGCATTTCTATACATTCATGGAACAAGCTTTCAAAATTCTGACCATGGTATCCACAGTATTATGAGAGACTCTCGAAGAGATATCAGATACTCACCATCGACGACCTCAATGCTAGCGTCAGCAACGATCCCACTTGTGAGGATCTCTTGTGTAACGGGGTTTTGAGTGTGTTTAACCAAGGCCGATTTATCTAAAGAGAAGCAAAAAGAAGGGAATAAAATTTCTATGTCTCATTGAAGCGTCAGTACAATCCACACCTGTGTACTCTTCCTGAACACGGTGACCAAGAATTTCGCAAATGAGTGAGTTTTTTCTTTAATATACATAGGCGGGATGCGCACGATAATGATATATTCTCCCGTTGGCTTGCTAGCTGCATCCAATTTACGGGTGACGCGGTATGTCAACTGGAATCCAAAATTCTATATATCAGTATCATTCAGAGGGCACTGGCAGCTCCAGCGTGTCGACCAAAGAATACACACAGTACCCGGTTCCTTTCCAGCATCAATATGAGCCTTCACTTGTTTAGCGAGCTCCTCGTAACGAGATTCCTTCAAAGGAGACGCATTCATGGCGCATTAGAAGATTGTACAAAGGGAGAGATAAGTACCTGTCCCGGTGCAATCTTCGCGGTAGCAATAATCATCAGTCTTCCGCTACTCGTCGATTCCCTAGCGTCAAATCAACAATCGGTCTAGGACTGAGCTCGATAACGAGGATACGCACGGTATAGAGTCCATGATTGTGCCAGGCAGAATAGGTCGAAGTCCAGTGACTCGTACTAATATACACTCCAGGCCGGACCAACAGATTTCTCATCCAGATTGAGTCATCAATTCAAAGGGATACAGAAAACTGAAAGCGCAGTATATCACCATGCTAAGAGTCCAAAGTATTGCATCTCAAGTGCTCTCTTCCTCTCGTCTCCAGTTCCCGAGACCAAACCAGCTGAAATCACAATCAATGCCATTCCTTGTCATAATGGCTAGTATCGCACGGCGTATGCATTCCGTTGACGCCAATGATTGCGAAATGATGGCCATTTTCAGCCGGTGGCCAGTGAGACCACCCGGCTCGTGCGGCACCTTTTCTTCGTCTCTCCTGCAACGTGAATGCAACTTTGGCCTAAAGCAGCAAAGGGTACACAACACCCAGACCTGTCGAGATCAAGACGTGCCGTGTTTCAAAATGTCGGCGAGAAGGAATGCGTTCTCGGATGTGAGTTTTTGCGAGGGAACCATGGAGCGTGAATGCGAAGGTAATTTTATTGAAATACCCGTGTTTAGGAGCGTAAGGACGTATACCATTAGATACAGAGAGTGTACTAGCCGCGCAGTGACTCCTCTTGGAGGTAAGTTAGACCTGAGTATGTCGAGGAAATACTTATGTTGGTGTATCTCGGGATCAGCAAGACATTGCCTGCTATGAAGTGCTTGAGAGGGTTTTGTTCTGGATGAGGTCACCAGCATGCTAGTGAGGATATCTGGCAAAGGAAGTGGTTGTGAATCGTGCGAGTTGTGGGTATCTGAAATGCAAATGACGCGGGCACTCAAGTGTAGCATTTTATACATACTTGAAGACCTTATTTCTGACTCTAGGATAAATTTACTTCATAGTTGGAGTCTAGTACATGTTATTGTGACATAGTGCATATTTATAACCCCTGTTTCCTTATAGCAGCAATGTGTTTAGGGATACATCGCCCACCTTTCAGCTATACGAAATGAATATGGGGCATCTGAACGATAATATTCAAAGCCCTGAAGTCCTTGCTGACGTATTCGTGATCCTCTTCTAAGCGCTTTCCTTCGCCATTGGGGATAAAAAACATCTCCGGGAGAGCCTGTACTCTCCTTGCCCACTCCGGAGGCTCTTCATAGACCTTCGGACGGGCCTGAAGCTCTTCGAAATCCTGTACGATAGCAGGCGCATCCCTCGGTAGTCCAAACTCAACTCGACGATTGAAGGAATTGCACATCAACCTCGTGAGTACTGCTAGGATTGCATACCGCAATGGGTCAGAATCTGCAGGGTCCGGAAGAGAGGAGATAGCCCAATCTGGGTGCGAGCAGCAAAAGTACTCGAGTTCGTTCCGAAAACTGATAACGTCGTGTAGGACGAAGAATTGGTATATGCGGTAGAATGATGCTATTGCAGTGTCTTGGCAGTTCGCTCTGCCTAGAAGACGGGATAATAAAGAGGGTCGGATGGCTGAACGCCGCCATTGACTTCGAAGATCGTAAGGGTATCGAGCAGAGATGTTTGAGGCATCTGCCAGAAGTTCAGGTACGGTAGGAGGAAGTGGTTCGATGGGGGTTGTCATTGAAGGAAAGAAATAGGAGGGATCAGGTATTTATAGGCGCGCGGCGTGCATTCACGGCTCGGAATCGAGTCGGCAATTCGAGGACTGAGTACTGTTCGACTGCCGGGACAGTCATCGAACCCAGACAACATAATGAGAACTTGTAATTAGACGCAACAATGGATTGTTTCAGGTATTCACCATATCCATGAGCATTACTAGATCTCAACTACAATCGCTCCCTTCCTCTGGTCATCTCTAAAACCTCCAACTGACGCAGCGTTAACCATAACAGTCCCATCTTCCCCAGTTCCCCTCCAAAACCACCCTATCATCGACCACCAGCATAGCCGAATCAAACCACTCCACCCAGCTCGTCCAGCGCATATTTCTTCATACGCCTTCTGTGCGCTATCCCATTGAACAGACTCTACCCCTCTTGCAGCGTGGATGTGCCCAAAAACATGCAACTTTGGCCGCACGCGCCATAAAGCAGCCAAGAGTGCATAACATCCAGATTTATCGAGATCAAGGTGAGCTAATGGTGGGCCGTGCGTTATCAAAACGTCGGTGAGAGAAGGAATGCGGGACCAGATTGTGGTTGATTCGTATTCGGAGCTGGGTTTTTCTGTGAGAGAGTACCATGGTGCATGAATCCGAGGGTATTGGAACGCCCAAGAGCCGTGTTTAGGAGTGTAAGGGCTGCCATAGATGCGTAGAGTGCGACCGCGTATAGTAACTTCTGTCGAAGTCTCCTGGAGATAAATGAGGTCTGGGAATGTCGAGGAGATATGCTGGTGTATCTCGGGTTCAACGAGACATGTATCATGGTTGCCTGCTATGAAGACCTTGTGAGGGTGCGGTTGACAATTGAGCCAGGATAAAACATTGTCGAGTTCTTGTTTTGTTCCGGATATAGTGAGGTCCCCAGCGTGAATGAGGATGTCACCATTTGGCAAAGGAGGTTGCGAATCGTGCGAGTTATGGGTATCTGAGATGCAAACGACGCGGACTTTGTCCAAGCGTTTAGGCGGGGATGGCGTAGAAGGTGTGTAAAGTAGTCGAGCGAGGAAGAGGAGGGGAGATGACTGGAATCGTTCCCAGGTAGTTGGAGGTTGTCGGTTAAGAAGTGCGTCCATCACAGAAATGTTCAAGCTTATGTTTGTCGTTGTAAGATATGTTCACTATACAAGTACACACACTACAACTTGCTACAAATGCCTATTAGCTATCCACTAACAACCCCGTCCTTCCCTGTTTTCTTCTTGTACTCTGCCCCCAGCGAATTCATCAAATTGTCAGATGGAACCGTGAACTTGAACTCTTCAGCCCATGCCTTGAGTTCCGACTTTTTCACAGGCGTTCCTCCACGTTTCGTAATGAGTCGCTCCAAGTAACCAACAGCGTCACTCATATCATATGGGCGGGCACCTGTCTTCGAGAGACGATCCAGTTTCGTACCCAAGGCATATCGCCATGGGGCTGCATAAACCGTCAAGCCCGGTGCAGTGAAAACCACTTCATTTTGCTGGACTGCATCGTCATAGAGGCGCTGGATAGTGCCTTCCTGTACACGAGTATGCATTACATATTTCTACAGCACAGGCAAATATACTGATCCACCAACCTGGATAAACACCGCTGTGTGATTATTCAACCATTGATCTCCAAGCTTCAACTTGGTGGCAGCAGCATCTGCAGCAACGATAACTCGAGTAACGTCTTCGTGCTTCGTCTTTGTCCGGTAAAAGAAATCCACGTCCCCGGTCGACTCGCGTGTGTGAAGTAGAAGTTGAGCGTAGCTGCGACGCTATTGAGACCTTGGCGAATGGTATCTGCAGTCATTTGTTGCTCAGGTGGTGCATCAGGACGGACGACGAGGTCGCGAAGAGAGATGGCATCGTCAGCAGAGAGGCAATTGCCCATGACGAGACTAAGCAGGTGCTTTGAGGAGGTATTAGAGGGAATTCATAGGGTCATAAAGAAGCAGGAATTGTTCATTGACCGGTTTTAGAATCTCATGGGACGACAGTGTTATTGCACTATGCCCTAAACTAGTCGCTGGCATTCAATTGTCAAGCTTGGGGAGTCATGGGTATCGGGTCTCTTGATGCTGTTTCGACGGTGAACTTGGAAGACTTGAGGCTCCAGGCCATAATCGAAGTTCCACACCGAAACGAAATATTTATAGACGGCGTAGCGGATCGCTCTCACTGCATAAAGGGCGACGGATGACATAGAGAGACAGAGAATACTAAGAGCGAGAACAGTGACACCAAGACTAGAGATTAGCTGTAAACTGCATGAACAGGGGTATCAAAAGACCGAGGAATGCGTCACCCACTTCGTAACTACACAAAATGAATATGGGGCGTCTGAACAATGATATTCATGGTCTTAAATTCTTCGCTGACATCTTCATGATTCTCATCCAACCTCTTCCCCTCGGCATTAGGGATGAAAACCTTTTCTGGAAGAGCCCGCACTCGCTCTGCCCACTCCGGTGGCTCTTCATAGACCTTTGGACGCGCCTCGAGCTCCTCAAAGTCCTCTATGATAGCAGGCGCATCTCTCGGAAGTCCCAGCCCGATGCGACGATTGAAGGAATCGCACATTAGCCGTGTAAGCACGGCTAGGATTGCGTACCGCAGTGGATCGGTATCTGCGGGGTCAGGGAGGGAGTAAATGGGCCAGTCTGGATGAGAGCAGCAAAAGTATTCGAGTTCGTTTCTAAACTTGATGTTATCGTGCAGTACAAAGAATTGGTATATGCGGTAGAACGACGCTGATGCGGTATCTGAGGAGGTTGCTGTACCGAGAAAACGGGACAGCAAGGAAGGTTGGATGAGTGAACGTCGCCATTGACGAGCAAGGTGGTTAGGGTATCGAGCACGGATATTAGAGGCATCTGCTAGAAGTTCAGAAACTGTAGGTGGGAGTGGTTCCTTGTCAGAAGTAGCCATTTTTGAGTTCAATAGGTCATGATACTGGTTAAAGAAAGAAATGTCTCGTCGTTCACACGTTTTTCTCTTTCGAATCATCTGCCTCGACAAGTACCTGTTACTAGTTATTCTTTGAAGCAAAATGGTGCGATTCTCGACGTATTAGCGATTCCCTCAACGAGTTATGTGCTGAAGAGCATCCTCAATTACCAACAAAAACGAAACCGTACATTGAACTGGAGGAGCGGACTGCATTCAAGCGGCAATTTCACCTCCGGTCTTATTCCTATGCATAAAATATGAATAAAAATTTCACACAACTCACTGGAATGCCAGGAATGAAGTTTGTCTTTGGTATTTTTCCCATCACCTTTCAGTCTTTTCATCCCGTATTTATGTAGAATCCAGATATTGACGATCGCCACGAGTAACCTGATTGATTTATCGCCATAGAATACCGCCACCTTTTTTACCGACCCTATCTACACAGCGACATGACCGTCATACCAGTCGAGAATGGCGGAGCGTGGTTTAGCCCCTTTTGACGCCATTTTTTGCAGGAAAATATTTGGAACGCAGCAACATACGAGTTTGACTGTGCACAATCTCCACGTCCTAATACATATCGCCATCACTGTCGCTCCTTCGGGAGAAGGATGTATTCAGCGCCCGGGCGCTGAAGCATATCGCCCGGTGGTGATCTACTCTAGGATTTGCTGTGTTGAGCGCTGTGGTATAAGTAGGAGGAACCCTACATTGTGCGAGATCATTTTATTTATCCACCCACCCTAATATGCTGTCCGTTCAACGTGCCCGGGCTCTGGTAGCCATCTTCGCTTTTTTGTGTGCATTCCCGATACAATATGTGCAGGCTAATACATGTGATCCAGAGTAAATCGTTTTCTACTTTTCAAACATTATTGTTTCGTCTGACGCGAGCCGTTCTTAGTTTTGACAGTAACTGTGTTTGTGACGACTATGTCTTTGAAAGGTATATCACAACTCCATGTTAATGCAAACCGCAAAAAAGCTAATTCTTCTTACTAGAAACTGTCGCTTTGTATTCCATCGTCGAAGTACAGCTAGTATCATTGCTGGGGCGGTTGTGGGTGTGTTCTCCTCCCTTCCAAGTTGATATCGGAATCCTTATGACACCCGGTATATAGCTGGCCTTGCCCTCATTGCATTAATTGTTGCTCTTTTCATCTGGAAACGCCGACATGATCAAAGGGTAGCTAGGTCTCAAGCTATCCATGCAGCGGCATCAAGTGCTGCTTTTGCTGGTACTCAGTCAGCTTACCCTACTACCTACCAACCCCCAGCAACTTACAACAACGGCCAAGCTAATACGACATATCCTGGGCAAGGTTCACCTTATGCAGGACAGGGAGCGCCTTACACTCAGTCGGGCGCGTCGTACTACAGTCCGCCTCCTGGCCCTCCCGGTGCTCCCGGTGCTCCTGAGGCGGCCCACCTTCAAGGAAATCAGTCACCGCCCACCGCCCAGAATCCATTCCAAACGTTGCCATCACCATATGAGAAATAAGAGTCGTTTAAGAACGGAAGATCGAGCACGGACTGATCTACAGCACCTATTGATATCTCTATCAACGTAGAGCGTCCTGGTAACGCCTATGTATTTAATGACATATATGTATTCTACTTATAACACGAACTTGATCTACGAGTGCGAAAATGCCACTGCCGTCACGGTGTCGTTGGTTAGTAGTTGTAGTTTGTCGGTCAAAACATGTCCACATGTTCACCAAGGACCATTACATCCTATATCCACTTCACCGTACAGACTTCTGTCGAACGTGCAATTTTTCAATGTCAAGCGCATGCTTCCAGGCACTAGGATGCCGGTGGGTTCCAGAAACGTTTACTGGATCAGTCAAAGATTATTTTCGACATCGATGCGCATGAGCAGAACCGTGGAACGAACCTTACTCTGAACTATTTATTCTCTTTGACTCCCATGAGAATTGAAAGCCCCGAGGCACGAGAATGATAGAAGATGTCTTTTTTCATATAAACGGGAGCATCGAAGAATACGGTTTTCGGCCTTGACATGCAGTTTCCAAATCCTCAGCTCAAAGCTATCCTTCTGCTAACGCTTTTCGGGCTATATTCCAGTGTACAAGCTTCACTTCTCGATGACATCCTCCAAGCTCTAGAGAATTTGGTCGACTGTGCCTCTTGTCATGCGGCTCTTGTCCCATTACAGACGCTTGCCTTCCAAGGTTTGGTCGATTGTACATCTTGTTGTAGAGCTCTGGTCTCATTGCAGACGTTTTTTTCTAGGAGACGATGCATTTAATACAGTCTTCATAGAAATATGTGATGCTCTCCAGGTATGTCATACATTCTACAAATTCCTTCAATCTCCCTGATGAATGCTTCAGCTTGAAGACCCGGACGTTTGCCAAGGCGCACTTTCTGCTTCTGGTCCTATCATTGCGCACGACTTGCGAAGCATCAACATCACCGGTCAGACTGCCGGAAGGCTTTGTGATGCGCTTTTCGGCTTCTGTTCTTCCAATTTGTCGACTCCATTTACTGTCCCGCTTCCTCCACCTAAACCCAGCACACCTTCAGCTCCACCCTCGGAACGAAGAGAACCTTTCCAAGTCGTTCATATTAGTGACGTGCATATTGACAGGCAATATACGGTACGTCCACCGCTTCTTTCTTCCAGCAAATTTCTAATCATTTGGAGTAGGTTGGGGCCGAAGCAAACTGTACCAAGAACATTTGCTGCAGGAATTTCCCTGACCAAGTCGGACACAACATCACCGAACCCGCAGAGCCAAATGGAAATCATAATTGTGACTCGCCTACCTCTCTCGCAGATTCCATGCTGGAAGCTGTAAACGATATCAACCCGAAATTTGTAATCTTCACTGGTGATGTCGTTGAAGGTGAAACGATTCTTTTGCAAGATATTTTCTTTCCTCTGACTCTGCGTAGGTGCTATCTGGCTGGTTGATCAAACGTAGGTGATTGGCGCGTTTGGAAGTTGCACGCTTATTGAATGCGCGAAATAGGGAGGTCACGAATGATCTAGAAGACTTTAACGCTCAGCTTTTGTCTAAAGTGAACACTCAGATCTTTCCCAGCTTAGGTAGGCATTGGTGTCACCTCGGTATACTTTGCCGTTGAAATAAGTCATTACAGGAAACCAGTGGGATATTTTGTAATGTCACCGCCCTCAACGTTTGCTGACTGTTTACCACAGTGATTCAGCTCCCGTCAATGCATTTGCCCGAAAAACGAGTATGACAGCAAATGATTCCCAGTGGGTCTTTGATACCCAAAGTGCTGGTTGGGAGGTCCGCATCTTGACAAGTCAACTTGGGTTTCAATCTGAACGGGTTTCCTAGCATTGGATTGGTAATCAAGCAAGCGAACAAGTTCAGCACGACTCGGGAAGTTATGCAGCACAAGTTCCAGATACAAATTTGGTGTAACTCTATTCACCTGGCCTTGCTTTCGGCAATACTAAAATGACTTGCAGCATTCTTTCGGTGAATACTCAGTACTGGTACAAGCAGAAGTACGTTGCCTATATCTTGATGAGACGATACATACTGAATCAAGTACAGTTTCTGGCTCTACGACAGCGATGAATTTCAGTGAGCTGGTTCCCTCTCAAGCTATGCTGGTGACTTACGTTAATAGACCGGATCCAAATGGTGTCTTAGCATTCATGGTAGAACAGTTGCAAGCTGCGGAAGATGCTGGTCAAAAAGTTTGGGTTATTGGACATATCCCGTTGGGAAAGGAAGATACAATGGAGGATCAGGTATGTCTGTTCTCGCCGCGTCTCGCGATCGCTTGAGTGACGTGACTCAATTCAGTCCAACTACTATGACCAAATCTTGCAAAGGTATAAGCACACCATTGTTGGACAGTTCTTCGGGCATAGTCACAAAGTTGGTCTTTTGGCATGGTTGTCCGCGTTCGAAAGCTGAACGCATCTGCAGGATCAATTCGAGATTGCTTATTCAAACTATGACGAACAAACAGCGGCGAATGCTGTTAGTGCCGCTTTGATAGTGCGTATCTCAAGTCATTATGCACTGTCTCCGCCCAATTGACGTCGTTGAAGGGACCTGCTTTAACTCCAACAAGTAAGCCTCGGAATTTCTCGCGCTGGGCGATGTATCAAATGGTATCTGAACAGGTGGAAACCCGGCCTTCAAGTTGTACGATGTCGATCCGGATACTTTTGGCATTATGAACATGCGAGTGATATTCAGTAAGGTATTCAACACAGGCCCAGACCTTTCGCTAACTTTCTGCTTTCAGCCAATACATCCGACCCGTCTTTCCAAGTAAATCGTGAGTTTCTGCTTAGCAGCCTAACACTTGTTCTGATTATGTTGCACTAGCTAAATGGGAACTCTTCTATGACGCCCGAGAAACATATGGACCTCTTGTTGGGCTTCCCGACGATTCTGAGCTGACACCAGCCTTTTGGCATAACCTCACCGAAGTGTTCGAGAGAAATGACACGGCGTTCCAGCTCTACAACACCTTTCTGAGTCGGGGTATCCTAGTTGCGGCATGCGATGAAGAGTGTAAGAGTAACGCGATATGTGACTAAAGGGCATTTAGGTCAGAGAATAACTGCGTGAGTATGGGTACTGCTTCAGCTCAGGATGATTATGTTGACCGTCAGTGACAGGATACGCCGACCGGAGGGGTGAACATTGGCCGGCGAGATATCTCGCTTCCCCATCTCGAAGAAGATGAATGTGAAGGATCAATGATCCGATCTTTACTGTTCAGATTGAGGACCAAGCTGCAGACCTGAGCATTGTCCAAGGTTCAATTTCAGGTCTGTCTAGCGTTACACGCGTACATAGTATTATTGGTATACAATTACAATTACAATGATGACAAGACACTACCAACGAACGCCCACGGTACCGCTACTCCTGGATCCTAATGTGATACGGAGCGTTTCCGAGGCGCTGACACCATGAGCGGCAAAGAAGATTTTGTCGGTGAAGGGAGCTCGGGCATACCGCCACCGGCCATTCCAACTGTAGTAATGGGGACTACCATAGGGCTTATGCGCTCACTGATAGGTCTTTCCCCTGGCCTACTAGTGAACGCGGCATCTGCAAGTACAATAACATCTAGGTCAACCAGCGACCTAGACGGAGTTGGTTCATGCACCCGGCGGAGCCGTACTCGATAGTTAAATCTACAAGAGTCAAGCATTAGCATAGGTCAAAAAGCAGAAGTGCAAACTCAGACGTACACGGCTAAGACAGAGTTGGCGTATACTTGTAGTATATCAGTCACGATAATAGGGTAGAACGGAGAGACTTACATTTGGAAATTGCAAAATGCAGACCGAGAAACACCAAGTTATCCATTCCTAACCACTGGTGATGATACAATGTCAGACTGCATCTTTTGAAGGTTTACAGCAGTTAACTCACGCAGATCATAGAGACTATTGTGGCTACACTGTCCATGACCAATGAAATCAACAGACATAGGGCAATGTAAGCAGATAACTCACGTCGTGATCGCACCATTTTCGAAGCTGTATAGAATCAGAGAATCTATTACGGCGTTCAGTCGAGAGCTGGAAATCGCATTATTAGAAAGTAAACATCGATATCGCGGAGAAGAGCATACGTCAATGACTTGTCCCGGCTTTGGGTGAGGACTAACATCATTGAAAGGGTGATTATAACGTCTACTAGAGAAGAAAGAGCGAGGCCAGCGGAGAATAACCACTGTTCATCCAGTTCGAGTTGGTTAAACGACTTATATACATGGTTAAATGTACCTGAAAATGCTTTCTGAATGTCTGAAAGCTCTTGAGATGCATCCTGTTCCCACAGGTGAGCCTTACAAGGAAGAATATTCAGAATAATACTAACATTTCACCGCTCGTTGCTAAGAATAATCGTTTGGTAAATATTCCTTGATGTGATGAAGGCATCCAGCTTACCACAAGCAGAGACTATAAAGTATCGTTAGTATCCGGTGCATCTAAATACACTGATGGAACCTACTTAGTCTTAAAGTTGCGAGCACCAGCTAGCACTGAAATCAGGAATTGAAGATTGGCCAAATCAAAATACTACTCACGATCGGAGCACTTATTAACCACCGTTTGTTACCGCTGACTGCAGGCAGTCAGCAACCTTGGATTACCATCAAGATTCAAACACACGCTTGAATATCCTCCACCCAAAAACACTGCTACAGCATCAGCCTCAGGAAAGTGGAAGACATTTTAACTCACCAATGTGCAATTATAGTCGTTAGAGCCGTGAATATTATTGATAGCTGGTGGCGCCATTAATGCATTATCAAAACTTTCCTGATTAAACGGCGTACGGAAATTTTTCTTTCAGCCATTTAGTATCAATATAAACGGGATAGGAATCGAAACTTACGAAGGTATATGGTCAAGTCGTGATAAATCACCAAAATCTGTGATTAGCCATTCCCAAAGCCCGCTCCATATCAGTGTTGTGTGCGCGACGTCAAGAGACCTAAAGGGGTACTGTCTGTCAGTCCAAAGTAGCTGTCAAGTCGATTTTACAGCACCAAAGAAGAAGCACCTAGAAATCTCGGTCGTCAACCAAGTCAATGCGGGAATGTGGAAACTTACAATGGCTTTGATGTGCCGAGCATCGTTGCTAAAAGTTTTGGCGTATAACAAGCATTGAATGGCCAGCATCCCAGAAAAACTATCTGAGGTGTCACTTCCGCAGAACACGATCATAGAAGCAGAGACTTACAAAGAGGAGAACAATGCACCAAGAAGAAGAGCTCCGTAATTCGAGGGTATAGTGATTTGGGGCTGGATAGAACCCATCGCATCTATGAGAAAATTACAAGACTGGAGAAAAAAGAAACAGCTGGATGGGAACATCGTGGTGTTTATAACCGTAAAAATCGATCTTGATCGAGTACCCTGGCATCGTCAAGCAACTAATAATTGTTCCCTGTCAGAAGTGCAATTAAATGTCAAAAATCAGAGTCCGTGTGTAACACGATGAAGAGTCTTTGGATGTAGGTCGGTCTTCTGTAAATCGTCAATGAGCCCTCTATCGCACTATGTTGGCACAGGTATTGATTAGCTATATATTACAGCTTTTCTTCTTTCTTTGTATATACAAATACCTGAACAAAGAGTAGAGGATTTTTGAACAGCTACATTTGGGATGAAAAACGATGTTGGTTCGAAGTTTGTGGGCTCGGCATCTACCGGTGACCTACGTGTTTGGTTGCGTCAGTGACCGAGTCGGACAATTCGTTTTCTTTCTGTCAAAATGAGTAGGCCTCCTCGATCACCTCGCAGGAAGGAATAACCCGGCAGGTGGTCCTGCTTAATAGTAAACGATCGACCCCGCACCACACACTGACTATCAGAAGCTCGGTTGCCACGTAAGTATCACACTTCTTCTAAGTTCTATAGCTTCCTTGATCCATAGTTTCTGCACGCTTTCATGGAATTACTGGCGGATCTTGCTGTTGCAAGCTTGAACCTACCTACCTCACTCCGCCGTGCGGATGCCATCCATTTATCATAGGACTCGCACAGTAGGCTGTGTTTCCTTTAGCCCTATTCATCACATCAAGTCTACGACCCTCTGCAGGGGCTTGATAGAATTTCTGAGCAGCCGTCCGCTTCACAACACACATCATCGTATCCTCGAGACTGAAAATATGTCATATGCGACTTCTATTGACTGCGCGCAAGATCTTATACTTGCAATGTTAGGATTTAGTTGCAAATGCATAGCCAAAGCATTTTAACCTCGAACGCAGTGTACTCAATGGTCATTTGATGGTCTTGGCATGAATTGCCTCAATGCCCCATCTCGACTGATCTTTGCGCATCAGATCAACTGCATGAAAGTTTGAGTTAGAGCCCAGGGTTCGGGACAATTGAGCTCTTCCAATATAAAAGGTCAAGCAAATGCTACTGCTCTTCAGGCACTTTTCTTTTTGCCCACTAGTCTACCTTCGTTCTATTCTCCAAGGCCAGGTTGCCTTTACCCTCAGTTCTTTCTGACTTTCCTTGCCTTTTCTTTCCCAATGATCTTCTCGAGAATCTTTATTGCTTCGACTTTCTTCGCTGTGAGCTTTGCTGCACCAGCTCCTGTCAGGCGCGTTGTCGGAGGTTTCCTTCCAGAGGTTCAGAATGGTGGTGTTCCGGGAGTTGGTAAGGCAAATCCTCGAATCTCGACTGAATAGTGTTTGAACTTCGTTTACTAGCTACTGTCGCTGATCTCTCACAGAATGAATGTGGCATCCAAGTAAATCCTGGGGATCTAGTCTTCTTAGTATCAAGAGCGTTTCTTGGAGTTGCGTAAGTTTCCTCGCTCGCTTCAGCTATTGGTAGCAAATCTCAGAAATTTTACTTTCACCTAGACCCGGTACGAGCGCGTAAGTGCCTCAAATTAATGCAGTCTGGGCCGTCTGTGTAAAATTTTTAACTTTTTGCAGTGCGGAAAATGGTCTCTGTGGTCGCTCGGATGCCACTATCTTCGTTCTAGGTGAGAATAGTGCCGCTTATAGAATGATCGTTTTTTGACCTATCACAACAGATGAGAATGAAACTGTCATAAAGGAGACCACATCAGCGTTGGCTCCAGTTGGAATCTGTGATGATTGCGCCGAAGGAGATGTGGTTATCAACCAAGCAGTATTTGGAGAACTGGGTGGTGATCCAGCCGTTGGTGTTATTAACAATGTTTTCCCCAGGTTCGGATGAGCCTTTGGGAAGTAAGTGACATCCTCAGGATCCATGCTAGGAAGGTAGAGGGGACTTCAGGAGCAGGGAAAACCTTATGTGTAGGAGAGAAATTGAACGATGTAGACGGAAAAAAAATAAATACTCTAAAACGCCCCTATCTCGTGAACCAGGTTAATGAGAGAATAAATTGGTCAAGGTTGGTCGATATGAATGTACATTTGTTAAAAGTGATAACTGTCACTTCACATCCGACGCCAGAATCAGGAAACGTTAGGTTCCTAGGGGCGGGAACTTCAGGATTGCGCCCTCTGCGTTTAGTGTACAGATGAGATGAAACTTCTTGGTCTCGCACTTTAGCCAAGGTATAGGGTTGGTGGGTTAGCAGATGAAGAATAGTCAGAAGCAAGTATCACTCACTTCAACTAAGCCTAATTATTTTTCTTCTCTCTTGAGATTTTCTAGTCTGCTCAAGCGACAAAGTATCTCCTCGTGCTCTTGTTGGAAAACTTCCTCTGTTAAACCCTTTTGTCCTTTTCTCTCCGAATTGGCTTCTAATCTTGTCGGATCCCCGAGAGCATGACAAGCCTTCGAAGTCAGACTACACCCTATATCAGAGATCCATTCAAGCCCATCGCATATGCTCGTAGAGACATCCCAAACGAGACCAAAGACAATCACAAGAATTTCGACTGCGATGAAAAAGAGAAAGGAAGATAGACGGAAACAGAAATGGACGAGGTGGAAGACAGCGAAAATCGCAGTGATGATAGAGTCGGAATAGTCATAGTTGTGATTGGCAGAGGATGCTTTCATTCGTATCCTAGTCCCCATCGAAGATTAGTACTTCAGAGGTTCGAGACGGTCTTGCTAGGAACTTGGGTAGATGTAGAGAGGAGGTAGTCGGCAGTGTACCGGATGTCTATTTCAAATAATCTCGATTCAAGTTCTACCAAAAAGATACGTTTTGAAGATGCTAGTGATACATAATCTGGTAGTTATTCTTCTTTTCTATAAAGTAAGTGAGAGTCAAGTTATGGTATATAGGAGGGTAACGATATCAGGATAGAAGTACGACGGTGGAGGTATAAAGGCGCCGCAAGTGACCGAGATCGTGAAGATGTAAGGACGAGAACATTAGCTTCAAAGCAATGGGGAAAACAAGACGCAGCACAGAGAAATTTAACACGAGTAAAAAGGCGTTATCTTTAGTCAAAATTTCCTCCGGTCAGCATACCAATATCCTTCCACCTCCGTATCTTCCACCACCATAATACTGATTATAGCTGCCTTTATCGTATGACTGCAAAGCCGGACCCTGACCATTCGAAGATGCATTCACCGTGCCTACTCCATCGGGATATGAAGAAGGGATTGGTTCACCAACTTGAGCTGTTGCATGTGTATCCACAGCGGTACCTCCATTCATGTTGACACCGCAGGCATTCTTAGCGCTCATGCCCGCATTCGAGTCAGTGGACGCCTCTGGCGAGCTCCCATAGTCCTGACTCACCTGCGTCCGTACCTCTTGATATCCACCACTCGCTCTCCTTCCGGCTGACTTTTGCCTTGCCCCTTTCCCTTCCCCATTTCCAAATCCGCCATCACCTCGACCAGCGCGTCCACCATATCCAGAATTGCTACTGCGATACCCAAAAACACTAAACACTCCCATCCCGGTTCCGTTTCCGTTCATATCCCCGGACCCGCCGCCTCCACCAATGCCAGATATCATCCCACCAGTACTACGAGACAACAAACTCAGAATTCCCGGTCCGGGCAAGATCGGTCTCAACTCCCATTCTCTCGGGTGATACGGAGCTGTACCAACTGTTTCGTCGTATGAATCACGCTCTTCATACAGAGTGAGAGTGCCCAGGGAGGATGAAAGGGAAACGAGTGCATCTTCAAAGTGACTGGCATTGGTGTCAGCGTTGGCAGTGTTTAGGTCGGCCGGGTAATGATATGAGAGGGAAATGGCAGAACAAGTGTTGGGGTATGATGTGGACTGAGTTCCTGTTCCGGGGCTGTACGTGGAGTTTTGGGTACGAGAAGTGAGCACTCCACTTGGAACAGCGTACTGATCTGCAGTCGGGTCGGAAAAAACGTACTGTCCATCCAGCACGACGGATCTGCGTGTTTGAGTAGGCGAAACTGGTGGTAAAGGTACAGGTGTACTCTTTTGTTTTTGGGGTGGAACAAGGACGAATCCGAGCAGAGAAGAAGGAACCCATCGGGAAGGAGATGGGGCTCTGCGACGGCGTTTGAGTTGGTGAGGTGGAGGCGGAGGCGGAGGTGGTGGATTTGGGGAAGCGATATGAACAAGGCTCTGTGGAGAGTCAGTCGAAGAAGGGGAAACGGCGGTAGGATTAGCCGGCTTGGGTCGAGCCCTTGAAGTTGGTCTTGAACGTCTCGGGGTTGTGGAGGTTGTAACCGGATTTTCGGTACCCATGCTGTCGGAAGTGGTCGACGCCGATGTATCTGATTGTCTTGAGATAGTGTTCGTCTCTGGAGCAGAGGCGGAAATAGAAACGGGCGTATCAGAAGAGCTGGAAGGAATAGCCGAATTGGGAGCAGGATTAGATGCTTGGGCAGAATGCTGCGTATTGACAGGCTTGAGGATGCATCTTCTGACATGTCGGTTAAGATTAGACGCAACACCGAAGCGGCGTCCGCATGTTTCGCATTGGAAAGCTATTGAAAATCTATTAGCACTATCTGTTGCCGCGAAGTGGAAAAAACTCGCCTTTTTCTCCTGTATGAACGAGAAGATGCTAAACCAAAGAGAAAAGTCGTTTCATTCAGGATGCTTGCCAATTTACAAGAAAGTAGCTGTACCTTGCGAAGGGTACTCGGACGGTCAAATCTATTAGAAAAAAAAGTCAATTGAGAGGAATGTGGGAGATACTGGGCGGGCTAGACCGACCGCTTATGGCACATGGAACAAGCATGTTTTCTCTCCCTGGAGACGGTCAATTCTTCTTCGGGGGCAGGATATGAAGCAGCTTGAGCCTCTGGAGGAAGGGGAAGCGGCAAACGACCACTAGGCGCAAGCAGAATGGCCATTTCAGACGGAGTGGGGACTTTTGACACAGGTGGAAGATCCGGTGGTTTATAAACGTTTACCAATCCAAATGGATTCGACGGAGGCTGCATGTGAGCAGAAACAGTCCTAGGATCGTGGAGATAACTCGGTTGCAAGTCCTCGGGATAGAAGGTGGCGTGTGGATGAGGCGCAAAAGACTGCTGCGATTGCATTCGCTGACCTACACTTGGTTGATACGATAACGCGCCTGATGATGATCCCTCTGAGAAGCTGTGGTTCGCTTGCAGAGTCTCCGCATTCTGGGAAAGACTAGATCCTGAGAACGGGCCGGAGCCATTCCTAGAATAGTACGGACTTGAGTTGTACGCGTCCATTGCGGGACGCGCAGAGGAGGGTAATGGCAGAAGGAAAAAAACCAGCAGAATAGGCAACGAGGGTTGCTATATATTCTTCTCTGCTCCTTCGAAACTGGTCCGTCTTCCATGCCGCATGCCGCCAAGAAGCATACCACTGATCTCATCTCTCCTTCCATCCCGTGGGTCCGTAGCCCTTCTTCAGCCGCAAAGTATCCGACAATCTAACTCGATCCCTTCTGACTGCACCCTGCCTTCACCAGCCCTTCCTCTCTTCTTTTTCTCAGATTCACAAGAATTGAAGTCCAAGAATAACACCCTCTGCAATCGACCCTGTGGTTCAATTTACATCCTTATCCATGCAAATGAAATCAATCTTTACTCACAGAGTCGCCGTTGACCATTTACAACCTCTTTTTCACCAGATCATAATCGATTAAGGTCATCCATCATACGACCAATTGAGTGAGTTTGCTGTGAAGCTTATTCCATTACCTCACTTACGTCCATCCATCAGCTAGGCACTTGCGGCGGTGGCTAGCGTGGTGGCCAAATCACGATAGAGCATAAAGAGTTCGCGCAAAACTTAGTCCTACTTAGTCTTTGGAAATAAGTCGCTGCAAAGTACTCGTGACGTTTCGCGGGAGAAGGCTAGACTTGCTGTCCTAGAAATATCAACTGGACCCTGTAGAAAAATTGCTTTGGCCATTCAGCCAAGTTGCACGTCTGCATCATCTAGACAGCCCCTATCAGTGATATCATGCCGTATAAGATGTGCTATCGTAACTCGACTTGAGAGACTCACAGCTCCTTCCTCTTCCAGCCTACCGTGGCAAATAGTTCTTGGGTATAGAACAGAAAAGTCATACAACTTTGGAATAGACCCGAGTAGCTTCACTTTGGCTTTCACTGTCACCCTCGAAGCTGGATGGTTGCCAATTTGGGCAGAGAAGATCGCTGTCTAATTTATTGATGTGTGGGACAGACTATGAATCATTCACGACGTAGTGAATACGCACCCAGGGTCCCTCCGAGGTTCACCCCCGTAGGAAAACACGGAAATTTGGACGTTTGCCCGTCATTTTGAAGAGTACAAGGGTACGAAGGACCGCATCTCATCTCATGCCCGAGGGCAGGAGATCCGGTTCTAGCCCACTGCATCTGTCCAGGGCTTCGGAAGTTCTTTCCTGTTAGTGAATAGTGCTCCGAGAACAGGGTATTGAAGCAACGAGGCAACGAAAAATGCACTAGACGCGTCAGTCTGTCAACTTGACTTTGCTTACATAAATAGAAGTCCGCGCGCCTCCGAAACAATTCCAAAGGCAAGTCATGGAACTGCGCCTGCACCAATAGAGAATAGCTGGTCAATGTTATACTAGTACTAATCTACCAATACATTAGGCAAGACTTGATACAATACTTTACAACACCAATCAGAACTACTTTGTAAATTTACCCCACAACTTACTTCCCTGATTTGCTATATTTCCCACTCTACCCTCCAACTCTCCAAGAACCTTCTTACCTCCAAATTTATCTATGTATCCATATGCTGTGCCCGCCAAACCACCTGGTCTTGAAGGTCCTGGAGTAGACGAAGAGCCAGGCGGCACAGGTGGTTGCTGGTACTGCTGCTGCTGTTGTTGTTGTCCAGGGTATCCAGACCACGAATTCATAGAACTGACCGAAGGATGATGCGAAAGCTGACTGGTTGTACTCGTTGGTCCTGTTACATACTTCATTAGTAACTTGTACAAGAAAAGGAAACAAAATGAATGCGTACTCGGCGGTAAGGAAGGTGGACCCCAGTTCGAAGGAGCTGGAGAAGATGAAGTACCGGGGTGTGCTTGGGGTTGAGACCAGTATTCAGAGCTTCCAGAAGGATTGGGACCACCACCGGGACCGGGACCATATCCTCCTGGTCCTCCTGGTCCATAGCTAGAATGTCCATAGCTAGAATAGCCTGGATTGTAAGAACTACCGCCGCCATATGGATCAGGTGTGGGTGTCGGAAACGAAAATCCTCCGGGTCCATTGGAATATGGACCTGATTCCGGTGGGCCAGGTGGTGGTGGATATCCTCCATAGCCGCCGGGAGGATGAGGTCCAGGAGGTGGTGGCCCATCCGGGAAGCTTGGCATAGTAGGGGAGACTTGAGCTTGGGGAAAGGAGACAGCTCCAGGACCCGGTGAAGGGTGAGGAGAGCCGTAAGGTGATGAGTGAGGAGAATGGTGAGGAGAAGTGTGAGGACGATGTACACCAAGCGGCGGCCCAGTTGGTGGTCCAGTTGGTGGTCTGTACTGTTGATGTTGGTGATGGTGATGTTGGTACACTGGATATGAGACCGGAGAAGGACTACCACCGCCTACGCTCCATTCGGCCGGAGGCCACTGTGGCTGCGGTAGTGGTGGTGTTTGGGCCTGGGGCTGAGGAGTTCCTGTGGGTCTCGGGACAGAGGGGACCGGGGGAGGTGTGTTGGGCGCCGAAGAACCAGGCCGAGATTGATAGTTAACTCCAGGTCTAGAGCCCGAGCCTGAACTGGCACTTGAAGAGGGCCTACTGGTTAAGTTTGGCCGCGAAGGATGTGATGGAGGCGGTAACGGCGGTCCAGCGGATACGATTAGAGAAGGATGCGAAGGGTGTAGTGGAGGTCTGACCGGTGGCCGACTAGAATCAGAAGCAGGACTAGAAGAAGAGGGGTTCGAGATGTTTTGTCGTGCCAAGTCATCAGCAATAGCTGATACAGCCGGGTCCGTAATACCAGCGGTACTGGAAGATTCAGCAATCTGCATTTGTGTTTCGGTTTGGGGCCGGTGTTCACTGGAAGCAGCTGCAGCTTGGCCTGCCTGAGTAGCCGCTGGCGTTTTGTCTTCCAAAGAATATGGAGGTGGTGGAAGTTCGTCCTTTGCTTCTCCCTGTCCTGACAACCATTCCTGGTACGACTGTCCACTCCCTCCGCTTTCGGCTTCGCACCCAGAAGCGTCTGGCTTATAACCATGCTGCTCGTATTTTGGTCTAGTTGCCCAAAAGTCCTGTAGCTCTTTTGATGGAAAAGTCTCGTGAATCAACCTCTCACCCTTCAGACCCTCAGAAGCAAATCCACAGATACGCATGTACCAGTCTGCTGGTAGATCATACCCATCACAGTCTAAAGCCAAAAACTGATATTTCTCCGATGTTGGCAGGTTGCGCGTCTTTTCGACAACAGGCAAAAACGCCGTCCCTTCGTCGTACTCGTCCCACATAGCACCATATACTGTACGCTATGAAGATGAAATAATCAGAAAGAGTAGGCAGAGATTGCTGAACGACGAGACTTACCACACCCAGTCTTTTCGCGTTAAAGATCTGTTGCCATAAAAGCTTGCCTCCATTTCTTGGTATCTGATTAAACTTCCAAGTCCCCTCGCTTAGATTCAAGCCAGAAAACCCAGGGAATACTACCGGCATATAATCCACCTTCCTCCTGCCATCCTCTTCATGACTCTTCCTAAGGAGCTCTAAATCCTGCTTCTGCACATGGTCTGCAAAATGATCGCTCTCACTCTCGGTTGATAATCTCCCAACCATCCACGGAGAAATACAATCATATTCGTTCAGATAGACGTCGACGAAACCGGGATTTGGGTCAGCATCACCTTCAGACTTGCGCCAATGAGTAGGTGTGCCTGATAACAAGCAATTGGGAGTGAAAGAGGTGATTGTGAAGTGAAGAAAGGAACGGAAATGAAAGCATGTATCGTCAGTGTACCGTAAATGCCAGCACAGAATTTGACATGAATGCTTACCAGCGACGATATAAGCTCCGCCGGGGGTGACGTTTCGTATATAGCGTACAATATCTCTAACAAGCTCTGGGGTGTGCCCTCTGTCGCTGAAACCGAAGCCTGTTGAAGATGGGGTGAAATCATGGAATGATTAGAAGCCAAACAGCAAAAACGAGGCAAGGATCAAAGGAAGGGTGTATGGTGAAAGTGTGATACAGAATGAATAGTCAACATACCCCAAAGAGCGATGACAGCTTTGCCCTTCTCCCTAAGGTAGTTTGGGCTGTCCAAGATACCCTTTTCACGTACTAAATGGACCCAGTCGCGCTCAAGAGTGCGAGCTATACAATCAGCCGACACTCCGGACACATCATACCTGTAGGTCCGAATTTAGTCTGACGAGAGCAGTAGTAAAGAACAGAACACATACATGATAGCAAAAACCCGACCCTCCTTCTCAGCGGCATCTCTGACATGATCTCCAATTTCGTCCCGTTGTCGTCTCAACCCATCATGATCGCACTGCCCAGCAAATCGTTGAAGAAAAGCACCGTCTACGCCATGTCTTGCCATCCAGTGAAAATGCCTGTCCAAGAGTTTTAGGAAGAGATATTGACGCGCTGTTTTGAGACGAACCGCTGCACAGTCTTTGAATTCCTTGAGGAAAAAACGAAGGCTTGTTCTCCCGTTTTGTAAGTGATTCCAGGAGCAGGAAAGAGTTCTGAAGGCGAGTACTCTGAAAGATCTGGCCACAGGTCGGTATTAGGTCTTCCGCCATCAGGAATGGGATGGTTGAACCAGTGAAGCCACCCATGGTGTCCTACAGCGAAAACGTGAGTTGGGCCTCGAAATGGAACGAATTTGAGCATACCTTCATCGATTGGTTCGCCGTCTCCTGGACAAGTGAACCTAGAATCAAACACATGAGTAGGTTTACAAGGAGAAGAGCGCAACGCACCATCCCTGATACCCAACCAGAAACTTGTCGTGGATGGTGGAAGGGTCCGCTCTGAAATACCCGAGTCAGGTTGAGTGTGAATACAAGTATATCTTCATTCACGTACCTTTTGATTGTTTTGCCTTTCTCCATTCAATTTGTGTGTAAAAAACTCGAGGAAAATCTCTTGGTGAGCCGTATTACTGTTTGTTTAGGGGAGAACAGATGTGGTCAATGACAAGAGTATAGTAGTAGTTCGAACTGCCACAAGCGCCCAGCCAAACGCCAAAAAACCCCCGCAGTTGTTCACATCGATTGTTCACCGTTCAGTCTCGACAGCTGACTCGGATTTGACATCAGATGGACAGTCAAGCCAGGAATCTAGCGCCAGTTCTAGTCGATCTTTTGGAAAAGTATTGATTGCATGACTGTTGTACAAAAGCAAACTGATCATTTCAATCTCGATATACAGAAAACCTCCCACATCCCGTTTACTAGTTGGCCTTTACGGAATCCCTGCCTCTGGAAAATCAACGTTCGCAGTCCATCTACTGCGGTATACAAATGAACTACTCGAGTCTAGACCAAACAATTCGGACAGAGCAGCCCTTGTGGGTCTCGACGGTTGGCACCTCACTCGTTCTCAGCTAGACCAATTCCCCGACCCCAAACTTGCTTACGATAGACGGGGTATACACTGGACTTTTGATGCTGCCGGGTATCTTGAATTCGTAAAGAAACTACGCGAGGAAGTCACCTCAAGCTCACCCATCGTGTATGCGCCCTCCTTTGACCATGCACTCAAGGATCCGTCGCCGGATGCAGTTGAGATCCATCCCTACCATCGGATTATCATTATAGAGGGTCTTTATGCCGCATTGTCTGTGGATTCTTGGGCAGAGGCTGGAAGATTGTTAGATGAACGATGGTACCTCGAAGTTGACATCGAAGAAGCGCAGCGGAGATTGGTCAAGAGACATGTCGTTAGTGGTGTCGCAAAAGATCACAAAGAAGCTGTATGGAGAGCTGAAGAAAACGATATGCCTAGTATGCTATATCCGCGCTTTTACTCTCAATCGGTCGTTGACAGAAAGTTCTACAGACGGCAGATTCATCATTTCCAACATGCTAGAACCAACCAGAGTCATCGAGAGTCTTGATGACCCTGAGTTCGTGTCTGAAGTTTGATCGTGTCATCATGTCTGTAAATATGCATGCTCAAGGCGATTGTAAGATATAGACCAGTTCGAGTTGTAAAACAAGTTTATGGATGCCTTTCTAAAGCAAACTTGCTCCGTGTGTTGCGATTGAAGTCATCCTGCGAAGCGTCGGAGACTAATAGTACACTGCCCGACGCACTCTTCGACTATTCATATCCGTCAAATTGAAACCGACTTCTGCACCCTGCTTTTTTGTCTTTCTCTGCGGTAATTACTGTACCAGGATTCAGCTTCGGGTCTTAATTAAAGCCGAGATGAGCCTTCTGAAACCTTCGAGCTGGGTAGTCGAAAAGGACCAGAAGCAGCGGTACCGATAAGCTTTGTCAACTTAAATCCACCTGTTTACAGACGTAACCACTACATGGATCCGGATAAGTAGTAGACTATTCCTCGGTGCCGGGTGATCTAGATATACTATGCATACTTGATCGAATCCATTGCAGTTTCAAAGTTGCCTGGCGCACTTGTTCTTTTATACACCAACTTGTTCGTCATACGCTCAACTTCTGTGCTTCACATTCCTACGTTGAAACATCATCTCGTCATTACTCTTCAGGCGAATAAATACATTAATACGATCCTCCTGGTGGTCTCTTGAATTCCGACAGCCAGTGGCAGACATAAACACAGATTCATAGTACTACTGTTCATCCAAATCTAGGGAAAGTACCCTCGATAGTACGGGATCCTGGAACACCGCCGAGCTCGTTAAAGGTTGCCTGGTTGACAACGACATCACCTTGACCACAAGAGTCGCAGATTCCTACCGGTGCCAACCAGCTTTCGTTTTCAGCCAAGACGGTTGCGTTGTTATCTTTGAAGACATTATGCTGTGTTTGGGCAGGAAATAATACGAACAGCTTACCGACAACGAAGATGGTAGCATCTTTACGGCCGCATAGACCGTTTTCTGCACTGTAAAATCGAATAGCTGAGTTTGACGACAGTTTAATTTTACGATAACTATGCACTTACGCGCTAGTACCGGGTCTACAAAATATATCAGCTGTTGAACAAGAAAGTCGGGCTGGTACTGCACTCACGGAGCACCGAGGAACTCTCGAGATACGAGAAACACAAGATCTCCGTCATTCACTTTAATACCACACTCATTGACCGAAAGGTCGGCAAGAATAGCTGGAAAGCCATTACAACGAGCACTTGATTTAAAACGAGATACATACCAGTACCAGGTTTACCACCGAATTCAGCTACATCCGCCAACTGTTGACCAACAAGCTCACGCTTGTTGACAAAAGCGGTAGGGGCAGCAATGGCCGCGGAGAGAACGGAAGCAAGGACGAACACAGGGAAGAACATTTCGAAGAGAAAAAGAGTGTTTAACGAAAAAAAAAGGCAACCGGGCCTGGAAGAAGGAACGAAAAAGTGTTGAAGAGAAGAAACAAGAAATCGCCTGAGGATCAACGTTTTTCAGCGAGTTCTTATATATCATATTCGGTCGGGCTTGGCATCGTTGTTGAGCGCCCCAACTGAAGGGTACATCAATGGGCAAGGTGGACTCGGTGTTCTGCTCAAAGTCGCGGGGAGCAACTGAATGTAGGCTGGAGGCTGCGCGATAGTTGGGTCTGAAACCATCAAAACAGCTAGATTGCCGTTCAAATTGCATGTAGGTCCAACTTTGCTACCATCAAGGTATCAGAGTTGCGCACATACACCGAGCGGATACCGTTCGATTGTAATTGTCACGAGTACTTGAGTACTCAAGATCCATAGAGGCCTATTCGGGATGCCAACTGCGTGTAGTTGTGAAGAAAACCGCAATTATATAGTCAAAGTAACCCTAGCAAAAGGTTGCTAGTCACCAGCCGTTCACAAACGCATGGAAAATTGTTCCGTGTTTATGCTCGTTAGTTGTTCTGGCTGAATGGTGCTGCACGGCAGTTCCTAACGATGCGGGAGGAGGAATAACCCAAGACTCTTGAGGGACGGCCCATGCCACCGCCAGGTATTGGAGCTCATGCGTGAAAGATACTATCCAGGGAAGCTTGCGTTTGTGAGAGGTATCCGACATCGAGATGGGTTCGAGGAAATGCAGGCTAGCTGATGTCGTAAGCAACAAGCCACGGAAAATTTCCCTTGTTTCTACTCATTCTACTCATTCCACGATTTGTAAAACACTTTCACTGTGTGTCGCAGTTCCTGATTTTTTCCCTCTTTAACTCGAACTGTTAATTGTAGCGCGCATGAATTGCAATACGAGCGAAAACTCCAGCTCACACGCCGCTTCAAGTTCAATAACTGAGCTTTTGCGAACTCTCCGTGGAGCGTATTCCTCCGAAACCCAGGCGAATTCTACACGACAGCTTCTTCAGGTTGGGGAAAAGATTCTTGCAGAGTATGACTCTGAGATCCTTGCCCTCAATACCGCTCTTTCCGCTCTCAGACGAAAACGCGAAGCCATCCAAAGCTCTTTGACCCAGTATCGCTCTCTACTTGCACCCATACGTCGTCTACCCCCCGAGATACTCTCCCATATATTCTGCCAGTTGGGACCAGATTTTCTTATGCAATTCTCTAGCTTCTCAAGCCTACCTGCACTTGCAGTGAGTGCCGTGTGCACCAGTTGGCGTCATTTAGCTCTGTCCACTCCAAAACTTTGGGCTCATCTCGATGTAGATCTTGTAGACCTCTCTCTTCGGTTGGATGATGATGATCAAACTGATGACTCAAATTATCCATTCATAAAGAACGCTAGACGTATGCGAACTAATCTAAGGCTTTACCTTGAACGATCCTGTCAAGCCCCGCTACATCTCACCCTGCTCGTTGCGAACCTCTTTACCGTCGATGTGAAGTATAACGTCAGCCCTATGAAAGCTCTTGCTGAACATGCTCATAGGTGGCATGCCGTCGAAATATTCTGGGATTACACTCGAAATGAGGAACTCGGTTTCGATCTGCCTGTTCCTGATAACCCGTTCTCCACCATCACTCACCTCCCTAATCTGAAGACATTTCAATTTTGTCATGATGGAGACGTGCACCATACCGCATACGACACCTTTACCCTTCTTGCGCATACCCCTTGGCTCTCCGATTTTTCTGCAATAGGGTTATTGCCATCTCCGAGCCTCACTCTTCCTTGGCACCAAATCACAAACTTGACACTAGGACGTGTTCCCTGCTCCGAAGCTTTGCAACTCGTCCAATTCTGCCAGAATGTGATCTCGCTTTGTTTGAACTACCTCGAAGATGATCAGGGTGTTATTTCTTCAGTGACCGTTCCCAAACTCAAGTCCTTGACCATAGGATGTGACTTTGGAGAGTCCCGTGTTGTTCTTCAGGATCTCTTTTCCTGTTTAACACTTCCACTGCTGTCTTCTTTGTGTCTAAAGTATCATGTTGATGAAGATTCGTTCGGACTATGGCCCACTTTTCGTGAAGGGCAGTGGCCGCATTCCGAGTTTTCAGACATGTTGTCGCGTTCAAAGTGTATTTTAGACACTCTCCTTCTTGATCACCTTCTGATGAAGGATGTGGATATTCTAGATTTGCTTCACCTTACTCCTTCTGTCACAACACTTACAATCATAGAATCCAACGTGAAACGTGGAACCTCAATCACGGATTTCTTTCTTGACGGGCTAACGTTCGGAGGTGAAGCACCAAATGACACGCTTCTATCAGAGGTTATTCTGCCAAACTTGAGGGAGATCAAATTTCACGTTTGCAATCCTTTGAAATTTGACCCCCAAAAATTTGCCCGAATGGTCAAGTCTAGGTGGACGCCTGATTCGGGGAATGAAAGGCTTTCCTCGGTCACGCTGGACTGGTCCGCTGAGCAATCTTGTAAGAGGAATTTTGATAAATCCATCGCCGAAGAGAATATTGCACCTGGATTGGCACCTCTGTTTGAACTACGTGGAGCGGATTTATTCCTCAATCTTTTTGGCACCGTTCTGACGCAATAACAATTGTCGGTCCTTTTTTTCATATCTGCTTTGGCAATTGGCTGACTCGTTCCTTGTGATAATTCTACAGGCCTCGGAGAGGGTATAATGGCATCAGTAGTGTTGAGGGATAGATACAGTGAACCTCGCTAATGTTATGGCAATGAGCAATAGACCTTCTCTTAAACCCTAAAATTAGGATTTGGGTGGTTGATAACCTCGGCTAGCAGTGATACTTGAAAGGCCATCGAAGCTCACTCCGAAATGACTTCTTGCTGGCGGCCGGGTGCGTAGTTAAGCCAAACCTTAAACTTGAAATCCTGTAATTTAGTTTGCTGAAAGTTATCGTTAGGTAGGTAGGTAGGTAGGTTACACGGCTTGAGTTGGGCTAGATAGGTTCTAATCAAGGTGAATACCTTTCTGGATGTGATTCATCTCTACCAAAACCATATATGGCTACTTGGCGCAATGGTAGCGCGTTTGGCTTCGATTGCTGACGTCACCAAAAGGTTGCAGGTTCGAGTCCTGCAGTGGTCACTTTTTGTCCTGAAGCTTTGGCTCTGACCCGACTTTCCTTTTTTCATGAAAAGTTATGTTCCCTTTCCCCCCCCATTTAAACGCTGGATTCTAGAGGATGTGACTAAAAACAGATCTCGAGTGACTGTTGGGATTATTTGTATCCGAGTTTCCCTAGACATGGAGGTATCAACTTCAACTTCAGCTTAAGCATTTGTCAATTCCAAAAGATTGTTTCAACAGCCGCAGCATTTGTACTTCCTCCCACGGAAAGTGATGGTCCAATCACTTATTGTCGGCAATCAAAGTTCTGTTCCTAAACAACTGTCTCACTTAGTGCCTAATCAGGATATGATACTTCACAGAGAGAGCTATACATGCATCATCAACTAAAGAAAGGAGCTCTGAAATTGACAAAATTAATATGAACTTTGTTTACATGATTTGATAGCAAACTTGTTGTGTGTATAAGCACCAGCTTCCTCAGAGCAAAAAAAAATACTACATTTTATGTACTTGTAAATTTCTAGGAAAAATCCTGGATGCAAAGATTGAGGTAAAGCTCAATCATGCTGACAACAATGAAAGCTGAATACACTGATTTGTTAATGATTTATCCAAGACTTACTGCAATTAGTTGCAATGTAGAAATCCACAATAGCTGTGAGAGCTATCATAAATTTGATAAAGCACATGAACCAATGTATCTGTCGGACTGTCATTACTTTCTGTGACAGGGAGTAGTAATCCCAAATCCTTCAAGTTGGTTTGTATCAGTATATATCAAGATAGTTAGAGGTATATGAAGTGTGGGACACAACCAGAAACACAACTGCAATCCTTTTTTGATATGCTCAAATGATGAATAAATGCTAGAGAAGATGGTCTTGAATTACATATTCCAAGAAGTCAAAAGTGCTTGCAAGTAAGTATAAGGTCTGTTATGAGACTAGAAAGAAGTAGGTTAAAATCATTTTGGCCAATTTAACACTTTGCCAATAAAGGAAACAAACAAAGTGACATACCCAAGATTAATAACAGTCTTATCAGGAACATCCTGCAATGGGATATCTAAAAAATTTAAAACAATAATTGGTAGGTTTTGTGCTAAATGCAATAAAACCACCAAGATGAGATGGAGTTGATTGCTGGCTTTATTTCTTGTTTTATGATGATGCAGTACAGCAATAGCAATAGCAAAAAGCAGAGTATAGGCTCCTGTGATCGCTAATCATGATAAGCACTTACTGTACAAAAAGTATTTTTATTTCAATTACAGATTAACTTTAGATGGGTAATTTGAAGACTTACAGACATGGTCAAGACTATGAAAATGATTTAATATCATAATATTGTTGATATGCCCAGTTGGCTCCACAGAAATTCCATGGTTCAGTTCAAGATGACAAGATAAAAGAGGTCTCATCTTTATATGATTGTATGTGATTTCGTTATGGCACTATGGCTGTGAGGGGGTTCACAGTACCAATGCACATTATAAATGTCGTCCATCAATGATAGTTGTCATGGAATCAGCAAATATTACTGGTACAGAACCTTGCACTTTTGATTTTATCTTTGCCAGAGTGAATTCTTCAATCTGTGGGATATACCGTTTTGTGTTTCTATTTTAAATAGACCATATATAATCAAATTGAAGGTAGTACTAGGCAAGATAATTTGAGAAAGTGAATGACTGGCGGTCTATACTGGTTGAGCATCTATGGTTCTAGAAGAACCACCAGTACTCAAGTTTTGTGGCTGGATATCATCTGAACTATTTGATTCAGGGTCACAGCTTGCATCCCCTATGATACCAGAGGCTATTACTGAAGAAACATGAAAGGATGATTTTGCGGCATCAGGATTTTCAATGGCAACACCCAGTCCTGCACAGACTATGATTACTGTTGGAATAGCAGCCTATGTAAACACAAGTGGTATTTTAGATGATATATTGAAACTTGGAGGTTCAAAATGAAATCCACAGACCACAATAGGAGCACAAAGGGGAATAACTTGGATTGGAATTTCAATTCTTAAAGTGAGAATGATGACCACTATTTGGAAGAATGCACCGAAAAATCCTGATTCAAGTCTGATAATTACAATTAGCTAGTATATCTGAAGTGAATAGAAGGCCTACATGATAGCCATCACACGGCGATATGATTTCTGGATAGATGGTTTAGTAAATGCCTTTACCTGTTGTGTAATCCTCCAGATTTTTCCAGCTATGTTTGGATCAAATAAGGATGTCAGTGGCAATGCTAGACAAATATACAGGTTGACAATAATCTTACCAATGCAAGATGTTAGCAATATGCCTATAATCAAATTTATCACATAAAATACTGTTCCATTTATAACCACAGCTTTGGTATCATGTGTGGCAATATTGATAACCCCCAACACTTGTCAATATTGATATTCAGCAATAGCTTAACAAATAAATGTGTTGACATTAGGCCCACCATGGTTTATGCAAGAAGCAACTAAAAACACGCATGCAATCTTTTTTTGATATGCCCAAATAATGAATAAACGGTAGATCTAAGGACATAAGCTCAAATCCTATTCATATTTTGTAGAGAGTCAAAAGAATACCCACAAGTAAAAGGTCTGTGATAAGCCTAGAAAGAAATGCAATCAGATCTGTGCTAAATTAATTATAACCATGTACACTCACTTGGCCAGTAAAGAGATTAAATCAAATGACACACTGTCGCATTTTAAGAAATTTGAATATAGAGTAGCAGTGTCTTATACTTACACAAGACGTATCACAACTTTATCAGAAATATCTTTCAAAGGCATATCCAGAAGATTCAAGGCAGCAATTCTCAGAATTTGTGCCGAGTGCAGTAAAATGACTAGTGTTGTCAAAAGAAACAATACAATCAATGAAATAAGATGCAGCTGATTGTTGGCTTGCTTTCTTGCTTTGCGACGGCGTAACACAATGACAGCAAAAATAAAAAGAACAGCATAGCCTCCTGTGATTTTTATGCATCACCTGGATATACAGTGTAATAAGATTATAGGTGCTCACCATACAACAGATGCTCAAACCGTTTAATTGCAGATGGGATAAGATGATATTATTTTTAACTTATTGCTTTGAACACTTACAGACATAACCAAGAATAAGGCAAGAATGTTTCTAGTATGATCTGATATCATGTTGTGTTGTTGTTGATATACTGATGGCTCTGACTTGGTTTAGTATTAAAACTTTGAGGTGACGGGGAGAAATTCCATTATCGTACATGTTATATATGACCAGACTCTGATGCCATCAAAGCCATGAAGTAGTTCATGTTCTAATTTATGTTATACCAACATTCGTGCTTGTTACGATTACCTTTGTTGCAGACAGCTGAAATTTTTGTTGCCATATTTTTGCAAGTCTCAGGCTTCTTTACCACAAACTTCTCACTGATCAGCTCGGCCAATGATAATTGATAGTAACAGTTGGGTCGACAAACATACTAACTATCAGTCATTTATGAAGGTTGTCATTCTATTGGTGATGGGCTTGGACTCATCACACCAGCTCCAACCCTGAGGCTCCCATAAGCATGTTTGATCATGTCGCTCAGGCTGATTTGGAAATCTTCCGATAAGTGAGCCGTAGGGATATCCAAATCACTTGTTTCCTAGCTTACTGTAGCCTTTCAATCAATTCGTCACCCCTCCGTTGTCGTTACATACCTGACGAACTTTTTTCATCCTCACTTGAGGAAATTACTACCCGTTACTTACAACAGTCAGAATTTCGCCGGAGCCGACGAAAAATTGCCTTTTTTGGGTGATTTTTTTTGTTGTAACAGAGGGAAATCTTCCTCAGTTATGCGTTACAACCCCTCATTTTCGTCGATTTTCAAGGTCCCGTTACCCGTTACCCGTTACTGACGAATTGATTGAAATGCTACAGTAGACCTTGACAATAAATATTACAAGACACCAAAATCTGTCTTGATTTGCCGAAAAACTCACCAATGACATCCCTTTCGAGATTTACAGTTCAAACATTTGTTGATAAAGTCCCTTCAACTAACATTCGCCTTGTCATTAGTAATACAGTATATACGATAGTACTTCTGGACCCTGGGTGTGTCAACAAGATTAGGATGGCTATTTACTACTCAAGAACTTGGCAAAATAGTAAATCAAGCTAGAGTGAGAACTAGGCTACTTGAGAGTGAGAAAAAACTATTTTCACGCAGGTAAACTCCAACCTGCCTGAATCGAACAGACAACCCCATGGTTCTAGTTGCAACCATGCGCTCTTCCATCTGAGCCAAGGTCAGGGTGATGATCAAATCTGAGGGGATATGGATAAGAGGGTGAACTCGGACTTGGAAATTTTGATGAGATGGACAAAAAATGTGGCTGAAGATTCTGAAGGTATTAATTCGATCGATCAAGATGACTTGTCTCCGCGGGATGTCCCTGAATATGTTACTTGGCTTCCGTTTTCGCATTATATATTACTTGAAGCGTCGGGACAAGAACAAAAGCAAAAGTTGATTAAGTATGCACATCGAGGGATAGAAAAAGTACTTGTCTGAGAGTACGCAGAACGTCGATATAATACGCCGTGTTCGAGACGTGTATGTTTATGTTGCTGAGAATCTGCGACACAACACGAGTATACATGCGATAGACCGTCAAGGTTATCATACCAACCCTCCGAACGAAAATCGTCCAACGTTTATTAATCATTTTTTCAATACTCCCTTCGAGATCCTCGAGACCATAATCAACATCAGGCTGATTCTCCGCCTCATGGCAAAGCTCATGTTGAACGTTGAAAGCCTCGAGGCGTAAAATGCAGCTCGGAAGCGTTGTCACTGTCAATAGTTGAGTAAATATTTTTCTTTTCATTAACTGATCACTACTCCAGATCCTCTTGTTACCTTGTTACCAGACACGAGGTGAGCGGGCAGAGCTCGGTATTCGACTCGGACGTTGCCATTGTCTAGACTTGTCGGTGACGCGACTTGAAGTGTCCGTTGTTGGTTGTTGGTCTTCGGCGGAGATAAGATAGTCGCAGTGGTAGATTGGGGAAGGAATATGGTGATAGGGAAGACAAACGTGTTGCCTTGAGAACTCGAAAAAACAATTCTTGCTGACCTGGATGCGAATTCGAATGCTGGTCGTCCCGGTCATGTCCTGGCTTTGGTATCGGGCGAATTAGAGTAATCACGGACCACTAGGCTGTCACGATGATGACGAGCGAGGAGTCGAGGTCATCCAAGGCTCAGGTGCTCAGGTTGCAAGTCGACCATGACCGGGACCGCTTGCGAGACTCCCGGTGTGTGTACAGGTAAGTGAAGATCCACTAGAGTATACGGAGAGGATCTGCAATTGAGTCATTGTGCACCTCGAAAGACAATATATCGAGATGAACCCTTAAGCTGAAGTTTGAAGTAATTAGGCGCGTCGATCAAGGTAGCCGGTAACCGGTAACCCATTAGCCGTTCCGTTGACTTGAAGACAAAGCCAAAGCAGTAGGAGAAGGAGATTCGAATTCCGGTCCTGGGTCTAGGTGGGTCGAGTGTTCGAACTAGCGCTCTCGAGAACTCGTACTTGGTAGCTTCCAATAGTATCCAGTCCTTGGGTGAGTGAGTTCTAGAACGCCACACCGTATGGTTGTTGAGTCAAAGTCGGTCAGCCAGTTTCTCCACTCCCGGGTCGAGTTTGTAATAATGTAAATGAGTAGTTACTTACTCCAAGTACCACTGGGCCTGGGTCACCCCAGATCGACGAGAATGGATGAATGAAAGAAGGTCAGGTGTTTGAACGAGCGGTGGTGGTATGATCACAAAAAGACGATCGTTATGATCGGGATTCGGGATCGACGCGACGCGTAAGTACGCGTTTGGTGTTGGGGTTCTTTCTTGTAAAGTTTTCCTTCAAGGTCCCTGGACTTGAAGTGTCCTAAAAGGAAGGTTGGCGCGTGAGTCCTCTATCTGGTTATCCTCTACCATAGCTCCTTTTACCAGTTGGTATATAGCTGGAGAAATATAGGATTTAGATAGAAGCCTCATGACCATTAACGGGAGAAAAGGGAAAAGAATTGAAAAAAAGAAGAATGATCAATGATTGACGCGTCGGGTAGGGATCGATGATAAGTGGAATGAATAATGTCCTGCTGCTATGTCGACTTTGACGAGGTATTGTATGACCCTTGTATGGCCAGTGTAGGTATGATCTTCAGAGCTTCGAGGCGTGCCTGTCTATCTATACTATGAGAAGAAAATAGATTGTGGGTTTTACGTGGACTATTTTGTAGGGGATGACGATGCAGAATACGTGAGGTATTTAGTCAAGCACAAGAAAGCGGGAAGGGAATTGAAAATACGCAAACGATTAATGCGTCGTAGAGGCGGGGGAATGGTATTCCGTCGAATGTCGAATGGTAATATCATACGTTACCAAGGACCTCCTGATGATGTGCTCTGTGATATATGACTCTAATACTTATTCTACTACTTCAAGGAAATGGGAAATGGAAATCACCGAGAATGCCGACAGATGGGATGAAATCAGTACGTCCCAGCTAAAATCACCATCTAATGTGAGCGATTTGTACCCGCGCAGGGCCTGAGAGTGGCAGGTACGGACGCGGTGTAATATTAAAGGTAATAGATGTGGTCGAGGTCTAGTAGATTGTCAAGATGCGTTGATGGATGGATAGTGATTTCGACGCTGCGCTGCGGAACGCCACCACTCAGCGAATACGAAAAGAACATGGTAATATGCCCTGACTGACGTTGATGAATTGACGTGTGTAGTGTACACGTCGAATTAGACTGAATGCGAGACGAGTAGTCGGGGAGAGAGGAAAATCCGGCAAGTTTCTGGAAATTGCACGAGCAAAGAAAAAAAAACTAGAGTGAAACACTGTAGACCGGTAAGAGGACTCCGAAGGATTCTTTGGGGAGGTGGAGATAGAGGATCAGCAATAAAAGCCAGATCTAGAAATGGATCTGGACACCGGAGATTGGACGCCTCAGCACGTGTTTGACAAGTCCATCGTCGTTTCCGAATTTGGACAGATGAGAGGTTCTTTAAAACGGACGCGATTCCCAAAATCCATGAGCCAACCATGTCCCGGCGAACAAGTTTCTCGCTGAGCGAGTTTAGCCAGCTCGTCTCTGATGCACTCGACTTTGAGCGTGATCTCGCCCTCGCTCTTCCAGATCATACATGTACACTCGTTCAAAAACGTCTACCATCCCCGCCAGTCGGCCACAGTCCAAAAGTGATTCGTAAAATCAAGTCTCTGCTCATTCGTTCAAACAAAGCGCCATCTCCGCCACCTCTGCCTATTCCCAAGGTTTCGTTACTAGACAACTCGGCCGACACCCTGTACGTGCCGTACTTGCCTCTCGCCTCTCGTCACGAGATGGGCTTTGAATCGCTGTTTTGTAAAGAACAAGAATCAGTGTGCTCATCCCGTTCATCGAGATCAGCATACCCGCCTACACCCCCGCGTTCTCCGTCCATCCGTCGATCTAGCTCCAGTTCTGGCCATTGGCGGTCTTCATCTTGTGATGCCATCATTACAACTGCACAAGAAGAAACAGATCCGTTTGCAAAAGGACGCGTTCAAGTCGTCGCACAGCAGCCAAGTCCTAGTTCTGATTCCAAGTCTCCTCGTCGAGCCTCGTTACAAACTCGCCCGCCTCTTCCGCCTCCGACATGCCCTCTTCCTAGTCCGCCTGCGTCGCCCCAGTCGCGTTCCAGAGATTGGACCTTGAATATGCCCCATACAGACTCTGAAACCGAGTCGCTTTTGCGTAAATCAAAGGCCCTGCCGCCAAGGAAGAGACAGTTGCAAAAGAGGAGAGCGCCTCCAGTTCCGCCTCTTCCACCTGCGATACCTCTCCCAGAAATACCTGGTCAGCAGCAAGGTCGCGTCATTAGCAGGAAACCTGCCTCGGCGTATCCGTAAGTCTCTCTTCACTTTTCGTTGCATCTTATTCACGTTTCATAGCCCATCCTCGTATTCGTCAAACTCGTCTGCATCTTCTTGTGATTCTGCGCAAGCGCGTTCTGTAGCTCCATCTATGCGCTCAATATCAGCATCCGTCGCTCCTTCTGTTACTACTACTTCTTCAGCACCATCTTTCACTCCTTCGACCGCCATGTCTGCCACGCTTTGCAGTTCCTACTCTACCAGCTCGATCCACTCCTCTACTAGCGATATCCCTCTTCCTCTTCAGCATCCATCTCTCAGCGTTACTAGCACAAGTACGAGTTTGAGCTCGCACAGGACGGTTCTAGATCCCGAGCGTGGATTACCTGTCCCTGTCAGGTCATCCAGGACCGACCTCAACCTAGCACCGACGATGCAGCTTTCAGAGTCTGTAAAAGCCAAGCTCCGAGCGAGGTCTGCAGCAAACACGAGTAAGCCTACGTCGGCTCCTCCAAAGATTCCATTGCCTCCTTTGCCTGTTTCTGTGAGCAAGACTAGCAGGTACATATACTTTTTGTTTCTTCATTGAGTGCGAGGTCTGACACTGGATTAGCTTTACTTCGTCCACGTCCAAGATCAGACGAACTGACACTATCGGTATCGAGCGACCCAAAAAACCAAGTCCATTGAATCCTATCCCTCCTCTACCTCCACTTCCTTCATCTTTTCCCGCCATGTCAGCTTCCGTTACGTTGTCGAGGTCGAGTTCGGATCCACATCCTCATGGGCTGCATGCAAATGTATATGGAGATGCAGCGTCGAGGTTAAAGACAAAATCCGATACGCATCTCCCTCTTTCTGTTTCCAATTTTCTTGCTCTCGAAGAGGACGCAGAATCTGTGGATGTCCCGGTACCATCGTCCTCATCTTCGCTGTGCAGAAAAGACTCTATAAAACGAAACTCCCCACCTAGCCACGCTATCAGAGTTCCTGAAAGTCCCGGAACGGGGAGGTGGAGTTCGTTTGGTAGCGAATCAGAGCCTTCCGGTCCGTCTTTGAAAACGAGGATGGGAATGACTTGGAAAGAGGCTATGGAAAGGAGAGAAAGCGAATGGGAATGGGAAGAAGATCCTACACCAATGCCTAGTCCGACCACGCCTACACTAGTTTCGTTCTCAGTTTCTGCGGCTCAGAGTCAGAGTCATGGTCAAGTTTTGGCGCAAGGAATGGTGGAGACGGCTCCGTTGAGAGTTTCACCAAAGAGTATCAAGGGCGCGACTCGGAAGAGATGTGGGACACCTATGAGTGGGTGGTTGGGTAAGGGTGAGGGTTTGACTTTGAGCTCGGGACGTGTTGGTCAGAATGGTCTTCTTGCTAGGACGATGAGCTCTAGAGTGAACCTGCCTCGTACAGAGGTGTATTATGCAGATGCGGATGCTGACAAGGAAGCGTTTGGGTTGGAGAGGAGGCCTACAATGACAAGCCAGAGAAGTAGGAATGCTAGTGCAAACTCGGAGGCAGATTCGACTTATTGGACTGCAAAGAGTTGTTTTCATGAGGAGTAGACAGACTCTTTGATCGTCGACAGGGTCTAGAACAGTCTCACGTGATCCTGACGCGTACGCGCGCGTCGAAAGTTCTTGCATCAAACTCCCACATCGTTCTCAGTCGTTCACTCCAGCAAATTTCCCTCGTTACTCTCCCGCATTTTGTATCTTGAATCCATGTTCTCCGAACACACTGTACGCATATACTCATCGTCTCAAATGACCCCAAATCGATCATTCTTACGGCGCAACGCATTGCATCCCAAACTCTTTGACGTTCTTTTTCAATCCAGTGTATTCTTTTGTCGTCGACGTCGAGCCCAGGCTTTATTTTATCCGAAACCAATTAATTCATTCACTCGCTTGTTCATTCGTTTCCACTTTCTCAAACCCTTTAAGAATCCTGTATTCTCATTATACTTTGTTACTATACTGTGTACCTTTAGCCCGAACCTTTGCGAAACCATACGCTGTACCCATGTACCTCTACTCTTTCCTTCGTCCCGTTCTTCGTTTTCTTTTTTTTATTCGTATTCGTATTCGATTATGTTCTGCTAATTACTTTTTTTTTGCAGTCGTCACACGATTTCTTCTCTTCTTGACACTTTGGACCTTGTAACGTTCATGATACGATGGTCGATTGACGTTTTAAACTCTTGCAATGGTCCTATGATATCAGCTGAACTCGGCTTTGGTAGTACTCACCCTCGAACTTTAGAGAAAGAAAAGTTGTACTTTTATAAATTGCATCATTGTTACTACTACTACTCTATTCCTCTCGTTTTAATTAGTTATACAAGTACATCTGCGACTTTGACAGACAGATAATAGTGCATACATACCATGTACTCGTGTTCTTTATACCAGGTTGTTTTAAACAGCGCTACTCTTGACTTTGTGTTTAGTATGCGCGCACACACCTGGTACCACGGTTCTTGAGAGCTTGAGCTGCCAGTGTTCATCCGAATCGCTTCCGAGTAAGTACGTCCTACGTTCCGCTACTCGGTCAAGGTTGCAAGAACTTGAAGGAGAACTGGTGCTTTCAATTAAATCATAATCCGAACTATGTTGTTGTCACGGATATATGTACTTATTGGTAGAAACTACCTACTCACGTGACCGTTCCATACTTACGCGTCGTAGAGTAGCGATGTACCTTACCTTTTACTATCACTATCCCTATACATGCTTGACTCGTAACACTCCTTTCGCGTTCCTTGAGCATGGGATGATCATGAGGTATTCGCTACGGCTGGGCATCCATACTCTGCCTCCTTGATGGAAGGCTTCCATCCGCCTCGTTGCCTGTCATCGTCGGAGTCCAGACCACGAATGCTTGACAATGGTGGGGGTACCGCGGACTCCGACTAAAGGATGACACGTTCAGACAGCGATAACACGCTATCGAACCGCTTCTACTTGTGAGAAGCTGAGGATCCTCCTGGATACTTCCTGTCCTTAGTTACGAGTCTTCACCTTCTTGTTGACCTAGAAAGTGCTGGAACTTTTGTCCAGTCAACGTAAAAAGGTCTATTCCTTCGTTTTCTTCAGTCTGCTGTCTCTCTCTCGCGCATACATCGACCGTTTAGCGATTCTCCCGCTAAGAGATGCCTACTCGCAAGCCTCAGGGCTCCAATTCCAATTCCAAATCTACTACTGCATCCAAAACGACTTCCAGTCCTACTCCTTTGCCTTCATCTTCGTCAATTACTACCCGTTCGAACACAGCTGCCGCGGCTACTCCTCCATCCTCTCTTCTCACTAAAACTTCTCCAGCTTCTCCTTCTCGTCCTAAGGATCCTACTCTTCCAAGCTCACCAAACTCCAGTAAAAGAAAAGGTCGTACAGCGAATTCTCCCGCTGCGCCTTCTTCCTCTTTACCACCAATCAACGAAGAGTCAGGAGAAGATTTCGATTTCCTTCAACTACCGAAAACTAATAAAGGAAAGGGAGTTACCATTACGGAAGTTGTGGACGAAGACGAACCTGCTACAGCTGTTGGTGATGAGGACGCTGAAGGTAGTTACGATCTGGATTATCTAGCTTCAGTTGGACCCGGAAACCGACCCGATCTTCAACCGAACTCTACTGTTGCTCCCTCTCCTTCAAATCCCACTTCCACTGGTGTTGGTGATTCGACGATTCTGAGCGATAATCCCGCTCAAGTCGCGGCGCAAGCCTTTCTCAACTCTCTGTCTACGCCAGGAGTAAATTCGGGCGACTCGGTGAACGTTGTGGAGGGTAAGGGTTCGGTTATGCATCGTAATCCTCCTAGTGTACTAGAGGTCTTCCATCGCGCTATTCCTATCTACCAAGAGTGTCTTTCGGCTTCGGTTTCCAAATATCATGAACCTATGGATCCTGGCAAAGATATTCTAATTGGTTTAGGCGCTGTCGATGGTTGTATGCCGGAGCGTACGTTAGAAGAAACCTTAGAACTTAGGGAAGCTGTTCTACGTCTTTTTGCCCCGAACTCTATAGGATTGTGGAACAACGAATCCTTAGACGATTTCTTACTCGCTTTCAAAGGTCGTTCTATTACTTCCAGCGACGAAGAAGTTATCAAGAAGTATTTAGTCAACGACGAGACTAAATGGACGGTTAACCTTGACCTTCTCAGAGACATAGCCCACGCCGCTCTCGCTATCAATCAAATTCTTGGCGCCTTGACTAACTTTTTGAAAAGAGACCCGGAACGATCTTTTGTTTTCGACCCAAACTATATGCTGCTACGTTTCTTGGAATCTTGTTCAGACGGCAACGTTTGCTTGGTAGCTCTTCAAGCTTACCGAGTTCGCATGATGTCCGCTGGTAAACATATTCAGGCCAACCTTCGCTCTATTCGCCGTTCTACCCTACAACCGGATGATTTGGAAACAGTAGACTCCAGTTCGGTGTACTCGACTAGACTTTCAACTCGAACTGAATTTGGACTCTTGAATTCTATGGCCGAATTCGGAAAGTTAATCGCTAGACCAGACTATAAGGACGAAATTTCGGACCCTAACTTCGTTAGTGGTCATCTCCTTAGCAGTGCTCGCGATCAAGGATGGATGCAGCCTGCTAGATTCTACCGAAGATCCGACGACAACATTCCAGAGAATCGTCGGAAACCTGTTAGGAAAGTGGTGGACGATAAGTACAAAGTTCAAGAAGATGCTGTCAACACCTCAACTCGGATGAAGAGTTCCAACGCTTCGGATTCACGCGCGTCGACCTTTACTTACAGAGATGGAAGCGCTGCTCCTATGCCTCGTCCTTCTGCAGCTCCTGAGCAGATTGGTCCCAAGGTCTCGGACAACTTGGTTACAAACATGTCAGGACGACGTATGCCTACCTTAGACGAACTAATCAAAGAAGCTCGCACTCTAAGATCTGGGGGGCCATTGTCGTCATTCGCGAACACAGTGGATAAAAACGACATTCCCGCTAATCAAAGTTGGACCTCGCATTCGTATGGTCACGCTACTCAGCACAACGATCCTTATCGCGTTTACCGAAATAACAACAATAGTATCGGGAATGTGCGAGGACGAGGTGCTACTTCCGGTAACGGAAGTCCTCCTGATGATGATGGAGACGATGATCCAGATGACAACGGCCGAGGAAATAGTAGGGGTAACAATGTTCCTGATCCCCGACGAGCAGATAGAGGGAACCATAACATCTCTGGTAATAACAACAGAGGTAATGGTCCCCCCGACGGAGATCCTGATCCTAACGGGAACGGCGTCGCCGTTGAATCCAAAGACCCAAAGGATCCTTGTTCTGTTCACTCGAAGACCCATTTGGATAGCGATAGTCACGCTTTTAATACGCATCAATGGCAACTGAACGCCAAGATTAGTCTCTCTGACGTACCGGAATGGGATGGTGGTCCATTATCCATTATAGACTACATTGCAAAAATGAACGAACTAGCGCATCTTTCTCCTGTGATGCATAAGGACTTAGGTCTATACGGTCCGTTTCGCTTCAAGGAGGAAGCTAGCACTTGGTGGTTAACCTTATCAGACAAGGATCGTTCCTTCTTAGCGTTCGACTGGACTCATTTACTAGCGGGTATCAAGGAAGCCTTCTTGACTACGAATTGGGTCGAGGATAGGACTATCGAGTTCAACAATATGAGATTCAGGCAACGGGGAAGAGAGAGAGAAACCCCTGTACAGTTCCTTCGACGTAAAAAACGCTACTGCGATTTTATTTACCCTATCGAAGAAGTAGGACTGGAATTATTCATCAAACTCTTATTGAAGAATACGCCAAAGGGTTGGTTACCGTTTATTTCGCCAGCCGTTTGTCCAAATTTGTTGTCACTACAGAAACTGGCCGAGATTCATAAAGACACCCTAATCGAAGCCTGGAAATCGACCAGGAAATCGTCCAACGAATCCGATAATTCCAATGGGGGTAAGAACGCATTCTATCGTGCTCGTTCTGCCCTTAACGTCGATTCCACTGGTCAACAGTCCGAAGAAACGTATTCTGACCCGGAGGACGAATCAGATGAAGAGAGAGACGGGACAGAAGAAGTTACTGTTGATGCGGAAGGTAACGTAGCGACTAGTGGTAGGAGGAAGAGAAAGGAATGGCCGAAAGGAAGAAACGTGAAAGGAGTGGATTTTTCGAGAGACGATTCGGTCAAGAGTTCGAATATGCCGGAAGGTATTAACTGCTATATCTGCACTTCTCCATATCATTGGGCTCGCGAGTGCAAAAAGTTCGGAGCCTGGACTGCCTTACGCGATGCTCATCTTCTTGAAGTCGAAATCAATCAAGCAGAGATAGAATCACAAGATCGTATGTATGTACAGTCATTGACTCAATCTATGGCTTCGGCCTCTTCGCGCGCTTTGTCTTCGGAGCGGAATGTGGATGCTAATGAAGTAAGAACAAATCCGGAAGAGAGTAAGAAGAGTTTGAATAGGAATCAACGTCGGGCTCGACTATTTTCTAAGGAAACCAATCCGGATCGTGCGACCAAAACCGTCAATAGAACCTCTCGACGTCGTTTACAACGACTAGCTCACTCAACCGATCAAGTCGAAGAGATACTTGACGAAGGCAAAAAGGTGATAGTGGCACGGAAGTATCGTTCATTCCCAGAAGGATTAGGATCGTTAGGGACCAAAGCATTACATGCTAAGGCGAGATTGAGTTCGTTAGAAAAGGGATCTATCGATGTGAAGTTGGACTCTGGAGCGGATATCACGCTCATGTCAGAAGAACTGTGGAAATCCATGCCAGAGCTAGGTAAACCTAAACAAGGGTTACGTTTGAGGCTGTACCAATTAACCAGCGAAGCCAAAGCTCTTGGATACGTCACCTTTCCAATGTTCATGGAAACTGAGGAAGAGAATATCGTGAAGTTCGAAGTTGAAGCATACGTCGTTAAGAATATGAAATCTCCTTTACTATTGGGAGAAGACTTTCAAACTTCTTACGAATTGGGCGTTGTCAGGAATGCTACTGGCCTTTGTGGTATTTCGGTGGGACGCTCTTCGATGGTGATTCCAGCTTCAACTGCTCGAAGTACCGATTTGGGCTTCAAGATACGTAAAGCGAACGTTGCCAAAGCCTTTATCAGACGGAAAAGTAACAGACGCTCAAAAGCTAGAGCAAAACGTTCTCCGGAAGAACCAAGTCCGGTTCTAGCTGCTCAAGATACGATCATCTCTCCGGGATCGGTTCACAACGTTCCTGTTAAAGGTTCGTTCGATGGACGATCAGATTGGCTAGTGGAGAAAATGATGATCGGTACCCAGGATATGTCAGTTTTAGCTTCACCAACTACTTGGGTGACCTCGGAAAATCCTTTTATTCCAATAGCGAATCCTTCGACACGACCTTGGATAATAAAAGCGGGAGACGTTGTAGGTCATATTGTGAATCCTAACGAACTGGATAATCCCACCGATCCTGAAGAGAGAGCATCAATGATTGCCGCTATGGAAGCTATTGCGGTGAAGATAGAAGGGACGCTTAGAGCGCAAGATTTAGCCAATGCGAATAATAGCGATGTTCACGCTAATCCTTTTCAAAATGAACCCGAGGACGTAGATGGGGAAGATCAATGGGGCCCTAAAACCTCTTCTACTTCTGACGATCTCAAAGTAGAGAATCGTTCGGACGACTCGATCGACGTGGCAAAATTGGTTAATTTAGGCCCTGATATTCCGGAACACATCAAACCGCAACTAGAACAAGTCTTACGAACTTACCTTTTACTATCACTATCCCTATACATGCTTGACTCGTAACGCTCCTTTCGCGTTCCTTGAGCATGGGATGATCATGAGGTATTCGCTACGGCTGGGCATCCATACTCTGCCTCCTTGATGGAAGGCTTCCATCCGCCTCGTTGCCTGTCATCGTCGGAGTCCAGACCACGAATGCTTGACAGTTGTGTGCCAACGTCAGGTCTTGTCTCTGCCAACCAAAAAGTTCCTCAGGCCATGGCCACTAGTAGTACTACTTAGCTCGGGGCTTTAGAATTTTCAAATTGCCATTTGCATTGGCAGATAGAGAGGCACCTGTCTGCCTGAGGTCCAAGTCCGATCTAGGGTAATATAAGTAAGTACCGGCACACGCGCCCGAGAACGAGAAAGAGCCTGAATGCCAGGAGGAGAAAGATCCAGGTTCTTTGAAGGAGAACTCTGGAAGCAACTCTGAAACAAAGTCCAAGCAAGAGAGAAGCTGTTTGAGCTTTTGCCTGTCAATTGCAACGTGCCAACCAGGGCTGGATTTGGTCGAGGTAGAGCCGTATCGCTGGTCCCGACTTCAAGGCTTCCGAGTTCAAGAAAGAGGTTAAAATAGAATGTCCGGAACCGGATCGACACCCGCGAACCTACCTAGGTGCTAAAAGAAGGTTGTTATCAAGATACGTTCATGATAGAGTCCCGCGATCCTTTCGAGTAAAGAATTTTATATTCAGAAGGGTTCGAATACAGTTTGTTCGTTATCTCCACTAGACAAATAGTCGGTCGGTAAGGGCGAATTGCATGGGGTGTTGCGCTCCAGTGCCTGGAATTCACGCAAAACTACTACGCGTTCCAACACTGCAAAAAGTTGGCGGAAACCCTAAAGACAAAAGCAGGAAACTACAGCTTGAAAAATGACCACTGCAGGACTCGAACCTGCAACCTTTTGGTGACGTCAGCAATCGAAGCCAAACGCGCTACCATTGCGCCAAGTAGCCATCGAAAGCTGGCGAGGGTCCCAACAATTTGAGTAAAGGCTTCCTCTTCATTTGCATTGTCAGTTTCTTTTTCTTTTATGGAGGTGATCGTCCACAATCTACCCATCCCCACATCCAAAATCCAGAAAAGCTCATGACTTGAAGTGCATTACCTGCCAAACCGATCCCCCCAATTCACATAGGGTTCCTTTTTGAGGTCTATGGAAATGGACCCGGAAACAGCACTGTTGCAAGATTCCTCGTATTGATGAATCTCACGAAGACGAGCATGAATAGCGAATTGGAGTGGATGGACTCTGGTATTGTTTCTTATAGATTTTTACTCTTTCCGCACCCGCAGTGGCAGACTTTTTCCTCACCGAGGTTTTTTAATGTCTCCCTGTTGGCCGGACTCTGGTATTGTTTCTTATAGATTTTTACTCTTTTCGCACCCGCAGTGGCAGACTTTTTCCTCACCGAGGTTTTTTAATGTCTCCCTGTTGGCCTTTGTATAGTACTACACTCATTTTTCATTTACGTTTAGCTTCAAGAGTCGTTCCGCTGTATACACTAATGTCTTTTGTTATCTCTGCTCGCACCGCTACATTGGTTGTAGCACCTTTTGGCTGCTGGTGTACATTTATGTGACCTGCAGAACCAGGGCGGCAGTTGGGTAGACGGTCTACCACGCGTTTGCCCCTACCGAGCTGTCGTCACCGGGTGAACCTTTATGGTTCCGCGCAAGTCCGGTACCCGCGTAGCCTACCTACCTACCTACATAGTAGATTTCTGACTCATCACAACTTGCCTACCAGTCTATTATCAACATACAGATTGTGATCTACTGCTTTGATACCCCCTAATATAGCTACAGCTTCCATCGAGATCAACCGAATTAAAAAGAGCGATCAATCCATTCAGAGGTCTAACCAGGAATCGAACCTGGGTTATGGGAAACTCTCAGTCAAAATCCCATGTGCTAACCGCTACACTATTAGACCCTTCATTATGATGATGGATGATGACTTTATGGCACACATTTTTGTAGAAAAGGAAACAGAAATCAAAACCGGATTGAACTTGTCATATATACAACATTTGGACACAATGAGAATAGTAAAAAGCTCTTTCGAATTGGACTGATACGGTGCATTCAAGAGTATTAATCCGTCTCTTCGACAGCTTTTATGTTCTGGGGCTTGTAAGCCGTTTCCTTTCCAGTCTATATCAAAGATCCATGCATCGTGAGCATGCTTGAAACGGGGGAAAAGCAAAGGACGCACATTGTCGTTGCGAATGACATATCGAGGATCATCTTGAGAAGCCTATAATTGATGAACCGTTAGGTACGCGGACGTCTAAAACGGAATTGATTGAGAAACCCCACATTGGCCTGGACACCAGACTCCTGAGCCTCCTCCTTGCTGTGAACGACGCCCGTGATCTCCCCGTGAGTGGTAGAGTTCTCGACGTTGCCACCACCGATGGCTTGGTACTCGACACGGTCACCGACCTTGAAAGACGAATCAGATTAATTACGAGGTCATCCTGAATCATGAAGAAACGAACGTTGAATTGCTCTGAAGACATGGTTAATGAGGATTGAGAGGAAGTTTGTTTGAGTGCAGTGAAGATGGGATTAACTGGGAAGCTGAAGCAAAAACCTCCTGCTTTTATACGATTCGTAGACAAGCTCTCCAAGCAAGCGCAAAAACACCGAGTGGCACAAAGGCCGAGAATCGTAGAAATGACGCAGAGTATTAACGATCTGGCCGTTCGATTGACCGCAAGCGCGGTCAACGCAACAGACCCTTTGTTTGTCTAGTATTCGGGTCAGGGGTCTCATCGAAAGAACGCACAATGAGATGACGATTCTGCAGAAAGAGTACTGGTCAGAGTTGACGACAACCAAAAGGCAGTGGGGTACAAAATCCGATCTTTCCCTCGCGACTTCTACTTACCATGCAGCTGTATTGATTTCTAAATGAAAGCGAACGTTGACGCTGAAATGTTGAAGCTCAAGTCCTCAGGAGTGGCCAGTGAGAGTCATGGATAACTTCAAAACAAGAATTCTATGAAGCTACAAAAACTAGTACCGGAAGTAACCCTAAGCGAACAGAACACATACACGAAAAGACATTATCGAGTTCTACATGTAAAGAGACAAAGAAACAACCAACAAAAACAGGTTCCAGAGTGACAAATAGATGTCCGAATACATATCAATCACGTCGAGTCCCCAGAACTAAAGACGAAGTCGAACCAATCAACCTCAAAGTCGCCCTTCCCATATCCAAGTAAGATTCTGTGTCTCTTCCCTCCCTGGTCCTATCCCCACGCAATATATCCTTCAAAGATTCGGAAAGAACCCTTGTTCCAGGTTCAAGAGGTCCCAGTTCCGAAAACGGCGAATTACCGACGGTCGAGTCTGTTGCAGTCATGGGGGAAATTTCGGGATCGCCGATACAGACCACGCCAGGCAATATCTCCTTGCTCGCATCAGGGAGCATACTCCAAGTCGAACCACAGCGAAAAACATCGCGCTGGGTGTCTGCGTCTATACTAACACCGGCTCTCTCGCTCCTGGGTGCGTCCGACTCTGACTCATTCGTTTCTCGAATAGGTGTCATTTGCGGAGGCCAGCGGGTCGATTTCCCTCGCTTGGACCATAAGCTTTGAGCTAGAGATCGCCGACCTTCTACTTCATCTTGCCATACGTCTCCCGGCTTTGCTTTTGATCTCGACTTGAGCATGCCTCCAAATAGGTTGCTCTTCCGTGGAGTGAAGCGACCATGTCCGTTTCCAAAGCCGAGACCTATCCCCAAACCAAGTCTAGATCCACTCCCAATTCCCGCCATGTTTTGACCAGAACAGATGGAAGCTTTCGTCTTGCTGGCATCTGGAACGTTGTAGAAAGTGAACCCGATCCCACTCCCAATCTGCTCAATACCACTCGGCAAATCTAGAGGTTCCATCTCCTTGTCCTCGTGCGTTGACTGTTCATGAACATGCTCTTCATTCGTTTCGATGATCTTGTGCATCTCCAAGGTGGGATCGACGGAAGGGAAGACCGGCGTACTCTTTGTCCTTTTCATCTTGGGAAGCTTGTTTGGCGAAAGGTTTGACATGGATGAACGTGTGAACAGTTGTGAAATTCTTTGAGTTTGGGATGTGATGATGGACGAACGTTGCTTGCGAAGTTTTCGAGGTTTAAGATAATCGGAATCGAAGATGGACGATGAAAGATTAGGTGAAGAAGGCAGTGAAGGCGAGGGTGATGAAGGTAGTGCATTGGCGATCGTAGGTTTTCCAAACCAGTTCCTCGACTTGGACATCTTGACATCTTGGTCTATAGTATCCCAAAACACCGTCATACGTTCTTCGGGACTCAAATCTTGCTGAGCTTTCAAGCGTTCGTATGACGGTGCTCTGATAACAGGAGGAGACTCGATGACTTTAGGATGCGAAAGCCGTGTCTTGTTGTCTTCCAGGGCATCTTCATCTAGAGACGGCGACCTGAAAATCTTGGGAAGAAGGTCCTGTACACTGTGTCTTGCCTGTAGAGAGTAAACTGACGAAGACTTGTGGTCTTGGTTTGAGGTAGTAACGATTGACAGACGGTTATTGCGTTCAGAGTCCTCTTGTATCGGTTCACTAGGAGCCGGCTGAAAAATGGCTTCGATAGTCTTTGAGAATAACGGGGGTGTTGAAATGGGCGTGGTCGTCTTAGCTACGCCAGACTTGGAAGGAATACCAAGCGTGCTCTTGCTGATACTGTGATAGTTTGGAATGTAGGGTGCTGTATCCTTGATGAGCAAGGCAGACAGTCCAGGAAAATACGCTTCGCACCTGGGATACTCATCCGGTTGACTTCCATCCAATCGCTGTATCAAAGGAGATGAGTTACATAATGGGTAAAGTTGAGAAAACTGACACCGAAGCAAAATAACGATGGTTTTTGATACCACGAATGTCCAATCGCAACTTGGGATTACACTCTATGCACTGTCGGGGATGAGTTGACATCCAGAACAGTAAAGAAGGATTCAAACCTTTGAGATTAGATCCTTGAGCTCCAACCGCGCCTCGCAATCCCACCACTCTTCACTGAATAGAATTCTACTCAGCACCTTATTGCGAGGCTCCTGAAACTCAAAAACGAAAGGGTGCTGAGCGTGACATCAGAAAAAAATTCTCGGCGAGCCCGCGTGTCAACTCACCTCTCCAACCACCAAAAAATATACCAAACAGCCAAAGCTCCATGAATCAACTGCTTCGTCTTCGGTCCATCCAAGCAAAGCCTCAGGTGCGCGGTATTCATTTTCTCGAGCAGGAACTTGTCTGGGCCCAGAATCGTTTGTAGTCGGCACGACAGAACTGTGCTTTCGCAGGGGCGAAAGGGCATATTCGAAACCAGCGAGAACGATATGACCGTCAGCACCAATCATCACGTTTCTTGGGTTTAGATCGCGATGTCGAATACCAGCGTCATGAAGAATGGAGAGTCCCTCGGCCTAAAAGAATGCATAAGAATCAGTCACGAAAGGCCGATCGCCGCCGCTCACAATTTCCGAGGCATAGAACAACAGATCATTGCTTTCTAGTGGGCCTTCCTGCAATACATAATAAAGTAAGCTTCCACCGGGGTAGCAGTCCTGGAAAAAGGAGTTCTTAGCACTACGTTGCCTTCGGCAGAGTGGTTGTTTACCATAACAAGGACTATGCCCTCTTCGTCAAAGACTCGCCAGCGAATTTTGGGCACAAACGGCTTATCATGCTCGTTGAGCATCTCCAAGATAGAGAGCTCATTTACCATGTCACTGGGCGAGAAGCGTTTTACAGCGTACACTTGACGAGTATTCCGATGACGGACAAAACAGGTGGAACACGTGCATTTTCGAGTGCTGGGGCAATGGGGAAAATCAAAGTCATCAAGATTTGGCAAAGTTGCGACCATTTCGCGGAAGTTTGAGGTCTGCTGAATTCTTTGTTAGATCTAAACCAAGACAGTGGAAGAATACGGCTTCACTTCGTATGTTATGGTCAAATCCGAATATGGAGAATGGAAAGTATCTTCTGGAATAGTGGACAATGGCAAGGTGTGATTGGTAGTTTTTGGCGTAATGACAACAATCTCCTGTATCCAGAGTAAGTGTAGGACAGCGATCGGGTAGCAAAGTCCAGAGTACACACATCAATCTCGTCATCAATCCACATAGAACCCAAATCAGTAATTTGCTAAAGACCAGAGTTATGACGAGATCTTGGTCAAGAGTGGCGAATGAGAGCTCACCTCAACATTAAAACTTATCTCGGCGGTCATATCCCTACACTCCTTGAGTTCAACAGCTTCCTCCGAGTTTGTTTCGCATATCGCCGGTGTTGAAGACGCGTTGTCTTGAAAGTAGTACTCGAATACTTCCAAAAAGGAGTGCTTGGAGATATCAGCGAGAAGAAAGCAAGTATCAATACAAAAAGAGCTCACAGAAAAAGGCGTGTCATCGAACTGTACATGTTCAATTTCTATGACTGGCGGGCTCTGCACCGTTTTCGAATTGAACAGATTGGACGAACGACTGGACTTGAAAGAATCCGCCTTTTGGAAAAGATGAGGAGATGAATGTAAGAGGATATGTAAGACGTACACGTATTGGATGGGGATTGGAAATGATCATGGACGTTGAGCGCGCGCATTTCATTGGAGAAGGCATCACAGATTCCAAAAGTATCGCACTGCCTTCTTAGTTGACCCAGGGATGTGGGGTATGAGGATAATTTTTGAGAGGCAAAAGGTATCGCGAAGATTCAAGATTGTGTAGGTAGTGGTGGTTCGAGTTCAAGAGAACGGCTTGTCATCGGCTATTTCTTCAAACAACACCGAGTTTTTACAGTACTTATACACGAATACTAGAAAACTTCGTATTTCTGTTTGAAAGTAGCTGAAAGCACCTCGAATTGCCTTAATTCTCAAGTACGGTAGCACTTTGAGGATCCCAGTCCATTCCCCTCTCCTCCTCGGGCACGATTTTGAGTAGACGCGCAGGATTCCCAACAATCACACTCCTAGACGAACGGAAGCATATTGAAAGCATTAATCAACGCGGTAATTCTGTAGACTGACCCAGACTCACCAATCCGGGAAGCCTTTGGTGACAATTGCTCCTGCACCCACAGTGCATCCTCTACCTAGCATTACATTTGCTTGAATGTTAGCTATTGAAATCGGTGACAAAGAACAGAGGTCAGCTCGGTTCATTAAAGAGCTCAGCACACTGACCTCCACCCCCAATCCAGCAGTCATCACCTATGACAATCTCTCCAGCGCGTTCCCACCCGCTCTGACGTTCCTTGACGCTGATACCATGCGTAGCTGCAAGTAGGGAGACATTAGGACCGAACATCACGCGTTTCCCTATAGTTATAAGGGCGCAGTCTAGTATGCAAGTGTTGTAGTTTGCATAAAAAGATCCTAGCAGTCGGATCTTAGTAAAAGAAATCGTCTATAAGTCAATAACGAAATGAGAAATGAAGAAACGTACATTTGTTCCATAGTCAACATAGAGTCTACAAAGATGCGATGTGAATCTCATACACGCTAGTATAGAGAAAATTGGAATACACACGGCGGTTCAATGAGAATCTCCTTCGTCTGTTCAATAGGAATATTCAGTAGCTCTGCCAATATCTCGTTCCGTTCCGGATTTCCATCTGTTTCTCTCTTCGGCAGAGTATTATTGTACTTGTACATCAACTGGCGGGCTCTGTAGCGAGCTTCTACAAGTTCCGGGGTATTGGCTTTGTATAACCCATTCTTCGAGGCGCAGGGAGGCGGTGGGATGTACCTGGTAACACCAGTTTCAGTAGCTGCGGAAGACATTGCGAGAGTTGGTGAAAAATAAGTCTACAGAATAGTCAAAGGTAAGAAAGAGTGATTGTAGATCGTCCATGTCGTGCACTGACTTTATAGTCGACCCGTGACAATATGCCATACCTCCAGTTAAGTAAGTGGGTGAGCGGGAAAACTTCGGTCGTTCAAACGTGGAACTACGTGTCGGGATTAATTGATCAGTCGTTGCCAGAACCATAGCGTTTTCGACCAGAGCTTTAAAATCTTAATAACAGCATCCATCAAGCATCCATCAAAGTACTTGGCCTGACGGGTACATGGACAGATGACGTCAGTGAAAATCAGACGCGAAGTATTTCGTTCTTCGTTTCCTACCTTCCTTCATTTCACAGCCCAATATAACCCAGCCATGCAGGTGAGCGGAGCTGTCGGTACCATCTCCCTCGCTAATTGATTTTTCAAGTGCAACCCTTATCACGCAACCTCAAGTGCTTCCTGGACAGCCGATGCAACGCGTATAGGAACACTACCAGCTGCTAGACAATGTAATCAACGAGCTACTCCACCATCCCCCTAGGTTATTACACCAGGACCTATTGGCCAGACAGCTGTCAACTTTCGGGAAGAAGGTGGTACCTGTCCAGTGTATCCACTTACTCTTACTCAGTTGCAATCCGCTTACTCTGGATCTCCTTCTAAGTATTGTCAGCTGTTACAGTTCTCTTAGCTTGCGCGACCGCTCGGATCAGGATGTCGTATGCAATAATGTGCTTCCCGAAATGAGCAGAAATGTAGGATACGCAATTTGGGGTGGAACCACAGAATTACATTCTAACTGTAGGAGTATGCGGATGGCGGATTTTCCGCTAGCACCTGTGGCTTAGTACCTACTCCTGTTTACGCAAATCAATAGGAGGGATGGGAGATATATCCAACTCCACGGCCGCCTCAATTCATGGCTACTCGCCGTGCCTGGACCTAGTGGCCCCCAAGTGATGGTGATTGAAAACTGACGGTTGAGACGCTCCAAGCATCGACACCATCATCGTTCTAGAGACTGTCGACATTGTTATCATAATCGCCACGGCGGACATCTCCACAGACATCACATATGATTCGATATAATCTTTACGAGGGTAACATACATCCTGGATTATGATATTGGTTTTAAAATTCTTGCAGAAGAATTAGGTTCTTCGCCCATATTTCGACAAGCATCTGTATTCTGGAGATAAGCCAGCATTTATCAACCGGCGAAACATTGGTCCACCATCGAATTGCACGCTCGGGAATCAAATCTCAAGCATTCAATGGAAGAGATGAGGAACAATGGCTCGAAGCTCGGGCAGAGCCCTGCCTGTCCAAATCTCCATATAATGAACGCCGTTCTCCTGTGAAACCTTCTGGAAATCGAGCCTGCATGCAAACGACATATTGGTGATTGATCAGTCGATAAACGAAGAAGACGGGCTCACAGGCTCCAGTATTTCGTCAACGAAGTAATAGATGCATCGAGCGAACAAGCAGAGGGGTAACAATCGGGGTCATGCTGACAGCGTGCCGAGGGTACAGGGTTAAGGATGACTTTGTCCATCTCAAAAGACGGTAGTGCGCTCATAAGACCACGAACAGCCAGCAATCCAATACCGTAACCTATCGCCACGAAGAGACTAAATTTAGGACAAACGAATTGAATTAATGAATACTACCTCGCCACTGCGGTTCAAGATAGACTTCCTGAATATATAGCAGGTCCCCTAAAAATTGCAGTCAGAATGAGACTGTTGGATCAAGATCGTAAGCATGCACACCCTGGTCTTGCTCCTCCCAATTCCTGTTCTTATGATTGCCTTCCGCATCAAATAGGGCGCTGGCCATCTGATTCAATTCGCGTGAATGTTCATCACAAGTCATTCTGGAAGTGCACTGATTAGAGGCCGTGAATGTATACTGCGGTGACGGCTCACTGGAATTCATTGGAATGACCAGAATTCAGCATGAAAGCTAGTAAAACAATAACGGCCGCAATGTGACCTATTTTGGTGCCCGGGCCATCAAGGTTCTCGTCAGCTCCACGAAAGATAATGTCCGCGTTAGCTGGGATTATGTATCGGTCACTGAGCTGTGGAGTGGTTGAAGCCATGCTAGGTCAAAGGTAGCATTGAAAAACCCACATCCTGAACAATGGCGCCAAGTGTGTGCTCTCTTCCGTGTAAACGGATAGAAAAACGACCCTGGGGGAGCGAATTTTGGTTTTTGACTATGTATGCCATGAGAACTGAGGAAAGGACAGTTTCAATCGAATTGATATAGAAAAACGTCCGCTTTTATATCGATCCTGACATGGGTTAATAAAGACTTTCACAACTTGAACACACAACGAAAAGTATTTTGTTCGGGGACATTCAAAGTTTGGTACCGCGGCATCGCTGTCCTAACCTGGTTGACGTCTTTCAGGAGTTCGATTCTTAAAAAGAATCTACGATCTAGGTGAGTATATGCCAAGGGAGGAGATTTCAAAAGTCACAGGCTCACTATATGGAATCTATAGGGATCACTCAGGAAGTACTTCTCTGACAGATGGTCGGACATAGCCAGACCAAAGCTTCAGGCGATGGACATTCCAACGCTCTGGAAGCGGAGCCTAAAGGGAGAAGAGGAAGTAAAAACACAGGCACAGACAATCAAAGACACAACTTATCTCTTCCGAGTCAATGAAGAAATGGTCTGGTTCCGGGGACAAACCAAAGAGTCAAAGACCATCAAAAAATGCTTTATCCATGCCGTTTCGTCTCCGGCTTACATCGGTATTTTGACAAATTTCTATGACTGGTATGCCAAAATTGACATTTCCGATATGGGCTCGGAGACTGCCAATTAACTGTGGCACCTATTCCGTGCTCTTTTTCGCGAATTCAAATAGAGAAGTTCCCTTTCGAAAGAAGATTTGTGGCCCTTCGATAGTGGGGATCCAAGCGGAGACTAAGGGAATGGACTTTCCATTGTCAGTCCAAATAAACTTCCATAGGCTATTGCCTCTACATGATTCCGATGTTCCGTCTCTTTGACCACGACTCCTTTGTAAAAAAAGTGAATTCTAAGGCCTGGACAGAGTCGTGGCCCGTTGTCTGCCACGGCGATAATGCGGCAGTCTTACAGGCTCATCTGTGCCGAAACGGAGCCATCGGCCCAACGGCAATTCTCGGAAAGAAGTAACTCGATGTCATTTTTCAAGACAGATTCTACACGGACTCGAGTTGAAAATGTCCAAGTAGAGTACATTCTCAACCCTTTGTCAGAAGAGACCTAAGTAAAGTGACATCCGGTAAAGATCTCCCCAGTGATGCAGACTCGTAATATCCAAGTTCAATGAATTGATCCGCTCAAAGTCTTCGTGATTGACAAGAGGATCTAACTACATCAAGCTGTCGTGGTGAGACATGGTAGGATCCCTGACAATCCCCTTAGATGCCCGAGTCGCGAGGCGGGTAAAAATGGGGGGGGGGGGGGGGGGTTGACCGAATTCCTGAGGTGAAAACGGGTAGATTTTGGGCTTTTTAGGGTTAAAATCTGAGGCCGAAATCGGGTAACAATTGGACTCCTCGCCAAGTCACAGGTAAGTAACATTAATGGGGTTTGAACTGGGGCCCAAAAGGTAGCCAATCATTTGCTCATCTTTGGCTCTAGTTCTGAATAGGCAAACGCGCTCCAGGGCAGGAGCCCCTGGGGCCGGAGTGGATTGCAAATGGGCATGCAAATTTAGAAATTTACCGTCAATCTAGTCAGACGCTGACTAGCTTAACGTCCACTAAGCCTTATCGTAACGCTCAAGTTACCTTAATGCGCAATCATGCCCATGTTGATTTACAGTGCCAATCAATGTTTTTCATGTGCTCTTTTTTCTCAACAATATTTCGCAGCGCTCTCAAAAAGTTGTCAGGTGCAAGGACCATAAGGCAGCGGGAATTATGGCTTTGACAGTTTTTATTTCCTAAAATAGTCCTATTTTTTGTACTAAAATACAGCTACTGATGTTTGCGACGAGAAAATCGACTCGAAACCGAAAATTATTAATATTTTAAACATCTGCCCACAATTCTGAATGCTTAAATCTTTCACACGATTTCTGCAGATTCCAAATTCAGATACTACATACGTGTTAACAACTGCATTGTCTGAAATCTAGACCCGAGCACTACTGCGTGCTGAAGATAGAATAGACTCCTCATAAGGTACACTGAAAGATCACGAGGAGTCCATTCTATCTTCAGCACGCAGTAGTGCATCATGGGCCAGTAGTAAGTGTTCGCTGGCTCCGGATCCAGGTCCAGCACTTGATTTTGTCTGTCTAGGCGTCAAGCCTCAGGTATGAACTTCTATTAAGCATCTTGTTCTCGACAGTTCTTGACAAACATGCATGAAGAGGACTAGATTTGTCGGTTTGCAAACTGTCTTCGTTCACCTTTGTCATCACTCAATCCATTGGGCATCTGTAGAAGAACCTGCTTTGGGTCTAGATGCTTCCAATCAGCCGGAATAGCAAACACCCGCAGATTCAGCTATGAGCAATCAGTCTCCAGAAATAGGATGTATGCCACTTCGTGAATTTGAATATATAAATTTCATATCTTTATCCGCTCACTCCAAGTTTCACGAAAATTGTTTGAGTTTGATCAGGCACATTCAAACTTATATACTGTACGTCGACGTTCGACGGTCAATACCATCCCCCACCCTAACTGAATCAGAGCTTGTGATATATCATCCCACCAAGAATCTGCACTTCAGAACTGGAAAAGGTGGGGAACTATTTCTTTGATAGATGGTTTGACGTAGCCAGTCCAGAGCTCCAAGTAATGAACATCCCTCTTCTTCGATGCTTCCTGAAAGCCAAGCCTAAAAGGAGGTGAGTCGAAATACCCCAAGAACAAAGAGACAGTCAACTCACAAACCCCAGTGTCTTTTCAGGGAGGAAATAGCCCGGTCCCAGGAACGTGTTGTGGGGAAACAACCGGGTTCGGTGTTGCAGCGGGTCATGGGAATAGGATCGATGATAACCGAATCCATTTCGAACGAAGGTAGTGCATCAATGAGACCACGGACGGACAAGAGTCCAAGGCCATATCCTACAGAACTTTTTTGAGTTTGATCGGTCTTACTCAAGTATGAACTTACCACGCCATTTGGATTCAAGGTAGACCTCTAGAATAAACAACGTGTCGCCTAAGAAGATGGTCAGTTGCGAGGACAAACATTTATCTCGGAATTGACCTTGGTCTGCTTCTTCCCAGTTCCTGTCTCTATGGGAGCCGAGGTCATCGAACAGCTCCGCAGCCATCTTCGCCAAATCATGGGAATGTTCGTCACAAATAATTCTGAGATGACAAGGGATTAGAGATTGTACGACTTCAAAGCTATTATACCTCACTGAAATTCCTGGCTGTAGCCAGTATTGCAGATAAGGTCAGAGAGAATAATCGAGGCACTGATGTGGCCTATTTTGATGCCTTTGTCGTCGCAATCGTCCTGTGGTTCACCGGGATAGAAGACGATATCGGCATCAGCTGGAATGATGAAGCGCTGGCCAAGCTGTTAGTGAAAACATGTTGAGTACAGTGCTGAATCCGAGAAACAGGACATCTCACTTCGATCGTGGCGCCGATTGTGTGTTCTCTTTCACGAATTCGAATAGAAAAGCTCCCTTTTGGAAGGGGATTCATATTTTTGACTGTGTACCGGGTCGTCGGCGGCCTTGCAGTTCGTCTCATAGCGATAATTTCTTCGATAGTTGGGATCCGAGCGGGGGTGAAAGCAGGAGGAAAGACAGAAATGGGATCGATATAAATGAGCTGTCACCGCAATTTACACGTATCACGGTGGCAGTAGTGTTAAAGTTTGGTTCAAGACGAGAAATTACGTAGTCTTTTTTTCTCGCCTCCACATACAGTCTGAGTTGTCCGAATGGTGCTCCTAATTTGATCCTAAGTTCAGGCATATTAAGATACTGCAAATAGTAGTCTTGTTGCTCTTCAGGCCTGGTTGACCCCAGCGAAATTCTCGGAACAGCATCATAAATCAAAATTTGTTCTTCTAGCTCAAAAATGCCGAAATTTTCAATTCATGGAAGGTTCTGCAGGATATTCTGTGCAGAAAATTACCGTCTTCCATCCAGGGACAGACAGAAAAAGAAACAATTTCTCCGAAGGAACCACAGCGACTAAAAAGGACCTTGAATCTCTACTGTCGTAGTAAGGCCGGTCAGACGACTTACCTCGGAATTGCCTGGAAAGTTAGGCCGTTAACAGTCTCAGAATAAGCTTTTGGATGCAATTCAGCTCTCCATTTCTCTGGCAATGTCTTTGCCCGATGTGATTTGCCTTTTCGCACTCGATCTTTGCGAAGCCGGTGTCCGCCGGTTCGATCTGATGACAGCCGAGGTCGGACATTTGTTCGGCCGTGTTTTGAGCCGAACCATATGCAACATTTTTCTGACGCTTTATAAAACAAGAGTCTACGTACCGAACAGAATCCTTTCCCGCATCAAAATCAATTTATTCAAAGTTGAGAGATATTCATGAATAAGCCACTTTTGTTCGCTTTTTAAGTCAGACCTCGAATGAGAGTCTTTGAGCATTCCAAGCACATACGCAGTAAGTATTGACCGAGTGCTGGCCAGGTCTGGGTCTAGTCTAGCACCTGGTTTTGTTCATCAGTGTCAAGTACCAGGTACGAACTCCTGTTAAGCATTCTGACTTGACAGTTCTTGACAATCCATTGAGGACCGATTTTACCGGTTTGCAGACTGTCTTCGTTCTCCTTCGTCCCGAGCTTGAAGCTTGAAGTCTCTGTCTGAGACAGCTTTTTCGATTAGTCGTTCAGGTCCTTTTCCCCAGTATTTAAACAGCGATTGTTCAATTTGATTTGCTTAAGATGAGCCGTGCATTCCCTCAATCGTTGACCCGTTCTACCATCAGAACAATCAAGGGACGCAGAATGATCGCCCGACCCCAGAAACATCGGGTACCCCGGACATCGTCGTAGATCTTATGATATAAGCTTGTGTATCGTGTAAGTAGAACCTTCACGTCCATACTAGATGCTGATCGAAACCTTGGAGATTAACCGCCTCGTTGGCATACGTCCCACCAAAGCTCCAAGTTCTCGAGGGAAGGTTCCGTAAGTGCTCGTTCTCAGTGACGAATCTGGTAAGCTGCAGTCTTCACGGGAACAGTTGTCTAATCCCTAGCACTGTGACCCGGATGAATCCTTTTACCGTACCTCTTATTATCGCGCCTATTTTAGGAGCTACTTACTTGGGTCTAGTCATGGGTGGTTTTTATGCTTCTAATATTGATTGCAAGTATTTTCAGAGCAAACACTGCATGGCCAAGAAACAAGGCCGTGTCCGGCACCGGTGTGCTGTTCTTAGTAATCTGACATGTTGAACGATTCTGTCTGTCACGTCTTTTTTTCAACCTGCTCAATCTTTTTCCCTCTCCAACTTCCTACTGCAAAGTTTGACAAAGCTGGAATATTGTTTCTCTGTGCGTTTGTTCACTTCTTCAGAAAATATGGAAACTGAAACAAACATAGCCTTAATGGCGGGTATTGACGCGCCCACAACGAGCGTTTAACTTCAAGCACCCTGTCACGAGGCGAAGATGGCTTCTAAGCACACCCTTACTCCGGAGATCAGGGCCTTAGACCCCATACAAATAGCCTAGCCTCCGAGAATCTCGCTTGTCTTCCCGCCCATCTTCACGCTTTCTCCACGCCGTCGAGGGTGTTCCCTACCGTCGTTTTGGACGACCCCCGTTATTCTTGTACCCTTGAGACCACATCGGATTATTCTATCGGGTTTCTGGAAGCACCACACGATGTCATTCCCAGCGGTTCTCTCACTCCTTGTATTGTATGTCACCAATATCGGAGCAGTTGCTTTAGAACCTCGAGCTGGGCCACAAAGTGAAGCCACTTGTGACGCAGGATTTGATTGGGCCAACAATAGAGGCGGATTGAGCCCGTGTCTGTTAGCGGCCATGACCATAGCTCCTTGCAGTCAAACAGGTGGTGAGTCCTTGTTCTCTTTATGCATATATCTCCTCAATACCACTCTGAAAGCTTGGAACATCCCAAAACTGACCATTGGAAATCACTATAACGGACCTAACTCTACAACAAATACGGATTGTTATTGGTGCGTCTAGAAACGATCTTTTATGGTTTAAGGTTAACGAGTACGGCAGTTCCTGGGCAGCTTATAATCTCCTCAATGCATGCACTGCATGTCAAAATTTGGACGATAGTATTACTACGTATGCGAAGCTCTTTTCGTTTCCTATCGCTCTTCTGACATGGATCGTAGATGGCCGTCCTTTTCAGCTCAGTGTGGACCGCACCTGTCTAATACGACGTGAGTACACCTGTTTACCAAAGGGAAATCATGAACTAATGTCTTTCGTTACATCTAGTTATTTTCCGTCTGGTATGGCGCTGTCAAGCAATGCGTCCCTTCCCTTCTATGCGACTATTAATCGTGAGTTCACACTCATTTTACCGAGACTGTTCACTCATCATACCTTAGCTACGTCTTGGTTGAACCAAAAGTTCGATGTAGATCAAGCCAAAAGTGAGGCGAGCAGCGGTTAGTTCACATCTTTGTGATTATGGTGCAGCCCATTGACCAGTTTCCTACCAACTATTCTAGGTCAGCCCGATGTAAATCCTTCGGCAACCAATGCGAATTCTCCGTCAGGTTCCCCAACGCAATCGTCCTCAAGCAACAGCAAGCCTACGGGAGCTATAGCAGGAGGTGTAGTTGGAGGTGTAGTGGGTCTGGTGATCGTTGGTCTCGTCGCATTTTGGTGCGTTCGTCGGCGGCGCAGACCGACTTCAGAAGATGGTGTCGCCATCGTCAGGCCTGCGCATGGACGCTCTGTGTCGGATCTTACACAGTCAACATACCCTCAAACCTCTCCTTCTCCCTACGCTCCCATACCTTCACCTCCTATCAGCTTTGGTATCCAGACACACGAGAGCGGTCCTGCTACTGTATCCAGATTCGGTTCCATCTACACCACAGCACCACATGGAAATAGTCCCAGTCGTGCCATGTCTCCAGCTCCTAGCATGGATCCCAGCCTGCGCATGAGTGTTACCTCGCAGAATCAGTCTATTTTCCAACCCATGGCCATGAATTTGAGTCCCAATGCTGAAGACATCGTCCGACCCTTCGTCGTGGCTGAACCTACCGTTGTTACTGCTCCTCAGGAGAATCTGGGTCGAAAAGGCGGCTTCAGCTCTCAGTTTGACCAACCAAACAGTCCTCCAGTTGTACGTACCGACGATTCTGAAACAGACCCTTCGGGGCCGCGAATTAACCCACCGGCGTATACTCCATATCCCGCGGCTTCGGAAGCGACGACACCATCGGAAGAGGTAGCTGCTGACCGTCGAGAACGAAATGGACATGGACATCGGCCGACGCGAGACGAAAAAGGGTCATTTGATACCAACTCGCCATGGACATCCACTGGAAGTCGGGTCATTACTACAGCAACACCACCCCGTTCAGGGCCTTCAACCACTCAGATGACGACCGCAGCTTCACCGCGGCACGTAGTGAATACTACTGCTAGTGTCATTAGTGGGCCTGATGATGAACCTGATATTGCCTAGGTCGTTGAATCCCCTCTGATCGGATCCCAAGACTTGATGCCTTGTCATCGTCTTGAACCTTCTCTCTTTGTGTTGATTTGTGTATTTAAAATCTAAAATCTATTTCAGACTGCTTGGAGTTGTATGTACCCTTCGTCTGTTACCGGTGGACGCTGTTGTTGTAGTTGCTAATTTTATGATTCATACGATACGATGTGTTTTACGCAGATACTCCATAATGACTGTATTCAATACGTATAGACCCTTGCGCCGACGGCAGTCTGCAACTGTTTCTCTTGTTTCGGCCTCCTCATGTCCTCATGTCCGACAGCTAGAACATTGGTACATCTCCACCTCAATGGATCAACCCGGGATCTATGCATTTATCCCAAAAGCAACTTGTGAGAACCTCGTCGGCAAAACAGGCCATGTGCAATTGTCAGCTGCCTTCGCTTCAATTCACTTTTTTCATTATGCCATTACGCTTCTGTTCTTCTCTGGTGCGCACCACATACTTTCCTCATTCGGCCTCTTCTCTTTCCTTTGCTCCCTCTTGGATGAATGGGATGGCTTGGACCCTACTAGACTTTAAATAGCCAGCCAATCAGTCTCGTTGATGTATCTTTCTCACCTTTCAAGATTCTTCTTTGGACACCAATGACACGCAAAATGGATAGATGCGGAGATGTATTATGTCAAGGACATACGTGAGTACAACAGAATCCTTCCAAGAACCAATCACCTCCTGACTACAGGTATGCATTTCAGGATCGTGAAGCCCGAGATAAGATTCTATTACGGCCACGAATCGCCATGCAGGGTACCAAGCGGCACTGTTGTTTGAGCGAGTATATGCTGTGTCGGAATGTGCAAGCCACCCTATGCAGACGAAATGAGAGTCATTCCTGACAAGACATCCTTCAAAGAACGATATGAAAGCGGCAAGCCGAACATGATACCTATCGTGGAATTTCCGCTCCAAAGGGAAGTTGGTGCTAAAATTCAATGGGCTGCCGGGTAGGCTTTTGTGAGTAGAGGTCGAGCGTCTATTTAATATTAGCGCTCGAAGAGGAAAAGCGGTATCAGATAAGTATAAACTACTGGTGGGATTTGCAGCCGTCAACACCTCTCAGTCGCCGAAGCCCTCTCTCCCTTCCCAACACTCGGCTTATCCATTCGCTCCAGGCTTGAACACTCCCTGCCACGTTCAAGGGACAAATTCTAGTATTTGGGACACTACTAGAGATCTGTAGGCAGCAATGGTACTAGCCTGGCTTTTCTTTTTCGTATCGGCCTTCAGTGGAGTCTCAAGCAACTCTATCCCTCGCGCAGCCACAACCGAGGCAACATGCACCCAAGGTTACTCCTGGACGATGAATGCACAAAATCAGTCTCCTTGTCAACTGGCTGTCGCGGTTATGGCACCTTGTAGTCCTAATGGAAGTGAGTGGGGTCCGGCTTAAATTTTGTCAATCTCGCTGATTAAATGCACGACAAAGATTGGAATCTACCTTCTCTGACAGAGTCAAACCACTACAACGGTCCAAGCACCGTCGATAACACTGTAAACAGTTGTTCTTGGTGTGTAGCGCAGTTTACTGGTGATGTTATAACAGAACTTACTCAGAGGTTTCAGTTCATGGGCAGCGTACAATTTACTTAGTGCATGCACAGTTTGTCAAGGGCTCGAGTCGGATTCAATCATAACGTAACTCTTAGCACGTCTCTTAGTGGAACCGACTCACATTTTTCGCATAGCTGGTTCTATTTCACTCAGAATTGTGGTTCCAAAGTTTCGCAAGAAGAGTATGTGTCAAGTCTTTGTCTAGTTCATATCAGCTGATGTTCAGATAGTTTCTATACCTCTGGAGGGATAGAGGTTGATGTTGCCATTCCTTATTACGCCACTCAAAATCGTCAGTTCGCCGTTCACGTCTGTGTGACAAATAACTAAGCCTTTTCTAGCCAAGAATTGGACAGATGGCAAATTCGACGTTGCTCAAGCACAACAGATCCAAGGTAATTGCTTTTGACACTTGATTCAAGACCTTTGTAAGAATGATAATGTAACAGGTCAAGACGTTAATCTCGCAGAACGTCCTGTCTCAAGTACATCCACAGCATCCCCTACGGTGACTGTGTCAACAGATTCTGGACACGTATCAATCGGTGCTATAGCTGGAGGAACTGTTGTTGGATTTGTAGTGGTGTGCGTTGGAGCAGCATTGGTGATTTACTACTTGTGTCGGCGGAGAAGGTCACGCCCTCAGGCTGCTGGAGAGGACCAAGATCATCTCTTAGCACGCGAGAGCCCAAGTAGACCAGAGACTATCGTTAGTCCCTTCCCGTGGAGTCTGTCACCTCCACCTTCAATGCCACCTTCCCGGGAAAAGTCCCCACCAATCTCGATGACCGAGACCAATACAAGAAGTGTCTCTAGGTCAAATACATCACGAGTCTCATCCAGCAGATCCACCAGCCGTGCGAGCCATACACACGTCGCGACTTTCACGGTAGAGGAGGATGTAGCACTTGACCCCGTGTCTCTTTTACCAATACCCCAAACTAATCCACCGCCGTATAGGCACACACCGGAGGTGACCCCTGCTTTTCTCCAGTTCCTCACATCACCTGGAGCAGCACCTTCGCATGAAGATTATCACTGCTCTAGCCTTCATCGTCCACAGGGTATGGACATAAGTTCGACATGGGATTCGTTAGGAAGCCGAGCAGAGATGATAGACTCCAGCTTTGCTTCTGTCTCTAGAACCAGTAGCCCGCCGTTCCATGGTTCTCTGGTATCTCCACGTTTGGAAAGACCATATCCAACGGTTAGGTTCGGGACGAGCAATGATGGGCATATTGATGAGGACGATCTTGTTCATAGGATAGCATGACATTCGTATATTAAGCATCTTTTGGGTAGTAGTAGTGTAAATCTACAATACACCATGCATGAGCATGGAATTCGTATCATAGATTGATGAGTAAATCGCTCAGGATATGCAATTTTGAATAGTTGCAAGGGTACTCGCCGAACCCTGAAGTCGGGACCCACGTGGCGAATTATTCGCCCTAGCTGCAATTCTGTTGTTCTCTATCCTCAAACAGCTTCAGCTAACGAATCCACTCGAAGATACATCCGGAATTCATGCCACGCCATTTTCGGTCACTACTCTTATATCGTTTAAAACGTTCTTCCATATTGTCACTTGCATGCATATGGCTTCTAACGATGTTTTCCCTCTTCGCGTTTCTCGGAAATAGCTCAGAAGATCCACGGTCTCTTGGAACAAGGCTGTTAGGAATGAGGATGATACCTTACTTTATGAAAGAGTGGATAGCTGCGTCGGAGTCAAGGGAGCATGGTCCGATAATCCCAGGTAGATTCGGCGTCTTTCGTGGTGAACAGGGTGGACAAATGCACTCGTACCAACACCCGAATTCATCTTCCGAATCCATCTATGTCGTTTCTCTTCCAGGGCGTCCCGATCGCCGCGCAGAAATGGAGTTGCTAAGAACGTATATGGGCATGGAATGGAACTACATCAATGCTACATCAAGAGAGGAACAGGTCGTAGAACGGATTATCCGGAACGTCAGAAAGTTGCGGCAGGATGCAGTATTGAAATCCTTGGACATAGTTATGCGTCAGCAAGAGGCAGACAAGTTTTCGCCAGTCAAACTCCCGTTTCAGTGGCCCTCTAACTTGGACGTCGAATATGATATTCCCGACCTAGACGACGCGTCCTATCTTGACGATTCCTCTCCGGATTCCGCGAAATTCTATACTGACAACACTCTCGACGACTTCCCTTCTCTGTACTCTCAAGACCCGCTTGTTGTTGCGATGAAAGACTTTCTTTTGACACCATCCCATCCTGACGTTCCCAAATGGAAGATTTTAACCAAGTCGCGTATTGCCTGTTGGCATTCTCATCTGCAAGTCATCCGAAGAATCGTCGCCAGTCAAGACAGTGGTCTTCGCACTGATTTGGATAGAACCTTCGGTGTCGAAGACGGCATGAAGAGCAGGAACAACGGAATTAGCATCATCTTGGAAGACGATATTGATATGGAAGCTGACATTCGCCAAAGGCTAGACTCTGTCTGGAGTTTGTTACCTATTGATTGGGATATCGTCTTCCTGGGGCACTGTTGGTCCAACGAGACGCACCATCCAGCCATCTCTCCTTTCTTCAACATCACCAATGATCTTGCCTTTTCACCTACAACGCCTCAAAACAAACTGCCTCATATCGATCCCAAGAAACACTCGTATCCGTCTTTGCATCCTTCGTACGCTCCAAAATGCACTCATGCATACGCCCTTTCTCCTCAAGGAGCCCGAAAGATCTTGGCACACCTTACCTATCCGCCTTTTGCCTATTCGCGTGCAATCGACCAGGCATTTGCGTGGCTGGTGAAAAGCAAGCGGGTCAAAGCGTTCTCTGTTGTACCAAGCGTCATTGCCCAGAGGAAAGATGGGAAGAGCGATGTTTGGTTGGGAGAGACTGGGGGAAGTCAATGGAGGGATGGGCTGGTTTTCGGGGTTTTTGGAACGCATGGCGGAAACGGACCGAGGTGAGAGGATGTATAACATCGCAATGAGGACAGTTGGGATGGCTATGTGGTTATATGATTACTTCCCATAGGGCATACATATCTTTGCTTTGGGGAAGGTGGCGAGTGGAAACGATAAGCATGACCTGGGTGCAGACGTTGTGAAAGGCTCGCTCTAGTACAAGTTGGTAGCGTTAATGGTGTTGTAAATAAGCAGATAGGGCTTGAAATGCGCCTTCAGTCGCCATTGGCGTACGACGGACTGGAGCATTCGGGGAAACCTGAAACGACAGCGCCACCAATGTCGCGCCATCGGCTGGCACTCAATCACTGTGTGGGCATGAACTTGACATACCTATGTTCTATGCACCTTGACGACTCATAATCTGATCTTAGACGACCGTCGCTTGCCAATTTTCGATATCAGAGAGGTACACCGTAACGGAAAACAGACTTGTATGAGAGTTTGACTTGAGGTTGCACAACAGTACAACCGTTAGGGCCTCTATTTGATCCCCAAAATGAATGAGTACATACAGCATTAAAGTGATACAGTCGGTAAACCCTGTCATAAACCAGACGAAAACATTTGAATGTACAAACAGCAAAGCAAGCAGCCAATATAGGTATTATACAGATTGTCTTCATAAATTCACGCTCATAAAATATCTATCTTGAATTTTGAGATCACCAGGTGGAGGGTCTACCGTAACAGTCAGAACTCCACCTTTGCACAATCTCAACGGTCGAGCACGTACCCAAAAGTTTGACCTGCAGGAAGTTGCCGAATTGGCGTTCCATGTCCATCAGCCCCAGCTTTCCATACCGTGTTTCCCCACCAAGTATTGATGGTGTTCTCTCCTATCTGCAATCGGATTGGAGTTTGTGAGCTCCGAGAGATAACAACAGAAACAGAATCATGAGAATACTAACCGAACCATTTCTAGGATACTGTAGGCTAAAGATAGCAACCGGTCCCGAGGGTGCCAGTGAGCCATGTGTTCAGAAACCGCAAGTACGAAAGGGTGCATACGTGAAGAATATGAAAATGACAGATATTGCCAGTCCCGAATCCAGCGCAGCCGAGAGGACATCTATCCAATACAAGTGAGCATGTGGCACAGTATCACAGGTGAGAAACTGATGACTGACAATTATACTTGGTCCACCAAGAAAAGTTGCGTCTGTCATATTGTCGAGAACGTGAACATGGAGTACTCGAGATAACACACATGGAACTTACCGACGGATCAAGTATTGGAAGATGAAGCCAACGATCCTGTCCCACAACGCTCGCAGGTTAGTGGTGAGAAAACTGTTGGAGACGGCAATAGATACATACGACCAGGGAACATAATTGAGGGTAGTGGCTGGTGGTAGCAACTTTGTACCGTTGAAAAGAACGGGGCTGTAATATGCGCTGGTCAATATGTAAACTTGGACCAAAGCTGAACAACACTCACAAACTGTGGGAGGGATCGGTATACACATCTACCAATTTAGGCTCAAGGACACTTACTTGACATATCTCACTATAGTGTTGGGATACTTTTTGTCTAGAAGCCAGGAAATGATGGGGGCAATGGCGCCAATGATGAAGAAGAATACCAAGGCTGGGAGAACGTTCAGAATTTTTCGTTTCAACTTTCCAACTACAAAACTCACGGCTACGAAAGGACGATATCAACAATAGGCAGCGCGTAAATGGGGATTTCACTCACAAATATAAATTCCCTTTGGAAAACATTCTCTGCGGGCCTATGACACCCCACTATTAACCCATTAAGCAGTTAGCGAGACATCCCAGTAGAACGAGACTAGGACCCACGATAATACTGGCAACTCCAAAAACTTCCGTACCAGGACATGTGAAGCTAGATATAACACCCCGACGTTAGATCGCAGAACCATATTTAGGTTATAAAACGTCTACTCACTAGTCCGGCTGGTTCTTTTCGCAAAAGTGCGGGATGTTGCTAAACATCCAGGACTGTACTCCAAGCTGTATGGTGCCTCCGATGACGCTACATACAACCTGACCAAAGAACATTGGTCGCGGCGGGATCTTCATGTAGTGGCCAAGTTTCATATCTTGAGTGAAAGTAAGAGCTTGCGACATTGTCTTCAAAAACTGCTATTAGAAAAGTCGGCCGGATATCGCACGACAGACTCACGATGTAACCCCAAGTCTTGAAAAGCATCATGGCGATGGGTCGTCCTGGTACAGCATATCTGTAAAACCCCAAGGTATTACTCCAGGAAACGAGAGTAGGGTATAGAAAGAGGTTCACCCTATGACCAACTCAGTTATGACGCTGCATTTCAAAAAGGTCAGTCACTTTATAGGCCGATCAAGGACGAGTACGTGCTTTAAGGCAACCTGTTGGTTCGTAATGGCCTGGATCATGCCTACGGGAATGACATATGCAAATGCTATCCCTAATGCCACGACGAACGCCCATACGGGCATTTGCCTTTAGCGAGGAAAAACGAACGCTCAGATCGTCGACAAAGCCAAGGAAAACGTCGCAGAATACTTACGTAGGCCATACTTCAATACTGATAACGCCAAACGTGAAAAAGACCATGAAGACAATAAGATACCACCATTCGGGGACTGATTGGAACGAAAATGTTAAAAACTGCATCGACGGTGCTGTGTCCGGTGACAGAGCCAGACCAAACTTGAGAGTGGAGACTCACCCTGCGGGTACCTTGACATTAACCTTGAGTGAATGTCAGGTTGCTCGCTGATAGATCTTCGTGCATGAACGAGAATCTGCTTGCGGAAGTAAAGGAATGAATGTGAAAGGGTTGCTAAACAAATGAGCCAAATTAAGACACAGTTAATGAATAATACTTAGCGGAAGGGCGAACCTGTTATGGCTGCAAATGACAGTCTGCGGTAGCATCATTCACGTCGTCAGCGTTTGTTTCGTGCTAGAAATTCAGAATTTACCCATAGGATAAAGCAAAGCCAGTTCTAACAGCGCAACTCATTAACAAGTTGAAAAGTAGAAATTCACATGGCCACTCACGAAAGAAAAATGGGACTGTACTCCTCATACGCAGTTATATTTAGCGTTAAATCCGGGTTCAAGATCCTTGTTACATTGTAGCTTGCCAGTTTGTTGTCATACGAGCTATGAGATAGGATTCTGCCGAGGTCGAGACAAAGACGAAGATGCGCAGTAACCGGAAACAGAACAAGGTGTAAAACAAGGATCGGGCATCAAGAGCCGAATAATTCGGAACAGGTTGAAAGGGAGTGCCGATAGTGGAGAAAGAGCGGGAAGTGTGGAGAATCGAAAAGATTAGAAGAATCACAAGGGACCGAATTGCTGTGGTATGAGAATTGCTGTCCAGGATGGAAGGAGAATTAACACTCACGGTATATACTGCGCCGACCACACATTATTGAACTTTGGGAACCAATTGACATTAGCGAGGTGGACACAACAACGCGAAGACAAGACGGAAAAGGTTCAGGGAGATGAAGAGGGTTGACGATACATACATGGAGAATGGGCGTAAGAATCCCTATATAGTAGCAGCTTCAGACGGAGCGTTTCCTAACGTAAGATAGGCAGTATACGCACAAATGAAAGTGAAAAATCCAATCATGACATTTGCTTGAGCCCACCACGGTGTAGCCAATGGCGAACCAATATACGCAATCTGGGCCCAGTCGAAGGTCAAAATGGAAAGACCCTGCAAATAAAACAGGAAAGAGTCAGATTAGCTGCGAAGACCCATGAAATCAGAAGGAAAATCACTTGCCATCCCATTCACGTAACCGAAAACTTGGGCCACAACTGATAGAGATGGTTCAGCTTCTGAGCCAAGCGGATCCAAGACCACGAGGAGAAGCTCCCAAAAGACTTGGATCTCGATAGAAGATAAGGATGACTCACCTGCATTTTCAGGCCATATCCACGTAACCCAGGAAAAATAGGAAAGAGCTTGGACTGAAAAGTATAAGGTTCAAAAGTAGATGGTTACTTCAGTTGAGCTGGGAATGATCTCGAGGGAATCTCACAAAGATATCCAGGGAAGAAATCTAAGAATACTGGGTCAGCCGAAATACCCTGAGGGATTACTAAAACCGTCGCTCACACCAAACAAAACTGGCTGTAAACGCCAACCAAAAATACTTTTCTCTGCTCAGCCCTCCGTGATTTCCAATACCGGAATAGCGCTCCGAATGAAGTGTGTTGAAAAGAGCACAGGTGACAAGGGTTGTAGGCCAGATCATTGATGGTGGCTCGACGAGGATGTGGCGCGCTATACCGCCCATTGAGAAGCCGATCAGTTGGGTTGACATAACTAGGAACCATTGGTCTATTCAGGGAAGAGAGGACGGTCTCAAAGGTTAATTAGCGTTCAGATAAGGCAGAAAACGAGACTCACACGCGAAGCCGTACTTCTGGTTGTAGAAGACGCGTTGTACAGCAATGATATCCGAAGCATATGCCGACTGATGAGCGACAGATGCCTGAAAGCGGAGAAAGAAGGGAGAAAGGCGCTAGGTCAATAAATGCGATATTGTATAGGTCTAACGTACCATTATCTATAGAACAGTAATGCACTTGGGTCAGTCCATTGGGCCTACAAAACCGTTCTGAGCGCACCGTAATCAATACATGTTCTTTGATTGTGAATGGTCCCGGGTTCAGCTCCGTTCCGAGGATTCTCCAGTTTGGAGTGTATGCTGCCAGCGCACGTCCCAGAGGATATGAAACTAACTGTGCGACTATTCCGGTGACTTCGACAGCAGGATATCGAAACCAGAAGAATTGGTTGATGCTCGGTAACACGACAGCCCATAACAGGCCCATAGCCCATGCGCGTAGTGTTGAAGCAGGCATTGAAGGATCGTCCGTATTCGCTACTGCCGAGCGAACTTCTGGATAAGGGCTCTCGTCTTCAAACGCGAAATCCTCTTGGTCATAGTTTGGGTCGTAGAAGTATGTATCGACTTCCTGTAATAGCAGTATAGAAATTAGCTGGTGGAAGGAAAAGTGGATAGATAATAGACGAACTGAATAATGACTTGAAGCTGGAAGACGATGAGCACATGTACATAAGATCTCACACGAGCTACTCACCACGCTCGATTGTTCCATAATCCGTTTTTTCCTCGTCACTTCTGACCGGAGAATCCGTGACTTCGTTGGGTTTTGACGAGTTGACCATTGTACTATCTGTATCATTGCTATGACTATTATCTTGTCCGTCAGGACCACCAGGGAGCATCCTCAACGCATAGAGAGACGACAGTGCGGAAGCACTCATGAACTAGAGAGGGAACCGCTCGTCAGAAGGAAAGAAGAGGATTGAGATAGTAGTGGTACAAAGTCAAGTTAGTCAAGCCCAGATTCTGGCGAGTTACAGAAGTGGCTGGCAGTCCAAGTAAATGACAGATTGATGGAATGACCTGCATAGGAAGAAGTCCCAGACGTAGATATGATAAGCTTGCCGGTGCCTCCCACATGCTTTCAAACTACGCCACGTGTTTGTCCTCCAACTCGTCCATATCTCCCCCAGGATGCTTGATTCCCATTTCTCCACTGTTTTCATCCAGGACCTTTGTGAACCAGTCACAAGTTGGTGGAGAGAGCCATTGTCTATTCTGTAACAATCCATGACGCGACCTACACATTCTTAACCCGCGGAATTGCTTATATAGAATTCTGGCCCCGTCAGGCACGCCCCAACTGATAAGGAGGAAGCTGATAACTAGATGATCTGACGATCCTGAATGACGCATTCTGGGACTCTAGGAAAACGAGCTCTGCTGCAAACCAGGCCCTTGCCACCTTTTACGACTAACCCCCCAGTAAAACAGAGACAGGAAGAAAAAAAAGACCTCAACTTGCTGCGGTGTAGGTCTAATTGTGCACTGATTTGTGTCACTTGACTATCTTCCATTCCCAGCTCCCGGTCCACCCGCTTCCTTTCATTTTTCGACAGGCCCGAGTGGAGCCGCCCATAGCAGCCTAACAGTGCTCTAGCAATCATCCATCTCTGGGCCGAGCTAACGTTCCATCTCTCGACGAGTTGGCCAAGACTACTTCGACATTTATTTCCGATATTAAGGTCCCAAAAGATTAGCGGTTATCTTGGTCCATCCATTGTCAGTGACACTGGTCTGACATCGTCTGTCGTTATCACTCGTTATCATTTAAAGCAACCAGGGTGACGCCTATGTAGCTATGTATGTTCGAGTTGGCAAAACGCTAGATTTGTCTTTCCCTTTGATTTCCCTCTTCATCAGCATCGGGTTCTACCATTGGTCCGATCTGCACAATCACGCGGAAATTTCAGCCGGTGATCTGGTCGCAAGACCTAAACGAAGTTTAAAATTTAAAGGTCTGCATAAATGTTTAATTTTCATTTAGCATCCCAAAAAGCACCGAATGGCGAAGCTGAATGCGCGATAATCATCTCATCAAACGCTTCTTTTTGCAAAGTATCAACGACCCAAACCTTCTGGCAACGGGATTGTGAAACCCATGACCTGCTGAAAAGCATCTTTGACCTTGGCCAATATGGAAATGAAGGAGGCGAAGAAAGGCCGCATTCCTGACCGTCCTCGAGCAACATATAAGCAACATATAAGTATCCTGTTTTCCGCCCCTCCCGGATATATGTTCATGTCATTCTAGTCTTGTACAGTGGTAAATAAGTTGAGGAATTGCGGTCAATTGAGCTCGGATCCCGAACTGCGAAACCATCACACATATAAATTCCTGATATACTACACAGCAACTACCCCATGAATCAAATGAAAACCTATTGCGAGGATCATTGATGGGTATTTTTGGTATATGCAGTTCTCTTCTCAGTGCATTGGCGCGGGGTTGGGTTGAATATGTATAGAAATGGTTGATCCAGATATCCGAAACTCCGCAGGTGATGGCGGAAATGTCGAAATGATCAAAGCTACTTCCACTGATTTCTCGCCACTGCAAAAAAGTTACACGACGTGTATTCATATACCATTGATTAATGTACAAAATAACCTTGAAATTGTAAATACCAACAACCCGAAAGCTTATTAGGTATAACCAGATCCTTCATCATAATTTTCACCCAGTGGAAATTCCGTGAAAAGAGTCGTCTACAAGCATTGGGAATAGTAGGGGTTAACGACTGTGCAGGTAGATCCCGAGCAAGTCGTGGGGCCAGTGTAGCCAATACCACCGCTGTAAAGAAAAGGAGTTTGCAAGAGCTTGTTTCGAGTAAAGAGACGACTCACCATTGACCGAACTTGGTCTGAGTTCCACCGCTAGTAGATCCACCACCAGTGCTGCCGCCAGTAGAGCCGCCAGTGGAACCACCGGTGGTGCCACCAGAGCCAGTAGTCGGGGAGCCGTTAGAGTTGTAGGTAGAGCCGATAGCACCGAATCGGATGTTGGAGAAGACGACTTGAGCGTTGGGGCTCTTGCTCTCGACGTCGGTGGGTTGACCAGAAGTGGTGGCACAAGATCCACGAGCAACTCCGGGGGAAGAAGCGTCCTTGTTAAGAGGGTAGTTGGAGTCGAGCCAGAGCATCTGAGCTGCGTGGTCGTCCCAGATACTCATGACGAGGACCATACCCTTGCGAGAGAAAGCACTACCCATTCCGGCCATGCCACCCTTTTGGGAGAAGGTGTTGGTATCACCGAAAGCCGTCTTCTGGGCATCGCAAAATTGCTCGTTGATTTCGTTACCGCTGACACCGGAGACCTTGGACTCGGATTGCTGGATGACTTTGCCGTTCTGGACGTACAACCTACGGATGGCGCTGAGAGTGCCGGTGGTGGAGTTGTTGCTGGTGATGAATTGGGTGACAACGGTGAACTTCTTGGTGGTGTCTACAGTCATTCCGGGGCCGTAGAAAGAAGTGTCTCCCATACGGAAAGAGTTGAAGTCGCAACCAGCCTGGTCGCAAACACCTCCGGTCGAACCAGCAGCAGAGCAAGAGCTACCAGTACAGCTCGTTTGACCAGTAACGGTACACGGATGCGGGGTCAAGGCGGCAGAAACTGTCAAAAAACATATTAGAATCAGATAGAAAGGCAGAAAACTTGAAAAACATACCACTGTTGGCTTCCCAGATGTCCATCTCGCTACAGCAGGTACCCATGTTACCAGTTCCAGCGTTGGGGTCGCTGGAGGATCCTGACCAGCCTTGAACGTTGGCCTAGATCCAATATCAAGACTCGAAAGAGGAGATCAATAAACTCGATACATACCTGTCCGTTAATGAACTTGATGTCACGAGGGCATTGAGAGTCACAGTAACCAGTTCCGTACTTGGCTCCAGCCTTGTTGGTGGGGAATCGAGCCTACGCAGAGTCAACAAAAGACTATGTTATTTCTCGACTTCCGACTCACCATACCACCATCTTGGTCCATTTCTACGAAGTAAAGGGCGCCATTGAGACCACAAGGAAGTTGGGAGACATCGACGTCGAAAGTAAATTCCTAATCAAACCGGTGTTAGTTCTGGTATCTGGGACCAAAGAGAGCAAAAAAAACATTTTGGAGTGTGTTAAAAAGCTGATACTGGCTATCGCTGCTAGGGGCCATCAAGTAGACACGAGAACCGACGTTCTTGTTGGCACCAGTAGTCACAAACTTCAAAGTAAGTGCGTCGCCCGAGGTCGTGATACCATAGGTGCCACTATTTTTTCGAGTGGTAAGGAAGCTTGAATAGTCAATATACCAATGATAACTCACGAGTAGTCTGCAGAACAAGAGATTGAGAAATCAAAAGATTTTGGCAAATTAGAATAAGATCTCACCAGCTCCATCCAAAGCACATTGAGCAGCACAGGTAGCACCGTCGGTACAGATCGAAGTGTCAAAAGTGTTTCCGGTGTAACAGTTGGTGAAGCCGCTAGTGGTGTGGAGCCTATTTGTGAAAGGAAGAGAAGTCTCAATTTGTGTACAACACAACACGGCAGAATCGGCTCACCAACGCCAGTTACTGTCCAAGACAATGGAAGATGACTGAGTTTGGCAACTACCCGAGCCGGTACATTTCTGCCAGGTCATTGGAGGGTGTTTCTCCGCTGTGGAGCTATCAGGAATACTGAGAATTGAAAAACAATTGCAGATCTTACCGGTGTTGGTTCCGACCTGCTGGCCGTATGCAACAGCGAGAAGAGTGAAAAGGAAGAGAGATGCAGAGCGGAACATTGCAACTGTGCGCCGAAGACGAGTGTTCAACCGATGCTGGAATCAAGCTTTGAGTGACACATTTTATACCAGGAGGTCTAGAGAGCAAGCTCCAGAGGTACAGAGGTACAGAGGCACTGTGATCAGCGCGGAAAATGTCCGGCACCTTCAGGTATACGACGGTGTTTGTAAAGGTCGACCCGTATATTATCCGAGAAACATTGTATGTTGTCGAGGAGATGCAGAGGCAAAACAAATAGGGCAGGAAGTGTACAGGAAAGTGGCAGTTCGGGTGCGCTGGAATGTGCATACGTAGACCCGGAGTTTTATCGCAGAATACGAGAAGTCCTCTGATGTTGAACCCAGCGGTCAGCTGATATCACTCGAGTATGAAAGGATATACACACATTGATGCCCTTAGCTCATCTGCTTTCATGAACGCCTCTACTTCCGAAGATATATACCCCGAGGAATAACGCTGCGATGAAGCTAACAGAAGTTTGTGAGAATAAGTGCTCTGATAAACTAGCTTCCGGTATCGCATTCTTCACGCTCGACTTGCAATTAACTCGTCAGAAAGGGCTTTGCCGTTTGGAGGAAAGGACATGAAAGTTCACTAGCTTCACTCGCGATCGAAGGATTTTTTGGTCAAGAGAAAGCGTAGTTCACGCCCACGTGTTTGTTTTGCTCGGTCACGGTGCCTTGAACTTCCCAGCAAGCTCCGACCACGATCCAGCACGAGTTCAGTTTGTCAATACGAGTCGATTATTCCGAAATCAACCCCCACGAGCACGACTAGCTTCTGGTTGATCTGATCCATCGTTAGGCTTTGTGAAAGCTTCAAACCCAATTTGGTCATAGTAACCTCGAGATCCAAGCGGGCTCCCACTCTAGTCTCAATTCCGGGATACCATTGTTCTTCTTGCGAGGGTGCACAGCAGTGTGCATGGAAGTTGGAAATCTGAGCGTTCTTTTCTGACTCTTGCTTTGCCACCTTACGGTGATTGTTTCTTAAAACCGAACACTGGATTCTGACAGTACTGATGGGGGTGACCTCGAGCTCTGTTTTTCCGAGGTTAGTAACTTGCAAGCTTGTGTGACTGCATTGAATGCTCTCCGGAGGTTTTAGGAACGAGAATAGGCAATGGAGATGCAAGGAACGTCAATTTCGCCGTATACTATGTGTCCTGAAAAGAAGACACCAAGGTTTCTACGTATCATATCGCTGGTTGAATCCGTTCATCACTCATTCTCCGCTGTCTTTCACTCGAACATAAACCAAATGTAACACCAGTAGTGCCAACAGAATCACAAAACAAGTGAGTGCTTATCTTCAATTGGGGACGTCAAGGTACAGACTGTCCTGAGCTGGAACCCCGGGTACAAGGGAGGACTTTTTTCGCATCAGTCCATTCAAGTTGACCGAACTAAGCTTCGGGTATCCGCCTCAATTCTACCGTCTTGACAAGGTTCCCTATACTGAGGTAAGGCAAGTTGGCCTAGGTGAAGATAGCGTCGTTGGAAATCAGACTGGTTAGTCTAACAGTCATTTTAGGCGCAGGTGCGTAGTGTCGAACGTCTGCCCTTTCATTAAGAACGCCCAAGCTCAAGCGGCACTGCTTCCGGAACAACTCCAGGCTTTAGCAAAAACTCACAAGAAGACCACTGAAATCTTTTTTGCAAAGGCGTAAATGCGAGGCGAGTTCTTCCGCCATCGTATGGGGAGGACGGAAAAGCGGAGACCCCTTGGTTGTTCGGAGCTGCTCGGAATCACAACAATGAGTGCTTGGACGTGCAACCATTACATATGTTTGCTTCGCTACGGTTGTCGGAAACCGGAAGACGCAGTAACAATCTACTTCTTCTCACCAAAAGTTTTCTTTTGGTTCATTTTGAACGCTCTTAACAGCTTCGACTCCTACTCGAGTTATTTCCCCCTCGCTGTTCCCACATCGTCTTCCGCTACACAGTGCGTGTCTTTGCCCCTGAGTTTGCCGAACCAACTGATAACGCTTTATTGCATGCCCTCCTTAGTCTTTCTCCGGCTCCTTCAAAAATCCGGCAACTCGTCTGTTGCTGACAGTACACTCGAGGCTAAAATAGAAGATAAGCACGTCTCCAATACGTAGTCAGCACTCTTGATACTTCAAGCGATCTTGTACACCTATTCAAACCAATAGGCCTTCGAGCATTTGTATCGTACTTATTCTTTCCCCGCAAAGATCTTAGTGGAGCATCCATCCGCAGCAGTTACGTCTACATATATTTATGTACGTCACCAGTCCGTAAAGGATACTCTGTCCCGCACCCCCACGTTACAAAGTCAAAGCAATGTCTCTCAAAAGCACATCTACCTCTAGTTTCTCTACCGTCACTAGTAGCGACAAATCACCGACACGATTAGCCGTCAGCTTATACGATAAATGCGAAGAACTCCGAAAGCAAAAGAAATTCAATGCTTTAAATCCTCAAGATAGAGCGGTGCATTACGCTTCCAATATTGAAAGCCAAAGGACAGAGCTCGAGGAGACTATTCTGCGCGGATTCGAAGCGAATATTCTTGCTGTGGACGAGAAGGATGCGCTTTCTCAGAAGCTTACTGAGTCAGTATGGTCTTATTAAGTATCTTATGCATTAATTGGTGCTGATATCTTTATAGAATCTGCAAAGATCTACAAGGTACAAAAGAAAAGTGCGCACATTAGTCATGATAACAACGAAAACTTAACAATTTCGCATTTTAGAGCAAACACCTCTTCAGAAACAACTTTGGGGTCGGTCAAAGTGACACGGTTGAAGGCATGCTCTTATTTGTTTCATGGCTACGAAGAATGATCTTACATATGGATTACAGGCCGGGTTGGACTTGAACAAGATCAAGGGATCCTTGGATAGCGAGGTTATTCTTCCACTCATGGTCCGCAAGTCTTTTACTGCGAAGTTGGTGCTGAATTCCAATCTGTACCTAGACAATATTGTCCTCGTACGGTGTTAAAGCTCACGAGATACAGGCTCAACGAGTTGAATCCAGTAAGTTCGTCTGGCTGGAATCAGTCTGAAATTACATTAATATGTTCATAGTTCAAGGTCCCCAACCGCTGGACCATGCAGATAGGTCTGTCTCCTACCAAGAAGCTATTAAAGCACCCGGAAGTACGTATGAAGTTGTGCAGCAAATGGAGAATGTGTAGAACCGCTGATAACTTTTGTCCCTTCATTCTTTTGGGTTGTGTAAGTATTGGCATTTCTGGCGTAATTTGTAGGCATTCTCTTATATGAAGGATTTTCTCCTATGAATTTATCCTACACCTGTCAGCCCCTATTAACATGCCCTAATCCGGCCATCAACTTTCATGAGGTCTTATTGAATTATATCGAAGCTGATTCTTCAAATGTTCTTGTTAGCCTCTAGTTTTCATTCACATTGTTCCGCAGTCTTCTAAAGCTGAGCGGTGTATATTCTGCTCGTCTCGTGCTGAGAAACTTCCATAATCATGCGATTCACTTCTTGCTCTAAAGAATCAAGGGCGCAGTCTCTGGTCTACATCATCAGAATCTGTTGAGCCTACAACTCACTACTCAACTTCTTCGAGTCTCGATTGATCGATTCCAGGTGGAAAATGTGAGCTCTCGAATCAGTTCACGAACATTGAGGATTCACTTTTAAGACCATCCATATTGAACATTGCAGCTAATACTTCCGACATTCGTATAAGTTCAGCGCAACTTTGACCGAAAACGAGTTTGAACCCTGTTTCTTCTGTGGTACCCCCTAATAAGTTTTTCTCGCCATTGGCTGGACCAGTCGCTGTTATGTCACTTTCTCCCATATGCACTACTCGCAGTCCAGACCAAGTCTCCGACCTCATTGGGATTCTGCTCTCTGTACCCTTGGCCATTTTTTCAGTAAATTCCTTTTTCCCCACATGTCTTGTTAGTACTGATCTAGATTAGATTTTGGCTTTTACATATGGCAGGGATCCCATTCCATTACTGGCACACATAACACTGATACGTTGAATCTCTCAGGTTTCTATACCCTTCTTTTCATAGTGTCTCTGTATGTTGTCGGTATCAATCAGCGTGAAAGTCAATACAAAGTCTTTCACATTGTATCAAGCACCGTGCTGTTTCTGTTAGTTTCGGCTCTTGTTACATGTCGACTTACTAGTGAAGGAACGACACTTGTCAATCTATGGACCGTTGTTCTGCTTCCTACAAGTACCCCCGACCTCAGCACTCCTTTCAAGTTGCAGTAAGTAATCAGAGTCAACTGTTTGTAGATGCACTGAAAAATCGTTATTTTACAGAGCTGCTGGCCAATGGCTTTTTACGTTCACGAAGTAAATACTTATAGGTCTGGATTTGATGATCTTCTAATACCATATTCATTCCGGAAGTGCAGTGGCAGAAATCATACTGGTGAGTGCTCTATAGTTGTTTTAGCAACCTGCTACTATGCCACCATAGATACATCGGGTGTTTGTCGTCTGGGGTTCGAATATCAAAATCATAGTTTTACCAGTTTTCTTCATGTTAGCAAATCTTGGTACGTTGTTTCTATTTGATGAATATCATTCAGCCAATAACACAATTAAGGGACGGGCATTGCGGGACAATTCTTGACTCAAGCCAATGCAACGCAGACGACTGCTCAGGGCCTCAAGGATACACATAATATTGTATTCACAGGGGTTTTCTTAGGTGTAAATGTCCTTACAAACGTAGTCTTGACGGGATTGATCGGTAAGTACTAACATCAATTCGTCAATCAAGTGGCATTCAAGTTCACCGTTTGTTGTAGCCGGCAGAATCTGGTATGTCAGTCGTCAAGGTCGCAAATCGTTCACAGTAATAAATATTCTACTATCATTGCGATTATGTATGTTATACACTGTCCTGTCTAAATTCATTACTGACATCCTCCAGAATTGAATCAGGTCTATTATATCCCACTTTTCTTATTCTCAACATCATATTCTCATTTGGAAGATTCCCAGTGGAAAATAGACTCACGGTCGCACATGCATCTGCTATCGTCTCGGATCTTTTAGGCTTAATTGCGGTATGGGTTACATTTTTAAGGACCGCTAGGTTCTCAATATACTAATCTATGTCAGTATAGGCAATAGCACCTACACTTATAGTCGTTCGAGCCGGCTTAGGGATTAGCGTTGAAAAGAACTTGAATACCAGTCTATCTGCGTCACTGCCTCTCTCAACATTTCGAGCCAATTCTGATCGTGGAATTACAAGCATGAGTGTTAATCCAGCGGAGTCGTACTATGATACAGCAAAAGAGGCTCAAGCTCCCGAATCCACTTACGGGACAGTTCAAAACCTGGCGGTCCCGAGTACCGAAGTCTTTCGACCGGAATCAAACTGGTCTCGAAATTCTTGGCGTCAGCTTGATGATGATGATTCTGGCAGCCAATTCTACATTGCCGAGATGGATCATTTTCGGATAGTGTCGCGAAGGTCATTAGAACACGTTGAACGGATGATTTGAAAGAGGAGTGAACTTGGGATTTTTACATGGATATTTTTATTAAATACACAGGAAATGAAATAAGAAGGAACGTGAACTTGGAACATACTTAATCATGAGTGATCGTCAAAGTTATAGTAGGGACTCTTTAACTTCTACAAATGCTTACCATCTACTGCTACCCGGTGGAATAGAGATTGTTGGCATCCCTATTCCAGCTCAGGCAGGGTTTGATGGAGTTTTCCCCATACCTGGTGTATAGGCAGCACCAAGGTCTATACCATTTGGTTCACGCCGACATGTTCACTCAGACCTAGGGCCACTACATCAGGGATGCCGTCGTAGAAATGTCTGGATTGATGGTCTGTATTACAAGCCCGTCATTAGTCTTGATACTTATTTACATAGTATTGATTTCTTGGGCGGTATAGAACCCAAGATCTGCACCAATGGAATATGCGACAAACAAATACTATGTATCAAGACCATGTTTTGGCTATTCCGTGATGGCCCTTAACTAGTACGATTCGCCGGCGTACAATGGCAGCCGATATATAACAGTTTAATTAGTCAAAAGATCAATTGATTAATGGCGTGAACTCAACACCATCTGCCAGCACATTGGCGCCTATTCCTCTTTCTCCAACCTCCCATCTCCACGATGTCGCATAAGTCTCCTGATTACTGGCAACCTCATACTGTGTGTTTCTCAGTAATTTTTTGGGTTTGTCATCGCAGATATTGATACAAAACTGGCAGTCAGGTCAACCTATCCCTCTTCCCCCAATTCCTCCTTCGGTACGCACAGTAATTATGAGCGAGTTCTTCATAGACAAGGTATTACTGTAGACTTCTTCAGCATCATCTTCCAAAAAAGTGAACTGGAAACTGCCCATACCCAAGAAAGTCAAACCATGGATTACGGGCGCTACAATAGACGACATTGTGGACATAGAACCGGAGGTTGCTCAAGCATATCAGGAGCGTTGGGAGCTCAAGTGGAAACATTTCTCTGAGAACCCCTCCTCAGATATACAAGCAACAGGTGAAAAATTTAACAAAATGAATGCTAATGAGGCAAAAAAACAAATTGACTGGATTGTGCATATTCCATCCAATGATTCATTGTTAATTTCTTCTAATTATTTGACATGCCAGAATGGGGACTTCCAAAGGATAATCAATCGATTGACAGATTTGGACATTGTGAGGTACCAGCCAACTTTCAGGTCATGTTTACTAATAATTGTAAATATAGACACAATCACAGGCTGAATTGACCACTGGACGTGTTTTTGTAACATCCTTGATTGAAGAAAATATCCACCTTCTGCTTAGTACTGTATGGGTACCCTTGTGGAAAAGCCATCATCCTGCTGACTTTTCATTTGATTCAGGAAAACATGGAACTGGAATTTACAAAAGACATGGTATGTGCATTTTGAAGGTGTTGACTTAGAGTATTGACATTTGTTCTTACTATTAGTTAAATAAAGCAGAACTTGTTCACCAGTTTGCTTTACAATCATTAACTCACATCATTATGACCCATAACAAACAACAGATTGAAAAGAGATCCAAGGTAAAAATCTGATTTCTTCTTGATTATAGAACTTTATTGAAAACCTGTTAAGAGAGTTTATCCACTACTGAATACTAGTTCAGAACCTGACTTAGATCTATCTAGTCACACATATGAAGAGATACCAGGTTCTAGATCCTATCCTCTAAATCCAATTAGTCCACCAACTCAAAGCAATCCTTCCTTATCTGCTATGAATGTAACTCCACCATCCACACCTCCTGCCTTTGTCATTGCTCCTCAAGGACCTGTTCACAATGCAGCTCCTAATCAGCAAGGTTTCAACTTTGCTCCCTTATTAGAGGCTCCAAATCCAATGCCAGTTATAAATCAACCTCAACTACCTCTCCAGAGTACAGTGCAATCATCTCACAAGTACTTATTCAATTTCATTATCCAAATACATATTTATGTTAATATTCGTTATTTTAGAACCTCAGTTACTGCTCTCCTTACCATGGGATTTTTTGGGGCCTCAATTGCTTGGTCCACAGTTTTTTCAGGAACAAGAGGAAATATAGCTTTACTTGCCTGGGCAGCCTGCACATTCATTGTTGCAACTGTATGTGCAGCTTCTGCAAGCTTGCTAATCACAAGTGAGGAACAAATCATTGAAAAACATCAAAGGGTTCGTTGGGTTGTTAGGATTCTTAGCAGGCTTGCTTCCTTGCACATATTTACTGGACTTATTTTGCTTAGTGTTACAATCCTTCTTCTGGATCCTAATCAAGGAGATATTTCAGTTGATCCACAACATGGGGCTTCAATGATGAAGGCTGCAGGAATATATGCATTGATAATGAGTATATTCTCTTTAGCTGTTTCTGTTGTTGTTTGGCATAGATATACACACAGACGCTGGTACTATTAGGATATAAGATAGAATAGTGTAATACCATAATTTGGATTCATACATTTTCCTGCTTACTATCTCTAATTACTAAACTTATCTGACAATTGTGCTTCTTGTAATATTTCCAATGAACTACAGACTCACACAGTCTAGTTGGAGTGACACATACTTATTTTCCTTGTGATTTGCTTTTGATTTTTGCAAATTACTTTGCTAGAGGGACATGTGGTTTTATTACTTATCTGTTGCAAGTTTGATGAAGTGTAATGCTCAAAAAAAATATAGCTTGTATTCAATGTATTTGAGTAGCACCCTGCTGATTTTGTTCCCACACCACAGAGGATACTATTGTAACCAGCTTGTGCCAAGAGCTTATCTTGACCAATGCCAAGTCTTTGATAGTTCCCATTAGATTTTATATCATCTGATAAAAAGTTCAGCTTCAAGAATCAACAGTTTTATTTAAAGTCTCCAGGATAATAAATTTCTTGAAGCGCCTCATCAATAATATAAAAGGTTTTGTACTTGGACCTGGATTATGTGGGCCAGTGGGTCACCACTGGCAGGTATGAGTCCAATTAGGTACTGCTATAGTCTCCCCTAGGCAGACTACGATATATACTTGACACTCATTGTGTGTATATATGTAGTCTGCTAGAAGCCACGTCAATTTTAGAGGCCAGGGACTTATTATGTAAGGTGTTAAATCCTAGTTAACCCTAAAGCTGCTTTTTTCCATGGATTTGTAGACACAGTTTCATTTCTTTTGATATATATGGTTTTGAATAATAGTATGACTTACATATTGCAGAAAAACTGTATATAGAATACTGAAAAAATAATGAAATGTTTTCGACGAGGTCTGTCCATGGTTGCTGATGACTTTCCCATGCAACAAGTGTCCTGCTCTGCAATACAAAATCCACAAACACACAAAACACCCTTTCCCAAATGAATATCTGTAGTAAGATATAACTCAAAACCTACTCTTTTAAATGTAAAGGAATCATGGTGAAAATGAGGGGAATGGACAGTAGCAAGGTTAGAGTTTAAGTTCTTACATAATAAGTCCCTAGCCTCTAAAACTGATGTGGCTACTACAGGACTAGTACTGCTACTAGTTATCCTAAACTGCCAGTGAGTACATCTTGGATATAATTGACAAAAACCAAACAATTTAATTTTTTTGTAAATGAGAAGATAAATCTCTATAATATTTTCAGTTATTCTCAGTAGTCAAGCCCCAAAACATAGAAATTCAAGAGGATGCAAGTTTTCAAAGGAAGAAAATTGGGGAGAGTAGCAAGATCCAAACCCATTCAATACAATATAAGTTTTGTGCATGAAGGCTTTTCAATATGCACCAGCAGATGTTAATTATATAGAAAAGCATACCAATTCCAGGATCTTATTTATGTTCTGTCTGTGACAGACTCAAACTTGTGAGACACAAAATTTGGAGCATTTACATCCAGAAAACAATACATTTGTATATCCTGTGTCCAATTAAGCAACAAACAAGTTTGAAAATTTCTCTCAGAAAAGACTGAAGGCTTGGATATTCTTTAGAAACTTCAATTATAATGTGTATTTCAATGATTGTATAATCAGAGACTTTATAATATGGCACCTCACTGTCTATTCTTCACCTGTAATCAACCCCTTCTTAATTTTCTGTGATATATTGAATAACATAATTCTCAGATAATACTTTTAAAGTGAGCTATCAGGCTCTGCTGCAGAGAGCTGGCTTCTGCCAGTTATGTTTAAAAACAAAGGCCCTGACTGGTGCCATCTATTTGAGTATTGCAAAATAGGTTCAAATGCTTTGATTATATAACTATTGGGAGAGTTTTTGATATTCTTCCTGATAGTTATATAGTAAGAAATGAGACATGGGTCAATAAAAAGAAGTGGGCCATTGCTTGCATGTGGCAAGTACGAGGCCACTTTCTGTTTCTGCCAAAATGTCAGTGCCTTCTCCAGTAAGATAGCATACTGTTGGGCTGGATGCCTGAAGGGGATAGCATCTAGTATGGTACAGCCACTGTCTGCAGACTGGGATAAGTAAGGATGAGACCTCATAAATTCAGCCTTGTAACTACTGTATCATTTCGAGGGGATATTCAGTCATGGGTCACAGTATCCTCTGAACCAGCATTTTTTAAAGGATGTCACAGGTCACATTGGCCTTTGAACTACTGTGACACAAAAAATAAGAATAGCCTGAAAAACGGAAATTTTCCGGGCCTGTGGCACAAATAAGGTATGTTAGAGCAACTTTGACTACTTTTGCAAGGGTTTCACATAGATTTTATCCTATTTTGGACTGAATTTGAACTAAATTTCTGACATGTCACAGCCATATCGAGGCTTTGAACTTGAGAAAAGGTGATGTTCTTTTGTCACAGGTCACACCCCATGAACATCGCCTCGAAATGGTACAGTACAATGAGTAATGGCTGGGGCTATGAACACAAGCAATGGAGGGCTACAATTCAACAAGAAGATGCCAGGGATCAATAACCAGAATTAGATAGAATTGGTGTGTCAAAACCTTTACAGGCCTGATTGAAGTTTACAGAGCTGTACAGGTCTTTGGGCTTTTGGTGATGACAAGTGTTGGCTATGCCAAAATTTAAAGCAGTCGGAACTCAGTAACCTCTTAACCGGCTTCATCCACTAATGGCATCTATATTTTATTCTCCATCAATAGTTGATCCAGGCAGCAAAAAATTTAAGTATGTTTTCAGCCCTCATTTGTGCCACCCAAAGCAATGGCCCTCTTCAGACTTTATAGTTTTGGTGGGCCAAAGCTGCAGTGTGAATTGTTAGAAAAGGGAGAAAGAAATGGAAAACAAAACATGGAAAAAATACCTATAGCTAGCCCAAATGTTTTGGTCCTAAGTCTGGGCTGTTGGTCACTGAATACTAGTAAGGGGGAAATCTCAGAGTACATGGGATCACAGACAGCGAAAAATGTGCGATGATAGCATACACAGGATATGATCACCTGGCTTGTTATGTCTGGTTTCACTGAAAGTCTCCATCATGATTGATCACAGACTCTCCACTAATAGAATTCGGATGTTGTTCTTACTACACATGATCACTATTCCTTGATATTGATGCAGCTTTACCAAAATAAGCATCAAGTCGTCTATGACCTTTCATTTATCACCACCCTTCCCCACCGTCTAATCAATATGTCCACAAACTCTGACTTGCAGACTCTGTCACCTCAGGACAGTGTCATCCTGCAGCACCTTGGCATAGTGACAATCATTAATTATACCTTCAGCATTTGCCATGTATTCTTCTACAGTAAGTATTTGGACTCTTAGCTACTTTTTTTACTGGCCTCTTTGTTATCCCACTGCCTCACCTACACCTTCTCAAGCTGTCTTCATTCTGTTATCATCCTTCGCCTTCAATTTTCTTATGTGAGTTTTCCTTGTTTTAGTGCATTATCATGCTACAATGATCTCACTAGCCGAAAGAAACTCCGTTCGAGAGCCCAAAAAATTCTACTTATCTTGACCGTTTACCTGACCTTGTCATACTCGTCTTTCTTAGCTATAACCATCGCAGATTTTGTTATTGGAACCAAGTCTGTTCTGCAATCTGGTCCTGATGTCCCTCTCGTTGTCCGAACGCAGACTGCCAGCCTCAAAACGGTGAAATTGGTTGTATATCAGTATTATGCGGAGAGTTTTCAGGTAAGTGCTAAATGCTTTAATTAATCTGTGTATTTATAATTACCTTATAACCAGGTTCTCTGCGGTGACTCTATCGTAGTATGGAGAGCATGGACAATATGGAACGGGGACAATCTTTTTGTCAGTATTGTCCTAGCTTTTACAATGGTTGCTAATATAAGTAAGTCATCCACAATTCCTTGGCTGGACTCAGTTACTTAAATTCTCCATTTCATTTCTTCTTTCAATGCGCGATTGGAATTGTATTGTGGACAGTAATTAACATCTACGCGACAGCTATCGCCGACCCACTCTCAAAAGCAAATGGCGTATCTAACATAGTAAACACAACAACGGTTTTTCTTTCATTTGTTGTCAATCTGCTTGCTACCTGCTTGATATATCTCAAAGCATGGTACGTGCATGATTTATTTTCGCCCAAATTGAAGGCTCAACTTCAAGATCACAATAGGATGCACCGCCGCACAATGAAATCTGCATTTGAATTGAAAGGAGAAGACTCTCATAATGGCATCTATCCCCAGGCACGAAGCAAGAACGACGTCGACCAGATTCTTTCTCTTATAATAGAATCTGGGGTAGTTTACTGTTTAGTTCAGGTACCCCAGGTTTACAAATGTGAATTGAAGTTTAGACTCACGTTTTGAAACGGTAGCTCATTTTCCCTACCTTAAACACTGCCCTGTCATACAATTCCGGGACTGCTCTAGGCAGCAAACTCCAAATTGCCATTGCTGTTTTTGGACCTATGTACAATGGAATAACGGTGAGTTCACTTGAATACAAATGCTAGCGCAGATATACTGAGATTCAATTTATTCCTCAGGTCATATACCCAGTAGCAGTCATTGTCCTAATCCACTCCCGCCGTTCTGTCATTGACAAGATAGCCACGGGAGGTGCATTGTCGACAACTTTGACTCTATCACAACGACCAGATAGACAGACAATCTCAATGCCAAGGTTCGCACAACCTGAAAGTTCTCATCAAGCCGAATCGGTTGAGGTCACGACAGTACAGCGAGCAAGTGGCTCGGGCCAGATGGTGGACATTGACGTTGATGTTGAGCAGTGTACTATGAATAGTCAAAATGAGGATAAGTATGAACACTAGTGGTTATTTATGATATTTTATGTAATTCAGATTTTCTCCTGGTTCGACTCTGAGCGATCTGAGCGGCGCCTTACCTTTCCAAACGGTTGCGATTCAGGACGTAGTCCGTCCCCAAAACTTCAATGTAGCCTAGTGATAGTGGCAACAGATTCGAATCTTACGCTATTTGTGTATGCACTTACCTTACTTTTGGTTTGTTCGATAACGAACTGAAGCTGATCTCCGTTTGAAATAACGAAAGAAAAGGGTTGGTATATCAAAAGAAGGGACTATCGAATGAGCGTAGTATATATCCAGATTAGAAGCACCTCCCGGTAATATTGTTCCTCCAATTCCGAGCAAGCAAGTAAAGCCGATCACAGCAATATCTCTGAATCATCGTGTATCAAATTTCAGGTTCACATCGCCAAAACTCCTCCGACAGCACCTCCGAGCCCAACAACTATAGCAGCCACCATTGCTACACCATTGGAGAATTCAATGGGCGAAGCCGCATTGTTAGTCGATGTATGCACGGCGGCGGAACCAGTACCGGTCATCGTGCCAGTAGCAGTACCAGTACGAGAGGTCATCATAGATCCAGTGCTCGAATGAGAAGCCGTACCAGAAGCAGATGCAGTCGTTCGTCCGGCAGAGATGGATGCACCAGGGGTAGCGGTAGCAGAAGCACCGGTGGAAGCGCCACCAGCGGGGTTGGAAGCACCAGAGTTGGAGCCAGAGCTGGAACCTGAACTCGAGTCAGGTGGCGAAGATGAAGGAGAAGGAGGGGAAGAAGGAGGGGAAGAAGATTCCGAACCTGAGCCAGTGTCACCCCCGGTGCTGCCGTTCCCATTGTTGCCACTGTTTCCAGACGAAGATCCTCCACCGGATCCAGGATCAGAGGCGGGAGGAGAGCTTGAAGCGGGTGGGGATGGTGCCTGCGAGGTCGATTGGGCAGGGGGAGGCGCCTGAGAAGCAGGAGCGCTTGTTGATGCAGGTGTGTCAGGACATGCGCTGGCTGTTAGCGAGCAAATACATTAGTATGTCGGCGATGAAAGAAAAGGTTCAGACTTGCCAGCAGAACACATCGATTGCTGAAGCTTGATTGCATCTCCGACTTCATTGGGACAGTTGCTGTAAATGCAAGAAGCCGCTGCAGCACTGAATTTGGAATCGTTGCAGAAGCATTTGACGTCTCTGTAAATTCAGACCGAGCAATGTTCATTGAAGATCGATTGAAGAGGATAACAAGAAATGTAGTACATACGTCGAAGAACACGAGCTAGACCCCATAGCTTGGTTGATACAGTTGCTTATGCAAGGGCTAGCATTTGGTCTTTCTCCCTTGCAAACGTCTTGAGCATTGGCAGAAGTAGCGAGGACGGCAAGGAGAACGATGCTAAAGAACTTGCTGGAGAACATCGCGATGAGGGCAAGGGACAAGTAGGGCTCCACAAAAAGAGCTCTACCAATGCATCTTAAATGGATGTTAGAAAGGGGATAGGAGTCGAGCAGTGGGGGTCCTGAGAGGTATGCCAATCTCCTGTGACAGATTTTGAAGGACGTGGTGCATTCCGGTGGGGTACGCGATCACCATGATTTGTGTCTGGTCGATCCGATGGCACAAGTACACGAGTCGCGATCGACTGCAACATCTCCGCCAAAGATTTTTCGAACGAGCACTGATGACTGAGTGTAAGCTAACCAGCTCGTGCCCATGAACTCCGGGGTAAAAGTAGAGAGGAAAAGTCCTTGATGTTCGAGCCTCAAGATTGTGAGACCCTACGCCTAGGAGCTGGCTTCTCGAAAAGGAGTTTTGAGGATCGGTTTACTTCTTTGAAAGGCTCCGGCGGCTCACTTGACGAGGAAGAGCATTTTTAGAGGAGCCAAGTGTTGGGATCTGCTCGTCCGAGTGTCGTAGGGGATACCCTTCCACTGAAATGTGCTACCAGAGGATAGACGCGAGAAACAGTGCAAAGATACTCGGCCTTTAATCGTCATAACTGAGATAGCTCAAAGTTCTCTGACTGCAAGGAAAGAGGGGTTGATTCGGATCTAATAATATAGACTTTGCTCGACACTGACAGACGTAATAAAGTAATGTCGAACATCATTGAGTCGTGATCAGTTGATACTGCGATTGGGAATAGATCTGGGAAGGGATGAGGGTAGCATTGGCCAGAAACCGAAAAATTCCTACCAAGATTTCAGAGGGAATTTTCCATGTGGAAGATGCAGTGCATTTGGGCAATAGGTCAGGGTTTCCAGACTGGAAGGGATTATACTAGAGTACAGACGGTATATCGCGAGTTGCTAGTTCTGGAATACGCACGGTGTGAGAGGCACTACGAAGTGTACCTTGGATTGACACTGAGTGAGCATTCAAGAATTTATTCGAACTTCAGATAAGTATGTGGCTTGATGATAATGGTGGTTGGATCTGGAAAGGCGCCTCGTTGTGTTCACACGTGGACTCCGATAATTTTCCTCATTTTCAACCATGATGTCCTCACATGTATAGTTTCTCTCGGTTTGAACCTCCAAGACTTGAACCCTATTCCATCATACAGGATGGCTTGTATGTGGTGATATTGCACGCTGACCACCCCGAAACTTCCCCAGTACCATGCGAAATTGGAAGTTTTTCTCACATGCTTTGTGGACTAGTTCTGGAATTCGCAGCGTGCGTTGTCCAGCTGCAAAAAGCCTCAGATTTTCTGTTGCAACTAATGCCTAGTCACGGTTCTACTTAGGTCTTTGCATCTCTGGCTCTAATCCTTTATCTTGGGCGAATGTCGACCTTTGGAGTCTTACCTTGGGGTTGTGTTCTATGAACAAGATCTTCAGCAAGGTATCCATAGCAGTTTGCGCGCTGGACTTACGTCGTTGTTGGCCGACTTTTTGTATCCTTTGGGCCGCTATAAAGCTTCGGCACTGCTTCCCTACTGGTCTAGACACCGCTCCTGTTATCCTCAATATTCCCTAGGCCCTCGACATGACCTTGTTCTGCTGGATGTTGATGTTGCAGCGAACCGAGTTTGCTGCCAAGACTAGCCACGAAGAAGCTTCTTATGGGTGAAATGAATGGTCCTGAACTGGCTTGCCGCACTATTGATGTCGCAAATCGGCTTGAAGAATTCTTTTTCTCGTCTCATTTCTTCTGCTCCGCCTTTCCAAGAAAGCTAGTACATGTTCTGGCCTCTGCACTAACATTGTCCTTTTTGTATAAATTCGCAGCACTGTATGGTTGTACATTCCGTGTATTTACATGTAACACAAGCCAGAAGCTTTCATATAACCGCTTCAATCCAGTGGGATTTTTTCGCCTAGTTTGCAGTACGGCAGAGAGCCCAGCGTCAGTCGAGTTTCAGTCAGGAATCAGGAATAGCTGACGGTCTGCCCTGACCTTGCTCGCAATCGTGCGCTGATAAAGCAGACGTCGCGGTCGCGTCAAACTGAGAAACTCTTTCCTTTCATTCCCTTTCCACCTATCTATTCGGAATTTATCACACGTAACCGCAAATTACCGACAGGAATGGCAGAATGGCGCGCAATAGAACGCTAAGAGCAACAGTCAACAGAGTTGCTGTGTAGCGGCGTTAATCAGATTCAACGACAGGGTGAAGTATAACCAGTGCCATGTCATGCTATCTGCATCGAATCTATAATCTCGGAAGCTCACAGGAGGCACTACAATAACGTGGCCATTGTCCTTCCGGAACGTGCTACACTCCTTTGTTCTCCAACTTGGCGTTGCAACTTGCTCCCGCCCTCCTCCTTGAGACTTTGGCTGTGGCAGGTCGATCCCTCCAGCTCTGCTTGCTGACTTCCCTGTACGTCTCGTGTCCAGGTTACTCGTGCTTTTCTGATTGTGATACTGTTATAGCTTCAAAACTTGCTTTTCTTATCGCTTTCATAGGCCGGTTCCTACTACTGGGGTCGTTGAAAAAGACAGAAATGGATTCGGTACCCACGTCCTCGCAGACATTTGACAATCATGCGGAAGTGAAAGTGGAAGAGGTTGGAACAGTAGAGGCGGGCGCAAATGCTGAGGACACTCGTATGGATATCGTTTCACCGTCTCTTCTTTCCAGCTCGGGTCAGGTATCTAACGTGGCTTCGGATTACTCACCACCCACGCCTTCTGCTCCATCATCACCAAGTTTAATTCTTGCTTTCGAGGCTTCAGGTTCCAATACTTCGCTCTACCCACCTTCACCTTCACCTTTCAACTCCACATCTCCAAATGCGAATACGATCGCACAACCCAATTATCTCCACCCTCATTCTTCCGTTGCCACTGCTGTAGCAAACTTTCGCCCTTCGCCCAGAGATGTCATAAGTGGGATAGCACCGCATGTCTTTGACGAACGTAGGCGACGACGGCGTGGTTCCCGACGGTCTTCCAATTCTTTCAGTCGCTATGAGCGTGACTCTGGCTCTGGTTCTCGATCCCGTTCTCGAAGCCGGTCCCAAAGGAGGCCTTCTCTGGAAAGTTCATCCCGCTCGGCATCAGTGGCTAGATACTCTGTGACCTGCGAATCGTCACCATTAAGAGTGTCAGCAGTCATTGCGGTCGACGATCTGGACCTATTCTTAGGTGCGTACAGGGTTATCTCTATTCTATCATGGATTTACTAATGTCTGTTCCTTGACTTTATACTTTTATATTTAGATGCTACAGCCACAAACACCACTGACAAGAACGGGCATGATACCAACCAAGACGGGCTTGGTGGACGCAGGAAGGAGAATCAGGAATTGCCGAAAGCTCCTAGCAAACCACGAAAGACATCATTCATGAAAAGACCTCGGACAGCGTCGGCAGCGGATTGTCAATCTTCTCAGGCAACTAACAAACCAAGTCATTTTGCCATGATAAGAAATGGAGGCAAGCTTGATTCAGATTCACGTTCGGTGCACTCGGTATCGCGGCGAAACAGTCTAAATGTCAAGATGGACAGTTTGAAAATGGGGTTGAAGGGTTTGATGCTTGATATGCAACTGTTGAAGTGGGTGCCATTTCACCTTCGCTTTTTTATTCGTCTTCTTCGTCTTCTCCATCTTCTACCGCATTTTCAAACGACCCTTTTACGTGTATCCCATGTTTTTCATTTGTTATGGGTCCGGGTACCCATGCATCCGTCGAGAATGACTTTACTGAACATCTCTACATTTGCGTTTATGTTGCGTTACATCAGGTCGATCACTGGTAAACTCAAGTGAGCGCTCTAACTACTCTCCTTATCGCTAGACTCATGATGTTCTGTTCGTTCTAGAACGAAACCATAATCATCCTTCAGCGTACTGGTTCTGTCCGGCATGTTCATCACCTTCGCTTCCCATTCAACATCGTTATCGCAGCTCCGTACTCCGGTATACATAGGTCCCTGTCAAGACCTCTACTTGACCTGGACTAACCTAACCTATGATGCACGTTCACCAACTAGGCTATTCCGCATTGTTTCCCTGATGCTCGAGCTATTCTATCAGACCTCGATGTATTCCACGTTCATTCCATTTGACATATTGAGTAGTCTCGTTTCCTTCCCGACTTCCCCTAAACCCCTGTCACCACCGTATCGCTTGCTCGAGAGCTACATCATATCATCATCATCATCGACTTCTTCCATCATCAGATTTTCATTCACGACCATATATCCTGATTCTATCATCCGTCACTCCCCGTCATTAATCTTGTACTTGTATTAATATTTATCACTCGTCTCTGAGCTCTCAGCTATTACTGGTCTCGATCCCACTCATTCATCGCTTCATTCTCAATCTCAGTACCTTTCCATAGACATTAGATACCGAACGTGTGATGCTTGCTTTTTTTCATTTTGGCGGAGATTCTTCAGGAACAGCATACCATATCATAATGAAGTACTACGACCTAGATTTGTTTTGCACGATGTACACTAGTCCAATTTTATCTTGTCATCCGTATATTATTCGTATGGGTTTCTGTCATTGTTGAGCATCTTTCGCGGCGAGGTGTCATGAGTGGATGAGCGTTAATCATACAGGTTAGGTACTGAGATACACAAGTGTGTATGGAATAAATCAACGGAGGAAGAGTCTCCTCGTTCGGGTGCCTAGTAATCCCTCTCTTCAACCCCCTTGATATTCTGGGGCTTGTACGCGGTCTCTTTGCCAGTCTAAAAGAACCCAGGGCGCGTTAGAGTAAGGCACTCTCATGCAAGCAAAGCAAAGAGAAACATACGTTATCGTTGCGAATTACATATCGAGGGTCGTCTTTCGAAGCCTGGAGATACCATCAACATGTCAGATGAGTCCGGGGTACTACAGGGGTATAGAGGAGAAATGAGTATGTAACGGTATACGTACGTTAGCTTGAACCCTAGCTTCTTGCGCTTCTTGCTTGCTTTCGACGATATTGGTGATTTGGCCATGAGTAGTCGAGTTTTCGACGTTTCCACCGCCAATACCTTGGTATTCGACGCGGTCGCCGACCTAGACGCGTTGAGAGAGAGAGACGGGGGTAGACAGGTGTACTGCTTACTGAGAATTGGTTGGAAGACATGGTAATATTTGAGAAGATTGGGTTGAGAGCTGGGTTGTGTTTAGGTTGCAGAGACGGGCCTTGCTTTTATACATGGGCTGAAATAGGGAGTCGTGGATGACGCAGACAAGAGTTGGGGACACATCGAGGAAGAATGCATATGAGCACAATAAGCAGGACATCGTTTGTTCAGCATGACGTCGACGTGGGGAGACTCTGTCTTGGAGGCATCACCGATTCCAGGACGATTTTGTTAGGAGGCGCGATATGCTGCTGCAGATCTGGCGTCGTTACTATTGACTAGGGGGAGACCGGTGACAAGGTTGGTGTGGATTTCGACATAAAATACGTTCTCAGCGGGGCCACTTCTTGCTGTCAGAAGATTACTTGAGGTTGAGCGAAACTTTTTGCAAGCACCCACGCGTTGAGAGTCCTTTCGCAGATACGAATGACGAATCGAAGTCCTCCTGATTTTTGAGCGTACAGACATACTGTTATCGACTCTTGAAGTACAAGGACCTGTAAAATAGCGATGCGAGTTGAAGAATTGAGCATTGACGACCGTTATGCAGCTTTGTGCAGAAGAGCGTTGGAGCACTGACGCGACTTGACGCGAACCATCATCCAGATTGGGACAAACTTCCCATCTATCCGGCTTTGTTGAACACTACCTATGCGTCGTCTTGCTGCTTTTTTGGAGATGAGCTCAATCTAGATACAGTATCAGGTGAAAGGGATGTTTGCTGAGGTGGTCGATAGTGAGTTTCTATGATTTGGGCCGCAGCTGTAATTTCTTTGATACATGTGCCTTCAGGGTTTCGCGGACTAAGTAGATTCTCCCTATTCTGTTGTTCGTATACGGAGGCCAGGGCAGCGGCCTGGCCTGAGACACTCGTATCTCTTTGCTACACTCATCCTTTGTTGTCTACTTCTAATCAACATGGGCCGTGTTCTGCAAAAAGCTACCTAGCACTCGCGAGCGAAGAGCGGACGTCCAACGCAACGGGTTTGCGGTGTCCTTTGAACTTACCAGTGAAGTTCTTAAAACTTTGTTAATCAAAATCATTACTGCCTGCAATGCATACCTCCAATCTGTTACTTCCGCCATTCGTTTCCTCCAGACAACTATGATTTTGAATTGGTGATGCTTCCAGCGCACAGGATTTTGCCCATAAAGGAGCGTATCGGAAACTATGATTTTCATTGATTTAGACTATTCGACTTCCAAATTCAGAATTGTATCCTGTGACAGTTCCTACGATAGGTCTTGGCCTAGTCTCCAGTCCCTAGAGGTTGCTCGTTGTCTACACCTGAGGCACTGACGGATGTAGGGTAGCACTGCGTATTCCTGTGCGAAGTACGAAGCTTTTCTCTCGTAGACAATTGGCTAAAACTGGTATAAAAACACTATTTTTGCTCCATGACCTCCAGCCAGTCTCATATCCCTCCTCTTTCAGGTGCTGGTCATCCGAAAGAACTTTCTCTTCCTCATTCATACTTGCTGTCTCCCATAATCAACATGCTTTTCAATCTGAAAATCTCTACCCTCTTCGTCCTTCTCGCTCTCAACGCCTCCACTCTGGCCTTGAGTTTGCCCAAATTCGGGTATGTGGTCCATCATGTATCTTGTTCTGTTTGTTCATTTCACTGAAATGGTCATCAGTTCTTCCAGGAGTTCGACTTCCTCGAGCCTTTCGGGCAGCACTAGTACGACACCCGTCGGGGCAGATGCGAAACTTGCAAAAATCTGTAGCGATATCGGCAAAGTCTCGTCTAAGATGACGAAGTTGCCAGGATTGAAGGGTTTGAAAGATGCCCAGGCAACGTGCAAGGGTGTGCGTACTAGTGCTAGCAACAGTACTACAGAAGCTCACAGTTCTACTGATCATGGTTCTGCTGGCTACGGCTCTGCATCTGGACATCACGGCGGGGACTATACCTCCGCGGACACGACGTCCTCGGATTCAACCAGCAGTCTTCCGGATAGTAGCAGTTCCTCTGCAGACACGACATCTTCGGATTCGGCCGATGATCTCGCGGATGATAGTAGCAGTGGTTCTTCAGAGGGCGGCCTGGAAGACGAGCCTTCGAGTAGTGACACTGTGCGACGACGACGAAGCCCTAGAGGGAGGATGTGATGGTTGAGAAGCACAGTAATGTGCCGATGTAGTCTGAGCGATAGCTGTCAAGCTAGGGAAATAGTAGTATATCTAGATGGGGTAAAACGAAATTTTTGTGCGGTGCGGAGTTGCGCAGGCTAGTGAAGTTGATGTGAATCTTTGAACTTCTTGAATGAGTACGCATTGAATTGTTTCAGAGCCTGACTCGGATTCAAGTCTCGTCCAACATAGGACTTAAGCAGTGGGGAAGAAGCTGAATACTCAAGCTCGTCCGACTCTCATATTTCCCACGCATCCCAACAGATTTTCTCCACGTTTCATCGTGTCGGTCAATGCACCAGGAGCAATCTACTAGCACTTTGCCATACTGTCTTGTGCGGTAAAAACCGGGTGTCATTTACTTCGAAGTACTCGTTGCGAAAGGCCGTGTTGAAATTTTTGACTGGCTTCTTTGTTGATTCTGGCAGGCAGGTTCCAAACTGGCGCGGACTCTCAAGTTGCGGTTGGTTCAGGTTAGGTGTATCATGGAGTAAAAGGGATGCTAGGTGTAGGTCATTAGGTGGTTGAGATTTAGTGAGCGTTCATTACACTTGCAGCTGCAACTTTCTGATTTTCTGCACTGTTTTCAGGATACGATATGATCACGCGTAGTCTAACGACAACACTAGATGCGTTATCGTGAAAAGCTGTAGATTATACACGAAAGACAGACTGTTTGGCCGTTATTTGGTGTTGAGCATGGCCATCAAGAATTGCACCCTATTCTGCGTGAAAAGGAGCTTTCGGCGGTCGACTTGCTCGTTTATGAAGACGAGTCCCGGCCTTCGCTCAGTGGTTGCTGGGTTGGTTTCTTACTGTCTATTCCATTAACTTTGATCATGTAAAAGGGAAAAACCGTCCATTCATCCAGCTTGCAACTAGGACTTGTCAGCGGGAGCGCTCAGCAACTCTACCGGCTTTCTGGTATCAGCATAGCCTACTCCCAGAAAAGACCCTATCCTGTGTGAAACAGGCTTTCGAAGTATAAAATCCTTGCCAGTCTTCATTTTAGATCCTCACTTCTTTTGGTTCTTACGCTCATCTCGTGTTCTACACTACTGCTCCTAAACTCCTACCTGCATTCGAAATGAACGCAACTGCTGTTCTCAGACCCTCTTATATCGAGAACAAGCTTGCTCCTGCTGGCTCTTCTCAAACCAAGTACGCCCAAAAACGTTTTACCCCTTTGCCTAACACCTGCAGGGAAAGCAAATTCGTGGAAATGTTTTCGCTTGAAGACGAAGAAAACTGGCTTCAAGCTGCAATTTCCTCAATGCCTTCCGCCTCTGAACTCCCTTACCTCCGCGAATCCCCTTCTCTCCCTCAAAACGTCGCTACCGAAGATGAAGGCGAGCTCGAATTTGACTCGTATTACTTTGGCAAGTATGACGAAGAGGAACAAGCCGACCAAGAAAGTGACGATATTACTCCCCTCAACTGCAAAATCTTTCCTTCTCCCGAAGCTCTTCTCGCTGGTTCAGCTGAACTCGAAAAGGAGAATATTCCTTTCGACCCCTCTTGTCAAGTTGATTTTGATCCTGAAGAATACTTTTGGGCGGTGTGGCCTCAACCACTGTATGTCTACGACACCCGTACCAAGACCAAATATCTTTCGGCTGCTACGATTGCTCAGCATCAACTCAAGATGGACAAGGAAAAGGCTGCAGCTGCAAGCAAGAAGTCGGTGCTGAGGAAGGTGTTTGGCAGTTTTGCGAATACCTGTTGATTTATGGACGTGGACATTTATACCCTTCGTTTCTTCATTCGGTTTTTGCTGTCTCGGTTTCAAAATTTCCTTTCCCGGCTTCGCATCCTTTTGGCTTTGCTCATGGACAATGAATTTGCATTCTGTTTCGAATTCGGACATTTATGGACTTGTTCTTTTTTACTAATCAAAAACATCTTTCTCATTTTTCATCTGTTTCTTGCTGCTGCTTGTTACTGCGATCCATTTTCTCTACTCTCGTTTCCGCTACTTATTTCTCATCTCTCCTCTCAATCTGTTCCTATTTCATTTCTCGTGCTTCTCTTCTTTTTCCCTACGCTATCTTCCTCGCTTGCTTTCTCTAATCTCTCGTATATTCTTGTTCTCTCGGTTTTGTTTCGGCTGCTCGTTTTTTGTCATCTCGCGTCTCTATTTCCGACCTCTCAATTTGTTTCTTCTCGTTTTCTATGCGTACTCTCTTTCCCTTGTTTTCTTCCCCCGCTTTCTTATTTATCTTTATCTCCATGCATATCTCTCAGGCTGTTTCCTTGGCTTCTTGTATTTTTTTTTTTTCGTTTCCACAACTCGTCTAACGTCTATATTTCCGTCCTCTGGATCTGTCCTTTTTCTTCTCGTCTTTATCTCCTATGTTATCTTCCTCGCTTGCTTTCTTTAATCTCTTGTACATTCTTGTTCTCTTGGTTTTGTTTCGGCTACTCTTTTTTGTCATCTCGCGTCTCTATTTCCGACCTCTCGATTTGTTTCTTCTCGTTTTCTATCCACATTCTCTTTCCCTTGTTTTCTTCCCCTGCTCTCCTATTTCTTTGTCTCTATGCATATCTTTCTTCCTTGTACTTTTTTTCCGTTTCCACAACTCGTCTAACGTCTATATTTCCGTCCTCTCGATCTGTCCCTTCTCTTCTCTCCTATGTTATCTTCCTCGCCCGCTTTCTCTAATCTCTCGTACATTCGAGTTCTCCAGGTTTTGTTTCGGCTGCTCTTTTTTTGTCATCTCGCGACTCTATTTCCGGTCTCTCGATTTGTTTCTTCTAGTTTTCTATTCATATTCTCTTTCCCTTATTTGCTTTCCCTGCTCTCTTATTTATTTCTTTATCTCCATGCATATCTTTGTTTCCTTAGTTTCTCGTATTTTCTCGTTTCCACAACTCGTCTAACGTCTATATTTCCGTCCTCCCGATCTGTCCCTCTCTTCTCGTCTTTATCTCCTATGTTATCTTTCTCACTCGCTTTCTCCAGTCTCTCGTATATTCTTGTTCTCTCGGTTTCGTTTTGGCTGCTCGTTTTTTGTCATCTCGCGTCTCTATTTCCGGCCTCTCGATTTGTTTCTTCTCGTTTTCTATTCATACTCTCTTTCCCTTGTTTTCTTCCCCTGCTCTCTTATTTAGTTCTTTTTGTTTAAATCTCCTTCGTCCAACATCTATATTTCCGTCCTCTCGATCTGTCCCTTTTCTTCTCGTCTTTATCTCCTATGTTATCTTTCTCACTCGCTTTCTCCAATCTCTCGCATATACCCTTGTTCTCTCGGTTTCGTTTTGGCTGCTCGTTTTTTGTCATCTCGCGTCTCTATTTCCGGCCTCTCGATTTGTTTCTTCTCGTTTTCTATTCATATTCTCTTTCCCTTATTTGCTTTCCCTGCTCTCTTATTTATTTCTTTATCTCCATGCATATCTTTGTTTCCTTAGTTTCTCGTATTTGTTCGTTTTCACAACTCGTCTAACATCTATATTTCCGTCCTCTCGATCTGTCCCTTTTCTTCTCACCTTTATCTCGTACGTTCTCCTGCCTCTCTTCTCTTTCCATATTTCTTCCTCTTTCTTCTCCCTCTCTCTTGTTTATGACTTTGTTCTCTCGTTTTTTTCTTCTTTATTTGTTTCCTCATTTTCTTCTTGTTCTCAGGCGCTGGCATTAGTCTTCACGACAGGGATGTCACCATTTTCTAATAGATTGAAATGGTTCGGTTCGCCCGAATGAGTCTTTTGCCGAATAAATTGTCTTTGCTTGAGAAAGAAGGTCACAGGAGAGGAATATGGTTACATTTTATATAACTTAAATATGTCCATGAAAGCACAGTGATACAAGTCTCAATCAAAAAAGCCAATATCTTATTCCCGCTCTTCAACACCCTTGATGTTCTGGGGCTTGTACGCGGTTTCTTTGCCAGTCTGAAAGGAGAGAAAGTTTAGATGAGAATAGGAGCAGAAAGGAAAGTCGAAACATACGTTGTCATTGCGAATAACGTAGCGAGGATCGTCCTTTGAAGCCTACATTTGCGAAAGGCTGCGGTCAGACGCGTCGGAAATTTGAAGAGAGTGACTACTCACGTTGGCCTGGACGCCAGCCTCCTGCGCTTCCTGCTTGCTTTCAACAACACCGGTGATTTGACCGTGAGTAGTCGAGTTTTCGACGTTTCCACCACCGATACCTTGGTACTCGACACGATCACCGACCTGCAGTAGCTGACGCGTCAGTCGCGTTAGACGGTAGAGAACATGTTTACTGACAGAGAATTGGTTGGCAGACATGGTTATGAAGATTTAGTGTGAGGGTTGACGTTGAGAAATGAGGTTTGTGAGGTTGCGTGGTTGGATAGGTTGGACTGCGAAACGAAACCTTCTTTTATACATTGTACAAACAATAGGGACTTGTAGAATGACGCGGACGTGATGCAGAGTGCAACGCATCGAGGATGAAGGGGCAAAAGGGTGGTCCATGACGCACAATAATCGCAAGGAAAGTATGTCGAAATGCATCGCTGAAAAGGGTTCTGCTAGGGTTTCATCGAGGCTGTTGGGGGTCTTGGAGATCTTGAACTAGGAATGACCCGAGTTTCGAGGAGCGATGAAGGTGTGACGATCTCGACCAAGACAGGACACAGGGAAGCAAAGGGAGGAACTCTAGGGAACTCTCCTGAACTCTCATAAATCCGAGCAAATGGAAACTCACCAAACTCGCATCTTTGACCGCCTTCCACGGTAACCAGAAATATTGAATGCCCGGCTAGAAAACACTGTACGACTGCAAGTCAAGTTCAGTCGTGCATAGGCCAGGGCCGTGGTGACGAATTAGACGGACCGCAAGCTTTCTCACCGTCTCATGTCCTTCCCTCCGCTCCTCCTCGATGCGCATCTAAATAAAAACTGCAACAGTTGTGGAGTGCGCACCGACGAATTTTCATAAAGATCAGGACATTCCTGCCCCTTGATGCTTTGAGAAACTGTTCTCCGAATCTTGAGAGCTTGGCGCTAGCGCCGTGCACTATCTCCTCCGGTCCCTGGACTTGATCTCAACAAGGTTATGGATCTGCTGTTTTGTTCACGAAGAATCTCTGCATTATCCAGGGCCTAGGTTTATACCATTCCACATGCGGCATAGCCGTCGCCGACGTCCCCTTGTCGTCCCCCCCCCCGTACCTATCCTTATTGTCTTTGGGCCTCGGGATACCTGTGTATGCTTTGTCTGTCTTGTACCGGTCAAATTTTAGTGCAAGTGAAAACAATAAGCAGGTCCATGCTGACGCTTGCTTACATCTGGAGGTCAAAAAGTCTTGATCAAAGCGCTCTACATGAAAATGTATAAAACGCACACGATTCGTCGTCCTCTGCAGACTCGACCTCAGCCGTTGTCTCTTCAAGTCTAACCGGACTCCAAAGTACTCTGCTCATCTATCCAAGCGATTTACAATGGACGCCTTCACTTCTATCACGGCTTACTTCACCACTGCGCCATCCAAGAAGCCTGCTCCCGTTGAAGAGGAACACGGCGGAAGTGCTTCCAATGTCTATTGTGTCGTTACCAAGCTTGAAGAGACTTCGGGAGCTCCTGTTGTCAAAGAACATGGCGGAGCAGGTTCTAATGTCTATTGCGTTGTCGCCTGATGAGATTGTTCATGGACTCCTTTCTATTTCCTTCGACCTTCATCTTTGGTGAGTTCTCTTTTCCCATCTTTGTAACATGTGCTTACATCTTTACTGCTCTTCCTTTACTATAAAGATCCTGTTTTGGATTTCATGTCTCTTTGACCGTTGCGTTTACGCGCCTATTCATTTCTTTGGGATTCTTGGATGGCTATTGCGGTCTTCTTTGGACCCTTTAACTGCTTTCGATCTTTATACTACAATATTTTTTTTGTTGGCTTTGCCGTCATGTAGCACTTTACTTTATTTGGTTTTTGAATGGGCTTGTGTCAGTTTCTGCTTTGCTTTTCTCGATTCTAACATTAAAATCATCCTACTGGTAGACGCCGTTTTGTCTTCGGGTCATTTCCTCTCCTTAGGGGCGGTTGTATGCGGATGTCCCAACACCAACTTATGAGTTCATGAACTTCCGGCGTAAGTATGCAATTAAATTCATTGGTATTATAGACATTCGTATCTTGTCTTCAAGAGACTTCTCAACCATTCATTTTTCTACTGTCCTTTCATCGGCGATCTGTAGGCCTTGTCCCATGGTTTCTTGAGGACTTTACATACGACTCGTAGGCTCAGTGCAGAATAGCATTTCCTTTGCTTTTGCCTTTGATTTTTGGAATATGTCTGCTCAATGGGCCTGAACCATTCATTTTCTCCCTTTCCTGCTCCGTATCCGGGAGACTGGATCGAAGGGCAAAGGAAACAGGGCATCGAGTTTAGCTTGACGCTGGGAAACCAAGATAATGAAAAGAGCGAGGAGAGGAAAAATAAGAAGGGAAAACAGAGAAGAGAATAGTCGCCAATCTTAAGTCTGTGAGTCTCTTCGCTGTTTATCTGATATCATGCTGACGAGGACGATTTATTCTGATACGTCCATGTGTAGTTTCTAACCATTCGATGTTTACAAGGGACCAAGCTAGATACGGCGACCCAATTCTGACATTTGGAACACTCTTTCTCTCGAATTCCTGTTTGTTCTCGTCGTGCCAAGTACCCTTCAAAATGTATCAGTAAAGGTGTGAGGCTTCCTGGAAGTATGGTGTACAATTCGAGGTTCGACCAAGACTGGTCTGACAAGTAAGACATCTTGTACGGTGTCCTGTTTCTGTCGGTAGGAGATGACTAGTCATCGTCTCCCAAGCAAGGACTTTTCTACTCATCAACATTCGGGTTTCATGAGAATAGCCTGGTAGTCGTGACATCGCGTGGTAGTAGAAGCACCTTCGCCACCAATTCATTTTCTAGAAGTATTGAGTCTATCTTCCCTGTCGTCATCGATCCGTTCTTTCCACCGTACCACAACCATGCCCGTATCCTTCAACTTGCTCGAATCCACCAGTAGCGGACAAAGACTACAAAGACTTACCCCTCTTTCGCGCAAGTAAAAGCTGTCGATCCTCGCTTACGGCTTTTGCCATATTGGGCGCAATTTAGCACTGATAACCATCGGAACTCAGAGTCAGAAGATGCGCTCTTTCGGACTTGTTACTTTTCCGCTTGTATCCGCCTGTATCCAGAAGGGAACCCCTAGCCAGACTCGCCGTTTCCTGTTCTTGGGCGCTGGGTAGAATACTGCAGTACCGATACTTGGTGCTTCAAGCTTCAAACCTCTTCAAGGGCGCTGTTTCTCTGCCGCATCGTCATTCGCAGATAACATTTTGACTCTGATGTCATCATAAAACCACTCCACGAACATGCCATCGCGACCGCTTACAGTGAAAATTTTCACTTACGAGAGCTGTAAAACCCTTTTGGCGCCTGCTTAACCGCTGCATGAAATTCCATCGTCACGTTGTTCCAACACAGGGGATAGGTTTTCTTCAGACAAGACATGAAGACAAGGCTGGTATCTCAAGCTATCTCAAACCTCACAAAATCGATTCGTTTATGCGCAAAGGAGGCGGCATTAAGACGGGAGACTCGGTACGCGTCTAAAAGTGCATCAGATGACGCAAACCGCGTTGCACGGCAAGTTGATCGCGAAAACTTGGCAAGGATTAGCCTCCATTAGCCTATACTTGGATCCCACCTTCCTCTGCTCCATCCTACCAAGTTGCTATAGCATCTGAATGAAAGCCCTTTGCCATTCAATTCAATTCTTCAATTTACTGCTTGCTCACGAACATCCATACCGTCCGTTAGGTGTGGGCAGAGAACGGAATTTGACTTTCGGACATCGCACGAACAATACAAGCTCGGAATCTTTCTTGAGAATTTCCGCTCCACTAATCTTTTTTTGGATTCCGTAAGTACGATATCTCCAATCGCTTGTGTGGTAGGAGACCGCTAAGTTGCCGCTAAGGTATGCAAACGTTCATTCTGCCTGGTGTCGTAGATCAATCGAGGCATTATAGTTGTACAGTCTCTTATCCTCAGAGCTTGCTGTCAGAGCCTTGACTGTGAAGGAATTATCCCATGCAATTAGGACGGAACACAAAATAAGAAACAAGGGAAACAAATGCCAGAGATGGATAACGCATTACCTTACATGGTGCTGTGGAGTCGTGGATTGATCGCTGTGGAGAAAAAACACGCCGGAGATCTGATACAGATGCTTTTCCGATTCGCGTCTACAGGATCAAGCCAGGATCAAGGGTTTAACGAGCCAAAGAAAAACTATAAAAACTCTCCCTGATTCCAAGTTGTTCTCCATCCGAGTTTGCTTTCAGCTTCTCTCTCTCCAACGAGTCTCATCGTTCTCTCACTTGCTAAACCAGCACCCACACTCTTTCTTTACACTCAAATATCAAAATGCGTGCCGCTTTCTCCGTCTTTGCTACCCTTGCTTGCGCAGCTCTCTCCTACGCTGCTCCTCTCAAGGCTGATGTCAATGCTTTGAACGTCGCAGACGTCCATGCCGATGTCGCCGTTCCTCTCCCTGTCAACGCCAAGGTCGATGCCAACGTTGCTAATGCTGCTACTGCTCACGTTGTTACCCGCGACTGCGACTGCACTACCATCCCTAACATTCTCGAGGACCTCACCCACTCTCTCCAGCCCCTTGCTGCTCAACTCAGTACGTTCCATTTGTGTGATATTTTTTATATGCCCTGATTTCCTGTTTTACTTTAGACTCTCTTACCGTCGAGAATGCCACCCTTGCCATCGTTCAGCCCATCGTTGAAGATATCAAGGGTGTCCTCAGCACTGCCATCTCCGATGTCAAGGGTCTTGTTGGCCAGCCCGTTGGCACCGTTCTCAAGACTGTCGACAGCATTCTCTCCGTTACCGATGTCCTCGGTCTCGTTGGAACTGTCCTCCAAATTGTTTTCGGCGCTGTTTCTGCTGTCCTCAAGCTTGTTCACAACGTCACTGATGGTGATGCTATCTGCACTCTCCTCGGTGAAGTCCTGTAAGTTACAAAGTTTTCCTAGTTCTGCATGATTCTTACACATTCTACTTTAGTACCCTTGTTGGCCAGCTCTTGCAGGTTGTCACCGGCATTGTTGGCGGTCTCCTCAGCCTTCTCCTTCCTCTCCTCACCCCTGTCCTCTCCATCATCACCCAGCTCGGTGTTACCCAGGCCTTCTCTGGCCTTGGTCTCCCTCTCTAAGCGGGCGCCTTGTTTATCATACTTTCCTTTCTGTTTATAGCACACTAAATACCCTCTGACATCTGATATCACTCACATTACTGCTTTTCCTTTATTTTCTGCTTTCGAGTCGTTTTCTTAATTTTGACCGACTGAAAGACTACTACCACTAGGTCTCCATACTTACTCGTTCCTGGGGCTTCGAGAGATCGAGTCCTGGTATGAGTGTCATGTCTTTACGATAGATCTCCTACTTGTAAGATTTTTGTATGGTATGTCACTAGCATAGTTTTCTTTTTGCCGTAGTTTGATCACTCGCAGAATAGAAGTTCAAGCAAAACTTTCATCTATCTTAATTTCGATCGAACGTTGTGAAAATTTTCCTGATCTTCACTGTGAATATTCACACGATGATTGAAAGCTGTAGGCGCTGGGTCTAACTTGGATGGGTTTTTCCTATCGGCAGGCTTTGTTTGATCTTCCAAGTTCCGATACTTCAAGTTGGTAGATAGATCTGCGTGAATCTCCGCTGAAACAGATCGTTTTCAAAATGCTTCGCACTTGAAATAAATGTGATTGAATCGAAATGATATTTCTACCAGTCATTTGACCTTCTATCGGGTCATAGGATGACGACTACATGGGACGGAAGACAGAATCTATCTGATGACTACGGCTCCATCAGAAACCTCCCGATTGTTATGTCCAAGACAATACTACTATAACATCGTAGTATCTGACCAGTATATAATACTATCTGAAGCAAAGAGCGATAGAGACTAGCGATTGGAGAACTGATATACAGCTTGATGTCACGGAATGCAGGTAGACCCCGGGTATTCATTTCATCCAGCTTCATTCAGGTTGTCTGATCCCAGGTGGTCACAATTGATTTTGTCTGTGGGACCCATCGCGAAGAGTCGATGAAAAAGAAGTCATCAGTGTGAACGTTCAAACACCTTTGAACGACAAGGCTCACCACGTGAATCTTTGCTTCTAAATCCTCAACACTACTATCATCATTTCGAGATATAGGTCCATTCCCAGAACCAGTGACGGCGTTTCCGACAGCAGTGTTGGGAAGTTGGTAGGCTTCTTCGCTGCTGTGATGATTCGTAAGGTTGGACAGCGTGTGGATTCCTCCAGAGAACTTTTGACGCATCGATTTCCGAGAATACAATCTACAAATAATGAACAGGATTGGTTCGATCGTTCAGAATCCGGGGAACCGCGGGACTCACATAGACAGGACAGTAATGATGTACACTGAGAACCGGAGCGGGAAGGGTTCAACATCTTACATGAAGAAAACGAACGATACGTACATTGTCCAGCAGGAAGCAACGTGAGTAAACTTTGATTGAAATGCAGCGGATAAGCGCTCTCAACAACAGAAGGGCGCCGGTAAAACTCACAACAGCATTGAATCCGGTTTCCATAAGTACTACAGCAAGACGTCAATCAGCCACACAGAAGTCATTGGACTGTGAAGACACACCAAGGCAAGGCTACAAATAGCCAAACATAAGAGAATGACGCCTCGATTGACGCTTTCGATCACGATGCGGGTTATAAGCGAATCTGTACTACGGATTCCCGAGCGATTTTTGTGTAGCAAGATGCAGAGTCCGACGGTAATGAGAAAGTCGCAAATGACAACACCGACATCCTGAATGATTGCGACAGTCTTTTGGGGATGAATTTGGGTGTCGAGTGAGTGGTGCAAGGAGAAAAAGGATCCAAGTCTACGTACTCGGATTTTGTATATCAACGTGAAGCGGCCGAGCATGGCAATTCGAACAGTTGTGACTGTCGAAGAAACTTGTATCAGATGCATCTGCTTTTGCGGAAAAAATAATTCATTTCTCACTGATTCCTGTAGCTGTTGAGGAGTCGGTTAGGCCACAGAGAAAGTAAGAGGTAGAATAAAGATACCGAGCACTGTGATTGCAGAGGCGAACTGTATAAATCTCTTGTGAACATGAGGGTAAAGATATAATATTTGCAGACACTTACAATCGCGCCAGTAAGGAATATATTCCTCTTTGAAACTAGGAGGAATAAGTTATAGCGTTCCAAGTAGTGATCTGCGAACTCACGCATCCAGATGCGGCTGCCAAAGTAGCTAGATGGTGAAATACGGATCACTAATTGAGAATCCCTTGAGTTGCGGCTACGCACCATTGAGAAAAGAAAATTGACAGGTACTTCAAACGCGAGCGAGAACCGCGGTGAGCCCAGGAAAACACGAAGCAACTCTTGATCCTTTTACTCACCATGCTCATAAGCTGCACACACGCAGTTCTAAAATAGTAATAGATGAGCACGGAAATCGAGAGGGTTTTTGGAGTAAAACTTACGGCGGGAGAATGTCGAGTGCAAAGATATTTCCATATTTATTAATCAAAGCGTCGTAAACCCATACGAAAGCCGTTGTTGCTTGGACTGTGCCAATAATCCTTGGATTCGAATAAGGTGAGAGGGGTTTAGCACACGTAGACGTCCCTGTTACTTACAATAAGGAGAACACCTGTATAAAAAGCGATTGGCAACCCGGGGGATTGAAAGTGAGCTGGGTGAGAATGAAACGTATGCCGGTCGACGTACCAGTACCTTCAAGTACAGAGGATCTGAGGGGTATTGGTTGAAGTACTGAGCACCCAAGATCTGAAAAGAGTAAGGTGACGTTAAACTTAAGATGGAAGACCACACACCAACGCGATCCCATAAAGACTGGTTTAAAAAGTATCATTAGCGCCATATCCAGTCAGAGAACGAGTTTGTTCCCACATAAGAACAAAGAAAAGAGCGATGAGCAGGCACCCAAACGTATCGGTGAGGAGGGCCATTTGGTCAGGCAGAATTACGGCTTACAAGACTGAGACATATATACTAATCGGAATCGTCCAAAAACAATTTCCGGCCGTACGCGTTTGGGGTTCCGATGATCTGAGTGGAGGTAAAAAGATAGATGTTACCGGGACCAGAAGCTCCAGACGTCCCGCTGAATTTAGTACGTGCGAGGGTAGCTGACCGACCAATGCAGGTCTAGACTTGAATGGCAACGAGAGAGTCGTTCCGTACAAGTACTGTTCTCTGCTGGTCTTGGTATGCGATCGCTTACACAGTGGTGCTGCTTAATGAAGGATTTGGAAATGCTGGTCAAATTCAAAAAGGATGATCTGTTTTGCAGGATGTACCCGGCGGTTTGCTCAGATTTAGATGCCCGACCCGAAACGCCCGATATGTTTGCGTGGTGTCGGATGAAGACACTTCGAATTTTGACCTTTGAGGATTTCTACCTGGATGTTCAGACGTATCAAGTTAGAAGCTCTTGGAGAACAGGAGCTCATGACGGGAATATCAAGTTGAGCTTGCTGGCGTTGAGTATGGTCACTGAAAACGATGATGAGCGTAACCAGTGTTCGGCTATCGCGGGGATTGCCGCCAGTAGCTGTTTACAAGTTTACAAAATTGATATTCATCTACTTACGTCTAAAATAGACTAAGGTATGTCGACCTCGATGTTCTTGCGCGGTCACTACAAAGTCACCAACTGTGTTCCTGCCACTCTGAAAACGTTCTCTGCGTATCCTTTCATACTTTTTGGTTTTGCAGAGCTCATTTGACACATGAAAAAATTCCCAGAAACACTTCGATGTTCTCGCAAGCTGTTCCAAAGCACTGTCACGTACAATTTTTTGCTTCACGCACCCATTATCCCCTCTGGTGTCAGTGCTACTGCTCGGCTCCAAGATGCAGAGCATCAGGGGCAGGGGCGGAAGTCACAGGTGATTGAAAGCTTGCATGTTTCTGCAGAGGCTAGAAACGCAAAAGCTCGACCACCAGTGGCCAAATTTTAATCATGTTCTTGCCATCTTTGAATTGGTCCTTCAAAACGGGCTAGACCGAACGAAGACTACAACCACCACGGCAATAAATGAGGTGTCAAGCTTCAAGACTCTTGGTGACCGGTAGTTGATCGCAAAGGCTATTTGTGGAAGGAGCCCTACTCGTTTCTTAGCTCAGATTTGCATAACGTTTGGGCGTACACGCAACTTTCGGGAGTCAACTACGGATGGTGAAGAAAGCATCCCCACTTTTCCTTAACTTTATCAATAGTTCGTGCAGTTTCCGATGATCAAAGACACTACAACCTACCTAGCAATCAAAAGTGTTTCTTCCGAAACTTAGGAGAAAAAAATCGGTCGTTTAGAGATAGATTTGCTCTCTCGTGCCTATAAGTTCCTGCCTTTACAACATCTCCGGGTCTCTTTCAAGTCTTTCAGTGCTCGGCGCTCAGCAGCAAAATCACATCCTTCAGCCCTTTTCATTCGTTCGTTTCTATTCTTTCCTTTCGTTTTTTCATCGAATTCTCCGTTCTCTCTTCATCTTGTTGCCGGTCAACTCACAACTCTCGACTTTGAGACCTCATATTGCAACATGGTATCCTTCAAACTCAGTGCTTTTGCTACTCTCGCCTCTATCATCGTATCCGTGACCGCTGCTCCCGTTCCCGGACCTCCTTCCTGGGCTAATGGTGCAGCTTCAACGCAGCAGCTTTCAGCCAGGACCTACAACTGTGAACATGACCATGATAACTTGCCTTCTTTGATTGGAAGTTTGAAGGCTGATATTTCGCCGCTAGTAAATCAACTTCGTAAGCCTTTTAGCTTACTCAGAGGCAGTAATCAATCTTGCTACTCTTACACTTGCTATGTTTTTAGAGTCTCTCTCTCCCGCCGACTGCACCTTGGCCAACATCTCGCCTATCGTAGTCAAAATGAAAGATGTCTTGGGTCATGCTATCGTCAAAGTCCGTGGGTTTGAAGGAGTTGATGTTTCCACCATTTTATCTACTGGTTCTGACGGCGGAGTTATTGGTCTCGTTGACCTATGTACAATGATCTCGAGCTTGTTCTCGTTTATCTTCGGGTGTTTTGGAATCGTGATGAATGTCGTCGTGAGTGGAGATGTGAATGCGGTCGTCGGTTTATTTGCTGAAGTTGGGTAAGTCCTTGGCCTATTTCAACTTTTCCTCACTGATGATCATGACGTCCTGTGTGAAGATCGCTATGCGGAATATTCCTTCGGCTTGTTTGTGGTGTCGTTGGCGGCCTAAATGGCATTTTGATTCCGATGCTTGGTGTAGTGTTCAATGTTGCAGGAAGGGTTGGATGTTCGGGTGCTTTTAGTTTCTTATTTGATGCGGGTGCTCAGGCCCAGTGAAAAGTGAATATGGCCAGACCGAGCCGGAGCGAGGGAAGCCAAAATTATCGCTCTCGCCCTATCTGACCCGCTCTTGCTCGAAATTTTACCCACTCGATCTAACCGGAACAAGTCACGGCGAGTATCTTACTGTAGAATAGCTTTGACTCGCTCAGACTCGTTGGATTCTAGCGTATTCAATGGTTTTGACTGTCATTGCTTCCTCTCCTTGGCTCGGACACACTCGGAGTCGATTTTATAGCAAATGTATTATCATAGTCAGGCACGTAATACTACTACTAGCTATATATGGTAGCGCAACCCTCTCTAGATGTCCACAGAGTACCCCGATACCCAGAAGCCGTCACTAAAAGGAAACCAGAATCTCTAAGAGCGCGATTGAGAAAGCACATACAGTAACGGGTCTTTCTCATCACGAAAACGAACTAAAACATGAATATATGCGTCAGTTTCCATGTAGTATTGGTGATAGAACAGAGTTAATCCACATAAAGAGGGAATGGCACTACTACCGTCGACGCGTCGCAGAGTCTTCACCTTCCAATGCAGCCTGTGGTTTCATAGATAATGAGAAAGTATACCGTATGTACCATGAGTAGATGGTGGAAGACGTCTAGGCAAGCACACGGGAAATGTCTGAGATGGTCGTGGTACGAGTACAAGATGCACTGGCAAAGATTCACACGCCCAAGTCGTCTGATATGGCTCTGCGACTAAATAACTCTGGAGGACTATGTAGGACTCGTACAGGCTATGTGGATGAGCGTGTGACTAAATTATTTTGCTTTAGCGCTCGCCTTTTGTCGGCCTGGATCTAAGGAAATGCTAATTTTAGCTATTTAGTTCAATGAACATATCTCAGTTGTGCTAACTTGTAATTTGGCTCGCTCTGGCTCGATTTTTTTAACTTTCCCAGGACGCATCCTCGCTCAGGCTCGCTCCGGATCTTGGCACTTTTCACTGGGGCTCAGGTCGGTAGTTCTGCGAACGCTAGTATTGCGCTCTGAAGGCTCCAAACATACCTACTTTGTAAACGTGTATGTCGTAGTGCCATTGAATTGGAAAAAAGTACATCATCTCAGTGAATTCATTGGGGGTACCGCGGATCGAACGCGGGACCTTCAGAACTTCAGTCTGCTGCTCTCCCAGCTGAGCTATACCCCCATTGAGACAACAAAGTTAGATGCGTGATTAGCTTTGACAAGAAATGATACACTCACACGTCTAGAAATTGTGCTTCCACGGTGACCACCTTATTCTCTTTCTCATTCCCCTTGGATGCCCCGAGGGCATACCATCTTTTCTTCCCTTTTCTTTCTTTTTTTCCCTTGAAACCAACTTCTTCTCGGTCTTTATTTCTTTCAATCCCTTTTCTTTTCTTTCCTTTGGCCTCGTCTGCGGTTCTGCAGGCAGATTCGTGCGGGGATGTTTGCAAGCCTCTTCTTCGCCGTTTTGTGAGTATTTTTGTCCTTTTCCGTTGGTGGTTTCTGACACGTTCTTGCTCTAAAAGTGTTCAGTTATTGTATCATATACGCGTCTCGAGTGCATTTCAAATCAATTGCCCTTCCACCGCGAACGTTGGCGAGCAGGTGGACTGTACATGGATACGGAATAACGGAGACGACTCCTCGTTCGGGTTATTACTACATCCCACAAGTCAGGATCAAACCGGTACAGTTGTTCAGACTATTAGAGACACTACCCAAGATCAGGCTACTTTTCCGGTGACGTTTGACCATCCAGAGTGCGTGGTCTTTCCTAGAGGTCTATGCTGTTCTAATGCATTCTATTCCATCTTTGTAGTCAGTTCATCATTGAGGTAGTTCCTCCCGATACTGATAGGTACACCCGGAAGCGTCTATTTTTCCACTTTTCCTGATGAGTATCTTGCCAGACGAACCAACATTAAAGCATCTAGTTCTACCATAAATGCCGTTTCGAGGTATGTGCTCCCCGAGGTCTCCTTTGGCGACGTCATTGTGATCACCATTTTAGTGGAAATAGCGGATCAGGGACCAGCAGTTCTACTATCAGGTGCGCTTGGTCTCCTTTAACAATGATCAGCACTGACTTGATGATGATCCTCTTTCTCGATGTGCTTCGATCTACTCTTGCTCTTGCTCTTGGTTGTCCTCGGCCATCTTCGTCACCATAATTGTAACTGACAGCAATGATGGCAACACGAACACCGTCAGTAACAACGGTGCTGCCACGTCGACGACCAGCGCTGTTCCGAGTTCGACGAGCTCGGCTGATGCCAATACGCAGACTTCCCAAGTAGGAGTTTTCAACCCGGGGTTTCCCGTGTACGTAGTCGTCTAATTGTTGGAATTTACATGCTAATCCCCTGTTTTCTTAATCCAGAATAAAATTACCCGAGACCGACTCTTCATCGTCACCACAGCCTACACCTGCGGCTTTCGTCCCATCTTCCGGCGCTTCAGGCGCTATTCCCGTCAGTGCAGCAACTAACCCTGCCACCGTGACTGCAACGCAATCTTTTCTCTCGACACTCACGCTCAACCCAGCCGGCCCTACTTCAATAAACCCATCTCAACCTTCTTCGTTCCCGCAACCTTCATCCGACTCGAAAGGATCCAAATTACCGCTGATCATGGGTCTCACTTTTGGTATCCTCGCTTTCTTGTTAGTTATTCTCTCGCTCTTGTACACCTATTCCAGGTCAAGACGTAGAAAACAAACTAGCATGTTCTGGAATGAGAAGATGGTTAGGAATGGAAGAGGCCGAGGGCTGGTGTTTGATGTTGTCTCTCCTTTCGGGACACTCAAAGGAGGAAAAGGCGAGAACGGAGCAGAAGTAAGCGATATGGTGGAGAAAGGAGGTGCTCAAGGTGTCGGTACTAACGTCAATGTCGGCACTGGTGCGAGCGCAGCCCTCGCTGCTCTATCTTCTACAGCCGGTGGACAACGGGAATCGGATATTCGGTCTGTATCGGAGTACTCGTATCGTACATCTCGATCCGAGTCTCTCGACCCCAAAATTGCTATGTTATGGCAGAACGCACGGGAAAGGGTTAGCGGTTTGAGTAGGAGCAACACTGCTGTGACCAAGAGCACACAGGCTGGTTTAGTTGGTACCAGTGGTTCAGGTGCTGGAGGGTCACCATTACCTAGTGTTAGGGAGAGCAGCGAGAAAGCGACCGACAGAGCGACTCTGAGCGTAAGCCAGAGTCACGATAGCGCGATCAGTGGTTATTCTGAGTTTGGACTCAGTGCATATGGAGGGTATCGAGGCAGCGGAGCAGAAAGCGGAATTACGCGTATAGGGGATGCGAGCGCAAGATCTTCGTCTTCAGCTTCTCTTTCTCCTCGTGGCTCAGTTTCAATTTCTGTGGCTCATCCAACCATACCTTCTTCGTCGCCCTTTGGTCTTCCCATATCTTATTCTGCGCCTTCTCTCCCCATCTCACCTTCTGCGCCTATTCCCGCAGCTACACTCGCAGTTCCAGCCGCGGCTGCTACAATCTACCAAACTTCTCCACGTAACCCGTTCGCGGACCAAAACCAAGTAGCGTTCCCTCAAATCCAGGACCAAGAACCGAGCCGTCAATCAGCGTATTCAGCTTCCTCGGGCTCATCTGAGCCCTCGGTGTTCTACACTGCTGTTCCCAAAGGACCAGGTGAGGGCAACTCTTTAGCAGTTCCAACACCTGCCCAACCTGCGCCGACAACGATCAAGGAACGTTTAGCGCCTTGGTTCACGTTCCCTCCTCGTCCTCAACCAGGTCCTTCCACTCTTAGCCCAGCTTTGGCTACTGCTCTGAGTCCTGGTTCTTCAATAGACAGACCACCACCCGATGCGTCACTCCCTACATCGGTCAATTCAACCTGGAACTCGAACATGGGGCGATATAGTAATATGAGCCCAACTCTTGGACTTCCAACTAGTCCATTGAGCGTGTCCAGTGGTGGCATAATACAAACGTCGGCGGGCTCACCGGTTTCGATGGCAATGTCGCCGACATCCCCGAACCCGAACCAAGCAGGACTCCCCGCGGCCACAGCTCAATCGAGCTATGGCTTCCCTACACAACGTATTCTCGGATTATTCCCTCCATCCGCGGCGACTTGGACTACCACTGCGTCAAACTGGGCAACGAATCTGGGTGTAAGATCGGGCATGACGTTGGCACCTGGAAGGGTCAGTGTGGATCCCAGTTTCCGCGACTCGCGATACTCGGAATATACGGGGCCAAAGGCAGTATAGTCACATCGTGGCCACGGTATATTGGTAAAGACGGACAAGAAAGAGATAAAAACGCATCCTTCTTCGTCCGGATTCTTAAAACTCTTGTTCGAGAATAGTCGAGTTCTTCCTCGACTGCGACCGCATTCAAGTAAAATTTCTATTGTTTCAATGTATGTACTCTTACTGTATCACCTTTTCTCCGCGTCTCGTCGCGCATTGCGCTAGCTGTTGCAGATGTTTTCTTATAAGGAACTCTGTTTATTTCCTATACTTCTTGCTTTCCATCGAGTCTCTTTCATCATGTGCATATGTGTCTGTACTTTTTTCTTCACGTCGACGGTTATCACTTGAACTGCTCTGCATTACTGTTTTACTCTCATTGTATTCTCACCATCTTTTGGATCACGACTGCGTACTGCTACTCATAAAATGAAAAACCTTCACCTGCCAGTGAAACAACACCGCGCGTAAGCTAGCCAACTGCTAGCAGGTAGACTTCTTATTAATTGCTTGTATCTCTGAGAGTCGTGCCAAACTATGTGATGACCACCTTGACCTTCTCAATGGCGCTACTGAAACCAGTTACATGAACTCCTCGTTCCACACGGTCACTGTTTGGTAGGATGTGGCTATCATTTGAGCAAATGAAACGCAAATGAAGCGTCTGTGATGGGCATCAGTGACAAACAGGATGTGACCGTCACTTACTGATTTTTCATAAACAATGCTACTTAAAGCCTCTTGCCATTACCTCGTTGTCGAGCTTCAAGGAGGGTCTTATAGTGTGGGCGTAAGGCAGTGATTCGTGGTGCGTACTCATCTTCTCTACTATGCCTTGTTGCTAATCATCACCGTTCATCGAACGATTCCTCCAGCCAGCTGTCCCATATCGATCACAGCTTTTCTCAAGGCTCGGGCCCTCGAAAGTGATCCAAATGTGCACATTGATAATGCCTTATTTTGCCTGTGGAAAGTTGTGTCCTCCTCAACAAGCGCAATATAACTATTGCGCCGCAACCGGTGCACGCGGTCCCAAAGGAAGATCCTGTCCGTTCACCACAACTAACTATGTACCGCTGAATCAGTGGTGTGGGTCGCGCTGTTCTTTACGACCGGGGACCCCTCAATTACCCTCTCATCCTTGAATCTGTTCTACCGCGTTCTCGCTGCTTCTGTTTGTCTGTATCGTCTCAATACGTATTTCCGACTGTTTCGCCGATGCCAATGTTACTCAAAAATCTGCTTCGATTATCAAGCAGCTAAAATACTGGCGTTGCGCGGGCTAGAAATACGTGTAAACGAGTACCTTTGGAATCGTACGAGGTTAATATGCCCCAAATGGAAATGTGCATGACAGAATGGTGGTATACAATTAGTTTCGATCTGTGTTATGTTTCGTTCTTCAGCTAGTCAAACCGTGCTCTGTCTTTGATTATTAATGCTTTCCTGTCTCTTAGACTTCGGATTTTTAGTATATTATCCTGCTATTAGTCACTATCATATCCTTGGTTGATACTATCTGTATGCAGCATTTGTCTACGTGCCGAATTCAAGGTATCTGTCAGTTGTTAACTTCGTGATAAGAATGCTGGTTTCTACCTACTACCATCTGACTGTCTGGCATTAGTTACATGTCAATTTGATATAAAACTTGGACAACAGGATTGCTTGAGAATATTATATATATTATATAGAATGTGATAGAATCACCTCAAACTTGCATTCATACCACATCTTGAAACTCTATCAGTGGAGAGATTTGTCAAATATACAGTGAATTATTAGTATCATACACTTAGAATCTCAAGAAAGTGATAATAATAAAGTAACAAGTATCTTACTACATTGTAGAACAAAGAAATTGTAATCTACTCATAGTGCATTGAAAAGTAACTTTTGATACAAAGGGATTGAACTCAAATGTCAATTACTGTGAATGTGATATGTGGTATTCTTCTGTTCATTTGTAAATCATCAATTTTATGCTTTATCTTATTGAGCACTCACATTTAATAAAGTGAACTAAACATGTAATCACTCTGCTTGACTTGTTTTTGATCCTGCAGCACTGTCATTCCAAGCTAAAGTCCATTTTTCCCCATAGACAAAATGCATCCAATCTACAGGAGTTGCAAAATTTTGTGCATCACCAGGAATTGTAAGGACCTGTCTTTTATCACTGAATCCAAGCCTCATATTTGGAGGGACCCATAAAACATACTTAGGTTCTGATTCAGTGGTGCGGAGCCAATCTTGGGAATCAATGGAACATGGGCATTTCTCAGGAGAGTAGGTATAAGGGTTTTCATACTTTCTAACAGAACTTCTAGAATCCTGGGCTTCAGAATTATTCATCTGGATCTTCCAGATTCTTATTGTGTTATCATCTGCCCCAGAGGCTACATATTGTCCATCAGGAGAATATGCCACTGATCTGATATAATCAGTATGTCCCCTGGAAAATTCAGCAATTTGTTGGCTTGTCTGAGTGTCCCATATTCTGATTGTCAGATCATCAGATCCAGATACCAAATGACTGCCTTGTGGTGAATATGCCACAGACCATACAGGAGCAAAATGACCTTGTAGTGGATCTCCAACTTGCTGCATTGTTTTTGTATTCCAGATTCTAATTGTGCAATCAGCAGATCCAGATGCAACATATTCTCCATCAGGAGAATATGTAGTTGCATAAACAAACATATTATGCCCTTGGAGTGGTACACCACATTGCTTCCTGCTCTGAAGACTCCATATTCTGACAGTGTTATCCCAGGAGCCTGAGACAATATTTTCCCCACTTGGGGAAAATGCCACAGAAAATACACAATCAGTGTGTCCTTCAAGAGGGTCTCCTACAGTACTATGAGTAGCAACATTCCAAATTCTGATAGTCTTATCATAAGATCCAGATGCAATGTAATGACCATCTGGTGAAAATGCTACTGAGTAAATTGAGTCATCATGTCCTGTTAATGGTTGCCCTACTTGCTTTATTGTTTGAGTGTCCCATATTCTGATTGTATGATCCCAAGAACCTGAGGCAATATACCTTCCATCTGGTGAGTAGGATATAGAACAAATCCAATCATTATGACCTCTGAATGGTTCTCCAACCTGTTTTCCTGTTTTTATATCCCATATCCTCAGTGTAAGATCAGCAGATCCAGAAGCTAAATATTCTCCATTTGGTGAATATGCTATTGAGCGGATATAATTTGCATGGCCTTCAAGTGGCATTACTCTGTGTTTTGGTGCAAGATCAGTGTCCCAGATGTGAATTGTTGCTTCAGAGGAACCAGAAACAATAAGTCTTCCATCTGGAGAATATATTACTGTAAAAACATCACCAGCATGTCCTCTGAGAGGTTCTCCAACTTGTTTTCTTGTCAAGGAATTCCATATTCTGATAGTCTTATCATAAGATCCAGAAACCAGATGATTTCCATCTGGTGAATATGCCAGTGAATATATTGCACCACTATGTCCACTTAGTGGTTCTCCTATTTGTTTTTGAGTCTTGATATCCCATATCCTAATTGTCTGATCTTGTGATGCAGATGCCATGTGTTGCTGGTCTGGAGAACATACAACTGACAGAATGAAGCTACTATGACCATTGGACATGTTGCCTATCTGTTGTCTTGACTGTGTGTCCCAAATTCTGATTGTATTGTCAGCAGCTCCAGATACTATATATTGTCCATCAAATGAATATGCTACTGAAAGAACATGTCCATCATGTCCTCTAAGAGGAACTCCCACCTGCTGCTTGGTGTTAATATTCCATATCCTAATAGTCATATCAGCAGATCCAGATGTGACATGAATTTTATCTGATGAATGAGCCACAGAATAAATGGCATCTGTATGACCCTTGAAAGGCTTTCCAACTACCAATCCTGTTTTGCTATCCCACATGATAAGAGATTTATCATCTGATCCAGAAATTATAAGTGCCCCATTTTTTAAATATGATACAGATCTAACAGCATGAGTATGACCTCTCAATGGTTCTCTGACCTGCCTCTTTGTATATGTGTCCCATATCCTGACTGTATTATCAGCATGTCCAGATACTATATATCTTCCATTAGGTGAATATGCTAAAGAGTAAACAGAGTTGTTTTGACATCTTAGAACTTCACCAATCTGCTTATTAGAAAAAGTGTCCCATATTCTGATTGTGTAGTCACTAGAACCAGAAATCACATATTTTCCATTGGGACAATAAGCCACTGAGTTGATACAACTATCATGTCCTCTAAGGGTCTTTTCTACCTGCCATTTATTCAAGAATTTCCATATTTTGACAGTGGTATCAGCAGAACCAGATATCAAGTTTTCACCATTTGGTGAAAATGCTACTGACTGTACACATGCAGTGTGGCCTTGAAGTATTTGTTGCAGTTGTCCATTCCAAACATTCCAGATTCGAATCATACAATCATCAGACCCAGCTGCAATATAATTTCCATCTGAGGAATATGCAGCTGAGGAAATTGAACAAACTGAGTCTGTCAACAAGTCTTTGACTAGTTTCCCCTGCTTACTATCCCATATTTTCAATGTACCATTACCAGATGCAGATGTTAAGTAGTCACCAGTTGGAGAATATATCACTGATGAAATGCTACTCCCTTGGCCTGGAAGATCAAAAGCTAATATCCATTTCTTTTCTCTTGAGTGTAATTTCCATATTTTTATTGTTTCATCATCTGAGCCAGAAGCTATACATTTTCCATCAGGGGAAAAAATGGCTGATCTAACACTATCTGTGTGCCTTAGTACATTGGCTTCCTTCTGACCAGTCCATGCATCCCATATTTGGACTGTATTATCATCTGAGCCTGATACAAGATATCTTCCATCTTGTGAATATGCCACTGAACAAATGTTACCAGTATGTCCTATGAATTTTTCTTCAATTCTTTGTGGGGTTTGAATATTCCATATTCTAATAACATGATTACAGCCTGCAGCAATAAATCTTCCATCTGGTGAACATGTCACACTTGAGACATTTTCTGGTGTATGCATAACTTTCAAAAGCCTTGCCCACATTTTTGCTTCACCATGTCTTTCAACATGTACAGAATTTTTTAGATAATCCTTGAATGTTTGTTGCAAAGTTAATGTATCTGGTATCATTGGAAGAACTGATAGATACAAATGAGGTGTGCTGTCATTTAGTGGAACTGAAAATGCATCTATCATCTTATGAGTTTCTTCTGCTAGTTCTTCCAACTTCAGGTCCTTTAAGATAAATATGATACTATTCAATTCAAAAAACCATGATATAATTTAATTATTATGCTTACCTTCCTCTGAGCCCAGGTACTAATCTCTCTCAGACAATTCTTCATCTGGTACATCATCTTCATAAGGCTCATACATTCTAGCCAGTAAACCAACCATTTGCTATTCATGAAAGTTGTCACCTCAGCATCATCTGATACATCAGAATGTTTTTCTGTTCTGCTCAAATGATGAGTCCAATAAACACAGCTATATTGTAGATGTGCAGAAATGTATTTTTGGATTCTTTCTTCAAGAGAAGGGTTTTCTATTGCATCATTTTTGACAACAGAGGTTTCCAGAGAACAAATATTGAATTTCAACTCTGTTTTCATAATCTTCAGACAGGCACCAACCATTTGGAAATGACACTTGTCAATTCCAATATACAGCTTGCTGCTTTCAATCTTTGAACAAAGAAATTCCCCAAAAGACAGATGGTAATGTAGCTTTCCATTTCTGTCATAGACCACAGCTGACAAGCGTTCTACTACACTGCTGACAATTTCAGATGATAAATCAGGACTAATTATAGCAAGAATGTGGCTTAAAGAGTGTAAGGAAATTGGCTCCATAACTGCAAGAACTATTCCCATTACTATCTTGAAGTATTCAAGGTTGTCTATGTCTGAAAAAGACTCTTGTATCACTTTTTCATATAACATATATAACTGGTGATAGGGTGAATCAATGCCATCTTCTAATCTCAGAAGAATAGCCAGCCTTTTTGCCTTGTTGACCCCACTCTCTATAAAGGATAATGCAGTGACTGCCCATATAAAAAGCCCATTTGCTTTAGTGATTAGCTTGTTTATGTCTTCTTTTGAGATTTGTGTACTTGTGGTTTTTTGAAGACTTGTTTTAATCACCAAGGCAATATCCTTGTCTGCTCTGTACTGGTTAGTGAGATTAAATGGGATTACAGTCTTTTTTAAAGACAATTCTTTTTCAATATCTTTATGAGGCCGACTAGTTAAAACTACTTTAAGCCATGTCACTTGATTTAGATTGTTGAGATGCTGAAGTAAGACCTGCCGATCATCTATAGCTCCCCATTCATCAAGACCATCAATTAAGATAACTATGACTGCATCATTTGAAATTCCCTCCAAGATAGCTGGACTAAGAAGTCTTTGTAGCTGTTCTGAAATAGGTATTCCTGTAGCAATCAAAGAAACATCCTTTGAGAACATATTGGTCAAATTATTTCTGTATCTTGCACAGGCAAGTGCTAATTGATAACATATAGTAGGAACCAACTTTGAAGGATTCCCTGTTTCTTGGCCTTTTACACAGTGGAAGGTCAATGCAACTTTTACTTTCTCCATATCTCTAAGTCTTGTAGCAAATGATACTGCAATAGTGCTTTTTCCAGTACCAGCAATTCCGTAAATCCAGGCTATTGTTGTTCGAGGATCAAGAACCCATTCACAAAGGTCATCCAGAAGCTTTGTCCGGGTACCTTCCATGCAACCTTTTAGTTTCTTTGCTGGATAGATGATTGGATCAAGTCTCTCCCTAAGTAGATGACTGTATTCATTCCCATCTTAATAAATGGAAACCATTTTTAGAAAGTTTGAAATGTTCAGAATGAATGTTTTGTGACTTACTGTAGTTGGTTATATTACCTTGAGCAATTGTGAAAGATGAGTTTGTAATGGTGTTTTGTGACAACTGATTAAGTACATTTTGACTGGAATCGGAAAGTTGGCCTTCAAATCATATCAATATATATTTTGCAAATCATTCAACACCAACTGTACCTTGATTTTCTAGAATCTGTTGACCTGATATCCTCGGGATAGCCCCCTGACTGAGGGATGTACTACTTGATTGAGCTATCCCAGGCACAGCACTCTGGTTTTTAGAACTTGATGAACCAGATAAAGACTTTTGTAGTCTGGTTGATTGTCCTGATTGATTGCTGGGGATGGGTATTTTGCTTTGGGAAGTGCTTGTAGAAGGTCTCCTACTCTGGCCTTTATCAATGACTTTGCTCTGTTTCTCTTCCTCACTCTCCTTTCCTTTTCCCTTTCCCATTTGTCCACTATTATGGTCTCCCCACCTAGTCCCATGCTGAGACATGTCGGTCGAGTTGTGGGATTTAGGTCTGTGCTGTCAATCTTTCTCAGTGATAAGAGTCAGAACACGGGCGAGGAACTCGTTCACGTTGCACGTGAAGTAATTATAAAGTTCAATAGTACCCAGCGGTGAAACCTTAATTTGAGCCTCCCGACAGTTTTGATTAGGTTCAGTCTACATTGACTTGAACCAGCCTCATAGTACCGTCCTGCTGGTCGATGGCGTCTATATACATCAGAAACGAGCTATTTGCGGCCGGACCTGAACTGATTGAATTGAAAAGAAAAGCAGTACGAAGTATGTGATCAGTCAGTGGATAGTACCACTCCAAAATGGGCACTATATGACCATATGCTTGCACCGAAACCCCTCCAAATTGCCTTAGATATAGCAACTTGCGTTAGTGGTGCCGAAAGATATCTATTTCAGTTTCGAAACAAAATGCATAGTGATATTACCACGGAACGAGAATAAACAGTGAACTGGTACATCGTTAGGTATGCGGCGCCGGAAATGAACAATAATGAGAAAGTTTTCGGCGTATTCTGTTAGATCTGCCACAACTCCTATATCCCGCCAACCTGCTCAACCGTTCATGTAAGTTACACAAAGGAACAAGGATTGTAGGTACCAGGTAGAGACGAAAGCGCAATGCGACGTTATTGAATGTAAGACATTTCATGAACAATGCCGACGTCTGATAATTCGGTCGGAAGGTAAGTTTCGTGGGGACCTGCGTTGTTGAGAACAATCCCGGAGCGTTAGAATGATGGTAGTAAAGTGGTTAAGTCTCGTACGAAAATTTTACATCTCGTCCAATGCACCCTCTCGCTATCCTATGTTTGCAGTGATTCCAAATTGCCCAGTCGACAGCGGCATTGATCCCTTTGGGTCTATGGCAATTTTCACTACCTGGACCCGGGCAGAGTGCAGCTAGGTGTGTATCGAGGGTACAGCGAGGTGAAGGGATGATGGAACCTTCTTTGAATAGACAACGCGTCGTAAGCAACCGACGTCCGACCGAGCCTTTAAAAGTTGCTTTGGCTATTGACCATTCTCGTCAGAATGCGGCATTGCACTAGTTCGAATTAACGATTTACCTTCGCAATCAAAGTACCACAAAGGGAAAGGGATCATCCGTCATCCAGATGAATAGCTGCATGCGGCATTATGTCTTTCACTGTTAATAAGTAAGTCTCGGTCTGAAAGAGCAGATTATGTACTGGTATCAAGCGCATAAGATATGTGCATAAACAGGGCTACCTCAGTTGCTGCATGGTGGAGTCGCGCACGGCAATACCCGAACGGTTCGTACCCACCAGAATCTGTTTACCTTTCGAACATTTTGGACCGGCTGCCTTTCAACAACCGCTACTGCATCCAACGAGTTATTTCCTCCGTTCAGAATCTCGTCTAGAATCTCAAGGGCACAACCGAAGCTTTCCGATGACCTCTGACACATCTCGACAGAAGACACGAAGATGTGATTTTTCATGCAGCCTCCTCAAGCTAGCTTACTCCCCATTGAAGAATCAGACTTGGTAAACGAAATAGTGCGTCTACCTTGCCAGGAAAAAAAAAAAAAAACTAATCTGAATCCTTTGTTCTTCATCGTTATTCGGATTTCATTTAAAAAGGGTTTTTAACGTCCTTTCTGTGCACCCTGACCTAGACCTGCATCCCGTTGAAGTCTTACGACCTATCCTGATAGCCTTGTGTCGCTATCTTCTACTACCGAGTACACGCTCATATGTGTCACTTAGTTCTCCCCGGCTCACATTCACCGACACGTCAGCTTCCCTAACAATCAAATTACTCACTTCTCCCCTGTTCCTCAATGGGATCACCTGTGGGGTTACTCCTTCCTTCCTTCCTTCCCTAGCACCGAGTTTTCGACGCTTCTCACTCTTCAATCGCCCGATTCTCCACCGAGTTTCAAGGACGTTTCTTTGGCACCTTGGTTCAACGCGTCCATCTTCGTCGGGCTGGATCTCAGAGGTTACCGGGAAGCGCCCTACACCTTTCCACCACATATTGTCCTTCCCAACGAAAGTATGGACTCTGCACAAGAAATACATTTCATCATGTCTCTTCCTCTCTACATCTACTTGGCCGCCTCTAGTGCGGCTACTCTTCTGGTGTCTGTCTTCGATTGCGCGTCATTTTACCTGCACGGTACCCATGGATTAGTTCCCTCGCTTTGCGGCGGTCTCAGCCTCTGCAATCTACATTATCTGGTGTATATCAATGTGCATCATAGTTCCTTCCCAAGATAGGGACGTTTTGCATTCACAAAGGTTACAATCCAAAACCATTATCCTAGTGCATCAAACAGTTACGTTGAAAAGTCAAGTTCCCGACGAGCTTTCATACTTCTAAGACCGAGAATCTTGCCAAGACCACCAGCGTCCTTTCCAGCTGCGACCTGATCGATGGCGCCGCTCAAATCTCCCAAGTTGCCGAGACCCCCTGCGAGTCCTGCACCGGCCTAAGCAGAAGAAAAATCAGCACATTTGTCGACTGTCAGAAGAATACCGGGAAAACGAAAACGTACCGCGTCACCGGCGCCTTTTCCACCAATGATACCGCCCAAGTCTCCCAAGTTGCCGAGACCACCTGCGAGTCCTGCACCAGCCTAAGCACAGAAAGTCAACATTCGTTGAAGGATACCGGGAAAACAAAAACATACTGCGTCACCGGCGCCTTTTCCACCAATGATACCACTCAGATCACCCAATTTGCCAAGGCCCCCTGCAAGTCCTGCACCAGCCTGAACAGGATAGGTTAATACTCGTTGATAGTCAGGAGGGAACGAAAGCATACCGCATCGCCAGCTGCCGCGGCGTTCCCAGCTCCAGCAGCTTTTGCCGCCTTGTCTTTTGCTGCTTTGTCCTCTGGGGGAGCTGGAGGAGCGTCTGCAGTTGCGTTGCCAGGAGGAGGGGGTGCTGTCACATTGCCAGGAGGAGGAGGAGGAGGTGCTGTTACGTTTCCAGGAGGAGGAGGTGCTGTTACGTTTCCAGGAGGAGGAGGAGCTGTTATGTTTTCAGGAGGTGTTGGGGGAGCAGGCGGCGCCGTAGCTCCTGCAGCTTCAGTCACTGTAACAGTCTAAACGACCGTTATTGACATTTGGACTCTAGACAAGGAAATGCAGGAAGGGAACGAACCACGGTCACAGTAGCATTCCCAGCAGCAGCATCTTCTGTTGCCGTCGCAGTAGCATTCCCAGCGCCAGCATCTTCTGTTGCTATCGCGGTCGCATTACCGACTGCGTCGACCACACCGGCAGTTTCATTGTCCTAGAAAGACATTAGACGCGACAGACTGGAGAGGGAGAATACCTACATTGGCGTTGTCGTTCTTTTTGGCACGAACCATAAGAGATCCATCCATCTGACCAGGGGTCGGCGCAGCCGCGACTGATGCAATTAGGCTAACAAAAAGGGGGAGCAGCGAGTACTTGAACAACATCTTGGGGGGTCAAAGAAAAGAGAACGATGAAAAAATGTGTTGTAAATAGTGCTCTGCACGAGGAAGCTTGAGATCAACTCGGTAGAACAGGTTTGTTTGAGCACTAGGAAAAATGGATCGATCTCGGATCGAAGAGAAAGAAAAGCTGTCGAGGAAGGACGATGCGGCTTCACCTAGGGAGCACGATAGAGTCCTTTGGGGATCCTGGCAGGTATATATAGGTGTCCCCGCTTCTGACAAGAGCCCGAACCGAAGGGTAGCGTGACCTTACCGTCTGAGACCCGTCGCTTGGAAACACAATCTTGTGCTAGCATTTTCGTTTCCCTCACGATGAGGGAACAGGGTGAAGTTTGCGTACAGGAAAGGATTCGAAAGCTGTTGAAAGCAAGTCATTTGCTCTGGTAAAACTTGAGTAGGTAGAAGTATGCCACGCTATGGATTGTAAATCAGTATAGACCACGAAAACAGGTCTGCAGCATGCTATCTCTTACAGTCCCAACGAAAAGCAGCAAATGCATCAGATATGCTCAGAAATTTACCTTGGCTCTCTATACGTGATCGTTCATTGAGGTCGTTATCCAAGCTGATGGAGAGGAAATTTCGTGAGACCTGAGGGAGCTAAAATGACGGATGTAGACTGCACCCTCTGTAATAGCTGTAGAGTATGCAGATACGGGGTGCCTTCAGTTTCCTTGAACCCAAAGATGACCAAGTGGTAGATAGCGAAAGGCACATCTTACCATGGCGACCGTCCTTGTTTCCTTGCTTCAATGTATCCTTTTGACGGGAGCAATGTATGCGAGTGCCAGTAGAGGTCGAAACATGTACTAGTTGTAGAAGATGTGTAGAATACGCTGGCATTTCACTAGCCTAGAAAGTAGCTCTGTATGTAGCAAGGAGGCCCAGATTGCTTCGAAGCTTTGAAAGGCTGGAGAATAGAAAATGGAATGAAGAGAACTACTTGGGGGGAACTAGTACGTCAGTTATCCGGGAACACTACCACAAATGTCTGTAGCTTGATAGATGCTACGGTATCGTTGAATCATAGCATTGTTTCAGAGAAGATATATGATACTCTTCTTTATATTGTTAGACCATTTGTTGTGGCATTTAGGTGAGACGAACGTCTGAGACTTGTGGAAACCTAAAAGCTTTCTATTGGCTATGTAAGCCTCGAGAAGTTAATTTAATCTTTGCTAATTATTTAGATAAATGTAACGGCCAGGTGGAGGAATGGTTACATATGAGATGGTGGTGAGGAAAGATTGGACCCGGCTTACTAGTACGTAACCTTGGGCAACTCGGATCGTCCCCTCATGTTCTATTCAAGACGCCTTTACCTGACTTGACCTTGAATTGAACTGATCAGTACATCCTGAAAACCTGCATCATATTGTGGAGTAATATGGACAAAGGTATAAACTCTTGTTCGAATGCCTTCCCTAACTGCCTATTTCTAGTTTTAAACATGAAATCTTAATTTAATATTGAGATCCTATTATTGAAAAATGTTGATTATTCTAGGTTATACATGGGAAGAGATGATTTTTCCAACATTATGTTACGAGGCCTGAGTTAACAAACTTAGCTAAATCTAAACTTGAGTTTGCTAGACAGCAGGCAATTTTTCCATGTATAAGTCCATTTTGTACAGTGGCTGCAAGCAGTGGAAGGCTGGACTTTTACAAGGCAAACAAAGGTTTATGGAGGCCCCACTCACAAAAGTGAGAATAGGGCTATAGAAAACCTCTGCCTTCGTATAAAGTGAAAATTAATCCACTCTGGATGCATTTGGACCATTTCATGCATAACTACAGGGGATGTGTTGATTTTATCTAAGTTGAGATGATCCGTTGATCATGTATCCTTTGTCTATGAAAAATTTTGTTTCACCTACTGATTAGTGGTCTGCATGCATGATGACTTTAAAAAAAATCATTCTTCAAAAGTTGTAATCATAGTTCGGGACTGTCAATGATATATTTTGTTAGTAAATACAGAATAAATGGGTATACAAAATTGATAATAAATTGTAAATAAAAATATTTCAGTCCAAAGTCTGGTATATGTATTTTAAATGAACCAAAATCAAGCAAAAATCAATGCTTGTCTTTCCAAGCAGCAGTCCAGTTGTCCCCATAGACAAAATTATTCCAGTCAACAACTGTAGCAGAATTAATTGCATCTGCAGGAATGGTGAGTATTTGTCTGAGATCATGGAAACCAAATTGCATTTCAGGTGGAATCCAAAAAATAAGTGCTGCTTCAGATGAGCAAAGCCAACCCTGGGGGTTTATAAAACAAGATTGATGTAATGGAGACTGAATATATGAGTTTTGATTTAAATGCTCCAAATCCCATATTCTGATTGTTTTATCCTTGGACCCAGATGCCACATATCTCCCATCTGGAGAAAATGCAACAGAATAGATAAAATCTGTATGTCCTTTGAGAGGCTGGCCTACTTACTCACCAGTCTGAGTGTTCCATATTCAGACTGTATGGTCATCAGATCCAGACACTACATATACTTCATTGTTAGAATATGCAACAAATCGAACATAACCCATGTGGCCATAAAGTGGTTTACCTACTGGCCTGCCAGTATAAGTATCCCATATTCTGATTGTATTATCATCAGACCCAGACACTATGTGCTGGCCAGTAGGGGAATATGCCACAGATCTGACCCAATTTGTGTGACCTTCAAGAGCTTTACCTACTTGCTTTCCAGTTTGAGTGTTCCATATTCTTATAGACTTATCTGAAGATCCTGATACAATATACCTTCCATCAGGAGAACATGCCACAGATAAAACCCAACCATAATGGCCTTGAAAGGAATTGCCCACCTGTCTACCATTATGGATATTCCATATCCTAACCTTTTCAACTTCACACCCTGATACTACAAAAGGATGTCCATCAGGAAAATATGCAACAGATTGAACATATCTTTTGCAGCCTTTAAGCTTGTCCACCTGCTTCCCACTTTTTGTATTCCATATTCTAATAGTTTTGTCATCTGATCCAGAAACTAAATACTTTCCATTAGGGGAATATGCTACAGAATTGACTGCATTTTTATGCCCTCGATATGATTTCCCCACTTGGCCCCCAGTCTGGACATCCCACACTCTCACAGTTTCATCTAAGGACCCAGATGCCACATATCTTCCATCAGGAGCATATGCAACAGAGTAAATTGTATATATATGAGATTGGAGAGGTTTATTTATTTCATTTTCAGTCTTAAAATTCCATATCTGAATTGTTTGATCCTTTCCAACAGACACAATATATTTCCCTTCAGAGGCAAAACCCACAGAGACAACAGGGCCTGCATGACCTTGAAATGGCTTACTTATCTGCTTATGTGTGCTGGCATTCCATACTACAATTGTTCCATCACCAGACCCAGCAATTACATGTTTTCCATCAGAAGAATATGCAACAGAAACAACATAAGTTGTATGACTTTGAAAATTGCCTGTTTGGTTTCCAGTTTCAATGTTCCATTGTTTGACTGTTAAACCACCAGATCCAGATATGATATACTTGCCATCAGGTGAAAAAGCTATAGAGCTGACTTGGTTTGTATGGACCTGAAAGGGTTGGCCAATCTGTTCACTAGTCTCAACATTCCATATTGTGACTGTATCATTACTGGATCCAGAAGCTAAGTATCTTCCTTCAGGAGAGTATGCTAAAGATTGAACTGGGTGGCCTCTAAGCTGCTTGCCCACCAGTCTGCCTTTCTGGGTATTCCATATATGAATTGTACAGTCATAGGACCCAGATGCTACATGTTTTCCATCAGGAGAATATGCCACACAGCTTATCCTGTCTAGATGTCCTTCAAATTCACCTACTTGCACCCCAGTCTCAATATTCCATATTCTTACAGTTTTATCCTCAGATCCAGATACAATATGAACTCCATCTGGAGAGTAGCTTACAGAACAAACAGAACCCATGTGGCCCTGCAATGTGCCCACATATTCACCACTTTGTATATCCCATATCTTAATTGTACCATCATAGGTCCACTAACTATACTTTTTCCCCTTGGTGAACATGTCAAACTGTTGACTTCACTTGTACAGAATATAGTTTTCAAACATTTCATCCAACTGTTTTTTCGTCCAGATTGTTTGACTTTGATAGTTTTGCCTAAGTATCTTTGGTAGTATTTGTATATTCTTGACTCTTCTGGTAACATTGGAAGAGCTGATATATATAAATGTGGTGTACTTTCACTGATTGAAAATGAAAACATATCCATCATTTGCTGAATCTCCTCTGCAACTTGGTTGATTTTAAAATGCTGAGGTTTCAGATCAGGATCATTTGATTGAGTCAATATAGCTGCCATCTTTTGATGGCAATTAGAGAAGTGGGTTTTTATCCATGGTTTTCTTTTAAACTGAACCACTTTTTTCTCATCATGATAGTAGTCTCTTGTCCATTGAGATAAATTTTCAAGACAACTACCTATGTTGTGTAGCATTCCCATGAGACTCAGGCATTCTATCCAGTATAGAACCCATTTCCCAGTTATGAAAAATTCTAATAAATTTTTCAAATCATCTGCCTCCATATGACAGTTTGCTTGCTTTATATGACTAGCCCAATGCACACAGCTATATTGTAGATGTGCTGAAATATATTTCTCCACCCTCTTTTCTATTGGAGGATTTCTCAAACAAGATGTTTCCAGATGACAAATATTGAATCTAAGCTCCTTCATCATAATACATAAACAGCCTTTTGACAATTGCATATTGCAATCACTAATGAACTGTGCATTTTTATATGCTTTCTCATACAGATGGAGAAACTCTCTGAATGACAAATGATAGAATATCTTTCCATCATGCTCATATACTACTGCCTTAAGATTTGCCAGTACCTTGATTATAATACTGGATGTTATGTCTTTTTTGCTGTCAAGTAGTTCACAAAGTGTGGAAACTGATACTGGCTCCATGGCAGTCATCATTGCACCCATAACTGTGATAAGATGTTTCCTATCAGATTTAGAAGTAAAGCATTCTTGCAAAACTCTTTCATACAATTCATAGAGAGCTGTATAAGGATTCTCTGTCCTTTCTGTTCCTGTTTCAGCTGCAAGGATAATATTCATATTTTGCATTTCATCCACCCCATTTTCTATAAAATTAATTGCAGTAATTGCCCATATAAAAAGGCCACCAGCTTTTTCAATCAAGCTGTCAACTTGTTGCTGAGAAAATGGTTTGTTTCTTTCCACCAATCTTGCTCTAATAACTATTGCAACATCATCATTTGCAACATACTCATTTGTGAGATCAAACTCACTGACAACTTGTTGCAAATGCATGGCCTTCTCAATCTCCAAGTGAGGGCGACTTGTAATTATCATCCTTAGCCATTCAATCTGACTTGATAAATATATCAAAGACTTGACCATCACCTCATGGTGGGCTGCTGTTCCCCACTCATCCAACCCATCAATTATGACAACAATTTTCCTGAAATGCTTCTCTTCCTTGAAGAGCACTGGATTCATAAATCTTGTAAACTGTTCTGCAATAGGTAGTGCACCATTCAAACTCTGGTCATTGTTCAGCAATTTAACCAGATTCTGTCTGTATATTGAGCAGACTTTGGCTAAATGATAACAAATTGTGGGTATCAAAAGTGAAACATTACTAGTCTCCTGTCCTTTTACACAATGAAAGGTCAATGCAATTTTAATTTGACTATTCATTGTATCTCGGATCTTCGAGGCTAGAGAGACCGCTACAGCACTCTTACCAGTTCCAGCAATTCCAGATATCCAGGCGATACCTGTTTGTGAATGAATGACCCATTTGCAAAGATCTTGAAACAACTGTATGCGAGTTCCTTCCATACAGATATCAAGCTTTCTAGCTGGGCTTGTGATTGGATTGAGTCTTTTTTCAAGGATGGTAATATCACTCTCATCTAAGCAGACTTTCAAGAATATATAAGCAGCATTCAGCAAAAAACTTACAATAATTATTCTGTACAAAATCCCTCCCTACAGCTGTGATCCTTGATTTATCAAAGTAGTTGTTTGAAGAACCTTGGAATAGTTGGACTAAAAAAATTATGAGCCAAAGATTATAGAAGGTTTAGTAACACGGTATGAAACATTCAAAAAATGTATTGGTATGTACAACTTGCAGTCCGGAAATTGGATCAAGTTACAAGGTGTTCCCAAATTTGTTCAGAGGTTTTTTGTTTTTGGAAAGACAGTTCAGTCTTTCTGCCTCTACATCTACTTGGACCGCATGACTCTACTGCGGCTATTTCTTTGGTGTCAGTCTTTGATGAGGCGTTATTTTACCTGTGCGGAACCCTCTGATTAGTTTTCTCACTTTGTGGCGGTCTCAGTCTCTGCAATTTCCAACACTTTTATTATTCGGTACAACGTGCATCCCCAAGATAGGTGCATTTACAAAGGTTTCAATCCAAAACCATTATCCTAGTGCATCCAACAATTACGTTGAAAAGTCAAGTTCCCGACGAGCTTTCATACTTCTTAGACCGAGAATCTTGCCAAGACCACCGGCACCTTCTCCACCTCCGACCTGACCGATGACATTGCTCAAATCTCCCAAGTTGCCGAGACCACCTGCGAGTCCTGCACCAGCCTGAATAGAGAAAGTTAGTACTCCGAGTCGCTGATGGTCAGGAGGGGACGAAAACATACCACGTCGCCAGCTTCGGCAGCATTCAGACTTGCATCTCCAGGAGAAGTTGGAGTAGTAGACGGCGGACGAGCCACAGTATCGCTCCCAGCAGATGGAGGACGGCCTACAGTATCGCCCCCAGCAGATGGAGGACGACCTACAGTATCATTCCCGGTAGATGGCGGACGAGCCACAGTATCATTTCCAGCAGATGGTGGACGGCCTACAGTATCGCCCCCAGCAGATGGAGGACGACCTACAGTATCATTCCCAGTAGATAGCGGACGACCTACAGTATCGCCCCCAGCAGATGGAGGACGACCTACAGTATCATTCCCGGTAGACGGCGGACGACCTACAGTATCGCCCCCAGCAGATGGTGGACGACCTACAGTATCACCCCCAGTCGATGGAGGACGGGCCACAGTATCATCCCCACCAGGGAATGGACGAACCACAATGATAGAACTGCTCCCATCAGACGGCGGACGGGCCACAGTATCATCCCCACCAGGGAATGGACGAACCACAATGATAGAGCTGCTCTCAGTAGACGGCGGGCGAGCCACAGTATCATCCCCACCAGGGAATGGACGAACCACAATGATAGAACTGCTCTCGGTAGATGGCGGGCGAGCCACAGTATCACCCTCAGCAGATGGCGGGCGGGCTACAGTGTCATCCCCAGTGGATGGTGGACGGGCCACAGTATCACCCCCAGTAGACGGTGGACGTGCTACAGTATCACCCCCAGCAGAGGGTGGACGAGCTACAGTAGCATTCTCATCACCAGCCTAGAGAGACGTTAGACGCGTTGGACTGGAAAGAGGAAAATACCTACATTAGCGTTGTCGTTCTTTTTAGCATGAACCATAAGAGATCCGTCCATCTGAACAGGGGTCGGCGCAGCCGTGACAGACGTGATTATGCCAATAAAGATGGGGAGCAGAGAGTACTTCAACAACATCTTGAGATTAAAGAGAGGAGAGCGGTGTTGAATATAGGATCGAACCCCTTCACACCCACTTGCCTTCGATACCCGAACTCTTCTTAACTACTTATTTTAATATAAATACATGCTACGCGTTTCTGTACAGTGTTTCGTTTACGATTATAATCTGTTGCTTGTGACATATATTGGTATACGATCGGACATATACTATAAAAGTCCATGATCCGTTGGCTAGCACCTCAGTCATTTCTATCGAGACTGAGGTGAGCATCAACGATACCCTGTTATTATTACTCTAGCTAATTATGCTCTACAGTTCTAACTACGTGTATTCTTAATAGGTAGAGCATAGGCTAATTACAGTCATTTCTATCGAGACTGAGTTCTAACTACGTGTATTCTTAATAGGTTATGGGCCCCGTTGTCGCTTAAAAACTCTATCAAAGAATACACTATAAAACTCCCATACGAATCCCTCATTTCCTCAAATGACGTCAAACGGCAATCCCAGTAACTACACAACTATCAACCACCTTCCAGATGACGAGAAGTTCGATGGAGAAAACTGGGTGTCTTGGGAAGAGTCTATTACCCGACTTGGTACCCGCAAAGGACTCCAGTTATATTGGAAAGGTGATATCGTCATTCCTCAACATGTCGAAGCAGGACAAATTCCCAATTCGACTCCCGTTAACGATCGAAATCCGAACTACTTCGAGTACGAAATTCGTGAAAACGTTGCAATATCCACGCTTCTTGAGAACATCAAGAATCCTTCAGCATTGGGTTTTGATACGAAGGGAAAGACGTCGAAGGATTTATGGGGATGGCTAAAGGAGGAATTCGAGTCGGTCTCACAACTCACTCGAAAGTTCAAAGAAGAAAGACTGCGGGTTTTCAAATACGAATCTGTCGGAGGAACAGTGATAGGGGAAGGAAGTTACACGGAACGATGGAAGAGACTTTGGAAGGAGGCGAAGGATGCTGGAGTAACCATTTCGGAAGAACAAGCAGTTGTCATCTACATCGACTCTTTCCCGTCACAGATTTGCCGGTTTGGTTATAACCGGCTAAGATCATCAGGATCGGTTATAACCAATCGCAATGGTTATAACGATTGTGAGATTTAGTTATAACCGGGTTATAACCACAGAAGAACGACAGTTATAACTGGCTATAACTGTCGCTGTATTGGTTTCAACGCGGTTATAACCTAGTTATAACCATAGCTTATATCGTACAAAAAGCAACAATCAGTTCAGATATGATTTATACAAGATATATCTACACTACATTAGTACGTACACTACATAGTACATAGTGTACAGTAGAGTCAAGCATAGGCAAAGTCAAAAAGCAGCTGAACGAAATGAACGAATCAAAAGGCGAAATGAATGCAAGTTAAATCGACAGACCTTTCCTAAACGACAAGCAGTCACTACACATAAATCTGCATGAACAATCAGGTCATGATCAGTACACTAATGGAATCGTCAAGGTCAAGATGCAAAACTTACATACAATTCCATAACCACAAGCATGGGTTACGACCGGGCTGATAGTGAGCGTATATGCTAGTCATAAGAACAAAGTCAGACAAACAAAACAAGCGGAAAATGATAAACGACGTACACCGAGAAGCTCCATCCAGTCCACAGCACCGTGACATGAGGCAGCCTCCAGTCGGACACTTGATGTCATTGGTGGTTCTTTGAGAGTCGAGGAAGTTGGTGAAAAGGGGGATCTAGTCGTTTGAATAGGGACAGCGTCGAATGAGAGCCTGTATTGAAGGTCAATAGACACGCTACGTTAGGCACAGGTGGACAACTTACGTGATGGCGCGCATATATGTACAAGATGGTTCAACTCTCCTGGGTCAACGCGTCAATGGTGTATCTATCGCGTTTACGAGCGTTTATGAGCGTGATATTGCTCAATAATACATACCTTGTTGCTCATAGCTCCCCAGTACCAGTCGTACTTGGTGGCATCATGCTAACCTGTTGGAATGGGGTGTCAGGCTCATCGTCATGAAGAGTAGGGACAGAGTGCATACCCAACAGCAAAAGTCGGAGGGGAAAGGAGAAGAGGTGGAGGGACGACAAGGAGATGATGGTGGTAGAGGAACAAGAAGCGACGCGCGTCGTATGGTTCCCACGACTTCAATCAACAAAGTCACGTGCATTCTTCACGTGTTGACGCGTACGCGTCAGTGCCCAGGCCAGGCTCATTCCGCGTTCCTCAGGCTCTGCAGGCTGGAATAGAGTGCACTGAACATAATTTTATTACATCACAATCAGATACTCAAAGTATCTACACCCTACTCGCCAAATGCTAGCCAACAAAGGCCCAGGCCTCATTGCCTTGAGCGAATCACAACTGTAGACTGGACCCTTCTTTCCGAATCCAAGTCTCGCCCATCTTCCAGGCCTCTACTACTCCGAGACAAACAAATCCAACTTGCGTGTCCATCTTGAGCAAGTTGAACCAGGATCGGAAGCAAGAGACATACCAAACGGCATATCAGCATATAGCTCGGTCACAAGGGTACGTTCAGCGTAGCCTGCTGTAACAAGGAATTGTTGCAGCGTGATGGCACAAGTCAAAGTTCAAAATCGCATAACGTTTACAACAAACGCTAGTACTACACCTTCCTTCCCTTTGCTTTCTTTGAAGTCTCCACATCTTGCCATAGCCTCGACAGCTCCAAGATCCGCTTTCGAAGACGTTCACGCCCAGTCTTTAGGTCCTTCGCATGCCAGTCGATCAAGTGCTTGCCATCTGGTTTAGTCTAACTGACACGTTTAGGACAAAGTTGATAAGAAAGTGCATAGGACAAACGCACTTTGGTCAAGGTTGAGAAAAACTCGGGGTCTGTCGCAAAGGTCTTGACGAAATGCAGCATGTATATGCCGCAATCACACCCATTGTCCTGAATCGGAACGCAGAGCTGCTGGCCAACTGGCTTCATTGCCACGTCAGAGCCCGTTTTGTCCCTTCCTGCCAGTCGCAAATATTCTGAGAGCCTTCCGATAACATCTGAGTGCTTTTGCCCAAGCGAATCGAGTGTTAGAATCCTGGACAGCTTTGAGTATTATACCTTGTGAACGAGCTCAAAGTTGAAACACACTGCGTCACGGTAGTCTTTCCTTCATCGCTCTCAGCGTTGACCATGAGTCCAGGCTGCCAGACAATTGCTAAATACCAGTGGTGTCTGAAAGGCAGTCAGTATCGCAACCAATTCAAAGGAAAATCTTCTACTCACTGCTCATGAATCGGCACTACCAGAAAATCTTTCTCAAAAATATCAACATGCTTAGTCCAATGCTGGATATTGGCAAATTGTTGCTCGATCGTGCTTTGAGGCCAAAAAGTCAGCTGCCAGATGTAGAGAAATCCAGGCCTATAAACCTTTTTGGCGTCTTCAATTTGTTGTAAAAGAACGTATTGAAAAGATGAAGCCGTGCAGCTAAATTTGGAGAAAGTTCATGATACCATAGTCTTATGCCATAGTCAGTATGAAGAATATCTTTAACAAATGAAAGCAGACCTCAATCCAAACTCTATGAGATTGTCGTTCAGATATTGTCCAGGGTTGAGACGAGCCAAATCCCCAGCTAAAATTTGAATGGCCCCTTGGGTATTTGCAGGAAAAGACAAAATGCTAGATGTGATTTGTATTAGTGCATGCGCCCTGTAGTTGAAAAACATGTACATTTCACTCGCAACTTCAGTCGTCTGCAAATCCATGTCACCTTGCGCCCCTTCCTGTCTTGCAGGTTGAAGCCTTGATTTGTCTGAGCCTCTGTTTATTGCAGTTGAACTAGAATGTATAGTAATGAATATTCACGAATTGTAAAGGGACGAATATGACGCACTGATTTTCTTGCCTTTGGCAACCAGTATTCCGCTCAAGAAATTGACAAAAGTTGTCATATTTGGCCCGAGACCATTTTGAATGCTTGTCGTTGAACTCGATAGTGATTTTACCCTTTGAGGGGTCACCTAAAAAAGTAACTAACATTGAATCATTTCAAACCGAACCAATAGCTTACCAGGAATATATTCGTCCGGATATTCTAGTCCCACTGCTGTTTCAAACTGAGGATCAGGTCTGGACATTATGGTTAGGCATAATGGTGCATGAATAGTATACTAATCAATGTCAGTTGTAACGTTTCACTGGCAGAAATAGAATTATACCTCGGCATTTTCAACGTCTCTCCCAAAGCGAATTACTTCTGAGAAACTTCCAGGATGGCGCATTGTAAAGTATGATGTGTGTTGTCGGAATGTTAATGAAGAAGATTGGTGAAAGTGATGATGGCCCAACTGCCATCTTCGAACGGGCAAAAACACTTCTAAAGTGTCGGACTGAGGTTCTGCTTTGGAAGAAGACACTTTGGCCGAGTTTGATTGGGCTGCAGTTGGTATTTTTCGGGAGGCCATTGGATGAAGGAATTGAAAAGGTTGTGGTTGCAGTCAATGTCACGTTAACGAGTCGCGTCACAAAGTCGTTGTTGCATTACAGTACGCTACAAACATTTCAATCTACAACATGATCTCAAGTCTACAAGAATACAAATTAAAGCAGCATAGAGTCCCAGACATCAAGAGGAAGCAACAATAAAGATATGTCTAAACTAAGAGGTAGGCGACTGGGAATCGAAGGCAACACTCTCTGTACCTTGGATAGGTTTCAGAGCCCTTCTCTGACCCGTTACAGATTCACCACTGGAATAGGAGGAGGATGCAGGACCCAAAGGAGAAGTCGCTTCGCCATTAGGTCTGGAGAACATATCATTTAAGGAGATTTGTCGTCTACCAATTGGCGACCCGAGGGTAAAATTTGGAGGAATAATACTCTTGTTTGCAAAAGGATGAAGGGGCAATAGCGATGGGTGTGCTTGTCTAGGCAACTGTTTAGAGACTAATGATGAGGGATTGGATGATGGTAGGGTTCGTTTAGGAAAAACTTGTTGTGCGGCAGACGAAGAAGATTTTTGCGACTGTGGGGCTCGTTTAGGAAAAATAAGCGCCGAAACCGAAACACGTTTTGGCGACTTTTGAACCAATTGAGAAGTAGGCGAGGACAAATGGAGCTTTGGCTGTGCTAACTTGAAGATGGTAGCAGCTGGAGCGACAGATGAAGAGGTCCTTGATGGCGACTGTATAGGACCATGTACCTCGAGACCAGTAGTTGTAGTGACCAATGGGGTAGGTATTTGTGACAGTTTACTTTCTGGGGCGGCTGCTAGAGCAAGTGAAGATGACGGTCTTGGTGTCGACTGTGTCAGTGCAGGTGTAGGTGGACGAGGACGAGCCAGCTGTGGTATGTAATAGGGCTGATAATATGCTCCTGGAAGCGTAGCATTAGGAACACCAGGAGGAGGAAACATAACATTTGGAACGCCTGGAGGAGGATACCCTGGATAGTGTAACGTGGGATAAAGGTTCGGATTCAAAGGAGGTCCATTCCATGGGGGACCGTAAGCATTGTAGTAGTGATTTGGGTACGCTGTCAAGACTGGGGTCGACGACACTGAAACCACTCAAGTCACACTAAAACAGAGAGAGAGAGAGAGGAAAGAGATAGATATATGAGAGAGAAAGAGTGAGCTGGCCGTCTGTAGCTCAAATACAGTGCAGAACTACAGTTGTACAGTGTAGAGACGAAGAGGACGAACTGAGGAACTAGCTACAGTGTCTATGGTATTTATACAGAGTCCTAAGTCTTGTTCCCAATGTGGAACAATAGGTAAGAGTCACATCGATATGAGTATCCGGGTAGTATGATGTGATGGGTTCTATGGAACCTATCATAAGACAATAACTCGGTCCGTGATTGACAGATGGTGAGATCAGATGTCTGCTCAGCTGATGATCGAAGCATGTAGTGATTAAGGAATCGAGGTATCATGGGAGTTTGGTCTGGGTTAGCCTGCAATCAGGTTTTGATAGGGTTCGTCGATGAGGAAATGAAGGGGGAGGTAAAAGAATAGAGGCAGTTCGTGACATTACCCCCTCTTCAGGAGGTGCTTGCGCCTGGAGCACCGATGTTAAGTGCCATATCAGTTTCCAAGGTATGTCTAAGGATTGAACAGCAGATCCAGGTCGTCTAAAAGGAGGTGATTTGTACGCACTGGGATTTTTTGCATGGAATTCGTCAATCAACTGTTGTACTCCATGAAGTCCTGATGATGGTTCCCAAGAGTTTTCTGCATCCGAATAGTCTAACCACTTCACTAGGTATTCAACCCCTCGTTTATTTCGTGTTGGTCTAGAGTTCAAAATCGCTTCTACATCATATTCTTCATCATCTGGTAAAAGTTCTGGAGGTGGTCCAGGGAAATTTGGTCCATGAGCTCTCGTTTCCCGGAATGGCATGAGAAGGGATGCATGGAAGACAGGGTGAATCTTCCAGGTCTTTGGAAGTTGTAACCGATAGTTGACCTTTCCAATTTTTTCAGTGATGATGAATGGTCCATGACGTCGATCTGATAACTTAGCTTTGGGTCTGTTCGTTTTTAGGTTCTTTCCATCCAATAATACCTTATCCCCTACTTTGAACTCTTTCCCTTCTTTGATATGATCTCCATGGCTTCTTTTCATTGATTCTGCAGCCATATCTAGGCTCGCCTGAACTTCCTTACGGATGGCTTCTAAATTCTGTAGTCGTTCTTCCACGCTTGGAACTTGTGAAATTGGGTTTACAGTGGGGAAGAGCCGTGGGAGGAATCCATGAAGTAGTTCAAATGGAGATTTTCCTGTAGCAGAATGTGTGCGCGAATTATGACAGAATTCAGCATATGGTAGCCATTTAACCCAGTCATCCTGACGATAGTTACAGAATATGTGGAGGAATTGTTCCAATTCTTGGTTGAATCGTTCTGTCTCGCCATCGGTTTGAGGGTGGTATGCAGTGCTTAGGGCTGATGTTATGCCTAGCTTTGCATAAATACCTTTCATGACTTTGCTTGCAAATTGAGGTCCACGGTCTGAGATCATTTTGTCCCAAAGTCCATATCGACGCCAAGTGTTGTCGAAGAGTAGATCTACTGTCTTGTCGCTATCAATGTCCTTTCGACAGGGGGAAATCACCACGGCCTTGGTCAGACGATCTACAGTGACATTAACGGCATTGAATCCCTGACATTCAGGTAGATCCGTGATGAAATCTGTGGTAATAGTGCCGAACGGTCGATTTGGTGTTTCATTAGGGACCAGAGGAACATGATTTGGTTGGTTAACTGTCTTTGTTAACTGGCAAGTAGCGCAACCATCCACGTAGTCTCGAACAAAAACCGACATACCGGGCCACCAGAACTCTCTGCTAATTAGTTCATAAGTTTTGAATCGACCGGGGTGTCCTGCTGTCAAGCTATCATGATGCATTTTGACTATGTCTTGTCGTAGTTTGATGTCATTGGGGATATATACTTTTCCCCGGAACAAGATCAAGCCATCTTCATAGTTCCATTCCTGTAAATTCTTTACCAATGATCGGGGTCCGTTGTGTAAAATGACATCCAATGCTTTCACTACTTCTTGATCTCGTTGTGGACATTCCCGAATTCGCTTCCGTAACTCAATGTCTCCGATAGTCGTTACTGATCCTGGTCTAGTAGCTCTTATTTGAAAGAACTTGGGATCCAACAGAATGCGATCCGAGTTGTCTCGATCTACCCCCTCTTTATGGTCTGTCCGTCTGGACAAGGGGTCACTTCGATTAGAAGTACCTGGGCGGTGCAGCAATGTGAAGTCAAAACGAGTGAGGAACAATGCCCACCGAGCTTGTCGTCTACTAAGTTTTTGAGCTGTAGTGAAGTACTCCAAGTTCTTGTGATCTGTTAAGATTTCAATAGTGTGTGGGGCTCCTTCGAGGTAATGTCGCCATGACTCAAGAGCTCGGATAATGGCTAAGAGTTCTTTGTCATGGATATCATAGTTTCGTTCTGTTTCCGATAGAGATTTCGATAAATATGCTACCGGATGCCATTTCTGTTCATGGTCTTGCTGTGATAGAATTCCTCCAGTAGCATAATCTGATGCATCAACTTCGACTCGGTAAGGTTTCAAAGGATCAGGCATTAAAAGAACAGGGGATGAGGTGAACGCAACTTTTAAAGCATCAAATGCTTCCTGACTGCTATCTGTCCAGCTCCAAGGATAGTCCTTTCTTGTAAGTTCAAAGAGTGGACGAGCAACTTTTGAAAATCCTTGAATGAAGCGTCTATAGAAATTGCCAAAGCCAAGGAAGGATTGAACTTCCTTGACATTTCGAGGGGTTGGCCAGTTCGTTACTCCTGATACCTTTACTGGGTCCATGGCCAGTGTATTGTGTGAGATTATGAGGCCTAGAAATTCGATTGACTTAGCTTCAAAAATGCATTTTTCTGGTTTGGCATATAAGTCATTGTCCATTAGTCGTTGTAATACCTGTTCCATGATGTTACGATGTTCTTCCAGATCTTTCGTGAATATCAGGATATCGTCCATATAGATAACCACTTTGCCCGAGTCAATGAGGTCTTTAAAGAGAGTGTTCATCATCGCTTGAAAGGTTGCCGGTGAGTTCATCAGTCCAAAGAACATCACTGTAGGTTCAAAAAGGCCTCGATTTGTCTTGAATGCAGCCTTCCATTCGTCTCCTTCCTTGATTCGGATATTGTTGTAACCCCAACGGAGGTCCACCTTTGAAAATACTCTAGCTCCCTTCAACTTGTCTATTAGTTCTGAAATCAGCGGCAAGGGATATTCGTTTTTGATCGTCCCTTTGTTTAACTCCCGATAATCCTGTACAGGGCGAAGCTTTCCGTCTTTCTTTTTTACGAAGAAGAAGGGACTTGCCATTGGAGATTTAGAGGGTCGAATATACCCTTTAGCCAGGTTCTCATCAAGAAATGTATCAAGTTCCTTCTGCTCCACCGGTGACAGAGGGTAGGTTTTACAAGGTCTAGGTTTGAAATCTTCCTTGAGATCAATGGCATGATCCCATTCTCCTCGAGTTGGTAGTTGTTCGGAGGTCTGTTTATCAAAGACTTTGAGATACTTGTGATATTGGTCAGGAATTTGTTGATCGAGAGGTTTCTGATTTATCCTGTGACTGTCTTCCGCTAGTTGCTGCGATTTAGTAAAGGTTGCTCGTATAGGGATAGGAATACTGTCCTGGTCTGGCACGTTACATACTGTATCTTCTGCTGCCTTATTTAGGAGAGTATTCATAATTTGTTGTTCCCATTCTAGAGGTATTTGGAATGAATCATCTTCGTCCTCTGTAAAGAGGGTCGAGTTGATCGGTATCTGATAAAGAAGTCGAGGATCTGTCTTCCATCTTCGTCGTCCTGCTATCTTATATTGAGGGGTCGCTTTGTAGGTGTTCAATGGTTCCTTCCAGGTTACATGGTAGTCTCGATGGTGGTCACGAGGATCATGAGTAGAATTTGATCCAGAGATTTTACTGTTGGTACGCACATTTTTCACTGGAGGATTCTTTAGTTTGCAGGTAGGGGGGCATCTTGTAAGATTCATTTGTCGTTCCTTCCAGTTAATTTCTGGGTTATGTTCGTCTAACCAATCTGTTCCAAGGATAATGTCGTGTCCTCCTATATCAGTGACATAAAAATGTGCTTGTTCTTCATGGTAGGAGTCGGAATCCTGGGAATGAATTCGGAATTTTTGAATGGTATAATGTCGTACCCAGCCCATGATGTTTTCTGATCCATCTACATTTCGCACTGGGAAGGGTTTAGGGACAGGTCGTAATGTGAAATTGTTCTTTTTTGCAAAGCGCGAGTTAATAATGATTCCTTCTGCTCCGCTGTCAAGAAGTGCTTCTGCATCGATTTTTCTACCGGTGATTTTTCCAATGAATTCCACATGTAACATAATTGATGGCATCTGTCTGTTCTGGGTGATTGTCGACATTCTAAGTTCAGACGGAAACATGTGCTCACATGGGGAAGACAAAACAGAAAATCGATTGTTACAAAGTCCGGTATAGTGTACAACTCCTCCTGACGATACTGCAGGGGAGGGTTTCAAAAATCCAAGTTTGAAGTAACATCCTTCAAGTATACAGCCGCCTGTTCCTTCTCTTCTCCTTGCAAGCTCTTTACCCTGTTGATCAGATCCGAAATCTCCTTGACCGTGTCGCGGGGGGATGGAGTCTCTGTTCTCGATGCAGATGAAGTAGGTGTCTCTGAAACGTTCAATGTTTCAGTAGCACGGATGGCTCGGCCTGGTTGAGCAGGCGCTCTGGGAGGTCCTTGCTGACGGGTAGGACAGTCTCGTGATAGGTGGCCAACCTGACGACAGTTGAAGCATGCCCCTTTCTTCATGAGAGCCTGTCGTTCATCTGCAGTTAACGGAGTTCGAGAGTTAGAAGGTCTAGCACCTGGTTCTGCATTATTAAATGCGTTGATGTTGGCTCCTGCCCGTCCACCTGTAGGGTTTGTGGTCCTGGTGGAACGTGGATTTCCCCATCTGGCCTTCTCTGCCCGTCTACTAAGGTACTCCTGTTGTCGTTCCATGGCCCTTTCCTTGTACCCTTCGAGTGTCTTTGGTACTGGGTAGGTATCGGAGATTCTGTCAACCAATTTAGGGTGGAGGCCCTTTTTGTAGAAATGAAGTAGGGCAGTCTCGTCAAAGCCAGAGTCATCTGCGTATGTATCGAAATAAGTGTTGTACTCATCTAAGTCCATCAATTTCCCTTCCTGTTTGATGGTTTCAACAGCGGTTCGTGCTGCCACATCATAAGCTGTAGGTCTAAAGTCGTCCTTGAAACGTTTTGTGACACTTTTCAAGGTGGTCCAACGCTTATTCCCTTCTGCTATATCTTCATCATCCTGGTCATTATCATATTCTGTGAGGCGGGCTTCAGCCCATCTTCCACCTATATCTCCTTTGAAGAATGAGAGGAACAGAGAGACTTTATCTTCTTCTGTCGTATACCTGGTTTTGTTCAAACGTAGGTAGTTGTTAAACAACGCCAACCACCGACGTGATTTACTTCGTTCTCCTGTAAAGTCCTCTGGTTTACTTCCTCGTTCTCCACTTGAACCATTGGTGTTGTTAGACATAGCTGATTCTGATCGAGGGTGGTGTGATTGGGGTGAATGAGTTCTGGATCGTTGTTCGGGTTCTGCCACTAATTCTTCTGGTTCAGGCTCCAATTCCTGTTCAGGTTCTAGTTCAGGTTCAGCTGCAGGTGGGGAGTGGGTAAGATCGACAACAGTGGAGGCAGACAGCTGTTGTGGTTGAGGAGTCTGAAGCGGGGGAAAGGTTAATGGATTGGATGGGGCAGTGGTTGTACGTTCTTGGTGTCCTCTGATAGCTTCTTCCTGTGAATTTGCGATCGCAAGTCCCCAACTCTGATTGGGCCTTGGTGTCAACCGCGGTTCGTTATACCTGTTTGGGCAAGGGTTATATAAACAGAGAAAAAAGCTTCCAGATCCTGCTGGTAATTCGTATACGTCTGTCCACTGGTCTCCGTCAAAGAGGTGAGATGCTGATGCACAGGCTAGTTGTTGGCCTGTCTGGGCTGTAGAAGCGGGAGGGGTAGCTAGTTGTGGTGAGGGTGTTACACGACGTGGAGATGGAATTCGGGATCCGGGTTGAGAACCAGGTCTGGATCTAGATCCTGATCTGATAATTCTTTCGGGGTCTGCTACAGCAGGTACTGGGGTTCCGTATCTGCGGCTTGTTCGTTCCGAACTGGTCATACAACGAGATGACTAATTCGAAGGAAAAGGGTATAGGTCAGCAGGTCTCCTGTTTCTGTCGTAAAAGAAGAGATCTGTTGCTGCAATCACAATCGGCAGTAGGGGTTCTGAGTCGTCAAGGTAGATAGGTCTGGTGGTGCGAATGATGAATTCCTCGTTGTCCACGTCAAAGATAACTCGTAGTCGAGAATATTCAGAGAGGACTACTTCACCTGATCTCCAGGTCCAACGGTCAGTGCAAATTCAGGTGTTGTCAAAGGACCAAGGGTCAGCCTTCAGAGCAGGGATATGATCGATGTGTTGGTAGTCGGTGATCTGGGAATATGGCAATGTGTAGGGCACTCTGCGGATGATAGTACGAGCGTTTTTGAATGGTTCAAATCGAAGAATAGCCAGGGTGTCGGGTTGTGAGGTGAGTGTAAGAGAGTTCGTCCTAGTGTCAAGACTGGGGTCGACGACACTGAAACCACTCAAGTCACACTAAAACAGAGAGAGAGAGAGAGGAAAGAGATAGATATATGAGAGAGAAAGAGTGAGCTGGCCGTCTGTAGCTCAAATACAGTGCAGAACTACAGTTGTACAGTGTAGAGACGAAGAGGACGAACTGAGGAACTAGCTACAGTGTCTATGGTATTTATACAGAGTCCTAAGTCTTGTTCCCAATGTGGAACAATAGGTAAGAGTCACATCGATATGAGTATCCGGGTAGTATGATGTGATGGGTTCTATGGAACCTATCATAAGACAATAACTCGGTCCGTGATTGACAGATGGTGAGATCAGATGTCTGCTCAGCTGATGATCGAAGCATGTAGTGATTAAGGAATCGAGGTATCATGGGAGTTTGGTCTGGGTTAGCCTGCAATCAGGTTTTGATAGGGTTCGTCGATGAGGAAATGAAGGGGGAGGTAAAAGAATAGAGGCAGTTCGTGACATACGCTGAATGAGATCCAGTTGGTTGTGAGGATGGAGGTGTTTGTGGTACTGGCTTGGATTTCGCTGAACGTTGTCTGGGTTGGTCACGAGGAGTTTGGGGATAACCAGGTGATGATGCCGTGGGCAATCCAAAGCGACCAGGCCGTGACGAGGACAATTGTTGCGGAGCTAAAGTTGGGATATGTTGAGAAGGTCCAGGCGTAAACAATTGCTTGACATCTGGTATAGCTGCTGGTGGTGATGAGGGTACTGTGCGCCTAGATCTTACATTCTTCAGAGGCGACTCGACAGTTCCAAAGTAATCCTCCTCAAATGTTTCTTTTACTGGACTATCTTCATCGGCACTAAAGTACTCGCCATGAATAAAATGGGGACCCCGGCGTTGTTTTTCAACACCTGGTTCCTGGTAATCTTCATAAACGTCAGACACAGTAGCAGCCTGTTCTTCATCGCCTGCGAAAATGTCGTTGAGGTCCTTATCCGTTAAACACAAATCCAACTGAGTTGTGGTCCCGCCCCATATCCTTGTTTCAGAGACGCTCGCAGACTTGGACATTACACCAAGTACAACACTAAGGGTCTCTCATCAGCTTTGACAAGGAGGAAGATAGAATCTTACCTATCCCAAACCTCTAAAACATTTCTCTTCAACTCGGAGTTTTGTGAATCCTCCAGGAATTGGACAACGGTGAAATAAAACTTTTTGAAGCTGTAGATTGAGGTATCGTTGTCGCCAAACTGCTCTTGAATGGACATGGAAAATCGCAGCTGATAAAGCTTCGATTACAGGAAAGGTATGACACAGAAGGATAACTTACCAGGGTACAAACATAAGCAATGGTTCCAGGAGTTATCCGGTGGATACGGTGAATTTCTGAGTTGCTAGGCCGAGATGGTCCTTTCTTGGGTCCATTGATAGCGGTTTTTCCTCTGAGTATACCACGAGCGAGCTATTGCCAATTCAGTTACTTGAAATTTGACAGCACCAGAAACAACTGACACGTAACAGCGAAAAGTTTAGGAACAGACCCTTTCCAGGGTCAGCACCGTCAATAAGGTGGCGGTCGTAAAGACCAAACCACATGTGCGAGCTAATGAGATCGATCTCCTCATTCATCATCCGGTGAAGAACGCTGATTCATGTTAGCGCAAGTCATCATTAAAGGACAGGAGGACGTACGTGTTTGGCTTTTCCCAAAGCTCCAAGTTTGTTCTGTTCTCCTCGTTCTCCTTTCTCAAAATCAGCATCTCCTTTTTCATCCGTTCCACCAAATGCCAAGGAACCCATAGCATTGCGATATCAGGATGGTTCACTCCACGCTGGCTTTTGCAAGCTCCGTCAGGGATGGGTCGCAGTATTGGAAGGGTGTCGTCTTCAATGAGCAAATCCGAAAGTTGATAACGAGCCAAGGAGGTATCGTGGATTCGGGCTCTGTGCCTACCCAACTGGATCTGCTCTCGAGTTAATCAAGTAGTGTACTAGACGAGCAATACTCACCGAGCCTGCCATGTTTTGTAAAACTTTGGAACTGCTCGTTTCTGCAACTTTGTCAAGGAGCTTTTTGACCAATGCACTGTAATTCTTGAGTTTCTCGTAGCACTTGATATAATATTGTCGCTTGTCGTTACGCCTTTCAGGGGAAATTGTTCAGGATATAAAAGAAAAGAAGAGACTGGTTTCACCTTTCCTCTTCTACTGATGATTCATCATCCTGCTCCGATGACAGCAGAGACGACTCGTTGTCCTCTTCATCATCCTCATCATCAGACCGATTGAGAAATGCAGTGTGGCCATCATTTGAAATCCCGGTATACAGAATGACGCTAAGAGGTGTCCATGAATCCACTGTACGCCCAAACCATTGGCCTACATCGCGCAGCGCTTTGTCCCTTGAAATCCATTAGGCAGTGAAGGGAGAATACACTTCTCAAGACGTACCCTGGACCATTCTTTTTGCCCCTTTTCAAATATACAAACACATCCTCAGCTGTCCATTCCTCATCGTCAGATCTAAGAGCGTGTCAAGGTTGGGATTTAGTGGGAAAACCAAAGTCACCAACTCGATTCGCAGTTTCTTCTTGCTCTTCTTTTTCTTTGGCTTCTTCTTTGGCTTCTTCTTTACAGGTCTTCGTTCTGCATCAGAGTCGGTACCGCTGTCCGAGTCGCTGTCAGAGCTGCAAGGAATGAGAAATGTAAATGTAGATATAATCAGAGACGCACCTTTGCCGTTTTACTTTTTTTGTTTTCTTCTTGGGTATCTCCTCATCAGAGTCCGAGTCATCTGTAAGCGTGCTGGAATGAATGAGCTCTTTGAAAGTTGAAATGAAAAGAAGAGATGTACTTCATTTCGGTTATTTTGCGTTTCTTGCTGTAGCGTTCTTCAGAAAGAGACTTCGAATTTGTCCAAGGTAACATACATTTTCTTGTTGGGTTTAGTATCCCTGAGGGAATAGTCAAGCTCTGCCAATTCGAAGAGGAAAATTATGTCACGAACTTTGACGGCGTATTGGGGTGACTGCTGGTCATTTTTTTTGACCTATACCAGCATAAAAGTTGCGTTTAATTCTCACTAATCACGGTACCCACCTCTTCTTGTGGCCAGCTTCCGAGTCCGAGTCCGTATCCGGAGGTCTGCAACGAACGGTCAGCCAGTCTGACCACGAAGCTAACATGACTACTGGCCTCTTGTTCTTTCCTTTCAAAGGCCTAACAGCAAATAAAAATGGGAAGGGACCAGATAGATATGGGACACGTACTTTACTGCATCTGGCTTTTTTGGCATGGCGGGAGCAGGAAGGACGCGTTGTTTGGATTTGTCATGGTCAGACGCGTCCAATGACTTGTAGCTACACTTTCAGGCGCAAATTGAAAAGAGAGCAGAGCAATGTATTGATACCAGGATAGATACAAGAAAATCTGCTAGCTACAATGTCATAGTCCCAGCTGGCGTCTGTGTTCACGTTCTTCATCGGAATCAAGATCCCTCCGTTCTTGTCTCATCTTACTCCGTCATCAACCCCCTCATTCTCGTTTCCATTCACGTTTGCACCTTTCGCATCATCCGCATGTCTATCCGCCGGACTTTTACCTTTGCCGGTTAACGAAAAGAAGGAAGTCCAGCCCAAGCCGGAACCGGAGCCTGCATCGTTTCGAGATGGAGACGTAGTTGCCAGAGTAGTTACGGCGTTGGCGGTAGCAGGCTCGTCAGCGGCAAAGAATCCGGAACTAGAAGTTGCCGAGTGCAGAGATGAAACAAAAGAAACAAAAAGCAAAGTGAGGTACAAGAAACCATGAAAATCAAAAGACATGGAAGGTTGGCAAAAGGAGAGCGGAGGCAAGCGGGTAAAAGAAACATGAACCAAGCAAAGCAACTCACCTCCATTCTTCGCTGGTCCAGGACCCGGACTAGGCGCCCTCCAAAACGGTAGCGGAACACTGACAATAGAGAACCTACTCGTACTGGGGTTCAACGAGTTGAGCGAGTCGATACGTTTCCTAGGCTGTCTGGGGCTGGTCCCAGCTGTAGTACCACTCGTGACGGTGATCTTGGACTTGAGTGAAGCAGCGTCCTTGTTCGTCGTGTCCGTGTCATTCAGCGCTTCTCCTTCCCCACCAACGCCAGATGTCACCGGCATCAATCCCAGAGTCCCCATCCTCGCCTGCTCCTCCAACCCCATCTGCTTATGCATACTGACCACGAGTGTCTCGACGAGGGCCTGGCACCACTCGTAGACGCAACCAGCGCATCAGTCGCACTCGCACTCGCAGTAACTGTAGCAGCTTCTGTCATAGTCTCGGATTGACCATGCTAGGTAGAAGTGGAGGCTGAACATCGATGACTCTCCTCCCCATCATCTTACCAAGAGAACCAAACCACGAAGCCGATGCTGATGCTGATCCAGGTACTGAAGTCGAAGCAGACGTGGGGGGACACGACTCCACTCTAGTCCGAGTTACGTCCCACGTCTCCCTACTAGCATCAACCATACCAACAGAATCCGAGATCGAAATCTCAGAAAGATTTAGAGCGATATTGGTGTTAGAATTATCGCCCTGTGTATCGTCATTATTGATTGGAGAGTCGGTCATGAGATTAGGGAGAGCGCTAGTGTCGGTATTGGTGTTGGATTGATCAATGGGGAAATTAGGGACATATGACTTTGGTTCTGGTACAGTATTTGTCGTATTAATGGTCGTCGTAGTCGTAATCATAGGAGTCGCGTCAGCAGTTGTAGTCATAGTCGTAGCCGTACTATCATGGTCATGAGGGACATTTGAAGAGGACGCATTTTGCGAGTGTCGTGACAAAACCATGTGGTATTCACTCTGGCGTCGCCGACACTAGCCAAAGTCACAGTCGGTGTATCCGACACTACAGAGTCGTTGGAATTACTCGAGTCTGAGGAGTTGGCTGACGCCATGGGTTCTGGTGGTTCTGAACAAAATGTGCGGTCAGGAATCTAGCGCAAGACAACAAATGCAGTAACGCACCCGTATACCTCTCTTCCAAGTCATTAAACAATCTTCTGTACCTGCACCCTCGCGCTCAAAAATTCGTCTCCCAGCACCTTGTCCGTACGTCACCTTCCCCTTCCCTTCGAAATTCCCGGTCCCGGTTCTATTCGGCGGTTATTGATGTACATTGACAAACTCGCAACACTCGCACTACTGTCCATCTTCCCTCTTCTTTCCCTAATCCCCGGACTCGCGGTTAAAGTAGAACTAGACATGTCGTCATCCCCAACCAGATCCTCAAACAAAGGAAAACTTTCCGCATTGATGAGAGAAATACTAGGTTCTGAGGCACTAGTGACGACACCACCCTTTGCCTTGGAGCTACGAAATGAGTTGTGGATATGAATTCGAGTGAAACCAAACCAAAACACACCTCGTTTCAAAAGTCATTACCATGAGCGGTATTCACTCTGGCGTCACCGACACTAGCTAAAGTCACATTTGGTGTATCCGACACTATAGAGTACTTTGAGTCTGAGGACGCCATGGGTTCTGGCGGTTCTGAGCGAAATGTGCAGTCAGAAATCTAGCACAAGACAGCTAAATGCAGTAACGCACCTCTTCCGAATCATTAAACATTTCTCTTTCCTTCGACATTGCCGGTGAGATGTTTGTGTTATTGTTTTTACATTAAGAACGTATCATAATAATGGGATCGTTTTAGATATAGCACATGTGGTATGCACCCCTATTTCTGCCATTTTCTATGGATTGATTGATTCAGATACGTGTACTATAAGATCATCATTCATGCTGTGTTACGACTTTGGATCACGACTGTTTGATGCAAAGCAACTAATTATATACAGAATGATATCCATTTTTATCGTGTGAGTGACTAGTTCATATCATACATATATAGAGTGAGGGAAACCAAGTCATTCTTCAATCTTCCATCATGACCTCCACCCAAACACTTCCTGACGTTCAGTATCTGGATATTCCAATGTCTCTTCAATCAGAAATTAGCAGAGTTGCTCAGGTCTACTTACACCTGGATCAAAAGCTTGGAGACATCTGGACAGAGTGGATGAAAAAGGCTAATATCTCAGACTCCTTGCTCGTAAGTCTGTAAATATCTTCCACTAAGATATCTGATAATTATACTTTCTAGAAAATCTGGTATCAATATGTGCATGATTGCACTGGCATGGACCAGAATTTGATGCAAAAATTTGATGCATCTGCATTTTTCTACAATTTTATCTTTGCTTTGGAGATAGAATTGAAAAAGAAAGAGGAGATGAAGGAGATTCTTGAAGAATTCCAAATTTTATCAACTCTCAAGGTCAGAAGTTTTCAATTTTTATTAATTTGCATAATTTAACATATCATTAAAGGCCATTGATTACTCCAACCCTGTGGATGAGTTCTCTGAAGGTGTTTGTGCCCCTGTAGGGGACCATCATGCCTCTACAGATGAGGACCTCCCAATTTTTGGGTGGGACTCTGATCTAACAGATGAGGAAGACATGGACATTGACCTCTCTCTTAATGAACTCATCAATAAAATGCAAGTATGGAATAATACATTGCAGAGAATTTTCATTTCAGCAAGTTGCCTTATTCTCAGTCTGTTCTTTCAAATAAATATTGTTGCTTTGCAGGCAGACCCAATTGTCACAGATGAAAAGTCCCATAAAGAAGCCCGCAAAGAAATTGTAAAGGCAATAAAGCAGATGAGAGCCTCAAAGGAACCTATAGAAGTCCATTACCGGGCTCTAAGGGTGGGTAATAATTAAATTTATATAATAATCTAATTTCTTTCACAGTTATCAGCCTTAGGGGATACCTTGAATATCATTACTTCCCCCACTTTCTTTTTCAAATATGCCAATGAACCCTCCACAGTCTTCAGAGCAGCCATCCTACGGCAGATGGCCCTAAAATATGTTCTCAGTAATATTCTGGAATCATGGATTCCAAGAGAAATAAGGCAACGGTGGACTGAACCTAAAGAACTTGTTTATGAATCCAAGGTTGTAATTTTCTTTGCAGAGAATCTTGTATTTTATTAAAAAATATTATAGGCTGCAGGAAAAGTTCTCAAGCTGGAGCCCATCCAGGATTTTCTCAAGATGATTGAAGAGAAAAAAATTTTGCCTATTGAGTCTGATCCCCAAAGTGTGTACTGGCTAGTATCTCTTGATTCATTCCAAAGAAGTTGGAATGCTTTTATTGGCCCTTGTCTTGAGACACTTGGATATAATGTATGTTATTCTTCTGCCAGTTAAAAACAGTGGATATTTGACTTGGGTGATATAGATATCTGCAGTGGATACCAAGCTATGGCATAGAAACATACTTTCCTGGCTGTCAAAAAATGAGGGTGCTAATATTGCAACCTATTTCAATATTGCTGAAAGTATCATGGGCACTATTCTAGAAAGGACAAGAAAATATTCACAACTGAAGAAGCACTTGGAGGACAAGTTTACAAAACACCAACCCAGGACTGTAAGTAGAGAAACTGCAGTGTTAAATCCACCTAATATCAGTTACAGGTACCCAAAGATCAGCTGAGGGAAAATTTACCCTATGATGACTTTCAGAGAGGATGTCCTTCCTGTAGCTCACTCCCAGCTAGTGAGCACTGTGTAGAAAAAAGGACTGTTTATAAAAAGAGTTTGAAGGAGCTGGATGATTTAGCTGGAAGATCAGTCCTTGGAGCTGGCATAACTCTTGTTCCTAAAGGAAAAAGGATGAATCCACTGAAGGCAAGCTCATGAGTGAATATTGTGAATATTGAACTTTATTCTCAAGCTTTCACAGACCCAAGAAACTGGAGGTCAACCCCCTATATGGGAAGCTGAAAAATTCAATTTGGAGGCCATTCGATCCAACAAGGAGAAGATTACCAGATGCCAGAGACATGTTGTTCTCTTTGAGGATGCAAATGGAAATCAAGTAATTTTGATATTTACTTTTTTTTTCTCACAACACTCAATCTGGATAGATGGACTTTGTTTATTTTGGAGCTTGGAATGATGAGGAATTCAATAGATTGAAAGAGCATAATTCAAAGGCAATGAATGTCAAGGCTTTTCACCGGGGAAAAAGAGTGGGTAAATTGGGTGAAGGGATTATGCAAGGATTTGGAGCAAGGGTGCCAAAAGGAGGCAGTAAGTATGGTGATGGGTACAGGTATTTTGAGGGTGCAGAAATCTCTACTCAGGGAAATATCTTTGAAGGGATAAATGACTTTTTTAATCATGCTGAGGTCTGCTTCATAATATTTTTTTGTCAAGTTTGCTTAATTAATATGTTGCAGGATGCACTGAAGATGGAGGAAACTGCACGCTCTGTCAACTCAAAACTAGTCAGAAATATACAAGCTTCTTCTAAGGACTGTCAAAAAGTTGGCAGGTTTGGGGCCAACCTCTACAGATGCAGGAACTATATGGCTGGTATGCACAGAGAGAGTGATGCAGGGCCTGGACTTTGCTGCCAACTGGAGTGGAATGCAGAAAGAAAGTTTGATGAATTTGCTTTTATTTACCTGCAGTATGGTGTTTACATTGCCACAGAACCCAACACTTTATGGTAAGATTTTATTTGGATATTTAAGAGTCAATTTTAATTTTTCCAGGTCCTTTAATGCCAATGAGGTTCATGGTACCATGCTTCCCAGCCATAGCTCAGTATTGAGGTTGAGAGGTGGTTATGATCTCAGACCCAGATATGAGCAGGCAGTGGCAGTTACCACAGGAGCACATCTCACAACCAGGAAGAAGGATGCTAAAAGAGCCAAGGAGCATGCAAGAATGGAAAGATGTCACAGATTGAGAGTGGATACAATGGCAGGAAATTTTGACTCTTAATTTCTCTAATGTATTGTATTAAATTTGATTGGACAATCTATAATTTATTGAAGAATTATGACTCTGATTTTCTTGTTTTTAATGGCCTAGTTAGTAGTTAAACAGTTCTTATGATTAAATGATCCCAGTGAATTATTGTCTATTTACAGTTCAGTTCTGAGAATTAACTCAAAAATCTACTGAGATACTCAAACAAATAATCCCATCTCCCTACTCAAACACCACAAGAATGTCTTGGATTTTATTTTACGAATCCAAATAAAATGTTAGGATCAAAAAATGTGTTTGCCAATAATAGTCATAGGTATTACTTCAGGAAAATCTTGTATGCCATTCACTCTTTGACCTCCGAGTCTCCAGACTAAGGTGGACGCTCCAAAAGACGTAGTTATAAAAATTATTCAAAAGCGTGACCTTTTCCTGGCTGTAAGATTGGGGTAAAGTGTTGAACTATGTCAAGATATATAATAAGGGCGCTATCTTTTTTAAACGTGACTATGGATCTGGTTTCCGAGAGGATCGTCGGCCTTCTCGCTTGGGTAGATTAACAGTAAGGTTAGGGTTAGCACTGTTTACGGTCAAAAAATTACGCTGGCAACCAAAAAAATATCTATTCTAAGTTAAAATTTTCTTTAGAGAGCAAACTAGTCGTACACGGTGCCAATCAACGTTGAATACGTATGGGAAGGTAAGTAACGAAAAAAAAAACGGCGCGCCGGAGAAGAGAAGTAGGTAATCAAAAAAGTAAGTAAGGTAGGTGGAGAGTCCATGAACAGTGACTCGCTAGCCAAAATATCAGCGTGGATGAAATCAGGAATAGAAAAGAGTACGGACGATAGAGGTAGGAACCGCAAACCTTGGTTTAAAAGGAAGCCTTCAACGGCTAAACGTAGCGAGCAAGAACGTCTGTAATTAAATACGAGGATCAGATTGATTCAGGGATAGAGATTAGGGACTCATCGGGTTAAGCCAGATCTGTAATGGCCTCCACAATTATATAAGAGTCGAGCCATCCGAAATTATAGTAGTCATCTGCAATTGGAATTAGAGATTTAGAATAGTTCGAGGATATGGAATTGACTCATCGGGTTGATTGGCGGTTTATAGACCACGCATCGCTGGAGAATGAAATGTGGATGCCAATTGGCACAATGATCTGCACTCTAAGGATAAAGAACAGCGTAAGTACAGAAGCGCCTTCAAGCGCAGAGTGTTGTCCAATCATTGTGGGGATAAAAAAAAACGGAAGGTCTCTGAATGCCCAACTTGAAGCCAGCGTCTGGCCAGTACCGCTGGCTCCAAATCAGGCATCCAGAGACAGACAGAGAGCGTACCTTCAATAGAAACAATTATCGGAAAAGCGAGGAAAGAAGTGCACCGCCTCCAACCGTCCTTGCTGGAGTGAGAGAGGTAGTGCGAAGACATGACATGAAGCGACAGCGTGACGGCTTATATACGTATCGAGAGAAATCAACAAACGCGTCAAGCGAGACGCGTTCATAAGGCATGTGATGATTCGGCAGGTCCATTATGTGACTGTGACGTCACTCAGTCTTCTGTCGCTGTCTTTCTGTTCGGCGTAGTACTCCAGGTGGAACACGCTCTCGCCGACATTTATACTACTCTGCTTCTGATTATAAAAAGTCCTAGGCGCAGCTTCTCCTGCCATTGCTCTGTTACTATGACTTCTCAGTCCGACCTTAACAGTACTACCTCCGGGACCATCGACCTCGACGTTCTCATCATCGGCGCCGGCTTTGGCGGCATCCACCAACTCTATCATCTTCGCAAGATGGGCTTAAAAGCTAAAATTTTCGAAGCTGGAGATAATCTAGGCGGTACATGGTACTGGAACACCTACCCCGGTGCACGCGTCGACACCGAACTCCCCGCATACCAGCTCTCCCTTCCCGAACTCTATCACGATTGGACGTTTACGGAAAAGTACCCCGATTTTCAAGAGCTCCAAGCGTATTTCAAGTATGTTGATCAGAAGCTTGATTTGAGGAAGGATATCTTTTTCGAGTCGAGGGTGAAAGAAGCTTCGTGGGATGAAAAGGAGGGAAAGTGGACGGTGATAACGGAAGATGGCAAGTGTCCAAGGAGACGCAGGATAAGATGAAGAAAGAGCTGTATCCGATGACGTTTAGACGGCTTCGTCAGACCTTTGGTGCATTCCCTTATCATCTGATCACCGAGAAGGCAACGTTGGATGCGACACCAGAGGAACGTAGATTATTGTGGGAGACATTCTGGGAACTTGGAGGTTTTAGGCTTTGGGTTGCCAACTATGCGGACATCTTTACCAACCAGGTTGCCAACGACAAGGTTTACGCGTTTTGGAGGGAAAAGGTGAGGGATAGGCTCAAAGATGAGAGAATGAAGGATAAGCTGGCGCCGATGGTTCCCCCGCACCCGTTTGGAACAAAGAGGCCGAGTTTGGAGCAGAGGTACTACGAGGTCTTCAATCAGCCGAACGTTACACTCGTTGACCTGAACGAAACGCCCATCGACGAGATTACAGAAAAGCCCGACGGTATTCGATCCCACAAGCTTTCTTCCCAAACGACCATGTCAGAACAAGTCGTTCTGGGTTTTCGAGTTGGGAGGATTTCGGATGTAGATTTCAGGTGAGTATTGTTGAAAAAGTTTTCGTTTACTTCTTTTCTGATCTATTCCTTCAGTGGATGGTCCAAATCGCTCGCTTTCCCTGAGATTGGAAGAATTTCGAGTTTGGACTCGAGGCGAGTTATGACCAAATTTCGACGTGTTCTTATTCTGACTGTTTCCTTCCTAGCGTATGGTCCAACTCGCTCACTTTCCCTGGCTATGCCGTGGTTGCATCTGCAGTACTTCTTCTTGTACGCTGTGCTTGGATGGAGGTATGTCTTTGTTTGCTTTCCTCGGTTTAATTCGGGCTAATGTCTTTCTTGTAGTTCCTTTGTTGGTTTGGGCACCATCATTATTCTGTTCCCATTACCTGGGTGCCTCGCCAAACTCGTACAGAAGGTTCAAAAGGCATGTTGCGGAAAAGAGAGAAGAGGGACTGTCGTTCATTAAATGAATGAGGTTGCTTGATTTGGCTACAACGATGACCAAGTGAGTATTTTTAGGCGCGTATCACGCTTGCGCGCGCTGTATACTCGGATGCAGAGATTATTCTACTTGATGATGTCCTGGCTGCCTTGGAGTACGTCTTCTGGATCTTTTGTTCGTTCCCGATTGCATTGTTGACTTTCTTGCTCTTTCAGTGTACATATGTCAAAATGGATTGTCGATAAATGCTTCAAGGGAGATCTCATGAAAGGCAGGACGGTCTTGCTTGTGGTACGTCCATTCGCTGCAAACTTCAAAGTACATCTATGGCATCTGATTATGTAATCCTCCAGACTCACAATTGGTCCTGACGCAGCCCATCGCTGGCTTTGTCGTCTCGGTGAAAGACGGAAAAGTTGTTAGTCAAGGCACAGTGTCCGATGCTTTAGTCCAGAACCGCGCACTGGTAGCGGAGGCGCATCAAGAGGAGGAAGAACTTCAAATTGCCGAAGAAACCATCGATGCTACGGCACCGACCGCTGATGTATCCAAGTCTGATGGAAAGCCGATTGTCGCGGAAGAGGTGGAGATTGGTCATATTGGTTGGGATGCTAGTATGTTCTATCTACGTGTCTATCATTTCATTCTTGTCTAAAGTTTGTTTTCTGCATTCTAGTGCGCATATTCTTCAAAGCGCTGGGAGGAAATCACGTTCTCCTTTTCTTCCTTGCTTATGTTGGAATGATTGGGCTCTCTGAATTCGCGGAGATTGGACAAACGTGGTTTTTGGGTCACTGGGCTGAGCGGTATGAAAAGAAAAGCCCTGAAGACTTCAATGTTGTCTAGTGAGTTTCGACTAATTTGTCCTAGAAGAGAATCTGACTGTTTCTCTCGATACAGCTATCTGAGCATCTATGGTTCGTTCTTCTTTGCCTCTAACACCTAGCATTCTCAAACACATACTAGTTTTAATCCTGGGTTTCGTGATTGGCACATTCATCATTGCATTCCTGGTCTTTCTGTTCGGCGCGCTACGTTCGTCAAGATCTATCCATAAACAGCTTGTTACGTCGATTCTTGGAACAACTTTGAGGTATGCCTTTGTCTTTACCCTCGTTACCGTTCCTGACTTTGGTTGTACTCACGAGGTCTTCAATCTCTGAAAGTCGAAGCGGTGATCATTTGTAATCGCAAATGTCTCTTTGGGCTGGATTGACGCGTACGTTCGATCAAGATGCTGCTGAAGTTTCTCAAATGGAATCCGATTCCGAAGACAATGCTACAGTTCAAACCACACGTCCTCGAAAGCCAAAGTGACGCTCAAGTCGAAGTCAACAAACGGCCCGGGGCGAGGCATGTGACTGTGATGTCACAGGTCTCATAACCTTGACCGTCGACGTTGTCGCTGCCTTCGCTCTTTTTTTTTCCGTTTGAGACGAAGGCAGTATCCCATCAGCTCGAGCAGAAACAGCCCAGACCGGTATTTCTGTTGCAACATCCGTAGTCAGTGTGGGACCAATTCACCCAACACCAGCAATTACCATTCTTCTACAACGTGTCATATACCCCACACTGCACTTTCATGGGAGCAGGGGTCTCCTACATATACTTCCACTTCCACCTCTACCTTCAACGCTATTGGGGACACCAGAAACCCCGAATCGAACAAAAATGCTATCGTCTCTGAGACGCAGAAGCCGAAGTCGGTCTTGACTCTCGCGGTGGTCTATCCGATCCATCTCATGAAGTCGAGCCTCGTCACAAGTTAGACACAATGATGTTTTTGCGAAATGACCAGAAGCACGTCAGAGTGACGGGTGTTAGTCCTGATCGGTACGAGCTTGGGCTGTGGACGCGGATACAAAGGTTTTCCTGGATTCATTGACGAGGATGGTTAGCTGTATGGTGCATGATGAGGAGATTATGGGTCTTTGTGGAGAGTCGAAGATTGGAATGATGCAGGGTATGTGATCGAGTATTCTCTTGCTTTTTGTATTTGACTGATTTGGTCTTAGTCTTTTAGTACTACATCTCTCACCACATGACTGAGGCCTTCGAGTCCAGTGGGTCTTCCCCGACTTTTCCTTCTACCTCGTCTCAATAACCAACGCTACGTCGATGCGATGGTAAACCCGACCCTGTCCTTCTCTTCGTTGACAACATTCGTATCCATGAGATTGACGTAGTCATGAAGGTGCGTGTCTACCCTTCGTCCTTCGGCTTGCTTGCTGTCTTCCTCAACTGACTCGTTCTCCTAATCTGACCACCCAGTCCTACTATCTCGACATCTCTTATATGAAGCCCAACAAGCGTTTTATTACGATCTTGACTCGAGTTTGGCTATCGTTTCTGTAACGTCGACGGCAGTCGATAGAGCGCAGGTGTAGGATGCTGGTGCGTTCTTGCTCGTTAAAAGGATTTCATCTCTGACCTTTTCTCCTACTTGCGTAACAGACCTGGTCCTCGCATTCGGCTCTACACCTGTACAAGTTTAGGTTGACCAGGTTCTCCAACTATCCTTCACCTCGGATCCATTCACATTCCATGACATTTTCAACTTGGATACCGATTCCAGCGACATCACTCTTGATAATAGACCGCATGTCGTCACGAACAAGCCTGAACAGTTCCGAAAGTTGCTGAAAGTACTGGATTTTCCAAAGGAACGAGAAGTTGTCCAATCAGATGGACTACCACCGTTGGGAGGTTGAGCTAGGTAGAAGAGTAGTTCGGTTCACCGGAGTGAAGAGTATGTGGGTTAGGGATCGGTATTCAGCTCAAGTTACATCTGCAGGGCTTCTTTTCCTTCACGTTTCCGTATCTGTATTCCGAAACCGACGCAGGCAAGAACCCAAAATGCAGGTCAACAGAATCTATACGGTCTTGAACGCAGTCGATTCCACAAAGGATTCTTGGTCGTATTACCCTACCCAACCTGCAGTCGTCATACGAAACATTGTTCGGTCCTGTTATGGGTATAATCGGGCATTGGTTCAAGAAAAGACGGGGGCTGGCTTTGGATATGATAGCGGTGGGCTCATCAGTCCCTTTCATACACTCCTCTGTGATACGGGAGGATGAGGTCAGGGTCGAGGGTGATGACGAGTACGGCCAGAAGAATTGGAATAGGCTTGAGAGAGGTAGAGAGCGAAATGGTAGTGGAGAAACGAGAGGTTTTCCGATTCATGTTGTGAGAGGTCGGACTTGAAGCAATCCATGCGTTTGTAGAATAACTCGTAATTTTGTATCCGGAACAATCTCTTGCTGCATCTTACGTGTGTTTGCCATGGACGCAGTCGCGTCAACTTTTTTTCCTTTATGCCGTCATGGAAGAATGCCTGTTTTGCGGACGCAAATGCCCAACGACTCGAGTTCTCACTAATCACTTGACAAGGTGTCCCAAAATCGACTCTGCAACGCACTTTGCGCTCTCATTGTTGAAAAAAAGGATCAAGAAGGCTCGCAGGAAGCAGAAACAAGGGACTGGTGACATGACAGAACTTCGGGCAGGTTTTGACGGGATGAATTTAGAAAATGAGTATGATTGGGCTCGGGAAAGAGATTTGGAACCTGGAGTGCGAATGGCTTTGCTGGAGGATCAGGCTGGAATTTCGGAAATAGAGGCTGTTGGTTCCCAAGAACACGTCGATCCTTGGACATATTCATACAGAGAGCCAATGGAACTGGACTTGCACTTCACCGTAAGCTCTTTTTAATATCTTTAGACGGGTTCGTAAATGCATAATAGCTCGACGACAGTTCAGACAGGGAAGACATTTGGTGGGACCAAGAGACATACGAGAGACCAGATCCCGAACCTCTTCACACCAAACGTATTCGCAAACTCCCAAGTCGCTATGAAAACTTTCGTCTATCTGCTCAGAGTTCTGTTTTCAAGCCTGGACAACTTGAAGATGGCCAGGAGCGTACTCAATTGATGGAACACTTTAAATCCCCTCCACCGCCTCCACCACCTTCGACTCCTCCAGTTGCCGAGCCGCAACCACCTTCTCCGAAACTCCCATCTAAAAAGTATATCGCAACTTCTCCCAACTCTTTTGGAACGTATCGAGTCTTTGAGGACCATCTACCATCTCTAGATCCTGAAGAGCTCTCTACGTTCAAAGAACTTGTCAATGGTCCTGCTCCCGATGGCGATACCCCGCGTTTTGGAGGACCGCGCGTGCCTAAAAAGATCACCAATCCTTTTTCCAATGAAACGACACAACTCCTGATGAGCTGGTTTCAGGAATCAGGTCTTTCAATTCGCATGATGGACACCCTGGTTCTGAAAGTTATCCTCCACTCCTCCTTCAAAAGATCAGATCTCAAGTCCTTTTCAGTCACACGCGAACTCCGACGTATCGACCAGCCCGAGAAAAGCAACCTTGATGACTTGTTTCTGGAAGAGGATGGATGGGTCAAGGGCGAAGTCAGTTTTCCCGTTCCCTGTGCAGGTCATAAGTTTGAGTCAGAGAAGGATGCACCTCATTTTACCGTCAAAAATGTCTATTACCGTGATCCTCTAAAGGCAATGGAGTCCCTGGTCAAGTCCAAGACCTTTGTACGCTATGTTCTCCGAGCGTACAAGTTTTTTTGGGACCCTATGGATGGTCGACCTGTTCAACGCTTATATGGAGAGGCATATACGTCTGACAGGGGCTTGGAGTTGCAGAGAAAGGTGGATCGGCGCGTTTCTGGGGATCAACAGCTGGAAGCGGTACCGCTCTTTACAGGTTACTATTCCGACAGCACTGTTGTCTCCAACTTTTCTAATCGTTCCTTATGGCCTGGCTACTTCTGGATTGGGAACCAACCCAAGTTTGACCGACTCAAAAGGACATCACACGCTATTCATACATTTGCATACCTTCCATCGGTAAGTCCTCTTTCCATTATATGCACCAAAGTCTGACTTGCCTTAGCTTCCAGATCATTTCGGGGCCTGGTACATTGAAACTTATGGGCGAAAACCCACCGATGCAGTTGTCCGACATTGTAAACGCGAACTCACTCAGGCAGTTTGGGCTGTGATATTCAACGCTCAGTTCAAAGAAACATATCAGAACGGAGCTGTATGGGAATGTTATGATGAGATTCAACGCCTGTTTTTTCCTCTTCACCACACATGGACTGCTGACTATTTGGAAAAGTGCGTTTATAATCCCAAAGCTTTTATTTGACTAATTGAGGTCCAGGATTGTCCTTGCCTGTATCAAGTTTTTGGGGACGTGTCTCTGTGCCAATTGCCTGGTTAAACGATCCCAGGTTGCCGAGTTGGGCACTGATGCTGATATGAAATTAAGGGAGAAGAAAAGACGAGTCGACACTAAAAAGATACAGCAAGATCTCGAAAAGGCACGACGCTACATTTACGAGCAGGGTTATTCAGTAGAGAGTGACAAAGTGAAAGGGCTACTAGACGGGAGGTCACAAACGCCTAACCGAGTGAGTCTGCCGGTGTAACACTTTACTCTTTTCTCATTTCCGAGTAGAATGCCTTTTCCAGCTTCCTAAGAGGCATCTTTGGTGACAGTTTTTATGAGTTGTTCTGTGTTGAAATTATGCATGATTTTGAGGCAGGGGAATGGCTAAAGGTCCTCAAGCAGCTAATTCGTCTTTTGAAAGCTTATAAAGATTTTTGTGAATCCGAGTTTAACGCAAGGTAAGTGAGCATCTATAGCCCCTACTCTACTCAATCGTCTTGCATTAGATTCCGAAAAATTCCTAGTTTCGGTCGTGGTACCATTCGACGTTTTTATGGAAATGTCTCTGACCTTAAACGCAAAGGTGCCTCGGACCATGAAGACGTTCTCCAGGTAGGTATAATTCCAAGGTCAGCATTGTCAAACACTTATGAATACAGGTCATCATGCCCTGCATCGAAGGCCTATTTCCTGAGCCGCACAACTCGGAAATCCTGGACCTCATTTTCGACTTGCAGAATTGGCATGCTCATGCCAAACTCCGACTTCACACCGATGCCACTCTTCAATCATTCTCACACGCAACCAAGGAGATTGGCAAGGCCTTGCGTCTCTTTGCTTCGACAACCTCGAAAGCCTATGAAACGAAAGAACTGCCGCATGAGCTTGAGTCTCGTGTGCGGACCCAGCTGAGACAAGAAAAACAAGATGTATCAAATATTCCCCGAGTTACCGGATATTCTCGACCGACTTGGTACAAATTCCATGCCCTGGGACATTATGTTGAGCACATACAACGTTACGGGACGACTGATAGCTTTTCAGCTCAACGAGTAGGGTTGTCAATCTCTCACCATGTTTTGCTTTCTAACGCTATCTGGCTTTCACTACCCCAGGGCTTTTCTTCTCAGGCCTATATACATTATTCTAAACATTTTTTTATCTGGACAGAGTATCTCAAATAAATTAGCATCCAAATATTCTCAATGTAGGTTGAAATATTAGGAGATACTATGCCAGTGTTGATATCCAATTCTAGACAGGAAAGTGAAAGAAATTGAAGTTCAATCTATTGAGAGAAAGCTAAAATCTTCTATGTTTGATAGCATTACTTTCTTGGACTATAAAGATAATTTTTGTTTTTTACTTTCTACTCACAGATAGTTTTTCTTTCTGGGTCCGGAAATGCAATGGGCGATCATTGCTTTGTCATCTCCCTACACTCGGTATATCATTGCCCTATCACTGGCCACTCACTGCCACTCATCGGCCACTCATCGGGCCCTCTTATTGGGCTTGATCATAAGATTGAAAATTCATTGAGTTTAACTCTTTCTACACATCAACTGCTGATCATGTTGAATGGGAGGATCAATGATAATGCTGAACACTTATTTTGATCAGCAGTCATGCACAGTTACAGTAAAATTCCACAAGTTTTCAATCTTGTCATCAGGCCTCTTATCGGACCTGATGAGTGGCTGATAAGTGGCAGTGAGCGGCCAGTGATAGGGCAATGATATACCGAGTGTAGGTAGATGACAAGGCAATGATTGCCCATTGCATTTCCGGACCCAGAAAGAAAAACTATCTGTGAGTAGAAAGTAAAAAACAAAAATTATCTTTATAGTCCAAGAGAGTAATGCTATCAAACATAGAAAATTTTAGCTTTCTCTCAATAGATTGAACTTCAATTTCTTTCACTTTCCTGTCTAGAATTAGATATCAACATTGGCATAGTATCTCCTAATATTTCAACCTACATTGAGAATATTTGGATACTAATTTATTTGAGATACTCTGTCCAGATAAAAAAATGTTTAGAATAATGTATATAGGCCTGAGAAGAAAAGCCCTGGGGTAGTGTTTAGGGAGAAAACCAACACTGCGATACCAAGGATGACTATCGCCGAACCAACCGACAAGAAGACACATATCTTGCTCAGATCGTGAAAAGAGAGAGAAGAGCTCGTATTTTCCGCCGACTGAATGCAGATGCCAATACTAAAGATGTGCTACGTTCTGCGTTGTACGAATCGCAGATGCCAAATGATCTGGAATCCCAATTCACGATTTCAAGAGAGAAGCGCTATCCAATACGACTCGCAGATTTTCAGAGAGAGAACAGAGGAGATCCAGCTATTACCGTGAGTCTGTTATCTTTTTCAGAGCTATCATGGAACTAAGCGTTGGCAGGATTTTGTCCAGAAACTAAAGAACCACGTCCTCAGCCGACACCTAGGCTATAGCCCTGCGGATGGATTCTCCCCCGAAGAACGGCGTCGTCTAACCTTTATCAATGATCTCATATTCAAGCATCAACAAGTTCGAGTCAATTACAACACTTACGATATGCAACGGGCGCACGATTGCATCAATCCGAGGACGCATGCCGACATAATGATGTTGAAAGGCAGTTGGGACCCTTCTGCAGGAGATTCTCACCCTTACCTTTATGCTCGTGTCGTTGGCGTGTTCCACACCCAGTATCGCTATGCAGGATCGGGTGCCTCTAGCAGAGAAGTTCATGAGATCCCATTCCTATGGGTTCGTTGGTACGAGTTTGACAGCAAATATGACTGGGGTTGGGACGCAAAACGACCACCAAGACTGTACTTTGTAGACAGCAAGGACCCATTTGCTTTCGACTTTATCGATCCAGCTACCGTTTTACGTGGCATTCATCTACTTCCAGCATTTGCCAAAGGGACTACCCAGGATCTCTTACCACCAGATTCCATCGCGCGACAATATCAAGAGTATACTAACGACGGCCGAGCTTTGGAGACAAGAGATTACTGTTTCTACTACGTCTCTATGTGAGTTGAGTCCAGTGCCTACCTTCTGTTCTCACCTCGTTCCAGGTTCTCGGTCAGAGATTTGTTTATGCGGTTTAGAGGTGGCGGAGTTGGGCACAAGGAGTTTTCGGAAGTCTCACGTTGGCTTGAGGAGCAAACTGGTGTAGTCGACTATAGTAGATTACCACAATACGACAAGAATGGAGAGGTCATTGTCCCGCCAAGAGAAGATGTGGAAGAGGTTCTTGTAGAAGAGGAGACGGTACCTGTTGTTCTTTTTGCAAATGAGGAGGAAGACGAAGAGGAAGAGGGAGCTGCGGAAGATGACGATGAGGATTATCGTATGGATGATAGTGAGGTTGAAGAGGAATATGGGTACGATGATATGGAGTTTACTCGATACGAAACTGTTTTAATGTAAAACCAAGTTCAGTGGCGGTGCACCTTTCTTGCTTGGTACCTTCATGCGCGCCCACCGTTCGGACTCACCAACAACTCTGTTATCCTCAATGCACAGATGGACTTTCAAGAGAAGGGGTGGAAATTGTCTGGTGATGAGCTGTGTGGAACAGAGAGGGGTGCCATTGATGAGCAAAAAACTGTCTAATGTGCGTCGTTTTCAATTTTCAAACTTCTAAGCTCTAACTACGGTGACTGAGCTAATCCCAAAATTTTGTAGAAACTGGCCAATTGCTGTCTGGAACGATTAGATACGTTCAGAAGATTTTTGCGATGTTGAGGCGATTCGAGGTCGACATGAGGTCGACTGCAAGGAACGCAGACCCGCTTCAACTCATATCACGCTACTGCTAGCATTCGAACAAGAAAGGACGCCTTGGGATTTGAATGTACTGGACTCAAGACACCTAGTGCCTGAAACTGTCTCGCCTCGTCGACTTTCGTCCAGCTCCATTCTGGCTAAACCACCACCTTTACCACTGCCATCTCAGTTTGAGACAGGCAGAACTGGAATAGTAGCTGCAGCAGTGCAGTTGTCGCTATTGAGAACAGGGGCCAGCCCGATCAACTTTGCCCTCAACAACAGTTGCAAAACCTGCTAGTAACGACGCAAGTGCGAATGCATCCAAATCTACTAGAGAAACGCGCTCGAAACTAGTAGAACTGCATGGACTGCGACGACGATCACATCTATTTCGACTACAACAATCCTGAGTACTACTATCTCGTCTATATCCACTTCCACGACATCTTTTCCGACGATACGGTTCAGTTGCCTATTGTCCTGGAACCACAATCTCAGCCCCAGGAATCTCAAATGAGCATGGAGCCTGACGTCGAAAATGTTCAAGTCACCCATGCATATACTCATCCTTGATTGAACTGCCCGAAAATCCCTGCCCGCATACTCAAGGCCAACCACCTTCTCCCCTCCGAAATGATTTCATTTATGACACTTCCACCGGCATTGATCCAAATGCCGTTGACGACAATGATGAAGACGACGATGACGATGATGACGATATGGACGAAGAGGAGCGTAAACGGGCTCGTCTATGGGCTGCTCAGTGTTCACCTTCACCTGCACTTTCTACATCCTCGGTATCTCAAATGGCTGCGAGTCTCGCTCAACGGGTCGGTACGTTTGTTAGCGGAGCGATGGCTCTGAGTCCTGGCCCTGGAGGCTCAGAGTCCATGTCGATGTCTACTGGGCATCTCACTGATGCGGAATTGGAAGCAGAGGCAGAGCGAGAGAGAGATCATAGTAGAAGAGAGGCGGAGAGGATCTTGACGATGGAAGCGAGGGAGAGGAAGCTTGTCAAAGATAGGGTTCTGGCTATGATGGAGAGTACAAGGGCCTTGCCTCTGCCTCCATCGATATCACAGACGATGCCCGCTTCGACGAGTGGTTCACTGGCTGGGTCGCAGAAGGAGAGCTGGTGGGCTGCAGCCAAGCAAAGGATTTGACGCCAGCTCAGCAGGTCATTCAGGATGTCAAGAAGCAGGACAAGGAACGGGATAAGGAATCCAGGAGGGTGTCCAAGGGGAAGGAAAAGGTAATCCTCCATGCTTAATTTAACATTCTAGATTCTAATCTACACCGTCTATCTAGGCAAACGAATGGCCTACCAACCCAAATAGCAAGTACAGCAACCTGTCTTTGCTCAACCTCAATCTCAACATGAACATGCCTACGACGCCTCTTCACCGACCTTATGCTTCTTCAAACTCTCCTGGTGGTTCACCCAACTCACCTACACCCTCGTGAACGGCTCCAGGTCCCACGAATCTATCTGCACCCAACTTGTCTCCGTCTCACTCAAACACTCGAAGCTCTCCTGCCGGCTTAGGTGCTTCACCAAAGACCTCTATCACTGGTGGACTATAGCCAAGCGATTCGAAAAGTTGGAGAAGTGGACTGTTGGTCATGTCAGGGCGTTGGAAGAGAGAATGGGTGATGTTGAGCGGTGGTTGGTTGATAAGGAAAGGGAACGTGAAGAAAAGGAAGGAAAGGCGAAAGAGGGAGCGTCCGTTCTTTCTAATGGTACGGGCAGAAAGGCTGAGGACAAACACGAGGAAAGGGCCACGAATGGAAGTTTAAACAGCAATGCAGATGCCAACGAAGAAATCCAGTCGCTTCGGGACGAAATCATGGAACTACAAGGACGTATTACCGAACTCGGAAGAACTCGGAAAAGAGATGGCGAGGATGGCCGTCGATCCCAGTAGATTGTCCCAAACCAACAAGGCAAGAGGAATGAGTGATGACTCGTACAACTCGTACAACAACAGCTCTTATAGCACTCGTGGTTCCTACGAATTAAGGAACGGGAGACAAGAAGAAAGCCAGTCTACGGAGATTGAAGGTCTAGACGACGACGCACCATCACTTTCTTCGCAATCTCAATCTCAAACTTCTCAAGACGAGACCGAGACCGAGACCAAGGAAACCAAACCCGAACCTCCTTCCTCTTCCTCCATGTATCCAGGTCTAGCTATAACCTCTTCCCAACCTTCTTACGCCTCAACTCTCCGTTCTCAAACTGGTCTATCCCGTATTCCATCTCTCGGCCCAGGCAACAGTACCTCTCCTTCCCAAAACGAGGAAGAAGACGAGGGCGAAGAAGAAAGCAGAGGTTAGAGAGATGAGCATGGAGCTTGACGCCGACAAGCAAATTCCACTGAATGACACCGAAGAGTACCGTCAACAAGTCTTCACGTCTCCAGCCAAGTCTACTTATACAGCTCCACCTTCCATGCCCTCTGCTCCTCTCTGCTCGTACAGGTGAGGAAGAAGTCGGTATAGTCCCAAACAGTTTCGCAGCTCTCTCAAACGCAGCCAAAACTCTGGGCTGGTTACCACGTCGATCAGCCATCCTCAAACAGGCAAGTAACATTTTATTTACTTGACGTTTATTCTAATGATCCTTTACATTTAGCACGACTATGATTGCTACACCAAGATTCTCCTCTAACAGCAGCGTACCCCGCGTAAATCGTTGTCTGCCCTCAATGACCTCAAACGAGATTCTCGACGCAAATCTCTTGCTGACAGTGGTATCACCAAGAACAAGGGTCGTTCCTCAATGTCCACTGCTGCGAGACGCCAGACCATTGGAGGCGTCATTGGTGATCGAGTCTTTATCTCCGGAAGCCCTGTCACGACGCTCGGTGGGCTCTTGAAAGAAGCCGAAAGGAATCTCTTACCAATTTGACTTGCCCTCTTGAACGATAGTACGATCATGACCTTGTCCGTCGACCGCGTCTTTGCTTCGATGACTCTGGACAATTGGGATTTGGCCGAGATTTTTGCCTATGCCGTTGCCCAAGGTCTTTACCCAAGGTCTTTACCTCATGCTCTCATCAACAGACACTCGAAGGGAAGATCATGAAGACGGCCACGGTCACCTTGACTGGTTGTATCCCTGGGATTTCCAGGGAGGAGAAACACGGTGAGATCGTCTCCTTACTTCGATTATATCTATTGATTTTGATTTTTCAGTTGGGATCATTCACACGTTGCATTTGGTGAGTCTGTCTTATACAATGCGCGGCCGGGTCACTGACGTGTTTTCGTCAATAGGACTTGTGTGTTATTAGTATAATTTGTATTTTTGTAGTACTGTATCTACTTCAGTTACAACTAGGTTATAACCGATGTTCTAGTTATGACACCTGCTATGGTTATAACCAGTTATAACCAGAGGAACGACTTTGGTTATAGCTGGTTATAACCGCCCCGGTCAATTTCAACCGGCTATAACCGGCATTTCAGTTATAGCCGAGTTATAACACGGTTATAACCAAACCGGCAAATCTGTGACGCCCAGCTACTCTTGAATGGACACCGTGCACAAGCCGTCTCTTAAAGGAGAAAAAACTCAACACCGTTGCCGCCGAACTTCAAGAACATTATAGGCTCTTGAACAAGAATCTGAACACACCTACTAAACCCAAGCCTTCGAATACTACCCCTTCATACTCCGAAGATACCATCTCCGCCATGAACACCCGAATCCAGGAACTCGAAGCTCTTGTTGCATCCCAGAGAAGACCTGGTGGACCCCGCAATCCCGATCTAACCTGTTCAAATTGTAAACGACTGGGGCATACAAACTTTAGAGGACACACGATAGAGAATTGCTTTAGAGAAGGCAGAGGAAAGGAAGGAATGTGGCCGAGTTATTGGAAGAGACCAGGAAATGGAGGAAGTAGAGGTGGTAAATCAAACGGTGGAGGAGGACCGAACGGACATTCTGCTAACAACGCGTCAACCTCATCATCGTTTCAGCACTTCGCCCTCCTTACACAACATATCGCCATGCCTGCTTCAACAATCTCTGCCATGAGTACACCTTCCCTATCCGGAGCGGACCGAATATTGGTCGATTCTGGAGCATCTGCTCATTTCTTCAACAACCTATCCTACTTCAGCTCATTCACCCCCGAATCAGGTACTATTGGTTTGTCCTCTCGCAAAGGAACGTCCTTCGAAATCAAAGGGAAAGGGGACGTTCAACTTGTTAACGAGATGGGAGGAAATACAAAAATACTCACATTGAAGAACGCAATATACGCCCCTGACATAGCATCGAACCTCATTTCAATCGGTACTCTCGACAAACTGGGATACATAATGATAATAGGGGGAGAAAAGCTAAGGGTTAGAACGAGGGAAGGACAGGAAATTATTCAAGCTGGGCTTACCAAAGGATTGTATGTGGTGCAAGGGGTAACTATAACCGACGGAGTACCAACATCGTTCCATACCAGCATACTCCCTAACGACCATCAGTACATCCATCGTTGCGCTGCTCATATCTCACCAGAAAGGCTAGTTGCAGGGTCTAAAGTACTCGATGGAATGCCAATACTTCCAGACGATGTTCGAAGGAAGATGCGCACATGTGAAGACTGTCGATTGGCGAACACCAACAAGCAATATCACCCGACCAGTACGGAAGTAGTGACGGAAGCGAACTATCGGTGGTTTGTGGACTTATGGGGAAAGGCAAGGGTCATTTCGGTTGGAGGAAACCAGTATGCGATGATGGGAAGAGACCAAGGTACAGGGTTAAAGTTTGTGGATTTCTTGAAGGATCGTACAGCGGAGGGGATCATTGAGATGTTGGAAGTTCGAAGGATAAGGGCGGAAACACAAACCGGAAAGAAACTCAAACACCTTCGAACCGACAACGCCCCCGAATTTCGATCCAAAATCTTCAAAGAATGGTGCGATAAAAACGGTATCATACATGAATTCACAACAGCATACGATTCGGCAGCGAATGGAGTCGCAGAACGTACCATCGGTGTCATACTTTACCACACCCGCGCGATTCTACTGGACTCCAAATTATCTCCCGAATGGTGGGCTCATGCAATGGACACAGCCGTATACGTCGAAAATCTATTCCCTTCCATGAAAACACCGACCCTCGTACCTGCCGAAGCTTGGACAAAGCAAAAGCAAAACGTATCTCATCTAATACCATTTGGGTCTATCGGATTCGCACATATTGCAGAGCAAACGGGTAGAGGAAAGTTAGACGCAAGAGGTATGAAGGTTCAGATGGTAGGATACAATGGTCGAGGTGTGTATCTGGCAAAGGTATGGGAAAAGGATGATGTGGTAAGGGTTAGGAACGTGATATGGGAAAGGTCTAAGGGGCATTGGGTTAACGAGGCTGAGGAGGAGGAATATGAAGTTCTCGATAAAATCCCATCCTCGTCTTCAATCAACAATTTAATTATGGAACCTATTGAATCTGATCCAAAACCCGATTCCCCCGTTCCAGATCCGATCTCATCGAAGCGACCTCTCTCCCCACAACCCGAAACCACATCCAAACGCAGACACAAACCTTCCAAGCGACTTCTCGAATCCCAAGAATTTGAAGAGCGGGAAAGTCAAGCGCAAGCACAAGAAGAGGAATGGGCCACACATGCGATACCCCTATTACCCGACGACGACGAAATAGAAGTCCAGCGAATGCTAGAAGCACATCACACACTTATTCCCGAACCAACGAACGAATTCTTACCGAAGGCGTACGAAGGAGCAAAGAAAAGGTGGGACCTTTGGGGAAGACCGATGGAAGAGGAGATAGAGAAAATGGAAATGAGAAAGGCATGGACACCGGTGGAGAAACCGAAAGATGCATTGGTTGTAGGAACTGGATGGGTATATGCATTGAAGAGAGATGGAGAAGGAAGGATAATTCAGCGAAGAGCAAGATTGGTGGTTAAGGGATATACGCAAGTAAAGGGTGTACACTACTGGGATAAATGGGCTATGGTAGCCAGGTACGAGTCGTTCCGTATGGTCATTGCTATTGCAGCATACTTCGATTTACATCTATGGTCCGGCGATTTTGCTTCGGCATATCTCAACGCTAAGCCGCAAGGTATCAACTACCTCGAATTACCTCCAGGATTCGAAAGCAGATATTCTCTTCGAGATGGGAAAAGGACAGTCTTACGAATGAATATCAACATATACGGAACTATCAACGCAGGGAATAACTGGTACAAATTACTCGACAAAGCCTACCGGTCTATCAAACACATCCCTATCCCCGCAGATCCATGCGTACGTCTCCACCACTCATCTTCGGGTTACACCATAACTGCAACCTACACGGACGACGTCTTGGGGGCATCTTCGAGTGAGGAGGAGAGGAAAAAGACGGTTGAAGAGATAAAAGGGCTGTACGAGTTCAAGTATTTCGGGGAACCGGATATGGTACTAGGAATGACGGTTAGAAGGGACAAAGAGAAAGGGACAATTTCAATCGACCAAAGGGTACTTATCAACAAAACTCTCCAACGTTTTAACATGGACAACTGTATACCAAAATATACGCCGGTTCCTCCTGGTATCGACCTTTCGGAATCACAACCTATCCCTATTCCTCCTTCCGACGAATTCTTTATGCGAGACAAAGACTATTCGAGCCTAATGGGATGCCTAAATCATATTGCACTCGGATCAAGGTCAGACATCGCATTTGCAGTCGCACTACTCCAACGATATGCAAACGACCCGAGACCAATTCACTGGAAAACAGCAAAACACGTACTCGCATACCTCAAGGCAACCATCAATTACTCCATTACGTATATTAAGAATACACGTAGTTAGAACTCAGTCTCGATAGAAATGACTGTAATTAGCCTATGCTCTACCTATTAAGAATACACGTAGTTAGAACTGTAGAGCATAATTAGCTAGAGTAATAATAACAGGGTATCGTTGATGCTCACCTCAGTCTCGATAGAAATGACTGAGGTGCTAGCCAACGGATCATGGACTTTTATAGTATATGTCCGATCGTATACCAATATATGTCACAAGCAACAGATTATAATCGTAAACGAAACACTGTACAGAAACGCGTAGCATGTATTTATATTAAAATAAGTAGTTAAGAAGAGTTCGGGTATCGAAGGCAAGTGGGTGTGAAGGGGTTCGATCCTATATTCAACACTCCCCCTGAATCCCTCACATCCCACGCAAACCGATCATTCTAACGAAACGTTCAACCAGAGGGCGCGATAGTGATTTGGTCATGATGTCGGCGGGATTGTTTGTGGATGGAACATATTTGAACTCTAATTCCCCTTCTCGTACGACGTCTCTGATCCATGCCCAATTTGTGTCGAAGTGCTTTGTTCGAGCATGTTTCGTGGTTGCTTCGGTCAACGCGATGGCGCTCATGTTGTCGACCTTGACAATATATGGAAGCGGTTGTCCGAGTTCGATAGATGACAAAAACTTGTGCATCCACAATGCCTGCTTTCCACCATGAACACCCGAAAGATATTCCGCTTCAGTCGTTGAAAGAGCTACGACTCTTTGCTTCGAAGAACTCCAGCTGACAGCTCCTCCCGCTAACAGGAACACATACCCCATCGTCGACTTCCTCGTTGCCATACCACTTTCTTCTTTGATATCTGCATGCGAGGCATCCGTATATCCAAGAGCGGTATGAAAGGCGATATGAACGAAAATGACGAGGAAGCTTGAGATCAACTCGGTGGAATGGATTTGTTAGAGCACTAGGGAAAATGGGTCGATCTCAGATCGAACGAAAAGAAAAGAAAGCGAAAGTTGTCAATGCAGCTGAGAGCACTATGGATCTTGAGGCTTTTGGCAAGCACTTATATAGGTGTATTCGCTTCTGACAAGAGCTTGAACCGAAGAGCATAGAGCGTACCTCCTGAGACCCGTCACCTAGAAACACGACCTTGTGTCAAGCTTTTCTGATTTCCTCTACGATGACAGGACACGGTGAACTTTGCGTTACAGAAAAGGATTTAATAAAACTTGGGCGGAAGTACGCCACAATATGGATTGTTACTATGAACCAGGCCGCGAGAAACAAGTTTGCTCCACTGAAAAGCAGTAAACACATCAGATATGCTCAGGGGTTCACCATACGCGATCGTTCATCAAGGTTGCTATCCTAGTTTCATGGAGGAGAAATTTCGTGACCAAAGCAGAGCTAAAATGACAGATGTAGACTGCACCCTCTGTGATAGTTGTAGAGCAATATACGCAGATACGAGTTGCTTTCAGTTTCCCCGAGCTTACAGCAGTTTTCATAAATATACGGAATCACCAAAATTTTTGTCAAGAGGTCGCCGATCGGATCTTCTCCGGCTCGCGATCGGTGACGTATTCTCAGGCTTCGGGAGACGTTCTTGCCCGCTCTCAGCGCTCCCTCCGACTCCTCTACTATGACTTAAAAACCTTCCTTCATTTGCATCGTACACAATATGATATCTACAGATGACATAGGAAACATCAGGGACTGTATATAGTTGTAATGGCTGTATGCCAGCCCACTAGACCATTTATTCTGTGTGGCCCGTGTGGCATAGACCTCTTGGGCAACAGCAGAGACTCGGCAGACTGTTGTCGCGTTGCGGATCAAGGAAGTCCGAACGAGTGCCAAATCGGCAAAGAAACTCACGGGACAGTTGCGAGGCATGAGCCGGAGAAGATCCGATCAGTGGCCGCATGAAATTTTTGCGATTCCGTATATTTATGAAAATAGCTGTAAAGATGATCAAGTGGTAAACAGCGAAAGGCTCGTCTTACCGTGGCAATCATCGATATCCTTGTTTCCTTGCTTCAATGCCTGCCTGAGAGCAACTACGCGAGTATAACTGACATAGTAGTTCTCTCCAAGTAGCTTTCTTCATTCCATCTTTCATCTGCGCTCCTTTCTTTCAAAACTTCGAAGACCTTTCCCCTAAATATAGAGCTACTGCCAAGTCAATGAAATCCTATTCTACACCTAGTCTCCAGATGCAACATAGTTCAACCGGCGTAGCATAGTTCCAGACTGTCTTTTTTCTATTGCTAGACCGTAAGTATCCGAGACGATCCGAAACTTGCTGGAGCCTTGGGAAGTCGATTTGATCCTTGTTAATCGTTTAGATTGATACGGCTAGAGGAATGGTTACACATGATGGTAAGAGGAAAGGTTGGGCTGACTCACTTCAAGGCTTGGACAACTCAGATTGTCACCCTCGTGCTCTGTCGATGCCTTGTCCCTTGACTCTACCTCCTCGAATCAAACTCAGCTACATTCTGAAAACCTGCACGGCATTATGAACAAAGGTATAAGACCTTGTTCGAATTCTCCTTCAGTTACTGTGGGTTACACGTTCCTTCCTGACTCCGGGACTGCTGCTGGTTATCTTGTCAACGGTTGCTCTCGTACCGGTGACCACAATTTTGTTTCAGACTTGAGGTACTTCTTTTGACTGAGTTTCGTTCCTTGCTATAGCTTCATTGCTGGTGGCACTAACGAATGTTATGAAGCCAAGCTCATCCTTGAATCCTCTCCGAGTCGTCCTTGTTATTCTTCCTGCGCAAAAAGGCCCTTTTGGGTCATTTATACACCTTCTACATGCTATCCCGGTGTCACTGGTTTCGACACATAGAAAGGCAAGTCAGCGAACTGGTCAAGAAAAAGCGCAGTCACCCTCGCTCAGAAATGTTATTCAAATCCTTACCGTGAAATGTTCCAAATGCGATGCGTATACATTGTTTTTCGCTTTCAATGTCATAACGCGGGTTTGTTTTCTGGTTCGGTCCCGAGGTTCCCACTAGTTGGCAAGTTGTGTTGAGAATAACACTACTGTTACTCGACGTCGTGGCGTGGAAGCAACATAGTCCCGCGACTTTGTTGATGATGTCTAATATGATGTAGACACTTGTGGGCGCAAATTAGCCGTCAGGGTTGGTGATTTTCTGGTTGAAGTAATTGAAAGATATACAGTTTATGTCTTTCCTTCCCTGGCCGCGAATCATATGGAGCATTAGTGTGAGGACTAGAAGTTGACTGACTTCTGATCTGCTTCTGATACTTCTATCGTGGAGTAGAGTGGGCTATCGCCGGAGTCGTTGGTTGGCCGTGTACTGCGTGCAATGAAAACGTACCGAGCTGCGTCGATTGAGTACTCCAAAGGGAGCTCCGATTGACCTCGGTCTTGACTTTCCAGATGGCAGTGGACTTTCCCAGTAAAGAGGTGAAAACGCCGAAACGGACAGGGTCGAGACCCCGCTTGGCGCAAATTTGAATAGAAACTGATCACAGGATTGACCGAAAGAATGAACGCACCATTTCCGATGGCCTGATACTTTTCTTCTCTATTCTTCTTCTCTTCCCTTATTATTCCTTTATTTCTTCCTTTCTGGTGCTTTGCACACTCTACCGAGCGAAACGGCTAGAAAAATGGCAAGCACAACGACGAGAACAGCGCAAGAAGGCTCGAGCTCGACGTTTACGACAACGACTACTACTTCCTCTCTATCTGCGTCACATCCTTCTCCCAATTCTAGCGCATCTAATTCTTTGTCGACCCCATCACCGACCAACTCTACTTCCTCCTACACTGACACCCGTATTGTTCGCTTCGACAATGAATGTGTCTTAATCCCAGAGTTACAGCGCGCTCATAAGAATGGGCTCTTCAAGAAGCCCTTGATGGTTACCAAGAGCTACTCTTATACTCTTCCACCGTTATGGAAGAGGAGAAGCAATGGGAATGGGAGCGGTACAGAAGGAGAAGATGAGCCGCGATCACCGTCGACTCTGACGGGGTCTCCAGAGTTGGTTTTCAAGGTTCCCGTTCCTATGTACGCATTTCTTATTCTTCTCGTTGAATATTCTAACAAGATACTCTAGTTTCATGGCCAAATCTCCCCGTTCCCCTGTATCTCCATCAATGGCACCTTTACCTCCATGTCTCGTATATCGAGCACCCTCAAATTCTCGTTCACCTCAGATTCCGCCGAGACGTATTCAGAGACGTTCTTCCCTGCCTCTACCTCTGGACGTCGTCTCTGTCTCACATGCCCATCTCCATCCTCACACTCATACCCATTCGCACACACATTCTCATTCTCCGGTCCTCACACCGTCTTCCAACCCGAATAAATCTCCGTCTAAATCCCCAAAACTTGATAAAACCGACAAGGATAAGGACAAAGACGTAACACCCGAAACTGTACCTCTGCGACCCTGTTGTCCGCAGTGTTATCCGGCTACGGAAAACTCGGTTAAAGACCTCATTGACGGAAAGAAGGACGAATGGCAAGAACGGTGGACGAGAGGTGCAAAGAAGAGACGCTCAGTCAGTCTGGACGAAACTTCTATGGGATATAGTGTCTTTGGTGATGTTTCAAACTCAAATCCAGGACCTAGCTATGCGCCGTCCGAAGAAGCGAGCGGGACACGGAATACAGACGGTTATGCAGACGCGACAGAAGAGGCTGCAAGACCCGGGTCTTCCGGTTCTAGTTCAGGGTTTGCGGCGGTTTCTCTTCCCACTCCCGGTCATCCAACTCATAGGCACGAACGTGCGGTCGTTTCGTCCAGGGCCATGTCCATACATGTTGACGAGGTGGATAAACGTAGACGACTGTCGGCGTTGACGGAAGTTAGTCGAGAAGGTAGCCGAGATAACTCGAGAGCTGGTAGCAGAGCAGGAAGTCGGACGGCGTCCAAAGAGAATCTTCTGGAACATAACCGAATCTGGGAAATGGGCTCATCCAATGCAACAGAAGCAGAATCTGACGATAAATCTACCAGTTCCTCGAGTGCGAATAAACCACCTCTTTCTCCGATCAGGACACAGATTCCTCCTCATCTCTCGCACAAACATTCTCCGTCTTCGTCTCCCACGTCACTCAACTCGTTTTCCTCGGCCTCCAGGTACAAATCTCCCCGTAATGTACCAATTAAACCGTTGTTAGACGAGGATGAAGACGAGGACCAATTGTTCCCTTTACCTTCGCCTCGTCGTACACCGTCTAATTCACCCAGCGGATCACCTCTCGGTAGTGTTCGAGGTAGTCCAGCTCCAAGTCCGGTTCCTAGCCCCGGTGCTTCGACGTCGCAGGTCAATTTGGTTTCTACCTCTTCAAATACAAACGCAAAAGGCAGGGTCATGATGAACCCAGCCGCGTCGGCATCTCGAGACTCGCTCGTCCAAGTCATCTCGTCTACAATGGAGAAAGAGTCTGAGAGTATCCTAGGCCAATCTCTGTCTCGTAAAGACAAAACACCTGTAGGAGGAAGGTGTGAAAAGGGTTTATTAACCCCAGAGTCTCCTTCCAACATCCCCATGTCTACATCGCCTCCTTCATTTTCGGCCATTGGTGCAAGCGGTGGAAGAGTTTCGCCTGTACCAACAATCCCTAGAAGCCCTAGCCCATTGAGACATTCGCACTCGGGTGAAGGGTATTCGGAAGATGATGGTTCAGTTGAGCCATCAGTCGAATCTACAGGGAATGATAGTGAAGAGAAGGAGTTGGTAGATGCTAGAGAAGCATCATTCCAAGGAATCACACCGACTACGCCTTCCATAGCGAGACCTATCCCCATTCCTATACCTCCCTCTACGTCACTCTCTACAAACGAGAATCTCTCTACTAGCCCCAATCCCGACCCGAATCCTAGCCCGTCTCCCCTTACCTCCTTCCGTAAACTCTTCAACCGCGGTCATTCTCAACAAACATCTGCTTCGGGCTCGGAAAGTGCTTTCGAGGATGAGGATCCCGTCGAATCTTCTCAACAGCAACAGCAACCCAGACCCGGTCAAACCCCAAAACGTACACTCTCGATATCGACGTCTAATTTGGGCTTGTCTACTCCGTCCACATCTGGCAAGTCACCCATCTCTCCTTCTGCTAGTGCAGAGGTGGGCACGACAAGGAGAGCTTCTACTAGACGACGACCATCTTTACAGTCGGCTGTAGCAGGTGTATTAAAGGGCGTTAGTTCGATGGGGACAATTTCTATGGGTGGTACGAGTTCAATGGGCGGTGTTGGTGGGGCATGACCCGTACGTTAGCTTTCCACGAACCAGTTCTGCGTTTTGTTTTTTTGTGGGTTTATAGTTCATCTTCCAGCTTTCTCATATATTTTGAGGTTGTTGCATTTATCATTTATTTTTTTGGTCCCGTCTTTTTCTGCATCTCAAGATGATCTCATTTTGCTGCTGCTGCCTGCTCTCGTATATACATATACTGTACTTTTTCCAACACTATTCACGACATCTATACCAATCCATCTCCAACGCACGTATCTCTTCTCTCCCAATCATCTCCTGCCAACACGCACACACACATATATCACCACAACAAAACTGACGATTTTTACCTTTTTTTTTTCTAGTTACGCACGAACGACAAGTTGTCCTTGATTGTCAAGCTTTAGCTTTACCTTGGGCTTTTTAAAAATTTTACGAACGGTTTTACGGATTTTTCTCTCAATTTTCCTCTTCGAGCATTCTTTCTTGATACCTCTCTACGTTTACTTTTTATCCTAGTAACATACTTATCTTCTGGAGCTGTTGTAATAAAAAGATAATTAGTGCCTACAAAAACCGGAAATGATTCACTCCTCTCCTTTTCACCGTTTGGTGACGCGACATAGCTGCATATACAAGATAGCTCGTTCGACCTGTATGCAGTGTTATCGCGGTATCAACAGCCGGAGGTTTTGGAATGGTAGGCAGGGGTCGAGCTAGCACTCAATTGTGAACTCCGCGCCAGGGCGCTCAACTTGAATGCGGACTTGATACGGGTTTTCCTTCCAACTACTTATACTCGAGCCAAACTCAAGCCCCGAATGCATTTTCAATGACGAAATATATCAAACGGACCCCGTAAAAAAGGTGGGTCAATTATTACGCCTCTTTGACGTCGACAGCCAGCTCAACTTTTTTGTCTCCTATACTCAATTCAAAGTAGCCATCTTTTCTACGTTTCCCTGAAGACTCGTTTCAACTTGGGCGTTCATTCCGACTGATATAGTGTTGGTATACCATTGATTTTGAATATGTTTACTCAGTTTGGTAGTGTTATAGCTTGCCGGCAGGTTGATTTACTGTATTGATGGTTCTCAGTGGCAGATCACGGTGAGTTTAATTGTCGCTTTCCTGTTGCCACAACGCGTCTGAAGGCCACGCTCATAATGCACTTTTCCGATTAGGGACGCCAGATTGACCTTTCCGTTATGATGGGAATTACAAGTACCCACTTCGACAGTCAGGGATGTCTTCAATTGACGAAGTAGAGCGATTTTCATGGGGTAAAAAAGTTTGTGGTTTTACAGTTTTACTGCAAGTCCTACTATCATGCTACTACTACTAGTCGTACTCTGGGCGTGCCATTCACGAGAGTGTTCAACCACTGTGTTTCAGGGATTAATTGCAATCGAGGGATACAACATTGTATACTTAGGCTCGTTCGCCAGGCAATCCTAATCAATCAAAAGCGCTCACCCTTTGACGTGTGAACCCTCGAGACATCGTCTAGCAGGAGTATAACGGGAAATGCTAGGTTCCATTCAACTTTTTCTACCCTCCGCGTTTTATTAAAATTCATTCTTTCTCTTTCTTCCCCTTCCACTCATCTCCTTCCAAAATGCTCAGCACTACCGCACTGACGCTGGGACAAATCACATTCATTATTCGTGCTATTATCCAAATCCTCAGTCATGGAGGCATGTTTCTCATCGGAATCATCATCCTCGCAAGCGCACCTCGTCTTGCATCGCTGAAAACCCACGACGCCATCAATCGTGCTGTTGGAAAGTCAACCTTTACCAAATCGTCCCTCACGTGGGTGCTAGCTTCCCTTCGAGGAAAGACTGGAGACCCCGCCAGGCCTACGAAATTAGTCGTAAGCATACTGCTCGTCACGCTATATGGCTTGTTTTCTGCCTTGAGCGATATTGGGTTCCTGGGACTTCGTGCTTGCGAGTTACCAGGACCGACCATTTTCGATCGACCGTCATCCGTGAATTCGACGGATGCAGCGCGGAATGCGGTACTGAACGCGACTATACCTGGTTCTACCCTTGAAGAGATCCAAGTTCGCCGGTGAGCATGTTCATTTAGGATTCTGTGGACTGTTTTTCTGACTTTCTTCCAAGATGCAGCACTGCGTCACTTACTGATATGGGAGAAGGTATCACTGAGAACCTATGTTCTTCTTGGGAAAATTCTACCTACGCCGATTCTGCCTTTTTTACATCCCTAAACTCAACCGACTCTGATATGCTCATGCCTCGCAACTTGCGCCACTATCGTCATGAGCGGTCAGACATGTTTGATCTAAACAGTTATTTTATGGGTCCATCTTCCCAAAGAGTCGAGAACCCTGTGATTCGGAATGGGGTTGCCATATTCCCGGGCAGTCAAGGCGTAGTGGCAATCTTCGGTGTTCCTTCCCTTCTTCCCCTACACAGCGTAAATATCGACCATGCGATGGCACTCGAGATCGAGATGGGATGCATGTCTACTGGTGTTTTTTCGATCCATGACCTTGATGACCTGTCGTTTTCAGTCGATCAAGACATGATGGATACCAATGCGACGTGGTCAGATCATTACTTTGGGCCGGATTACATGCAAGATACCCTTACTCAAGCTGCCGAAGAGATTCGTGCTCTTTATCGACCGTCGTTCAACGAATCGTCGCTCAACCAAGGTTGGCTATTTAATAATGACGGGAATGCTACCAATGCTGCTCGAGCTACCGCTGCAAATATCTTATCTACATCCGCTTTTCCCCTCGAATTCGATGCCTTTGATCCAGTAATGGGAAACTGCACCAATAGGCTCCGAGAACGGTTGAACTTGACAGAGTGGTACGACAACTCCGTCGATACATGCAACCTCTTGGGTTTGGGTGGAACGATGTTATCGGATGACGACGTGAACGTAGGCTACTCCAGAATGATGTGTGCAACGGCCACACAAATCAACCTCGTCTCTGCCACGATTTCAACAGACGTCGACGGTGCTGTCTTTTTGAATTATTCAAGACTTCCAAGCGATCTCCACCATACTAGAGCCGACTACTTTGACGTTGTGGCGAATGAAGAATCGAACACGACTCAGTATAACCAGTTCGAACCTTACGAGAGGTTTACCCTTGCCCCAAACCCTAATGGCCCAACTTCACATTTCATCACGCAGAATCGGGATCCCTCGAGCATGCGAAGCTATGGACTAGGAAGTGGAGGGGGAGATGCCATGACAAGAGCTGGAAGCCTGATGATCGACCAGGGACACGAAATAGGCGACAATTTCGCAAGTCTTTCCTTCCTCTCCGAGGGACAAACTCCCATCGGCTTCAGGAATGGCAGCTTGTTGACAAAGTGGGGTGGTCAGGTCGGGGCGTCCTTTATCCTACAAAGCCTCGCGTACAATGGGTGGGCTGCAGTCAATAGTCCAGAAATTATGATCAATAGCACAGGAGGGATGCTTGGAACTTGCTACGATGCTCCATATGCTGCTGGTTTTGTGCCACTCTTGGTATCGGCGCTGTTAATCATTCTTTGGATTTTGTATCTGCTGGTCACATCTCATTTGGGAGGGTCGAACGACGTGGAGTATTTGTATGGTGGTCTCACGCCATTTTGGGGTGTAGTGTCTCCCCACACAAGGGCAGAAGATACACTTTTAAGCTGGGTGAACAAACCAAAGACACATTTGGAGTTGATACATCCTGGTCAACCATTGATGAGCGAAGGAGACATGACTGCGGCGAGGTATATTCGGTCTGGGTCTGCATTCTGAGATTCAGGTATTTCATGGGTTGTAATGGATGTATATATACCTACTTATTATCTTTACTTTAATAAAGCCTCTTCGATGTAAAACTGTCAATGGTTAAACCAATATCACAACCAAAATGTGTACACTTTACAATGGCCGAATGAAGTGGACTCCATCTTTTTCAAAGTTCAGATTTGGTGAGTCGAGACGAATAAAGTCAGGCGATAACAGCCCAATCGACGTTGGTTATCATACAGGATCAGAAACATTGGGGGGATCTGCGACTGGCTTGTAACCATTGCGTAAGTTTAGTTAGGGCATCTCAGATCCAATGAACAAATCTCTCGGATAATACATAACATAATACTTATAATTAGATAAAAGCATCCACTCATCCAATAAAGAATAGGGAGTTAGAGGACTCTAAATCAGTTGTCTCTAGGAAACAGCTGTTCGTCAACTTGACATACAGTTCCTTCCGCTGGTAGCTCTCCAGTAGCAAAGTAAGCTCCAATATGTTGGCTTGTACAGTTGGAGCTCGCAACTTCAGATGTATGCTGTTCGAGGGAAGAGGTTAGTTTTTCGATCAAGCAAGCGGTGTAGAAAATAATGTGTACTCCAGGGGAATCTTGAATTAGGACAGCAGAGCCGGGAAACATTGAGCTTGTCTTCTTCGCACTAGGGAAACTTAATGAACTTGAACAATCAGCTACAAAAAGTCAACTTACGAAACCAATGGAGTTCGCGGATCTATACAAGCAAGTATAATTTCTGAGCAAAATGATTAACCCAAGGATCGAAAATGTTACCCACCAGCCGTGTTGCCAATGAGTAGAAGGGGATTACTTGTGTTGGCTCCTACAGGTCCTACGAGAACTGAGAACACAGAAACATTGCTCTCATAAAATAGGCATACCTCGGAATCGATCACCAGGATGAAACTTCCAGCCTCTAGAAACAGAACTAAGAACTGGATCTGTTGGAAGTAAAGGTAAAGCAAAATACTTACGCGCATCCTGTTCTGGCGGGCAATGCGAACACCCCGGCAAAAGTAGAATTGATGGCCGCCATGGCTTCTTGCAGGTCTGAGATGGTGGGATCAGGAAGATCTGTATCCGAGCAGAATATTGCAACGAATGCCTGAATCTCATCGACAGCTGCGTCGGTGGCGTCAAAGCTTTCGAATATGCAGAGTTCTGTGATAAGAATACAGTAGAAAGCGAAAGTTACATACATCATCTGAAAAATTGTTGTCCCATTTCCGTTCGACAATTCCGCCAGTCCAGTAGCCAATGCTTTGAACTGCGTATAAGGTGAGCTTACAGCGTTAAAGACGGCCTGCCTTAGGGAATCGTAGGTGAGGATACCGAACGTATCACCAGTAAAAACCGGGACAGGTTGCGAACGCAATGAATCGTATATAGCATCAAGGTTGGCAGCGATTTCCGATGAGGATGATGCATAGAAAGGACACGCTTCAGGCCCAGCAGCATGACACCCGTCGAAGAAGGCCTGCATTGCCTTGTCCGCATCTGAAATAGTGATCGAGAGGAAGTCATCCGAGCCTAAGTACCAGGGTGACAAGTATGATGATTGTCAGCGTCATCGTCAGTAGCCTGGATCACGTACCACTAAAATAACCATCTGTATCCACACAACCTAGAACCATTGATATTAATTCCTCTAACGTGCTTGCGGGAAAATCGGACAGTGGATTCTTACCATCTAGAATCATGCGACCGACGCGATCCTACAAATCATAAATACAAAGGTGAGATCAAAACAATTATAGGTTAGCTAGTATTCATACCGGGAATATAGTAGCAAACGTAGCTCCAAGCGCGGTTCCGTAGCTTCAAGATACGGATCGGTAATTTAGTTTCCTGTATGATTTCCAACAGACGCACGATAATCCATAATATTGAATCTTTTCTTGACCCATAGCTTCGATCATTCCGAGCATATCGCGTGCGACATTGCCTGTTGTAACGAAGTCTAGTATACCGTTGTCCCGAGCTTGGGCCGCTTGTCCAAAAGCCTGAAATTTCGCCCAAGTCTCAGGCAACGCTTCCGAGCTAGAATTCAAATCAGAAAACGAATGAGCGAGCCAGTTTGCCCTTTCTTCGGCGGTCTGAATTACTGCCACTCTTGGTGTTGAAAAGGCGATACCTGGTAATGTGGATTCCCGTCAGTGACTCCAGAAGGACCGGTGATCTTTTGGAAACCCACCCCGAGGGTCAAAGCCCACTATATCGAACTGGCTTCCAATAGTCTTTTGCAACGTTTTCCCATTTCCCAGAATAAAGTCTATACCACTGCCCCCGGGGCCACCTGGATTTGTCAAAACGGATCCGCTGTACTCCAAACCATTTTCCATAGTGGCGTTTAGTTTGATAACGGCAATGGCAGCAGATCCTGCACCCGGTTCGGAGTAGTTGAGTGGTACCTAATGTTGCCTTTTAACATAATGTTCGAGCAAGTCGAGGCAGATAAAATACCTGAAAACGAGCACATTGAAATCCAGAATAGCAATCAACCCAGGAGAAATTTGTCTTCGGTTCAATCTAGTTCGACCTCCCAGTCAACTAGTTGAAGACCAGGTCCTTGAGAAATTAGGCTCACAGTGGTCCAATCAAAATCCGACAGATTTTGGGCAACCACAACGCGAAGAGCAGCAAAACCGACAAGTAATCTGGTAGATAATCGAGACATTTGATGTGTGGCTGAGAGAACACGACTTGGCTTACAGGTTATATACCTGCGCACTGCAGGCACAACTTTACCTCCAGATCGAAGTGGCTTGATGAGAATCAACAAGGCATTGTGGTTCCACTGAATGGATAGCATCGGTAATAGTTTCAATGAAGGCAAGGATGGGAAAGTTGTGGGAGTTTGAAGGTACGGATAGATCCCTGTCAAGTTTTCGAATCCAAGAGATTCAGACCATTGGGGCTCGAAGGACTTGGTCCTTTCGGTTAACAAGCCTCGTCAAAATTTTGTCAAAATTGGTGCTGCACTGAGATTGGATGAATCAGTATTTTCTCACGACGTCCCTGCCCTTATCCCTGCAAGCTGCGGCTCACTTATCCGTACGGTTGCGCCGTAGCGCGTCGCAGCTCCGTAGTCCTCCGTAGCGCTCTCACTACCGAAATTGCAAAGAATACTGCGGCAGTTCAGTAGCTAAAATACGATCAGTATTCCTCACAACAGAGTATCAACAGGTACAAGTCGTTCATGTCCTAGGCCTCGTGCACCAATGTTATGTGCTTGCCGGCGTATGTACGCCGACAGGAATTCTATCGTTACCATCTTTCTCGATATCTATGAAGAGATTTTTTCAGTAAAAATTTCGTCGTAACTTTGGCTGCGATCACCTCACTGCAAGCTTGTCTCCATCGTCCCTCAAAGACTCCTGTCATAATCGATTCGTCTATCCTTGTTAACTGCGTCAACCCGCTTTAAATGTGGTATCATCGGACTCGATGAGACCCCTTCAAGACCCTTTTTTGACAACGCATTTTAACGATTATCTTGCATCATTGTCACTCCTTCATCCTCGATGCGCTCTGCACCACGTCCACGTCATTCTGCAATGTATAAAGAGGGCTTCATTTCGCAGTCCAACTCATCCAATCACGCAACTCATTTCTCAATTCGACAAACTTTCTTCTTGATAAATATGTCTTCTAACCAGTTCTCAGTCAGTTGAGAAGCTCCCTCCGTCAGCTATAGCGACTGACGCGTCTGCCACTCTAGGTCGGTGACCATGTCAAGTACCAGGGTATTGGTGGTGGAAACGTCGAAAACTCGACTACTCACGGTCAAATTACCGGTATTGTGGAGAGCAAACAGGAAGCACAGGAGGCTGGGGTTCAGGCTAACGTGAGTATTTTGTCCTTTCTCTACGTATCTAATCGCAGCTTTTGCAACTGTAGGCCTCGAAAGATGATCCCCGCTATGTAATTCGCAATGACAACGTAAGTCACCTCGGGTGTTTTTCTGTTCGGATGTTGTTCAAACAGATTTCTGTTCTTTCAGACTGGCAAGGAGACCGCATATAAGCCCCAGAACATCAAAGGTGTTGAAGAACGGGATTAATACCCAACACGTACTGAAACGGAAACTTGTATCACCATCATTATCTTGTATTCTCTACAGACATATATTGCGTCTTCGTATTTCTTCATCACAATTCCCTTTACATCCATGACGACAATGTGAATGAACAAGGTCAATTCCCAAGTCCTGAGGGAGTTGTAGCCAGGATTCACCTATGTATATACTCGGGGAATGAGAAATTATGTCACCCAGCTCAACTTTGAAATCAAGAGTTGAGCCGGTTCTATCAGCTCAAATTCAAAAGACACCTCCGGAGTCGAACCGAAACCGCCTTTGTCTATGAGAAAGACTGAAGCGATAGCATCCCTACCATGAAGGCTGACGCCGGTACCTAAGATAACGAGAGGGGAAAAGGTGGTATTACGAAAGAACAGAGGAATATACGAAAGAAACAGATGAGAGGTATTACAAAAGAGCAGAGGAATATACGAGAGAAACAGATGGGAGAGATTACGAAAGAACAGAGAGATATGCGAGAGAAACAGATGAGAGAGCGGGAAAGAAGAAAGCAAAAGAAACAGAACAACAAGAGAAGAGATGAGAAAATACGGAGTTGAAAATGGGTGAGAAGACAGAAATAGAGACGAGACACATAAGACAAGAGAAGAGCAGGAGCGGAGAAAATGGACCATGATAAACGGAGACGACGAAGATAGAGCGAGAGCGAGAGATAGAAGCAGTGAAAAAAGGAAAAAAATCAGCGGGTGTTCATGCTCATAAAGCCAGCAAACACTTTTCTCAACTTCGATTTCTTCTTTCGCGCAGCCTCCCCTTTGTCCATCTTTAGTTGATGTTGAGCAATCGTAGCAGCCGAAAGATATTTGGTCTTGGTACGGGTGTCGTAGACATACAAGGGTTGAGGCCACACCGCCCAAAAGTATTTTTTGGGATCAAAATCAACCTGGCAAGAGGGGTCGAAAGGAATATTCTCCTTTTCAAGTTCAGCTGAACCAGCGAGAAAAGCTTCGGGAGAAGGAAAGATTTTGCAGTTGAGGGGAGTAGTGTCGTCATTTTCTTGTTTGGCTTGTTCCTCTTCGTCGTACTTGCCAAAGTGATACGAATCAAATTCGAGCTCGCCTACATCTCCGGTAGCGACATTTTGAGGGAGGGAGGGGGATTCGCGAAGGTAAGGGAGTTCAGAGGCGGAAGGCATTGAGGAAATTGTAGCTTGAAGCCAGTTTTCTTCGTCTTCAAGTGAAAACATTTCCACGAATTTGCTTTCGCTGCAAGTGTTAGGCAAAGGGGTAAATGGTTTTTGGGCGTACTTGGGTTGAGAAGAGCCGGCAGGAGCAAGTTTGTTCTCGGTATAAGAGGGTCTGAGAACAGCAGTTGCACTTGCGTTCATTTCGAATGCAGGAAAAAGTTTAGGAGTAGTAGTGTAGAACACGAGATGGATGTAAGAACCGAAAGAGGTGAGGATCTAAAATGAGGACTGGCAAGGGTTTTATACGTCGAAAGCCTGTTTCACACAAGATAGGGTCTTTCTGAAGCAGGCTATGCCGATACCAGAGACTCGGCAGCTTGGGCATTCCTGCTAATGAGTCTCACTAACTGCATAAATGAAATGACCTGTACTTCCCTGAGGCAATCAGAGGCAAAATCGCAGGGAGTCAAAAACGGGCGCGGCAGCCAGTGATGTCTTTGACACGGTGTGCTGGCTTCATGTACAAGCCAAAGAGAGAAAGAAGGCTACGCTCGAAGCTAGGGGATGGTTTGTCCTTTGCAAAAAATCTTCGGGCCATAAACACTGAGTAAATTTGTCGGACTGAACGTACCTGAAGGGAGAAAATCAGAAATTGCAGCTCCATAGAAACATACCATAGTAGTCACTTCAACTGCAGCTCTTGTCCCTCCAGCCCAATACTACATCCATACTATAGGACCCATCACCCGCGCCAAACGAGAACAGCATGCAAGAGTCTATCGCGATCGGACAGAAATGGTTCACGGTCACGGTCAAGTCCGAGTCGCGTCGGATTCGTCTCGTCACTCACTTGTTCCTTCACTACCTGGAGCACTCCCAACTCACCGCTGGCATTGGCTCATCGCTCAGTATCGAGCTTCAAATCGTCTCCAGAAGACTGCAGAGGATCCGATTTCGTGTTCTTCGAGTCGATAGAGAAGCTATGGCGAGAGCCGGGAGGCAATTTAATTGGACGCTCAACCACATCTTGTAATAGTTGCACGGTTTCATGCGGATCGGTTCTGGCTTATCCTGTTCAGAAGGTGTGTTTACATCTACTTCTCAACAGGCTACAAAGCTAATTCTCCTGCATATCCATGCATCTTATACCATTGGGTGCACCACTGTCGCCGCCTTATAATTCGAGGTACCAGGACGTTTTAACTGTTCCTCGAACTGGCACGTTACTTCATCATACAGGACTTTTAGGCTACATCAGCTAGTAGATCTGCCAAATACACGAATGTTCCATCTTTCATCGGGAAATACGCCACTGTCGTTACTGATTCTCCCACTCACGGACTCGTTCGTAAAGCATTCCAAGCCAGTAATTGTGTAAAACATCCAGTCTATTGCATCTGGCGCTATCGTAAGGACGTGTTAAACGGGGTTTCTCCCGCCTCTACACATGAACTACCGTGAACATCGTTTCAAAACCTTTCAAACGGGACACATAATAAAAATAAAAAGATTGTAACGTAAAATCAAAGGTTATACACAAACCACGCCGACTTGTCTCCCAAGCCTTGTTCCTCCCTAGACTGTTTACCCATTTCTCTCCGCCTAACCTCTTTGGCCTTGTTCTGGTTGGAGAGATACATCAAGTTTATTCCGGAAACGACCGCGCACAGGACAGAGAACACTAGCAACGTGATAGTTGCTTTCGTATAACGGGGCGGCAAAGAAAGGGACCCCATGAGCCAGGTAGCAAGGATTCCACCTGAATTGGTGAGAATGAAAGCAATGGCAATTGAGGTCGCACGCCGGGTTTGAGGTGAGGCGTTGTTGGAAGCCCAGGAGGAGATCGTGGGTGCAAGAGTGTAGGTTCCAGGGATCGAAAAGAAGAGTGAACCGTATTGTACGTGAGTACTGTGGGAGCCTATAGGACAAATAGGACAAATAAGTTGACAGGTGAAAATTCGGAAAGGCACAACTTACCCAAGAACATTGCAAACCCAATCACGCAGAAGAGTGAGGAGACTATAGAGACGATGCCTCTACACTGGAAACGATCAGAGATATAGGCCGAGATAATAGCAACGACAAAGGCGACAGCGAATGGTGGAACGCTCATCAGCTGCGCTTTGGCAGCAGTAAAGCCCAGACCCTGGATGATCGAAGGGGCGAAGCTATTTGGGCAAAGGTGCTCAGACGTAAACTCGGCGGAGGAGACCGGATGTGGCTTACTATGCAAGAGAGTAAAGGATAACGCCGTCAAGGAAGAAGATTACTGCGGTAAACCAGACCTGGGGAAGCTTGAAGGCCATCCCGACTTCTCGCCATGTAAAGCCTTCTTCTTCCTTTGCAGCGTTGTCTTCTTCCAATTTGCGCAAGACGTATTCCTTCTCTGCTTTGTCAAAGAACCATGCTTTTTCGACAGATCGTGGCAAGGTGAAGTAAGACGAGGCACCAAAGAGGACGGTGAAGAGACCCTCAAGGATGAAGATCCAAGCCCAACCAGGTCGGTTACCCACACCATTCATTCGGATGATTCCATATGCAAGGATGCCTGAAAAGGCCCCGGAGATAGAAGCAGAAGAAAAGAACGCAGATACCCTGTGACAGAATCAATATCATGTTTGGAAGTATTGCACCCATTGAGTTGCTTACCGTAAGTTCATCTTGTAGCGCGGATAGAAGTAGGAAAGGTACAACACGAGACCAGGGAAGACGCCTCCTTCAAGCAAACCAAGGAAGAATCTGCAAGCCAGCAGGCCGCCGTATGTTTTCACGACACCTTGAAGAGTTGTCACGACTCCCCACAGTGTAAGCATGGTGGGCAACATGTAATTAGGACCAACGGCCTTTAAAGTATCAGTAAATTCGTAAACTATACCCCAAAAAATGACATACCTTGAGCATGAGGTTTGAAGGCAGCTCAGCAACAATATAAGGTACATATGTAACAGTTAACGCGATGCTATATTCTTTATTAGACATCCCAAGTTCCGTTTGAAGTCCAGCAACACGAGCATTTGCAACATTCGTCCGATCCTAGGCCTTCATCAGAGAAAAATCGGACTGCAGAAGAAAGAATACCTACCAAAAAGGACAGGAGATAGAACATTGCAACGATAGGCAAGACGTACATATCCAGCTTGCGCCATACCTTTTTCTCCATCTCGGGATCTACAGCGACCTCAGGTTCACTGCTCGAGACAGATTTCGAGTCATGGTCAGAGTGTTTCTCGATATCACTATTGCCTGAAGAAGACATCGTGCACAACGACCAGCTGACGTGGTAGAGTGGTTGGGGGAAGTAGAGGTGGAAAAGTCAAGATGGGGAGCATCTGTCAATATAAACCTCTGCAAATTTCGGCCGGTATAGACCATGTCCAACTTTAGCATAGAAGTAGCCGAGTATTTCTGGTCTGTAAATCGTGATTTGAGAAAAATCGAAGTGTGCTCATGACGGGATGACGAAGAGAGGCTGACTCGCAAACTGGTTCGCACGGTTCGTTTCCATCTTCCCTCACGCCATTCAAATGCCATTGCCACCTCCTTCTACGTGCTTTCAAGGTCGGTCCTAGCGGACTACCGTTTCGCCGCCCCCTTGTCCTTCGATGAAATAAAATTTTCAGATTCTGCTCAGTGCTTTTGCAAAATCCTCAACAAGATAGTATCACCAGTGGGTCACCTTATGACCTGGTAGAAGAAATTTCTCCCATCAAGTCATCAACATCTGCAATAATTTATATCTCGAATGCTACTCACAGTATGTACCTCAAGAACACAGAAAATCTTCTCCTGCATCATTCTTCAAAATTGAGTTTGACAGGTACTCTAGTGCCTTGTTTCAAGTCTCTTCCAATCTGGTGTCGCGCCTTGTGATGGGGTGCCAATCAAACCCGTCTTTTTCCCGTCAAGAACAAGGATTACTATCGAAAACAGCGGATGGCTCGGTCCCGCATTCCCACCGAAAGTCCGGTATTCTCTGTTTCCGTTGGAGCAAACCTAAATTTTTTAAAGCAGCCGAATCGAGGCTTCACACCTAGAGCACGCGACTGCGCTTCTAGTTCTAGCCATACAGCAGTATTCTTTGAGTGTTCTCGCAAGATATCGCAGCGTGAGTTGACTCCCGAAATACTTCCGTTGTGCTTTTGATAGTATCCATCGGATTTTAGCGCCACCATCTTTTGTCTTGACGTTCAGTCTTCGTCTGACGACCTTTCTCATTGCAATATTTTCCGAATAGCGTAATATCTCGAATTTCGCACTGTGCGCGCGGTTTGTGCTCTATCGGTGTAGCAACGCTCAGTTACGATCAGATAGGTAGAAGCTAGAAGTCGACCTTACGTCCTGGTACTGTGCAGAGTGACTATTGAACTACAGCCGCATTTCAAGAACTAGATCAATAATATACTGAATGATCCACTATCCACTTGTCCAGCCCAGCTTTGAACAACAATCTTGAGAACCTGAGCATCTAGGTTGTTCCTCGATTTTGATAAATTATCCAGAACCAGGGAAGCACTCACGTTGTTCCCAGCGTGCGTGAATGATCCACCTAGTCAAAATTTTTGATTATAGTACATAGTCTTGACATGTGCGTCGGATCAAGGTGCTGATTCAAAACTGAATAGACCGCGCCCTGTAGATCTGATTCCCGAGTTGATCCTTCTTGCTAACATATGGTTGGTCGCGCGGTCACGACTGAGACGTCGTACGAATAATAAGCTACAAAATCGTTTAAAAATATAGACACCATGCTCGTTATTGCAATTAGCCCACCGCGAGGGTCGAACTCGCAGCCTTCAGATCAAGCCAACGCCCGTAAAAGTCTGACGCTCTATCCGATTGAGCTAGGCGGGCTTCAAGTTACTGGGGAACGGAATAAATATTCCATCCCAGAAATTTCGTTCAACGACAGAGTTGACTAGCTTCACGATCACACGCGATCAGCCAGCGTTGGTGAAGAAGGCGGCAAAACACTGAGGTATTAGAATGGCGGGTGCTATTCGAAGTTTTGAGTTTGCAATTTCGTATTCGCCTGGATATCGCCGTTTGGAAACGAAACCAAAGGTTCACGAACTACCGGAGGCTGGGGTTTGAGTCGGAGATTTTGAGAGCTTTTCCAAAGCCTTTCAGCATCCGATGCCTTTTCCGTGTGAAAATAATTAAGACCATCAGATGGTCCACGCTAACTCTCACAACTTAGCCAAAGGTAACAGGGTGTATCCAATAATATCCGATGAACTACCTTGGATTCTTTGGTATATTGCTGATAAATGCAATGGGAATGAACCGGAGAAATAGTCCAATGCTGTAGAGAATACATCGCATTGAGTTGGATGACTCAAAACATAGACCAATGAATACAACAATTATCTATCCAAGAAGAAACAAAAGAGGGTACAAAAGTCTATCACCTCCATTCGGAGGCTGGCATTGGGTCAGAAAGTGTTTCTACCACCTACAAATGTTACCGATGAGTGATACAAACGGTACCCTGTCGGGAGATCTTTCACCTTGGTGACTGTTATTCCATACTCTACATCTCCCGGCGCGGGTTGAACAACATATGCTTCACTTGAAGTTCCAAAAGATCTAGAAGACTTTGTGTTGTCCAATTCAAAAACCTGGACTCTGGGAGATGACATCTACGAAGAAGAATCAGAAGGAACAGCACATGAACTCAAAGCTAAGTTGCTGACATTCCGTGACGAGTCGACTGTGAACCGGTCCGTCTGTTTACCGGTCAAAAAATAGCACTGTAAGTACAATAGCTACGGCGTGAAGACACAGAAACTATACCGGTCGTCTAATATTACTGCCAACTTCCAATTGAAAGTTTCTCTGGTTCTGTGATGACACGTTTCCCGACATACTGTTGAGGCTGGCGCGCGCGTTCAGCGTAGACAACAAACAATTGGCGTATAGCTTCGACAGTGCCAGATCCCAGAGAAAGTTCCTGAAATTTTGGTAAAAAGACTGTTCTCGGGACCTAAAAGACCAACAAATCACGTACAGAGCGGTACGCTGAATACAACGGAACCGCATCTTAAGGAACATATTTTGCCGAGTAGTCATACAGAATCACGTACAGGTAAAGTCATGAAGAAGATGACATCTCCGATAGCACAGATGGCGCTGTTAAAGAGTGAGTATCCTATTCAAACACGATTATGACATTGTCAAAACTCACGTTATCATTCCTGTTTGGACAGTTACTGGGAAGATCAGTATTCTGAGAATTGGGAACAGAATCAAATAACGTTAAACCCACGTCGAATGATTTTGTCAATGACCGAATCGGTCACGACGAATCCAGTTTTGCGCTGAGACTGTAGAGCAAGCAGTTCGAGTGAGTATACGTACCTTTTGAGCAGTCAGTAGTTGAGGATAAAACTCACCAAGCTCCGAACCAGGGTAGCAGTTATCATGACGTCTGCCACACACGAAGTAAGGAACCACAGTAATGCAGACTCATGGAGCTCTGGCTTCCGCGCAAATAATTTGATGATGATCAGCTTGATACCAGTCCATATCCCACCAGCTTCAGCAGGGTTTAGTTCAGCGTTGGTCTAGATTAATGGTAGAGTAAACGTACCCATCGATGCTGCGGACAGGGTCACAATGAGGATGGGTACCCAGAAAGACTGCGTGATTCTTTGAATTCTCCAGGCAAAGAAACATTGTATGGGAGTAGAAACGAAAACCATGACAATTGGTTCTGGGAAGGGGATTAGTCGCAATTAGATGTGAAGTGGGTTTCGAGCTCACCAGTCGAGAACACTATCATGACAATCAATACGTTAGCATTAAGTGAAAAATAAAGCGTACTCACATGTCGGAAACTTTTGGACTGCTTCACGAGTGCCTGTGTGAGGAGATGAGCCTCCGAGCAGGTGTGCACGGTCATTACTTCTACTTACCAAAACCTTCTATTAAAGGCTGCCACATCATGGCCATATCAAAAGCTGCATTCGCAGTCTCCAACAAAAAAAGATAAGCTACCTGCTTTTCGAATTAATGCCAACTTCATCTCCACCACATTAGAGCCTCACGAATATTCTGATCCACAGTGTATCCCTGGTGGATGATTAGAGAAGTTTGCGGCTAGCCATGATGAGGAAGAAATTACTTTCTGTAGGTGTGATAGTACATGTATGTCTTTCGTCATTTATAAGTAAGAAAACGCGCCGGATTCAAGCCAAAACTCACTTGTACAATAAGTATCTAAGTACCGAGTTGGATGAGCAGCTATTTCCAATAGATGAAGGAACCACGTACCCCGTAGAGAATCATGTTGACTGTATATCTATTAGCAACTCGAATAATGAATGATCTAATACTCACAGAAGACACCAATGAGCATTGGCCCGAATCTATTGATAGCAAACGCAAACAGAAGTCCATCACAATGATTTACGCTGATGATTTTTGAAGCACGCACGAGAGTTTAACATTAGGATGGAACTCGGACGTCGTTTCAGCCATGATACTGGGTCGGGAGCTGGCCAGACGGAGAAATGACGCGGCAAGAAACGCGGATTCTACCCATGAGTACAAGAGACGAACTTATAAGGACCTGACTAATAGCCTTCTCCCATTCGAGAGGTTGAGATCGCCGATTACTTGGGAATGAAGAGAAGGTCCGGCATCAATACATGGGGATCTGGCCGAAGCCGGGCCATAGTGAGAGGCCTACACCGTGACTGACAGGCGTTTGATGTTATTGATCCAGTTCGAATTTCTCCTTAAGGATGAACCAGTTCACGGAGGCCAGTAAACCTGCTGCGTCAGCATTACTGACTGTGAACTTCATGAGCAGCCGTGTATTCAAACTTGTATCAATTTATTGCTTTTTCAAACAACGCACGCTGTTTAAGAGTAAAGTGAAACTGGCGGATCGTAGCGAAAGCGAGGATTTCTATCAGTGGTACCATATCGTTTAAGGTGCGACTCTCCTGGAAAACCATTGTGTCGTTACCGTGTACAACACACGCAAATGTTGACGAGGAACTTCGAATACTTTTGAATATCGGTGGCAGACACGGCTGCAGTCAACTCGAACGGCCGTATATTGTGGAATATGTGTATCCAGGGCGTTTAAGTTCCTCCGTCTAAACTAGAAGCGTCCTGATCGTTTTATGAGGGAATATGCAGGAAAGAAGAAATCTGGAAGTACATAATAGCGGTAGTCTGGTCACCGCGTGTAAAACCGTTTTACATGCGGTAAAAAATCTCTGGCTTTAGAAACTCGTCAGAGTTTTTTGCAGTAATGTTCGAGATATGCATCGAGTACCAAGGGTCAAGACGTTGTTCAGTAAAGAAAAGCAAGTATCAATGAGGAACATACATCTGCAGTATTTCCTCAAAGGACCATAGGGCGCCCAAACTGAACCAACTTGGTACACGTGATGTCCGGTAAGATCCGAGTTAAACAGTGCTCACGTAATGTAAATGTGACGCTTTCACTTTGAACCACTCAATGACACCGCCCAGTACGACAAGCTGGTTGAGCGCGTGCTGTGGCGATCGGGTGCACAAGTGAAGCCGAATTTTTTCTGCACAACTCTTTCGTTGCATATAATGATAATGATATATCGAATATCAAACAAGTACGTGACTTTACAATTTGACTCTACTATCCAACATGCTTATCGCTTTTTGATGATCATTTTCCGCCGTCTCATTCCACGCAAAGGCCCATCTCCTAGTGAGAATGTCTCCCAGAGTTGCCAAATGCTCTGGACTAGTCTCTCCCACGAGGTCTCTGAACCCAGGCATGTTGAATTGATAGAATAGTCCCTGCTGGCGAGAATTCTGGAGCACTTTATTTGCAAATGGCCTCCGGATGTCGTCGTATATCTTGAGAAGTGTTGGTATCTCTCCATCTCTTGTCAACTTGCATAGCAGTCCTCCGAGGATGTAAGCGTCCTGTCTATAGATGAGCTTATTTCCATTGTAACCAAATTGATAACTGACCTCCATTGCCTGACCAGCTCCGATTCCAAAATGTGGGCTCATCGCATGTGCCTGACGTAGAGTTCATTTTTGTTCCTGGCTATCCAGGTGAGAAAGCACTCACGGCGTCCCCAATGACAACGATCCGCTCGGAATGATATGAATGCAAAGGTTTGAGATCTTGAATAGCCCAGCATGTCGGTTTGTCAATGCACTTCAAAAAAACTTGACGGTAAGTCTTGACAGATTCATTGACGCGGACATACTTTCAAGAGGTTGATTACTTCGTCTTCCCATCCTTTGAATTCTTCCAACACTTCTTGTTGCGAAGCGTCCCTTACTGTGGGCCCCTCAAGTGCCTTACCCACATCCGACAGCTTTGTGCAGAATGCTCCAACGTTAATGAGACGTCCTTTACTCACAGGGTAGCGTACTATGTACTGCCCTTCACATCAGATATCGGAAGAAGTGATCGGATTCGGAACGCTCACCTTTGAGTCGCCACAATACTAGCGAAAAGAGGTAAGATCTTGGAAGAATAAAATGAGGCAGTGGAACTTACTATGACAGGATCGTCCCGCTTTCGACTATCAGAATAGGTTGTTGGCAGCTTCTCTACTGGTATCAATCCTCGAAACGCCACAGTGCCAGTATATGTGATACCGTTATTCGGTAGTGTATGCAAACACTGACGTACTACTGATTTAATACCATCTGCACCGATTAATAAGTTGCATGTGGCTGTTGCGCCGTTCAAGAAATGAAGCTTGACGCAATTCTTCTCTTCGTAGCAATGTTCAAGACGATGGGAAAGGTGAATTTTACAGAAAGAAGGTACATTTTTCATCAATGCCTGCTGTACATCGGCACGATGAAAAGTCGCAACGCCACCTAGAAAGATGTAGTCAGACCGACAACATTATTGCCACGGCGCCAAGTTACACACCATAATTGACCATTCGTTTAAAAGTCACCGCATTCTTTTGATCACTCTTGCGAAAAGTGAACGCTAGCTCTGCGCGCAAAAGTTAGCCCACTTTTCAAACAAATTACCGCTCTGGTCACGAACTGGGTTCATCGGTTGGCCTTTCCTTCAAAACATCAATCATATCTTGTTCTATTCCCATTGACCTTAGCAGCTTCCAAGTTCGAGGCCAGACAGTAACTCCCGCGCCGACTTCTGCAATTTCGTCTGCAGCTTCGTACAGATCGATTTCGACATTCTTGCTGTGTCGCAAAACACATGCACAGGTCAGCCCGCCCAGTCCGCCACCTCTAGGTAAAGGTTATGACCATCGGACAAAAGAGTGGATAATACTTACATGATTGCAATTCTAAATTTGTTGTGGTCAGGCATTTTAGATCCGAGTCGAGCTTCAGTTTCAACATTTACTTGCGTTTATGACCTCTTTTATACCTTGCCAGCACCCATCTACCGCGCCCGCGCGCGTAGTGTACCTGCAACGTTCATCACGATGATGTGCTAAGGTCTATCCAGAAATACATTCCTATTCGATGGGAGTGCTCCATAGAACAAATACGTACCGGCTGGCACATCCGGCAACCTCACAATGCTATATTTACACCTTCAAGTATGATTTTTGCAAATTTAGGCCTAAGGGGTGATGATATCCGCAGTATCCATGAACTGAGGGATTAGGAGACACTGAACTCATGATTCCAGACTCGAGTCTACGAGTTACAGGATGACGTTCTCGTCTCATTTACCGTACGTTACTATCTACCCATACTCGACATTATTATGTTTAAACATCTATCGGCCGAATGCGATGGCAATTATACACTGAAACCATGTAATGATACTAATTTCAAAGATTGAATACTCACAAACCATCAGCGTTACTGAGGAAGCCTTTAAGAGGCAGGTTTGACGGTAGAATTGATCCGCACTGGGATGCAAGAGCGTTCAATAAAATACGACAAGACTTGGCTAGGATCCACCCGGCACTAACGGTATCTGATCGAACTATACTGCGGGGTAAAAACGTTCGAGGAAAGGCGGGAAGAAAGGACTTCATTGACTCCACACGGGCTAATGATGCAAAAATTAAATATCGAGGCCTGAAATCTGCAGTAAGCCCGTGACAAAAATAGCATCTAAAAGTACGTATAGTCATTTCAGCTAACATTGACTTACAGGACTAATGAGCAAGAAAACGGTGCCTACTGCCAGAAGCCATTCAGCACATGGCTCTTCGAGACAGGATCGAATAAATGTACAATGCACACTGTGTATGATGATGTGGGGTTGATTTGGATTCAGGACGATGGTGCGACAATGTCGTAGTCATCAATGATCATCGCTAAGAAGAATACGAAGCTAGCGTGAGCGGTAACATTAAGCTTGGCTGACCAGCTTCGCGTTCCCGCCTAGGAAAGCTAGGCCTTCGCCTGAAAAGTTATAGCAGATTATCTCTAGTGCCAAAGCATGCGCAGATATCCAAGTTCCTTTGCTGATTATACATAACTACGTCAAAGACGCCAGTCTCCGGTTTCGTGGCTCCGAGTGACGCCTGAAGATCGATGAATCAATGTTTCCTTAAGCAGAGAACAGAAAGAGCAGAAAATCTTAAGTCAATGGACATTGCTCGGGCAATGCTCGGGGGAGGACTATAAGATGTATGTCAACGTGAACATCGCGTCCGAAGTTTTTGTTTGTTTTGCAAGCTTCTTTCTTCTTCTACCACCAGCATCTCTTCAGTCGCCCTATTTGTATGGATGCAAGATGCTCTGGCTACGTATATCTTTGCGTACTGATGCGTCATCTAGGCACTGTCAAACTTTGCAAGGTTCAAACTTCGGAAACTCCCTTCGCAAGAACCGACTTTTCTTCCTTCATATCAGTATTGAACTGACCGAAAATAGTACGGGGTGCAAAGCAAATCTTGCAGATGGTTTTATGCACAAGAGCAAACAATCAAGATGCTAAATGAAGGCCAAGCAATACAACGAACGGAGATGGACGCGTATTTTAGTTCAGGCTCTATACATAGGACCACTACGGAAAAGGAACAGTCTATGGAAGGCTTCGGGAGTATGAGATAGCAATCAGAGGCTTGATGATATGTTGCGTGCTCGTCCTTTCTGCCTGGTTTTCCATCTGCTGATGTTCTCCGCATTCCAAAATCCGTCATTTGCAAAACTTGTCAAGGTGACTCACAAGCTCCGAGAAAGCGGGGATCATATGGTTCATATCTCCATTCCCATTCACGTATCACAACGATATCTAGTGCCTGAACTCCTAAAAGCACAATCGATGTGGATTAGAACTTGCCCAAATACTTCACTTGTACGCTCTACTCCGAGTCATCGATGTATCAGAGAAGACAAGGTTTCTTCGGAATGAAGCAAGGTCCTCTCACGGTGCCGCTGTCCTCGCAATTTTGATCGAATGTTGTGGACTCTCAGCGAATGTTGGAATGGTAATCGGGACATATAGCAGTTAAACTCCGTTCGGTAGTATTGGCTTCAAGGTAAAAGCGACGAAGCAAGACCCTGCTTTCGAATTGTCAACCATCCCTTCCCTGACTCGTGCCCGTGTTCTAAGGGTCCTGATTGTTCTTCTCGTTCACTTGTTCAAGCTATACTCCATATGTCACTGCAACTTGCTCAGCTCGCACCATGGACATGTACAACTTTGACCTCAAAATCCATCCGTTACTCAACCGTCCTATCCTACCTTCAAAATAACACTTCAAAAGGCTTGATATCTATAATTCCCTATGATATCGCAGTTTATCAATGAAAGAACTCTATCAACTCTTCACAAACTCGACCTTCACATTACTTTGGCCGGTTCCCCGGGCTCATATCTAATGCTTCTTTGTGAAACCGAATCCCGATAGACGATTCAGCCGTGCACTAGGGAGTTTATGGTCAACCGGACCCGGCAAATAGGTGTACTTTCATGAAAGCCATATCAACTAACACCACAAACATTGTTATCTTGTACGCTTAGGGGTTTTCGCTCGCAGAATGACCTTTTTCGATTATGCTGGATCCACTCTTCATCTGCCCTGCCGGGTTTCTACTGTATAGCCCGTACGGCAATCCAATCGATACTGTTACACATCCATACATATGCTTCTCCACTCCCGGCGGCCCGCAGCATCTTGGAGAAAAACCAGGGTCCATGTGACAACAACTCTATCTTCTCTCGTATTTAGCACTTTCCTTTCCTCCTTGAGTGAACGGAACAACTAGGACCTTGAGAGTCACATCCAAGAACCGAGATCATGAGTGTCCTTTGATTGCGGAAGAACAAAACAAGGAAAACATATCAACACATGTACGTTGTGAATGATTACTTTCCACTTCCTATTCTTGGGATCCATGTCAGTGGTGGCGTAATTAATCATATATCATCTGGTATTCAATTGTTCGAAGCTCTTGACAAAGCTTGAATGGGTTCCCCACACACTCTGTTTGGCTTTCATCTTCCCTCGGTATCACAATGACGATCTCTTGAGTATTTGTCTTGTTCGACATATTTGGTCTGGGAGATGAGTTTTGAGATTGATGATCGCATCGAATGATACCAATGCTTGTTGGAAGCCCAATGATCATCTATCCGATATTCGGGTCCAGCATCTTTGACCTTCGTAGCCTCAACCGGAAGGTTGAGAGGACAAGGTGGTTTGCAAGTCTATCTTCTATCTCCCGGAATCTCGATCTGTCAATGACAAGGTTATTTGTCGTTCCGGAAAGGAAGTTCTTCTTCGGATTGTTCTAAGTACTGTTCTAATCTATCTGGGAATGACAAGATCAGTTGGTGCGTGCGCACGACGCTACGCAGAACGCGGACCTCTTTCGATGAACTTGTATCGCATATATGAGATGTATATTCCTGCGTCTCACTTACTCTTTGAGCAATTACAATACTCTCCTTCCCTACATACATGCTCAAAGCAAAAAGCTCGATGGCTGCCCGATGATCTATCGAAGACAATCACGAATTGTAGCCTAGTAAACATCATAAGACATTATCGATATCGATAACGCTGTAAATGGTGTTCTGAATTGTCGCGATCCAAATCAGATCGTGATCAGCTTGCTCCGTTCCTTTAAAAGGTTGCCCTCTCGATTCCGCCATCCTTTACCAACAGCCACGACCTCGTCTACTGCTGTATACCATGGTATGTCCTCCTCGTGTGCACTACATGTGTGCCTTGACTCATATCTCGATACCCGCGTTTAGGGTGTTACGATCGATACTATCAGTCCCGGTGACGGTGCCCACTTTCCCAAGAAAGGCGGTATGTGCGACTTGTGGGCGATAGCAGGCGTTCTCTGATGTCCTGCACGGGAAACAGACAGGGTGACAATACACTACGTCGGGAAGCTGCTGGACGGGTCCGTGTTTGACTCTAGTAGGGATCGGTATGCGTTTTCGTACCACCCAAATTTCTCATCGATTAACAAGTACTCTCTGTCCAGAGGCGAACCCTTCGTTACGGAGATTGGCGTAGGAAGGTTATCAAGGGATGGGATGAGGGTGCGTCAGAGCTACTTGGCTCTGCTCGTCGTTGATGGTCGTCGTCTCACCTCGATTGGGTTGTTATACAGGTGTTCCGCAACTGTCTTTGGGCCAGAAAGCCGTCCTCACTGCAACACCAGACTATGTTCGTAATTCTTACTTTTTCTTCTGTGAGCTTTTCTAACGTTCTCATCATGTCTTGCCACCATCGATTTTGCCCCTATCGCCGACGTCCTCGTCCTATAACTCACCTCCTGGTCTTCTTGTCGTCATACTCTCATGGCAACGTCATGCTACCAAAAATAGGCATATGGCGCCCGCGGTTTCCCTCCTACTATCCCAGCAAATTCGACGCTAAAATTCGAGGTCGAGCTGTTGAAGATTAATTGAAGATGTATAATTAGCTGTTGTACTTGTCTGCCTCGATTGCGTAGCACACCTTTTTGCCGGGCGTTGTTTTGAAGGACGCTTTACGTTTTGTGATTCTTTTGGTGATTCTGAAGTGATTCACGCGTGTATACATGTGTAATTATATCCAATTCATGCAATCCTCGCTCAGCTTATATTCGACTT